>CP136058.1:78862027-80089347 GCA_032464435.1 Aegilops umbellulata
AATCCATTACAAGAGAGAAGAGGGGGAGAAGAAACATAGGATCCAACTATAATAGCAAAGCTCGCGATACATCAAGATCGTGCCAAATCAAGAACACGAGAGAGAGAGAGAGATCAAACACATAGCTACTGGTACATACCCTCAGCCCGAGGGTGAACTACTCCCTCCTCGTCATGGAGAGCACCGGGATGATGAAGATGGCCACCGGTGAGGGTTGCCCCCTTCGGCAGGGTGCCGGACCAGGGTCTCGAGAGGTTTTTGGTGGCTACAGAGGCTTGCGGCGGCGGAACTCCCAATCTAATCTCTGTTCTGGAAGTTTTACGATACTAAGGTATATATGGGTGCAGGGGGTACGTCGGTGCAGCTGCGGGGGCCTCTCGAGGCAGGGGGCACGCACCAGGGGGTCGGCGCGCCCCCTACCCTCGTGGCCAGCTCCCGTATCTTCTGACGTAGAGTCCAAGTCTATCAAGTAGGTTTCCTTCCAAAAATAACTTCTCCAGTTGATTCCGTTCCGTTTTAACTCCGTCTGATATTCCTTTTCCTCTAAACACTGAAATAGGCATAAAATAGCAAATCTGGGCTGGGCCTTCGGTTAATAGGCTAGTCCCAAAAGTAATATAAAAGTGGATAATAAATCCCAATATTGCCTAAAACAGTACATAATATAGCATGGAGCAATCAAAATTATAGATACGTTGCAGACGTAACACCCACGCATGCCGCCCACATCACGCACGCCCCTCCAGGCCGCGCCACGCGCGCGGGTCATGTGAAGCGCAGCGCGCGAAAAATCTTACCGCGGTAAAAACCGCCCCACCTGCCCGCACACCCTTTCGGGCCAGACCCAACAACGTGTCGCGCGTATGTGTGGCCCAGGCCCGGGGGCTCCTGTCGGTGTACAAAACTAGGGGCACATCTTTGTACCCCTTTACCTGTGCGCGGGCAGTCAAAGCCGCGCCCGCGTCCACAACAAGCAGAGCGAGGGAGGTGAGCCAAGGTAAGGTTGAAGCCCAAGACGAAGCAAAGCAACGACAAGGACCAAGGCCACAAAGATCAGATGGGCAAAGCAGGTTTGCCCGGCAAGGATCCTTGCCGGGGCGGCCAAGGTTGTCAGAATCGCGATTCTGTTATACGATTCTACGACTTTACGATCCAAACTAACCCCTATGATTCTACGATTTTAGTTCTTAGAATCTACGTTTCTACGATCCTGATAGTGAAGATTCTATGATTTGCGATCCTACCATCGAAGCACCGATTCGATTCAAAATCGCGATTCTAACAACCTTGGGGCGGCCCCGGCAAGACCTTGCCAGGGCAGCTCGCCCACGCGAGCCGAGCGAGCCACCCTCGAGCCTGCCAACACTCAACACATGTGTTGGGACAGGGCTCGGGAGGCACCTCTGTGGTGGCATGCAGATCTTTGTGAAGACAAAGAATAGTAAAGATCAAGTGAGGATGGGAAGGCAGCCATCCTCGCCGAAGGAACCCACAAGACCACCGGCAAGATCCTTACCGGGGACGCCTGCGCGCCACGGCAAGACCCTTGCCGGGTAACTGGGCAAGACCCTTGCAGGGCCTCCCGGCAAGGCCCTCGCCAAGCGCGCCAGCAGGGCCACCATCAGGCCCGCACCAGCCAAATCTCCACCGCCATTCGCATGCATCTGCTGTAACACCCCAAAAATTTAAAACAGAATTGTTTACTAAAATTTTGCCAGGAAATTAAATTTTTCATTTTCTGGATTTCTTTGATTTCAAAACCATTCTTTTCTTTGATATTGTGAAGTTTTTACCCCAAGTGAAAACTTTCCAAATGCATTGTTGGACTTGTTTACCCCCTCAAGAAAAACATGTCCTTTTATCAGTGGAATTATTGATATAATTATTTTCCTAAGCATTATTTCTTTAAAAATGGATTTTTATAAGTTTTGGAGTCAGCTTGCACTGCAACCCTTTCAAATACTCTTTTAATATTTTCACCAAAAATTGGGGATGTCATGTGATGTTCCTAAATCACTTTTATGCAAAAATATCTTTTAGTCATTGGAGATTTTAGCCCTACCTCAAGATTTCAAATCTGGTCCAGTTTGTAAAATTGCACTACAACCTATTTAAATATTTCTTTAAATCCTCCACCGAAATTAGGGGATGTTAGTAGGAGTATATTATTCTACTTTATGCAAAAACCCACTAGTGTTCTTTGAAAAATTTGAGTAAATCATCCTCATCTTCATTCTGGTCCAGCATGGTGATTTGTACTGCAACCCTATTTTAACTTGCCCCTTTACACATGATTCTTTTTCCTGCTTGTAAACCACCCTACCAAAGCCTTAAGTCCAGGAGTTTGGACCCATTTGAATATTTTTTGTGCATGAATTAATGCCTTTTATTTTCTGTCCAGAACTGAAGATTTGCAAAACTTGCACTAGCAAGTTTCTGGTTTTGCCCAAATGGCCTTGCCATCATCACCTACATCTAAAGAGACTGTGATCTAGAGATTTTGGCAACCCCACGAGATGCCCAGATGCCCATGGCATTCTGATGAGCACTTTGTGTCCATGGCCAGTTTTGACATGATTTTTAGTTTGCACGGTGAACTTGATCCTCTGACCCAACCAACCTTTCCACTAAGCTCCTAGCTACCCCTAACCCAGAACTGTTGACTACCAGCCTCGCTCAAGCCCTCTAGCACACGAGGGCATTCGATCGAACGCCTGGCATGCATGCTGTGGGTGCGCCCAGAGCGCACGTTTTGCACGCGCGCGCACCGAGCCGCCGCTTCGCACTGCCGCCCTTCCCGCGCCAGTGCTGACCCTTGGCCACTTGCCACCAACGCACCCGACCCCTCCCTCGCCGCAGAGCCGCCCTGGCCCCCTGCTGGCACCCCACAGCGCCGCCACCACAAGCCGTCGATGGCCACAGCAGGCCTCTACCATGGACGATGCCGCCCGAGCCACAACAGCGCGCCAGCTCGCTCATGGAACAGCCCGAGCTCATCCACGAGCCCGTCCACTAGCGCCCGTCGCCACCACGTCGCCCTGCTAGCAACAGAATGGCGGTTCGCCGTTCCTATCCACGACCGCCGTGGAACCGACCTCGACCGCCTGTAAAAAGGGGCCCCGAGCTCCTCCAAACCCCCAGGCCACGTCAGGCCATCCCCTAGTACTCCCACGGCCAGCAATCGACGGCAGGAAGCTTTCTTCCTCGACTCCGGTCAGTTCGGCCGCCGCCATGCTGCGGCTCCGTTCATCGCAACCAGAGCCTTCCCCGCCCATCCAGCGCCACCATCCTCTTCCCCTCGACCTTGCGGAGCCACCCCACCTTCAAACTTGATCGGGAACCACCGTAGCCCAAACCCCCAATCCCTCCTGAAGCCACCTCCGCCGCAGAGCTCGCCGCCGGCGACTCCCTCCACCCCCGCCAGCCTGTCGATCATCGGGAGGACCACCCTGGGCTGGCGGATCCATCCCTGCCCTCATAACCCCGCGGGGAGCCGCCGTTCGTCGACGGCAATCGCCGGAGCCCCCCTCGCCTCGGCCAGAGGAGAAAGAGGGCGCGTGCGACTAGTCAAACCTGACCAGTGGGCCCGAGGGACCCACTGTCAGTGACCCCGAGCCGGCCCGCGCCGGTTTAAGTGGAGGCGTAAACCTCAGAAGTACGTCTCCTCTGCCTCGAAAACGTATTCTCCCCGAACCGTTTTCTTTTTCTGATTTTTATTAAAAACAAATTTTTACTGAACTTTGACTGACTATAACTTTTCATATTAGGTCTAGTTTGGATTTTTCTTTTTCTGATTTTTTTTAAAAACCGATTTTTACAGATGTTTCTCAAATTTGGTCTAGTTTATTTTCATATTTATTTGAAAATTTTCCAAACAACTTTTTGTATTATTTTTAAACTATGTGTTAATTCAAATTTTCTTCAAAATAGGATTTTGAAGAAGGCAACTTTCAAAAAGTGCACCCCATTTGCATACTCTTGAAGGCAAGCATTCTGAACCCTGGCATAATAGTTTTTGTGTGTTGTTGGATACGGTTACAACACCACCTTGAGATGGAGCATTCGTTATTTTATGTGATGATATGATCATACGCATGAGTGCATAATGAAGATTCCTTGCTGTTGGAAATGGATATGCTTGTGATAGTAATCACCCTCGTATGCCTTTCATGTCTACCGGAAGGAAGCCGGGAAAGTCTCTGTCTTGGGTAGACACGAGCTTAATTCTCTAGTTCCTCGTCGAGATGGTTGTGTCCGGTATGGAATGATGAGGTATGATGGGTGGTGATTCTGTCTGTCGGTTGAAATATATTTGTTATGCTAATCATGCAGGGAACACTTAAACGTCCTGAGTCGACCATAGATCGAGTCTTGTTCCAGTAACCCCCATACCTATTTCGTGCTACCACTTGTCCCTGCCATAGGTAGGGTACGGTTCAGTAAGTTGCCAACCCCTTTCTAGCACACACATGGTGGAAGATACCGACTGCAACCGGTAGGCATGCCACCTAGTCCGGGGGCATGGGTGTTTTCGGTTGGAGCAGAAGGGGTAGCTCCCCTAGTTTGTGCGCGTTATAAATTTTGTGATCCCATGCTAGTCGAGGTTGTAGCCTCCTATGACACTTCAAAATTTTTCAACTAGTTTTCAGCAAAAAAAACTTTGTTGATTTTGAAGAAGGTCATTTAAATCCTTTCAAAAACCTCTCTCTCAAAAAAATTATTTTTCCATGGTAAGGATTTTTTTTGTAGCTTCTTCAACTCTAGTGTTTGATTATTAAAAACTTTTTCTCTGATGGTTCCCTTCTCAAACACATATTTTTGAAATTAGTTATTTTCTTTTAAAAAGAAGCTCTATGAAAAATTGGGATTTTTCTTATCTTGAAAACCACCCATGATTTACCATGTCTCTTGTAGTAATTCTTCTCAAAATCCTTCCCTCCACCTTAGGGCAATCTAAATTCTTTGTCCCAACAAGTCCAAACCATTTTTGGATTTTATTTTAGTTATTTTATCTCTCAAATCTTTTCTGTCAATTATTTTGAACCTGAGTGATTTTCAAAACAAGTACCCTATTGATTTTGAGATTTGACCTCAAACCAACTCCCCTGGATAGTCCTTGGTACCCACAACTCAGAGCCATCAAGATCCACTCTTCCTCTTTTCAAAAATTTCAAATTTCAGCCTCTGCAAGTTTGGACCAAATTTGCCAAATTTGGTGAAATTCATATTTCCTCTTCTCCAAATATTCTACCAAAATTTAGGCAGCCTACTGGTGCAATGAGAGGCCACCCCACTAGTTTAAGCTCAAGGAGAAACTCCTACATACCAAAATCATTCTGTCGAAAACCTGGCCGGCACTGTTATTTGCACTTTCAGTAAAATTCAGAAAAGTTCAGAGAACTCCAGTGGCGTTTCTTCGTCAGTGTATTGTCACACGGCCACAGTGCGCCCTGGCACGATGCACACGGCCTCTTCCCCTTGGCCAGCACCCCGCACACGCGCTTGGCCGATTCCTGGCATCGGTGGCGACGAGCCTCGCCGGCGTTGGAAGTTTCTGCGGTGGCCACGCCACCCGTGGCGGCCAGCAAGGGCCCGAGCCCACTCTCCACGCCACCCGGCGCCGCCCAACGCCCCCTGGATCTCCGCGTGTTCCTGCCATGCCAGCGCACGCCCGTGGCACCGTCGCCGTGGCCGGCAAGCACAGAGCGTGCTCCCTGGAGCCGACGGGCCCGCGCCGCCCCATTCCGTCGAGCACGCCCAAAGCACCCAATCCTGGCTCGTTTAGCACCTAAAAGGACCCAGTGGACCTCCACGACGGCGCTCAACCTCCTAAACCACCCCGACCAATGCCCTGCGCCACCGTAAACGTCGCCGGAGAACTCCGTTCACGGCCACCACCTCGGATCGCCTATAAAAGGGGACCCCGAGCTCACTCTCTTCCCCGCACACCTCCACCACCTCTCTGGACCCCGCTCAGCAACTGGAAGAGCCCCGAGGGCCCCTTCTTCCTCGACTCCGGCTGATGAAGCCATGTACCTAAGGTAGGGTCATGGGCCTGCCCAAGGGTACCCTCCCCAAGGTCACTTGCTAAAAGAGACTGCTTACCAGTCGACCTGATAAGCATTCACTCGACTAACATGGAGACACTCGACCATGAAGATTCACTCGACCATCGGAAGAACAGGAGCCACTCCGCATCCAAACGGTCTGTAATTAACTAGTCTTTGTGGTCATCAAAGCTCTTCATTAGAGGCGTTACCTGTAACGCCTGACCTTAATGTACTTTAAACCCCTTGCAACGTGGGTTGGCGGAGGTCTGAGCGCACTCTATGTAAGCCACCCCCCTCCACTGGCACAGGGGTTCGCATCTTTATAACACTCACGCATATAATCCAGTCGACCGCCTCCGGGCTCCGAGACGTAGGGATATTACTTCCTATGAGAAGGGCCCGAACTCGTTAACTCCTTGCGTGCACAACTACTCCAGAGCTAGGATCTTGCCTCTCCATTCCTACCCCCCATTCTACTGTCAGACTTAGAACCACGACAGTTGGCGCCCACCATGGGGCAGGTGTTCTAGCAATTTTTTGGAGGAGTTGGGATTCCTTTGACATCTCCCATCATGTCTTCGAGCGGAATCCTGGTCGAGGGGCGCGAGATCCGTCTCGGCGCCCTCACTTTCGTCGTCGATGATTCTTCTTGGCTCCAGGAGGCTCCACTCGACGTGGACGCGCTCCCCGCCCGCGGAGCGACGCACTTCCGCGCGTGCATTCGTGGCGTCCTCCTGCGACAACCGTCGGCCCAGTACGGGTCGGTACCCGTTTCGTCCTCGCTCCCTGTTTCCCGCCAGCGCAAGCGCTCTGGTCGGTTGAGACTCCAGCGGTGGTGAGGCATGCATTGGCCCGCCAGTCGGCCGTCCCCCAAGTCACGGCGATTGAGCTCGACGAATCACTCTACGGCCTGTTCGATCTGTCGACTGGCTCCGCAGAGACTGCGTCCGAGTGCGACAACAGCGATCCAGCGGCGGAGGTACTGATGGTCGACGGACCGCGCAGTCCCCCGGATTCCCCCACACCGAAGAGGTTGCCGGGGGAGGAGTTCCGACGCGGGGCCATGAAGAGTACAGACCCGAGCCTCTCACCTCGCTGCAAAGGGAGGAACTTCGTCGCCGGAACATGGACGCGCTTCACACTCCTATCGTTGGAGAAACCCCCGAGGCACGCGCCTTGGAGGAGGCGCGCTTGGCCAACCTGGTTGAACGCACTCGACTGGAGAATCTCCAGAGGGTACTCGACGAGCGTGCTCGACCGCCAGTCGCCGAATCCAGTCGACGCCGCCTCTTCCAGCCACCAACTCAGGTATACCGAACCCCGATTCAGAATTTAGCAGCTGCAGCTCGCATAGCAGAGTCGATCCAGCCTTCTCAGTCGGAGGCGGGGAGAGGTCTGTTACAGATCAGAGATTTGCTTCGGGCAGCGGGGGATCAGAACTCAGTTGTATCTTAGTCGCGTAACAGGATTCACAGCCGATCCGTCGCTGCGAATTCTGTACAGTCGGCTCACAGTCCAGGATCGCCTCCGAGGCATGGGGAACGTAGAGACCGGCGCGATGATCAATATCAAGGCCGTGAGCGGTACGAACACCAATTCGATCACAATGATCGACGTCGAGTGCCCACTCCTCCCCCAAGGGGTGGATCGTACGTTTCTCGGCGGCAAGATGACAGACGCCAGCTCAGTGTTGGGCGAAGGTTTCCAGTCGACCCTAGGGAACCAGTCTTTGATGCAAGATCCATTATCGTTCAAGGTCTGGTCGACAGGAATAGAGCTCACAGAGGAGGCCACGACAGAGATGCCCCGTCCAGCAGCAGGGCTCGTGTATCAGGACCAGAATGTTTCAGCAGGGCAATCAGGGCCGCAGTAATTCCTCCCAACTTCAGGTTGGCGACTGGAGTTAGTAAGTTCACCGGCGAGTCCAGGCCTGACACCTGGCTCGAGGATTACCGAGTGGCTATTCAGATTGGGGGCGGCAACGATGAGGTAGCCATGAAGCATTTGCCTCTTATGTTGGAGGGGTCGGCCAGAGCATGGTTGAACCAGTTGGCACCCAGCAGTACTTACACTTGGGAGGATCTTGCCTGAGTGTTTGTCAGGACATTTGAAGGGACTTGCAAGCGACCAGCAGGGTTGACAGAATTTCAGTCGTGTGTTCAGAAGTCGAGTGAAACTCTGAGGGATTATATCCAGAGATGGATCACTTTACATCACACAGTCGAGAATGTATCCGATCACCAGGCAGTCTGTGCCTTCAAGGAGGGCGTCAAGAACAGAGAACTGAGTTTGAAATTCGGTCGAACCGGAGATATGACATTGAGTCGAATGATGGAAATTGCCACCAAGTATGCAAACGGTGAAGAAGAAGATAGGCTCCGGAGTGGCAAGTATAAAGCAGCCGCTAATGAGGCCGGCGGAGGAAACTCCGGTCGGAAGCAAAAGCGCAAAGCCGAGCCAGCTGCACCCGGAGAGGCCTTGGCTGTGACCCCAGGAAAGTTTAAGGGGAAACCCAAGGGTCCCTGGAACCCCAAGAAAGTGAAAGACCAGGATGGGACGATGTGATGGACTTACCGTGTCACATTCACACGAAGAAAGACGAGGAGGCTAAACTCATTTACCCAAAACATACCACTCGACAATGTCGACTCCTGATGCAGCAGTTTCAAGGGGAACAGGCCAAAGACAAAGAGAAAGAGTCAGACAAAGTTGAGGACAAGGAAGACAGCAGCGAGGAATACCCCCAGGTCAATTCCACCTTGATGATTTTCGCTGACGTCGAAAGCAAAAGTCGATTGAAGGTCATCAATCGAGAAGTGAACATGGTCGCTCCGGCGACACCCAATTATCTGAAATGGTCTCAGACTGCCATCACCTTCGACCAGTCCGACCACCCGACTCATATTGCTACCCCAGGGAGGCAAGCGTTGGTGGTCGACCCAGTCATTGAAGGCACTCGACTAACCAAAGTTCTGATGGATGGTGGCAGTGGTTTGAACTTGTTGTATGCAGAGACACTGAAAGGGATGGGCATTCCGATGTCCAGACTCAGCACCAGTAACATGAGCTTCCACGGAGTCATTCCTGGAAAGAAGGCTGAGTCACTCGGCCAAATCGCTCTCGATGTAGTTTTTGGTGACGCGAAGAATTTCCGGAAGGAAAAGTTAACCTTCGAGGTCGTGGATTTTCAGAGTGCATACCACGCCATTCTTGGAAGGCCAATATACGCTCGTTTCATGGCCCGACCATGCTACGTGTACCTCAAATTGAAGATGCCCGGTCCCAGAGGTGTGATCACTATCACGGGTAATCGGAAGAAGGCAGAAGAGTGCTTCCAGAAGGGCTCCAAAATTGCTGACGCTCAGATGGCCGAAATGGAGCTACAGGAGTACCAGAAGACTGCAGACCCGAGTGATTTGTTGCGAGCCAAGAAGCCCGCCACAGAGTCAGCATTTCAGTCGTCCGGTGAGACAAAACAGGTTCACATCCACCCGACTGACCCCAATGCGGCTCCGACCAATATCTCCACTACACTCGACTCTAAATAGGAAGAAGCGCTCATCCAGTTCCTCCGTGAGAACTGGGACATCTTTGCATGGAAGCCTGCTGACATGCCGGGTGTTCCCAGAGGACTGGCTGAGCACCGCCTTCAAGTCGACCCAAAGGTCAAACCAGTTAAGGAACATCTTCGACGGTCCGCCGTACAGAAGAGAAAGGCCATTGGCGAAGAGGTGGCTCGACTCTTAGCGGCAGGTTTCATTCGCGAGATTTTCCACTCCGAGTGGCTCGCCAACGTTGTAATGGTCCCTAAGAAGGACAAATCGTTGCGCATGTGCATCGATTTCAAACATGTCAATCGGGCCTGCCCGAAAGATCATTTCCCTCTTCCTCGCATCGACCAAATAGTCGACTCGACTGCAGGATGCGAGAGGTTGTCTTTTTTAGACGCTTACTCCGGATACCATCAGATCCGTCTGTATGGACCCAATGAAATAAAAACAGCTTTCATCACCCCGTTCGGGTGCTTCTGTTATGTTACCATGCCTTTCGGTCTCAAGAATGCTGGAGCTACATTCATGAGAATGATTCAGAAGTGCCTGATCACGCAAATCAGTCGGAATGTAGAAGCATACATGGATGATATAGTGGTCAAGTCACGAAAAGGTTTCGACCTGTTGACTGACCTTACTGAAACATTTGCCAATCTCAGGAGGTATGATATCAAGCTTAATCCGTCGAAATGCACGTTCGGAGTCCCTGGAGGAAAGTTACTCGGTTTTCTCGTTTCCGAACGAGGAATCAACGCTAACCCTGAAAAAGTTGGCACCATACTCCGAATGAAACGCCCTGTGCGTGTGCACGACGTCCAGAAACTTACTGGATGCTTGGCCGCTTTAAGTCGATTCATCTCCAGGCTCGGTGAAAAGGCACTGCCTCTTTACCGACTGATGAAGAAGTCAGACAAGTTCGAGTGGACTCCAGAAGCTGATGCAGCGTTTGCAGAGCTAAAAGCCCTGCTCTCCACCCAGCCGGTGCTTGCTGCCCCTGTCAGCAAAGAGCCATTGTTGTACATTGCAGCCACTGGACAAGTCGTTAGTACCGTCCTTACGGTCGAGCGGGAAGAGGAAGGGAAAGCCTTCAAAGTTCAGCGCCCAGTTTATTACCTTTCTGAAGTTCTGACCCCGTCAAAGCAAAGATAACCTCACTATCAGAAGCTTGTTTACGGGATTTACATGACCACGAAGAAGGTTGCTCATTATTTCTCTGATCACTCCATTACAGTCGTCAGCGACGCCCCGTTATCAGAGATTCTTCATAACAGAGATGCAACTGGTCGAGTGGCAAAATGGGCAATTGAACTTCTTCCTCTTGATATCAAGTTCGAGGCAAAGAAAGCTATCAAGTCCCAAGCAATAGCTGATTTCCTCGCCGAGTGGACTGAACAACAACTTCCGACTCAAGTTCACTCGGAACACTGGACTATGTTTTTTGATGGCTCCAAGATGCTGAATGGGTCCGGTGTGGGGGTTGTACTGGTTTCCCCCCGAGGAGATAAGCTCGAATATGTCCTCCAGATTCACTTTGATTCCTCCAACAATGAGGCAGAATATGAAGCACTCCTATATGGATTACGTATGGCCATTTCACTCGGTGTCCGTCGCCTTATGGTCTATGGCGACTCAGATCTGGTTGTTAATCAAGTGATGACGGAGTGGGATGTCCGAAGCCCAGCCATGACGGGATATTGCAATGCGGTGAGAAAGTTGGAAAAGAGATTTGAGGGGTTAGAGCTCCATCATATACCCCGACTGAAAAACCAAGCCGCAGATGATTTGGCAAAAATTGGGTCCAAGAGAGAAGCCATCCCCAGCGACGTGTGTTTGGAGCACATTCGTACGCCATCGATACAGGAAGATCCTTTCACAGAAGAATCTCCACAGCCAAGGAGCTCCAACGATCCGACTGAAGTGGAGATTCCAGCCGTGGTCGACCTGATTATGGAAGTTGTAGTCATCACTCCCGACTGGACAGCGCCTTACATCGCGTATATTATGAGGAAAGAGCTCCCAGAAGATGAAGAAGAGGCTCGACATATCGTCCGTCGATCCAAGGCCTTTACAGTAATCAAAGGGCAGTTGTACAGAGAAAGCGCGACTGGAGTTGGCCAGAAGTGCATCACGCCAGAAGAAGGTCAGGTAATTCTTGAGGATATCCACTCGGGGACCTGTGGTCATCATGCGTCCTCTCGGACCATTGTGGCTAAAGCATACCGAGCGGGATTTTACTGGCCGAGGGCGAATGAAATGGCAAAAGACATAGTCGACAAGTGCGAAGGGTGTCAGTTTTATTCCAACATGTCGCACAAGCCCGCCTCTGCTCTAAAGACCATTCCACTCGTCTGGCCCTTCGCTGTTTGGGGGCTAGACATGATCGGACCGCTGAGAACTGGTAGAAGCAGCTTCACTCACTTACTGGTCGCAGTCGACAAGTTCACCAAGTGGATAGAAGCCAAATCCATCAAGAACCTCGATGCAAGCACTGCTATCAGTTTCATCAGAGAGCTGATATTCAGATATGGAGTTCCACATAGCATCATCACGGACAATGGATCAAACTTTGATAATGACAGATTCAAAGCCTTCTGCGCCTCCCAAGGCACGCGAGTCGACTATGCCTCAGTTTCCCATCCTCAGTCGAATGGGCAGGCAGAGCGTGCGAATGGCCTCATCCTCAAAGGACTGAAACCTCGACTGATGCGTGATCTCAAGCACGCGGTAGGATCTTGGGTCGATGAACTTCCGTCAGTTCTTTGGGGATTAAGGACCACTCCTAATCGGTCGACTGGAAGAACGCCATTCTTTCTGGTCTACGGGGCTGAAGCGGTTCTGCCGAGTGATCTGCTCCACAATGCACGTCGAGTCGAACTATACTCTGAAGCAGAAGCGGAACAAGCTCGGCAAGATGCAGTCGACCTCTTGGAAGAAGAGAGGGAGATGGCCCTAATCCGCTCGACTATCTACTAGCAGGACTTATGTCGGTTCCATGCGAGAAACGTGAAGAGTCGAGCCTTTCAGGAAGGAGACTTGGTCCTCCGAGTGGATCAGCAAAAACCTCACAAGCTCGCTCCAACTTGGGAAGGCCCCTTCATCGTCACCAAAGTCCTCCACAGCGGAGCATATCACCTCTACAACGTTGATCGCCGGATCGACGAGCCTCGAGCTTGGAATGCGGAGTTACTCCGTCCTTTTTACACTTGAAAAAAGAAACTCATTCGGTTGAGATGTAATAAAAGTACCTTTGTAGTTCTTTTATCTAAAGCAAGAATGCTATAATTTTCACAGAAGATTGCTATTTCTTTTTGTCGAAATTTCCCCCAGTGGGTGGCTTAGCTGCGAATCCGTTTCGCCTATGTTTGTAAAAAAAATCCTACCGAGTGGAGAGCCAGCCTCCCACTCGGGGGCTTAGCTGCAGTCCGAGTACTCGCCTAAGTATTCAAAAATCCTACCGAGTGGAGAGCCAGCCTCCCACTCGGGGGCTTAGCTGCAGCCCAGTGCTCGCCTAAGTATTTAAAACTCCTACCGAGCGGAAAGCCAGCCTCCCGCGAAGTCAAACTCTCAATATAACGAACGCTTCGCAAGGACGACAAGGCGCAGGTCGACTGCCTCCTTCTCCTTCAGAAGCTACATTCAAAAATCCTACCGAGTGGAGAGCAGACCTCCTACTCGGAGGCTTAGCTGCAGCCCAGTGCTCGCCTAAGTAATTTAAAATCCTACCGAGTGGAGAGCAGACCTCCCACTCGGAGGCTTAGCTGCAGCCCAGTGCTCGCCTAAGTAATTAAAAATCCTACCGAGTGGAGAGCAGACCTCCCACTCGGAGGCTTAGCTGCAACCCAGTGCTCGCCTAAGTAATTAAAAATTCTACCGAGTGGAGAGCAGACCTCCCACTCGGAGGCTTAGCTGCAGCCCAGTGCTCGCCTAAGTAATTTAAAATCCTACCGAGTGGAGAGCAGACCTCCCACTCGGAGGCTTAGCTGCAGCCCAGTGCTTGCCTAAGTAATTTAAAATCCTACCGAGTGGAGAGCAGACCTCCCACTCGGAGGCTTAGCTGTGGCCCAGTGCTCGTCTAAGTAATTAAAAATCCTACCGAGTGGAGAGCAGACCTCCCACTCGGAGACTTAGCTGCGGCTCAGTGTTCGCCTAAGTAATCAAAGATCCTACCAAATGGAGAGCAAACCTCCCACTCGGAGGCTTAGCTGCAGCCCCGTGCTCGCCTAAGTCATTTTGAGTAAAAGTCGAGCCAAATCTCACTCGACGGATAAATCACGAAGATATTCAACGATAAATCAAGTCCGGATAAAGATCAAAAGGTCCTGGACCACAAATAAAAGTACCCGAGCCTCCAGCTCGACAGAGTTTATCAGTTACACAAACCACTCGGCATTCCGAGGCAAATTTAAAGTGAGACTCAATAGTTTTTTACTCCTCCGGTGGAGGACTGGATGGGGCAACGAACTCGTCCAAATCAATCCCGTCTGAGATACGGGTGGCAGAAGCAATGAAGGTCTCCATGAAGTCCTGGAAATTATGCTTCCTGGTATTGGCAACTTGGAGGGCGGCCAGCTTCTCTTCTCGCGCCTCCTTGCAGTGGACACGAACCAGCGACAGAGCAACATCGGCACCACACCTGGCAGAAGACTTTTTCCACACATGAACTCGACTTGGCACTTCGTTCAGTCGAGTGACCAAGGATTCAAGGTCATTTTGAAGTGCCTGATTTGGCCAGAGTGCAGAGTCGATCTGCGACACTGCAGCCTTCAGTCGAGCGAGGTAGTCCACCACACTGGCGACGCGAGACTCCAGCCGGAGGACATTCATGGCAGCTTCATCCTTCATAAGAGAGTTGATGGGGTCCAGATTGGTTTCCACTCGACCAGTTTCTTCCTCGAAGTTTTGACAGAATTCTGAAAGATACAGTCCAGTATTATAATTGAATGATGAGTCGACAACGACAAGTCAATTGAGTAAGAGGATTACCTTCAAGCATGAGGAATAATTTCTTGGCGAGCCCTCCGAGGTAAGCCTCCAGATCCTTTCGCTTCCCCGCCATGTCGCCGACCTTGTCAGTCAGAGCAACCTTGTCATTTTTCAATCGACTTGCTTCCTGGTTGGCCGCGTCAAGATGAGACTTTAGCTTGGCATTCTCGTCTTCAAGCCGACCAACTGAAGCAAGCTTTTCTTCAGCGAGCTTCGTTTTCTCCGAAGCCGCCTTCTGTGCTTCTGCAAGGTCAAGATCTTTCTTCCTCAGAGCCTCCTCCAGTTGGTCTGCAAAACATTAATGAGGACAGAGTTGAGAATAGGCAGAAAAACAGAGACAGCCGTCGATTCCTCACCAACCATACCTTTTGCGTCATCCTTCGCCTTCTGCAAGTTTTCCTGGGCAAACTGTAAGTCAAGGTTAAGCTGGACTTGTTTCTCCTTCAATTCAGCAAGATGAGCAACAAGCTCGCAAGACTTCTGCAAAGAGTCAATCGACAAAAGATATCAAGGACAAGTTACTTCCGAGTGACTAAAGGAAAAGTTGTAGCACTTCTAAGACTACAGCCGAATCAAAACATTCGACAGTAGCCTCGGGGACTACACCCAGTGGGTGCACTCAGCGTGCCCCCATTGGTAATCTTTCAAAATCCTGATCGATCATTCGACCAAATATGATTCTAATGCCATGGCTAATAGTCAGTGTTTCTAAGACTACAGCCGAATCAAAACATTCGACAGCAGTCTCGGGGACTACACCCAGTGGGTGCACTCAGCGTGCCCCCACTGGTTCGACCAAAAAAAAATCGACTGCCCGCAGTCGACCGCATACAGTTCTATTCGACTTGGCCCGACCAGACCGAGTGAAGAAGTACAAATACAGAAACGCAATATAAAGACTACAGTCGACTGCCAGCAGTCCACCGTAGTCTCGGGGACTACACCTAGTGGGTGCACTCAGCGTGCCCCCACTCGACCAAAGGTCGACAGACACACCCAGTGGGTGTACAGATATAAAGATCTTCGGAAAAGAGATTCTTTGAACAGCACATTGCAACATACCAAGTGTCGAGTCGACTGACCTGGACGTTACTCTGAAGAGCCGAACTCGCGTCATACGCTGCTTGGCTGGCATCCCGAACTACTTTCACTTGCTCCATCATGATGCCCGCCTGGCGTATAGCCTCTTTTGCGGCACTCACTTGGTCCTCTAGGGCAGGGTATGTAGTAAAAAGCGAAGGCGGATTTGCAGCCGACGCCGAAGGCCGCACGCTCGTCAGAGGATCAGCAAAAGTCACGGAAGTCCGAGTGGCATCACCACCATCCTGAACTACAGCCTCAGACACCGGAGCAGATTGGGGGGTCTTGCCAGTCGATGCCCTCCGGTTCCTTCTTGCTCTCAGCGGCTCGTCATCTTCATCGTCTGGTAAATTGATAACATGAGGGGGAGCTGCAAGAAAAGTCAATCGACTAGAGTTACAAGAATTATTCAGTTGACCAAAGACAGAACATCAGTAACTGTACCTGGATTGGAAGTAACAACATCTTCCATCTCTTGATCTCCGTCCTTGGCAGACATCTCAGAAGTAGCAGCACTACAAATTTCGGAAGTCAGTCGGTTGGTTCAATGAATCGACCAAGGATCCGTCCACAGTCGACAAAGGGAAATAAATATTATTATTACCCAGAAATGGTGGGGACAGTCATCTTCATCTTGGGCAGAGCCTTGGGCGGCTTGGATGGCGTCGCGCGTTGGTGCTTGGGAGACTTCTCAGCCGGCGTAGGAGAAGAGGTCCGAGGGCGTTTCGACGGCTGCCCAACAGGAGCAGTCGCCTTACCGCGTTCCCTCGCGGGATCGTGTGTAATCTTGGATCGCCTCTCCGTGCGGGGGGGTTCAACTTCCTCCTCCTCCTCTTCGCTGGAGTAGACATCGTCGTCTCCCTCCCCTTCGCCACCGGATTCCCACTCGCCGTGCTCATCTCCGCTTTCACCTCCGCTCGCCTCCCCTTCCTCAGTCGGCTCCTGTGCCCCGTTGGGCGTCGAGTACATCTCAGTAGTTTCCTGGGAAACAACAGACAAAACAAAAGTCAGTCGACCAATTCAAAGAAGACCCATGAAGACAACAAGATCTCAGTCAGGTGCATGAGGTCTAACCTGGTCCACGTCGTAGGTGCTGTCGAGTGGAGGAACCCTCCTGGCTCCTCGGGGATTGTCTTTGTTTCCTGTGATGCTCGACAGCCATCCTTCTAGCATCTCGTCAGTAACCTCCTCCGGGTGGATCCGAGTGGTGTCATCAAGACCCGAATATAGCCACATCGGATGGTCGCGAGCCTGGAGTGGCTGGATGCGCCTCCTAAGGAAGACTTCCAGCAAGTCCATGCCAGTCACGCCGTCGCGGACAAGCTGAACCACTCGACCGACCAGCACTTTGACTTGGGCCTTTTCTTCCGGCGTCACTTTCAGAGAAGCAGGTTTTTGGGCTCGTTCCAGAGAGAAAGGGGGAAGTCCAGTCGACTGACCTGGAGTCGCCTGGTCTTTGCAGTAAAACCAGGTCGCCTGCCAACCACGGACCGACTCAGGGAAAGTGATGGATGGGAAAGAACTTTTTCCCCTCGTCTGGATCGCCAGGCCTCCGCACAGCTGGATCACCTGCGTCCTCTCATCACTCGACTTGGCCTTTTTGACCGATTGGGAACGGCAGGTTAAGATGTGCTTAAAGAGTCCCCAATGGGGGCGACAGCCCAAGAAACCCTCACACAAGGAAATGAAGGCAGCCAGATACACGATAGAGTTGGGAGTGAAATGGTGGAGCTGCACTCCGAAGAAGTTCAGGAAACTCCGGAAAAAGGGATGAGGAGGCAGAGAAAACCCGCGATCGATATGGGTGGCAAGGAGCACACACTCACCATCGAGAGGTTGGGGCTCGACTTCTCTCCCGGGGAGACGCGCAGCTTCATGAGGGATGACTCCTCCCTCAACCATATCATCGAGATCCTCCTGCCTCTGCACCGTCGGCATCCGGTCGCCCTGCATCCAGCCTCTGGGCAGAGAAGCCCTTGAGGAAGATCCGCCCCGAGCGGATTTCTTCCCCTTTCCCTGCGCCGCCGCCGCCTTCTTCGCACGCTCCAAGGCGGACGTCTTGTCCTTCACCATCGTTGCGGGCAAGCTCGAACGGACCTGTGGCGCTAGGGCGAGAGCAGAGGTGGCGGAAAACTTTGCGAGGAGAGAAGGGAAGAAGAGAACGCACTATTGGAAACCCCGAGCTGGCAGCTTTTAAGGGGCCGCTTCCGAGTGGCTGACTGGTAGACACAGGCCATCCCGTCAAATCCCGCAACAGGCGCGCGAGCGATACGTGGCGAAAAAGGCGGCGCGAAGATCGAGGCGTCATCGTCTCGTCCCATCCGAGTGCCGCGGTTTTCTCCGCTTCGCGCGCTTACCAAAATTCGGATCCCGTGAAATCCGCTAACCACAGAGCAACCAACCTGATAGCGGATCTCCACCGACCTGTCACTCAGAGATCCTCAAGGCTACGAAGTTCACTCGACAAACGCAAAGAATGGATCAAGGCGACTGAAAGAGAATTTGAATCCATCATTGAAAGACCCTTGATCCAAGGCAAGACACGCTTTCAACACAAGAAGCAGGCCAGAAGACTATCAACTCCTTCATCACTCAAACCTCGATCCATTCGGGGGCTAATGATGAAGCCATGTACCTAAGGTAGGGTCATGAGCCTGCCCAAGGGTACCCTCCCCAAGGTCACTTGCTAAAAGAGACTGCTTACCAGTCGACCTGATAAGCATTCACTCGACTAACATGGAGACACTCGACCATGAAGATTCACTCGACCATCGAAAGAACAGGAGCCACTCCGCATCCAAACGGTCTGTAATTAACTAGTCTTTATGGTCATCAAAGCTCTTCATTAGAGGCGTTACCTGTAACGCCTGACCTTAATGTACTTTAAACCCCTTGCAACGTGGGCTGGCGGAGGTCTGAGCGCACTCTATATAAGCCACCCCCCTCCACTGGCGCAGGGGTTCGCATCTTTGTAACACTCACGCATATAATCCAGTCGACTGCCTCCGGGCTCCGAGACGTAGGGTTATTACTTCCTCTGAGAAGGGCCAGAACTCGTTAACTCCTTGCGTGCACAACTACTCTAGAGCTAGGATCTTGCCTCTCCATTCCTACCCCCCATTCTACTGTCAGACTTAGAACCACGACACCGGCCGCCCCGTTCCGCCTCGGCCTACGTCTCGATCCACTCCGGTGAGGCCGTCCCCGGCGCCCAAACTTCGTCAGCGACCCCCTCTAGCTACCAGAAAGCTAACCCCCACTCCAATTCGATCCTTGCAGCCCTCCTCGGCGAGCTCCATCCACGGCCGAACCACCGTTCGCCGGAGCAGGAGCCGCCAGCGACGTGGTGCTCGCCGGCGACCACCACCACCACCCACCGACGCAGAATGACGCCCTGAACACGTAGGTAATCTCCGATCTCCCTACCTCGCCGTGGATCGCCGCCGGCGACCACCGCGGCTCTCGGGCACCGTCGAGCTCTGCCGCCTCTTTTGAAATTTCAAACCTGACGGGCGGGACCCGCCTGTCAGCCCCTCTGTCCTTTCTAATCGATCCGTTTTCTGAAAGCGTCTTTTGCCAGAATGCGTTTTCCCTCTGGGCCGGCGTATTCTCTATCGAAGCGTTTTCTATTTTTATAAGTTAGCCCCTGGAAACTTTCTGTTTCATTATGGATGAGTCCCTGGACAAAAACCTTTATAACTTTTAAACATAAGAGTATTTTTGATTGATTCTTCTTCTGTCCTCTTTGAAATTTTGTCTAGTTTTTTATCAGATTTATTTGAAAAATATTTGGAGTAATTTTTTAGCACCTCACAGTATTTACGTTAGCGCTTATGTTTTTCTTTATACCGTAGATACCGAGGGAGGTGACGGAGCCGCGAACTTCACCGAGCTAGGCTCCGACTACTCCGAACCAGGCAAGCATGTTTGAACTTTTGATATGATGATTGTGTAGCATGTTTGCATTAAGTAGTTTCATGGCATGTTTATGAGCATACCGATAAATGTCATATTCCATGCAAAGTTGAGGCAAGTGAAGTTTCGAACATCCATAAGTGGATGGATGTGAGTTTGCATGGCCATGTGTTGGTATGAGAATGGGTAAGATGGCAGTATTGTAGCATACCAGTCTTATGCCAGACTACTTGACCTCAGTGTCAACCCGTATCGATCCAGTTCCATCCATTTTCCTTCCCTGTACTACCACATGTCTTCCGCAAGGAATATGGCGTAGTAAGTTGCAAACCGCTTTCCTGGTACACACCAAAAGGAGAGGCCGTGATTATGGTTCCATGGCCCTGGATTAAAGCCAGTCATCCGGTCAGGGGGCATGGGTGTTTCCGGTTGGGACCGAGAGGGGGGCACCCCTTAGAGCGCGCGTATATAAATTTGATCCCATGCTAATCGAGATTGTGAATCTCCCCGTCACAAAAGTTTTTCTTGGACGATGCCTAGGGTGATTCCTGGCATCGAGAGGTTGGATGGGTGTGTACTGGTTAGCTGTGTTTTCTTCTGAAATACCATAAACGGAACTAGTCCTTCGTGACTACGGAAATCCGTTGGCTGTGGGAAATTTTTGTACAAACTTTGCAGAGTCATAAATTCCTCGAATCATCTATTCTATGTCCAAGTCTGGTATTATCCTATCCTGACAAGTGTCAGTTTTGGTGATAGATACTCCGGTGAATCACATGAGTGCTAAGTCCGGTTAAATGATTATCCCTATGGATGGACTAACCCGTTTATTATCATGAGTTGATTATTTATTATGAGTATTATTTTCCTTGTCAATATAAGCCCTTTCTGTGATGTCGCTCCGACGTCCGACTGTGGCATTGTTATTTACTTTCAATATAAGCCCTTTCTGTGATGTCGCTCCGACGTCCGACTGTGGCATTGTTATTTACTTTCAATATAAGCCCTTTCTGTGATGTCGCTTCGATGTCCAACTGTGGCATTGTTATTTACTTTCAATATAAGCCCTTTCTGTGATGTCGCTTCGACGTCCGACTGTGGCATTGTTATTTACTTTCAGTAAGCCCTTTCTGTGATGTCGCTCCGATGTCCGACTGTGGCATTGTTATTTATTTTCAATATAAGCCCTTTCTATGATGTCGCCCCGATGTCCGACTGTGGCATGATCTTTATTTATTTGTTTACCTTTCGAGGCATCGCTTCAGACACCCGATCAGCTTTCCTATTATTTTTGTTGGGTTTTCAGGCGGACTACCGCCGATTCCCTTTTTATTTACCTTGTTTACTAAATTGAGTGTGCATTGATAAATTAATCATGTTGCATTCATGCATTCATTTGTTATATCTTACGTCCGAACTGTCTTGCGAGTACTTTCAAAGTACTCACCTGGCTTGTTGATTTGGCCAGATGCTGACGAAGGTGATCTCATGGATGAAGAGTTCGATAGCGAGTCCGACGCCTAGAGGTGTCCCAGTCAGTCTCGTGCGACCCTAGATTTGGTCACTGTATTATAACTGCTTCCGCTACCCAAATAAATTCATCGAGCCTCACCTCGACGCTCGATGAGATGCTAGTTTAAGAGCAGTGTTATTCCACCATCTCTTTATTCGCGAGTCAGTAGTATGCCACCACCCCATTATGTTATATCCACCATTATGTATAATTATTGGCGCGCTTGTAATAATTTGTTGAGCACTCTTAGCTCGACCCTGTAATATATTTTGTGCTACTGGCTTATTGTATCAAGAGATTGTCTACCAGTGGGGTGGATTCTTCCCCTTACTGGACTCAAAAGATCAGTTTCTCAATAAATATTTTTATTGGAAAACCGGTCGTGACAAGCTTGGTACCAGAGCCAAGCTGACTGTAGGAAGCCACTAGGTGCGATCGCTAATCGGTTATTAGCATGATAGAGCTAATTTATATTTTTGCAATTGTAGTCATTTTCTGACAGTCAGCATATATTTATGATCTGACCATTTAGAATTTTTGCCTACTTTTGTAGATGGCCGACAACAGCTGCGAGTCTCAAACCTTCGCCAACATGCCCGATGGGTTCGTCAAGCTTCTATCCTTCATCGTTCAGGTCGCGATGGGGCCATCTGTGCACCCAGTCGTCACTCTCTGCCAGCACAGAGTCAACGATAGTTTGACCATGCACCAGGCCGCGGTGCAGTTCAAGGGAGGGTGTGGTGAGTTACGCCGCTTCCGGTGGTTGGGAAGAGCCATGCCTATGGAGAAGCATGCTATCCAGATGGCAGCCCGCAAGGCGATAGCTCGTCTCAGGGATGTCCTTCCCGTGATGAAGGCCAGTCGTTACCGCTATCTTCCATGCCATGTGCCGTACACCTGTCACTACGCATTCTCCTGCCCCAGAGGAGAATGAGACGAGGCTTTTGAGATGCTTATTGAGTATCTCCGAGCCCTGGAGGCAGCCTTCGACAACCTGGTGGACGACTTCGTGAATGCCCGCATGGACTCAGTCCATGGCTGTGCCGCTAACAGGAGGGAGCTCCTGCCCACCGCACCGCCACTGACTTTCGTCTCATCCTCAGCATCTTATGCACCCTCGTCGCCTGCCTTCTACCGAAGAGTTCAACCGAGTCATTGCGCCCACCCCAGCGCGCACTGCACCACCCTTCGCGCCCACTCCTGTTCGTGTTGTTCTGCCCCTGGCACCCGCTCCATCTACTCGGCGCAGTACTACTCGTATGGAGCCTATTAGCGAGGAGGAGGTCGAGTCCCCAGCCTCGCTGCGCCTCACCCTTGGAAGGGCCAAGGAGTTCATCAACATCTCCGACTGAGTACGCTTAGCCGTCATGCGATGTACCGCCTTGTAAGAGATGTTGTGAGAAGTAGCTTGTTTGCGCATCATGTAGGAACTGGAGAAGTGCACTAGCCTAAATAACATGTCAGGATTATGTACGCATATCCTGAATGATGTATTGTATAATTATCGCCCGCGTGTAAGATACGTATTGATCAGTCCTTCTCCGTGCGCAAATCGAATTGTTTTCTTTAAGTAATCTTGGCTATTTAATTTATTTGCCAACCTTGTGCATTTATGGATTTGTTTTTGCAAACCCTTTTCGTTTTCTTATGGGTTTTACAAAATATATCCCCAGAGTGAAAAATGTCTCATCCTTGGACTCGCTCCATGCCAGCTCTGCCAGAGGAAAATTATGACTATCAACCGGGCAACAATTTCACACAAGGGCAGTCGAGTCAACATGACAGTGAAACGGCACTTTCCCAAATGTGCCGCCTTTATGAACAGAGTCAGCAACAACATCGGGAAATGATGAACCAAGTCACCAACATGGGAAATCACCATGGGCAGTATCAGCAGCATTCCAAGTTATCTGAGCTACAGAAGACACGTCCCCCAACATTTTCTCATACTGACAAGCCTCTTGAGGCCGAAGACTGGCTTCGAGATATGGAGAGAAAATTAATTATTGCAAAATGTTCAGACCCCGAAAAAGTACTTTATGCTCCGCACTATCTCATAGGAGCAGCTGCATCTTGGTGGGAAAATTTCCTGCACATGCATCCCAACGAAAATGATATAACCTGGGATGATTTCAAGGAAGGTTTCCATGGAGAACACATTCCTAAGAGTATTATGAAAATCAAGAAGAGAGAGTTCGATGACCTCAAACAAAGGAACATGACAGTGTCAGATTACAACGGTCAATTTACTCTATTGTCTCGCTACGCCAATAAAGAACGTATGACTGAAAGCAAGAAGATGGAGAAATTCCTTGACGGTCTGGCACCCACGCTGAAATGCCAACTGGTCGTGCACACTTTTCCAGATTTTAAAACACTAGTGGACAAAGCCATTACTCTGGAAAATGAGAGACACAGCTTGGAGGATTTCCGCAAGCGAAAAAGGGACCAGACTAACCATGCTTGCAATCACCGAAGCAAGACAGATTTTCAGAAGGGTGGGACTCACAAATCCTCGTCCAACATCTCACGCCCAATCAAGAATTTTCATGCAAGGGACAAGGAGTTCACATATCGCCCCGACGTTACTTGTTACGCCTGTGGAGAAGAAGGGCATTATGCCAAGCAGTGTCCCAAGCCAAGAAACTCAACCCCAAAGTTGAACAACGGCGGCAATAATTCAGTGCCCAAGCAAAGCAATTTCAATCCCAACAACAACCACAGGAAGGGTCATCTGAACCACGTAACCAAAGAGGAGGCACAAAATGCTCCGGATATCGTACCCGGTATGTTTCCTGTCAACACAATACCTGCAATGGTTTTGTTTGATTCTGGAGCTTCTCACTCTTTCATTTCGAAAAGTTTTGCTTTGCAAAATAATTTTTCGATGCTTCCTTTGGAAAAATCCATGATCATCAAGTCCCCTGGGATTCAGCAAGTCACTCAGAGTTACTGTCAGAATGTGGTTATTGAGTTCGGAGGATTGGAGTTTCACGCCAATCTTATTGTGTTGGAAAATAAAGGACTGGATGTCATCCTAGGGATGGACTGGCTAACCACCAACAAGGGTTTTATTGACTGTTTCAACCGGACCGTAATTCTCACACACCACCACGGGAAGACAATAAGAGTGTCAGCCAAAGAAAGAAAAATACCCCGGCAACCGATATTGAATAAGGTGGACGTTTCTGAGCTAAACAAGGTTCCAGTAGTGTGTGAATTTCCAGACGTATTCCCTGAAGAACTACCAGGCATGCCACCAGACCGAGAGATAGAGTTCAGCATTGAGCTAGCACCAGGAACCACCCCCATATACAAGAAACCATACAGAATGGCACCATCCGAGTTGTTTTAGTTGAAGAAACAGATAAAGGAGTTGATGGACAAAGGATACATTCGAGCCAGCTCCTCACCTTGGGGATCACCAATTTTATTTGCCAAAAAGAAGGATGGAACACTGAGATTGTGCATAGACTACCGAGCACTTAACTTGGTCACAGTCAAGAACAAATACCCAATGCCACGGATAAACGATTTGTTTGATCAACTCGCTCAGGCCAAGGTATTCTCAAAGATTGACTTAAGGTCAGGATACCATCAATTAAAAGTACGATCAGAAGACATCCCCAAGACAGCCTTCACTTCCAGATATGGACTATATGAGTTCACAGTAATGCCATTTGGATTAACGAACGCCCCCGCATATTTTGTTCACCTCATGAACAAGGTATTTATGAAGTTTATGGACAAGTTCGTTGTGGTATTCATCGACGATATTCTGGTATACTCCAAGACACCAGAAGAGCACGCGGAACATCTTAGGATTGTGCTAGGAGAACTCAGGAAACACCAATTGTATGCCAAGTTCAGCAAGTGCGAATTTTGGCTAAGACAAGTAGGCTTTCTAGGCCACGTGCTGACCCAAGACGGTATCGCAGTGGACCCAGAGAAAGTCACGGCCGTACTTGGCTGAAAGTCACCAGCCAGCGTAACATACATACGGAGTTTCTTGGGAATGGCAGGATATTACCGCAGATTTATTGAAGGATTCTCTACCATAGCCAAGCCTATGACGCAGTTACTCAAGAAAGACAAGAAGTTTGAATGGACAGAAGCCTGCGAGAAAACTTTCCAAGAGCTAAAACGGAAATTAACGACAGCACCGGTATTAATTGTGCCAGACATACATAAGAATTTTGAAGTATATTGTGATTCGTCCAAAAAGGGTCTCGGATGTGTGTTGATGCAAGAAGGCAAGGTTGTCGCATACGCTTCAAGGCAACTTCGCAAGCATGAGGAAAATTATCCCACTCATGACTTGGAAATGGCAGCAGTCATTCATGCACTCAAGGAATGGAGGCATTTCTTACTTGGAAATCGATGTGAAATATATACGGACCATAAAAGTCTCAAATATATTTTCACACAGCCAGAACTAAATTTACGGCAACGACGCTGGTTGGAATTGGTAAAGGATTATGATGTTGGTATCCACTACCATCCAGGAAAAACAAATGTAGTGGCAGATGCTCTTAGTCGAAACCCCAGCTCCGACGAAAACAGTCTGCAAAGCTTGAGACCCGAATTCCAACAAGAATTTGCCAAACTCAACTTGTTAATGGTCGTAGAAGGCACCATAACAAACTTGGCAATACAACCCGACCTTGTGGAGAGAATTAAAGAAGCTCAGCCTGGTCATCCCAGCATCGAAGGCATCAAAAGAAAGGTGAGTATGGGCAAGGCTTCGGAGTTCGTCATAGACGATGGAGGAATATTATGGTACGGAGACAGACTCTGCGTGCCAAATATAAAGGACCTCAAACAGAAAATTCTAGCTGAAGCCCACAACGCCCCATATTTGATCCACCCTGGAGGAACCAAAATGTATAAGGATATTCAAGAAAGATTTTGGTGGCACGATATGAAGAGGGACATAGCCACATTCATTGCATGTTGCGACTCTTGTCAACGCATAAAAGCTGAGCATCAGAGACCAGCCGGACTACTGCAACCGAACAAAATACCTGAGTGGAAATGGGATGAAATAGGGATGGATTTCATTGTCGGACTACCTCGGTCACGACACGGGAATGATGCCATATGGGTCATCACCGACAGGTTAACCAAGGTGGCACATTTCATTCCAGTAAAGACAACTCACACCACTCAGAGACTTGCCAGGATTTATCTCTCCCACATAGTTTGTCTACACGGAGTCCCGAAGACTATAATATCCGACAGAGGCACCCAGTTCGTCTCAAGGTTCTGGGATCATCTACAACAGGCTCTGGGAACTCAACTGGCCTTCAGTACAGCATACCACCCCCAGACTGATGGACAAACAGAACGAGTAAACCAAGTTTTAGAGGACATGCTGAGAGCATGTGTCCTCACCTATGGAACCAGTTGGGAAGAAAGCCTGCCATATGCCGAGTTCGCGTACAACAACAGTTACCAGGCCAGCCTGCAAATGGCACCATTTGAAGCTTTATACGGATGGAGATGTCGTACTCCGCTAAATTGGTCAGAGACCGGAGACAGCCGCATCTTCGGCCCAGACATGCTCAAAGAAGCCGAGGAAAAGGTCAAACTAATCAGAGACCGACTCAAGACAGCTCAAAGTCGACAGAAGAGTTATTACGATCAGAAACATCGTGGGGTCAACTTCGAACCCGGTGATTATGTGTACCTACGGGTATCCCCTATGAGGGGCTTACAACGGTTCAAGATTAAGGGAAAGCTAGCACCAAGATTCATCGGAACATTCTGTATAGTGGCACGAAGAGGCACGGTAGCCTACCAGCTAGACTTACCCGAGGAATTATCCGATGTCCACAACGTGTTCCACGTCTCGCAGTTAAGGATGTGCGTAAGCAACCCAGAGAAACAAGTACCCCATGAGAACATTGACGTTCAGCTAGAACTCACCTATCGGGAACGTCCAGTAAGGATATTAGAGGAGTCTGAAAGGAGGACCCGACAGAAAACCATCAAGTTTTTCAAAGTTCAGTGGAGCAATCACACCGAAGTGAAGCAACTTGGGAAAGAGAAGATTTCCTTCGGGCAGAGCATCCACATCTATTCGGGGATCAGCTGAAATCTCGGGGACGAGATTTTTCCTAAGGGGGTAGGTGTTGTGACACTTCAAAATTTTTCAACTAGTTTTCAGCAAAAAAAAACTTTGTTGATTTTGAAGAAGGTCATTTAAATCCTTTCAAAAACCTCTCTCTCAAAAAAATTATTTTTCCATGGTAAGGATTTTTATTTTTGTAGCTTCTTCAACTCTGGTGTTTGATTATTAAAAACTTTTTCTCTAATGGTTCCCTTCTCAAACACATATTTTTGAAATTAGTTATTTTCTTTTAAAAAGAAGCTCTATGAAAAATTGGGATTTTTCTTATCTTGAAAACCACCCATGATTTACCATGTCTCTTGTAGTAATTCTTCTCAAAATCCTTCCCTCCACCTTGGGGCAATCTAAATTCTCTGTCCCAACAAGTCCAAACCAGTTTTGGATTTTATTTTAATTATTTTATCTCTCAAATCTTTCTGTCAATTATTTTGAACCTGAGTGATTTTCAAAGCAAGTACCCTATTGCTTTTGAGATTTGACCTCAAACCAACTCCCCTGGATAGTCCTTGGTACCCACAACTCAGAGCCATCAAGATCCACTCTTCCTCTCTTCAAAAATTTCAAATTTCAGCCTCTGCAAGTTTGGACCAGATTTGCCAAATTTGGTGAAATTCATATTTCCTCTTCTCCAAATATTCTACCAAAATTCAGGCAGCCTACTGGTGCAATGAGAGGCCACCCCACCAAGTTTCAGCTCAAGGAGAAACTCCTACATACCAAAATCATTCTGTCGAACACCTGGCCGACACTGTTATTTGCACTTTCAGTAAAATTCAGAAAAGTTCAGAGAACTTCAGTGGCGCTCTTCTAATGATGTAATTTCTTTTACTAAGATAACACCATGTAAGATCCCTTTTCTACTTTGAATGAATTTACTGCATATATTTCTTATTTAGTTTATTTCATCATTTAGAGACGGTGGAATATTTTTGTCCTTCACAGGTTAAATGAGCATTGCGTAGTCCTTCATAGGTTAAATGAGCATTGCATAAAAGTATGTCTAAGTTCTCTTTCTTCAAGTGCTTCAAGTAAATGAAATTTTTTATTTTGAATTTAATACCTTTTAATAATAATCATAATGAGAGAGGGGTATGCTTCTCTCTCTCTCTAGGCAAATGTTACTTTAGACAACATGTAGTAAGAAACAAAAACTCTGGAATTGTGTTTGAATCACACAAAAAGAGTTTGTAGTTCTTATTCATACTTGAAACACGTGAGGCTTTGCAAATTAAACCATGTTTTTTTTTTCAAGGCACATATGGATTTAGCAGACCACAACTAAACCAACTGTATATACATGGCCTGTCCTTAGTGAAGGAAAATATTTTCATCGCGAACATGGCTTTAGTTGAAGGTTTTTACAACATGAAACTATTTTTATCGACAACATGTCTTCAGCAGGTTGCGCCATTTGGTGCAACGGGTCAACTAGTATCAACAAAAGAAGCAAAGAAGGAGGCTTAAAGACCATCACTTGACTGACCAGATTTAAGGGGCATTTAAACATCATGTGCAACGTATGAACTAACATAAACATTGCATATTCCAGATTCTACAATGGAATGCACATGTATTAGGTTATGCCATGTATGATGATGCCTAAATGTACAGATAGCAGGCAGTTGTGATTCATCATTGCACGCACAATTGAATTGCAGGTTAAGGGCCAGTTCGATTCCGCCTTTTCAGGGCATATTGTCAAAATAAGCCATAAAAGATATAACGAAGTAATTTTTGAGTTATGGGCTTGGACTTAACTAATTTCGCTTTGGAGGGGGTGTTTCGGGTAGAACCTCACTAAAAATTGAAGGGAAGGGGAATAGTGAAATGACTCTGTTGTCCGCCTATATTACACTCAAAATGCAACTGCTGACGCCCGTGTCACACCTGACCCTCAAGTAAAAACAAACACGCAAGCATTCATTGCCCTGCCCGCTTGCATCTCCTCTCCCCTTTCCCTCTACCTCGATCCCCTGCCTGTAGCACTAGGGTTCCTCCAGCGAGCCGTCGCCACTTGTCCCATCTGGCCTGGTCCTCGACGATGCTATGTCCAGCTAGGCTACATGGCCGGCGGTTAGGGGCAAATCTCCCTGGCTGCTGCTCCCTCCGGCGCCGCCCCTCATTCTCATGATCTCCAGTAGCTACTCCACTGTGGTTCGTCCAACGCACTACTCCGGCGGACGCTGCACAACTACGGCTGATGCCACACTGCGGCAGAAGGCACCATTATTCCCCCTCCCCTCCTCCCAGGCCATGGCCTTGAGGTGCTGTTAAAGGATGAGCTCATCCAACAAGGTGAGGATCTCCTCTGATTTTTTGCCAAATTTTCATTCTGATCCACTATATGATGATTTTTTTTCGACTGGGAACTGTAGGGGAACACTATACGATGAATTGCTATGAGCTGCTTCTGCTGCTGCTATATGATGCATTGCTATGAGCTGCTCCTGCTGCTGCTATATGATGAATTGCTATGAGCTGCTGATGCTGTATGATGAGTTGCTATGAGCTGCTGCTGCTATATGATGAATTGCTATGAGCTGCTGCTACTGCTATATGATGAGTTGCTACAAGCTGCTCCTGCTGCTCCTATATGATGAATTGCTATGATCTGCTCCTGCTCCTGTTATATGATGAATTGCTATGAGCTGCTGCTGGTATATGATGAATTGTAGACTGCTGCTGCTGTATGATGAGTTGTTATGAGCTGTTGTTGCTGCTATATGATGCTTTTAGGTGGTGCTGCTATACAATAATAACCAGCCACTTGGACCATCAAATTTCAATAAATAATTGTTCTTCATTTAAATGTGGGTCATGCGTTCTTCGTTTAAATTAGGCAATGGGATCTCTATGGAAAACATTGACCAAAGTAGATTGTGCCAAGTAGATGGTATCTTCGTATTAGCATTTTGAGCAAATAGTGATGGTCTGTTTTCCTATCATATTAATTATTGCACTGGGCTCAATTTGTGATGTTTGCAAGTTAAATTAATTTCCATATGGGCAGCAAAATGAAAAAATATAATGCAATCTAGACTTTCCACTGAGCATACCAAAGATAAGAAAAAACGCAATGAAAAGAAATAGTTGGCTTATTACATGGAGCTTATATTCACAGGTGCTTATTTTCTTAGGATAACTCGTAATAACTGTCCCTAAGAAACTTGGCTAATAGAACTGGCATACGAATAACATGTCACGATGATTGCAATGGAGGAGTGACGTACCATAGCACACTGTATAGGCTCACCGCTGCCTCTCCTTTTTTTGTGATGTTCCATGAAATTGCCACATGCATCTTGTACTTTCTCATTGTGTAACCCTATCTGCAAGTTGACACGGCTAATTTCAGACATCTCTACATGATACTACATTGCATATCCCTTGCGCATATTTAAACCACCAATTAACGATTGTGTGTGTACCATAAACTAGCCAGGACTCTGTATGCTGGACTAGCAGGCACTCTAAGGGAGCCTAATGTAGTGCACTGGAATTCCTACGTGCCACCTACGATTTTGTGTAATGTACTGCCCCTGTTCCTAAATATATGTCTTTGTAGATATTCGAGTATGGACCACATACAAATGTATATAGATGCATTTTCGAGTGTAGATTCACTCATTTTGCTCCGTATGTAGCCTATAGTGGAATCTCTAGAAAGACTTATATTCAGGAACGGAGGTACGAGGTAGTATAATGTATGACATCTACATATCTAATTTAGCGGACAGTAGTAGAAATCATTGTCTGCACAAAGGGATTACTGGTCGAAAATCCTAGCAAAGCACGCTAGCAGGCACAGAACAATACAAGAGAGATAGAGAGAGACGCGCTTACAAGATCATAGCAATGCCTCAGTCCAGGATCTTGGTTGGCCAAGCTGTTAGATCCAGAAGAAACATCGTCCTTGTAGTTTTTGCCAGCTGCATAACAGGTAACAGCGACCGGTTAGTATATTTGAAGTACATCGGGCAGGTGATGCTGGATGGGTTTAAAGGTGACAAGTACCTAGGCCGTGGCGGGTGCTTGCCATCTCTCTGGACAGTGGGAATCTGGTTAGAAATGTCGAGGGTGATGATGCTGCGCTGGCTGTCGGGGTCCGGTAAGGAGATCTAGAACCGTCGAGTAGGGTGTTGATACGTATCCATCGTATCTACTTTTCCAAACACTTTTGCCCTTGTTTTGGACTCTAACTTGCATTATTTGAATGGAACTAACCCGGACTGACGCTGGTTTCAGCACAATTGCCATGATGTTGTTTTATGTGCAGAAAACAAAAGTTCTCAGAATGACCTGAAACTCCACGGAACATCTAGTTAAAAATAATAAAAAATCCTTGCCAAAGATGAAGACCAGGGGGCCCACACCCTGTCCATGAGGGTGGGGGCGCCCCCCTAGGGCGCGCCCCCTACCTCATGGCCTCCCTGGAGCTCCTCCGATGCCAACTCCAACTCTATATATTAGCTTTCAGGGAGAAAAAATCAAGGAGAATAAATCATCATGTTTTACGACACGGAGCCGCCGCCAAGCCCTAAAACGTCTCGGCAGGGCTGATCTGGAGTCCGTTCGGGGCTCCGGAGAGGGGGATTCGTCTCCGTCGTCATCATCAACCATCCTCCACCAATTCCATGATGCTCACCGCCGTGCAAGAGTAATTCCATCGTAGGCTTGCTAGACGGTGATGGGTTGGATGAGATCTATTATGTAATCGAGTTAGTTTTGTTAGGGTTCGATCCCTAGTATCCATTATGTTCTGAGATTGATGTTACTATGACTTTGCTATGCTTAATGTTTGTCACTAGGGCCCTAGTGCCATGATTTCAGATCTGAACCTATTATGTTTTCATGAATATATGTGTGTTCTTGATCCTATCACTACAAAAAAAGACACATCCGTGACATTTTGGGCCGAACGAATTTTTTTTCTGTCATACATATGACACTTCTATGACGATAATTGTGACAAAACACGGTATCATCATAGATGTGGTGGGGTCCTACTTCTATGACAAAACATCATGATAGAAAATGGGCTTTTCGTCCTGGGCGGGCCAGAGACGCAGCTGCATGACATTCTTTGGGCCGTCCATGACGGAAAAAACCGTGGTAGCAGCGAGGGGGAGGAAAATTTCGGAGAGTTCCCGGTTACGGTGGGAGGTCGGGTGCCGAGCGATGCATGTTTCTCTCGTACACGTACGCGCGTGTGTGCAAGGCGTTGGCTCTAACTGAACCCGAGCGAGGCGTTGTGCTCTAACTGAACCCGAGCGAGGCGTTGGGCTCTAACTGAACCCGAGCGATTGCACTGCAGGCTACGCGTTACTGAACCCGAGCGATCGATCGATGGCTGTTAACTAAACCCGAACGAGCGATTCCTTGGCTACTGCTGCTAACTGAAGCCGATCGATGCTGCCTCTGGATGAACATTGAGCGTTGCGGGGCAGGGGGGGGTTCGATGAACAGTGAGCGGTGGCCGTTGCCTCTGGATGAACAAGACCCCTTGGTGTGCTGGAGGGCTGGATGCACAGTAGATGGTGGAGGGGTGCCTGTGGAGGGTTGGATGAACAGGACCCCGTGGTGTGGAGGGCAAGATGAACAGTAGACGGTGGAGGGGTGCCCGTGGAGGGGTGGTTGAACAGGACCCCGTGGTGTGGAGGGCTGGATGAACAGTAGACGGCGGAGTAGCGCGCGGTGGAGGCTGGATGAACAGGAGCCGGTGGAGTAGCGCGCGGTGGAGGCTGGATGAACAGGAGCCCCTGGAGGCTGGAGGAGGTCGACGGTGGATGAACAGTAGCTCGTGGAGGCTGGAGGGGGTCGACGGTGGAGATGAACAGTATCCCGTGGAGTCCCATTTTGCGGTACGCCACACCCCTCCTGATGAACAGGACCCCCGTTTCGACCGTAGCGCTCCAACATAAGTCCATTTTGTCTCTAACTGAACCCGAGCGAGGCGTTGGGCTCTAACTGAACCCGAGCAATTGCACTGCAGGCTACGCGTTACTGAACCCGAGCGATCGATCGATGGCTGTTAACTGAACCCGAACGAGCGATTCCTTGGCTACTGCTACTAACTGAAGCCGATCGATACTGCCTCTAGATGAACAGTGAGCGTTGCGGGGCGGGGGGGGGGGGTGGATGAACAGTGAGCGGTGGCGTTGCCTCTGGATGAACAAGACCCCTTGGTGTGCTGGAGGGCTGGATGCACAGTAGACAGTGGAGGGGTTCCTGTGGAGGGGTGGATGAACAGGACCCCGTGGTGTGGAGGGCAGGATGAACAGTATTCGGTGGAGGGGTGCCCGTGGAGGGGTGGTTGAACAGGACCCCGTGGTGTGGAGGGCTGGATGAACAGTAGACGGTGGAGTAGCACGCGGTGGAGGCTGGATGAATAGGAGCCAGTGGAGTAGCGCGTGGTGGAGGCTGGATGAACAGGAGCCCCTGGAGGCTGGAGGAGGTCGACGGTGGATGAACAGTAGCTCGTGGAGGCTGGAGGGGGTCGACGGTGGAGATGAACAGTATCCCGTGGAGTCCCGTTTTGCGGTACGCCACACCCCTCCCGATGAACAGGACCCCCGTTTCGACCGTAGCGCTCCAACACAAGTCCGTTTCCTCCGTTTTGCGGTACGCCACACCCCTCCTGATCAACAGGACCCCTGTTTCGACCGTAGGAGGTCCGTTTCCTTCGTTTTGCGGTACGCCACACCCCTCCTGATCAACAGGACCCCCGTTTCAACCATAGCAGGTCCGTTTCCTCCGTTGTGCGGTACGCCAGGCCTCGTTTCCATCGCCTCTTCCGTCCAAGCCCTCCCAATGAACACGACCACGCATTCCGTTACGACCCAGCCGCGTTGCCTCCCGATGAACACGACCACGCATTCCGTTGCCTCCCCATGAACACGACGCATTCCGTTGCCTCCCCATAAACACGACAATGACGCTGTTTCTCCGTTCCGACCCAGCCATGTACACAAGCCCTCGCCGTACGTATGCGCGAGTAGGCGTTCGAGACCCCGCCCGTATGTACACATACGTGGCCGTATTTTCTTTCTTGCACCCTGGCCGCTGTACGTACGTGTACATGCTACGTGCGCGCCTCTACTACGACACGTGCGCGCCTCTACTACGACACATGTGCGCCTCTACATTCACCAGTATATATGTACGTACACGTTTGCGACCAGAATGACAACGCTACGTACGCTTTGACCAGGTGGGTCCCGACTGTCAGGCACTTCCTTGCCTGCGAAGATGTAGCTGGTGGGTCCCAGTAGTCAGAGGGGCAAAATACGGTGGCCCGTCCGGTGGGTCCCTGCTGTCAGGTGGAGGCATAATTATTTTGCACGTAATAAGGAGGCACTTCCTTGCTGCGGCCGTGGACCCAGCTGTCAGCCTCTTCACGTACAGTCCACGTCTGATGGAAGCCGTTCCTTGACCACGTTGACCACGCCGCGCCGAGAGCACCAGGGCGGTGGACGACGGCGAGGCCTAGGAAGGGGACGATGGGGAGCCCGAGAAGACGTGGCAGTGGAAGCCCGCACGCGCGCGGAGAGGAGTATGAGGGTTCACTGGTTCGGCTGTGGTGTGAGGCTGCCGTCGCCGCAGGGCCTGGCCAGTGGTGGGAATAGTAGGCGGCGGTGAGGCCTCCGCGGCAGCATAGCAGGCCATGGGAGGCAGGAGCAGGCGACACGACCGGCGCTGCTTTGGGTGGCTCGAGCAAGAAGACCAGAGGTTGAAGAAGCACTACGGCCGTTGGATGGACATCGTACGGTCACTGCAGCTAGAATCGTTTATACTGACTAAGTTGACAAAGCCCTTGGGTCACAGGTCAGCTTTCGAAACGGTGCGCCCCAGATGTAAGGGGGAGGAATAATTTTTTGGCTGGGTGAAGTTAGAATATCCGAGATTGAAGAAGAAGCACGTCATCCGTTGGATGGACATCCAATGGCCACTACTGCTAGAACCGTGTGTTGACTATAAGTTGACAAAACGTTGCATACACATCAACTCTGTTTTTTTAGGGGACGCGTCAACTTAGTAAGGCCAGAAGTGTGTGGCAGAGAACTTATAGCCCGTTTGAGATTTGTAAGAATGTGTAGCCCATTTTTGAATTCTAATGGAATTTACTACAGCCCATTTACAGTTTGGTAAAAGTACAACCCATTTCAACCAACCGTTCAAAACAGAATTCAATAAAATTTCCCACATTTTGATGGGATCCGAAATATTTTTATCCCGAAATTTCTAGTCAGATTAAATAAATTTATATTACATAAAAATCCAACGAAACATTGCGCTCGCAACAATTAATGAAATTAAAATCTTCAATATCCAAAAATAATATTTTATAAAGTAATCACGTGTTTGGTGCATTTTTTTATAACTACTGCCCAGTTTTAATACTTACATCCCATTTATTATTTCTTAAAGCCCATTTTCTTGTTAAGCCTAATGCATCCCTCCTAGGAAAGATTTGCAGCCCAGCGGGGCGGAGAATAACAACTTGAACTTGCCTGGGTATTCCTAAAAAAAGTATAGCTAGGCTAGCCATTTTCAGCTTGAAAAAAATTAATATCTGGGCTGGATATCTGGCCTGGGCTAGACGGGCCACAGCCCGCCTAGTTAATACCTTCAGCGATGTTTTCGTTGTTGTTTAGAGGAGAAAATATAATATCTGGGTTAAACATCAAAAAACTCTGCAGTGCTCACACCTCAAAAACACAAATACTGCTCGAGCTGCTTGGTCCCAGCTGTCGGCCGCTTCTTGTGCAATTCTCTCGTTTATTGACTACTACATAGGTTGACAATGGTGTGGGACCGTGATGTCAGGAAACCAGGGGGAAGCAAAATAAATTACTCCAGCGAGCGCTTCCGCCTCTGCCTCGTTGTCTCCCGTGGAAACCCCTTTCCTCCCTTTTTTTTGCTCGGGCAAGGACCAATGCATGCAGCACGTCCATGCGGTTATTAGGCAAGAAATAAAAGCGCTTTGCATGCTATGAATTACGATGGCCTGCATGGGTAGCTAATAAGGCATCCTCTTAACTGCTGTGATTAAATGTTGTGTTTAGAAGAGAGAAATATTCTTTTTTTCCACCAATCTGCTTGCACCTAGGTCGTGATGCACCTTCTAATACGACTTATTCACCAAGACGGAGGGAGTATAGTTTTATACTCATATATATATATATATATATATATATATATATATATATATATATATATATATAAAATAAGGAGGCACTTGCGTACGTGAGGCTATGGACCTGGTGGGTCCCCATTGTCATCCTCACCAAGTAAAGTCATCTCCTCGCCCGCGCACGCTTTCCGCCAGAAACAGTCAGCGCCGCCCGCCCCGCTTCCCGGTGCAGGCGATTGCTCCGCCTTCAAACAACACAAGTGTCGTCCGTCCGTCCATCCGCCGCCCACATTAATGATACGCGGTTGCCGAGGCGGCTACTCCGGCGCCACACGTCCGTCCCTCCGCCCGCCCACCATTGCTATATAAACTGCTGCGCCGTCCATAGCCGCAGTCATCCGCATCCGTTCCCTTTCTCCTGTCCACACCACTACTGCCCACCATGGCTTCCTCGTGCTCCAGCGCTCTTCGGGACGGACGGACGACGAACCACAAGGAGATGGCAGCCATTGCTGCCGACCGGCTGGCCAGCAGGCATCCGGAGGATGACGACGTCCCAATGGAGAACATGGTAGTCGACGATCCGGTGCCAACCCCCTCCTCCGCGCCATCCTCACCGGTGCATTGCACCATGACCATCGACGAGGCATGTGCCGAATATATGGACAGTGTGATGCAGATGCGTCAGGAGCAGTTCCGGGAGGCGCAGGCCGACGCCGCCTACAACCAGCATCTCCTCTAGGAGCACCGACAGGCGGAGGAGCAGATCGTCGCGGAGCGGGTGGAGCAGGAGGCGCTGCTCGACTCATACCGCTCCGCCCGCAAGGGCCGCCTCGAGCGCTGGCGGTACTGCATGCGGGTGGCGTAGGCTGCGGCTGCCTACAAAGAGGCTAGCAAAGAGGGCGATGAAGCGGGCGAGGCGCTGTTTGGCGAGACCGAGGATGAGGCAGAGGACAATGGCGGCTCCGACGAGTTCCCGCTCCGCTGGCGTCGACGAGGCCCTACTCCGCCGAGGCCCTGCGCCGCCAACAACGAGGCAGAGGAAACCGCCGGCTCCGCCGAGGCCCCGCCCCGCCAACAACGAGGCAGAGGACATCGCTGGCTCAGCCGAGGCCCCACCCTGCCGGCAACGCGGGGTAGGATTTCCACCGCTCCGCTGAGGCGCCGCCCGCCGACAACGAGACAGAGGACATTGCCGGCTCCGCCGAGGCCCCGCCCCGCTGCCAACGAGGCCGCGCCACACAGAAAACGAGGAAAAGTAGAACACGGTAGGTCGCCACCGCTCGGGTCCAAGTAAGGCCACCGCTGCTACCCTCCTCTTGAAGCCAAGCTAGGCGGGTTGACCATTGATGGCCGGTTAGCTTCTTGGCGGCGGTGACGTCGAGTCAGGGAGTTGTGCTGGAGAATAACACTGGTGATCATTGGGCTCCTAGTTGCCCTAATCGCTATGACAAGCTAACATCCAGCGCACCCCTTTATAGTTGAAATGTAATGAAATCCGGCATGTTTATATGAAATCCGACCATGTATGAATGAATTTATTTCGATTAGTTCGAATTCCTGTATCACTGGCATTGGATGAACATGCAAAACAATATGTACTAGCATTATTCCCAGGGTGATCACCTCGTTTGCAGCAGTTTCACATGTACTCCCTCCGGTCCTTTCTAGTCTGCATACAAGTTTTGTCTGCAGTCAAAGTATCTCTACTTTGACCAGTCTTATACAAAAAAGTATGCACTTACACAATGTGCGAAGTAAAAAGGAACAGAAGGAGTACAAAGAGTGAGCAGCTTTTTAGCGTTTCTGTACATTGCAATCAAACACACAGGCCTGGCAATCCATAGAGAACATTCAAAACAATCGATGATTATGCATCTCAGCGACTCACATGTCAGAGGCAATATTTACTTCACAACTAAAGAATAAAGAAAAAATTGATCGACGCTGCTGACAGCAAAGGGCGTCCCATTCGAAAATATCAAACGCATTTCTTGCTAAAATCAATGAGCAAAATTTGACAAGGTTGTCCCATTCCAAAATATCAAATGCCCGCGATTGTGAAATGGGAAGGGTTTGCCATCAGTTCGGACATCGACATGGCACCTCATGCTAAATAAACCAGCTGTTCTTTTTGTGCAGTTCCACCAAAATCAACCAAATTCGCGCGTAGCTTGTATGATTTCGCCCTTATATGTTGCAACGCCTTGAACTTATCGGCACCTCCTTTCTTCTGGTGGAAATGAATGATTCGATGTATTCATGAACATTTTGTGCAGTTCCCATTGAAATCAAGCTGAGCACCCCTGTTTGCACAAATACAAAAAAGTGATTACTATTGAGCAAACTGTATTATGAATTGACAGTTTCAACAGGCACATACATGGTCCATGTAGAGCACACTTTTAGAAAAATGGAACTCACCAGAAAGAATCCTAGAACAATAGCAAAAAAATGGAGATTTTGTCAGTCCTTCTGAGTTGAAGTTAGTTTGGTCTTGTGGGGAGTAATGTAACCATCCTTCAACTGCTCCTTCTAATGATAAGATAGACATGGCTTGTTCATCCTGGCATAATCGGAACTAGTCACTTCACGTATTCCATATTCTTCTTCAGAGGAAGATGATTCTGTTGTGCAACGACAAAAGGACTACTAAATGCTAGCATCACTGTTTGCTCGAAAAAAAGGAAAAGGAAATATTTAAAACAACACAGATGAAGCACTTCTCAAGGACAATACCACTTTTTCATGACAATATCTAAACCGTAGCATAACACCAATAGAGATGACAAAGCTCAATCATATGGATGAAATCAGTGAGCGAGTACCAACCTTTGTCAGGAGGCTTATTGTGTAGAGCATACAAATGAAGCATTTCTCCGGAACCATCTGTTGCTATCTACGGTGGTGGCCAAGCTTACTATATACTCCTCGATTAGTTTAATGTTCCCAACATCTTCTTGTGCAGTTCCACTAAAATATATGGTATCTTCAAAGAAGATCCCTATTTGCACAAGTAGAGATAATTACATATTACATTAAGAGTGGCATCAAATCAGTGCCAAAACAATTGCTCGTTCCAGCCATAGCAATAAATTAAGAGGCAAAACTATATCATTACTTGTGCCATCACAGTTCCAGTGCTTCATTACAGCACCGGGAGTTGATTTTTGTTTTTCTTCCCCTTGTTCTTCCCCTTCATCACTTGGTTCAATAACAAACAAGCTTCGCCTTCAATGTAAGATTTGGCATGTCAATTAGGGAGCACAAGTATAGTACTAAACTTAATTTTTTGATGAAAGTGGCAAAATACAGGCCATCAGTTGTGAAATATCTTTATCTTACCTCAATGGGATATTACGGTGCACATAGAGATTGGAAGTCTTGTCTCCATTTGTGCAGTTCACTAAAATCAAGCAACATTATCGTACAAGTAGCACAATATATGAATGCACACTCCAGAATCATGTGAAAGAAGGCTAGTACTGACCTCTCATGATGCGGAATTCAAACAACTCACAAGAAGATGATCTGAACCAAATTCGCCTTAACGGATAAGAAGTAAGATCTCCTCTTGTGCAGTTCCACTAAGATCAAGCAATCAAGCAACGTTGTCGGTGTGACATTTTGGTTGAACTGTGCAAAACACTCTTAAAACAAAAATGTTTTGTGCAGTGCAACAAAAGGTCACAATGGCAATGACGTGAAGCAGATAACCCTGTTTACACAGAGGTGCAAAGGAAACAATTAGTGGTCAATAACGGTGGATGACACAGAAGCCAACAAAAAGAAACATCTACCTTATCTAAATGGGAAAGAAAGCAAGACAGTAACATTTCTCAAACGGTGGCATTGATTAATATTAACAAAGAGCTTATATTAACAATAAAATTTGTTAAACATGCAATTTGCTTTTAACTGTGGCATTGCATCAATTTTGCAGCGGCATTATTAGAGGGTGTTTGTTTACAGGGACATTTTGGTGTAGGGACTAAAAAAACTCCGCGTCAGTCCATGTTGGTCCCAGTTTTGTTATCAGACGCCTTTCCATATGTGAGCGCAGCAAATCTAGTCCTGCTCAAACTCTACAGCCTTGTTCCTTCCTTTCCTTTTTGAACTAGTACTTTCGCCCCTTCCTTTCCTGTTTGAACCACGTCCTAGATTTATGCGATACAACTTTCCCCACTACTTTCCCCCATTCCTTTCCTCTTTGAACCACGTCCTAGATTAATGCTATACAACTTTCCCCCTTCATTTCCTCTTTGAACCACGTCCGAGATTCATGCTATATACAACTTTTCCCACTCCTTTCCTCTTTGAACCACGTCCTAGATTCATGGTATACATGCAGCTAGAGCAATGCATGTGGAGTAAGTAAATCATACCATAAGGTTCTTGGGGCGTGGTACGGCGGGCAATGGGACGGTGGCGAAGAAGAAGGGGTCGGAGGCCCTCCCGCGCCGCCGCTGGGTGGAAAGTGAAGAGCTGCGCCGGTAGTCCCTCACCGACGGCGACATCGTTAAGCCTCCTTCCCTTCCCGACGGACGGATTCTACCGGCTCTTTGAGAAGCAGTGAGGGGAGAGAGAGGCCAACGAAGTCTTATTTAGATCTGGAGAGGGCGAGAGAGTGTGAGGAGAGCAACTACAAGCGCTGAGGCTCCAACGTGTACATATATACTGGAGAGAGAGTGTGAAGCGTGCAAACCCTAGAAAACATTTTGACCAGTCAAAGAATCCTCCTGGCACAAATTATGCTCCAAGTGTAGTTATCGAACCCGAGACCTCAAGTTTGATGAGCGAACAGGCTAACCAGCTACACAACCCTCCCGTTATGTTCAACGAGAGGGAAATAACCTTTTATACATTCCTGAATCCTTATTATAACATGCACACAAATTTTGGGCACTTGTATTCGACTTAAGTCAGTGTGCCACCGTATCTCGTATACTTACTACTCCCTCCGTCTAGGTGTAATAAGTCACGTTAGAAGATGCAACGGGACGAAGGTGCGTGCGTGTGCGTGCGTGTGTGCGTGTGTGTGTGTGTGTGTGTGTGTTTAACAGCATGTGTGTGTTAGAGAGAGCGACAGATCGACCTACTCCAACAGAGAGATGTTGTGTACTGTACGATTTTAGTCGCGAGAGTCGGTGCATCCTCTCGTTTCCGGGCGTGTCCGGTAGGGAAATGCGGACAGCTGCCACGGCCGCTCCTTATCAGCCTGGCCCACCCAAAGCCCCTCCATCACCCGCGCGCACTTCCCGCCCGAAACGTCAGCGCCACTCCAAAGAGTCGGTGCCGCATTCATGCCCGGGCAGAGCGAACGCGACCTCTCACTGGCGCAAGAGTGATGGTTGCTTCGTCCTCCAACTTACTGCTGGGTCTATGTGATTTGACGGCTCATTGGTCTTTATTACTGAGGTCGTAGGACTAATGGATGTCCCACGCTTTCGGCGAAAGGAGGTATACCTACTAGATTACAATTTTCTCCATTCTTACAACGGAGGCGTGCAAGAGCAGTGAAAACACGCAGGCTCAGTGATCCACATGTGGTTCATGGTGAAATCTCTACAAAGACTTATATTTAGGAAGGGAGGAAGTACTAGTACAGTACGTACTGTAATTTATCAGCGAGATAAATTTGTACAATGCCATGAAGCTTCCATCTTCTGTTACATGTATCTTGCGTCCAAGGTTGCCCGTTGCAACATTTCTTCAAATACAAAGGAGACTAACATGCATGCTATTGCATCTCAATGATTGACAGATCATAGCAAATATGTACTCCCTCCGTTCCAAAATAAGTTTCTCAACTTTGTACAAACTTTGGTACAAAGTTGTACTACTACTAAAGTTGACACTTACTCCCTCCGTCCCATAATATAAGAACGTTTTTGACACTAGACTAGTGTCAAAAACGTTCTTATATTATGGGACGGAGGGAGTATTTTGGAACAAAGGAAGATAAAGAGAAAAACGATCCATGCAGTCCCTAGCCCTTGAACCGTGAAGCCTGACCAGGCTTCAATTTGCTGGCAACGTTCGAGCTTCCTAATAAATGAAGTTTGCAACCTTTTGACCATCGGATCATTTTGTGTAGTTTCACCAAAATCGACATGAGCATCCCTGTGGCAAAGAAATTGAACAAGCGTGATTAGAATAAGATTACTGGGACTAGTTGATGAGACATAAACTCATCACAAATACAGTACGTAAAAGCCAGTAGAGGTATGTGCGGGGCAAAGAAGTAGAGAAATATCCACAGGGAGTGATGTGGGCAGCTGGAGCAGTGGTGCAAGCCGGCTCTAAAGGGAGCTGTACCTGAGGGACGTAGCTCAACCTTGAGGAGGGCGGCAGGAGGCGGCAACTGTCCACGTCGCGACAGTGAGCAAGGGACGAAGGCAACCTCACCAGCTTTGTGAGAGAGAACGGCGGGGACCCATGATCGGGACGTGCCGATAGTGGTTTTTCGCCGTTGGCGACGGCCACCGCATCTACACTAAGCATCCACCCCTTTCCCCAAGCGGACGTGATCCGCCGGGATGTTAGAGATGTGGCCATAGTCGTTTTGTGCGAGAGAGTGTGAAGAGAGCAACCCCAGCAAGCAACCGTGTAGGCTGGCCTGTCCTAACTATGTATATAGTGGAGCAGTTTCCTTTTCTCTCCATATGAACCTATCATATTGCATACGTGCCACCGAAGAAAAAAACTTTATTTATAAATGACGCGGCACCTACTACTCGTTCTCCTATAACCTTGCGCTTGGCATCTCCAAGATATTAACCTTGCGATTGGCTCTTTGCCTCTTCGGGAAGTCGAGCAATAATGGTAGTGCAGTATATATTGTTCTGGCTATATGAGACCAAATAAATTGTTGCACGTGCACCACGTGGGCGAGGGTCGAGGGGCGAGGGAGAGTGCTACATACGGAGCAAAATGAGTGATTCTACACTCTAAAATACGTCTATATACATCAGTGTTTGGAGTATGTACTAGTAGTTCATATTGAAATCTACTAAAGGACATATATATTCCAAACAATATGATAGTATAATCTCTATAACCAAGGTAGTAGGGACGAGTAAAATTTTCTCCTCGGGCTGCGAGCCACCGCACGCGTGGGCGAGGGAGCGGGTGTAAGGCGTGGTAAGCAAGCTTCACCTCATCCTGCGAGCCACCGCGCTCGTGGGCGGGGGAGACGGCGTACTAAGCAAGCTTCTCCTCGTTCTGTGAGTTGACGGGACACATCAAAAGTACTCCAGTGTATAGAGCCTTGCCTCTAAGGTAGGCCCCACATGGTTTGCCTCTTTTTTTAATTTAACATAACGCGTCAAGTCGTAATTTGTTTGTTCACCCGTGGTAGACGATCCTCCCTCCACCAAGTGGACAACCAGTACACGTGCCAAATTACCACGTGGGCTGCCTTTTTCGTACAGAAATGAGCTCCACTGTGTACCCGCGCGGGTGTGGTTGGGAAAGAGACGGGAGTTCGTGCGCCGTGCGTGCACCTCTTCTCTTCGTGCACGTCCCCCACCTATGTGGGTGTGTGTGAGAGATACAAACCGCGTTCGTGAGTGTCTTTTGTTTTGGGTTGGGGTGGGGTGGGGGGTTGATTTCGTGAATTATTTATGGGAATATGTGTCGATGACATCTCAAACAAAATTTCGCATGCAATGTGTGTGAAATTGAGGCCTATCCATATCATACATAGAGGGTCGGGCAATCCACGAGAAGAGAGGGAGGGGTCATAGCTATCGATAGAGTCAAAGAGATGATCAAGTGGGTGGGTGCGAGATCGATGAACAGAGCCATCGAAATTGTTTGTGTGTACAAGTCAAAGATATAAGGTGACTAGCCTACCAGAAAGTTGGAGGGCACACGTCAAGTTTGTGTGTGGCAGGGAGACATGACTAGAGCGCTCGATGTATCGGTGTGTGTGGGGGGAAGGGGGTGGTGGGAGGGGTAGGCAGAGGCCTAACTATAGAGGTAGAACGACTCGTATATGTGTTGAGAAGGAGAGACCCAACTATGTCTTGAGGGAGATAGGTCGACATCCATACATAACTGAAGGACGGGAAATATGATGGGACAGAGAGAGAGAGAGAGAGAGAGAGAGAGAGAGAGAGAGAGAGAGGGAGGGAGGGAGAGGGGTAGAGTTCTGGATGGGTGATGGAGTTGCTTCTCGAAGATGGTGGGATAGGCCTACTAGACAAACTGAGGGTGGAACTGCAATGTTATGAATAAGAGTGGGGATGTGTTTCTGTGTGTGCATGTGCGTGATAGATCTGTCGGGACGCATCCATAGATGATGAAGGGGAACCATGTGTTTGGTAAGCAAACCTAACTAGATCGGTAGATCAATTGTTGTTTATCGGAGGAAGGGAGAGACACAACTAATGAGGTAGATCGATTGGCGTGTGGGTAAAAACGAGTTATAAGGACCTAGCTAGCTATATGTATAGCGAGAGATCGGTCGGTGTACGTCCATTTGTTAGAGGCAAATAAGGCCTAGCGAGATGGATAGACAGAGAGAATGGAGCTAGGAGGTGGTGCGAGAGGCCCAACTACTAGCTAGATAGGGGAGGAGTGTGCGGTTGTGAGAGCGATGAAAAGAGGGGCGAGAGTTTACACGTGTGTCTGACCGTATGAGAGACACGAGGCAAGGACACATAAAGGAGGAGATTGAAGGTGTGTTTGTATGTTGTAGGCAGGCACCGCTGGAGAGGTTTATCGATCGGTGTGTGTCGGAAAGGAGTTGTGGAGACTCTGGGAGAATGACCTAAAGAAGAAAATGAATGTGCCAGGTGGATAGAATGCCGAGTGAGGGGGAGGGCGAGGAGGGCATGTGCATGCACGAGAGAAAGTTAGTGGTAGCTACAAAGGTTAGAGGATTGTGTGGGTGTAAGATACTAACAAAGATCATAATTTGATATGAAAGCGGATTCATATATTTGAATAGGAGATCATAGTGTTTTAAACATTGCATGCATGAATATAGCGGTGATACACATGCTGTGCACATGTTATACCATAATGTGATAATGCATGGCGTTTGCAACTCACAGCTAAATGCCGAACAATCTAAACCATACTATACATCAAACAATCTCACCTTTTATTTGAATTTGTGATAAGGTGTGGCGTTCGCAGCTTACAACTAAATATCAACAATCTAAACAATACTATACATCGAACATTCTCACATTTTATTTGAATTTGTGGTAATGTGTGGTGTTTGCAACTCACATCTAAATACTTGTAGGCGTAGGGGGCGGGGCACCATACATAATGTGATAAACACATTATACATATGAGACATGGTTTAGATTATGAAGATCTAGCTAGAGCTAGAAATGTAATGTGATTTGAAATCAAAATAAAGTGGATTCATAAAATCTAGTTGGAGTTCATATAGGAGTACACATAGTTCATATGTAACTCGAGACTAATCATGTGGTGTGCTGTGAAGACAATACACAAACGATGGTTTAACTTGACAATAATGATGATTGTAGATCTTATTAAAACAGAGAAACGAATTCAAATGCTTTGACTTCACAACAATCATTACTGTAGATCTTATTCAAATAGAGAAACGAATTCAAATTTAGTTCATATTGAAGCGGTAGTATATACGTTTGGAATGCACTCAAACGTTCATTTGAGTAGTAGGTTGCATGCATTATACACGTAGCAACATATTTTAATTGAACATAACATGAATTCAAAGTTTTGAATGACATTTGTAGGGCGCATTGATTTGGGACAGTACACATTAGGCTTGTCCAGAAATTTTAACCCGCGCCTTGTTAGCCCGAAATATTTAAGATTTATCTTTGTCTCATTGTGCTCCGACAAATCCCTCCATGTCAACCCGCGCCTTGCTATTCCGAAATTACAACGCGCGCGAAAACTCCCACCTCCTGTGAAATCCAAACACGCGAAATGCACGTGGTACCCCTGAACTGAAAGAACTGCCTCAAATCGGTGGGGGTACTTTCGTAACTTGCCCCACATTTCGGACAAGCGCGTCTCTAAGCCATGGTTCCCCACTGCCATCCCATCCGCCCACCCATTCGTACACCGAGGCCGCGAAAACCCGCGACGAAACCCCACACCCTGCTCCGTCCGCCACCCAGCCGGAGCCTCTTCCCCAACGACGTCGTCCACAGCAACACCTCGACGTCCCTCATCCATCGTACCGGATGAGGATCCGTAGTCGATCTCATCGTCCCGCGGGTTCAGCCACCCCGTCCTCCACCTCCAAGGAGCTGCACCGACGTTCCCCTCGTCTTTCGCGCCACCTCCATTCCCACACCGCCATCTTCACTTGCACCACCAGAAGAGCATCATCATCACCATTTCCTCGGATGAAGCTGCGGGCTAATCGGCGCCACCAAAGACGTTGTACACTAATTGCCGCATTTTCTTCTTGATTCGATCTCACGGTGCTGCCGGCGCTCGGTCCCGAGCCGACTCGGCGCGGCTCCATCCATGGCGGCTTCGCCGGCCACTTCCTCCACGGCGTCGCTCCCTCGGTGGCGACGTCCATATCAGTAGGACCTGCTGCTGCTCTGCTCTTGCTCTCGGTCCCCTGCCTGGTCTGCTCTTGCTATTGCTCTTGCTCGCGCTGCTGCTCTCGCCCTTGCTCTTACTTGCGATGCTGCTCCGATTTAGCTACACTTCAGTCGACTGAATCGACTTTTGGGTCAGTCGATTTTCAGGTGGTGGGGGGGCTTGCCGGGGTGAAGGAAGAACCAGCCGCAGTGGGGAGGGGGCTCGCCGGAGAGATACCCTACTATCTATCTTAGGGTTCAGGATGGGGGCGGTGGTCGCCGGCGTTGGCGGGGCGGTGGCGTGGGGATCGCCGGAGAAAAAGCTGGGCACGGGATGGCCTAGAGGGATGGCCGGGGCGGCGGCAGACCGGTGGTGGGGAGTGTTTTCGGGGCGGGCGGGGCGGCGGGGGGCTGCTGTTTGGCCGGCTCAGGGGGGTGGAGGTTGAAGATGAACCGCAGGCCCTTGATTTCGTATCCAACGGCTGCAAAATCGACTGACCAGAGATGAAAAAGTCAGTCGACCGACGTGTAGCCTCACCTTGCTAGTGAGTTCAGTTTCGGCAGCAAAATTCAATTTTGACAGTTAAGTTCAGTTTCGACAGTTAAGTTCAGTTTCGACAGTTAAGTTCAGTTTCGACAGTTAAGTTCAGAGATGAGCGGCTGATGTATTTTACATCTAGCACTTTGTGGTTATGTATTTTACGTCATGTATTGGAGATGCTATTAGAATTCCACTCAGGTTAACGTTGTTCGTTGTCTCTCTTGTCCTGCTTCAGCCTCGGCGTCGTACGACTCACCGGAGCTGCTCCAACGACGAAACCCTCCATCACAGCGGAGCAGTACCTCGGGCTCCATCTCCAGACGCCTAAGATCTTCTTCCCCTCCTCCGACAGCCAAGTCAGCCGGAGCATCCTCACCGGCCAACCCAATCACGCTGAGATCGACATGGCTTCGCCAAAGAGGTTCTACACTTGTTGCATCTCTTTTTACTCTACATGTTATATATATTGTCCACTAAGCACACGAATTTGTTCCTTTAGTGTCTCCTTGAAAGAAAAAACATAGGAATTTTAATTTTCACTTGTCCTCCTTTTCAAATTCCTATTCATGAAGCACAAGACTAATAGATAGTAGCATAATAGCATTATAACCGTACATTTTCTTGTGGTTTGACTTAATGTCACCGTGCTTCTTTGCATCCTGTGATGTTCCAATTGTTGTGAATCAAACACCCAGATTGGCAGAAATCCTGTGTTTTTAAATTCTCTGTTTTGCACGTGCATTCCTATCCTATCCTGTCTATTTCCTATCCCTGCATTGTTGGAATCCTCCAATTCAAACGAGCCCTTACAGAATTACTTCTCTTATAGATAGTTGTCAAAGAAAACCTTGCGTGGTTTCTCCCGCTCCTGCTGCGCCGTCGTCCACCCCAGCTCAGCTGCTCCAACGACAGAAGGGTCCAGCACAGCAAGGATCCGGCCTCCAGACTATCTTTCGCCGCCTCAGATCTTCTTCCCCGCCGCTGGTAGCCATGAAAACTGCACTACCATCATCAACTGAGCAGATGACCTCGAGGACTACACGGGTCCGCAAGAGAGGTCTCACTCTTTCGTGTCTGCTTACGTTATGCATCACTTAATATTACATCCTACTTTATCGTCCTGTTCACCAATTAGACTCTAAGTCAACTCCAAACTAATGGTTAAACTTGAGTTTTTAAATGGTTGCGGGGTACATATCGGGGCCGCTATCAATAGTATCTATCTACTATCTGGTTAATCTCCGGTGTCTACTATGATTTTCATGTTGGGTGGGAAACAAACAGTAAAGAAGCCATTATCTGTATTTTTTAACTAAAGCCATTATCTGCCTGCTATTATTGGTTTTGGGTCTATCCACAGGTTGCTACCATCACTCTGGATTTCTGCATGCACTCCTTACATAATCTCAGTATGTTTTATTCCTATGCATGACAGTTATTGTAAACAATGGAACTGAACATGTAGAGCAAAAGAGACGAGCCTTGCATGGCAATAAAATTTCATGCAGATGTCGCTCCATGGTAGGCGCAAAGGCAGCCCCCCTCCACACATTTCGGATTGTAATCAAGAGGAAGATATCTGTTCTGAGGGGGATTCAGAAGGAGAAGACAACTCCTATTTACCCCCTGAGGTCTTCGCTCTAACCTGGCATGCTGATGTTGGTTATATCATGCATATGGTGTCTTGCATTGCTTACTTTATACATCAAATATGTCATCTGCTTAGTTTGGACATCCTTTGTGCGAATGCCATCTGTTTATTTTATTCATCGTTTATGTGAATTATGCAACGCCATCTTGTTTAGCCAGGCGTCATATATGTGAATTTTGCAATGCCATCCTGCTTAGCCAGTCATCTTATATGTAAATTATATTAGGCCATCCTTTTTTGGTTACATGTTACATTTTTCAAAAATGTTATTACATTCAATTGCTCTTCGTGTGCATCAGCCATTTGACACGGTGATGGCAAATTCCGGAGTGAAAACAAGGTCTTCAGAGCAGACTATGCTATCTGACGAAGCACATATCTCGCTGGTTACGGATAGCTCCTCAGAGGAGGATTCGGAGACAGATGACCAGTCCTATTCCCCCCCGAGGTGTATGCTCTAACTTGGCAGGGTTATGTTGCTCATATCGTGCGTATGGTGTCTCGCATTGCTATGTCATTTGATTAGTTTAGACATGGTTTGTGCGAATGCCACCTGTTCAGTGTCCAATTACCATATATGTGAATTATGCATTGCCATCTTGTTGCAAGACATTATATACGTGAATTATACAATGCTATCTTGTTGCAAAGGCATTATATATGTGAATTATGCAATGCCATGCTGTTTAGCCAATCATCATGTATGTGAATTATATCATGCTATCATTTTTGTGTGTAACATGTTCCATTTGTCGACAACGTTTGTATATTCAACAACTCTTCCTGTGCATCAACAATTTGAAGCGGTGATGGAAGTATCTGGAGTGAAAACAAGGTATTCAGAGCAGACCATGCTACCTGCTGAAGCAGACATCTTGCTGGTTACAGAGAGCTCCTCAGAGGAGGATTCAGAGACTGATGACCAGTCCTATTTTCCCCCTGAGGTCTATGCTCAAACTTGGCAGGGTTATATTACCCATGTCATGCATGTTGTCTTGCATTGCTTAGTTTTTACATCATATATGGATTGCCATCTGCTTACTTGCTTACTATATAAATCATATATTTGAATTATATCATGCCATCATGTTTACATAGTACATACACATCATCTATCTGAATTATGACATGGCAACCCATTTAATAAAGACACCATATAGTTATATCATCTCATCCTGTTTAGTGTTTACAGTCATCATATTTTGAATTATGGCATTCTATCCGTGAATGTATGTGAATTATGGCATGCCAACCTATTTAATAAACACGTTATATAGTTATGTCATGGCATCCTATTTACATAGTCTCATATTTTGAACTATGTCATTCCATCTTTTTTAGTTAGCCATCATGATGTGAAATTGTGTCATGCTATCCTGTTTAGTTAACCATCATATATGTGAAATTGTGTCATGCTATCCTGTTTGGTTAGACAACAGAAATATGAATTATTTCATGCCCTCTTTTATTCCCCACTATCCATTGCACCTGTCTATCTATCATACAATGTCTATACTTTCAATTACTTTTCTTGTTTATCAGCCATTTGAATTGGAGAGCGTGATGGCAGTATCTAAGGGAGTAACAACACGGTCTTTAGAAAAGATAGTGGTACCAGTTGATGCAGATAGAACCACGGTTGTACTTGCCCAAGGACCAGATCCACCGCACATAACCCAGACTCTCGCAGATTGTACCCCTACCCAGTTGGACAGAGAACCAGCTACACCCCTTCTAACCCCAACCCTGGCAGATAGTAACCCAGTTCCAGTTGACACAGCACCGTCTCCACCATAGAGCACCCAAACATGAGCAGTTAGTAACGGAACTGTAGTGCCCAAAGCACGAAGACCACCACTCCGAATCCCAACTCAACGCTTAAAGGAGAAGAAGATTTGTTCTCAGGTCAGGTTTTGTAGCTATGGTTCATACTCCTTTGCTCTTGCATGACTGTATTTACTCATACCAACTATTTTCAAATTTGAAGGATGGAATTGAAACTCCAATGGCGCAACAGGTATGTTTTAAACCTGTTTCTTTAACTGGTCTGCTGTTGTAACCTGCTCTATGTTGATTTCAGTTTCAATTGAATAAACAATTATGTTCTCATGTCATGCACATTACAAGTGTTGTTATTCCTCTATAGTTACCCACACTTATATTCTGTCTATTCTGCTTTGTCTTGAACAAATATCATTTGAACTGTGTCTCTATCTTGATTTGGCAACAAAAACTAGAATGATATTGACCATAAAGTGACCATGGTACATAGATATATGTTTGTTTCATGATGTTATACTGTCCACTTTACTACTGAACTCATTTACCAAAATGAGTTTCATAAACAACATGGTAAACATGTGATGTGTCTGCTTGTTTCTCTTTTAGAATGCGGACAAAATATTGGAGAACAGTACCGCATTATCCAATGGTAAAGGAAGTAATGCAGATAAGGTTCAAGATAGTGATACATCCTATTGGTCTCCAAGAAAGCTGGTAAAAACTATGTTGACGACAGTGAGGGAACCCAAAAGTCCTGTCTTGATGTAGTGTTCGAGTTACTGGCCACTACTGCTGGCACAAGCTCTTCGAACTCGCTGCCTGAATCAGTTCGTCTTCTTGAGTCTCAACTTCAAGTTGAAAGACATCAATCAGATGTGCTGCGATAGGAAGCTGAAGGACTAAGGAAGTCCCTGCAGAATTCAGATGCATATTTTCTGGTGCAACAGCAAGCGCTGGAGGATTTAAGTGCCAAACAAAAGAAAGTTAATAAGCTTGCTAAGCATCTTGCCAGCATTATGGGTACCCAGGATATTGTTTCTTGAGATCTTCTGAAGTGGTTTCAGTTCTGGATTTGTTTTGCTGCGGTGTTTATTTGCGCTGGTCGACAACCAAGGTTGTCAGAATCACGATTCTATTATACGATTCTACGACTTTAAGATCCAAACTAATCCCTATGATCCTACGACTTTAGTTCATATAATCTACGTTCCTACGATCCTGATAGTGAAGATTCTACGATTTGCGATCCTACCATCAGAGCTCCGATCCGATTCAAAATCGCGATTCTGACAACCTTGTCGCCAACTTTGGCAACCAGTGTATATGATATGCTGCTTTGTTCCCTATATTTGTACTGGTGGCGAACTTTGATGCCCAGTGGATGTAATATGTGTAATAGGCGTGATAGCCTAGCGTTAGTTGCTTGCGTATTTATTTCCTTGTTATCTTGTTTATTTGTTTGCTTGTAGTCATTGTAGTTCTTTTTCCTCGGTTAGCTACTGGCTGCAATAACCTATTTTTTAAAACTAGGCCACAATAACCATGGGCTAATATTTACTATAGTGACGCTGGGCCTCCTACTGGCCGTGGAAACTGTGGGCCTTCTACGGGCCGTAGAAACAATGGGCCTTCTATGGGCCGTAGAAACAATGGGCCTTCTACGGGCCGTAGAAACAATGGGCCTTCTGCGGGCCGTATTATCAATGGGCCTTATACGGGTCGTATAATCGATTAGCCAAACATGGGCAAACAGACCGCATTATGGCCGTAAACGGGCTAGAGTTGGAATCGTCCGTTCATGGGCCGACCATATCGGGCCATCGTTAATAGGCCGTATTTGATGACGCTATGAAATCGACCCAACGTATTAAAGGACCACAAACGGGCCAACTGTAACCACGGGCTGAATTTGGCCCACAAGCAGAAAATGACAGTAACGGGCCGTAAGTAAACGGATGCTGGAAATGAGCCCAAGAATAAATGGCCTCTGAGAAGGCCGAAAGATAACATGGTCTGGAAACGGCCCAACGGAATAACGGGCCGTTAATGGGTATAAAGTGATACACTGTTCATTACGGGCCAGTTTCACCACGGGCCGTTAATGGGTGTAAAGTGATACACTGTTCATTACGGGCCAGTTTCACCACGGGCCGTTAGTAGGCCAAGAGTTACAAAGGGCCTCATATGGGCCGAAAGACGTCATGGGCCATACATGGGACAGAAGTGAAAACGGGCTGGAATCATATTGGATGGCCCAGATGACGCTACTGGGCCTAATTCGGATAGGCCGTAACGGTCCTTGGGTTAGCGGGCTGTAAATGGGCTATATTCGAACAGGTCGTTAACAGGCTTTCCATGGGCTGGCCCGCCAGCTTTTGACCAAGTCAAACGGGCCGGCCTTTTCACAGAAATGGGCCTCTGTTGGGCCGTGCCACGTGTGGACGTATCAGAGGCGCCTATCTGACCCACTGACGAGCTGACACGTGTTTCGTCCGGCCAATAAGAATTTTACATGTGGAAATTTCCCATTGGTCGGGGCTGTTAACGGGTTATCGGATCCAAAACCCGACCCGATAGCTTAATGGCGTTCTGTTACGGTGGATGCCACGTGTCGGTCACCCTTGACGAAAGCACTTCTGTGATGCGCGATTTATCGTCATGGAAGTGGACACTTCCGTGATGATATTTTTGGTAATGTCATGGAACACTTCTACAACAGCACAGGTATGACTATCTTGATTCTGTCATAAATTTGTCATGGATGTACATGCATGACAAAAAAAGCGACCTACTGTGACAAAGACGTATCATCATGGAAGTGTATTTTTTTTGTAGTGTATCTTGCAACTCTATAGTCACCTACTATGTGTTATGATCCGGCAACCCCAAAGTGACAATAATCGGGACCACTGTCGGTGATGACCATAGTTTGAAGAGTTCATGTATTCACTATGTGTTAATGCTTTGTTCCAGTACTCTATTAAAAGGAGGCCTTAATATCCCTTAGTTTCCATTAGGACCCTGCTGCCACGGGAGGGTAGGACAAAAGATGTCATGCAAGTTCTTTTCCATAAGCACGTATGACTATATTCGGAATACATGCCTACATTACATTGATGAATTGGAGCTAGTTCTGTGTCACCCTATGTTATGACTGTTACATGATGAACCACATCCGGCATAATTATCCATCACCGATCCAATGCCTACGAGCTTTCCATCTATTGGTTTACGCTTATTTACTTTCCCGTTGCTATTGTTACAATCACTAGAAAACACTAAAAATATTACTTTTGCTTTCATTACTCTATTCTTACTGTTACCACTACTATCATATTACTTTGCTACTAAATACTTTGCTGCAGATATTAAGTTATCCAGGTGTGGTTGAATTGACAACCCAGCTGCTAATACTTGAGAAATTCTTTGGCTCCCCTTGTGTCGAATCAATAAATTTGGGTTGAATACTCTACCCTCGAAAGTTGTTGTGATCCCCTACACTTGTGGGTTATCAAGACTAGTTTCTGGCGCCGTTGCCGGGGACCATAGCTTTATTCTTTGAGTCACTTGGGATTTATATCTGCTGGACACTATGAAGAACTTGAAAGAAGAGAAAACAAAAATTTATCCCTCAACTACGAGGGTTGGTAAGGAACTGCCATCTAGCTCTGCACTTGATTCACCTTCTGTTTTGAGTAAGCTTGCGACACCTAAACCTGCTTCTGCTATTCGTTCTGATATGTCGCATGTTATTGATGATGCACTTCTGCTATACATGATACTTATGATGAAACTACTTCTATGCTTGATACTGATGTGCACCTTAGTGAATTTCTCGATGAACAAATTGCTAGGGCTAGAGAGAAAGAAATTATTGAAACTGATACTGTTGATGAAAGTGATGATGAAGACATGCCTGTTATTCCTGAGGGTTATGTTTTTGATAAAGAAGCTTCTGCAGCTATGTTAGCTTGCAAATATAGTTACGAACTCAAGAGGCTATTAATTAAATGGAACAAGGAATCTCTTAGAGATAGAATGAAACCTGACCTTGCTTTTTCTACTTCACCTATTTGTGTTGCCGATAAGGATTATGAATTCTCTGTTGATCCTGATATAATTACTTTGGTTGAATCTGATCCTTTTCATGGCTATGAATCTGAAACTGTTGTGGCACATCTAACTAAATTAAATGATATAGCCACCTGAGGGAGTCCTGGATTAGGGGGTGTTTGGATAGCCGGACTATACCTTCAGCCGGACTCCAGGACTATGAAGATACAAGATTGAAGACTTCGTCCCGTGTCCGGAAGGATCTTTTCTTGGCGTGGAAGGCAAGCCAGGCGTGCAGATATTCAAGATCTCCTACCATTGTAACCGACTCTGTGTAACCCTAACCCTATCCGATGTCTATATAAACCGGAGGGTTGTAGTCCGTAGGACAACCATCATCATACACAATCATACCATAGGCTAGCTTCTAGGGTTTAGCCTCCTTGATCTCGTGGTAGATCCACTCTTGTACTACCCATATCATCAATATTAATCTAGCAGGAGTAGGGTTTTACCACCACCGAGAGGGCCCGAACCTGGGTAAAATAAAGTGTCCCCTGTCTCCTGTTACCATCCGACCTTGACGCACAGTTCGGGACCCCCTACCCGAGATCCGCCGGTTTTGACACCGACATTGGTGCTTTCATTGAGAGTTCCTCGGGCCTAAAAGCGACGACACAGAGGACCTCGGGCGGACCGAGCAAGAGCTTGGCCTTGCCAAACGGCAGCTCGAGGAGAAAGAAGGTAAGAAATACCTAAAAAAAGAAAAAAGGTGCCTATAGAGAGGCTTGATTGCAGAAAGAAATAACAGGATTGTACTGCTTATTGTAGGGGCCGCAACCGAGGTGGCAACCCTGAAGCAGGCGCTGGCAGAGGCCAAAAAGAAAACGGCCAAGGAGCGCGCCGAGCGAGAAAGGCTTGGGGTTCAGGTCGGCGAGGTGCAGCAAGAGCTGCAAGCTCTCATGACAAAACATGAGGGTTTGGAGCTTGAGTAAAAAACGCAAGCATCCGAGCTCGCGTCGGCCATCGAGACCGCCAAGAGTGCCAAGGCCGAAGCCCAAAAGTCCCTCCAAGAGTTGGAGGAGGTGAAAAAGATAGCAACGGGAAGGCATTCTCAATGCAAAGTAGGAATATAAAAGTAAACTACCTATTACTTACCCGAATTCGGAGTTCTCCAGGGGCGTTCGCCGATCTTCCCCACAGCGTATCCGACGCCGCCGCGTTCTACCGAGCTGAGGATGGCAGCTCGACGGAGAGTGTGTTCTGGTCTCAGTATTCTCAGGCCGGACACCCTGTGCCCTTAAGCGATCAGCTGAAACAGCTGGTCGAGCTCCACAAGGCGGCCGAACAGGCCATGAAGGGCTTACTAGTTCGGCTGTGGCCTGGAGAGGCCCTGCCTGGGAGCTATTTCGGGCTAGTGCGGCGGCTGGTGGAGGCCTGTCCACGGCTTGAGGTCGTCAAGCGCTCCATCTGCATTTCGGGCTAGTGCGTTTTCTTTTTGGCCTCTGCCAGCGCCTGCTTCAGGGTTGCCACCTCGATTGCGGCCCCTACAATAAGCAGTACAATCCTGTTATTTCTTTCTGCAATCAAGCCTCTCTATAGGCACCTTTTTTCTTTTTTTAGGTATTTCTTACCTTCTTTCTCCTCGAGCTGCCGTTTGGCAAGGCCGAGCTCTTTCTCGGTCCGCCCGAGGTCCTCTGTGTCATCGCTTTTAGGCCCGAGGAACTCTCAATGAAAGCACCAATGTCGGTGTCAAAACCGGCGGATCTCGGGTAGGGGGTCCCGAACTGTGCGTCAAGGTCGGATGGTAACAAGAGACAAGGGACACTTTATTTTACCCAGGTTCGGGCCCTCTCGATGGAGGTAAAACCCTACTCCTGCTAGATTAATATTGATGATATGGGTAGTACAAGAGTGGATCTACCACGAGATCAAGGAGGCTAAACCCTAGAAGCTAGCCTATGGTATGATTGTGTATGATGATGGTTGTCCTACGGACTACAACCCTCCGGTTTATATAGACACCAGATAGGGTTAGGGTTACACAGAGTCGGTTACAATGGTAGGAGATCTTGAATATCCGCACGCCTGGCTTGCCTTCCACGCCAAGAAAAGATCCTTCTGGACACGGGACGAGGTCTTCAATCTTGTATCTTCATAGTCCTGGAGTCCAGCTGAAGGTATAGTCCGGCTATCCGAACACCCCCTAATCCAGTCCCACCCTATTCACTAATGATGAGAGATCTCGCTATTTTTATATCCTTAAAATATTTCCGTTCTCATTAAAGGGTGATGCTAAGATATGTTTTAATTCTCTTGATCATGGTTGTGTGCGTAGTCCCCGGGATATGATTTATTACTTCTCTGCTAAATATTTCCCTGCTCATAAGAAACAAGCTGCTTTAAAAGAAGTATACAACTTTGTGCAAATTAAAGAAGAGAGTCTCCCACAAGCTTGGGGAGGCTTCTCAAGTTACTTAATGGTTTGCCTCATCATCCTCTTAAGAAAAATGAAACACTTGATATCTTTTATAATGGACTAACCGATGCTTCCAGAGATTACCTGGATAGTTGTGCTGGTTCTCTTTTCATGAAAAGAACACCGGATGAAGCTGAATTTTTGTTGAGTAATATGTTGACAAATGAAAATAATTGGGCACCTCCCGATCTAGCTCCTGCTCCAATTACTCAGCCTATTCCTAAACCAACTCCGAGGAAGAGAGGTGTTCTATTTCTTAGTCCCGAAGATATGCAAGAGGCAAAGAAATCTATGAAAGAAAAAGGTATTAAAGCTGAAGATGTTAAGAATTTACCTCCTATTGAAGAAATACATGGTCTTGATCTACCGCCTGTTGAAGAAACATATGATCTTAATCCATTACCTATTGAAGAACCTCCTAGTCTTGATAACCCGACACAGGTAGTAAAGGTAAATTCTCTCTATAGATATGATAGAGCTGAAATCCCTCCTACCAAAAATTGCTAGCCAATGCTTGGATGAGTTTGATAACTTTATGTTTAAGCAAGAAGATTTCAATGCTTATTTTAGTAGACAATTAAAACAAAATGCTTATATGATTAAACACTTGGCTGACTATATGGCTAATATTAGAGGTGAACTTAAACTTGTTAGCAAATATGCTTCTATGGTTGCCACTCAAGTACAACAAGTACTTAAAGCTCAAAATGATTTGCTCAATGAAATGAATAGTAAGAAAAATGATTATGCTGTTGGAGTGGCTACTAGAACTGGTAGAATGACTCAGGAACCTTTGTATCCTGAAGGCCACCCTAAGATAATTGAGCAAGATTCTCAGAGAAATAATATTGATGTACCTAGTTCTTCTAAAAGGAAGAAAAAGAAGAATGATAGGACTTTGCAAATTTCTAGTGAACCTATTGTTGAACCACCTGAGAATCCAAATGATATCTCTATGTCTGATGTTGAAAAACAATCTAGTAATGAACATGAACCTAGTGAAAATGTTAATGATGATGCTCAACCTAGTAATGATAATGATGTAGAAGTTGAACCTGCTGTTGATCTTGATAACCCACAATCAAAGAATCAACGTTATGATAAAAGAGACTTTGTTGCTAGGAAACATGGTCAAGAAAGAGAACCATGGGTTCAGAAACCCATGCCTTTTCCTCCCAAAACATAGAAAAAGGATGATGAGGATTTTGAGCGCTTTGCTGAAATGATTAGATCCATCTTTTTGCGTATGCGATTAACTGATATGCTCAAAATGAATCCTTATGCTAAATATATGAAAGATATTGTTACAAATAAAAGAAAGATATCGCAAGCTGAAAATTTCACCATGCTTGCTAATTACACTTTTAAGGGTGGAATACCAAAGAAACTTGGAGATCCAGGAGTACCCACTATACCATGCTCCATTAAAAGAAACTATGTAAAAACTGCTTTATATGATCTTGGAGCTGGTGTTAGTGTTCTGCCTCTCTCTTTATATCGTAGACTTGATTTGAATAAGTTGACACCTACTGAAATATCTTTGCAAATGGCTGATAAATCAACTGCTATACCTGTCGATATTTGTGAGGATGTGCCTGTTGTGGTTGCAAACATTACTATTTTAACGGACTTTGTTATTCTTGATATTCCCGAGGACGATAGTATGTCTATTATTCTTGGAAGTCCTTTTCTGAATGCTGCAGGTGTTGTTATTGATTGCAATAAAGGCAATGTCACTTTTCATGTTAATGGTAATGAGCATATGGTACACTTTCCGAGGAAACAACCTCAAGTTCATAGTATCAACTCTATTGGAAAAATTCCATCGATTATATTTGGAGGTTTCAAATTTCCTCTACCTACTCTCAAGAAGAAATATGATATTGTTATTATAGGGGATGTGCATATACCCGTTGAGGTAACATAGTGTTATTCGAAATTTCTCCGGTTTCATGTTATTCGAAATGAGTTTATTAACAAGACCTGATCAACCTTGTTAGTGGATTCCTTTTGATGAGCATGAGATGGATGAAACTAGAAGCACAACCTTCTGTACCCTCTTTATACTTTCTGTTATTTAGTTGAAATAAAGTAAAAATATTATTTTTGTGTCTGCTTCCTGATTTATCCGTGCAATATAAAAATACCTAGAAAATAAAAGTCCTCCAAATGGCATGCCAATTTAATATGATTTTTTCGAGAATATTTGAGGATTTATGGTACTGAAAGAACCGCGGGGGGAGCTGCCACCTGGCCACGAGGGTGGAGGGCGCGCCCTACCCCCCAGGGCGCGCCCCATGCCTCATGGGCCCACGGTGGCCCTCCTCCACTTATTCCTGCACCCATCCTCTTCTTCTTCCTCCCACAAACACGAATATCTAGCTCAAGCACGAGTTCTAGCTCACTTTGCTGTGATTTTCGATCTCCTTTCTCAAAGCACCACTCACAAAACTGCTTGGGGAGATTGTTCCTTGGTATGTGACTCCTCCATTGGTCCAATTAGTTTTTGCTCTAGTGCTTTATTCATTGCAAATTTGTGCTGTATAGGTGACCATGTTCTTGAGCTTGCATGTTAAATTTATATGGTTCCAAGTATTTCTAATGCATGATATATCCTCTAGGCACTTGTAGGAGTAGTTACTATCAATTTTGTTGAGTTTGGCTCACTTTTGTTTGAAGTTACTAAAACTTTTAGAATATTTCAGAAAATGATGAAGAGACTTTTGAGGGGCTCATCGAGCCCAAGCTCGAAGGAAAAGCAAAATGAAGAAGCACACAGGCCCAAATATAATTAACCTCATACCGCGGAGGTCCGACCGTGTGAATGGCCTTCCGATGACTTCTTGAGACAAGCCGGGATTTATGAGGATTTTTATTCATTGGCTAGGAATGCTGGCCTCACCGACTTCCTCCGCGACCAACGTCATCAGTATCTCTTACTCACTAATACTTTTGTGCAAAACTTCTACTATTTTCCTAAAGGATCACCTCCTTTAGTAGAGTTTCATTTATATGACGTTGCTAAGAAAATGCCACTAGATGAATTTTGCAAGGTTTGCAAAATACCCTTCGAGGGTACCTGAGATGAACCACATCGTAACGATGTGGAAGAATTTATTAACACCATCACTGTGGGGGAAACTAGGAAGGTTTCCGATGGAGGAATCACTAGCATACACTTTCCTGTCTTGCGCTACTTTGCCTTATTTGCTAGTCGTTGCTTGTTTGGTCGTGGAAACTGTGGAAACCTTAGTGTTCCTGATATTATCATTTTGTTCCATGGTTTATACCGCGATAACACTGTTGGTATGGGCGGAATTATTGATAAACGGTTAAGTTTGAATCGTACTAAAGGCTCCATCTTTGTAGGTATTTATGCTTCACGCCTAGCTGCACATTTTAACATACCCATTAGGCTTTATGAGAAAGAAGAAAAATTGCTGCCTAGTGCTTATTTAGATTATAAGAGTATGCTAGCGCATGATTTTATTGTTAAGGGCAGGGAAGGGGAGCTTAAATATAAATTGTACTTTAATAAACATCACCCTGAGACTATTATCTTGCCTGCTCCTTCCTTGTTTAATTTGTCTGAAGGTCCTTATCTCGTTCCGTGGGCGACCGTTCAAGCCTACCGAAATCCTACACCAGCCCCGGAACCGGACCCACAATATGAGCCTCCCCGACAGTCTGATTACTTTTGGGATCCGGAGGTGGCTACCAGTCGGTGGTAGTCAGAGTCCTCTTCATTACATTACGACCCCAACTACACCTACGGATATCCACCAAGCCATCCTTGGCAATGAACCAACTTAGGCCAAAAGCCTAAGCTTGGGGGAGTACATATTTCCCACAAACATTACATTTATGTTTACACATTCATTGTTAGATGTCGGTGCTCATACTCTTTCACTGTAATATCCATGCTACTTTATTTTCTTTTTCCTGCTTTCTTCTTGTGTGTTTGTTAAACCTTAAGAAAAACCAAAAAAATTAGTAGTAGTTTACTTTTCTTGTTGTACTAGTAATAATTAAAAAGAAAACCCAAAAAATAATTTCCGTTCTTCTTTTGCTTGTTGGGAGCTTTCCCGTGTAAATAGTTTTATTTCTTTTCTTTTCTTTGGGGGTCGGTAGGAGAAGACCATGATTAAATTGTTGAAGTGGCTCTTATTTGCATTGTTGTTGATTTAACCAAGAGCCCATATTACCTTGTCCTCTCCTGTTTATTGAATGCTCGCATATTCCAGCTTAGTCCAATGCACGCGCACTCTAATTATTATTCACATCGTTCGGTCGTGCAAGTGAAAGGCAATTATGATGATATATGATGGACTGACTATGATGAGAAAAGCTGGTATGAACTCAACCTCTCTTGTGTTTGTAAATATGATGAGTTCATCGTTCTTGATTCAGCTTATTTTGAATAAACATGTTTGCAATGACAATTAGAGATCATAGTTTCTCGTGCCATGCTTGATTAGGTATGAGTTATAATGGTTTACCTTGCGTGCCAACATGCTATTAAAATGGTTGTGATGTGGTATGATGGGGTGGTATCCTCCTTTGAATGATTTAAGTGACTTGACTTGGCACATGTAGCTAAAACAAAATCAACATAGCCTTCGAGATATTTATGTTCATGGTGGATTATATCCTACTCATGCTTGCATCCAACGTTTATTCATTTTAATGCATGTTCATGACTGTTGTCGCTCTCTAGTTGGTCGCTTCCCACTCTTTTGCTAGCATTCACTTGTACTAAGCGGGAATACTGCTTGTGCATCCAATCCCTTAAACACCAAACTTATTCCGTATGAGTCCACTATACCTTCCTATATGCGGTATCTACCTGCCGTTCCAAGTAAATTTGTATGTGCCAAACTCTAAACCTTCAAATAAACATTCTGTTTTGTATGCTCGAATAGCTCATGTATCAACTAGGGCTGCCCTTATCTTCAATGTTAGGCGGGTTATTCTCAAGAGGAGTGGACTCTACTCCTCATTCACGAGAAAATGGCTGGTCACCGGGATGCCAAGTCCCATGCTTTATGCAAACTAAATCAAAATTAATTGCAAACAAAACTCCCCCTGGGACTATTGCTAGTTGGAGACACTCGTTGTTTCGAGCAAGTCATGGATTGATGCTTGTTGGTGGAGGGGGAGTATAAACTTTACCATTGTGTTTGGGAACCGCCTATAATGTGTGTAGCATGGAAGATATCGCCATCTCTCAGTTGTTATGTTGACAATGAAAGTATGCCGCTCAAAATATTATTTATCTCTATTTCAAAACCGAGCTCTGGCACCTCTACAAATCCCTGCTTCCCTCTGTGAAGGGCCTATCTATTTACTTTTATGTTGAGTCATCACCCTCTTATTAAAAAGCACTAGCTGGAGAGCACAACTGTCATTTGCATTCATTACTTTTAATTTATATTGGGTAGACTATGACTGGATCTCTTTTACCATGAATTACAATATCTAGTCAGTCCTTGATCTTTAAAGGTGCTCTGCATTTATGTTTTGCGGTTTCAGAAAGGGCTAGCGAGATACCATCTTGTTATATCATATTATGATTGTTTTGAGAAAGTGTTGTCATCCGAGATTTATTATTATCACTCGCTAGCTGATTATGCTATTGATATGAGTAAACATGAGACCTGAGAGTTATTGCAAGTGTGGTTATTCATGATATTTGCTGAAAACTTGAATGCTGGCTTTACATATTTATAACAACAAGAGCAAACAGAGTTTGTAAAAGTTTTTCTTTATCACTTTCAGTTTGTAAACTGAATTGCTTGAGGACAAGCAAAGGTTTAAGCTTGGGGGAGTTGATACATCTCCGTTGTATCTACTTTTCCAAACACTTTTGCCCTTGTTTTGGACTCTAACTTGCATGATTTGAATGGAACTAACCCGGACTGATGCTGTTTTCAGCAGAATTGCCATGATGTTGTTTTATGTGCAGAAACAAAAGTTCTCGGAATGACTTGAAACTCCACGGAACATCTAGTTAAAAATAATAAAAAATCCTTGCCAAAGATGAAGACCAAGGGGCCCACACCCTGTCCACGAGGGTGGGGGGCGCCCCCCCTAGGGTGCGTCCCCTACCTCGTGGACCCCTTGGAGCTCCTCCGACGCCAACTCCAACTCTATATATTTGCTTTCGGGGAGAAAAATCAAGGAGAAGAAATCATCGCATTTTACGATACGGAGCCGCCGCCAAGCCCTAAAACCTCTCTTGAGGGCTGATCTGGAGTCCGTTCGGGGCTCCGGAGAGGGGGATTCGTCTCCGTCGTCATCATCAACCATCCTCCATCACCAATTTCATGATGCTCACCGCCGTGCGTGAGTAATTCCATCATAGGCTTGCTGGACGGTGATGGGTTGGATGAGATCTATCATGTAATCGAGTTAGTTTTGTTAGGGTTTGATCCCTAGTATCCATTATGTTCTGAGATTGATGTTGCTATGACTTTGCTATGCTTAATGCTTGTCAGTAGGGCCCGAGTGCCATGATTTCAGATCTGAACCTATTATGTTTTGATGAATATAGGTGTGTTCTTGATCCTATCTTGCAAGTCTATAGTCACCTACTATGTGTTACGATCCGGCAACCCCGAAGTGCCAATAATCGGGACCACTCTCGGTGATGACCATAGTTTGAGGAGTTCATGTATTCACTATGTGTTAATGCTTTGTTCCGGTACTCTATTAAAAGGAGGCCTTAATATCCCTTAGTTTCCATTAGGACCCCGCTGCCACGGGAGGGTAGGACAAAAGATGTCATGCAAGTTCTTTTCCATAAGCACGTATGACTATATTCGGAATACATGCCTACATTACATTGATGAATTGGAGCTAGTTCTGTGTCACCCTATGTTATGACTGTTATTACATGATGAACCGCATCCGGCATAATTATCCATCACCGATCCAATGCCTACGAGCTTTCCGTCTATTGGTTTACGCTTATTTATTTTCGCGTTGCTATTGTTACAATCACTACAAAACACCAAAAATATTACTTTTGCTTTCATTGTTCTTTTGTTACCGTTACCACTACTATCATATTACTTTGCTACTAAATATTTTGCTACAGATATTAAGTTATCCAGGTGTGGTTTAATTGACAACTCAGCTGCTAATACTTGAGAATATTCTTTGGCTCCCCTTGTGTCGAATCAATAAATTTGGGTTGAATACTCTACCCTCGAAAGCTGTTGCAATCCCCTACACTTGTGGGTTATCAGGTGTTTGTGGAGCAGCTCCGGTAGGGTGGACTACGGTGTGGGCGAAACGGATCTATGGTCGTGGACGAGGGCGTAGGTGAAGCTGCTCCGGTGGTTGGGTTAAGGATGGTGTCGATGACACGGATCTACGGCCGTGGACGGGGCGTCAAAAGCTGCTCCGGTGGTTGGGTTAAGGATGGTGTCGATGATGCGGATCTGTGGCCGTGGGCGGGGAGTCAGAAGCTCTTCCGGTGGTTGGGTTAAGGGTGGTGTCGACGATGCGGATCTGCGGCCATGGATGGGTCGTCAGAAGCTGCTTCGGTAGGTTGGATGAGGGTGCGAGGAAGCGGATCTGAGGCTGTGGACTTGTGAGTTGGCAAAGCGGCCCCGGTAGGGTTGAGAATGGTATAGGCGAAGCTACTCTGGTAGGGTTGACGATGGTGTCGGCAAAGCGGCTCCGGTAGGGTTGAGGAAGGTGTCGACAAAGCGGCTCCAGCAGGGTTGAGGAAGGTGTTGGCGAAGAGGATCAGAGGCCATCGACGGGGGCGTCGGTGGGCGGCTCCGGGGGGTGTGGACGAAGCGTCTTCTGTGGGAAGTACGAATGAGCCGCTGGAGATGTGCTGCAGTTGACGAGAGTACCGGCGAAGCAGATCTGGCGTCGTGGACAAGGCCGACACTAAATGGCTGTGGTACAGTGGTGGATGAGCAGTCTACTTGTTTCTAGGGGAGGTGGGAGGGGTAGATGCGGCTGCAGAAGCAGATCCGACGAGGTGGACGCCACTGGCAGTGCATGGGCTATGGTACACCGGTGGATGAGCAGTCTAGGGTTTCGAGAGGGGAGGGGAGAAAGGGTGATGAAGTACGGACGGCGTGATGTAAGATGCTCTGGTGCTATGGAGTTAGTCGTTTTTGCGGGAGGGGGAGAGGAAATGAGGGTGCCGTGTAGTGGGGGAACCGGAAGTTACCAAAGCAGCCTCAACCTATCATGTAGATCAGGGCGGTATTCTAACTGTTGGTCTCCGTGCACCAAGGACAAAAGGGAGATTTCGCATGCTAAAGACTAAGGTGGCGGAAATTTTAGAAGGAGGCGGGAGATTTTGCTGCCCGCAGGATCGTTTGTATCCAGTTTCAACTAATTTTGGACCGTGCTAGCGGGAAGGTCATGCTAGACTGTGTACACAGGGCACGCGTCAGCAGTTAATAACTGGTGTGAACTCTACCCCAGAAAAAAAGACAATAACTCGGGATGGTGCGCCGATAACTTGGACGTTCACACGGGCACGACCAATTGTACGGGTGTAGTGGCGCAGTCACAAAAAAAGGGATCAAACGCTCAGCCTATGTATTTCTCGTGTAAATAGATAACTTAGTGCCATTGGTTATTTACTTTAAACATAGTGCATTGACGTGTTAGTGTAGAGGCGCACAAAAAGAAATGGATATTGTAGTCAGCTACTTAAAAGTGTTACCTCATATGATTACATAGCCTCCATTTCATAAATTGCGTACCCGTTGAATTCATATATGAATATTACATGTATTACTTCAAAATAGAAACTTAAATAATCCAAGACTAATGAATTTGAATGCAAGAGTAACAATAGTGCATGTACATGATAGCTACATTGGTTGTTTGAAGAAACATCACTGTAACTTTGGCATGCACAACTGAAAAGGTTTATTTAAATAGAAAAAATGTGATATGTGAGTGTCCAATATTTATAGTGTTGAATCGATATTGTACCTTTGGCCACGATATGAAGTAGATATTGACTTATGTTCAAGCGATGCACGTCCACGATCACTAGATAGTGATACGTGAATGAATTGTGCAATCTCTCTCACACGCATACACATCTCATTTCCCTGTGGGCATCGGAATCACACACGCGCACTTCTTGTATTTCTCTCCCTCCGTCATGGTTAAATTCATCTTTCTACCCCGTCCTACAAGTCTCTCACACAGAAACATACACGCTCTCTATGTCTAACACGCCCACCCCTTTAATTCCGCCCACCCACAACCACTAATGTCTCAAAGTATAATAATGTCTCTCACACATATGCTATCTACCTATCCCTTAATATAACTAGATATGTGTTACACAAACTCCTTCTCCCTACCAGCAAGATGCCCATGCATTGCACGGAACATCAAGATGCATTTGTATGAGAAATTTATCTTGTGGGAGAAAATGATGAACGAGGGAATGCCTTATTTGCAAATGTGGAGAGGGGTGTGGGTATCTTTTTGCAAAATTTCCATAGTTTCCTTCCTGTCTGTCACATATAAATCGGATGGCCTATATTGCAGGATGGCAGGAACACCATCATCACCAACTCTGTTTTTTTTATAAGAGTAGAGATATGTGAGTGTCACTTCCCCCCCCCCCCACACACCCACACTTCCCAACACCGAAGGAGTAGGGTGACACCTCGATCTTGATACTAATCTATCGACTGGCTTCTCTCTGAAACATACACACACACACACACTACCTGGCACCGAAGGAGTAGGGTGGCACATCGATCTTGATAATAATCTATCTACTCCTCTTTCAAACACACACACACACACACTCGCTAGTTGTGCCTCTGTGCCTACCGCGCACACTCTCGATATGTCTTTCTCTCCCTCCCCCCCAACAATGACAGCAGAAGGGTGACAACTCGATCTGATCATAATCTGTCAATTGGTTTCTCTCTCAAACATTGTGTCTCGGTGCCTCGCTCGGTAGCCCCCTCGATATGTAGACTTCTCGCGCGCGCACAGCTGTAGTGACGATGACGCTAAACCCAGTGTGCCTTGTTTTTACCGGCCTCATGTGATAGTTTTCACCCTGTTTTCTGTTAATTAACAAGGCAACCTTTTCTTTGTTACTACTAGTGAATCTGAAATCATTCGGGGCAGACATAAAATATATCACTTCAACCCAATTATCACAGCAACTATTTTAAAAGAAATTAGCTAGCTGCCCGTGCGTTGCACGGAACATTAAAATGCATTTGTATGATTAGTTTATCTTGTGAGAGAAAAGGTTGAACGAGGGAAGGCCTTATTTGCGAACGTGGAGAGACGTGTGGGTATATTTTTGCAAAATTGCCATAGTTTCTTTCCTATCCGTTAAATATAAATCCGACGGCCTATATTACAGGATGGCACGCACACCATCATCACCAACTCTGTTTTCTACTCCCTCCATCCAAAAATACTTGTCATCAAAATGGATAAAAAGAGATGTATCTAAAACTAAAATACGTCTAGATACATTTCCTTTTATCCATTTTGATGACAAGTATTTCCGGACGGAGGGAGTATTTGTCTTTTTAGAGATTTCAACAAGTGACTATGAGTGGACCTTACCAACATACTCAAAAAAGTAGTCCATAATTTTGAGGTTACCCTCTTTTCTTGGCGGTGCTGTGCCATCTAGATACCTCATAAATAAACCAGGGACAAATCTGACCCCTTCCTGAAAAGACATACGGAACAAAATGAGTGAATCTACACTCTAAAATATGTCTTCATACACATCCGTATGTGGTAGTCCATTTGAAATCTGAAAAAGAAAAATATTTAGGAACGAATGGAGTATATATAAGAGTAGACATGGAGATATATCTCTAGCATGGTCTACAACAAAAATGTGCTGGGCTGGTTAGCGCCGGATGAGTTCGAATTCTGTCTTTTAAATTTATATTTTTATATTATATATTACTCTACTTATTTAATATATACTTCTTTCGCTACAGTACTGACAGTTTAACCCACAGAGTACTTAGAATACAAGATTAAGGATGGACTTGTTTCTTTTTAACTTTCTGTACGAAGCTGTAGCCACCCTGCAAGTCGCGTGTACACTGTACATGCAATTAACTTTTTATAGAGGGACAATCATACAGGCAATTAACTCAAATGGATTGGATGTCACTCTATTATTTCCAGCATAAAGAGCATCTCCAACGGCAGCCGACAAATTTCCTCCCGCTTCCTTAAGCGGAGGACGACATCAAACGCCAGCGGCATACATTTTTACAACTCTAACCAACCAGATGAAATTCGTGCAAACACGGACTGATTTCATATAAGCATGAAGGATTTCATATAAAAAAGCCGGATCTTCATATAAACATGATGGATTTCATTGCATTTACATGAACTAAGAGGTGCCAATCCGGCTCTCTTGTATAATTAATACTCCCTCCCTCCGGAAATACTTGTCCTAGAAATGGATGTATCTAGACTTATTTTAGTTCTAAATGGCCGCCCGCGGATCCCTTTGTCTTCCTCATGTCCGTCAGACACTTGCGGGATCGACGAAGGTCCTCGGAAGAGACGAAGCAGCAAAGAAACCACCTGAATCCGCGGTCGTCGCCTCGGCGGTGGCCTTCATGGGTCCCAAGTGGCGGCGGTCTCCCGTGTTCTACTTCTCCTCGATGATGGCGGCGGATACGGAGAAGTTGGCCACCGACTCATTGCTCTCCACGCACCCGGCTTCTGTCTCTACCTGCATGGCGCTGCCGCAGGCACGGGAGGCGCGCCCACAGACATGGGAGGCGCGGCCACCGCAGACACTGGTGGCGCGGTACGACGCGACAACAACGGTGCCTGTACCGGCGTGCTCGCCGCCGTGCCGGCGTGGAGCAACTCGCCACTCCTCATCGAGCTGAACTGGAGCGGCGAGTTGTTGAACCACGCGCCTGCTTGGGGCGGCAACTGGCTTCGTCGGGCCAAGCAAGGTTGGTGAAGCACCGAGCGGCCTCGCCCGTATCCGGAGGGCTCGGTGGGCCACCCAGCCGGGTAGTATGCTGGAGAACGGTTCATCGGAAGCCATCGGAAGAGTGGAGAAAATGGTGAAGGAGGAGACGGGGGAGCGGCGGAGGGGTGCGATTCTTGCCCGCTGTCTGTCTAGCCTCGTGTAAATAGAGGGCGGACGGTAGGAGCTTGGCCGGCGTCTGGCCTTGTTTAAACTGAGGGCGGACGGGAGGAGCTCAGCTGGTGTTGCGTTTAATTCCGGCCCGCTCATGAACGGAAGTGTGGCCGGAGTAGGATTCTCGGTTTGCATGCGGGCTTAACTGAGGGGTTTAATGGAGCCATCGGGCGTGCAGTGGATGGCGTAGTACTATTCAATTTGACAGTAGTAATGAGCCGTCAAATCACAAAGGCCCTCGCCTCTCGTGAAACCGACCGAGCTGGACTGCCCCGCCCTCTAGCCTTTTAAAAAATGTATATACTCCACTTTTGTACAGTAGTAGTATCGATGGATTGCGCCATGGAGCAAAACTTGAAATTAAAAACAAGAAGGTCGTACATATAGAGAGCGCTCGTCGCCAAATTATGCATATAGTACTATTAAAAAGGCTTGTCACAATAATGGTGTCCAGCACAAGTGCACAACCCACCCCTCAAATAAAACTAAGCACCCTGGAATTCTTTGACAAAACTAAGCACCCTGAAATTCTTTGACAAATAAACTGCTGGCTATATGATGTTGGCCATATATATTGTACGTATATAATGTGAAGAAACGAGTGGTAGTACTATACCAACTAAAAGATGAAATGTAAGAAATACTAGTATGTACGTACTGAACAGTTAAAGTAACAAGAAGAAACATAACATAGTTCTGCTGGGGGCTCAGCACAACACACCCCTCAAATTAAATTAAGCACACCTGAAATTAGACTTTGCAACTATTCCGGTAGACACTGCATTAGAACCACCATGAGCAACGACACTGCCACCTTACTCGGAGTACTCATCCACGTCCTCGACTTCGTCCTTGTACGTCCCTCTTCCTCTTGGCCGATACTTCTTTGCTTGAACCACACACTTGGTTGTTGCTCTTCATCCAACCCTTGTAGATATTGAAGCAAAGGTAGCCATCCATTGCAGCGTAGTGGATGTGGTCTATATCTAGTACATTCCGCTGCCATGCATGACGATGAAACGTGTATGAAGGTTTCTCCAGTTTACCGTACGAAGGATGAACCATGGCTCCTGCCAGGGTCAGCAATGAAGGCTGATGAGAGGACACCAGCCGATTCTTCTGGAGGAAGAAGGTGTTGCCTACAACGAGGCCTATCCGACACAGGACTTCTTTGTCGCTACCAAAGTCTACAGTAACGAATTTGACTATGTTGCCCTCGAGGAAGTCCTTAAAATCCTGGCACTCAATGTCGGCATGACATACGTGGTAGACCAAGCATAAGTCATGCACGCAAACCTGGATCACGGCGGGCTTCTTCCTCTCTTCGTCCTTTAGATCCTTCTCTTGTCCCAGGACCGTGGTGTACTCAACATCTAGCGCAGCGACCCACTCATCATCTGAGTCTTCGAACATGTGTCTGAAGCGAGAAAGGAATCCTTTCACCATCGCAGAAGAACGGGTGTGGATGACGTCGAACTCATCGCCGGTGATAGTTCTAACCTTGTACTCACCGCAGATCGGGGAGATTTGGGACGCCATGGATTTGGGAGGAGGGTTAGGATTAGTGGAACTGCCATAATGTGAATGGACAGGATGACTAGGAGCTAACCGCCGTAGTATTGAAGGACGTGCGGGGACGAGTAGGAGCGAACTGCCAGCGTGCGAATGGCAGGGTAGTGGCTTTCCATTCTCCCATGATACGGGCTTCCGAGAGCCCTTGGATCGGAGATCGAACGGTTGCATGGCGTGATTCTAGACCTACGCGTGAATATCCTATCCTGGAGGGTTATTTTGCAAATTTTCAGCAACTTAGCATGCGACCGTTTGATCTCAGATCCAAGGGCTACCAGCATCCCGTATCATGGTCGTGCCTACCACGACCGTCGCGTCGCTCGCGTGGTCGCGCCCTTGGAGATTTAACACGGTGCGTTAGGCTATCTGATGTTGGCATGTCATACATAGTCATCACTTAGTCAATCATACTACAACAAGGTTGGCTATAAGGTTGGCTATAAGTGTATTTTTTACTCCTCTCTATCTCTTTCTTCGTACTCCCTCCGTCCCATAATATAAGAACGTTTTTGACACTAGTGTAGTGCCAAAAACGTTCTGATATTATGGGACACAGGGAGTACTAGTATTTATTGCATTTGCCAAGGAGTGACCTCTTCCAATGAAATGGTGTTGCTAAGTTTGCTTCATTTAATTAGCTATAGACTCAAAATTGTCTTTTCACCTAGGTACACGCGCTTAGCACCGTTTCTTCCTTGGGTCACCAAACTAGTCTCTCTCTTCTTGATTAACTTGCCACATCAGATTTTATGCCTATGTGGCAAGCTTAAGCACCTATAGGAGCAAGTAAGTACAATAGTGCGCTTTACATGGCATTTTTGCATATGTGGAGGAAAGAGAGGCAAGGAAAAAGTGGAGAAGTGGGATCTCATGCAAGAGACAACCTCTACTACATGGTGGAGCATTGGGAGAGGCACCTATATGGAGGTGGTTAGGAATCAGGAGACTCACGCCGGTCGTAGCGCCGCAGTTAAAATGATAATGGCAAGTCAAATCACGGGGCCCCACCTGTGCAGCAGTAACTCGCTGTCAAATCATATAGCCCTACTTTTGTAGCAGCCTACTCCCTCGTCTTCTCGCGTCTCTATCGAACCAACTAGGCGGAACTGCCCCGCCTACCGCGCCGAAAAAGCCCGCGCGGTATACTCCCTCTGTCTAGGTGACCAAGGTGGAGAGGAAAACGAGAGAACTTAATGTTTAGTATTTGCTAAGGCTGGTTGTAATGGTACTAGCCTTAGAAATTTTAATGAGGTGTCATAAAATTAAATGAAGAAAGAGAGAGAGTTGAGTACTATGTGTCATACATGGCAATAAATAAAGTACTACATGATACTAATATATGATACATGGCGCAGGAGTACTAAGTATTATTAATACAGTTTTGCTAGAACTCATCTAGATGAGATATAATTTGGTCTCATTCATCTTTTATAGCCATTGGATGTGATGCTACTACCTCTCTCTCAGTTTACAGGGCGTGCGCGTACCCCTAGGTCATCAATTTGACCAACCTAAGACAAGTCATATTTTACAAAAAATATACTAACATAAACTTCAGAGTTTCTACTTTCAAAAGGTATAATTTTTGTGTTATATAGTTTATATTAGGGTGATAAAATTGGCAACCTGGGTATACGTGCAGGACTTGTAAACTGAAACAGAGGTAGTATATAAGATGCGTGTGTGCTGACGTGGGTTGTATTTGTTCTTATACAACGAACTGACCACTGCATGTCATGTTTGATAGTCTCAAGTCATTTAAAGCATACAAGCCCCACATCTCTTCTTGGTTGATTCATCTATTTATGTCAAAAAAATAAGAAACAACGTGAGAGTTAATGCACCACGTCTATGTGTTTACTATTTGGTTTTCGTAAGATGACTTAATACTCACCTAGATGGAGGGAGTATTTGATTTGACAGCGGGCGGCGCAATTACCGATACGGCTTTAATGCCGAGGGAGGGAGTAGTAGTTCCCGATATGTTGAACGACCAATGCATCCTCCTTCAATTAATGCATGAGGGAAGTAATGGGAGGAGGTCGGGGAAAAGAGGCTGCACGATGTGAATGCAACGCAGTTTGCCCTCATTGCCCTCATATAAAGGCGCCCCTCCATTCCAATGCATCAACCACATCGTATGCACCTAAGCATTTGCCTAAGCACCTACACTAAGCCCAAAAGAGCTCACTCCAGACCCATGGCGGCGATGCGTGTGAGCGGCCAGCGGCTGCGCCAGATGGTCCACGACACCAGCCTGCGGCATGGCGCCGAGGATCGTCTCCAGACGGTGTTGGAGACCGGCTGGTGGATGGCCGCCGTCGACGCCAACTACGACTCTCAGTTGGACCAGATGATCGTTGCCACCAGCAACAAGTTCACCGTCCTCAAGAAGCTCGCGGACGACATCACCGTACTCCTCCAGCCTGCGCGCCCGGGCTCCTCATTGCCTGCCATCCTAATCGGCCTCCATGGCCGGAACCTCTTTCAAGCACTGGTGGCCCTGTGACTGCCCGCCGACACCACGAAGAATGTCCACCTGGAGGTCGCGCTCGCCGCGAGGCGCCTCGCCCTGTAAGAATTCGTCGACCTACACATCCACGTGTACGAGCAAATCGTGTACATAGGTATCTACAAGGCCAATGAGGACGCTACAAAGTTGGCCTTCCTCAACCGGATGGAAGCCTTGGATGTCTTTGCTGAGAAGCACCTCGACCTCGCCACAAAAGCCGTCGCTCCTTAGCCGCCGGTCGATGGCCCGGCGCACTAAGTTGAGGAGGAGGAGGTTGTACGTTCGTGGATCCATCTTTCTTCTTGCCTTCTGTAACCACCACTGGGATCGCATCATCGTGGCCTTAATGCTTATTGTGTTGTTGCATTCTCGTTCCAGTCAATAACGACATGTGCGATCCCTTTGCTTAATTATATGCATCACTGTAACTAGTACTCCATCCGTCAATTGATAAGTTGTGCTTACCTTTTCCATCAACTTCGTGCAACGCGCGGGCGTCTTGCTAGAAACACTAGAATATGTCTATATAATCCGTATGTGATAGTCCATTTGAAATCTCAAAAAAGACAAATATTTAGGTACGGAGCGAGTAATATATTAGGAGTATATCAAAACAATAGTGATTTCTTTCATGTTTGTGAACAAATACTACTATTCTACAACTTTGGATCCGTCGCAACGCACGTGCACATTGCTGGTAAAAGGAGAAGGCCTGCCGCGTTCGCGTCGCACCCCCACACGCCCGGGAATCAGGAGTACAACACGGCCCGTCCAGCACGACACATAGCTTAGGGAAGGCGTGTTGCCTAGCATTTTCACTTTCATGTGGCACCGCCATTGAGCAAACCGACACCCCTCCCGCCCCCGGGTTGGAAAACAAAAACGAGGGGAAGATCTAGCTGTAGCACGGAAGCCAAGAAATTTGGTGTCAGACGGGGCTCATTGATAGAGTAGGAGCATTCCGTACTAGTACTACTCCTACTAGTACCAATTTTGTACTCCTAATACTATATTACTAGTACTACCACTATACAACTAGTAGGTACGTGCATGGCACAACATCGTAGGAACAAAAAACGAGAAGAACTTGTTTTGGGTGATTTATCTTTTCTTCAATCAACGTAGTATGAATAATATGATGTGGGGGGCACCCATGAAGCTTATGTGGCTTGGTTGCATGGCTACAGAAGGTTAGAGAAAAATAAATAGATAATGTGTTTAGAGTGCACTCCACTAAATAGATATTCTTTGGATCCATTGCAACGGATCGGCACATCTATATCTATACCCCCTATATAGTGTGTGAAAAACTTTGAAAGTTGGTCGTTGGATGAAGCCAATCCGACGGTACAAAGATGGCAACTCCAAGCACTACTGGCCGTTGGATATCATCCACCAGATTCTGCCACATGTATAATCAAGAAGACTCCATGGTTGAACTTAATTCATGACTAACTTTGCCACAACTAAGCTTAGGCAAAGTTATTAGTTCTTCAAAATGAGAGCCACAAGTTGGCAAGCCTAAGGGAATCTTGCCACATTTTTTGTGTGTATGTATGTGGGGCCTTAGTCTGGCTTGCCTAAGGTGTGGCTTGAACCAAACACTCATCTAAGTTAATCAAACTTGCCTAACCTTACATTCCACCAGATTTTGGCACATGTTAGAATCCAGAAAGCTCCACATGTAGAAGCATAATGCACAAACCACCAGAATCTCATGCGTGCAATGCACGTGTACCTTACTAGTAGTAGTTGGTAGTAGTAAGAAACAAATTCTAGTTTTGGCACGAGCTCGTACTGCGGGAGCACCACAAGGCCTGCCGCAGGAATTACATTTCCCTTTCGGGGCCCACGGGACCTAACTTAAGTGGCTTAGTGCCCGGCCTATGAGTCAATGACATGCGAACCTTAAATGCGGCTGGCCCACATGTCAATCCCATGGTGGTGGCGTGGTTCGCGACTCACTCATTCAAGATGAACTGGACGGTGGTGGTGTGCTCGTGGTGAGGGTGCCACAGCTGGGCGTCGGGGCGTTACGAGGTATAAATGGCCACACCGGCGGGTACTACCTGTAGTACATAAGTACTCCAGCTAAGGATTGATGCCTGATACGTCCATTTTGCATCATGCTTTTATTTCGATATTTATTGCATTATGGGATGTTATTTCACATTATGTCACAATACTTATGGCTATTCTCTCTTATTTTGCAAGGTTTACATAAGGAGGGAGAATGCCAGCAGCTGGAATTCTGGGCTGGAAAAGGAGCAAATATTAGAGACCTATTCTGCGCAACTCCAAAAGTCCTGAAACTCCACGGAATATCTTAAAATAAATAAAGAAAAATCCTTGCCAAAGATGAAGGCCAGGGGCCCACACCCTGCTCACGAGGGTGGGGGGCGCGCCCCCTACCTCGTGGGACCCCTGGTGGGTCTCCGACGTCCATCTTCTGCTATATGAAGTCTTTCGATGAGAAAAAAACAAGGAGGAACCTTTCGGGACAAGACTCCGCCACCATGAGGTGGAACCTTGGCGGAACCAATCTAGAGCTCCGGCAGAGCTGTTCTGCCGGGGATACTTCCCTCCGGGAGGGAGAAATCATCATCATCGTCATCACCAACGCTCCTCTCAACGGGAGAGGGCAATCTCCATCAACATCTTCACCAACACCATCTCATCTCCAAACCCTAGTTCATCTCTTGTATCCAATTCTTGTCTCCATTTTCGGGATTGGTGCTAGTAGGTTGCTAGTAGTGTTGATTACTTCTTGTAGTTGATGCTAGTCGGTTTATTTGGTGGAAGATCATATGTTCAGATCCTTTATGCATATTATTACCCCTCTGATTATGAACATGAATATGCTTTGTGAGTATTTATGTTTGTTCCGGAGGACAAGGGAGAAGTCTTGCTATTAGTAGTCATGTGAATTTGGTATTCGTTCGATATTTTGATGAGATGTATGTTGTCTAGCCTCTAGTGGTGTTATGTGAACATCGACTACATAAAACTTCACCATTATTTGGGCCTAGAGCAAGGCATTGGGAAGTAATAAGTAGATGATGGGTTGGTAGAGTGACAGAAGCTGAAACCCTAGTTTATGTGTTGCTTCGTAAGGGGCTGATTTGGATCCACATGTTTCGTGCTATGGTTAGGTTTACCTTAATACTTTTGTTGTAGTTGTGGATGCTTGCAATAGAGGTTAATCATAAGTGGGATGCTTGTTCAAGTAAGAACGGCACCAAAGCACCGGTCCACCCACATATCAAATTATCAAAGTACCGAACGCGAATCATATGAACGTGATGAAAACTAGCTTGACGATATTCCCATGTGTCCTCGGGAGCGCTTTTCCTTATATAAGAGTTCGTTCCGCCTTGACCTTTGCTACAAAAAGGATTGGGCCACCTTGCTGCATCTTATTTACTTTTGTTACTTGTTGCTCGTTACCATTTACCTTATCACAAAACTATCTGTTACCACTTATTTCAGTACTTGCAGAGAATACTTTGCTGAAAACCGCTTATCATGCCCTTCTGCTCCTCGTTGGGCTCGACACTCTTACTTATCGAAAGGACTACGATAGATCCCCTATAATTTTGGGTCATCAAGACTCTTTTCTAGCGCCGTTGCCGGGGAGTGTAGCGCCTTTGGTAGGTGGAATTTGGTAAGGAAAAATTTATATAGCGTGCTGAAATTTACTGTCACTTGTCACTATGGAAAGTAATTCTCTGAGGGGCTTGTTCGGGGTATCTTCACCCCGTCAAGTAGAGCAAAGAGTTGATCCTCAACCTACTGAACCTATTGAAAATGAAACTCCTTTTGAATGTCCTTCGGGTATGATGGAAAAACTGCTAGCTAACCGTTTTACAGGAGATGGAACAAAGCATCCTGATGAGCACTTAACATATGTGGGTGAAGTTTGTGGATTATTTAAGATTGCAGGTATACCCAATGATGTTGCTAAGAAGAAGGTCTTCCCTTTATCTTTGAAGGGAGACGCATTGACATGGTATAGGCTATGTGATACGAGACCATGGAACTATAAAAGATTGAAATTGGAATTTCATCAAAAGTATTACCCTATGCATCTTGTTCATCGTGATCGCAATTACATATATAATTTTTGGCCTCGCGAAGGAGAAAGCATCGCTCAAGCTTGGGGGAGGCTTAAATCAATGTTATATTCATGCCCCAATCATGAGCTCCCAAGAGAAATAATTATCCAAAGTTTTTATGCTCGGCTTTCTGAAAACAATCGCACCATGCTCGATACTTCTTGTGTTGGCTCTTTTATGATGAAGACTATTGAATTAAAATGGGACTTATTGGATAGAATTAAACGCAACTCTGAAGATTGGGACCTTGACGAAGGTAAGGAGTCAGGTGTGACACCTAAGTTTGATTGTGTTAAATCTTTTATGGATACCGATATTTTCCGTAAGTTTAGCACTAAATATGGACTTGACTCTGAGATAGTAGCTTCTTTCTGTGAATCTTTTGCTAGGGTATTCATTCTTTATAGTTTAATCATATGCGGGGTCTAAACTCCTATGCCTTTGACAGGACTGGCAGGAGACGGCCGGATAAATCGACTGTCCGGCTCCTTTGCCCGAAGGCCCAGCAGACGCCCGCTTGGCGGAGCTGCCGGTTCCGGCACCTTACGTGGTGCCGGAGAAGAAGGCCACGGGAACCCAAAAGAGTTCTCAGCGCCCAGTGGTGTCGGACTCATCGTCCGACGACTCCGAGGCGCACTCCTCCCACGAGGATGAGGAGGAAGAAAAAGAGGTTTCTTCCCCTCTAGCAGGGGGAGAAAAGAAAAGGAAGGCTGCCCCAACTGGGGAGGACGGAGGGTCCAAGAAGGGAAGGACTCTCCCTCCGGACTACTCCGCCACCGCCGGCGACAGTGAAGACGAGTGGCCACCCAGGGCCAAGCCCCTGGTGAGATCGTAACTATTCGAACACCAGAATAACTTGTGGCTCCGTTTAGTGGCATAGTTTCTTCTAACGCCGAACTCGGTTATGCAGCCCGCCCCGAGCCCGTATCGACGCGTCCTCGTCGAGCGGTTCTTTGGCGCCACGAGGGGAGGTAGTCCTGGAGGCGCGATGAGGCGACCTTCCGGACTGCAGGCGCAAAGGGAGCAAGGCTCCCAAGGGCTCCAAGTTCGGCCCTGGGCCGAACACCGCACCGGAACCTTCAGTGGTTCCGGAGTCCGGCAGGCTGCCCCCCGCTAAGAAGGGCAAGCCTACCACGCCGGTGACCTCCGTCCAACCAGAGGCGCCGAATAATTTGCTGGAGGTGCTTAACGGCGCCTCCATCAATGAGGAGCACCACACTATTATGAGTGCGGTGATCCAGAAAGTTCAGTCCGCAAAGAGCGGACTGACTGAAGCCTGTGCCAGCCTTCTAATCGGCTTTGAGGTATGTATTAAAAATGTATGAAAATATTACCGCATAGACAGTAGCCCATGATGCTCTGTTTGGTGTTCACAAAGAAAAGACGGATAGAGGATCTAATAATATTCGCAGGAGTCTAACATAATTATGTCGATATGCGTATGCAGGCTTTGCTGCTGGCCTCTGCCGCACTGACTGCAGAGGTTGATACGCAGAAGGAGAGCCTCGAGCGGTCCGAGCAAGAGCTCGTCCTTGCCAAGAAGCAGCTCGAGGAAAACCAAGGTAAGTAATGCCTTGTCTATATGTGTATGTAAAAAAGATGCAGTTGCAAAAAATTATAGGATCATTATTGATGTGTTAGGGGCCACGACCGAGGTGGCGACCCTGAAGCAAGCACTTACCGAGGCCGAAAACAAGGCGGCCGCGGAGCGCATCGAGCGGGAGAAACATGAGGCACGGGTTGGCGAGGTGCAGCAAGAGCTCCATGCTCTCATGAAGAAGCATGAGACTTTGGAGCTTGACTCAAAGACTCGAGAGTCCGAGCTCGCTGCGGCCCTCGAAAGCGCCAAGTCTGCCAAGGCTGAAGCCCAAAAATCCCTCCAGGAAATTGAGGCGATGAAGAAGATAGCAGCGGGTAAGGCATTCATTATGCAAAGCAAGCACGTGAAAGTGAATTACTTGTTACTTACCCGAGTCCGGAGCTCTCCAGGAGCATTCGCAGATTTGCCCTGTAGCGTGTCAGATGCCGCCACCTACTACCGGGCTGAGGAAGGGAGCTCTACGGAGAAGGTGTTCTGGTCCCAGTATGCTGAGACCGGACACCCGGTGCCCTTGAGCGACCAGCTGAAGCAATTGGTCGAGCTCCATAAGGTGGACGAACAGGCCATGAAGGGTCTTATAGTCCGGCTGTGGCCTGGAGAGGCCATGCCTGGGAGCTACTTTGGGCTGGTGAGGTGGCTGGCGGATGCCTGTTCGTGGCTTGAAGTCATCAAGCGCTCCATCTGCATCGAGGGCGCCCGCAGGGCGCTTGCCCGTATTAAAGTACACTGATGCAAGATGGATGCTGAGAAGCTGGTGAAGGACGGACCACCGCAGGGCAAGGAGCATCCTGAAGGATGCCTGCCTTGTGGCGGATGAATGTTCCAAGCATTTAATATTTGAGTAAACTCGCTCGTGTTATCCTGTACGCTGAAAACTTGTTCATATGCGCTATGCAACGCTTGTTTGAATTTAAAATATTACCTTCTATGCGGCCGTTTATTAAATCTAAGAGATGGCGAGTCGTCGGCTTCTGCCCCCGTGCCACGAGTGTTGGGGTGTTCGGGATAAACCTGAGCACTCTTTTTTCCCATTCTTGGGTCCTTCGAGGGAGGTGCTCAGCACAACGAACAAGGCAATCGGACTATAATGCGTTATCACTCTCACTTGGCCAGAGAGTTCTATAATTTTAAATTTCGGCCCCTAGTGTTCGAAAGACCGAGTTCGGGGCGCTATACACGCCTAGGACGGACGAAGCCGACTCCTCGCTCTAAGCGACATAAGTCTTTAGGGACTCGAAACCTCTCGAACAGCGACCAGCTCTCGCCCTATCATGACAGTCAGTTTTAGCTTTCTCTACTGAGGTGCTTAGCCCAGCTCAACTGGGGCACAATCGCAGTAGTTATCCTAGTGCTACCTTAGCCGATGCAGCGGAACATAAGGTACCAAAACATCGAAGCCGGGCAAACCCAACTATTGACCAAAGACATGATTCGGAGCTGATGCATATAATCATATAAGTTCGGAGTGCCGCACTTGTGAAAGTGTTCGGACTTCTCACGCCGTATTATGGGGTGCTTGAGCCCCTGGCGTATTAGCCGTACCAAAGTGTACGGGTGCTAAATGTCATGAATGAACATATATACATAAAAAGGAATGAATAGAGAATGCAATAATACTCTGAAGCTAAGCATTGTTTTATTTGAAAAAGGTGCGTTAAAAGTAGAACGATACAAATAGTGCGATAAGCAAGAGATGGGACTATTTGAAATGTCCCCTCCAGGGGCGAGCTGCAGAATGGTATTTAAGACAGGTATTTTGCTCGTTATAGAGACCACCTGGGAATTCCACACTGTGACATAGCTTTCTGCCTGCCTGGTTGTTGTATCGTGTGTTCGACAATGGCACTGCCGAGCAGGTCTTCCGGAGAGCAAAGTCCTGAAAGTAAGAAAAAATGATAAAATCGGCAGCCCCTAGTGCGGTTGAGCCGCGTTTTGGGGCGTGCCGTGGTCGTGCCCCTCCCCCTGTGCCCATGGTATTTTCAGAGTGTAATTATGTACGCGTAGCACGGATTTCACCGTTTCGCAAGGGCTAGGGTTGGGACCGCATTGCTATGCTTGCTCCGAACGTGCCAGGCGGCCTTGTTGTAGGTTACTCCGAGTGCGCTTGACGGTGTCCAGTCGTTTTATCGCCGGACTGGAGAATTGCTTTGAGAGGCTGCTTTGTACTTCCACTACGAGGGCCGCCGTGTGCTCCTCCGTTCGGAGAGAGCGCTCGGTGTTTCCATTGACAGTAATGACTCCCCGAGGTCCTGGCATCTTGAGCTTGAGGTATGCATAGTGCGGCACCGCATTGAACTTTGCAAACGCGCTTCGCCCGAGCAGTGCATGGTAGCCATTGCGGAACGGGACTATATCGAAGATTAGCTCCTCGCTTCGGAAATTATCCGGGGATCCGAAGACCACTTCAAGTGTGACCGAGCCTGTGCAATGGGCCTCTACACCTGGTATGACGCCTTTAAAGGTCGTTTTTGTGGGTTTAATCCTTGAGGGATCTATGCCCATTTTGCGCAATGTGTCCTGATAAAGCAGGTTCAGGCTACTACCGCCGTCCATAAGGACTCAAGTGAGGTGAAATCTGTCAATGATTGGGTCTAGAACTAATGCGGCAAATCCGCCATGGCGGATACTAGTTGGGTGGTCCCTGCGATCAAAAGTGATCAGGCAGGAGGACCATGGGTTGAACTTTGGGGCGACTGGCTCCAACGCGTATACGTCCCTTAACGCATGCTTCCGCTCCCTCTTGGGGATGTGGGTTGCATATATCTTGTTCACCGTCCGCACTTGTGGGGGGAAACCCTTCTGTCCTCTATTGTTCGGTGGCCGGGGCTCCTCCTCGTCATCGCTATGTAGCCCCTTGTCTTTGTTTTCGGCATTTAATTTGCCGGCCTGCTTGAACACCCAACAATCCCTGTTGGTGTGGTTGGCTGGCTTGTCTGGGGTGCCATGTATCTGACACGAGCGATCGAGTATAAGGTCCAAACTGGACGGGCCCGGAGTGCTTCTTTTGAATGGCTTTTTCTGCTGACCGGGCTTAGAGCCTCTGAATCCGGCATTAACTGTCGTGCCTTCCGTATTGTCGCTATTAATGCGGCGCTTGTGCTTGTTGCGACGTGACAAGCCATTGCTGGCCTTTGTATCCGAATTACCAGGGCTCTTTGAGATGTTATTACTGCGAGCCAGCGAGCTGTCTTCTCCCGCGCAAAATCGCGTCATGAGTGTCATGAGGGATGCCATGGATTTCGGCTTTTCCTATCCAAGGTGTCGGGCAAGACACTCGTCGCGGATGTTATGCTTGAAAGCCGCTAGGGCCTCTGCATCCGGATAGTCGACGATTTGATTTTTGATTGTTAGGAACCGCGTCCAAAATTGTCTGGCCGACTCCTCTGGCTGCTGAATTATTTGGCTCAGGTCATCGGTGTCTGGTGGTTGCACATAGGTGCCCTGGAAGTTGTCGAGGAATGCGGCTTCCAGGTCTTCCCAACACCCAATTGATTCTGCTGGCAAGCTGTTGAGCCAATGCTGACCTAGTCCTTTAAGCTTGAGTGGAAGGTATTTGATGGCGTGTATATCGTCGCCACGGGCCATGTGGATATGAAGGAGATAGTCCTCAATCCATACCGCAGGATCTGTCGTACCATCGTATGATTCAATATTCACGGGTTTGAAACCCTCTGGGATTTGATGATTCATTACTTCATCTGTGAAGCATAGCGGGTGTGCGGTGCCCCTGTACTGGGCTATATCACGACGCAGCTCGAATAAGTTTTGTCTGTTGTGTTCGGCCAGGCCGGATTTACTTTTACTGTATCCGGCGTGACGGTTATCGTCTCGTGTCGTGGGGCGCCCACGCGATCCATAGATCGATCTTGTTTGCCTTGCTTTGTCCTCCAATATATCTCATAGGTCTAATGCATTTCCTCGTGCCTTGGTATTTTTTGAGTGACGCCGGGGCGTGGCTTGAGTTGTGGGCCGAGAGGCCTCTCTGTCGCGGCCACGAGGTGGCCGGTCAGCCGCGTCATACACTGGAGATGTAGGTTTAGATGCTTCCTCCTCTAATCGGGGTAGCAACCTGCGCTTTGGGTAGCTCTTGGAGGGGCGTTCGAGTTCGTATTCCTCGGCCGCAAGGACTTCAGTCCATCTGTCAGCTAGCAAGTCTTGATCAGTTCTAAGCTGCTGCTGCTTTTTCTTAAGGCTATTTGCCGTGGTTATAAGGCTGCGCTTGAAGCGCTCTTGCTCAATGGGATCCTCAGGCACGACAAATTCGTCGTCGCCGAGGCTTGCCTCGTCTTCGGAGGGAGGCATGTAATTATCATCCTCTTCCTCTCTATCCGCTGCTCTCTCATGAGGACTGGCTTCTCCATCCTCCTGCGGTGAATCTTGCTGGAGGGGGTTGTCTTCGGCACTGTCCAGGGTGTTATTATCTCCTGTGCCGGAATCACCGTTTTTGCTCTGGCGTGACTTAGAGCGGCGCCGCTAATGCCGGCGCTTAGGTTGCTTCTTGGAGGGGTCAACCTCCGCTGTGCCGTCGCCATTGCCTTCTTTGGGTGTGTCCACCATATATATATATCATACGACGAGGTGGCTTTCCAGTGCCCTATAGGCGCTGGTTCCTGTTCGTCTCCTGCATCATCGTCCATACCGTCGATGTCTTCAGAGTCGAAGTCGAGCATGTCGGTCAAATTATCGACAGTGGCTATGAAGTGGGTTGTGGGTGGGCGTTGAATTTCTTCGTCGTCCGCATCCAAATCCTACCGGTCATCATCTGGCCAAGATTCTCCTAACAAAGAGAGAGACCTTAGTGAATTTAGTATGTCGCCAAAGGGCGAGTGCTGAAAGATATCCGCGGTGGTGAACTCCATGATCGGCGCCCATCCGGATTCGATTAGCAGGGGCGCGGAGGGTTCAGAGTCCGGAGAAGAGTCCGACAATGTGGAGTCACGGACCTCACGAAGGGTAAGGCTGGTGTTCAGCTCGATCGCGGTTGAGGCTGCAGCCTCCGCGGCGGGGTCTAACCACCCGCCCGCGGCGGGGTCTAGCTCCGAATTAAAGGTCGGAGCGGATGCAGGTGCGGTCTCCAGGACACTGTTCGGCTCCAGAGCTAGATCATGCCCATCGTGACAGTGCGACGCACTCGGCCGGGGCTCGAATCCGTCGAAGATTAAGTCTGTGCGGATGTCGGCCGTGTAGTTCAAACTTCCAAACCTGACCTGATGGCCAGGGGCGTAGCTTTCAATCTGCTCCAGATGGCCAAGCGAATTGGCCCGCAGTGCAAAGCCGGCGAACACGAAGATTTGTTCGGGGAGAAAAGTCTCACCCTGGACTGCATCGCTATTGATGATCGGAGGAGCCATCAAGCCTAAAGATGACGACATAGAGGAACTCTCGATGAAAGCACCAATGTCGGTGTCAAGACCGGCGGATCTCGGGTAGGGGGTCCCGAACTGTGCGTCTAGGCAGATGGTAGCAGGAGACAAGGGACACGATGTTTTTACCCAGGTTCGGGCCCTCTCGATGGAGGTAAAACCCTACTCCTGCTTGATTAATATTGATGATATGGGTAGTACAAGAGTAGATCTACCACAAGATCAGAGAGGCTAAACCCTAGAAGCTAGCCTATGGTATGATTGTTGTTATCTCCTACGGACTAACCCCTCTGATTTATATAGACAGCAGAGGGGGCTAGGGTTACACAGAGTTGGTTATAAGGAAGGAGATCATATTGCCAAGCTTGCCTTCCACGCCAAGGAAAGTCCCATCCGGACACGGGACGAAGTCTTGAATCTTGTATCTTCATAGTCCAATAGTCCGGCCAAAGGTTATAGTCCGGCTATCCGGATACCCCCTAATCCAGGACTCCCTCACTGCTCCTCTGACTTGTTCTGACTGTCACATTGATCAGACATGATGCAAACTCTGACAACTGACCCTGTGAATAGATTATAGATGAGGTAGAGTGGATAAGCATCACAAAATACAGAGGTTTTTGCATAAGAATGAATCAAAAACTTAGTTTAGTTCTCCTTAGAAAGCATTTCGGATCATCTGATTTGTAAACTCGGTGATACCGAAGTAGCTATTGGAACCTAAACTAGTGAAGTCGGTCAGACCGAGTCACAGTTCGCTGGCACCGAGACTGCTAGGGTTTCACAAAGTCCTGAACTCGGTCACACCGATTTTCAATTCTCGATCAGACCGAGAATCTCATGTGCATTGGCCTGAGCCGAATCGGTGGTACCGAGTTCCACAACTCGGTTGGTCCGAGATGGTTTCGGCGGAAACCTAACCCTAAATTTTCAAATCATCTCTAATCTATGGAGTGTTTTTCACTGGATAAGATAGTTTCAAACGTGGCAAGATTTATGGCGAGCACAATGTGCTAGGAATCAGATAAGGATAGCACAGTGATCAAGTTCATACCCTAGTTCGGCGATGAACTCGCTATGACGGCAACAGCGGGGAAGATTCCCGTTGACGGCAGCGGAGGCCAGCGGCAGGAGGCAACTGGCGACGAGGAGGACGATCCGGAGACCCTGGAGGCGGAGCGGGCTAAGCGCGGGCGAAAGAGTTCGAAGAAAATTTCCAAAATTTTGCCCGTGGGTATATATAGCCCGACCCTGTCGGTGTGACCGAGTGGAACAACTCGGTGGCACCGAGATGCATAACTGCAAGCAGTTACTGCAACTCGGTGTGACCAAAAAGTTCAAATTGGTTGCACCGAGATTAAAAACCTAGATCGACTTAGTGATCTCGGTATGACCGAAATGGGTGAATTGGTCAAACCGAAACGCACAAAGAAGTTTTGGAAGTTTTAGTCTAGGACGAATCAGGGACTCCGAGTGCTCCTCACACAAAGTGGTTCGAATCTAACTTGATCAAATTTTGTGATGTAGCATGAATAGAGTTTGAGACGAGAAAAGCATAGATAGCTAGAGAAGGTTCTTAGGCATTCTTGCCCATCCACTTGGCAAGGGAAAAGAGAAACCAATCAATCAAAACAACAAGAGGATGTCCTTGAATGAGTAAATTATGCAATCAACATGCTCACACAATAAAATGGCAATTGAAATATGTGGCAAAGCATGCACAACCAATTCTAGCATCTATCAAGCAACTGGCGATGACTAGGTCATCTATATATGAGTATATTTACTTAGAAGTCAAATGAGAACATTTGATCATAGGTCATACTCATCGTTTAAGCACAAGTGGGGTTACCACTTTTACATAAAGTTTTGTTATTTTCACACCATTAGAGTTGCATTAGCTCAATTCTTAGAGTAAAGCTCCCCCTAGATGTGAGATCCCCGCTAAGAGGGATGAACTAACCTTGGGTTTTGTCGATGATGACTTCATGTAGATGTTGAAGATGTGGATGCTCAATGTTGATGTAGATCATTTGGAGCTATCCTTTGGAGTGAGTTGCACTTTCAATACCTACACGGGTTAGTCCCACAAGGAACAAACAAGGATATCCATAGACATAGTGTGATGCACACACAAGATGATGTCTATGAAAGCTTTAGGTTACCTTGTCCCTTGTCTTACCAACAAGAGGGTTTGTGACTCATTGAACTAGTGCAAGATGTGGAAGTTGATTGCACTCGTTCTTGCCAAAATAATAAGAGTGAAGTAAGTTGGTGGAGTCACCCTCAAGAACTATCTAGTTCTTCTTCTTCGGGATCCACACCATCTTGATAGGAATCCTCGGAGTTGTAGTTGTACTTGATGAAGTAGAACTTGATGTAGTCTTGGGAACCCACTTGACCAAGGCCTTAGGAGCTTCTTCAAATGCATCAATTTCCTCTTGAAGCTTGTCCTTGCCTTTTTGCTTGTGGTCTTGTGGTGGAAGATCATCTTGAGCTTGTGTCCCTTTGACAGAAGTAGGATCATACTTCTCTTGTTGAGGAACAAACTTCGTCTTGGGGTATTGATCTTCTTCCCACTCAACTCCATTGGCATTGAACTTTCGTTCAAAACCAACACCTTGGTTCTTCCGATGCCTTCCTTGCTTGCCTACAATTTCCTCGAATTGCTTACTCCCGTCAAGGCTCTTGTAGACACCTTTCTCTATAATTCCCTTCAATAAGATATTTTCTTGCTCAAGTGTAACTTGGCTAAGAGAATCATTAGTGGAATCAAGAGAACTACTAGAAGTAACGACATTGGATTTAGCATGATTATTGTTACTACTAGAGGAAGAATCTTTCTTGTTCTTGTTACTAGACTTGACTTGAGGCATGTAAGTGGATAAGAGCTTTTCTTATGAAGATCATCATTGATCTCTTTTAAGAACTCATGCTCTTGCTCAAGGTTGAGCTTATCAAAACGTAATCTCTCATGAGTCCTTAAAAGTTCTCGATGATCTCCTAAGATAGTTTCATGAGCTAACTTAAGAGTGTTTAGTTCTTTAGTTAGAGACTCAATCTTCTCCTTCTCATTGTCATTCGTTTTATCTTGATTAGCATGATTAATTGACGTTTCATCATAGTATTCATCACTAGAGTTGTCAACAAGTAAATCATCGTCACCTAACAAGTCATATTCATCACTATTGAAATCAACATACTCAGGGTGTGAAACCTTTGGGCCTTTAGCCATGAAGCATGTTCCAACTCCTTTATTTGGTGAGTCAAATATGTCGTAGGTGTTGGTTGTCACAAGTGCTAGACCGGCAACACCTTCATCTTGAGTATATTCGGAGTCGGAGTGATAGCTTCTCTCGGAGTGGTTGTCGGAGTCTGAGCCGGATACCCATTCACCAACATGAGCTTGATGTCTTCGTTTTGTGTAGCTCCTTGATGACTTGTCCTTTCTTTCCGAATCCTTGCTTCTCTATGAGGGTCTTCGTTCATAATGATCATCTCCACTCCTTCTTTCTCTAGGTGGTGATTCTTCTCTTCTACTTCTTCTTTTGGGAGAATCTTCTCTTCTCTTGTAGGGGGCCGTACACTCATTGGAATAGTGTCTGGGCCTTCCACAATTGTAGTAGTTTTGCTCTCGACTAGAAGATCTTATGTCATTGTAGGACCTTGACTTGGAGCTTCTCTCTTTGCTTCTATTCTTGTAGAATTTGTTGAAGTTCTTCACCATTAAGCTCAATTCTTCATTGAAGGTTTGTTTCTCACTTGATGATGTGGGGGTTCACATGAGGATTTGTAAGCACCACTTGATTTGTTGTCAAGTTCCTCTTTATCCTTGAGTGACATCTCATGAGCAACAATTCTTCCAATGACTTCCGTTGGCTTGAGATCTTTGTAATTGGGTATCATTTGAATCAATGTCCACACGGTATCATATTTTCCATCCAAGGCTCTTAGGATCTTCTTGATGATGAATCTGTCGGTCATCTCTTCACTTCCTAAGCCGGCAATCTCATTTGTGATAAGAGCAAGCCTAGAGTACATTTCAGCGACACCTTCACCATCCTTCATTTTGAACTTGTCAAGTTGACTTTGAAGCACATCCAACTTGGATTCCTTGACGGAGTCGGTACCTTCATGCATGTCAATCAAAGTGTCCCAAATTTCCTTTGCATTCTCAAGACGGCTGATTTTGTTGAATTCTTCGGGGCACAATCCGTTAAAGAGGATATCACAAGCTTGAGCGTTGTATTGCAGCATTTTCAACTCTTCTGTGGTGGCTTCACGATTCGGTTCTTTCCCATCAAAGAATTCACCTTACAAGCCAATACACACAATAGCCCAAACGGCGGGGTTATGTCCAAGAATATGCATTTTCATCTTATGCTTACAACTAGCAAAATTAGTACCATCAAAGTAAGGACCTCTACGTTGATAATTTCCCTCGCTAGACGCCATACTCTCCTAGGTTGTGAAAGCAAGGCTATGACCACCAAAACCTATGGAAATCAAAGCAAATGGAGACCAAAGCTTTGATACCACTTGTACGATCAAAAGTATGTCTAGAGGGGGGGTGTTTAGACTACTTGACCAATTAAAAATCTATCCTTTTCCCAATTTTAGTCTTTGGCAGATTTTAGCTATCTTAGCACAAGTCAAGCAATCTTAACACAATTCAAGCAAGCATGCAAAGAGTATATGAGCAGCGGAAAGTAAAGCATGCAACTTGCAAGAATGTAAAGGGAAGGGTTTGGAGAATTCAAACGCAATTGGAGACACGGATGTTTTTGTCGTGGTTCCGATAGGTGGTGCTATCGTACATCCACGTTGATGGAGACTTCAACCCACGAAGGGTAACGGTTGCGCGAGTCCACAGAGGGCTCCACCCACGAAGGGTCCACGAAGAAGCAACCTTGTCTATTCCATCATGGCCATTGCCCACGAAGGACTTGCCTCACTAGCGGTAGATCTTCACGAAGTAGGAGATCTCCTTGCCCTTACAAGCTCCTTGGTTCAACTACACAATCTTGTCGGAGGCTCCCAAGTGACAGCTAGCCAATCTAGGAGACACCACTCTCCAAGAAGTAACAAATGGTGTGTTGATGATGAACTCCTTGCTCTTCTGCTTCAAATGATAGTCTCCCCAACACTCACTCTCTCTCATAGGATTTGGATTTGGTGGAAAGAAGATTTGAGTGGAAAGCAACTTGGAGAAGGCTAAAGATCAAGATTCATATGGTGGGAATGGAATATCTTGGCCTCAACACATGAGTAGGTGGTTCTCTCTCAGAAAATGTGTATTGGAAGTGTAGGTATGTTCTGATGGCTCTCTCCACGAATGAAGAGCGGGTGGAGGGGTATATATAGCCTCCACACAAAAACTAACCGTTACACACAATTTACAAATCTCGCTGAGACCGAATTGAGAAACTCGGTCGGACCGATTTAGCAAACCTAGTGACCATTAGGATTTTCGGTGGGCTGAGATGCTACTCGGTAGGACCGATATGGTTAGGGTTAGGGCATAACATAATCTCGGTGTGACCGATTACACAAACTCGGTGGGACCGATTTTGGTAATAAGCTAACCAGAGAATTGGTCAGGTAAACTCGGTGGGACCGATTTGCTCATTTCGGTGACACCGAAATGTTACAAAGGGGAAACAGAGAGTTTACATTGCAATCTCGGTGGGACCGATCGCTCATCTCGGTAGGACCGAAACGTTACGAAAGGAAACAGAGAGATTACAACCCCATCTCGGTGTGACCGAGATCCCTATCGGTGAGACCGATTTGCCTAGGGTTTGTGGCGGTGGCTATGACTTCTGAAATCGGTGGCGTCGGATAGAAAGAATCGGTGGGGCCGAGTTTGACTTTTGGTTTAGGTCATATGTGGATGTGGGAAGGTAGTTGAGGGTTTTGGAGCATATCACTAAGCACTATGAAGCAAGAACCTCATCAAGCAGCACCTCATCCCTCCTTGATAGTATTGGCTTTTCCTATAGACTCAATGTGATCTTGGATCACTAAAATATAAAACATAGAGTCTTGAGCTTTGAGCTTGAGCCAAACTTTTTGTCCTTAGTATTTTGAGGGGTCCACTTTCCTCATCCATGCCATGCCATTCATTGAGCTTTTCCTAAAATATTAATATTGGAATAATGTTAGCTCAATGAGCTATATGTTGTTAGGAATTACCAAAACCACCCAGGGATAGTTGCACTTTCAGCCGTGCATTCGGTACTTGATCGGTCGGATCGTTAAGACGTACGACTACATCAACCGCGTTGTGCTAACGCTTTCGGTTTCGGTCTACGAGGGTACGTGGACAACTCTCTCCCCTCTCGTTGCTATGCATCACCATGATCCTGTGTGTGCATAGGATTTTTTTTGAAATTACTACGTTTCCCAACAAGACATACTAGGGACACGGTGTTTTGTCTATGTATCCACACATGTATCAAGTTTACGATTAATATAATTCTAGCATGAATAATAAACATTTATCATGATATAAGGAAATATAAAATAACAACTTTATTATTTCCTCTAGGGCATATTTCCTTCAGTCTCCCACTTGCACTAGAGTCAATAATCTAGATCACATCAACATGTGATTTAACATCAATAGTTCACATCACCATGTGATTAACACCCATAGTTCACATCGCCATGTGACCAACACCCAAAGGGTTTACTAGAGTCAGTAATCTAGTTCACATTGCCATGTGATTAACACCCAAAGAGTACTAAGGTGTGATCATGTTTTGCTTGTGAGAGAGGATTAGTTAACGGGTCCGCCATATTCAAATCCGTATGTATTTTGCAAATATCCATGTCTACAATGCTCTGCATGGAGCTACTCTAACAAATTGCTCCCACTTTCAATATGTATCCAGATTGAGACTCAGAGTTATCCAGATCAGTGTCAAAGCTTGCGTCGATGTAACCCTTTACGATGAACTCTTTGTCACTTCCATATCCGAGAAACGTTTCCTTAGTCCTTGTCGGGTGGTTGGTGCGACATATGCCAATGGGTGGCTTATCTGTGTGGGAGCCAGTAAGACGTCGCCGGTGCCTGGAAGCGGGATAAGGCGAAGAGATGCACGCCGGCGAATCTAACCCAGCTTCGGGGCTCTCCGTGGAGATAACACCCCTACTGCTGCTCTGCGGGGTCTCCCCATGATCATTCGATGAACAAGTACAAGTAGCTACAAGGTGCTCCTCGAGCTGTTTGGCGAGAGGAAGAAGGGCAAGGCTAGCTCTACTCTTCTCTCTATGTGTGTTGTAACCTAGATGAGATCAACCCTTTGCATGGGTGCCCCGGGGGGTTTATATAGGCCTACCCCCCGGGGGCACTGTCGTCGCGGGCGTGCCCGCTCTATGCGGAGCTTACATCGCCATGAGGCGGACGGGTGAGAACAATCCGTTCCCATCCATCCCGCTGATCCAGTGGGTGAAGCTCTGGGAGAAGTCCTACTTCTACATGAGGAACGTCGCCCCACAAGGCGACTTTGTCAAGCCGGCCCGCCGGCTTCGAGGCCGGCCTCATGGAGCTACCGGGCCAGGACGCTGTCCCAGGCCGGGAATGCCGCCGTCGCCCGCCTCCGGGTGATGGTCCAGTTGGAGGGCCTGGTCGGAGCCGACCTGGTGGCCGCCTTCGTGGAGCGCCGGGTACTCCCGCTCCAAGGTCGGCCGCACATGATCTGCCAGATGAGCGACCGCTTCGACCCGTGCCGGCTGAGCACTAGGGAGATGCCTCACGCCAAGGTGTCCTACCTGGTGAACTACATCGCCAACTGCAAGCTCGCCGAGGATTGGCGATTCGGCAAGGAGCCGTACTCTCGCGCCAAACCTCCGCCTGCCGTATGTATTTCTTCTTTCTTTTTCTTTTTGTAGTCGGTCGCTTGGTAGCCGGCTTCTGACCAGCCGGCTTGTCTTCTGCAGAATCCTCTTCTTCCGCCAGCGGCCGGGGCCCCAGGGGCGGAGCGCCTGTTTCTCCCCGACCGTACGGTAGATGACATCGACGATCCGGACCTTGGAGCGGCCGCTATGGAGGACGCCGCCGCGGGGGAAGGTGGCGAGGTAGGCAGTGCGGGGCTCGGAGCCAGCCTCCAGGACTGGACGGACGACGACGAGGTCAAAGTCGTCCCGCACCGCCAGCCAGCGTCGGATCCTCAAGGCGCGGGCTCTACTGCCGCGCCGGCCGCCCGTGGCGCCGCGCCAAAGCGCCGGGCCGTGTCGACTTACTTCGGCAGCCGGCCGAAGAAGCCCAGGGGCACCGCCGCGGCAACCAAGCGGGACGAGGCGGCCGTGAAGGCGGCCAGCTTCCAGAAGGTCGTGAAGCGGCCGCAGGCGGTTTCGGCGTAAGTGTCAATCATCTTGCATTCTTGTCGTGCTCTTTGATTGAAGTTATTTTATAAATCCTTTCTTGGTCGACCGGCCAGGGCGCCGCTTTCCCTTGAACGGGTTCCTGCCGGCTCCGTGATTGACTCGGCCGGAGGGTCTTCGAGCTCCCGCCGCGTGGACCCCCGCGCCGACCTCATGGAGGCTATGGCGCGGAACGCGCAAGAGGCGCGGGAGGAGCGAGAAGCGTCGGAGCGGAGAGCTGCCCAGGCGGCGAAGGAGCAGGCCGACGCGACGGCCAAGGCCCAGGCGGAGGCGACGGCCGCGGAGAAGGAGGCGGAGGCCTCACTCAACCGGCCTCCACAGCTCGTCATCCCCTTGCGGAGTGCGGCTCCCGACGCCCCCGTGCCTCCGTCTGAGGAAGCCGACCGCGGCCAGGCAGCGGCGGAGCGGAGGGAGGATGATGTGGTCGTCTTGGAGGAGGTGCCGCAGACGGCGCCGACTGGAGCGGGCCAGGGCGGCTAGCCGGCTGCGGCGCCGGTGCAGCCGGCCGGGAGCGAGCCGACAGCAGGAGCCGGCCTGGTGGTGCATCCGTCGTCACGCCGTCGCGCGGGGGAAGCCACCTTCGTGCCGGAGCCAGACAGAGCTGCGACCGCCAGCCAGACGACATAGGCCTTGGAGGCGGCCAGCTCCAGCACGTCCGAGTGGGTGCCCAACAAGGAGACGGGCGAACTGAACGCGTCGGCCCAGGAGGTCCGGAACCGGCTTCAGGCCCATGCCACCGCGCTGCAGCGATATACTCGCGATTTCTCCACGACGCGGGCCGTCGTTCGGGTGAGTCTTCCGGCCCTGGCTGCTTTACCTTTTTGATTTCTTCTGTGGGGGCGCGTCAGCGCACCCACTGGGTGTAGTCCCCGAGTTCCGAGTCGGCTGCTGAGCAGGCTGCTTGGAACTTACTAGGTCCTGATAGTTATCTTATTCTTGCATCCTGTCTGATCTTCCAGGAGTACCATAACCGGAGTGCAGCCGCCTTCGACTCCCAGGCTCGGGAGCTGTGCCAGAAGAGCGAGGATCTGACCAACAACCGGAGTGCGTGCTCCGTTTTCTTCATATCCTGTGGGGGCGCGTCAGCGCACCCACTGGGTGTAGTCCCCGAGATCCGGGCCGACTGCTGAGCAGTCGGGTCGGATCTTCCCCGACGACTTCTTCCTTATTGTTTCTTTCTTCGTCTTCATGCTTGCAGGGGCCAATGCCGACTTGAGGGAGCAGCTCGGCGGGGCCCAGACCGCCCTTCGCGCCAAGGAGGCCGAGCTCAACGCCTTAGTCCAGGAGCGCGACCGCCTGGCTAAGAAGTTGGCCGACCAGGAGGAGAGCCACAAGGCGGCCCTGAAGGAGGCGCGAGATAGCGAGGCCGCCCTCAAAGCTGAGTTTGAGACCGAAGCGGCGGGCTGGGATGAGGCAAAGCAAGCACTGAGCGAGGGTTACAGCCGGATCGAGGATCTGATCGACGGTAAGCCGCCTCCCTTGCTCTTTGCTCGCCCCCTTGCCCTCTGATTTGTCTTTTGATTTGCGCTGCTTTTGTTTTCTGCGTAGACTACTTCCCCCGCCACTCCGTCGCGGCCACCCAGGCCATCGAGGCCTACCGCGAGGCACGCTGGCAGGCGGGGGTTGAGATCGCGCCGGACGCGAGCCGGACACTTGAGGAGTAGCTCTTGGCGATCCAAGCCCGGCTGCAGCCAGCACACCGCATGCTCCGCCGCCTCCAACATGCTAGAGCGCAAGTGCTGGCCGCCCTCTGGCCAGGTGAGGCGATTCCCCGTACCCCGAGCGGGACTGCCGACTGGCTGGAGGTGGCAGTTGGCCGCTTCGAGGCCTGGAAGGCCTCTGCTGCCCGATCTGGCGCCAGGCGGGCGCTGGAGTTTGTCCGGGCCTGGTACCGCGGGCTGAATTTGGAACAGCTGAGGACTTGGCGGGAGGAGGCTGATGAAGAGCTGGTGGAGGTGCGGCCGGCTATCATCCGGTGTGCTTCAACTCTTGCCAATTTTACCGACACAAGCGTATGGATTAGGGGGTGTTCGGATAGCCGGACTATACCTTCAGAGTTTGGCAAGGGGTGAACGGTTGGACGTCACCTTGGGGGCTGCGATCTTGAAGGTGATCGAGCCGAACACCAGCCCCGTACTCCGCACGGCCCATGACTCCAAGGAGCCGGATTCTTCTCCGAACTCCGGGCCTCCCGTGCCCCTGCCGATCGAATCCGATTGGGCGCCTATAATGGAGTTCACCACCGCGAACATCTTTCAGCACTCACCTTTCGGTGATATCCTGAATTCTCTCAAGTCTCTCTCTCTATCAGGAGAGCCCAGGCCGGACTATGGTCTGCGAGGTTGGGATTCGGACGACGAAGAAATTCAAAGCCCACCCACCACCCACTTAATAGCCACTGTCGATGATTTAACCGACATACTTGACTACGGCTCCGAAGACTTCGACGGCATGGACGACAAAGGAGGAGACGAACAAGAAACAGCACCTGTAGGGCGCTGGACCGCCACCTCGTCATATGACATATATATGGTGGACGCTCCAAAGGATGGAGATGGTGATGGAACAGCGGAGGATGACACCTCGAAAAAACAGTCCAAACGCCGGCGTCAACGGCGCCGCTCTAAATCCCGCCACAGCAGAAACGATGATTCCGGCACGGGAGATAATATTACCCCGGATAGCGCCGAAGAACACCAAATCCAGCAAGATTCGGCGCAGGAAGATGGAGAAGCCAGCCCTAATGAGAGAGCGGCAGAGCGAGAGGTTGAGGATGATAACTACATGCCTCCCTCCGAAGACGAGGCAAGCCTCAACGACGACGAATTCGTTGTACCATCAGACCCCGCCGAACAAGAGCATTTTAAGCGGAGGCTTCTAGCCACGGCGAATAGCCTAAAGAAAAAGCAGCAACAGCTTAGAGCTGATCAAGATTTGCTAGCTGACAAATGGACTGAAGTCCTTGCGGCCGAACAGTATGAACTCGAGCGCCCCTCCAAAAATTATACTAAGCGCAGGCCGCTACCCCAATCAGAGGGGGAAATACCTAGATCACCAATGCATGACATGGCAGACCGGCCACCTCGCGGCCGCGACACAGAGGCTTGTCGAACCTCTAAGCAAGCCACACCCCAGTGCCGCTCAACCAAGGCACGGGAAAATGAGCCAGACCTGCGAGACGTACTGGAGGATAAAGCAAGGCAAACAAGATCAATCTATGGATCGCGCAGACGCCCGACGACATGTGATGATCTTCACTCCGGACACAATAAATTCGGCCGGGCCGAACACAACAGGCATAGCTCTTCCGAGCTGCGTCGCGACATAGCCCAGTACAGGGGCGCCGCACACCCACTATGCTTCACAGATGAAGTAATGGATCATAAAATCCCAGAGGGTTTTAAACCCGTCAACATCGAGTCGTACGATGGTACGACAGATCCGGCAGTATGGATTGAGGATTATCTCCTTCACATCCACATGGCGCGTGGCGACGATCTTCACGCCATCAAATATCTCCCACTGAAGCTCAAGGGACCAGCCCGGCACTGGCTTAACAGCCTACCAGCGGACTCAATTGGTTCTTGGGAAGACCTGGAAGCCGCATTCCTCGACAACTTCCAGGGGACATATGTACGACCACCTGACGCCGACGACCTAAGCCACATAATTCAGCAGCTAGAAGAATCGGCCAGGCAATTCTGGACACGGTTCCTAACAAAGAAAAATCAGATAGTCGATTGTCCGGACGCAGAGGCCCTAGAAGCCTTCAAACATAACAGGCACGACGAGTGGCTTGCCCGGCACCTGGGACAGGAAAAGCCGAAATCTATGGCAGCCCTCACAACACTCATGACCCGCTTCTGCGCGGGCGAAGATAGCTGGCTAGCTCGCAGCAACAACTTATCGAAGAACCCTGGTAATTCGAATACCAAAGACAAAAGTGGCAGGACACGTCAAAATAAGCAAAAGCGCCGCGTTAGCAGCGACAACAATGAGGATACGGCAGTAAAATGCTGGATTCAGAGGCTATAAATCCGGTCAGCGGAAAAAGCCATTTAAAAAGAATACCCAGGGCCCGTCCACTTTGGACCGGATACTCGACCGCTCGTGCCAGATTCATGGCACCCCCGAAAGGCCAGTCAATCACACCAACAGGGATTGTTGGGTGTTCAAGCAGGAAGGCAAGTTAAGAGCCGAACACAAAGACAAGGGGCTGCATAGCGACGACGAGGAGGAGCCCAGGCCGCCGAACAACAATGGAGAGAAGGGGTTTCCCCCACAAGTGCGGACGGTGAACATGATATACGCGACCCACATTCCCAAGAGGGAGCGGAAGCGTGCGCTACGGGACGTATACGCTATGGAGCCAGTCGCCCCAAAGTTCAACCCATGGTCCTCCTGCCTGATCATTTTTGATCGAAGAGACCACCCCACTAGCATCCGTCACGGCGGTTTTGCTGCATTGGTTCTTGACCCAATCATTGACGGATTTCATCTCACAAGAGTCCTCATGGACAGCGGCAGTAGCCTGAACCTGCTTTATTAGGATACAGTGCGGAAAATGGGCATCGATCCATCAAGGATCAAGCCCACAAGGACGGCCTTTAAAGGCGTCATACCAGGTGTAGAGGCCAATTGCACAGGCTCGGTGACACTTGATGTGGTCTTCGGATCTCCGGATAACTTCCGAAGCGAAGAGTTAATCTTCGATATAGTCCTGTTCTGCAGTGGCTATCACACCCTGCTCGGACGAACCGCATTCGCTAAATTCAATGCGGTGCCGCACTATGCATATCTCAAGCTCAAGATGCCAGGCCCTCGAGGAGTAATTACGGTCAACGGGAACACAGAACGCTCCATCCGTATGGAGGAGCACACTGTTGACACCTGATTTTGACACAATGCAGAATGCAATGGAGATGGCCTCAAATGACAAAATATTCTAAATGAGAAATTTCACATTGCCGAGTGGAACAACTTTGGTGTTTAGACCATAATCATTCGGCATCATATCAAAGACCAAAGCTACACTCAGATTGTCATGTTTAGGTGTTCTGAGTGCTCTTTGGTCACGCCACCAGGACAACCTCAGATGAAGGAATGCTCTACATGAATTGTCTTCGTCTCGTCGAGTCGGTCGATTTTGATATAAAAATAATCTCAATCCGAGTTCTTATGCAAAAGTTAGAGCTATCTAAATACAGCCCTGTCAAGAGGCGAAATATGACGCGGGAGACCAGACATGTCTTGGCAAGTGTCTGATGTAATGCGTGAGTGTTTTGGCCCAGAAGATGGCCTCGAATCGGAAAATGTTCAACACGAAAGTTTTTCGTCTCGTAAAAACGGTCAACTTTGCTTTTGGGCACATTTTCATCCGAGGTCATTTACTGCCTCAAAAGCCTTGCCAGGAAAAGCTTGCCGCCGTGAACAGTAACCTTGCCGGGAAAAGCTTGCCGCCGTGAACAGTAACCTTGCCGGGAAAAGTTTGCCGCCGTGAACAGTAATCTTGCCGGGGGAGAGCTTGCCGCCGTGAATAGTAAACCTTGCCGGGGAAAGCTTGCCGCCGTGAACAGTAACCTTGCCGGGCTTGCCGCCGTGAACAGTAGAAACTGTCGGGTCAATCCGACCAGATGCTGAAGATGGGCTCAAATACTTATCAAGATTGCTTCGGATGAAAAAGTGTTCAACACGAAAGTTTTTGGTCTCGTCGAAACGGTCAAGATTGCTTTTGGACTCGTTTCAATCCGAGGTCGTTTCCTGCCTCAAACATGACCCGCAATGTGCAGTCAGGTTGTAAACCGAACCGTTTTGGAAAGTTCGGATAAAATCAGTCCGAATTTGACTAGGGTTTTGGATGTGAATTGATGCAATTTTATTGTAAGGAAAGCCTAGATGAATCCTTTTCTTGTACGGGAAGTCCAGCCGCCTCTTATATATGTTGGGGGTGACGGCCGATTGAACAACACACAATCGAACAAATCAATATACTACTTTTTCATCTACGTTTTATCTCTCCACCGTTTTTCTCTCTCGTTTTTCGCTGTTCTTCGTGTTTGAGAGCTGCGAATCCTGAGGCTCTAGGGGCGAGCGAATCGACCTAGGGCAGCCCATAGCCGCCGCACTCCCTGACGGGGTCCCTCCCGGGGGTGTGGGGTTTTCGGGTCTGCAAAAGCGCCCGTCGACTGTCTTGCGTATCGCGCTGTCGGTCGGGTCTCCTTCGACGTGAGCTGCGGTGCATCACCCCCGGCGTCGAGGATACACGTGACGTGTTCGTGTGTTAACACACTTTTTGGCGACTCCGCTGGGGATCAGAAGATCAATCATCATCATCCACCATGTCCGATCTTCCCAAGCCATCTGCGGTAGACGGCGATAACATCATTAAGCCTAGTCTTGATGAGATATCGGCCGATCATCGCCAAGTCTATGAGGAGTACAAGAAGGCGCACGAAGAGAAGGATTTGTAGGAGTTCCTTGCAAAATTCAAGAAGGATCGCCAAGGCAACATCACTTCGATTGAAGAAATCAAGATCCCTCCTCTTCAAGCCGAGCAGGTTAAACCCGCTGTGAGTACTACCTTTTCTCCTGAGCAGTGGGCTGAGATTGAGAGTCGTATTGCTGATGGTAACAATCTGGTCTATCAAACTTTCATAGAAAATACCAATGCTCAGAAAAATATATCTCAATCATCTAGTGGTAATGATGGTGTAGCTGCTAGTGTGCAAAACCCTAATCTGGCTTTACCTATCTCATCGGCGCCTCCCATGCCGATGACTTATTATCCTACTCAAACAAATCAGATTGTTACTGCACCCATTAATCCTATTATGAGCATGCCAGGTTCGGTGGCAACACCGAACCAAACCCTACCTACAGCTACAACCACTCGGCCATTACCGAACTATAGTTCGGCATACATGCCATAGTTCATACCTACTGCTAGTAGTCCTACTCCTCCTATGCCGCTGCCACAAGTTGCATCGTCCACTATGGATGATGGTCTAGCTAATCTTAGAGAGGAGATGGCTAAGATGCTTCGAGAGAATTTTGGAGTTGAGTTACCTCGGAATCGGATTTACCAAAAGCCGTACCCCGAGTACTTTGATGCCATCCAGTGCCCTCCGGGATATAAGATTCCAGATTTTGTTAAGTTCAATGGAGAGGGCACAAAAACCACATGGGAGCATGTTAGCCAATACTTGGCACAATTAGGTGAAGCAGGCTCACTAAATGAGTTGAAAGTGCGCTTATTTCCTCTATCATTAACTGGTACCGCATTTTCATGGTTTTCTTCTTTACCACATGGTTCCATTCGAGTTTGGTCGCAGCTAGAGCTGAAATTTCATGATCACTTTTATAGCGGCGACAATGAACTCAAATTGTCACATCTAACATCGGTTAAACAGAAGCATGATGAATCGGTCTCTGATTACGTCAAGAGATTCAGAGAAACAAAAAAATGGTGTTTTAGTTTGGTGATAACCGAGAGGGACTTGGCGGACCTAGTGCTGAGTGGTTTGAGAACTCCCATTAGAGAAAAGTTAGAAGGCTATGAGTTCTTAAATATCAACCAAGTCTTACAAAGGGCTTTGGCTCAGGAAAGCCGAAGCAAAGACTTGAAAGAAGTGCATAGATACAAGGCCGATCATCCAAAGATGAATATGGTGGAATATGATAGCGATCACTCGGACGATGAGGGTGATATTTTTGCTACTGAATTTGTTTGGCCATCTAAGGCCAAACCCTTTACTTGCAATGATCTGAAACCGATTTATAAGAATCGTGATGAAGAGATGAAGTTTACTTTTAACATTGCTAAGTGTGATAGAATATTTGATGCTTTGCTGCAGGCTAAGATTATTAGAATATCTCATACTTTACCGCCGTTTGAAGAGCTAAAACGGCGTGCTTATTGCAAGTATCATAATTCTTTTTCTCATGCTACTAACGATTGCAATGTTTTTCGACGACAGATACAATCGGCCATTAACGATGGACGATTGAACTTTTCTGAGATGCAAGTTGATAAACAGCCTTTTCCAATGAATACCATGGATTTGGAGGGGAAGAAGATACTCATTCGGCCGGAGGTTGCCGAATCTGCTAATAAAGCTAATATCATTGTTGGTGAGCCCAGGGAAGACAAGGAGGGCAACAAGGTCTTGGGGAGACAGGTTGTGCTTGACAAGCAACCCGGTGGCAAGGAGATAATCAAAATCATCATCATGAATCCTACACTCGGGGGGCAACCGCAAGTGCAAGGAAATACTCGTGTTAAATTTGTCAAGCCCAGGAGTCCAGAAGTTGGCAAGTGGAAAACGAATGAAGCTAAAGTGCAGCGCAAGAAAATCAAGCCAACTTTTGATATGTTGCTGTCCAAGTATGCTAGTCATGCAGCCGGTTCTAGCTCCAACCGGTCATCAAATCTGAAGCGCTCAAGATCACCTCCTCGGGAAGAATTTCAGCATCATGCAAGGCCATATGGGTCGTGGGCGCCGGCACCATGGGTGCCGCCACCCCCCTATGTGCCATACTACATGGGAGACTTCAATGGAGGATGGTGGCAGCCCCCAATGGCCCCTTATGCTTTTCATCCGGGTTGGGCAGAGCCAAGGAGGCCCGTTCATGAGAGACTTTCTTATCCCACACGAGGTCGTTTGAACAATGGTGTCAATCGGCCAGTGCAAGATAATCAAAAAGGGGTCGGCAAGCAAGAATGGCGTGTTAAGTCACCAAGTGCTGTAACGGTCGAGTCAAGCAAAGGCAAGGAAAAAACCGATGCCGACTCACTCATCTTGGGCACCGAAACATTCACCATACAACAGCCGATTATGCATAGCAATCCGACTGAGCTGATACTTGCTATCGCGCCAAAGCACTCGGCTAATGATCATGAAACAAGCACCAGCCAAGTAAAAACGAGAGATCCTAAATACACCCAGCCAAAGTGGTGTCCTCCAGGGCTAACAAAGACACAAAAGAGGAAACTACAGAGGTTAAGGAGTCAAGAGATGGCAGAACAAGAGGCCGAGAAGCAAAGGGATAAGTTGTTCAATGACACTCGGCCTATGTTACCTACAAAACAAGTGTGGAGGCCCAAACAAATACAAGATGCAGTGGCTTCTACACCTATCACAGCAGCACCTGCACCACCAAAAGAGGACGACTCAATCATTGCATCGTCTATGTTACCTATTGCTTCTTCTTCACTCGGACAAATTTCAGAATTGGTGGATACACTCGACGAGGAGGCTGATATGTTAGATTACGAGTCTACACCGGTTCATGAAGGTATGGATATTAATATGGTGTATTACTTACCCGCTGAGTTTCGTGCTGTAGATGAGGAAGGGGAGGTGGCTCAGCTGGATTTTGGCCCTAAAAACGCAATATTTGAGAAGCCAAAAGACCCAGTAAGGCATCTGAAACCGTTATATCTCAGAGGTCATATCAATGGGTCACCGCTCACTCGGATGCTTGTTGATGGTGGTGCTGTGGTAAATCTTATGCCGTATTCGGTCTTCAAAAAATTGGGGCTGCATGATGAAGAGTTGATAAAGACCAACATGGTGCTCAATGGATTTGAAGGCAAAGAGAAAACTGAAGCCAAAGGTGTGATGTATGTGGAGCTCACGGTGGGAAGTAAAACTTTGGCTACCGCATTCTTTGTCGCTGAGGTGCAAGGTAACTACAACGTCATACTAGGCCGTGATTGGGTTCATGCAAACCAGTGCGTGCCATCCACTATGCACCAGTTTTTGATCCAGTGGGTTGATGATGAAGTGGAAGTCATTCATGCGGATAACTCGGCCTGTGTTGCTTTGGCCGAGGCATCGGTGGATTGGCAACACCCAAATGCTACTTGCTTGACAGGACGTGATTTGTCAGAGTTCGATTTTCTCAGCGCAACCAAGAATGGTTTCGTGCCCGTCTCTTTAAAGCCGACTGAGTGCAATCGGCTCCAAGGTATGATATGTTTAAATGGTTCCTAACTCAGATTGGTTACAAAAGCGACTTGTAGAATATCGGTCCAATGAGAACGATATGTATGAGTCCATAGAAGAGTTAGATGATATGGATAAGTTAGGACAAGGTTTTACATCGGCCGATCCATTAGAAGAGATAGATATAGGAGATGGTTTGACTCCTAGACCGACATTTGTAAATGCAAATTTAAGAGCCGATCATAAAGCTAAGTTGATCGAGCTGTTGAAAGAATATGTTTGCTGCTTTGCATGGGAATATCATGAGATGCCAGGTTTAAGCCGAGAGCTAGTGGAGCATCGGTTACCTATAAAGGCTGGTTTTACACCATATAAACAATCGGCCAGAAAGTTTAATCCAAAAACATATGACCGGATCAAGGAAGAGATCGGTCGTTTGCTTAAAGCTAATTTTATTAGACCTTGCAGGTATGCCGAGTGGATTTCTAACATTGTCCCTGTGGAGAAGAAAGGATCCGACAAGTTGAGGGTGTGCATTGACTTCAGAGATTTGAATAGGGCTACACCCAAAGATGAGTATCCCATGCCAATAGCTGATATGCTTATTAATGATGCTTCTGGACATAAGGTTATTAGCTTTCTAGATGGTAATGTCGGGTACAATCAAATTTTTATGGCCGAAGAGGACATGTACAAGACAACTTTTCGTTGCCCTGGTTTTCTTGGTTTATTCGAATGGACAGTGATGACATTCGGATTAAAGAATGCTGGCGCCACATATCAAAGAGCTATGAATTTGATTTTTCATGATTTGCTCGGTGTCATACTTGAGGTCTATATTGATGATATTGTTGTCAAATCGGACGCTTTTGAATCTCACTTGGCCGATTTGCGTTTAGCTTTTGAAAGAATGAAAAAGTATGGACTAAAGATGAATCCTTTGAAGTGTGCATTCGGTGTGTCAGCTGGTAAGTTTTTGGGTTTCATTATTCATGAAGATGGCATAGAGATTGATCCCAAAAAGATAGAAGCCATACAGAAAGTGGAGGCTCCAAAATGCAAGAGAGATATGCAAAAGTTCCTTGGCAAGATCAATTATTTGAGAAGGTTCATAGCTAATTTGTCAAGGAAAGTTGATGCATTTACTCCCATCCTTCGGTTAAAGAATGATGCTGATTTCACTTGGGGGGCAAAACAGCAAGAAGCATTTGATATGATCAAGAATTATTTGTGCACTCCTCCGGTGATGAAAGCACCCAAGCATAGAGAACCCTTCAGGCTTTACATTGCAGCAGAGGAAGGAGTTATTGGTGATGTTTTGACACAAGGAACCGAAGGAAAAGAGCATATTATTACATATTTGAGTAGGCGTTTATTGGACGCCGAGACAAGGTATGCATTTATTGAAAAATTATGTCTATGCTTATATTATGCTTGCACAAAACTGAGACATTATTTAGTGCCGAGTACTTGTGTAGTAGCTTGTCAAACCGATGTCATTAAATACATGTTGCATAGGCCAATTCTTAGTGGTAGAATTGGCAAGTGGGCTTATGCTTTAATTGAATATGATTTGGCCTATGAATCTCTAAAATCCATGAAAGGCAAAATTGTTGCTAATTTCATTGTTGAACATCGGATTAATGACAAGAATGATGTTGATATAAACCTTGTTTCATTAGTACCATGGAGATTATACTTTGATGGTTCAGTTTGCCGCAATGGCCAAGGTGTTGGTATTGTTTATATATCTCCTCATGGTGCTGTTTTTGAAGCCTCATGCCGCTTAGAATATTTTTGCACAAACAATCAGGCCGAATATGAAGCATTGTTATTCGGCCTAGAAATGTTACTTGCTATAGGTGTTACACATATTGAGGCTTATGGTGATTCGTTACTAGTGGTGCAGCAAATATCCAAAGTCTTTCAGTGTTTGGACGAATCACTTAATGTTTATCTTGATAAATGTCTAGATATAATCTCTACTTTGGATTGTTTTAGCATTGCACATATATCTAGACATGACAATTGGAAAGCAAATGAGTTGGCACAAAAAGCATCTGGATATCATGTTGATCACGGCATGTTTCATGTTTCTCAAAGTCCGATGTCTTGTCTTACCAGTATAGAAGAGGCCGAACCAGAACCCACTGATTCGGTCATTAACAAAAAATCTAGTGCAGATGACAATTCCGACTGGAGGAAGCCCATTGTTGCTTACTTGCGTAATCCGAGTGAAAGGGTGGACAGGGCTGTTCGGCGTATGGCTTTCAAATATACAATAAGAGATGGTGGTCTTTATCGCCGAACAATTGAAGATGTTCTTTTGAAGTGTTTGGACGAGGACCAAGCAAGAGTTGCTATGGGAGAGGTACATGAAGGCATTTGTGGTACTCATCAGTCGGCTCCCAAGATGAAGTGGTTATTGCGACGTGCTGGATTTTATTGGCCGACTATGGTCAATGATTGCTTCAGGTATTATAAAGGGTGTGAAGCTTGTCAAAAATTTGGTGATATTCAATTGGCTCCTGCTGCTATGTTACATCCTATTATCAAGCCGTGGCCTTTTAGAGGATGGGGTTTAGACTTTATTGGACAAATTCATCCGTCTTCCTCAAAGGGGCATCGGTTCGTATTGGTGGCAACCGATTATTTCACTAAATGGTCTGAAGCAGTACCTCTCAAGAACATGACACATACGGAGGTGATAAAATTCATAACCGAGCACATTATTCATAGATTCGGCATTCCTCAAACATTGACTACAGATCAAGGCTCCTCTTTCATGTCACACCAAGTTAGAGAATTTGCCGAATCTTATAACATAAAATTGCTCAATTCATCTCCATATTATGCCCAAGCCAATGGACAAGCTGAGTCTAGCAATAAGATTTTAATCAAGCTCATCAAGAAGAAGATTGAGGATAATCCAAGGAGATGGCATGAGTTGTTGTCTGAGGCATTATGGGCACATAGAATCTCAAGGCATGGTGCTACGAAAGTGACTCCATATGAGCTAGTATATGGTCAGGAGGTTGTTTTACCGGTGGAAGTAAATTTGAATGCTTTGAGAATAGCCAAACAGAATGATTTATTGGCAATAGACTTCTATAACTTGATGATGGACAACATTGACGAGGTTGCTGATAAACGTTTGGCTGCTTTGAATGCCATAGAGATAGATAAGTTGAGGGTGGCAAGGGCTTACAATAAGAAAGTTAAGTTGAAATTTTTTCAAGATGGTGATCTTGTCTGGAAAGTGATACTGCCGATTGGTTCAAGAGATAGAAAATTCGGGAAGTGGTCTTCAAGTTGGGAAGGTCCTTTTAGGATTACAAGAGTTGTTCCCGGAAATTCATATTTGGTGGAATCAATACAAGGGGCATTGTTACCTCGAGCTCTCAATGGCAAATATTTGAAGAAATACCACCCTAGTGTCTGGCAGGAAGCCTAAGTAGGCAATGGCCGATGTACGATTATCGCCCTTAGCACAAACATGGCCGATACATAATTATCGCCCTAACAAAAATAGATGGCCGATGGAGTGTTGACATCGTCCTTGGAACAAACATGGTGCAAATTATTTTTCGGCATGCAAGCTTTGCCGAAAAACAGGGGGGCATGTGTTGACACCTGATTTTGACACAATGCAGAATGCAATGGAGATGGCCTCAAATGACAAAATATTCTAAATGAGAAATTTCACATTGCCGAGTGGAACAACTTTGGTGTTTAGACCATAATCATTCGGCATCATATCAAAGACCAAAGCTACACTCAGATTGTCATGTTTAGGTGTTCTGAGTGCTCTTTGGTTAATTACGCCACCAGGACCACCTCGGATGAAGGAATGCTCTACGTGAATTGTCTTGGTCTCGTCGATTCGGTCGATTTTGATATAAAAATCATCTCAATCAGAGTTCGTATGCAAAAGTTAGAGCTATCTGAATACAGCCCTGTCAAGAGGCGAAATATGACGCGGGAGACCAGACATGTCTTGGCAAGTGTCTGATGTAATGCGTGAGTGTTTCGGCCCAGAAGATGGCCTCGAATCGGAAAACGTTCAACACAAAAGTTTTCCGTCTCGTAAAAATGGTCAACTTTGCTTTTGGGCACATTTTCATCCGAGGTCATTTACTGACCCAAAAGCCTTGCCAGGAAAAGCTTGCCGCCGTGAACAATAACCTTGCCGGGAAAAGCTTGCCGCCGTGAACAGTAACCTTGCCGGGAAAAGTTTGCTGCCGTGAACAGTAATCTTGCCGCCGTGAATAGTAAACCTTGCCGGGGAAAGCTTGCCGCCGTGAACATTAACCTTGCCGAGCTTGCCGCTATGAACAGTAGAAACTGTCGGGTCAATCCGACCAGATGCTGAAGATGGGCTCAAATACTTATCAAGATGGCTTCGGATGAAAAAGTGTTCAACACGAAAGTTTTTGGTCTCGTCGAAACGGTCAAGATTGCGTTTGGACTCGTTTCCATCCGAGGTCGTTTCCTGCCTCAAACATGACCCGCAAGGTGCAGTCAGGATGTAAACCGAACCGTTTTGGAAAGTTCGGATAAAATCAGTCCGAATTTGACTAGGGTTTTGGACGTGAATTGATGCAATTTTATTGTAAGGAAAGCCTAGATGAATCCTTTTCTTGTACGGGAAGTCCAGCCGCCTCTTATATATGTTGGGGGTGACGGCCGATTGAACAACACACAATCGAACAAATCAATATACTACTTTTTCATCTACGTTTTATCTCTCCACCGTTTTTCTCTCTCGTTTTTCGCTGTTCTTCGTGTTTGAGAGCTGCGAATCCCGAGGCTCTAGGGGCGAGCGAATCGACCTAGGGCAGCCCATAGCCGCCGCACTCCCTGACGGGGTCCCTCCCGGGGGTGTGGGGTTTTCGGGTCTGCAAAAGCGCCCGTCGACTGTCTTGCGTTTCGCGCTGTCGGTCGGGTCTCCTTTGACGTGAGCTGCGGTGCATCAGCCCCGTCGTCGAGGGTACACGTGACGTGTTCGTGTGTCAACACACACGGCGGCCCTCGCAGCGGAAGTACAAAGCAGCCTTTCAAGGCAACTCTCCAGTCCAGCCGTCAAAAAGCCGGACAATGCAAAGCGCGCCCGGAGTAACCTGTAACAAGACCGCGTGGCATGTTCGGAGCAAGCGTAGCAATACGGCCCCAACCCCAGCCATCTCAACATAGCGGAGCTAGTACCTCGAGTACACAATTACGCCCTCGAAATTCCATGGGCACAGGGGGAGGGGCACATTAACGGCATGCTTACAATACGGCGTCAAACGTACTAGGGGCTGCCGGATTCTTTTTTACTTTCAGGACTCCACACTCTGGATAACCTGTTCGGCTTTGCTGCCGCACAGATGATGCAAGACCCAGGAAAGCAGACAACGCTATGCCGCATTACGGAACTCTCAGGTGGTCTCTATTTCGAGCGATATATCTGTTTCTAAATTCCGCGGCCTGCGCCTGGTCAGGACATGTTAAATAGTCTAATATCTTTTTTGCTTATCGCACTACTTGTATCGTTCGGCTTTGATAAATAGCCTCTCTATAAACAATGCATAGCTTTTCGCCTATTTTTTGCGTTGTCCTCTTTTAATATATATGTTCATTACAAAAACATGATCGCAACCGTACACCATGGTACGGCAAAACACGCCAGGGGCTTCATTACCCTTCTATCCGGTGTGAGAAGTTCGTACACTTTCACAAGTGCGGCACCCCGAACTTATAGCACTATATGCATCGGCTCCGAGTCATGATTTTGGTCACATGTTGGGTTTGCCCGGCTCCTATGTTTTGGTGCCTTACGTTCCGCTATATCGGCTAAGGTAACACTAGGAGAACCACTGCGATTGTGCCCAAGTTCAGGTGGGTTAAGCACCTCAGTGGAGAAAGCTAAAACAGACTGTCATGATAAGGCGTGAGACCGGTCGCTGTTCGAGAGGTTTTTCGAGTCCTTAAAGACTTATGCCGCTTCGAGCGAGGAGCTGGCTAGGTCCGGCCAAAGGCGTGGATAGCGCCCCGAATCCGGCCTTCCGAACTAGGGGCTTCGCCGAAATTTAAAATTATAATGTTCTATGGCTAAGTGAGAGTGTTCAAGCATTATAGTCCGATTGCCTGGTTCGTTGTGCTGAGCGCCTCCCTCGAAGGACCCAACTATGGGAAAAAGAGCCCTCAGGTTTATCCCGAACACCCCAGCACTAGTGGCATGGGGGCAGAAGCCGACGCCTGGCCATCTCTCAATTTTTGATAAACGGCCGCACAGAAAATAATATTTTAAATTCAATAAGCATTGCTTAGCGCATATGAACAAGTTTTCAGCGCACAGGATACAAACGAGCGAGTTCATTCAAATACTACATCTTTAGTACATTCATCCGCGACAAGGCGGGCTCCGGCAAGAACTTACTTGTAGTAGTTCTCGGGCTTGCGATGCTCCTTCCCCGGCGGCGGCCCATCCTTCACCAGCTTCTCTCCGTCCAGCTTACCCCAGTGTACCCTTACATGAGCAAGGGCCCTCCGGGCACCTTCAATGCAAGCGGAGCGCTTGATGACCTCAAGCCATGGACAGGCCTCCACCAGCCGCCGCACTAGCCCGAAATAGCTCCCGGGCAGGGCCTCTCCAGGCCACAGCCGAACTTGTAAGCCCATCATGGCCTGTTCGGCCGCCTTGTGGAGCTCGACCAGCTGTTTCAGCTGATCGCTCAGAGGCACAGGGTGTCCGGCCTCAGAATACTGAGACCAGAACACACTCTCCGTCGAGCTGCTCTCTTCAGCTCGGTAGAACGTGGCGGTGTCGGATACGCTGCGGGGAAGATCGACGAACGCCCTTGGAGAACTCCGGATTCGGGTAAGTAACAGGTAGTCTACTTTTATATTCCTACTTTGCATTAAGAATGCCTTACCCGTTGCTATATTTTTCACCTCCTCCAACTCTTGGAGGGCCTTTTGGGCTTCGGCCTTGGCACTCTTGGCGGTCTCGAGGGCCGACGATAGCTCGGATGCTTGCGCTCTTGACTCAAGCTCCAAACTCTCATGTTTTTTCATGAGAGCTTGCAGCTCTTGCTGCACCTCGCCGACCTGAACCCCAAGCCTTTCTCGCTCGGCGCGCTCCTCGGCCGTTTTCTTTCCGGCCTCATCCAGCGCCTACTTCAGGGTTGCCACCTCGGTTGTGGCCCCTACAATAACCAGTACAATCCTGTTATTTCTTTCTGCAATCAAGCCTCTGTATAGGCACCTTTTTTTTCTTTTTATTTAGGGTATTTCTTACCTTCTTTCTCCTCGAGCTGCCGTTTGGCAAGGCCGAGCTCTTGCTCGGTCCGCCCGAGGTCCTTTTTAAGGACATCCACCTGCGCAGTCAGTGCGGCGGTGGACAGCAGCGAAGCCTGCATACGCATATTTGACTTTTCGTTGTTAGACTCATGCGAAAATTACTAGATCCTCTATTTGTCTTTTCTTTCCAAACACCGAACAGAGCATCAGGGGCTACTGTCTATGCTGTAAATAATTTGACATATTTTTACTTACCTCGAAGCCTGTTAGAAGGCTAGCGCAAGCTTAAGTCAGTCCGCTTTTGGCGGACTGAACCCTTTGGATCACCGTACTCATAACAGTACGGTGCTCCTCATCGATGGCGGCGCCCTTAAGCACCTCCAGCAGATTGTCCGGCGCCTCCGGTTGGACGGAGGCCGCCGGCTCAGACGGCGTACTCTTCTTGGAAGGAGTTTGCCCACTGCGGTCCAGGACTGTTGAGTCCGGCGCGGTGTCCGGCACAAAGCCGGACTTGGAGCCCTGGGGGTTTCATCCCCTTTACTCCTGGGGTCCGGAGGATTGCCTTGCCGCTCCTCCAGGACCATCTCCTCCTGCCCTGGAGCTTGGCGGGACGCCACTTCGGCGTCGTCCGTCCTGCGGGGAAGACAGCGGGCGGGACAGAGTTCACGTCCGACGAATCCAGGGAGCCGCTCGACGAATCGTCGAGTTCGGCCCGGGGCGGGCTGCATAAATTACGAGCGATATTAGGGAAAGCCGTGCATTAAAAGAATATCATGAGTCACTCTGGTATATAAATACTTACGATTTCGCTGGACGCTTGGTTCTTTCCTGCCACTCCTCTCCGCCCTCTTCGGCGTCGTGGGAGTAGTCCGGCGGAGGGGTCTTCCTTTTCCTCGACCCCTCGGCCTCCCCCGTTGGGGTGGCCTTCTTCTTCTTTGCTCCCCTCGCTGGGGGGGAGAGCTTTCTTGTTCCTCCTCCTCGTTTTCACGAGAGAAGAGCGATGCGGACTCGTCAGATGACGAGTCTGACACCACCATGTTGCGGGAACTTTTTTGAGTCCCGGTGGTTTTCTTCTTCTTGGCCTTCTTCTCCGGCACCACATAAGGTGCCGGAGCCATCAGCTTCACCAAGAGAGCTGGGGCTGGGTCTTCGGGCAGAGGAGCCGGACAGTTAATTACTCCCGATATAGCCAGCCAAGCCTGTCAAAGGTAAAGGGAGTTTAGATCCCGCATAGAGTTAATCTATGAAGAAGAGCTTAACAAACCTGTCAAAGGTATAGATAGCTCACCTCGCTGGCATTATGCTGCGAGCTATATCCGCGGTCCTCGGAAGCGGATGTGGGGGATTCGGCGCCTTTGGTCAGCACCTTCCAGACGTCTTCATACGTCGTGTCGAAGAGCCTACTAAGGGTTTGGTGCTGCGCCGGGTCGAATTCCCACAAAGTAAAATCCCGTTTTTGGCACAGGAGGATCCGGCGAACGAGCATGACCTGGATCACATTGATCAGCCGGATTGGCTTGTTCACCAGGGACTGGATGCACGTTTGCAACCCAGTCACTTCTTCCTCGTTGCCCCACGACAGGCCCGTCTCTTTAAAGGACATGAGCCGCGTGGGAGGTCCGGATCTGAACTCAGGGGTTGCGACCCATTTCGGATCGCGTGGCTCGGTGATGTAAAACCACTCCGCCTGCCACCCCTTTAGGGACTCCACGCAGGAGCCATCGAACCGGAGGACGTTGGCCATCTTGCCGACCATAGCACCTCCGCACTCCGCCTGGGTGCCGGACACCACCTTGGGCTTGACAAGGAAGGTCTTGAGCCAGAGGCCGAAGTGGGGGGCGGACGCGGAGAAAGGCCTCACACACGACGATAAACGCCGAGATGTTGAGGACAAAGTTCGGGGCCAGATCGTGGAAATCCAGGCCGTAGTAGAACATGAGCCCCCGGACGATTGGGTGAAGTGGAAAGCCCAGTCCGCGGAGGAAGTGGGGAAGAAAAACTACCCTCTCATGGGGCCCTGGGGTAGGAAGAAGCTGCCCCTTCTCAGGAAGCCGATGTGGGATGTCCTTGGACAAGTATCCGGCTTTCCTTAGCTTTTTTACTTGGGCCTCCGTAACGGTGGAGGCCATCCACTTGCCTCCCGCTCCGGACATTGTTGGAGAAGGTTGAGGAAGGAAGAGCGGACTTGGGCGCTGGAGCTTGAGTGCGCGAGAGATGGATTGGCAAAGGAGGAAGAAGGCGTAGGTTAAAAAGGTGAATCCTTATCCCTTTATACAAGCGGGTGCGGTTAGGCATCCCCACCTACCTAATAAAACTCACTTGCCTCCCAAGCACTGTGGTAAATGGCGCGGTTGGGTTACCCATGTCCGCATTGATGAGAATCCCGTTAAAAGGCGCACACGATCTCTGCTTTGACAAGACGTGCCAAGGAAACCGCCTCGCTAAACACGCTGAGGTAGAACGATGAAAACAATTTATACAAAGAGCTTGGCCACAGTGTTATGATGCACTACGGAATACGTCAGCATATTTGATTTGTGTTAATATTATTCTCTATATGGCAACATGTGGAAACTTATTTTGCAGAGCCGGACACTATTTTTGGTGTTTGTAATCTTCTTGAAGAACTTGGAGGAGGAACCCGCCTTGCAATGCCGAAGACAATCTGCGCACCGGACTCGTCGTCATTGAAGCCTGGTTCAGGGGCTACTGAGGGAGTCCTGGATTAGGGGGTGTTCGGATAGCCGGACTATACCTTTATCCGGACTCCAGGACTACGAAGATACAAGATTGAAGAATTCATCCCGTGTCCGGAAGGATCTTTTCTTGGTGTGGAAGGCCAGCTAGGCGTGCGGATATTCAAGATCTCCTACCATTGTAACCAACTCTGCGTAACCCTAACCCTATCCGGTTTCTATATAAACCGGAGGGTTGTGGTCCATAGGACAACCATACGAATCATCATCATACACAATCATACCATAGGCTAGCTTCTAGGGTTTAGCCTCCTTGATCTCGTGGTAGATCTACTCTTGTACTAACCATATCATCAATATTAATCTAGCAGGAGTAGGGTTTTACCTCCATCGAGAGGGCCCGAACCTGGGTAAAATAAAGTGTCCCTTGTCTCCTGTTACCATCCGACCTTGACGCACAGTTCGGGACCCCCTACCCGAGATCCGCCGGTTTTGACACCGACATTGGTGCTTTCCTTGAGAGTTCCTCTGTGTCGTCGCTTTTAGGCCCGATGGATCCTTTGATCATCAACAACGATGAGGTCCAGGGTGAGACTTTCCTCCCCGGACAAAGCTTCGTCTTCGGCGGCTTCGCTCTGCGGGCCAATTCGCTTGGTCGTCTGGAGCAGATCAAAAGCTACTCCCCTGGCCATCAAGTCGGGTTTGGAAGCTTAAACTACACAGCAGATATCCGCGGAGACTTGATCTTCGACGGGTTCGAGGCACAGCCAAGCGCGCCGCACTACCTCGAGGGGCATGATATAGCTCTGCCTCTGAATAGTGCCCTGGAGGCCGCACACGCACCGGCCCCGATCCTCGACTCGGAGCCCGCTGCGTTCATGGAGGATGAACGGTTGGACGTCACCTCGGGGGCTGCGATCTTGAAGGCGATCAAGCCGAACTCTAGCCCCGTACTTCGCACGGCCCATGACTCCAAGGAGTCGGATTCTTCTCCGAACTCCGGGCCTCCCGTGCCCCTGCCGATCGAATCCGATTGGGCGCCTATAATGGAGTTCACCGCCGCGGACATCTTTCAGCACTCACCTTTCGGTGAGATCCTGAATTCTCTCAAGTATCTCTCTCTATTAGGAGAGCCCAGGCCGGACTATGGTCTGCGAGGTTGGGATTCGGACGACGAAGAAATTCAAAACCCACCCACCACCCACTTAATAGCCACTGTCGATGATTTATCCAACATACTTGACTTCGGCTCCGAAGACTTCGACGGTATGGACGACGAAGGAGGAGACGAACAAGAACCAGCACCTGTAGGGCGCTGGACCGCCACCTCGTCATATGAAATATATATGGTGGACGCTCCAAAGGATTGAGATGGCGATGGAACAGCAGAGGATGACACCTCGAAAAAACAGCCAAAACGCCGGCGTCAACGGCGCCGCTCTAAATCCCGCCACAGCAGAAACGGTGATTCCGGCACAGGAGATAATACTACCCCGGATAGCGCCGAAGAACACCAAATCCAGCAAGATTCGGCGCAGGAAGATGGAGAAGCCAGCCCTCATGAGAGAGCGGCAGAGCGAGAGGTTGAGGATGATAACTACATGCCTCCCTCCAAAGACGAGGCAAGCCTCGACGACGACGAATTCGTCGTACCATCAGACCCCGCCGAACAAGAGCGTTTTTAACGTAGGCTTCTAGCCACGGCGAATAGCCTAAAGAAAAAGCAGCAACAACTTAGAGCTGACCAAGATTTGCTAGCTGACAGATGGACTGAAGTCCTTGCGGACGAAGAGTATGAACTCGAGCGCCCCTCCAAAAATTACCCAAAGCGCCGGCCGCTACCCCGATCAGAGGAGGAAGCGCCTACATCACCAGCGCACGACATGGCAGACCGGCCACCTCACGGCCGCGATAGAGAGGCCTCTCGGCCCTCCTCACAAGCCATGCCCCGACGCCGCTCAATTAAGGCATGGGAAAACGCGCCAGACCTGCGAGATGTACTGGAGGATAAGGCAAGGCAAACAAGATCGATCTATGGATCGCGCAGACGCCCGACGACACGTGATGATCTTCACTCCGGACACAATAAATCCAGCCGGGCCGAACACAACAGACCTAGCTCTTCTGAGCTGCGTCGGGATATAACCCAATACAGGGGCGTCGCACACCCACTATGCTTCATGGATAAAGTAATGGATCATAAAATCCCAGAGGGTTTTAAACCCTTCAACATCGAGTCGTACGATGGTACGACAGATCCGGCAGTATGGATTGAGGATTATCTCCTTCACATCCACATGGCACGTGGCGACGATCTTCACGCCATCAAATATCTCGCACTGAACCTCAAGGGACCAGCCCGGCACTGGCTTAAGAGCCTACCAGCGGACTCAATTGGTTCTTGTGAAGACCTGGAAGCCGCATTCCTCGACAACTTCCAGGGGACCTATGTACGGCCACCGGACGCCGACGACCTAAGTCACATAATTTAGGAGCCAGAAGAATCGGCCAGGCAATTCTGGACACGGTTCCTAACGAAGAAAAATCAGATAGTCGATTGTCCGGACGCAGAGGCCCTAGCATCCTTCAAACATAACATCCGCGACGAGTGGCTTGCCCGGGACCTAGGACAGGAAAAGCCGAAATCCATGGCAGCCCTCACGACACTCATGACCCGCTTTTGCGCGGGCGAAGATAGCTGGCTAGCTCGCAGCAACAACTTATCGAAGAACCCTGGTAGTTCGGATACCAAGGAGAAAAGTGGCAGGACACGTCGAAACAAGCAAAAGCGCCGTGTTAGCAGCGACAGCAATGAGGATATTGCACTAAATGCCGGATTTAGAGGCTATAAATCCGGTCAGCGGAAAAAGCCATTTAAAAAGAATACCCAGGGCCCGTCCAGTTTGGACCGGATACTCGACCGCTCGTGCCAGATTCATGGCACCCCCGAAAGGCCAGCCAATCACACCAACAGGGATTGTTGGGTGTTCAAGCAGGCAGGCAAGTTAAGAGCCGAACACAAAGACAAGGGGCTGCATAGCAATGACGAGGAGGAGCCCAGGCCGCCGAACAACATATGACAGAAGGGGTTTCCCCCACAAGTGCAGATGGTGAACATGATATACGCGACCCACATTCCCAAGAGGGAGCGGAATCGTGCACTACGGGACGTATACGCAATGGAGCCACTCGCCCCGAAGTTCAACCCATGGTCCTCCTGCCCGATCACTTTTGATCGAAGGGACCACCCCACTAGCATCCGTCACGGCGGTTTTGCCGCATTGGTTCTTAACCCAATCATTGACGGATTTCATCTCACAAGAGTCCTCATGGATGGCGGCAGTAGCCTGAACTTGCTTTATCAGGATATAGTGCGGAAAATGGGCATAGATTCATCAAGGATCAAGCCCACAAGGACGACCTTTAAAGGCGTCATACCAGGTGTAGAGGCCAATTGCACAGGCTCGGTAACACTTGATGTGGTCTTGGATCTCCGGATAACTTCCGAAGCGAAGAGTTAATCTTCGATATAGTCCCGTTCCGTAGTGGCTATCATGCCCTGCTCGGACGAACGGCATGCGCTAAATTCAATGCGGTGCCGCACTACGCATATCTCAAGCTCAAGATGACAGGCCCTCGAGGAGTAATTACAGTCAACGGAAACACAGAACGCTCCATCCGTACGGAGGAGCACACGGCGGCCCTCGCAGCGGAAGTACAAAGCAGCCTTTCAAGGCAACTCTCCAGTCCGGCCGTTAAAAATCCGGACAATGCAAAGCGCGCCCGGAGTAACCTGCAACAAGACCGCCTGGCACGTTCGGAGCAAGCGTAGCAATACGGCCCCAACCCCAGCCATCGCAACATAGCGGAGCTAGTACCTCGAGCACACACTTACGCCCTCGAAATTCCATGGGCACAGGGGGAGGGGCACATTAACGGCATGCTTAGAATACGGCGTCAAACGTACTAGGGGCTGCCGGATTTTTTTTACTTTCAGGACTCCACACTCTGGATAACCTGTTCGGCTTTGCTGCCGCACAGACGATGCAAGACCCAGGAAAGCAGACAACGCTACGCCGCATTATGGAACTCTCAGGTGGTCTCTATTTCGAGCGATATATCTGTTTCTAAATTCCGTGACCTGCGCCTGGTCAGGACATGTTAAATAGTCTAATATCCTTTTTGCTTATTGCACTACTAGTATCGTTCGGCTTTGATAAATAGCCTTTCTATAAACAATGCATAGCTTTTCGCTTATTTTTTGCGTTGTCCTCTTTTAATATATATGTTCATTAAAAAAACATTATCGCAACCGTACACCATGGTACGGCAAAACACGCCAGGGGCTTCATTACCCTTCTATCTGGTGTGAGAAGTCCATACACTTTCACAAGTGCGGCACCCCGAACTTATAGCACTATATGCATCGGCGCCGAATCATGATTTTGGTCACATGTTGGGTTTGCCCGGCTCCTATGTTTTGGTGCCTTACATTCCGCTATATCGGCTAAGGTAGCACTAGGAGAACCACTGCGATTGTGCCCCAGTTCAGGTGGGTTAAGCACCTCAGTGGCGAAAGCTAAAACAGACTGTCATGATAAGGCGTGAGACCGGTCGCTGTTCGAGAGGTTTCTCGAGTCCTTAAAGACTTATGCCGCTTCGAGCGAGGAGCTGGCTGTGTCCAGCCAAAGGCGTGGATAGCGCCCCGAATTCGGCCTTCCGAACTAGGGGCTTCGCTGAAATTTAAAATTATAACGTTCTGTGGCTAAGTGAGAGTGTTCAAGCATTATAGTCCGATTGCCTGGTTCACTGTGCTGAGCGCCTCCCTCGAAGGACCCAACTATGGGAAAAAGAACCCTCAGGTTTATCCCGAACACCCCAGCACTAGTGGCATGGGGGCAGAAGCCGACGACTGGCCATCTCTCAATTTTTGATAAACGGCCGCACAGAAAATAATATTTTAAATTCAATAAGCATTGCTTAGCGCATATGAACAAGTTTTCAGTGAACAGGATACAAACGAGCGAGTTCATTCAAATACTACATCTTTAGAACATTCATCCACGACAAGGCGGGCTCCGGTAAGAACTTCCTTGTAGTAGTTCTCGGGCTTGCGATGCTCCTTCCCCGGCGGCGGCCCGTCCTTCACCAGCTTCTCTCGGTCCAGCTTACCACAGTGTACACTTACACGGGCAAGGGCCCTCCGGGCACCTTCAATGCAGGCGGAGCGCTTGATGACCTCAAGCTGTGGACAGACCTCCACCAGCCGCCGCACTAGCACGAAATAGCTCCCAGGCAGGGTAAGCCCTTCATGGCCTATTCGGCCGCCTTGTGGAGCTCGACTAGCTGTTTCAGCTGATCGCTCAAAGGCACAGGGTGTCCGGCCTCAGAATACTGAGACCAGAACACACTCTCCGTCGAGCTGCCCTCTTCAGCTTGGTAGAACGCGGCGGCGTCGGATATGCTGCGGGGAAGATCGACGAACGCCCCTGGAGAACTCCGTATTCAGGTAAGTAACAGGTAGTTTACTTTTATATTCTTACTTTGCATTAAAAATGCCTTACCCATTTCTATCTTTTTCACCTCCTCCAACTCTTGGCGGTCTCAAGGGCCGACGCGAGCTCGGATGCTTGAACTCTTGACTCAAGATCCAAACTCTCATGCTTTTTCATGAGAGCTTGCAGCTTCTGCTGCACCTCGCCGACCTGAACCCCAAGCCTTTCTCGCTCGGCGCGCTCCTCGGCCGTTCTCTTTTTGGCCTCAGCCAGCGCCTGCTTCAGGGTTGCCACCTCGGTTGTGGGCCCAACAATAAGCAATATAATCCTGTTATTTCTTTCTGCAATCAAGACTCTCTATAGGCACCTTTTTTTCTTTTTTTTAGGGTATTTCTTACCTTCTTTCTCCTCGAGCTGCCGTTTGGCAAGGCCGAGATCTTGCTCGGTCCGCCCGAGGTCCTTTTTAAGGACATCCACCTGTGCAGTCAGTGCGGCGGTGGACATCAGCAAAGCCTGCATACGCATATTTGACTTTTTGTTGTTAGACTCCGGCGAAAATTACTAGATCCTCTATTCGGCTTTTCTTTCCGAACACCGAACAGAGCATCAGGGGCTACTGTCTATGCAGTAAATAATTTGACATATTTTTACTTACCTCGAAGCCTGTTAGAAGGCTAGCGCAAGCTTCAGTCAGTCCGCTCTTGGCGGACTGAACCCTTTGCATCACCGTACTCATAACAGTACGATGCTCCTCATCGATGGCGGCGCCCTCAAGCACCTCCAGCAGATTGTCCGGCGCCTCCGGTTGGACAGAGGACGCCGGCTCAGACGACTTACTCCTCTTGGAAGGAGTTCGCCCACCGCGGTCCAGGACTGTTGAGTCCGGCGCGGTGTCCGGCAGAAAGCCGGACTTGGAGCCCTGGGGGGTTTCACCCCCTTTACTCCTGGGGTCCGGAGGATTGCCTTGCGGCTCCTCCAGGACCATCTCCTCCTGCCCTGGAGCTTGGTGGGACGCCACATCGGCGTCGTCCGTCCTGCGGGGGGAGACAGCGGGCGGAACAGAGTTCACGTCCGACGAATCCAGGGAGCCGCTCGGCGAATCGTCGAGTTCGGCCCGGGGCGGGCTGCATAAATTACAAGCGATATTAGGGAAAGCCGTGCATTAAAGGAATATCGTGAGTCACTCTGGTATATAAATACTTACGATTTCGCCTGACGCTTGGTTCTGTCCTGCCACTCCTCTCCGCCCTCTTCGGCGTCGTGGGAGTAGTCCGGCGGAGGGGTCTTCCTTTTCCTCGACCCCTGGGCCTCCCCTGTTGGGGTGGCCTTCTTCTTCTTTGCTCCCCTCGCTGGGGGGGAGAGCTTTCTTGTTCCTCCTCCTCGTTTTCACGAGAGGAGAGCGCCGCGGACTCGTTAGATGACGAGTCCGAACCCACCATGTTGCGGGAACTTTTTCGAGTCCCGGTGGTTTTCTTCTTCTTGGCCTTCTTCTCCGGCACCACATAAGGTGCCGGAGCCATCAGCTTCACCAAGAGAGCTGGGACTGGGTCTTCGGGCAGAGCAGCCGGACAGTTAATTCGTCTGGATATAGCCAGCCAAGCCTGTCAAAGGTAAATGGAGTTTAGATCCTGCATAGAGTTAATCTATGAGGAAGAGCTTAACAAACCTGTCAAAGGTATAGATAGCTCACCTCGCTGACATTATGCTGTGAGCTGTATCCGCGGTCCGCAGAAGCGGACGTGGGGGACTCGGCGCCTTTGGTTAGCACCTTCCAGACGTCTTCATACGTCGTGTCGAAGAGCCTACTAAGGGTTTGGTGCTGCGTCGGGTCGAATTCCCACAAAGTAAATCCCGTTTTTGGCACGGGAGGATCCGGCGAACGAGCATGACCTGGATCACATTGATCAGCCGGATTGGCTTGTCCACCAGGGACTGGATGCACGTTTGCATCCCAGTCACTTCTTCCTTGTTGCCCCACGACAAGCCCGTCTCTTTCCAGGACATGAGCTGCGTGGGGGGTCCGGATATGAACTCGGGGGCTGCGACCCATTTCGGTTCGCGTGGCTTAGTGATGTAAAACCACCCGGTCTGCCACCCCTTTAGGGACTCCACAAAGGAGCCATCGAACCAGAGGACGTTGGCCATCTTGCCGACCATGGCGCCTCCGCACTCCGCCTGGGTGCCGGACACCACCTTGGGCTTGACGTTGAAGGTCTTGAGCCAGAGGCCGAAGTGGGGGCGGACGCGGAGAAAGGCCTCACACACGACGATATACGCCGAGATGTTGAGGACAAAGTTCGGGGCCAGATCGTGGAAATCCAGGCCGTAGTAGAACATGAGCCCCCGGACAAATGGGTGAAGTGGAAAGCCCAGTCCGCGGAGGAAGTGGGGAAGAAAAACTACCCTCTCATGGGGCCCTGGGGTAGGAAGAAGCTGCCCCTTCTCAGGAAGCTGATGCGGGATGTCCTTGGACAAGTATCCGGCTTTCCTTAGCTTTTTTACTTGGGCCTCCGTAATGGAGGAGGCCATCCACTTGCCTCCCGCTCCGGACATTGTTGGAGAAGGTTGAGGAAGGAAGAGCGGACTTGGGTGCTGGAGCTTGAGTACGCGAGAGATGGATTGGCAAAGGAGGAAGAAGGCGTAGGTCAAAAAGGTGAATCCTTATCCCTTTATACAAGCGGGTGCGGTTAGGCGTCCCCACCTACCTAATAAAACTCACTTGCCTCCCAAGCGCCGTGGTAAATGGCGCGATTGGGTTACCCATGTCCGTATTGATGAGAATCCCGTTAAAAGGGGCACACGATCTCTGCTTTGACAAGACGTGCCAAGGAAACCGCCTCGCTAAACACGCTGAGGTGGAACAATGAAAACAATTTATATAAAGAGCTTGGCCACAGTGTTATGACGCACTGCGGAATACGTCAGCAGATTTGATTTGTGCTAATATTATTCTCTGTGTGGCAATATGTGGAAACTTATTTTGCAGAGCCGGACACTATTTTTGGTGTTTGTAATCTTCTTGAAGAACTTGGAGGAGGAACCCGCCTTGCAATGCCGAAGACAATCTGCGCGCCGGACTCGTCGTCATTGAAGGCTGGTTCAGGGGCTACTGAGGGAGTCCTGGATTAGGGGGTGTTCGAGTAGCCGGACTATACAAGATTGAAGACTTCGTCCTGTGTCCGGAAGGATCTTTTCTTGGCGTGGAAGGCAAGCTAGGCGTGCAGATATTCAAGATCTCCTACCATTGTAACCGACTCTGTGTAACCCTAACCCTATCCGGTGTCCATATAAACCGGAGGGTTGTAGTCCGTAGGACAACGATAGAACCATCATCATACACAATCATACCATAGGCTAGCTTCTAGGGTTTAGCCTCCTTTATCTCGTGGTAGAACTACTCTTGTACTACCCATATCATCAACATTAATCTAGCAGGAGTAGGGTTTTACCTCCATCGAGAGGGCCCGACCTGGGTAAAATAAAGTGTCCCTTGTCTCCTCTTACCATCCGACCTTGATGCATAGTTCGGGACCCCCTACCCGAGATCCGCCGGTTTTGACACCGACACCGGCTATCATCCGGCGTGCTTCAGCTCTTGCCGATTTTACCGACACCAGCGTCTTCGCTCCTGAGGTGGACGACAACGACGTCGCCTAGTCGGAGGAGTGGTTCGGGCTGAACCTGGCAGAGGGTGAAGACTCGGCGGAGGAGATCGCCTCCAGTGATGAAGGTGAAGACGAAGAAGGGGAGGAGGGCGAAGATGTCGAGCCGGCCGGTGAAGCAACCAGCCAGCCTCAGCATGACCGTGCCTCCAGCAACGAGGCGCGTGCTAGCGCGCCCTCTGCGGGAGGCGGTGATCATGCCGAGGTTCACCAGCCGGCCACTCCTCCAGCCGGCGCTACTGTCACAGCCGACCTACCCGACACGCCAGTCGCTCCCTTGGCTTGATCTGCCGTCTTTGCTTTTCCTGTTTGTTACTCTTTGAACAATTTTTATTAAGTTTGCGCAGTTCCACCCACTGGGGGTGTATTCAAACTATGTTGAATGTTGGCTTTTTCGAGGCCTTTTGTGTAAATATAATCATGCATGTGTTTGGCTTCCATTCTCGTATGCTTTTTATCCTTACGCTGTTTCCTTTGCCGCCTTCCCCTGATTGCTGCCTTCCCAGCCGGCAGCTGCTCTGCAGTCTGTGGCTAAGGAAGGACTCGGCTATCTTTTTTGGGGAAGGCAAGTACTCGAGCTTTCTTAGATTGTGGCGAAGTGAATGGAAACCGGCCAGCCAGCTACTCTTGTAGTCGGTCGGTCGTGGAAAAAAACCGGCTTTTGTTATATTAGTCAGTTAGTCCCTAGCCGTTTTTCATGTGGGCGTCCTTTCCTGCCTTTGGATCTTGCCAGCCGGACAGCCGATTCTTCGAACTGCGACTTTTGGCAAGAGAGGGCTTTGGAGCCGGCACACTACTTGTCTGACCGCGGGTAGGACTTGTAATATAACTTAAGGCGGCCAGTCCCCGGGCCGACTAGTCGAACCCGGTGCCGGATGAGAGAAGTAAATGTAATGACATAATCATAAGCATGATCTTCATTCATAGATGAAAGATGGCAGTTCCCGAGTTCTCCTCGGGGAGCCTATTGTCTCGTACTTAGTACAAAAGTTAGCGTGGTACATACTGCATTTCAACTGTAAAATCTTCGGAGGAGGTTGGCGTTCCATGGTCGTTCCGACTCCTTGCGGAGTCGTCTCTTTTTCGTGCCTTCGGCTTCTATGCGTCGGTAGTAGGAGTCATTTCCTAGCGCTCTGCTGATGACGAAGGGGCCTTCCCAAGGGGCCGACAGTTTGTGCTGGCCAGCTGTTCGCTGGATCAGCCGGAGCACAAGGTTGCCCTCTTGGAAGGATCTTGGCCTGACCTTCCGGCTGTGGTAGCGGTGCAGACCCTGCTGGTAGATGGCTGACTGGCTGAGGGCTAACAACCAGCTTTCTTCCAGCAGGTCGACGCCGTCTTCTCGTGCCTTGGCCTCCGCTTCCGTGTACATGGTCACCCGAGGCGAGTCGAACTCGATGTCGGTTGGGATGACCGCCTCGGCACCATATACGAGGAAGAAAGGAGTGAAGCCGATTGACCTGTTTGGGGTAGTGCGCAGACTCCAGAGGACGGCCGGCAGCTCATCGAGCCAGCAGCTGGCCGAACGCTCCAATGGCACGACCAGTCGGGGCTTGATGCCGGAAAGGATGAGGCCGTCGGCTCGTTCGACTTGGCCGTTTGACTGCGGGTGGGCAGCGGACGCTTAGTCCAGTCGGATGCCCTGCGCTACGCAGAAACGTGCCAAGGCTCCCTTGTCAAAATTTGTGCCGTTGTCGATGATGATGCTGTGCGGCACGCCGTACCGAGTTGTTATATCTGCGATGAATGTCACGACAGTCGGCCCATTCATCTTCTTGATCGGCTTTGCTTCGATCCACTTGGTGAACTTGTCCACGGCGACAAGCAGGTGTGTCATGCCGCCGCGCGCCGTCTTGAATGGGCCCACCATGTCCAGACCCCAAACGGCAAAGGGCCAAGTGAGGGGAATGGTCTTGAGTGCCGAAGCCGGCAGGTGTTGCTTGGAGCTGAAGACTTGGCACCCTTTGCAATGCTTGACTAGTTCCTTGGCGTTGTCCAAAGCAGTCGGCCAAAAGAATCCATGGCGGAAAGCTTTGGCGACCAGTGATCCTGAGGCCGCATGGTGGCCGCACTCACCTTGGTGAATGTCTCTGAGGATTACTATGCCCTTCTCTTGTTCAACGCATCGCTGGAAGACTCCAGTGACGCTGCGCCTGACGAGCTCTCTGTTGACGATTGTGTATGCTCTGGCTCGGTGTTGGACTTGTCTTGCCTCTGTCTCGTCAGCCGGCAATTCTTGGTTTGTCAGGAAGTTGAGGATGGGCTGGGCCCATGATGGAGCTGTGACTTCTACTATTGCCAACGCGGCTACTGCAACCAGGGTGGGCGGGCTGGGTTGTGAAATGCTGGGGTCGGCCGCCGCCTGTAGTGTTGGTGCAGTCCCTGGGCCGACTACCGCAGTCCCCGAGCCGGGTTCAGAAGTCCCCGGGTCGGGTGCGACTACGGATGTCCCCGAGCCGCCTCCTGAAGTCCCCGCGCCGCATATCGAAGTCCCCGGGCCGCCTCCTTGGCTCTTCAAGCCGGATCCGGCTGCATCGGGGCTAGGCGGCATGAAGATGGAATCAGACTCTGGAGACGGTTTGATAGACGGCTTGAGGAGGCGTTGCAGAGAGACGCCGGTTGGTATTGCCTGCCGAGTGGAGCCTAATCGAGCCAGGGCATCTGCTGGCCCGTTGGCGGCTCGTGGTACGTGGAGGAACTCGCATCCTTCAAAGTACCCGCTAATCTGCTGGACGAGGAAGCGGTAGCTTGCCATGTTTGCGTCCTTGGCGTCCCAATCGCCGGATGACTGCTGGACAATCAAGTCTGAGTCGCCGTAACACAGGATCCGGCATATGCCGAGTTATTTGGCAAGCCGGAGCCCGTGTACGAGCGCCTCATACTCGGCCACGTTGTTGGAGGCGGCAAAGTGAATTTGCAGCGTGTATCTGAGCTTGTCGCCTTTGGGAGAGGTGAGGATGACGCCGTCTCCCAAGTCGGTGAGCATCTTGGAACCGTCGAAGTGCAGGCGCCAGTGAGTGGAGTCCAGAGCCGGCGGCAGGTACTGGGTCTCGGCCCAGTCGACGAGGAAGTTGGCCAGTGCTTGGGACTTGATGGCTGTGCGGGGCTGGTAGAACATCGTGTAAGGGGCCAGCTCGATGGCCCATTTCGCCACCCAGCCGGATGCATCCCGGCTGCCTATGATCTCGGTGAGCGGGGCAGTGCATATGACCGTGATGGGGTGCTCTTGGAAGTAGGGCTTCAGCTTCTTGGCAGCAAAGTACACGCCATAGCACATCTTCTGGTAGTGCGGGTAGTTCTGCTTCGAGGTAGACAACACCTCGCTCAAATAGTACACCAGCCTCTGGACCGGTTGGGCTCGGCCCTCTTCTGGGCGCTGCACTACGATGACGGTGCTGACCACCCGGCTAGTTGCAGCAATGTAAAGGAGCATGGGCTCCTTTTCAGTCGGCGCCGCCAAGACAGACGGTGTGGTCAGCATCTTCTTCAGCTCGTGAAAGGCTTGGTCGGCTTGGCCGTTCTACTCGAAGTGAGTGGTCTTCTTCATGAGGCGGTAGAGGGGGAGAGCCTTCTCTCCGAGCCGGCTGATGAAGCGGTTCAGGGAAGCCAAGCATCCGGTGAACTTCTGGACGTCTCGCAACTTGGTGGGAATCGCCATTCTCTCAATGGCCTTGATCTTTACTGGGTTGCATTCGATGCCGCGTTCAGAGACCAGGAAGCCTAGGAGCTGGCCGGCTGGCACTCCGAACACGCATTTCTCGGGGTTGAGCATGATCCGGAATCTGCGCAGGTTCTCGAATGTTTCCTTGAGGTCTTCTAGCAAGGTGCTGCGCTTCTCCGTCTTCACCACAATGTCGTCCACGTAGACGTGGGCATTTCTACCGAGCTGCTTGAGGAGGCACTTCTGCATGCAACGCTGAAAGGTGGCACCGGCATTTCTCAAGCCGTATGTCATAGTCAGGTAGCAGAAGGCTCCGAATGGCGTGATCAAGGCGGTCTTCAGGCGGCCGGCCGGGTCCAACTTTATCTGGTGGTACCCGGAGTAAGCATCCAAAAAACTCAGCAGCTCGCATCCGGCTGTGGAGTCTATCACTTGATCTATCCTTGGCAGGGCAAAAGTATCCTTGGGGCAGGCCTTGTTGAGGCTCGTGTAGTCTATACACATGCGCCACTTGTTGTTTTTCTTCAGCACGAGGACCGGGTTGGCGAGCCACTCCGGAAAGAACACTTCCATGATGAAGCCGGCAGCCAGAAGCCGGGCTATCTCCTCTCCTACAATCCTTCTCTTTTCCTCCGACAGTCGGCGGAGGGGTTGCTTGACTGGTTTTGCGCCTTCTCGGACGTGTAACTTGTGCTCGGCGAAATCCTTCGGAACACCCGGCATGTCATTGGGGGACCATGCAAAGATGTCCCGATTCTCACGGAGGAAATCGGTGAGCTCGCCTTCCTATTTGCTGTTTAGGTTTGCCCCAATGATGGCAAACCTTTCCGGGTGCTCGGGGTCAAGAGGTATCTTCTTCGTTTCCTTGGACGCCTGGAAGGAACCTTGGGCATCACATTCTTTGGGATCGGGGGACAGGGCCTGCTGCTTGCCAGCCATGGCCACGACCCGGTCCAACTTCTTCTTCTCTTCGGCAATCACAAGGGACTCGGCCAGCCGGCTGCTAGCTGCTGCGCACTCAGCCGATTTCTTGTAATCGCCGACTATGGTGATGATGCCCTTGGTGTTGGGGAACGTAGTAATTTCAAAAAAAATTCCTACGCACACGCAAGATCATGGTGATGCATAGCAACGAGAGGGGAGAGTGTTTGTCTACGTACCCTCGTAGACCGAAGCGGAAGCGTTGACACAACGTAGAGGAAGTAGTCGTACGTAGAGGAAGTAGTCGTACGTTCTCCTCGCGATCCAACCGATCACAGCACCGTTACTCCGGCACCTCCGAGTTCTTGGCACACGTTCAGCTCGATGACGATCCCCGGGCTCCGATCCAGCAAAGCGTCGGGGAAGAGTTCCGTCAGCACGACGGCGTGGTGACGATCTTGATGTGTTACCGGCGCAGGGCTTCGCCTAAGCACTGCAACGATATAATCGAGGTGGAATTTGGTGGAAGGGGGCACCGCACACGGCTAAGGAACGATCCGTAGATCAACTTGTGTGTCTTTGGGGTGTCCCCTGCCCCCGTATATAAAGGATGAAGGGGGGGAGGCTGGCCGGCCAAAGGAGGGAGGCGCAGGAGGAGTCCTACTCCCTCTGGGAGTAGGATTCCCCCCCAATCCTAGTTGGACTAGGATTCTTCAAGGGGGAGAGAGAAGGAGAGGGGGGCGCCCACCTCTCCTAGTCCTAATAGGACTAGGGGAAGGGGGGAGGCGCGCAGCCCCTAGGGCTGCCCTCTCACTTCTCCTCCAAGGCCCATGTTGGCCCATTATGCTCCCGGGGGGTTCCGGTAGCCCTCCCGGTATTCCGGTAAAATCCTGATTTCACCTGGAATGCATCCGATGTCCAAACATAGGCTTCCAATATATAATTCTTTATGTCTCGACCATTTCGAGACTCCTCGTCACGTCCGTGATCACATCCGGGACTCCGAACTCCTTCGGTACATCAAAATGCATAAACTCATAATAACTGTCATCGTAACGTTAAGCGTGCGGACCCTACGGTTCGAGAACAATGTAGACATGACCGAGACACGTCTCCGGTCCATAACCAATAGCGGGACCTGGATGCCCATATTGGCTCCTACATATTCTACGAAGATCTTTATCGGTCAGACCGCATAACAACATACGTTGTTCCCTTTGTCATCGGTATGTTACTTGCCCGAGATTCGATCGTCGGTATCCAATACCTAGTTCAATCTCGTTCCCGGCAAGTCTCTTTTCTCGTTCTGTAATACATCATCTCGCAACTAACTCATTGGTTGCAATGCTTGCAAGGCTTTATGTGATGTGCATTACCGAGAAGGCCCTGAGATACCTCTCCGACAATCGGAGTGACAAATCCTAATCTCGAAATATGCCAACTCAACATGTACCTTCGGAGACACTTGTAGAGCACCTTTATAATCACCCAGTTACGTTGTGACGTTTGGTAGCACACAAAGTGTCCCTACGGTAAATGGGAGTTGCATATTCTCATAGTTGAAGGAACATGTATAAGTCATGGATAAAAGCAATAGCAACATACTAAACGATCGGGTGCTATGCTAATGTAATGGGTCATGTCAATCAGATCATTCAACTAATGATGTGATCTCGTTAATCAAATAACAACTCTTTGTTCATGGCTAGGAAACATAACCATCTTTGATTAATGAGCTAGTCAACTAGAGGCATACTAGTGACACTCTGTTTGTCTATGTATTCACACATGTATTATGTTTCCAGTTAATACAATTCTAGCATGAATAATAAACATTTATCATGATATAAGGAAATAAATAATAACTTTATTATTGCCTCTAGGGCATATTTCCTTCAGTCTCCCACTTGCACTAGAGTCAATAATCTAGATCACATCACCATGTGATTAACATCAATAGTTCACATCATCATGTGATTAACACCCATAGTTCACATCGATATGTGACCAACACCCAAAGGGTTTACTAGATTCAGTAATCTAGTTCACATCGCTATGTGATTAACACCCAAAGAGTACTACGGTGTGATCATGTTTTGCTTGTGACAGAAATTTAGTCAACGGGTCTGCCACATTCAGATCCGTTATGTATTTTGCAATTTTCTATGCCTACAATGTTCTGCACGGAGCTACTTTAGCTAATTGCTCCCACTTTCAATATGTATCTAGATTGAGACTTAGAGTCATCTAGATTAGTGTCAAAACTTGCATCGACGTAACCTTTTACGACGAACCTTTTTGTCACCTCCATAATCGAGAAACATATCCTTATTCCACTAAGGATAATTTTGACCGCCGTCTAGTGATCTACTCCTAGATCACTATTGTACTCCCGTGCCAATCTCAGGGTAGGGTATACAATAGGTCTGGTACACAGCATGGCATACTTTATAGAACCTATGGCCAAAGCATAGGGAATGACTTTCATTCTCTTTCTATCTTCTGCCGTGGTCGGGCTTTGAGTCTTACTCAATTTCACACTTTGTAACACAGGCAAGAACTCTTTCTTTGACTGTTCCATTTTGAACTACTTCAAAATCTTGTCAAGGTATGTACTCATTGAAAAAACTTACCAAGCGTCTCGATCTATCTCTATAGATCTTGATGCTCGATATGTAAGCAGCTTCACCGAGGTCCTTCTTCGAAAAACTCCTTTCAAATACTCCTTTATGCTTCACAGAATAATTCTACATTATTTTCGATCAATAATATGTCATTTACATATACTTATCAGAAATGCTGTAGTGCTCCCACTCACTTTCTTGTAAATACAGGCTTCACCGCAAGTCTGTATAAAACTATATGCTTTGATCAACTTATCAAAGCGTATATTCCAACTCCGAGATGCTTGCACCAGTCCATAGATAGAGCGCTGGAGCTTGCATATTTTGTTAACACCTTCAGGATCGACAAAACCTTCTAGTTGCATCGTATACAACTCTTCTTTAATAAATCCATTAAGGAATGTAGTTTTGTTTATCCATTTGCTGGATTTCATAAAATGCGACAATTGCTAACATGATTCGGACAGACTTAAGCATAGATACGAGTGAGAAACTCTCATCGTAGTCAACACTTTGAACTTGTCGAAAAACCTTTTTTCGACAATTCTAGCTTTGTAGATAGTAACACTAATATCAGTGTCCGTCTTCCTCTTGAAGATCCATTTATTTTCTTTGGCTTGCCGATCATCGGGCAAATCCCTCAAAGTCCATACTTTGTTCTCATACATGGATCATATCTCAGATTTCATGGCCTCTAACCATTTCGTGGAATCTGGGCTCATCATCGCTTCCTCATAGTTCGCAAGTTCGTCATGGTCTAGTAACATGACTTCCAGAACAGGATTACCGTACCACTCTGGTGCGGATCTCACTCTGGTTTACTTACGAGATTCGGTAGTAACTTGATCTTGAAGTTACATGATCATCATCATTAGCTTCCTTACTAATTGGTGTAGTAGTCACAAGAACACATTTCTGTGATGAACTACTTTCCAATAAGGGAGAAGGTACAATTACCTTATCAAGTTTTCTACTTTCCTCCCACTCACTTCTTTCGAAAGAAACTCTTTCTCTAGAAAGTTTCCGAACTTAGCAACAAAAGTCTTGCCTTCGGATCTGTGATAAAAGGTGTATCCAACAGTTTCCTTTGTATATCCTATGAAGACACATTTCTCCGATTTGGGTTCGAGCTTATCAGGTTGAAGCTTTTTCACATAAGCATCGCAGCCCCAAACTTTAAGAAACGACAGCTTAGGTTTATTGCTAAACCATAGTTCATACGGTGTCGTCTCAACGGATTTAGATGGTGCCTCTTTTAACGTGAATGCAGCTGTCTCTAATGCATGATCCCAAAACGATATTGGTAAATCGGTAAGAAACATCATAGATTGTACTATATCCAATAAAGTACGGTTATGACGTTCGGACACACCATTATGCTGTGGTGTTCCAGGTGGCATGAATTTGTGAAACTATTCCACATTGTTTTAATTGAAGACCAAACTCGTAACTCAAATATTTGTCTCCGCGATCAGATCGTAGAAACCTTATTTTCTTGTCACGATGATTTTCACTTCACTCTAAAATTCTTTGAACTTTTCAAACGTTTCAGACTTATGTTTCATCAAGTAGATATACCCATATCTGCTCAAATCATCTGTGAAGGTTAGAAAATAATGATACTTGTCGCGAGCTTTAATATTCATCGGATCATATACATCAGTATGTATGACTTCCAACAAATCTGTTGCTTGCTCCATTGTTCCGGAGAACGGCGTTTTTAGTCATCTTGCCCAAGAGGCATGGTTCGCAAGCATCAAGTGATTCATAATCAAGTGATTCCAAAATCCCATCAGCATGGAGTTTCTTCATGCGCTTTACACCAATATGACCTAAACGGCAGTGCCACAAATAGGTTGCACTATCATTATTAACTTCACATCTTTTTGGTTTCAATATCATGAATATGTGTATCACTGCGATCGAGATCCAATGAACTATTTTCATTGGTGTGTATGACCATAGAAGGTTTTATTCATGTAAACAGAACAACAATTGTTTTCTAACTTAAATGAATAACTGTATTGCAATTAACATGATCAAATCATATTCATGCTCAACGCAAACACCAAATAACACTTATTTAGTTTCAACACTAATCCCGAAAGTATAGGGAGTGTGTGATGATGATCATATCAATCTTGGAACCACTTCCAACACACATCGTCACCTTGCCCTTTAACTAGTCTTTGTTCATTCTGCAACTCCCGTTTCGAGTTACTAAATTTTAGCAACTGAACTAGTACCAAATACTAAGGGGTTGCTATGAACACTAGTAAAGTACACATCAATAACATGTATATCAAATATACTTATGTTCACTTTGCCATCCTTCTTATCCGCCAATCACTTGGGGTAGTTCCGCTTCCAGTGACCAGTCCCTTTGCAGTAGAAGCACTTAGTCTCAGGCTTAGGACCATACTTGGGCTTTTTCACTTGAGCAGCAACTTGCTTGCCGTTCTACTTGAAGTTCCCTTCTTTCCTTTTGCCCTTTTCTTGAAACTAGTGATCTTGTCAACCATCAACACTTGATGTTTTTCTTTGATTTCTACCTTCGCTGATTTTAGCATCGCGAAGAGCTTGGGAATATTTTCTGTTATCCCTTGCATATTATAGTTCATCACGAAGTTCTACTAACTTGGTGATGGTGACTAGAGAATTCTGTCAATCACTATCTTATCTGGAAGATTAACTCCCACTTGATTCAAGCGATTGTAGTACCCAGACAATCTGAGCACATGCTCACTAGTTGAGCGATTCTCCTCCATCTTTTAGCTATAGAACTTGTTGGAGACTTCATATCTCTCAACTCGGGTATTTGCTTGAAATATTAACTTCAACTCCTAGAACATCTCATATGCTCCATGACGTTCAAAACGTCTTTTGAAGTCCCGATTCTAAGCAGTTAAGCATGGTGCACTAAACTATTAAGTAGTCATCATATTGAGCTAGCAAAACGTTCATAATGTCTGCATCTGCTCCTGCAATAGGTCCGTCACCTAGCGGTGCATCAAGGACATAATTCTTCTGTGCAGCAATGAGGATAAACCTCAGATCACGGATCCAATCCGCATCATTGCTACTAACATTTTTCAACACAATTTTCTCTAGGAACATATCAAAATAAACACAGGGAAGCAACAATGCGAGCTATTGATCTACAACATAGATATGCTAATACTACCAGGACTAAGTTCATGATAAATTAAAGTTCAATTAATCATACTACTTAAGAACTCCCACTTAGATAGACATCTCTCTAATCCTCTAAGTGATCACGTGATCCAAATCAACTAAACCATGTCCGATCATCACGTGAGATGGAGTAGTTTCAATGGTGAACATCACTATGCTGATCATATCTACTATATGATTCACGCTCAACCTTTCGGTCTCTGTGTTCCGAGGCCATATCTGTATATGCTAGGCTCGTCAAGTTAAACCTGAGTATTCCGCGTGTGCAACTGTTTTGCACCCGTTGTATTTGAACGTAGAGCCTATCACACCCGATCATCACGTGGTGTCTCAGCACGAAGAACTTTCGCAACGGTGCATACTCAGGGAGAACACTTCTTGATAATTTAGTGAGAGATCATCTTATAATGCTACCGTCAAACAAAGCAAGATAAGATGCATAAAAGATAAACATCACATGCAATCAATATAAGTGATATGATATGGCCATCATCATCTTGTGCTTGTGATCTCCATCTCTGCAGCACCGTCATGATCACCATCGTCACCGGCGCGACACCTTGATCTCCATCGTAGCATCGTTGTCGTCTCGCCAATCTTATGCTTCCACGACTATCACTACCGCTTAGTAATAAAGTAAAGCATTACATCGCGATTGCATTGCATACAATAAAGCGACAACCATATGGCTCCTGCCAGTTGCCGATAACTCGGTTACAAAACATGATCATCTCATACAATAAAATTTAGCATCACGTCTTGACCATATCACATCACAACATGCCTTGCAAAAACAAGTTAGACGTCCTCTACTTTGTTGTTGCAAGTTTTACGTGGCTGCTACGGGATTAAGCAAGAACTCATCTTACCTACGCATCAAAACCACAACGATAGTTTGTCAAATAGACTCCGTTTTAACCTTCTCAAGGACCGGGCGTAGCCACACTTGGTTCAACTAAAGTTGGAGAGACAGTCTTCCGCAAGCCATCTATGTGCAAAGCACGTCGAGGGAACCGGTCTCGCGTAAGCGTACGCGTAAGGTTGGTCCGGATCGTCTCGTCCAACAATACCGCTGAACCAAAGTATGACATGCTGGTAGGCAGTATGACTTGTATCGTCCACAACTCACTTGTGTTCTACTCGTGCAAATAACATCATACCATAAAAAACCTAGGCTCGGATGCCACTGTTGGGGAACGTAGTAATTTCAAAAAAAATTCCTACGCACACGCAAGATCATGGTGATGCATAGCAACGAGAGGGGAGAGTGTTTGTCTACGTACCCTCGTAGACAGAAGCGGAAGCGTTGACACAACGTAGAGGAAGTAGTCGTACGTAGAGGAAGTAGTCGTACGTTCTCCTCGCGATCCAACCGATCACAGCACCGTTACTCCGGCACCTCCGAGTTCTTGGCACACGTTCAGCTCGATGACGATCCCCGGGCTCCGATCCAGCAAAGCGTCGGGGAAGAGTTCCGTCAGCACGACGGCGTGGTGACGATCTTGATGTGTTACCGGCGCAGGGCTTCGCCTAAGCACTGCAACGATATAATCGAGGTGGAATTTGGTGGAAGGGGGCACCGCACACGGCTAAGGAACGATCCGTAGATCAACTTGTGTGTCTTTGGGGTGTCCCCTGCCCCCGTATATAAAGGATGAAGGGGGGGAGGCTGGCCGGCCAAAGGAGGGAGGCGCAGGAGGAGTCCTACTCCCTCTGGGAGTAGGATCCCCCCCAATCCTAGTTGGACTAGGATTCTTCAAGGGGGAGAGAGAAGGAGAGGGGGGCGCCCACCTCTCCTAGTCCTAATAGGACTAGGGGAAGGGGGGAGGCGCGCAGCCCCTAGGGCTGCCCTCTCACTTCTCCTCCAAGGCCCATGTTGGCCCATTATGCTCCCGGGGGGTTCCGGTAGCCCTCCCGGTATTCCGGTAAAATCCTGATTTCACCTGGAATGCATCCGATGTCCAAACATAGGCTTCCAATATATAATTCTTTATGTCTCGACCATTTCGAGACTCCTCGTCACGTCCGTGATCACATCCGGGACTCCGAACTCCTTCGGTACATCAAAATGCATAAACTCATAATAACTGTCATCGTAACGTTAAGCGTGCGGACCCTACGGTTCGAGAACAATGTAGACATGACCGAGACACGTCTCCGGTCAATAACCAATAGCGGGACCTGGATGCCCATATTGGCTCCTACATATTCTACGAAGATCTTTATCGGTCAGACCGCATAACAACATACGTTGTTCCCTTTGTCATCGGTATGTTACTTGCCCGAGATTCGATCGTCGGTATCCAGTACCTAGTTCAATCTCGTTCCCGGCAAGTCTCTTTTCTCGTTCTGTAATACATCATCTCGCAACTAACTCATTGGTTGCAATGCTTGCAAGGCTTTATGTGATGTGCATTACCGAGAAGGCCCTGAGATACCTCTCCGACAATCGGAGTGACAAATCCTAATCTCGAAATATGCCAACTCAACATGTACCTTCGGAGACACTTGTAGAGCACCTTTATAATCACCCAGTTACGTTGTGACGTTTGGTAGCACACAAAGTGTCCCTACGGTAAATGGGAGTTGCATATTCTCATAGTTGAAGGAACATGTATAAGTCATGGATAAAAGCAATAGCAACATACTAAACGATCGGGTGCTATGCTAATGTAATGGGTCATGTCAATCAGATCATTCAACTAATGATGTGATCTCGTTAATCAAATAACAACTCTTTGTTCATGGCTAGGAAACATAACCATCTTTGATTAATGAGCTAGTCAACTAGAGGCATACTAGTGACACTCTGTTTGTCTATGTATTCACACATGTATTATGTTTCCAGTTAATACAATTCTAGCATGAATAATAAACATTTATCATGATATAAGGAAATAAATAATAACTTTATTATTGCCTCTAGGGCATATTTCCTTCACTTGGTGCTCGGCATCTTCATCTTGAGGTAAGCATAGTGGGGAACAGCCATGAACTTGGCCAAGGCAGGTCGGCCAAGCAGTGCATGGTAAGAGCTCTCAAGGTCCACCACTTCAAACCAGATGGCCTCCCTGCGGAAATGATCCTTGTCCCCAAAGTGGACATCAATCTTGATCTTGCCAACGGGGGAGCAGGATAGGCCGGGTACGATGCCGTGGAACACAGTCCGGGTGGGCGTGAACTGCTTCGTCTTGACGTTGAGCTTCTTCAGGGTGTCAAGGTACATGATGTTGATGCTGCTCCCGCCGTCTATCAACACGCGGGAGAAACGGGCTGCGCATCTGTCGGTTGCAAGTGTGGCATCCAGAACCAGTGCATAAGAGCCGGGAGATGGCATCACCTCTGGGTGGTCCGCCCGGCTCCAGCTGATCGGTTTTTCTGACCAATGCATGTGCTCGGAGGGGTTGGCGGCAACCGCGTTGACTTCCTGGTGCTCCCAGCGCCTGCTGCGCCGGTCTTCAGGCTGGCTGGTGAAGACGACATAGGCGGCGTGCTCGTCGGGGAACTCGTCGTGCACGGCTCTGACTGTTGACCGAGCGGCCGGCTGCTGCGGAGCCGGAGGCGGCGGACCAGCAGGTGGAGGCGGCGCGAGCCCTTCGCCTTTGGAGATTCGGGTGAGCCAGTGGCACTTCCGGGTTGTGTGGTTAGACGGCTTCGCACCGCTGTGGAACTTGCATGGGGCGTCGAGGGTTTGCTCGTAGGAGAAGGCCGGCTACCAAGCCGGCCGGCCGCCTTTCTGCTTCTTGGGTGCGGGCCTCCCTTTGGGCTGCTCGCCCTCGACCGTGGCCACCTGCCGACTGGTGGAAGGCGGCAGGGGGCCCTTGCACTTGTGGTCGTTTTGGTACGGGCGTCGGCCGGAGTCCCCAGCCGGCGTCTTGGGCGCCGGGTTGAGTACCTTTCCGGACGCGTCAACCCGAAGTTCAGTCTTCATTGAGGAGTCGGCGGTGGCGTACTTGTCCGCTATGACCAGAAGCTCGTCGAGGGTAGTCGGCTCATCGCAGAGGAGCTTGTGCTTGAGGAGGGTGCCCTCTCGGCACCCGGCTGTGAAGTATTCGATGGCTTGCACTTCGTGCACTCCTTCGCAAGAGTTGCGGAGCTCGGCCCAACGCGTGAGGTAGTCGCGAGTGGACTCGACGGGGCCTTGTACGCAGAAGGAGAGTTGTCTGGGCTTGGGAGCCCGCTTGTAGGTGCTGGTGAAGTTGCGGACGAAGGCTTCTGTGAAGTCTAGCCAGCTGTTGACGCTGTATGGCTTGAGGCTGTTGAGCCAGGTCCGCGCCGTGCCCTGAAGCATGAGGGGCACGTACTTCATGGCAACGCGCCTGTTGCCGTTCACGATGCGTATTGCGGTGGAGTAGTCGATCAACCAATCTTCCGGCTTCACGGGGCCGTTGTACTTGGGCGTGTCTCTTGGGAGCGAGAACCCTTTGGGGAAGGGCTCGTCGCGGATGCGGGGGCCGAAACAAGGCAGGCCGACATCATCTTCCTCTTCTAGCGCCAGGGATCGCGCTAGGCGGTCGATCCGATGGCGGGCGTCGTTCTCGCCGACTCCTTCGCGGCGACCTAGTCGGCCGCTGAGAGTCGGATGCGTGACAGGCGGTGGGGTGGGACACCTCTCCCCACGAGGCGGAGGCGGAGGCGGGTTGCCCCGCCGCTCCATGGCTCGAGGGTGGCCTTCTGCGTCTCGCTCGATGGAGACCCGGGTTCGGCTTCGGCTGGCAGCCGGCTCATTCTCGTGTCACGCGCGGGTTCTACCCGCAGTCGGCGTTCGGAACGTCGTGCCGTGCTCTCGGCGCGGTGGAGGGCTTTCCTCGCGGACGTCAGCTTCGTGCCGCTGCGTGGCTGCATCGATTAGCTGCTGGATGCGTCTGGTCATGTAGGGGAGCTCTTCAGCCCCCAGTCCATCCAGCTCGTCTACGGCCGCCTGGGCGGCGCGCAGGTTCTCGAGTGGGGTTGCATAGACTGGGCGGTCGACTCCAAGCAAGTCGGCGATGACAACGCCGCGCTGTCTGATGACGCCGACTCGGCTTGGCCCGCCAGGAGGTGGCGTGCCGAAGGCGGCGCGGTCGACTTCGCGCTGGTGGGCCTCGGTGAGGCGTCTCACAGAAGCTAGCTTCCGGCCCTTCACGAGGAGGGCGAGGCGGAGATCCTCCAGTGCTTCGGCGTCGGCATCGGCCGGGAGGGGGACGGCCAGGTCGTGGATCGCCGCTTGCGCGGCGTCGTGGGCGTTCTCGCCAGAAGCGCCGCCGTGGCTGATGACCATCACCTCGACGGTGACAACGTCACAGCCATCGGCTCGGGGAAGCGGGTCGTCGTAGATCACGATGTTGGTGGGGAAGGCGTCGGGCGAGGCAGTGTCGGAGTCGACATGCATCAGATCGGTGGAGCCAATGGACTCCTGGTCCACGGCAGGCTCGCTGGAGACGTGGAGCTGGCCGAGGAGGTCGACGAGGCGGTCGGTGCCCGCGTCGGAAGCGGGCTCGTCGGAGATGAGGGCCTCGCCAAGGGGATCGGCGAGGTCGCTTGCTGCGCAATCGTTGGTGACGCCTTGCAGCGCGTCGTGGCAAGCGCCATCGGGCGTGCCGGGCTGGCTACGCTCGCTGGGGAGGAAGAAGGTTCCCGTCAAGAACAGGTCTCTGGACGACGGTGCACCTGGCCCCACGGTGGGCGCCAAATGTCGGGTGGTTGGTGCGAGATATGCCAACGGGTGGCTTATCTGTGTGGAAGCCAGTAAGACGTCGTCGGTGCCTGGAAGCGGGATAAGGCGAAGACATGCACACCGGCGAATCTTACCCAGCTTTGGGGCTCTCCGTGGAGATAACACCCCTACTGCTGCTCTGCGCGGTCTCCGCATGATCACTCGATGAACAAGTACAAGTAGCTACAAGGTGCTCCTCGAGCTGTTTGGCGAGAGGAAGAAGAAGGGCAAGGCTAGCTCTACTCTTCTCTCTATGTGTGTTGTAACCTAGATGAGATCAACCCTTTGCATGGGTGCCCCGGGTGGTTTATATAGGCCTACCCCCCGGGGGTACAATGGTAATCCGGCTGGGAGCGGGTCCCAGCCGTCAGTGTCTACGCTCGTCGGCTTCCACGCCGGCCAGCTGCCGGCATCTTGGTCGACAGGCAGGCCCTACTGCCTAGGGCCCTGTCGGCGGCCGATTACTGTTGCCTCAATCCTGATGATGAGGGTTTTATCGAGGTAAGCATGGCTACATCGCCGCGGCCAGGCGGGCGATTGCTGTAGCCTCATGTCGTCTTGTCTTCTCAATGGGGCGCCTCCTTCGAGGGAAGGAGCAAGCCGGCTCGGGAAAGCCGGCCATGTCTTGGGCTGACTGGGCGAGGCCTAGCCGCCTTCGGGTGTCTCTCTGCCCAAAGGGGCCCACCGCCCGTGGGCTGCGTTGACAGCCCGCCGTGGATGGCGCCGTAGTCATCATGGCAACAGTGCCGCGCCGGACGGGTCAGCGCTACCCCGTATGGCGCACTGTGCCAGGCTTGCTCCGGGTTTCGGGGGTGGCAGGCTCCAATGTAGCCACGCCCCGTCCCATCGCCGCTATGTGGTCGCGGGCCTCGAGGGTACGATCTTGACCGCGCCGTGGGAGCCGGCTTCTTGGGGTCGGCCTTCTCGAGGTCGGCTTCTTGGAGCCGGCCCTCCCGCGGCTTTCTTCATGAGGGTTAAGGCCGGGCTGCCTTCCGACAGTCGGCCTGAGAGGCAGTCGGCAGGGGGAAGGCGGCCCCTCGTCTTGGTTTCTTGGAGACCGGATCGGCTCGTAATTTTTTTTGAAGTGCCAAGGGGAGCCGGCTAGGCTACCCGTGGTCATTTACCCCGACGGTCCTCTTTAGGTACCAAAGGATAATTTTGACCGCTGTCCAGTGATCTACTCTCGGATCACTATTGTATCCCCTTGCCAAACTCATGGCAAGGTACACGATAGGTCTGGTATATATACAACATGGCATACTTTATAGAACCTATGGCTGAGGCATAGGGAATGACTTTCATTCTCTTTCTATCTTCTACCGTGGTCGGGTTTTGAGTCTTACTCAACTTCATACCTTACATCTCAGGCAAGAAATCCTTCTTTGACTGATCCATTTTGAACTCCTTCAAAATCTTATTAAGGTCTGTACTCATCAAAATTCTTATCAAGCATCTTGATCTATCTCTATAGATCTTGATGCCCAATATGTAAGCAGCTTCACCGAGGTCTTTCTTTGAAAAACTCCTTTAAAACACTCCTTTATGCTTTCCAGAAAATTCTACATCATTTCCGATCATTCACATATACTTATCAGAAAGGTTGTAGTGCTCCCACTCACTTTCTTGTAAATACAGGCTTCACCGCAAGTCTGTATAAAACTATATGCTTTGATCAATTCATCAAAGCGTATATTCCAACTCCGAGATGCTTGCACCAGTCCATAGATGGATCGCTGGAGCTTGCACATTTTGTTAGCACCTTTAGGATTGACAAAACCTTCTAGTTGCATCATATACAACTCTTCTTTAAAAAATCTATTAAGGAATGCAATTTTGATATCCATTTTCCAGATTTCGTAAAACGCGGTAATTGCTAACATGATTCGGACAAACTTAAGCATCGATACGAGTGAAAAAATCTCATCATAGTTGAGGGAGTCCTGGATTAGGGGGTATCCGGCTAGCCGGACTATAACCTTTGGCCGGACTGTTGGACTATGAAGATACAAGATTGAAGACTTCGTCCCGTGTCCGGATGGGACTTTCCTTGGTGTGGAAGGCAAGCTTGGCAATACGATCTACTTCCTTGTAACCGACTCTGTGTAACCCTAGCCCCCTCCGGTGTCTATATAAACCAGAGGGGTTAGTCCGTAGGAGACGACAACAATCATACCATAGGCTAGCTTCTAGGGTTTAGCCTGTATGATCTCGTGGTAGATCTACTCTTATACTACCCATATCATCAATACTAATCAAGCAGGAGTAGGGTTTTACCTCCATCGAGAGGGCCCGAACCTGGGTAAAAACATCGTGTCCCTTGTCTCCTGTTACCATCCGCCTAGACGCACAGTTCGGGACCCCCTACCCGAGATCCACCGGTTTTGACACCAACATTGGTGCTTTCATTGAGAGTTCGTCTATGTCGTCATCTTTAGGCTTGATGGCTCCTCCGATCATCAATAGCGATGCAGTCCAGGGTGAGAGTTTTCTCCCCGGACAAATCTTCGTGTTCGGCGGCTTTGCACTGCGGGCCAATTCGCTTGGCCATCTGGAGCAGATTGAAAGCTACGCCCCTGGCCATCAGGTCAGGTTTGGAAGTTTGAACTACACGGCTGACATCCGCGGAGACTTAATCTACGACGGATTCGAGCCCCGGCCGAGTGCGTCGCACTATCACGATGGGCATGATCTAGCTCTGCCGCCGAACAGTGTCCTGGAGACCGCACCTGCATCCGCTCCGACCTTTAATTCGGAGCCAACCGCGCCATCCGAGGGCGGGTGGTTAGACCCCGCCGCGGAGGCTGCAGCCTCAACGGCGATCGAGCTAAACACCAGCCTTACCCTTTGCGAGGTCCGTGACTCCACATTGCCGGACTCTTTTCCGAACTCTGAACCCTCCGCGCCCCTGCCAATCGAATCCGATTGGGCGCCGATCATGGAGTTCACCACCGCGGATATCTTTCAGCACTCGCCCTTTGCTGACATTCTGAATTCAATAAGGTCTCTCTCTTTGTCAGGAGAACCTTGGCCGGATTATGACCGACAGGATTGGGATCCGGACGACGAAGAAATTCAACGCCCACCCACCACCCACTTCATAGCCACTGTCGATGATTTGTTCGACATGCTCGACTTCGACTCCGAAGACATCGACGGTATGGACGAAGATGCAGGAGACGAACAGGAACCAGTGCCTATAGGGCACTGGAAAGCCATCTCGTTGTATGATAATTACATGCCTCCCTCCGAAGACGAGGCAAGCCTCGACGATGACGAATTTTTCGTGCCTGAGGATCCCATTGTGCAAGAGCGCTTCAAGCGCCAGCTTATAGCCACGGCAAATAGCCTTAAGAAAAAGAAGCAGCAGCTTAGAACTGATCAAGACTTGCTAGCTGACAGATGGACTGAACTCTTTGCGGCCGAGCAATACGAACTCGCACGCCCCTCCAAGAGCTACCCAAAGCGCATGTTGCTACCCCGATTAGAGGAGGAAGCATCAAAACCTACATCTCCGGCGTATGACGCGGCTGACCGGCCACCTCATGGCAGCGACAGAGAGGCCTCTCGGCCCACAACCCAAGTCGCACCCCGGCGTCACTCAAAAAATACCAAGGCACGAGGAAATGCGTTAGACCTGCGAGATATATTGGAGGACAAAGCAAGGCAAACAAGATCGATCTACGGATCACGTGGGCACCCCACGACACGATACGATAACCGTCACGCCGGATACAGTAAAAGTAAATCCGGCCGGGACGAACACAACAGACCAAACTCATTCGAGATGCGTCGTGATATAGCCTAGTACAGAGGCGCCGCACACCCGCTATGCTTCACAGATGAAGTAATGGATCATCAAATCCCAGAGGGTTTCAAACCCGTGAACATTGAATCATACGATGGTACGACAGATCCTGTGGTATGGATTGAGGACTATCTCCTTCATATCCACATGGCCCGTGGCGACGATCTACACGCCATCAAATACCTTCCACTCTAGCTTAAAGAACCAGCTCGACATTGGCTCAACAGCTTGCTAGTAGAATCCATTGGGTGTTGGGAAGACCTAGAAGCCGCATTCCTCGACAACTTCCAGGGCACCTATGTGCGACCACCAGATGCTGATGACCTGAGCCACATAATTCAGCAGCCAGAGGAATCGGCCAGACAATTCAAGACACTGTTCCTAACCAAGAAAAATCTAATCGTCGACTGTCCGGATGCAGAGGCCCTAGCGGCTTTCAAGCATAACATCCGCGACGAGTGGCTTGCCCGGCACCTTGGACAGGAAAAGCCGAAATCCATGGCAGCCCTCACGACACTCATGACCCACTTTTGTGCGGGAGAAGATAGCTGGCTAGCTCACAGCAATAACATCTCAAAGAGCCCTGGTAATTCGGATACCAAGGACAGCAATGGCAGGTCACGTCGCAACAAGCACAAGCGCCGCATTAATAGCGACAATATGGAAGACACAACAGTTAATGCCAGATTCAGAGGCTCTAAGCCTGGTCAGCGGAAAAAGCCATTCGAAACAAGCACTCTGGGCCCGTCCAGTTTGGACCGTATACTCAATCGCTCGTATCAGATACATGGCACCCCCGACAAGCCAGCCAACGACACCAACAGGGATTGTTGGGTGTTCAAGCGGGCCGGCAAATTAAATGCCGAAAACAAAGACAAGGGGCTACATAGCAATGACGAGGAGGAGCCCCGGCTACCGAACAATAGAGGATAGAAGGGTTTCCCCCCACAAGTGCGGATGGTGAACATGATATACGCAACCCACATCCCCAAGAGGGAGCGGAAGCGTGCGTTAAGGGACGTATACACGTTGGAGCCAGTCGCCCCAAAGTTCAACCCATGGTCCTCCTACCCGATCACTTTTGATCGCAGGGACCACCCCACTAGTATCCGCCATGGCGGATGTGCCGCATTGGTTCTAGACCCAATCATTGACGGATTTCACCTCACTCGAGTCCTTATGGACGGCGGTAGAAGCCTAAACCTGCTTTATCAGTACACAGTGCGCAAAATGGGCATAGATCCCTCAAGGATTAAACCCACAAAAACGACCTTTAAGGGCGGCATACCAGGTGTAGAGGCACATTGCACAGGCTCAGTCACACTTGAAGTGGTCTTCGGATCCCCGGATAATTTCGGAAGCGAGGAGTTAATCTTCGATATAGTCCCATTCCGCAGTGGCTACCATGCATTGCTCGGGCGAACCGCATTTGCAAAGTTCAATGCGGTGCCGCACTATGCATACCTCAAGCTCAAGATGCCAGGACGTCGGGGAGTAATTACAATCAATGGAAACACCGAGCGCTTTCTCCGAACAGAGGAGCACACGACGACCCTCGCAGCGGAAGTACAAAGCAGCCTCTCAAGGCAATTCTCCAGTCCGGCGATAAAACGTCCGGACACCGTCAAGAGCGCTCGGAGTAACCTACAACAAGACCGCCTGGCACGTTCCGAGCAAGCATAGCAATGCGGCCCCAACCCAGCCCTCGTGAAACGGTGAAATCCGTGCTACGTGTACATAATTACGCTCTGAAAATACCATGGGCACAGGGGGAGGGGCACGACCACGTCACGCCCCAAAACGCGGCTCAACCGCACTAGGGGCTGCCGATTTTATCATTTTTTCTTACTTTCAGGACTTTGCTCTCCGGAAGACCTGCTCGGCAGTGCCATTGCCGAACACACGATACAACAACCAGGGAGGCAGAAAGCTACGTCACACTGTCGAATTCCCAGGTGGTCTCTATAACGAGCAAAATACCTGTCTTAAATACCATTCCGCAGCTCACCCCTGGAGGGGACATGTCAAATAGTCCCATCTCTTGCTTATCGCACTATTTGTATCGTTCTGCTTTTAACACACCTTTTTCGAATAAAACAATGCTTAGTTTTAGACTACTATTGCATACTCTATTCATTCCTTTTTATTTATATATGTTCATTCATGACATTTAGCACCCGTACACTTTGGTACGACTAATATGCTAGGGGCTCAAGCACCCCATAATACGGCGTGAGAAGTCCGAACACTTTCACAAGTGCGGTACTCCGAACTTATAGCATTATATGCATTAGCTCCGAATCATGTCTTTTGTCAATAGTTGGGTTTGCCCGGCTCCCTTGTTTTGGTACCTTACGTTCCGCTGCATCGGCTAAGGTAGCACTGGGAGAACTACTGCGATTGTGCCCCGGTTCAGCCGGGCTAAGCACCTCAGTAGAGAAAGCTAAAACTGACTGTCATGATAGGGCGAGAGTTGGTTGCTGTTCGAGTGGTTTCGAGTCCCTAAAGAATTATGCCGCTTAGAGCGAGGAGTTGGCTTTGTCCGTCCTAGGCGTGTATAGTGCCCCGAACTCGGTCTTCCGAACACTAGGGGCTTCACCTAAATTTAAAATTATAGAATTCTCTGGCCAAGTGAGAGTGATAACGCATTATAGTCCGATTGCCTTGTTCGTTATGCTGAGCACCTCCCTCGAAGGACCCAAGAATGGGAAAATGAGTGCTCAGGTTTATCCCGAACACCCCAGCACTCGTGGCACGGGGGCAGAAGCCAACGAATTGCCATCTCTTAGATTTAATAAATGGCCGCATAGAAGGTAATATTTTAAATTCAAACAAGTGTTGCATAGCGCATATGAACAAGTTTTCAGCGTACAGGATAACACGAGCGAGTTTACTCAAATATTACATCCTTGGAACATTCATCCGCCACAAGGCGGGCACCCTTCAGGATGCCCTCATAGTACATCTCGGGGTGGCGATGCTCCTTGCCCTGCGGTGGTCCGTCCTTCACCAGCTTCTCAACATCCATCTTGCCTTAGTGTACTTTAACACGGGCAAGCGCCCTGCGGGCGCCCTCGATGCAGACGGAGCACATGATGACTTCAAGCCACGGACAGGCATCCGCCAGCCGCCTCACCAGCCCAAAGTAGCTCCCAGACATGGCCTCTCCAGGCCACAGCCTGACTATAAGACCCTTCATGGCCTGTTTGGCCACCTTATGGAGCTCGACCAATTGCTTCAGCTGGTCTCTCAAGGGCACCGGGTGTCCGATCTCAGCATACTGAGACTAGAACACCTTCTCCGTCGAGCTCCCTTCCTCGGCCCGGTAGTAGGTGGCGGCATCTGACACGTTGCGGGGCAAATCTGTGAATGCTCCTGGAGAGCTTCGGACACAGGTAAGTAACAAGTAATTCACTTTCACATGCTTGCTTTGCATAATGAATGCCTTACCCGCTGCTATCTTCTTCATCGCCTCAATTTCCTGGAGGGATTTTTGGGCTTCAGCCTTGGCAGACTTGGCGCTTTAGAGGGCCGCAGCGAGCTCGGACTCTCGAGTCTTCGAGTCAAGCTCCAAAGTCTCATGCTTCTTCATGAGAGCATGGAGCTCTTGCTGCACCTCGCCAACCCGTGCCTCATGTTTCTCCCGCTCGATGCGCTCCGCGGCCGCCTTGTTTTCGGCCTCGGTAAGTGCTTGCTTCAGGGTCGCCACCTCGATCGTGGCCCCTAGCACATCAATAATGATCCTATAATTTTTTGCAACTGCATCTTTTTTACATACACATATAGACAAGGCATTACTTACCTTGGTTTTCCTCGAGCTGCTTCTTGGCAAGGACGAGCTCTTGCTCGGACCGCTCGAGGCTCTCCTTCTGCGTATCAACCTCTGCAGTCAGTGCGGCAGAGGCCAGCAGCAAAGCCTGCATACGCATATCAACATAAATATGTTAGACTCCTGCGAATATTATTAGATCCTCTATTCGTCTTTTCTTTGTGAACACCAAACAGAGCATCATGGGCTACTGTCTATGCGGTAATATTTTCATACATTTTTAATACATACCTCAAAGCCGATTAGAAGGCTGGCACAGGCTTCAGTCAGTCCGCTCTTTGCGGACTGAACTTTCTGGATCACCGCACTCATAATAGTGTGGTGCTCCTCGTTGATGGAGGCGCCGTTAAGCACCTCCAGCAAATTATTCGGCGCCTCTGGTTGGACGGAGGTCACCGGCGTGGTAGGCTTGCCTTCTTAGTGGGGGGCAGCCTGCCGGACTCCGGAACCACTGAAGGTTCTGGTGCGGTGTTCGGCCCAGGGCCGAAATTGGAGCCCTTGGGATCCTTGCTCCCTTTGCGCCTGCAGTCCGGAAGGTCGCCTCGTGGCGCCTCCAGGACTACCTCCCCTCTGCTTGGTGCCCTTTGGGACAACACCTCAGGGTTGTCCGTGGGGCGAGGGGTGGAAGCAGTTGGAAGTGAACCTCCGCTGCTCATGGTCGACAGGTCCAAAGAACCGCTCGACGAGGACGTGTCGATACGGGCTCTGACGGGCTGCATAACCGTGTCCGGCGTTAGAAGAAACTATGCCATTAAACGGAGCCACGACTTACTCTGGTGTCCGAATACTCATGATCTCACCAGGGGCTTGGCCCTGAGTGGCCACTCGTCTTCACTGTCGGCGGCGGTGGCGGAGTAGTCCGGAGGGAGAGTCCTTCCCTTCTTGGACCCTCCGGCCTCCCAAGTTGGGGCGGCCTTCCTTTTTTTCTCCCCCTGCTAGAGGGGAAGAAACCTCTTTTTCCTCCTCCTCATCCTCGTGGGAGGAGTGCGCCTCGGAGTCGTCGGACGATGAGTCCGACACCACCGGGCGCTGGGAACTCTTTCGGGTTCCCATGTCCTTCTTCTTGGCCTTCTTCTCCGGCACCACGTAAGGTGCCGGAACCAGCAGCTCCGCCAAGCATGCGTCTGCTGGGCCTTCGGGAAAAGGAGCCGGACAGTCGATCTGTCTGGCCATCTCCTGCCAGTCTTGTCAAAGGCATGGGAGTTTAGACCCTGCATATGATTAAACTATAAAGAATGAATACCCTATAAGAGGTAAAACAGCTTACCGCACTGGCTTGGCGCTTCGTGCTGAATCCGCGATCCTCGGTAAGGGGAGGGGGGACCTCTGCGCCCTTGAACAACACCTTCCAAGCTTCCTCGTGTGTTGTGTCAAAGATCTCACTCAGAGTCTGGTGCTGGGCTAGGTCGAACTCCCACAAGTTGAACGCCCGTTGTTGATAGGCGAGGATCCGGCAGATGAGCATGACCTGGACTATGTTGACAAGCTTGAGCTTCTTGTTCATCATGTTTTGGATACAGGTTTGGAGTCCAGTCCGCTCTCCTGAACTACCCCAGGGTAGGCCCTTCTCTTTCCAGGAGGTGAGCCACGTGGAGATTCCGGATCGGAACTCGGGAGCCGCTACCCATGTGGGGTCACGCGGCTCGGTGATATAGAACCACCCCGATTGCCACCCCTTTATGGTCTCCATGTAGGAGCCCTCGAGCCATGTGGCGTTGGGCATCTTGCCCACTATGGCGCCTCCGCACTCCACCTGTTGGCCGCGCAACACTTTCGGTTTGACATTGAAAGTCTTCAGCCATAAGCCGAAGTGGGGCTTGATCCGGAGGAAGGCCTCGCACACGACGATAAACGCAGAGATGTTGAGGATGAAGTTCGGGGCCAGATCGTGGAAATCCAGGCCATAGTAGAACATGAGCCCCCGGACGAATGAATGGAGAGGAAATCCTAGTCCGCGCAGGAAATGGGTGAGAAACACTACCCTTTCGTGGGGCCTAGGGTGGGGATGAACTGCCCCACATCTGGGAGCCGATGCGCAATGTCCGCGGACAAGTATCCGGATCCCCTCAACTTCTTGATGTGTCCCTCCGTGACGGAGGAGACCATCCACTTGCCTCCCACTCCGGACATGGTTGGAGAAGGTTGAGGAAGAAAATGTGGGCTTGGGTGCTGGAGCTCAAGTATGCAAGAATAGATGAGCAAAGGAGGAAGAAGGCGTGGATGGAAAAAGGTTAAACCTTGTCCCTTTATATGGGCGGACGAAACTATGCGTCCCCACAAGCCTAGTAAAACCCGCTCGTCCCCCAAGCGCCGTAATTGATGGCGCGGTTGGGTTACCCACGTCCGTATTGATGAGAATCCCATGATAAGGGGACATGATATCTGCTTCGACAAGACGTGCCAAGGAAACCGCCTCGCAAAATGTGCTGAGGTTGGCTATAAAAAAACGGTTCGCATAATGGCTTGGCTGTGGTGTAATGTCACATTGCAGGACACGTCAGCAGATTAGATTTGTGGAAATGTTATTCTCTCTACGGTGTATGTGGAACTTGTTTTGCAGAGCCGAACACGATCCTCATGTTCAAAATCTTCTATGAAATATTCGGAGGAGGAACCCGCCTTGCAATGCCGAAGACAATCTGCACGCCGGACTCATCGTCATTGAAGCCTGGTTCAGGGGCTACCGAGGGAGTCCTAGATTAGGGGGTATCCGGACAGCCGGACTATAACCTTTGGCCGCACTGTTAGACTATGAAGATAAAAGATTGAAGACTTCGTCCCGTGTCCTGATGGGACTTTCCTTGGCGTGGAAGGGAAGCTTGGCAATACGATCTTCCTTGTAACCGACTCTGTGTAACCCTAGCCCCCTCCGGTGTCTATATAAACCGGAGGGGTTAGTCCATAGGAGACGACAACAATCATACCATAGGCTAGCTTCTAGGGTTTAGCCTCTCTGATCTCGTGGTAGATCTACTCTTGTACTACCGATATCATCAATATTAATCAAGCAGGAGTAGGGTTTTACCTCCATCGAGAGGGCCCGAACCTGGGTAAAAACATCGTGTCCCTTGTCTCCTGTTGCCATCCGCCTAGACGCACAGTTCGGGACCCCCTACCCGAGATCCGCCGGTTTTGACATCGACAGTAGTCAACACATTTGAACTTGTCGAAAATCTTTCGCGACAATTCGAGCTTTGAAGATAGTAATACTACCATCAGCGTCCGTCTTCCTCTTGAAGATTCATTTATTCTCAATGGCTTGCCGATCATCGGGAAAGTCCACCAAAGTCCACACTTTGTTCTTATATGTGGATCCTATCTCAGATTTCATGGCCTCAAGCCATTTATCGGAATCTGGGCTCATCGTCGCTTCCTCATAGTTCGTAGGTTCATCATGGTCTATTAACATGACTTCCAGGACAATATTACTGTAACACTCTGGTGTAGAACATGCTCTGGATGACCTACGAGGTTTGGTAGTAACTTGCTCTGAAGTTTCATGATCATCATCATTAGCTTCCTCTCTAGTTAGTGTAGGCATCACGGGAACAGATTTCACTGATGTGCCACTTTCCAATTTGTGAGAAGGTACAATTATCTCATCAAGTTCTACTTTCCTCCCACTCACTTCTTTCGAGAGAAACTCCTTCTCTAGAAAGGATTGATTCTTAGCAACAAATATCTTGCCTTTGGATCTATGATAGATGGTGTACCCAATAGTTTCTTTTGGGTATCCTATGAAGACGCACTTCTCCAATTTGGGTTCGAGCTTATTAGGCCGAAGCTTTTTCACATAAGCATCGCAAGTTCGCAACCCCAAACTTTAAGAAACGATATCTTAGGTTCTTGCCAAACCACAGTTCATATGGTGTCATCTCAATGGATTTAGATGGTGCCCTATTTAAAGTGAATGCAGCTGTCTCTAATGCATAACCCCAAAACGATAGTGGTAAATTGGTAAGAGACATCAAAGATCGCACCATATCTAATAAAGTACGGTTACGACGATCGGACACACCATTACACTGTGGTGTTCCAGGTGACGTGAGTTGTGAAACTATTCCACATTGTTTTAAATGAAGGCCAAAGTCGTAACTCAAATATTCGCCTCTGTGATCAAATCATAGAAACTTTTATTTTCTTGTTACAATGATTCTCCACTTCACTCTAAAGTTATTTGAACTTTTCAAATGTTTCAGACTTGTGTTTCATTAAGTAGATATACCCATATCTGCTCAAATCATCTATGAAGGTCAGAAAATAACGATACTTGCTGCGAGCCTCAACACTCATCGGACCACATACATCGGTATGTATTATCTCCAATAAGTCAGTGGCTCGCTCCATTGTTCTGGACAATGGAGTCTTAGTCATCTTGCCCATGAGGCATGGTTCGCAAACATCAAATGATTCATAATCAAGTCATTCCAAAACTCCATCAGTATGGAGTTTCTTCATGCGCTTTACACCATTATCACAAGAAAAAAATAAACTTCCGTGATGATACGTGTTTGTCACAGTAGGTCGCGTTTTTTGTCATGCATGTAAATCCATGACAAATTTATGACAGAATCAAGATAGTTATACCTGTGCTGTCGTAGAAGTGTTCCATGGCATTACCAATATTATCATCACGGAAGTGTCCACTTCCATGACGATAAATCGTGCGTCACAGAAGTGCTTTCGTCAAGGGTGACCGACACGTGGCATCCACCGTAATGGAATGCCGTTAAGTTATCGGGTGGGTTTTTGGATCTGATAACCCGTTAACAGCCCCGACCAATGGGGATTTTCCACGTGTAAATTCATCATTGGCTAGAGGAAACACGTGTCGGCTCATCGTTGGGACAGATGTCATCCACTCATTGGACAGGAGGCGCCTATGATAGGTTGACACGTGGCACGACCCAATAGTGGCCCATTCTGGTGAAAAAGGCCGGCCTAATAAAAATTAGCAGGCCGGCCCATATAAGGCCTAATTGTGTCAGGTCCATTTAAGCCCACGGTCCATACGAGATGTGCCAATTCGTCATGTTAAAGATTTGAAACCATTGCAGCCCATCGTCAGTTCGAGCCCGTTAACAGCCCGCTATATATTTGGGCTCAATATCAGCGCGATGAGATTTTGGCTTGTTACGGGCCCATTTAATGGATGGGCCAATTTTCAGGATGTACATCTTTCGGCCTTTTAGCGACCCATTTAAATGTTGGGCTAATTTCCGGCCCGGTGTGTCTTTCAGCCTATTGACGGCCCATAAATCTGATGGGCCATTTGTAGTCGGACTTGAGTTTCGGCCTTTTAGCGACCCATTTAAGTGTTGGGTCAATTTCTGGCCCGGTGTCACTTTCAGCCTATTGTCGGCCCATAAAACAGTTGGGCCATTTGTAGTCGGACCTGAGTTTTGGCCTTTTAGCGACCCATTTAAGTGTTGGGCCATTTCCCGGCCCTGTGTGCCTTTCGGCCTGTTAACGGACCATAAATGAGTTGGGCCATTTGTAGTCGGACCTTTGTTTTGGCCTCTTAACGGCCCATGCCCTTCATGGTCCAATACCAGCCCGATTTCTCTTTCGGCCTGCTAAAGGCCCACAACACAGTTGGGCCGTTTACAATATGACCAGACTTTTGACCTCTTAGCGGCCCATGCTCTTCATGGTCCAGTACAAGCCCGCTGTCTCTTTCGGCCTGCTAAAGGTCTGCAGTATAGTTGGGCCATATGTAGCCCAAACTTAGTAACGGCCTATTAACGACCCGTGAAATAAATTGGGGCCACCTTTTTCCCACTTCGATGTCGTCCTGTTAACGACTCGAGAGGTAAGAGGGCCGACCATTAACTTTCGGCCTAGTAACGTCCCATTAACTTAATGGGCCCACTAAAGTTCGTTCATGTCTTTAGGCCAAATTTGATAATTTGAGCCCATTACAACAAGCAAATGTACAACATACAGGGAATAACGTTGCACATCCAGAATATATTACAGGAAATTACATCCACTGGGCAATCAAAGATTGATACTAGTGCAAATAAATGAGCAGAATCTAACCATCTACAACGTCACAATCTGCAAACCTCAGCACAGATGACGCCCATAAGCATGTGGGCAAGTTCTTGCTGCTTTGCCACACTGTCTCTGAAAACATTGATCAGTTGTTGTGTCGCACGACTCTGCACCTATGATTCATCCACCATTTCCATCATTGCTTCAGCCATTAATTGGTTCACAAACATACATTTATTTCGTTGCATTCGAGACAGAGGATACTGAACAGATTCAGATGGCAATTTTGGCAGGCTTGTATTATTGATAGTGGAGAGTGTCTCGACCACTGCATCATAACATAAATTCGGACGGGAACAAAATAGATTAATCATGAGTTATTGCCATATTACCTGGCCTAGATTCATTGGAAAGAAACAATGGGGTTGCCTTGCTGTTTTCAGAGTTTGTCTTCTTATCTTTAGCAGCCTGCACAAGATTAACACACTAGCATTGCTATCATTGGCCAAGTCAGATAATAGGAAAGCAACATTGACACAACGAACGTTTGGGCAACTAGCCTACACCAAATTAACACAATATGGCACAACTATCATCAGCCAGGTAAGGTAATACGAAAGCAACATTGACACAATGAATGAATGGGCAACCAGAGAAGCACTACAATTCAGTAATGTGCGTGATATGAGATAATCCATTCATGCAGCTCAGTACGCAAAACTACCAGGCAGTTTTCCTTGCAAAAATCAACATTGGCGCCTTTAACATTTTGCTACAACTAATTTTAGATCAGATAAAGCTTAGATTCACGCCGATTAACAAAATACATGCTGATGTAAAAATATAGTATATACAACAGGTACTTACATCAGCACTGGGAGCACAGAGAATTCCCGCAAGATATTTTCCTCGAATACGATCCCAATGGAGGAAGTCTTGTATCGTTTAACCTTATTTTCTAAAAGAGATATGGGTAAGAAACATGTAGAAAATATGATTAGAATGCTATAAAATTTCATGATGCGGGGATACGCACACACTTCTTAGAATGGAGTTGACATTCTTTTGCTGGACTGGAGCGGACTAGTTCTTTGGCCACTGGAATGTGCTTATTATCAGTGGGAGTTGGGTTTCTCTGTGCTGGAGCAGTATCTATGAAAAATGGAGTTGGTTTATTATCTCCTGGCATTTGGATCTTTTGCAAAGACCTGGTTTGTAACCCTTCAGATTCTAACATAGCCGTCTTCCCCTTGCATGCCTTATATAGAAGAATGGTGATTCAGTTATAAAACATGCTACAACAGAGATGGAATAGGTACTAAAGAATAGAAAGGCATGACATATTGACATGTATTCACTCCATCCGGAAATAAATGGATGGGTAGGCGTATTTCAGTTCTAGATACATCCAGTTTTATCCATTTCTGCGACATTTAATTCGGACAGAGGGAGTATGATGTAAGAGCTAGGGATAAGACACGACAACACAACAAAAAAACAGTGAAAAACCCACTGCAGAACCAAAGTATTCAAACCCACTGATATGAGATAGTACACTCATGCAGCTCAGGATGCAAAACTACCAGGCAGTTTTCCTTGCAAAAATCAACATTGTGGCCTTTAATCATACATGTTGCTACAACCAAATTTAGATCAGATAAAGGTTGGATTCACGCCGATTAACAAATTACATGCTGATGTAAAAATATAGTGATATACAACACGTACTTACATCTACATTGGAGCATAGACAATTCCTGCAAGAATCTTTCCTCATAAACGATACCATTGCAGAAAATCTTCTATCTGTTAAGCTTATTTTCTAAAAGAGAGATGGGTAAGAAACATGTAGAAAGTATGATCAACATGCTATAAAATTTCATGATGCAAGGATACGCACACGCTTCTTAGAATTGAGTTGTCATATTTTTGCTGGACTGGAGCGGACTAGTTCTTTGGCCACTGGAATTTGCTTATTATCAGTAAGAGTTGGGTTTCTCTGTGCTGGAGCAGTATCTATAAAAACTGGAGTTGGTTTATTATCTCCTGGCGTTTGTATCTTTTGCAAAGGCCTTGTTCGTAACCCTTTAGATTCTAACATAGTCGTCTTCCCCTTGCATGCCTTGTATAGAAGAATGGTGCTTTAATTATAAAACATGCGGCAGCAGAGAGATGGAATAGGTACTGAAGAATAGAAAGGCATGGTATATTGACATGTATTCCCTCCATCCAGAAAAAAATGGATGGGTCTGGGCGTATTTCAGTTCTAGATACATCCTTTTTATCCATTTCGGCAACATGTAATCCGGACGGAGGGAGTATGGTGTAAGAGCTAGGGATACGACAGGACAACACAACAAAAAAAACACTAGTTGAATGTAAAATTGTATGCTAGCAGAATACGTACAGAAATAACTAAGGCAACATACACGTGTATGATTGGGAAAATAAGATGGCATTGCAATAGAGCACTAGAACAGCACCTCAATGTAAAAAAACATGGTATGGTAGATAGAGGAAGTACATACTGATGAATAACAATGCCTAAGATATTCAGAAGCATGATGTCCAAATTAAGTAGATGGCATTGCGATAGAGTAGAATGACAGTACTTGAATTTGAAAACATGTTACCATGAATGAAATAGGTACTGAAAAACAGGAAGGCATGATATATTTACATGCATGATCAGCATGCTAAGCTCATGGCATTGCAACAAAGTAGATACACTCCAGGACATTATATGCATGTTGTACCCATATCACAGGCCAAGTTAGAGCAAGGACCTTGTGGGGTGAAGAGGATTCATCATCTTTCTGTAAATCTTCTGAAGAACTGCCTTTACATGTTCCATCATATTGGGTATCATTGACATCAAGTTTATTGGCCTTTACACTGCTCCGTGAGGTTCTTGTGGATATATCAGTGTGTGCAATTATATCTGACATGCAGGGAAGACAACTAGTAGTTCGATTTATGTAATGAGTGCCTGTAGGAGACGACATAAATAGTAGGACTGTGGTTAACTAGCAGCAATAAGTCTCATAAACTAAAGGGAGAACACAGATGAAAGCTACAGAATATGTATCGTTTGTACTCGAGATTAACTAGATGGCACAGAAAAGTATTAAAGAACAACATAGGTAATGCTAGAAATGGTATAATACTATAATCACCAGCCTGTGGGATAACATTGGCTGATGGATGATAACTATGGAATATCATTACCTAAAGAACAAGTATCTTAGCTGAACTATGGAACAACGTTAACTCCTAAACAAGACTCGTAAGAGATCAACATGAATATACAGTGAAATATGATGATCTATTTTCCATGCGTAGATGAATAACAAAGCCAATAGTGTTGCACACAAGTAAGATGAGGGTACCACCTATCTGGCTGCCATCAATAGGAGTGAGCATCATGTGCTGACTTGTCGATGGCCATGCAGTTGTTGTGGCTGTGCATGTCGGGCACGCGCATTCGATGCAGGGAACTATTGAGTGGGGACTATAGCTCCCTTCTGGTGTATGATTCCCTTGTTGGAGCAGCTGCGGTGAGTCAGTAGACGGTGTGTCTAAAGATGCAGATAACGCATAACGTTAAGAACGACATATCTCTTTGATCTGAAGAAATACACTACGAGATCAACAGCAAGGTACGAGAGTGGTCAGACGTCTGTTGACTGAAGACTAAATTGGGGTCACACGATTTTATTCTTTTTTGGTACTATCCGATCTACGCCGGATGGTTGGCCGTCTTGTGCCTCCCGGCTGACACTGTTCGGAATCTTCCTCGAAGAGCCAGCGACCAACGGCAGAGCAGCCTGCGTTCACCGTCCGTGGACCCGGCCAAAACCCTGCTCCCCGCCCCACCGCACTGCGGTGCTTGCGCCGCCCCCGGGCCAATCCACAAAGACTCCCCGTCATCCAGATCCGGCGGCGGCAGTACCTTCCACCCATGCAACTCTAAAAGATAGCCATCTAAGCGATGCTTCTACGACGAACTTGCGGCCCCACCCTTACGTTAGACACCAGCCAACCGGCAGCCTAGGAGCTCCGCCGCCTCGAGGGGTGCTGCTTCCCATTGCAAATCGATTGGCCCAGAATAAAAATTCAGACAACTGGCGCCTAAATAAAGTGATTTGAGATGAGGGTGCGGCCTATCTGGCGGCATGGTGAAGTAGGCAGGTCCAGCCGCCGAGTCGGTGAGGCCGGCGTGGTTGCGGTGGCGACCGTCGGCAGGGAAAGAGAGATGTCGCGACGGTCGACGGCTACGACGAAGCAGCGCCAGGACTCTGGACGGATCCGAAGTTGGAGCCGCTCCGGCATCGTGAACAATGGCGGGGTTGAATCGGCTCCGGTACGGTTCATGCGGCCGTCGTCAAGGCAGCACCAGCAGCACGGAGTAAGAGGCACACGGCCCAGTGCACGACGACAAATGGACAACGTCTCCGTCATTAGGGAGGAGGGCGGCTATGAAATTGGTGCGGTGGGGGGCGCCATGGAGGTGGGGCTGAGGTTTCGCGGCTCGGGACAAGGGAGCTTCCCAGGGAGAAGGTGATTTGGCGCCCACGAGGTATGAATGGGGGCGGGCAGGGGGGGGGGATTGGGAGGGGAGTGGAACCATGTCTTACAGACGCAATTGTCTGAAATGTGAGGGGGAGTTACCCTTCTACCCTTGCCTATAGGCTTCTCGGCTTGGCTCTGTGTACTGAGGGTCGGGGATAGTAGAGTAACTTTGCTTCTCCCCAAATAGTCGGCGGGAGCGATTTCGGGCGAGGAGGGTGTGTTTTGAACTATAGTGGGCGCGAGCGATTTCGGGCGAGGAGAGCGTGTTTTGAAATAGTGGGTGCGAGCTATTTCGGGCGAGGAGAGCGTGTTTTGCCGACCATGGTTTATGAATTATTCGGCACATGTCATTTTGGCCGAGGAGAAGGCGCGCTTGGATGAAGTTATGAACCTACCTTCGATGTACAACGGGCATTTGATGTGTGTCCCACATAGGACGGTAATTTCGCGTCTCCCATTTATTTGCTCGGGCAAATTCTACCGATCAGAGAGGATGTTTAACGGTTCGTTCAAATTTTGGGAGAACGAGCATCCACGTCTACCTTACGAAGTCGATTCGGATCAAATTTTGAAATATTAGCTTGCCACTTCTTTTTTAGATGGAGAGATGATGCTCGGGAGTAATGTGTTTTTACATGCTCGTTGCTAGCGATTTACTATATGACAAATAGTTGACCCACGAAAAAACGTGAATCAAACCCAAAATGAAATATCTCGATTCAGTGAAATAGCTCGTTCAGTAGGTCAAAATAGTGAACTAAATCCAAAATTGAACACCTCAATCGAGTAGCATGTTGTACAGTATTATAGTACTCCATGAACATGTTGAAAGTCAAATTAATGAACTTGTTTGATATACGCATATATCCGTTCATGTGTGGATTGTAGACAACATGTTCTCCAATTTAAATATTTGAATGCAAGTTTATATAGAAACATGGTTTATATCAGTCTTTGATGCATAAAACGCGACCTCCCCTTCTCCTGGACTCCCGCTCTCTCTCTCTCTCTCTCTCTCTCTCTCTCTCTCTCTCTCTCTCTCTCTCTCTCTCTCTCTCTCTCTCTCTCTCTCTCTCTCTCTCGCCGACAATCTTCAATTCTGTCGCACGCATCCGACACAAAAACCTTGTTGGTCCCTCTCCCTTTCTCTCCATCTCTCTCTCTCTTTGTGCGTGTGTGTGCGGGGGGGCTTTCTAGTTCGCATTCATATATACACCATCTATATGTCTCTCTCGCACACTATGTATGATACTCTAGCTAGTCCAAGATAGATATCTTGGGTGCACTCATCGTACGCACATAGGTTCCTTGGCTCCTTGCCCGTAACTCTCTCACGCACCACTATGTCGTCTCGGAGCTCTTCCCCCTCTCTCAAACTCTCCATCCACCTGGGTCACACATACACATGCATATCTCACTCGCACTCGATAGGCCCATCTAAAACTCTATCTCTCCCCCTCGTTCTCTCTCCATCTCACACGCGCACACACACAATCTCATGCCCAGCTAGCCAAGTATGATTGTCTCTCACTCAATTGTAGGCACACGCAGTTCCCCCTATATGTATATGACTAGCTAATCTTAGTCTCCATCACAAACATGTGCATGGTCTATCTTGATTTCTCTTGGGGCATCTTTCTATCGCGCACGCACTCCCTCGATCTCCCACCCATATAGTCCCCTCATGATCTCGACGGGATCTCTCTATCACAAACACACCCTCTCTCCCTCCCCATGCGTCCATGCCATCCATGTGTCCCTCTCGACCTTTGTTCCTTGTTGGCCAGACCTCTATTGGACATGTGCTACAGGGGTGTCTCTCTCTGTTGCAAACAATCACACACTAGCTATCTTCGTGTATCTCCTCGCCTCGCTTTTCCATCTCGGAGATGCATGCGTGATATGTTCGCATAAGAAACGAAAAAACACATTCTCTCTCTAATTTATCGTTTGTTGTCACTTTCTCTTTCACACACATACTCTTTCTGCACACTTACTCATTCTCCTTCACACTCACTTGATCTATCTCGACTGAGGCACTCTCCTCGGTCCATAGAATATAGATTTATTGAAAAGTCAAACATCACAAAGTTTGACCATGTACGTGGAGAAAAAGAATTACATCTAGTCCCATCACGATCTCCAGGGGATCTCTCTATGACAAACATACACTCTCTCCTCCCCATGTCTCCATTTTCTCCGTACGTCTCTCTCGACCTCTCTCCCTTGTTTGTCAGACCCCTCTTGCCCACGTGCTAGGGGTCTTGCTCTCTCGGTTCCAAACAACCACACACTATCTCCTCACCTTGCCTCTGTTGTCGAAGATGCATGTGTGATATGTTGCATAAGACACGAACGCTTTTTCTCTACTTTTATCGTGTGTTGTCCATGTCTCTTTCACACACGCACACACACTTTTTCACTCACTCTCTCTCTCTCTCTCTCTCTCTCTCTCTTGTTAGGGACTCTGTCACGTCCATAAGCATATGGATGTTTTGAAAATTCAAACCTCAGAAAAGTTTGACCAGGTATATGTGGAGAAAAACATTTACATCTGGAACGATCATTAGATTCATCACAACATGTACTTACTTCATGCTATCATTTATCTTTGGTATTGTAGATATAAGTAATTTCTTTATAAACTTGGTCAAAGTTTCAAAAGTTTGACTTAAAAAAATGTTGGAACTACATTATCGAACGGAGGGAGTAGCTCTTTCTCTCTCTCTCTCTGCTATCTCTCACGGGCCTCCCCTCTCACTCGAACTATCTATACCGACGGATTATACGCTCACTGTGTCAGCATATAGCTCCGTATATTGTTTAGTTGACCGGTAAACCAATCCACATGCTGCCTTGTCAACTCGTGTTCTGTATCTTTGTGTGCTGGCCCATGTGACAGTGGGTGAAAATAAGTAAACTAGAGGCCCATCTTACACGCGGTGAAGTAAACAAAGTTGAAACCACTTGGGGTAGCACCCCGCACGCTAGTAAATCGAGGGCAAATTGAGGACAAACTTCTTGCGCGCGAAGGACGCACTCGCGCACAATTCACCACTGCGTGGCGGCATGCACAGAAGGATGCACTCGTGCACACCCAGCACACCCAGCACACAACACACACCAGCACACGTGTACACCGGCGTCACCGCCGGTTGAGATGGACGGCGAGGCAGCCAACAAGTGGAGGCGGCTCGAGCCAAAACCGCATCCGGCAAGCCTGGACTTCATCAGCAGCCTCCCCAACGACATGCTGCTCCTTATCATCAGCCTCCTCCCCACCAAATCTGCCGGGCGGACCGCCCTGCTCTCCCGGCGGTGGCGCCCCCTCTGGTGCTGCGTCCCCCTCAACCTCACCGTCGACAGCTGCCTCTGCGACGGGGATTGCAAACGCATGGCCGCAGTCTCCAAGACCCTTTCATCGCACCCTGGGCCAGCCAAACTCCTTGACATGCGCATGTTCAGTACCAACTGCAAGGTCCAACCCAAGTTCGACGAGTGGTTCTTATCCCCCGCCCTAGATCAGCTCGAGGAGCTTAGGTTTGAAGCTGAACGATGTCGCTCTCTGCCGCCGTCCGCGCTCCGCCTCACGCCAACACTGCGCCGCGCCAGCTTCAGCTCCTGCTATCTTCCCCAGATTAATGCCGCGGCCGCTCTTCTTCTCCCTCAACTCAAGCAGCTCGACCTCTTCGATGTTGTCATCTCGAAGAAGGCTACGGAGCACCTGCTCTACAACTGTATTGCACTCGAGTACCTTCTTCTTGAGCAGATCCATGGGTTCATTAGCCTCCACATCGCCTCGACGAATCTCCGATGGATTTATGTGTCTTGCTGGCCCCGCAACAAGACATCAATTGGAAAGAGATCACTCCAGTTGTTCCACGTTATGGTCATTAGGAATGTTCCTTTCCTTGAGAGATTGCTTGTATCGGACATAGAAGGTCCAACAAAAATCAGGGTCATTGACGCGCCGAAATTGACAGCGTTGGTGTACTCGTCTGCCAAATTCTCTGAACTCTTTATTTGATCCGTAATCGTTTAGGTACAACACTCATCTTCTTGTACGTCTTCTTGAAATTCACATTTTTAAATTTCTTCTTGATGTATTTACGACCGTCTTCCAGAAAATGATTCCCACAAGTTTGACCCAGTCCATGCGCACAGTGAAGATCTTAGCACTAAAATCTATCGGCCCCAATCTGGATCAAGTTGTTGGATTCCTTACATGCTTTCTGTGCATGGAGAAGCTACTCATCGAGGTGAAACTTCTTTCCTATATGTAAACGGTAATCACAATGTAGCTCAACTTTTTCGTAATTTTCCCAAATTACGATGACAAGTGTAGTGTTCAAAACTGCATCTACGCACTGCACCGAAAGAAATGTTTTTTGTATTTTTTTTCTCACGTGATCACCGCATCGTTTTTATGTTGTACTACTATAGTAGCCTAGGCTAGTCATAGTGGAAAGTAACTTAGACTACTCCAGTAACTCTATGATTACCCTAAGAGCAAGTACTACCTCCGTCCTGGTTTCTTTTCCAATTTTGTAGTATCAAAATTTGACCATAGATTTAACTGACAAAATGTTAATGCATGTCACTAAGAACTATATCATTGGATTCGTATTTGAAAATAATTTCAAATGGTGTAATTTTTAGTGACATGCATTGGCATTTTCTTAGATAAATCTAGGGTCAAAATTTTGTACTAAATACGAGGTAGTATTCCCTCCGTCCCAAAATTCTTGTCTTACATTTGTTTAGATAGGGATGTTTCTAACACTAAAATGTAACTAGATACATCCGTATTTAGACAAATTTCAGACAAGAATTTTGGGACGGAGGGAGTACGAAAGTGGGCTATGTAGGCCAAAACATGTGCCAAATTCACTTGTGATGCATTTGGCATCGATGCCCCTCCATTGCTCACCTGGTGTCCCAATCTGGATCACCTACTTTGCTCCGGTGACAAATTAACTCACGCAATGAAAAAATACTGCATGGGAGAGAGAGAGAGGACTGAGGCAATAAAAAACACTTGTTTGGCAAAGTGAGAGGCTGGTGTAGTTGGTTTGATTGATTTGTTTATATATGTGTGTCTGTGTGCATAGCTGTGCCAACTCTCTCACATCGTGAGAGCGGTGCCAAAATCTTTTGATTTGACATCGATGCGTATTATGTGGCATACTTTTGCGAAATATGGCATCGGCCACATAGTGGAAGGCAACAAATGCCCAAGCTCTTCACGTGCTCCTAGTTAAATGAGAGGAAACAGAGAGAGAGAGAGAGAGAGAGAGAGAGAGAGAGAGAGAGAGAGAGAGAGAGAGAGAGAGAGAGAGTGAAAAAATATCACTAGCCAGCCAACCCTATCGTATGAGCGAATGATATTGGTACCTCTTGATGACACGACAATCTTATGCAGCCAGCTGCTCTAATATGTTCTCTTCTTTCGCAGATAAAAAAAGACCCGAAAGTGAAAAATGTGCCGCACTATAACAATCTCATCGAATGCCTTGATCTCCATCTTACAGAAATTGATTTGATTGACTACCGAGGCAGCACATCTGAGATTAAATTGGCCAGGTTCTTTGTTCTGGAGGCAAGTGCGCTCAAGGTAGTGAGGCTGGCGTTCTCTGGCGCAACAACGAATGGTGTGCTGATCACCGCAAGCGTCTAAGCGTAAATGACAAAGTCTCCGCAGAAGCTGAATTTGTTTTTGAAACATCAAGTGGCCAGAGACTCGAAAACTTATTTGCCCGTTAGTGACTTGTCAGGGCGTTGGATTTTAGTTTGTACAATAATGCTGCATCCACCTAAAGTAACGAAAGTTCTTACGTAAACTTCCTAGTAATTCCCTTTTCGTAGGTGCAGCATTACTCCTAACATTTGTACTATCAGTTTGAAACTTGTAATATTGCCGTGTCCTATTCCTGCGTTTTCAAAATCCTGCGAATCAAACAGGTCCTCAGTTGGTGATGATGTTGTGCCTCCCATCTTTCACCCATCTAGATCTGAAGCATACAAACCAAGCTTCACCATTTTTGCAAAAAGATGTCCCCACTTGTTCCCTATTTACAAACAACTCCTTGTCTCTCACAATCAGCCTCATCTCCTCCCCACCACATCTAGGCGTAGAAGGCTGTAGAAAAATCTAGCACGATGGCCGCTGCCGGAGCCGTCCACCCCGAATCTTGGTGTTCCGTGCAATGCACGTGCATCTATGCACGGGAAATTATGTCGAACAGGGCTAGTTGTAAGCAGGCTAGCTCTACAGCCATGATGATAGTGACTGCAGACGGTGAGGCTGACTATGGTATGCCGAACACGATGCCTATACTCAGGTGTCATCTCCCGCGCAGGGTCTTGTCACTTCACTGCGAGGAGCAGCACGTAATAATTTGACCAACGGGTAGTACAGTGCTAGTACTCCTACTACTACATTGGTAGTACTACTACTAGTACTAGTAGCACCACCGTCTAGATTTAGGAGTACTACCACGTCCATCTGGATTTTAGTATTTTACTAGCAATATCTAGTAATGCATGTCACAAAAAATGTACTACTCCCTCTTTAAATAAATACATGGTGTTTTATTCCTATCGGCGAGAGAACTTAATGTTTTTTGCTAACTAGAGTACTAATAATAGGATTACATGCAATGAACTAAACACTGCATGTCATGTTTGGTAGTCTCAAGTCATTGAAAGCATGCACGGCCCACATCTCTCATTGGTTGATATGTCACGAAATAAGAAACAAGGAGGGAGTTAATGCACCGTGCCTATGTATTTTGGGATTATTTGGTTTTCGTAAGGTGACTTACACAACATTTTTGTTTACATGCATTAACATTTTATTAGTTAAATCAAAGGTCAAAACTTGGCGCAAAATGCAAAGGGGACCAATAAACCAGTAAACATCAAACTTCTCTCGTTTGGCCCCAACTAGAGGTCCGGTGAGATGACTATATTGCACCGGCACGGAGGGGGACGCAACTTCATTGACTTACGGCAACTGCCTTTGGGTGAATGACACGTGGGCCTAGGGGGTGGCTGGCCCACCTATCATACAGCCAAAGGCAGGTGCAGTAGGGGGCCGAGGAGTAGTACGAAATCCTATGCACCTACGCACACTAACCAAGGGCAAGAGTGATCACTCGAATCGCAAGATTAGTTGACTAGAAGCTACGCTAGACCCATGGAGGCGATGAGCGTGAGCATCAGCCGGCTGTGCCAGATGGTCCACCACGCCGGGCTGCGGCCCGGCACCGAGGAACGTCTCCAGCTAGTATTGCTTGAGGCCGCTAGGGTGAGGGGCCGCTTGGACGACAACTTCGTCTCCTTGTTCCACGAGGTCCTCGTCGGTTTCCTCGACAAGTTCACCGTTGTCAAGAAGCTTGCAGAAGACTTTGACGTAAGCCTCCAGCCGGCTCGCCCAGGCTCTGCGATGCCCGCCACCCTTAACGGCCACTATCGTGACAACCTCTTCAACACAATGGTGGCCCTGCGATTGCCCGCCGTCTCCACCTCGAGGTCACGCTCGCCGCGCAGCGTCTGGCGCAGCAAGACACCATCGACATAATAACCCACGTCTACGCGCAAATCGTCCACAAGGACTACTACATGCAAGAGGAAGACGATAGTACGCTGGCCTTCTTGGAGCGTAGGGCAACCTTGGACGGCACTGTTCAGAAGCACGTTGAGCTCGCCGCCAACGCCGCTGCTCCTCACACGTCGGTTGGTGACCCGGCGCACTAGGGCGTGAGGATGTCGTTGAACATTGATGGATCGGTATGTATTTTTATCTTTCCGTCAAATCCATGTAGTAGTATATGATACTACAGTAATTATCTTACCTCTCGCATCAACTTCATAATTTTTGTACGTACTCCATGCATGAACGGTGCCAGAACCAAACTTCTCATTACTCTAGGAAAAATCGTTATTTTCTATCTATCGGTCGCGCCATGGAGCAGAAACCAAATTTTACAAGTTACGAGTTCAAAAGGAAAAGTCTGCCGTGTTCGCGTCGCACCCCCACACGGTTGGTCCGACACGCCACTCAAGCGGGAATGCGTGCGGTGTTGCATTTTCACTTACAAGTGGGACCGCAGTTGAGCAAACCGACTATCGGCAAACCCCCACCCCGCCCACCGCGCGATGGCTGAGAAAACAGGAGGGAGAAGAGATGGCTGTAGCACGGACTCCAAGAAAATTGGTGTCGGATGGGACTCGTGTGGGTGGCATGTGCCGTACTTCTAGACGTGAATGGTAGTTATGGCCCATGCCACCCCACTATATCGAGCCTATATCGAGGTACGTAGAACAAATTTCCTGCAGTCCGTGCTCAGCCCTCCTCTATCTCTCTTCTCAGGCAGCCAGCGGACGTGCGGAGCCCATCGTCTGTTTGCTCACATGCTGCCCCACATGTTAGTGAAAATGCAAGAGGACCCACTGAACCTGCACATCTTTCACCTCGATGTGCTAGTGATGAAAAATAAATCCAATAAAGATCTTCGGTGGCCGCTTTTGGAGTTACTCAAGAGTAGTAAGATTCTATTTATAGTTTAACCCAAGATGCACATCTCGTGGCTTCAACTACCACTCTATTTTATTTCATGACACGACCTGGATGCTGGATGTCCCACATGTCGGCAAAAGGAGGAAGAACTGGACCAAATCTTCGGTTCTGCTCTTGGATTAGACTAGTTGTGCTAACTTAAAAAATTTATTGTGTACTCCCTCCGTTCCAAAATACTTGACTTCCATTTGTCCAAAAATGGTTGTACCTATCTACTAAGACATGTCTAGATACATATATATATATTGACAAATAGAAGGCATGTATTGTGCAACGGAGGGAGTAGAATGGATGCAAGTTTTTGTATTGGGAAGAAGAGTGCATCCATATATTGATAGAGCGCAATTTAGTAGATGTTCTATCACTTTTACATAGTAGCACAGAGGCTAGAGATGAGATTAGTGCACTTGTTGATACTCCTACTATAATAGAGGCTAGACATGAAACTAATGCGAGTAAGCAACGTCTACTTCTTTACACTCGAAGAAGAAAGAAGCACGGAAGATTCCCTACCTCGCCCGCCGCGCGATGGCTGAAGTTAGAGAAACAACGAGGTTGAAGAGATTGCTCTAGCACGGACTCCAAGAAATAATATGGTGTCAGATGGATGTCGTGGTGGTGGCGCGTGACATACTCCTGGACGTGAATGCTTGTTCTGGCCCATGCCACCCTACTACTCCTACTACTTACTCCTACTATATAGAACTAGTATCAAGGATTCGAGGTGCTGGGTACGTACAACGAACACATTAACATATGGCTACAGTAAAAACACCCGCCCGACGCGCGAAGCATGTGAAGCTAGTACAAATAGTGTACTACTATTGTTGATTGGCCTCATCCGATAACCTGTTGCAATGCACGTACAATTATGTATTCAGAAAATATTTTTTTACCTCGTCGCACCACTCACTCAGAGAAGTGACTCGAAAGCCATTCATAAATTTAGTAAGTTTATCACAGACATATCATTTTATTACATACAACAGGTCATCAACCCACATCGACAACGAGGATACATTATAAATACTAAAGTTTTCACCACACAACAAATAACAAGCCATGAAAATGAACTTCAACTCAACCATTCCGCGGCGTTGGAAACGCTTGCTTTGAACCACAAGTGATTCTCTGGGACGGGCCATCTATTGTCGATCTGGAGACCAACGCAGGACCAATCATCCAGGCTGAAGCAACCTACTATATCAGTAACAGGGTAGGGAACCACCCAAATGTCCGAGGTATAGACACAGTTGCTTCTCATAAATGTGTCAACAACAGTTGGATCGCCTTTCACCATCATCGGATATTTTTGTCCAATGAAGAGTGAGTTTTCTCCAAGACTATCAATTCTATGCTAGGGAGAAGGAGTTGGCGCTAGCACACTAGTATCCATCCCGAATACCATGCAACGGGTGTTGGAATAGGTCCGGAGAGTGCGACCATGGGAGACATGTGCTTCCTTAGTAGTAACATCATCAGTGGGCTGTATACACACAAGAAGAGATGATCCATTGGAATTAGTTGCCACGCGCCACAGAGTATATGGGCGCTGCTCGTGATCATCACCATCGACATCTCCCCCTTGGTTATAAAAATTTTCAAGTATAGGTGGTGGGATGTTCACAGGACCTTGGAAACACAAGAAGAAGGTTAATTAGTAAAGGGAAACTTGCTAACCCGCATGCATGTGGATGAAACAATTATAATTACGATGGAAGACAAACGTGCCGAAACTACTAGGATGCCATGCAAAAACAGTGCCACGAGTGGTGGCAGCAAACACAAGGCCCTCGTATTGAATTGCATCACAGTACTCATCCATGTACATAAACTAATTTTTGAGAAATATCCATCGAGTGAAACCATCAAGGACGGCAACAAGTTTGTCGAAGATAGCAACAACATCATAATTTTTGTAATTCCAAGAGCGGCTGGGAACTCGACAAATTGCTATCTTCCCTAGAAGACAGTCACCATGATCGTATTTGAACGTGCGTGCATTATCGGTGTGCTCAACCTCTGGGCAGTGTGCTGAGATTTTTGGAAGTGGAACCCGGTGATGAGTGTACACATTCACAAGTTCCAACTCGCAGTTGGACCCAATGTAAACAACCCAATCTCCATTTGCACCCGCCCAAGCCTTGCCCTCAAGCGATGACATCTTAACATCATACTTATCATTATCAAGCGGCATCAACTTGCACAGGGTGAGGCCTCCGTCGTGTCGGCGCCAATCATCAGGGTCACGGCGAAGAAGATAGGGGAGATCAAACCGCTCCTTGACTCTTGGGTTCCTTGCAATGATGTTATTAGTTGAGTCGAGAATGGGCTTGAACAAACCTGCCATGCTAGCCGAGGTGATGACGTCGCACCGATCAATGAGTTCCTCCACCACGTCATGTTTCAGATTGGGGCACGAATAATGGGGTCATTTCCGGCCTGTTCCCTCCATGGAGAAGACGATCGAACAATGGCAGAAGAAAGGGTGAAGGGCTGAAGGAAAATGGAGGAGGGAGAGGAAGAGCGTGCGACAGCAGTTCCAAATCGAGAGGGAAAGGCGAAGAGTCGATGGACGGTTGCGAGTTTGCCACGGTTCACGAAGAGGCACCCCGGCCTACACGTTCGTTCGGAAATACTCCTACTACTCGCTGTCGTCTCACTGATATGTTGGAACGAGCCACATGTCAACGAAACATGGTGTGTAATTTCTCATGCAATATGCGATCTAGCCGCGTTGGCCCGAGGTGCCGGATTAGTTATCGACCTTTATTTTTTTATAATGGCGTGCCGATCAGTTTTGAAGCACGACTAACTGGTACTGTACGCAGAGAAAATATAAACTACTCTACCACTACTCCACCTCCAGAACTAGTAGTATAAAAAAGATATATAGGATGGAGCTTCAGCGCTTTCTTGCTAAGGGTTGCCCACTTGCTTCTCACACTACCACCCTCTCTCCAGATCTAAAAAAGACGGCCCCTCTCTCCCTCCTCACCGATGGTCACAGATCCGCTGGGGAAGAAAAGGGCGTGCAGCGTTGACGCACTCGTCGTCGGCGAGCGAGGTCACGCACTGACGACAAGGCCGTCCTCTCATACCTAGCACCTGCGCGGGATGGCCTCCGTCCCCAAGCTCGCTGCCGTAGTGTGTGCGGAGGACGACGACCATGAGCAAAGCCACTTCCCGCCGACCCTCAGGTATGCTACCTCTTTTCGAACCATAACCTTGTTCTATTGCGCCATCTGCCACGTCGTTGCATGTGGATCTTTTTCCACTCCACCATCTTCCCAATTTGCTATCCTCTACTCTGCTGACCATGCAGACGAAAACCATAATTTGCACTATTAAAGGAAACCCTACTTCATGCAGACTAATCCATGTTTGGGTTGAATAAGGAAAGGAAGGGAGACTGTACTATCCAAGAGAGTAGGCATCGAACCAGCATCTAGGTTGAAAAGGGGGAAATCAGTAGCTAAGGAACGAGTCTCGTGTCTCTTGGTTGAAGAAGGGTAGAAAGGCATGACAACACAATAGAGAATGACCAGTTCGATCGGTTTGTTGTCCTCGCATAGGAAAAAGGTGGCTAAAGAGAACAAAAATGGGACGTAATCCACATATGCTGCCTGGATATTTGTTGCTCTGGGCAACCATACCTCCCTCACCACTCTGCGTCTGTGGAGGTACATCGTATTGGTGCTCCCACTGTCCGAATCGGCCTCCTACTCTTATTGCCACTTTTTTTGCTGTTAGTATAACGCCAGCAGTCAAGTCAAGCAATGCTACTTCTAAAGTGATGCCACATTTAACTAATGCCGCTCTCAGTCTAATGCCACCCATAAATTTAAGCAATGCCATTTAATGTCACTGGATTATTTCAGGTTAGCTGTTGATTGTGGATGTGATTTTTTAGCTAAGGCATTCTAGTGCTGTTGCACAGCCAGCATACCAACGATGAAACTTGTTACTACCTTCAGATTTTTGCATTGTTAATGCTTATAGATTACATAACTCACTTTCATGAGATAAGTTAATTTTTTTTGTAGAGTGTCACCAAAATGCCAAGGCGCTGATGTCATTTTATTTTGGTTAAACTGCACAGACAATTATGAAGACAAGAGGAAAGGTCAAGAGTGGGCACCTCCTCCTCCAGCTGTTCTCTTGAGGAGGTCTCTATGTTTGTCTCTAATGCCTGTCGACTACATACCTGACATCATGATGTAATGTTAAGTCATTTCCTTTTGTAAAGTGTCACTGAACTGTCAAGGAGGTGATGGCATTTAATTTTTGTAGAACTGCACAAAATTTGCTTAAAAGAAGAGGAAAGGTCGGGAATGGCTCAGTTTTCCAGAAAAAACTATGTATGCCTTCCTGACATCAGCCACTGTTGCTTTATTTATTCCTTCAAACAGGTGGTTAGAAACAGTCTTGCTACCTTTTCCCATTAAGAAATTGGAATGCTTATATTTGTGAGTCTGTGCTTCAACTAGTGCCACTTTTAGAGTAATCACACTTTCAATATCTATGCAAATAGGGATGCTCGATTTTAGTGGAACTTCACAAAAAATCCAACTGGTTCAACATTAGGAGCATGTTTTTCTCCAAACCTTTATATCCAATTGGTGGCACTATGAGCTGTTCATTACGAAGGTACATGGTTTGGTACTATCTTGCTACTCTTTTTGTATTGTCATTAGATAGTAATACTAGTGGTTTGCATGTGAATTTATTGGCAGGGTGGACCTACATTGGAGGTGCAGGACAGGATTCAATGATTGGATGCTCAATTTCGGTTGTATCAATTTCACCTCTTCCATCACTGCGAACATGGATATCCTTGGTCCGATGAAGAATAGGCGCTATATTTCTACTCTGAACCAGCAAATCAATTTAGTATGAAATTGTCCAGGGCAAAACATAACTGTATCATATTGTCCAGTGCAGAACATGACAGATGCTAAGCGGAAGAGACATGTTTAAACCGAAAATACAAGGTGTGGTATATGTTTACTAGCTGCTTGATATTTGTGCTGATAGAGATGTCTGCCCGTTGCTATTTGGCAATCAAACAAAGTGCCCGCAATTTTGGTTGAACTGCACAAGAGAATAGCATGGTCACTACATGCAGTGCCATTTGAAAATATACACAGAAAGATTGGATAGTCACTTCATGGACTGCATAAAAGTAGTATTGTACTATTTATTGGCCAACACTAGGTGGTTCATTGCTTTGGTCTGATTATACAATGGGCATCATTTTGCCTAAGTTAAAGTTTGTACTCCGAAAATAGTCTCGTGGTGTGATTGAGAGAAGACCAAATCATATTGCAGTGGATGTTCCTCCATCATGTGTGGTTCATTCTCATGGTTCCAGCTGTTGGTGAAACCACTTACGTTTGCAAGAGGAATTGTAGACTTCACAAACAAATTTGTCTTTCAGTCTGTACTGAATGTTGGCCATGAGAAGCATCCATGTTAGTCGTAAGAACATATATTTTTTCTAGATCTTTGCTTTTGGAGCTACATATTTGTATATGATCTGTGAATCATTGAGATGCATTAACATGTTGATCTTATGTATGGGAATCGTACTAGTTAGTTTTAGTTGAGACGCAAGATCCGAAGTGGCTGATCTTTGCTTTTGGAGCTACATATTTGTATATGATATGTGAATCATTGAGATGCATTAACAATTACTTATTTCTGTTTGCTCAGTGTTTACAAGTTACTGATCGATCACTAGCTAGCCTACAAATGCGCTACTGGCAGTTTTATTTGCGACGCAAGATGTGAAGTGGCAGTTTTTTGAATAAAAATGCCTACCTCTGAAGAAACTGACAAGCTACACTAACGATCCTACACGGATAAAAATGCCTACCTCTGAAGAAACTGACAAGCTACACTATCGATCCTACACGGATAAATAGCAGATCACGCACGTACTACCTCCTTTCCGGTTTGCAGGGCTCAATTCAAGAAACGACCTACTCGATCCTACACGAATAAAGAGCAGATCACGCACGTACTAGTACCTCCTTTCCAGTTTGCAGGGCTTAATTCAAACCTCTCGCAAACCAAGGTACTCTCTCTGTCCGGGTTTATTAGTCCCGTGAGCAAAGCAGCAAGACCAAGGCATGGCAATAATTAACGGCATGTAGAAGTTTAAGCCTAATTAATTCCAGCAATTTAAGTGGATTCATGCGTGCCCTTGGCTGCGACTCGTTGCATGCTGCTACGCGTACTGCCTGCGAGCAATTCTGAGTGCCTGCATGCAGCCGGCCGTAATTAAGGCAGCTAACTGATGCGAAAAAAGATACGCTTTAAATCCGTGGAATCATTATTGACAAGAAGGGACATGATTCGAGTGCACTCATTTGAACGCCATGCCGGCGTGCGACCCAGACGGGACGGGACGACACAGTCATAATTTCAGTTTCTCTCGTTTTCCACGGCAAGCTGGCGCGCTAAGTCATTATGCATTGAATTCCGATGACCGTCGCTCTACCTTCCTCCTATAAGTACTGTTTCCCTGCCTTCTCCGGTGCCACCATGACCCAACTCACCATATCCTCATAAGCCCCCACCGGCCCGACGTCGCTCGCCACGTCCGCCATGCCCCCGCCCGTCCGCGGTAGGCGACGCCGAAGGCGGTCACCGTGCGGAACTAGTGTTCAGGTTTTCACCGGAGGGCAGACAGAGGGAGGAGGCATTCTATCTGTCTTTAGATGGCAACGCGGAGATTGAGGAGTTGTTGGAGCGCGACCACATGGCGGAGGAGCAGGAGTTGTTGGAGCGCAACCGCCTGGCAGAGGAGCAGCATATCGCCGATTTGCGCCCCCAGCGGGACATGGAGCAGCGGCGCATCGACGCTCTGAGTCGCAAGTAGAGCGCCCGCAACTGGGCTGACTACGTGGAGGCCGGCGCCCAGCAAATATCCCTGGAGGCTGTCGGGCACGCACGCGTTCGCGATGCTGATTTTTACTACCAGCTCGTCAAGTGGGTTTAACGCTTGGAAGCCGAAGCTTCGGTGGACCACGCCGGCATGGAAAGGGCCAACGCGCGCGAGCAACGTGCCCTATCGCACCTCTGGCAAGTCCGAGGTGAGGCGGAGGACGCCGGTGCCGGTGTTTAGCATGGACAGCAGATGGCGGCCGACGTCTTCTAGTTAGCTAAGAGTAAGTTATTACTTGTACGGTACTAGAGTGTTAGTGGGAGTAGATAGTTAACTTGGCTATGATGGTTGTCAACGTGGAAGTTCAGTACTCTATATGTGGATTAGACCTGTTACTTTGCTCTGAATGTTGAACTTTCCGTTTGAACGTATGGAATGGGCTATTATTTTTTTTAAATGGGTTGTATAGTCCTCCACGGTTTAGAGGGTGACTTGTGGGCCTAGCAATTTGACGCGTACACAATCAGGAGATGATTGTATGTGGAGAGGATGACAGCAGGGACCCGCCAAGGTCATGGCAGTACGCAAGCAAGTGCCTCCTTATTTCAAGCCAATAAAAAAATGGCTCCTCCTAGTGGATTTCTGACATCTGGCTCCCATGCCATTATCAAAGTAGTTAATAAACGAGAGAATTGCACAACGAGCGGCTGACACCAGGGACCCAGCAGCTCGCCCAGTTATTTTTGTTTTGGGTTAATTTGATAAATGCCACTCCAAATCTAGTTTATCCGAGAAATGCCACTCCAAATCTAGTTTATCCGAGAAATGCCACTTCAATTTCCATTCTTTGAAAAATGCCATTTCATGCCATTTCTAGTGGCATTTTTCGAAGTCTGGAGTGGCGTTTTTCAAAGTTTGCGAACTGTAGTGGCGTTTTTCAAAGTTTGCAAAAATTGCAGTGGCATTTTTCAAAGTTTGGAAATTGCAGTGGCATTTTTATGAATCGCCATAATTTGAGTGGCAGTTATCTAATTTGTTTTTGAGACGGAAGCAGGGTGTCAACTCGGCTGTGCGGGACACTCTGGCTTGTCTAGATAAACTTTTCTTTTATGTTTACCACAGACCAGCCCAGTAGTTTTTTTCTTTCTGAAAATGGCTAGCCTATTTTTTTGTGATTTGTCAAGTAAGTCGCTTTATCAGGCCTGTTGGGCTGCAAATCTTTCAAGACGAGGAGAGCTTCATTCGGCTGGCCGAGAAAATGGCCTATCATTAATGAGAAATGGGCTGTACATTTTTAAAACACATCAAACCAACAATTATTTTCAAATATCTTTTTTTGATTTCGAGATTTTAAATTGCATTGATTTTTATGCGTGGAAAATTTATTGGATTTTATATTGATATACATTTTTTTAAATCAGTCTGAATGTGGCTCAAAATTTCGGGATTAAAAACAGTCCAGACCACACCGACATATGAAGAATTTCGTATAATTTTTTAACAGTGGCCACAATATGGGCTGTAATGCTAACATAAAGAATATGGGCTCCAAAAAAGCCCGTAAGAATTAGCAACTGGGCTGTAAATTATTTGAAATAATGGCAGATAGGTTGTATGTTGTTTTCCATAGATTTGAGGCTTTCAACAGATGGCCTGTATACTGTTGGATGTCCATTCAACGGCCGTCATGCTTCTTCAATCTCTGCTCTTCCTACTCCAGCCGCTCAAACAAGCGCCGGCGGGACTGCCTGCTCCCTCCTCCCCGCGGCTGGCTGTGCTGCCGCGCAGGCCTCACCGCCCCACCGTACTCCCATCGCTGGCCTAGCCATCCCTCTACTCACCCAAACCTGCTGTTATTCTCCGGCGACGACAGACGAACTAGTAAACCCTCGTACAATCGTACTCCCCTCCGCGTGGGAAACAAAAAAAACTTCCGAGTCTTCCCTGCCTTTGTGTCGTTCCCTTCCTAGGCCTCGCCGTCGTCCACTGCCCTGCTGCTCTCGGTGTGGCGTGGTCAGCGTGGTCAACGACCGACATGCATCTGAAGTGGACTGTACGTGGAGAGGCTGACAGCTGGGTCCACGGCCGCACGCAAGGAAATGCCTGCTTATTACGCGCAAAATAATGATTCCTCCACCTGACATCTGGGACCCACCAAAAGGGCCTCTGTATTTCACGAAAAAAACGTTACCGCCGCTAACAGCTCGGACCCACCAGCTATATCTTCGCATGCAAGGAAGTGCCTCCTTATTACGCACAAAAAAAATGAATACTCCCCCTGCTAGCTGGGACCCAGTATAGTGAGCCTACTAAGTTGACGGGGATGAAGGGCTTTGTCAACTTAGTCAATATGCACGATTCTAGCTTGACTGACCGTACGATGTCCATCCAACGGCTGTAGTGCTTCTTCAACCTCTGGTCTTCTTGCTCCAGACGCCCAAAGCAGCGCCGGTCGTGCCGCCTACTCCTGCCTCCCATGGCCGGCTGTGATGCTGCGGAGGCCTCACCGCCCCCATACTACTCCCACCGCTGGCCAGGCCATCCCTCCACTCACCCACACCTCCTGTTATTCTGAGAGGCGACGGCAGCGCAACCGAACCAATGAACCCTCGTACTCCTCTCCGCGTGGGCATCCACTGTCGCGTCTTCCCCGGCTCCGCGTCGTCCCCTTCCTAGGCCTCGCCGTCATCCACTGCCGTGGTGCTGTCGGCGCGGCATGGTCAATGTCGTCAACAACCGAATTCCATCGGAAGAATACTGTACGTGGAGAGGCTGGCAGCTGGGTCCACGGCAGCCGCAAGGAAGTGCCTCCTTATTACGCGGAAAATAATTATTCCTCCACCTGACAGCAGGGACCCACCGGACGCCCACCAGTATATCGCGAAAAAACGTTTGCCTTTGACTGCTGGGACCCACCAGACGGGCCACCGTATTTCGCAAAAAAACGTTCCCCCTGCTATTAGCTCGGACCCACCGGAAGTGCCTCCTTATTACGCACAAAAAAATGAATACCCCTGCTAGCTGGGACCCACCTTGGTGGGAGGCTGACTTGTGGGCCTACTAAGTTGACGGGGATGGAGGGCTTTGTCAACTTAGTCAATATGCACGATTCTAGCTCCAGTGACCGTACGATGTCTATCCAACGACTGTAGTGCCTCTTCAACCTCTGGTCTTCTTGCTCCAGCCGCCAAAAGCAGCGCCGGTCGTGCCGCATGCTCCCGCCTCCTGCGGCCGGCTGTGCTGCCGCGGAGGCCTCACCGCCCCCTACTATTCCCACCGCTGGCCAGGCCCTGCGGCGACAACAGCCTCACACCGCAGCCAAACCAGTGAACCCTTGTACTCCTCTCCGCGTGGGCTTCCACTTCCGCGACTTCCCCGGATCCGCGTCGTCCCCTGCTTAGGCCTCGCCATCGTCCACCGCCGTGGTGCTCTCCGCGCGGCGTGGTCAATGTGGTCAAGGAACAACTTCCATCGGAAGAGTGTTGTACGTGGAGATCCTGACAGCTGGGTCCATGGCCACAGCCCAGTTTTTTTGTGATTTGCCAAGTAAGTCGCTTTATCAGGCCTGTTGGGCTGCAAATCTTTCAAGACGAGGAGAGATTTCATTCGGCTGGCCGTGAAAATGGCCCATCAGTAATGAGAAATGGCCTGTACATTTTTAAAACACATCAAAACGACAAGTAGTTTCAAATATCTTTTTTTTCATTTCAAGATTTTAGATTACATTAATTTTTATGCGTGGAGAATTTGTTGGATTTTATATTGATATACATTTATTTTGAAAATCAGTTTGAATGTGAGTCGAAATTTCGGGATTAAAAACAGTTCGGACCGCACCGAAATATGCAAAATTTTGTACTATAATTTTTTAACCGTGGCCACAATATGGGCTGTAATGCTAACATAAAGAATATGGGCTCCCAAAAAACCTTAAGAATTAGCAAATGGGCTATAAGTTATTTGAAATAACGGCAGATGGGTTGTATGCTGTTTTCCACAGATTTGAGCCTTTCCTAAAAAAAGGTTGACGCACAAGCAGTGACTGTTCGATGTCCATCGAACGGCTGTCGTGCTTCTTCAATCTCTACTCTTCCTGCTCGAGCCGCTCAAACAATCGTCGGCGGGACTGCCTGCTCCCTCCTCCCCGCGGTCGGCTGTGCTGCCGCGCAGGCCTCACCGCCCCACCGTACTCCCATCGCTGGCCTAGCCATCCCTGTACTCACCCACACCTGCTGTTATTCTCCGGCGATGGCAGACGAACCAGTAAACCCTCGTAAAGTCGTACTCCCCTCCGCGTGGGAAACAACTGTAGAGTCTTCCCTGCCTCCGTGTCGTTCCCTTCCTAGGCCTCGCCGTCGTCCATCGCCCTAGTGCTCTCGGCGTGGCCTGGTCAATGTGGTTAACGACCGACATGCATCTGAAGTGGACTGTACGTGGAGAGGCTGACAGCTAGGTCCACGGCCGCACGCAAGGAAATGTCTCCTTATTACGCGCAAAATAATGATTCCTCCACCCGACATCTGGGGTCCGCCGAAAGGGCCTCTATATTTCGCGAAAAAAACGTTACCGCCGCTGACAGCTCGGACCCACCAGCTATATCTTCGCATGGAAGGAAGTGCCTCCTTATTACGCACAAAAAATGAATACTCCCCCTGTTAGCTGGGACCCAGTATAGTGGCAGTATGACTTGTGGGCCTACTAAGTTGACGGGAACAGAGGGCTTTGTCAAATTAGTCAATATGCACGATTCTAGCTCCAATAACCATACGATGTCCATCCAACGACCGTAGTGCTTCTTCAACCTCTAGTCTTCTTGCTCCAGCCGCCCAAACTAGCGCCGGTCGTGCCTCGTCTCCTGCCTCCCGTGGCCGGATGCGATGTGGCAGAGGCCTCACCGCCCCTACCACTCCCGCCGTTGGCCAGGCCATCCCTCTACTCACCCACACCCCCTGTTATTCTGCGGCGATGGCAGCCTCACACCGCAGCGAACGAGTGAACCCTCGTACTCCTCTACGCGTGGGCATCCACTGCCACGTCTTCCCCGGCTCCACGTCGTCCCCTTCGTAGGCCTCGCCGTCGTCCACCGCCCTAGTGCTCTCGGCGCGGCGTGGTCAACGTGGTTAAGGAACGACTTCCATCGGACGTGGACTGTACGTGGAGAGGCTGACAGCTGGGTCCACGGCCACAACAAGGAAGTGCCTCCTTATTATGTGCAAAATAATTATTCCTCCACCTGACAGCGGGGACCCACTGGACGGGCCACCGTATTTTGCGAAAAAAGCGTTTGCCCCTGACTGCTAGGACCCACCAGCTACATCTTCGCACGCAAGGAAGTGCCTGACAGTCGGGACCCACCTGGTCGATGCGTACGTACCGTTGTCATTCTGGTCGCGAACGTGTACGTACATATTGGTCGATGTAGAGGCGCGCACGTGTCGTAGTAGAGGCACGCACGTAGCATGTACACGTACGTACAACGGCTAGGGTGCAAGAAAGAAAATACGGCCACGTATGTGTACATACGGGCGGGGTCTCAAACGCCTACTCGCGCATACGTACGGCCAGGGCTCGTGTACATGGCTTGGTCGGAACGGAGAAACAACGTCGTCGTCGTGTTCATGGGGAGGCAACGGAATGCGTCGTGTTCATGGGGAGGCAACGGAATACGTTGTGTTCATCGGGAGGTCTTGGACGGAACAGGCGATGGAAACGAGGCCTGGCGTAGCGCAGAACGGAGGAAACGGCCTTGTGTTCGACCGGCCACGTTCAAAACGGGATCTTGTTCATCGGGAGGGGTCTGGCGTACCGCAAAACGGAGGAAACGGACCTCCTACGGTCGAAACGGGGGTCCTGTTGATCGGGAGGGGTGTGGCGTACCGCAAAACGGAGAAAACGGACTTGTGTTGGAGCGCTACGGTCGAAACGGTGGTCCTGTTCATCGGGAGGGGTGTGGCCTACCGCAAAACGGGACTCTACGGGATACTGTTCAGCTCCACCGTCGACCTCCTCCAACCTCCATGGGCTCTTGTTCATCCAGCCTCCATGGGCTCCTGTTCATCCAGCCTCCACCGCACGCTACTCCACCGGCTACTCTTCAACCACCCCTCCACCGTATACTGTTCATCCAGCCCTCCACACCACGGGGTCCTATTCAACCACCCCTTCACGGGCACCCCTCCACCGTCTACTATTCATCCAGCCCTCCACACCACAGGGTCCTGTTCATCCACCCCTCCACGGGCACCCCTCCACCGTCTACTGTTCATCCTGCCCTCCACCACACCACGGGGTCCTGTTCATCCAGAGGCAACGCCACCGCTCACTGTTCATCCACCCCCCCCCCCCCCGCAATGCTCACTGTTCATCCAGAGGTAGCATCGATCGGGTTCAGTTAGCAGCAGTAGCAAAGGAATCGCTCGATCAGGTTCAGTTAGCAGCCATCGATCGATCGCTCGGGTTCAGTAACGCATAGCCTGCAGTGCAATCGCTCGGGTTCAGTTAGAGCCTAACGCCTCGCTCAAGTTCAGTTAGAGCCAACGCCTCGCACACACGCGCGTACGTGTACGAGAGAAACGCGCATCGCTTGGCTCCCGACCTCCCACCGTAACCGGGAACTCCCCGAAATTTTCCTACCCCTCGCTTCTACCCTGGTTTTTTCCGTCATGGACGGCCCAAAGAATGTCATGCAGCTGCGTCTCCGGCCCGCCCAGGACGAAAAGCCCATTTTCTGTCATGATTTTTTGTCATAGAAGTAGGAGCCCACCACATCTATGATGATACCGGGTTTTGTCACAATTATCGTCATAGAAGTGTCATATGTATGACAGAATTTTTTTTCATTCGGCCCAAAATGTCACGGATGTGTCTTTTTTTTGTAGTGTATGACCTAAACGGGATTCAATAAACCATTTACATTGGGTGTATGACCATAGAAGGCTTTATTCATGTAAATAGAACAACAATTATTCTCTGGCCTAAATGAATAACCGTATTGCAATAAACACGATCCAATCATATTCATGCTCAACGCAAACACCAAATAACATTTATTTAGGTTCAACACTAATCCCGAAGGTAGAGGGAGTGTGCGATGGTGATCTTATCAACCTTGGAATCACTTCCAACACACATCGTCACCTCACCCTTAACTAGTCTCTGTTCATTCTGTAACTCCTGTTTTGAGTTACTAATCTTAGCAACTGAACTAGTATCATATACCCAGGGCTACTACGAACACTAGTAAGGTACACAATAATCTATATAAAAAATATACCTTTGTTCACTTTGCCATCCTTCTTATTCGCCAAATGTTTGGGGGTGTTCCACTTCCAGTGACCATTTCCTTTGCAGTATAAGCACTCAGTTTCAGGCTTGGGTCCGGCTTTGGGCTTCCTCACGGGAGTGGCAACTTGCTTGCCATTATTCTTTCAAGTTCCCTTTTCTTTCCCTTGCCCTTTTGCTTGAAACTAGTGGTCTTGTCCACTATCAACACTTGATGCTCTTTCTTACCTTTGCCGATTTCAACATCGCTAAGAGCTCGGGAATCGTTTTCGTCATCCCCTTGCATATTATAGTTAATCACGAAGTTCTAGTAGATTGGTGATAGTGACTAGAGAACTCTGTCAATCACTGTCTTATCTGGAAGATTAACTCCTGCTTGATTCAAGCGATTGTACTACCCAGACATTATGAGTACATGCTCATTGGCTGAGTCATTCTTCTCCATCTTGTAGGCAAAGTACTTGTTAGAGGTCTCATACCTCTCGACATGGGCATGAGTCTGAAATACCAAATTCTACTCGTGGAACATCTCATATGCTCTGTAGAGTTAAAAACGTTTTTGAAGTCCCGTTTCTAAACCGTAAAGCATGGTGCACTAAACTATGAAGTAGTCATCATACCGAGCTTGTCAAACGTTCATAACATCTGCATCAGCTCCTGCAATAGGTCTGTCACCTAGCGGTGCGTCAAGGACATTATTCTTCTTTGCAGCAATGAGGATAATCCTCAGATCATGGACCCAGTCCGCATCATTGCTACTATCATCTTTCAACTAATTTTTCTCTAGGAACATATCAAAAATAAATGGGGAGCTATATCGCGAGCTACTGATCTATGACACAATTTACAAATACTATCAAGACTAAGTTCATGATAAATTAAGTTCAATTAATCATATTACTTAAGAACTCCCACTTAGATAGACATCCCTTGAGTCATTTAAATGATCACGTGATCCAAATCAACTAAACCATGTCCAATCATCACGTGAGATGGAGTAGTCATCAATGGTGAACATCTCTATGTTGATCATATTTACTATATGATTCACGTTCGACCTTTCGGTCTAAAGTGTTCCGAGGCCATGTCTGTACATGCTAGGCTCATCATGTTGTATGTGAACGTAGAGCCTATCACACCCGATCATCATGTGGTGTCTCGGCATGACGAACTGTCGGAACGGTGCATACTCAGGGAGAGCACTTATACCTTGAAATTTTTATTAAGGGATCATCTTATAATGCTACCGTCGTTCTAAGAAAAATAAGATGCGTAAAAGATAAACATCACATGCAATCAAAATATGTGACATGATATGTCCATCATCATCTTGTGCCTATATATCCATCTCCAAAGCACCGTCATGATTTCCATCGTCACTGGCTTGACACCTTGATCTCCATCGTAGTGTTGTTGTCGTCTCGCCAACTATTGCTTCTACAACTATCGCTAACACATAGTGATAAAGTAAATCAATTACATGGCGAGTGCATTTCATACAATAAAGTGACCACCATAAGGCCCCTGCAAGTTGCTGATAACTTTTACAAAACATGATCATCTCATACAACAATGTATATCATCATGTCTTGACCATATCACATCACAACATGCCCTACAAAAACAAGTTAGACGTCCTCTACTTTGTTGTTGCAAGTTTTATGTGGCTGCTACGGGCTTCTAGTAAGAACCGTTCTTACCTACGCATCAAAACCACAACGATGTTTCGTCAAGTTTGCTGTTTTAACCTTCAACAAGGACCAGCCTAGTCAAATTCGATTCAACTAAAGTTGGATAAACAGACACCCACCAGCCACCTTTATGCAAAACAAGTTGCATGTCGGTCGGTGGAACCGGTCTCATGAACGTGGTCATCTAAGGTTGGTCCGGGCCGCTTCATCCAACGATACCGCCGAATAAAAATAAAACGTTGGTGGTAACACTACTGCAGGATGCTGCTAACGCAACACTATGATCAAAGACCCTTTCACGAAACTGGGTGCGATGCATTAATCAAAAATGGGGATGTAAAAGAACTGTCAAAAAAGGTGCAAAACGTTTGCAATGGAGGATGCATCAAACACGGTTCAGATTTTAGTTGCGTGTGCGATCCAGGGCATATGGTTCAGTCCAATGAACCATTTGCGATGAGGCGGAACAAAAGAAACGGGCAGCCTAATGAAGGCGTGTGCGATGCACAACATACGGTTCACTCGGATGAACTGTTTGTGATTAGGCAACAAAAAAGAAACAGTCAGCCAGATCAAGGTGTGTGCGATGTACATCATATAGTTCACTCAGATGAACTGTTTGTGATTAGGCAACACAAAAGAAACGGTCAGCCAGATCAAGGTGTGTGCGATGTATGACATGCGGTTCACCCGGATGAACTGTTTGCGTTGACACAAGAGAACAGAAATGGTTCAATATAACAAAAACCATAAATATTGTAAGGTTTGAGTTCAAAGATTAAAACGCCCAAATTCAAACATTGCAAGCTGCGTCATTTCTAAAAAGGGATCAGCCGCTCACAAGTCATGTATGGGTTTGACACAATAACTTCCATTGGCTTTGCCATATGCTCTTCCAATACGAAGTTTCGCATTTTTGGAGGCACTTCAATTCCACAGTACCAGCCGCCTCTGATAATCATACCATTGATCTTTCCTAATTAAATGTGTGTTCAACCTGAGTACCCTCAGCACCTTTGCTCTGGGAAGAAAGAACATGGCGAGTGTAATCTCTGTTGGAGTCCCTCGGTAGGAGTTCAAAGTAATATTTGAGAGATGCAGATCCAGGCATTCGATGTGATTGTCGTTATCAACATCTTCCACCGGGCCTAATATGCACTGCAAAAGAAGAGAACATGTTAGTGCCTACATGCAGTTTTGAACAGTGCTACACGCCCATTTAGTTTGCAGGATTTGTAAAATGCACCAACGTGCCATCTTCTATCTGTCATGATTAACACGGGCATTAATTTGATTAAAATCTAGAAACATGTAGCCTTCTTCACAAGAGGTTGGATTGGATGAAAAAATCCCTAAGAAAACTAGTACAGATGAATCCAAAGGAGAAATGCTTATGGATGATTGTAACCATATGAATAAAGCAACCAATATGGGGTGGGGGTGTATGTCCTAAAATCCTCCAAAATTCCTTCGCGGCTGACCGGCCACCTCGCGGCCGTGACAGAGAGGCTTCCAGGCCCTCCACCCAAGCCGCACCCGGCGCCGCTCAAAAAATACCAAGGCACGGGGAAATGCGCTAGACCTGCGGGATATGTTGGAGGACAAGGCAAGGCAAACAAGATCGATCTACGGATCGCGTGGGCACCCCACGACACGAGACTATAACCGTCACGCCGGATACAGTAAATCCGGCCGGGCCGAACACAGCAGACAAAGCTCATTTGAGCTACGTCGTGATATAGCCCAGTACATAGGTGCAACACACCCACTATGCTTCACAGATGAAGTAATGGATCATCAAATCCCAGAGGGTTTCAAACCCGTAAACATTGAATCATACGATGGCACAACAGATCTTGCGGTATGGATCGAGGACTATCTCCTTCATATCCACATGGCCCGCGGCGATGATCTACACGCCATCGAATACCTCCCACTCAAGCTTAAAGGACCAGCTCGGCATTGGCTTAACAACCTGCCAACAGAGTCAATTGGTTGTTGGGAGGACCTGGAAGCCGCATTCCTCGACAACTTCCAGGGCACCTATGTGCAACCACTAGACGCCGATGACCTTAGCCACATAATTCAGCAATGGCAGGTCGCGTCACAACAAGCACAAGCGTTGCATTAACAGCGACAACGCTAAAGATACAACAGTTAATGCCGGATTCAGAGGATCTAAACCGGTCAGCGGAAAAAGGCATTCAAAACAAACACTCCGGGCCCATCCAGTTTGGACCGTATACTCGATCACTCGTGCCAGATACATTGTACCCCCGAAAAGCCAGCCAATCACACCAACAGGGATTGTTGGGTGTTCAAGCATGCCAGCAAGTTAAATGCCAAAAACAGAGACAAGGGGCTACACAGCGACAACGATGATGAGCCCAGGCCGCCGAACAATAGTGGACAGAAGGGATTCCCCCGACGAGTGCGGACGGTGAACATGATATACGCAACCCACATCCCCAAGAGGGAGCGGAAGCGTGCGTTAAGGGACGTATACGAGTTGGAGCCAGTCGCCCCAAAGTTCAACCCATGGTCCTCCTGCTCGATCACTTTTGATCGAAGGGACCACCCCACTAGCATCCTCCATGGAGGATTCACCGCATTGGTTCTAGACCCAACCATCGAAGGATTTCACCTCACTAGAGTCCTTATGGACAGCGACAACAGCCTGAACCTGCTTTATCATGATACAGTGCGGAAAATGGGCATAGATCCCTCAAGGATTAAACCCACAAAAACAACCTTTAAAGGCGTCATACCAGGTTTAGAGGCCAATTGTACAGGCTTAGTTACACTTGAAGTGGTCTTCGGATCCCCGGATAATTTCCGAAGCGAGGAGTTAATCTTCGACATAGTCCCGTTCCGCAGTGGCTATTATGCACTGCTCGGATGAACCACATTTGCAAAGTTCAGTGCAGTGCCGCACTACGCATACCTCAAGCTCAAGATGCCAGGCCCACGAGGAGTCATTACGGTCAATGGAAACCCCGAACGCTCTCTCCGAACCGAGGAGCATACGGCGGCCCTCGCAGCGAAATACAAAGCAGCCTCTCAAGGCAATTACCCAGTCCGGCTTTTAAATGTCTGGACTCCGTCAAGCGCGCCCGGAGTAACCTACAGCAAGACCTCCTGGCACGTTACGAGCAAGCGTAGCAATGCGGCCCCAACCCCAGCCCTCGCGAAGCTGCAAAATCAATACTACGCGTACATAATTATGCCCTGAAAATACCATGGGCACAGGGGGAGGGGCACGACCACGGCATGCCCAAAATGCGGCTCAACCGCACTAGGGGCTCCCGATTTTGACAATTTTTCTTAATTTCAGGACTCCACTCTCCGGAAGGACTGTCCGGCAGTACAATCGTCGAACACACGATGCAACAACAATGGAGGCAAGAAGCTACGTCGAATTCCCAGGTGGTCTCTATAACGAGCAAAATACCTGTCTTACATACTGCCCCACAGCTCGCCCCTAGAGGGGGACATGTCAAATAGTCCCATCTCTTGCTTATCGCATTATTTGTACCGTTCTGCTTTTTCCGCAGCCTTTTTGAATAAACAATGCTTAGCTTCAGCTTATTATTGCATTCTCTATTCATTTCTTTCTCTTTTCATATATATGTTCAGTTATGACATTTAGCACACGTACACTTTGGTACGGCCAATACGCCAGGGGCTCAAGCACCCCATAATACGACGTGAGAAGTCCAAACACTTTCATAAGTGCGGCCCTCCGAACTTATAGCATTATATGCATGAGCTCCGAATCATGTCTTTGGTCAATAGTTGGGTTTGCCCGGCTCCCATGTTTTGGTACCTTACGTTCCGCTATATCGGCTAAGGTAGCGCTGGGAGAACTACTGCAATTGTGCCCCGGTTGAGCTGGGTTAAGCACCTCAGTAGAGAAAGCTAAAACTGACTGTCATGATAGGGCGAGAGCTGGTCGCTGTTCGAGAGGTTTCGAGTCCTTAAAGACTTATGCCGCTTAGAGCGAGGAGTCGGCTTTGTCCGGCCTAGGCGTGTATAGCGCCCCGAACTCGGTCTTCCGAACACTAGGGGCTTCGCCGAAATTTAAAATTATAGAATTCTCTGGCTTAGTGAGAGTGATAACGCATTATAGTCTGATTGCCTTCTTCGTTGTGCTGAGCACCTCCCTCGAAGGACCAAAGAATGGGAAGAAGAGCGCTTAGCTTTATCCCGAACACCCCAGCACTCGTGGCATGGGGGCAGAACCCGACGACTCGCCATCTCTCAAATTAAATAAACGGCCGCATAGAAGGTAATATTTTAAATTAAACAAGTGTTGCATAGCGCATATGAACAAGTTTTCAGTGTACAGGATAACACGAGCGAGTTTAATCAAATATTACATCCCTGGCACATTCATCCGCCACAAGGCGGGCACCCTTTAGGACACCCTCATAGTACATCTCGGGGTGGCGATGCTCCTTGCCCGGCGGTGGCCCGTCCTTCACCAGCTTCTCCGCGTCCATCTTGCCCTAGTGCACTTTAGCATGGGCAAGGGCCCTACGGGCGCCCTCGATGCAGGCGGAGCGCTTGATAACCTCAAGCCACGGACAAGCATCCACCAGCCGCCTTACCAGCCCAAAGTAGCTCCCAGGCAGAGCCTCTCCAGGCCACGGCCGAACTATGAGGCCCTTCATGGGCTGTTCGGCCGCCTTAGGGAGATCGACCAGTTGCTTCAGCTGGTCTCTCAAGGGCACCGGGTGTCTGGCCTCAGCATACTGAGACCAGAACAGCTTCTCCGTCGAGCTCCCGTCCTCGGCCTGGTAGAAGGCAGCGGCATCTGACACGCTACGGGGCAAATCTGCGAATGCTCCTGGAGAGTTCCGGACTCGGGTAAGTAACAAGTAATTCACTTTCACGTTCTTGCTTTGCATAAAGAATGCCTTACCCGCCTCTATCTTCTTCATCACCTCAACTTCCTGGAGGGCTTTTTTGGCTTCGGCCTTGGCAGACTTGGCACTTTCGAGGGTCGTCGCGAGCTTGGGCTCTCACGTATTTGAGTCAAGCTCCAAACTCTCGTGTTTTTTCACGAGAGCCTGGAGCTCTTGCTGTACCTCACCAACTTCCGCCTCATGTTTCTCCCGCTTGGTGCGCTCCGTGGCCGCCTTCTTTTCAGCCTCGGAAAGTGCTTACTTAAGGGTCGCCACTTCAGTCGTGGCCACTAGCACGTAAATAACGATCCTGTGATTTTCTGCAACTACATTTTCTTTCTTTTATATATTCTTACACAAGGCATTGCATACCCTGGTTCTCCTCGAGCTGCTTCTTGGCAAGGCCGAGCTCTTGCTCAGACCGCTCGAGGTTCTGCTTCAGTTTGTCCACCTCTGCAGTCAGTGCGGCAGAGGCTAGCAACAAAGCCTGCATACGCATATTGACTTAATTATGTTAGACTCCTGTGAATATTATTAGATCCTCTATTCGGCTTTTCTTTTTGAACGCGAAACACAGCATCAGGGGCTACTGTCTATTCGGTAATATTTTCACATATTTTTTACATACCTCAAAGCGTGTCAGCAGGCTGGCACAGGCTTCAATCAGCCCGCTCTTGGCAGACTGAACCTTCTGGATCACCTCACTCATGATAGTGCGGTGCTCCTCGTCGATGGAGGCGCCGTTAAGCACCTCCAGCAAGTTATCCGGTGCCTCCGGTTGGACGGAGGTCACCGGCGTCGTAGGCTTGCCCTTCTTCTTAGGGGGCGCCTGCCGGACTCCGGAACCATTGAAGGTTCCGGTGCGGTGTCCGGCCCAGGGCCAGACTTGGAGCCCATGGGGGTCTTATCCCCTTTACGCCTGGAGTCCCGTAGGTCACCTTCCGGTGCCTCCAGCGCCACCTCCCCCTGGCATTGAACCTTTTGGGACAACACCTCGGCGTCATTGACACGCCGAAAGTGAAAAACTATTCACATCCGACGAACCCAGGGAACCGCTCGATGACACGTCGAGTCGGGCTTTGGGCGGACTGCATAATTAGATTCTGCGTCAGGAGAAGCGGTGCAATAAAGGAATGCCATGAGTCACTCTGGTGTCCGAATACTTACGACTTTGCCAGGGGCTTGCCCCTGGGCGGCCACTCCTCGTCGCTGTCGGCGGCATTGGTGGAGTTGTCCGGAGGGAGGGTCCTTCCTTTCTTGGACCCTCCGGCCTCCCCAGTTGGGGCGGCCTTCCTTTTCTTTTCTCCCCTTCTGCTGGGGAAGAAACCTCTCTTTCCTCCTCCTCGTCTTCGTGGGAGGAGTGCGCCTCGGAGTCAATTACGGTGAGTCTGACTCCACCAGGCGCCGGGAACTCATCCGGGTTCCCGTGGCCTTCTTCTCCGGCACCACGTAAGGTGCCGGAACCAGCAGCTGTCGGCGTTCTGGGAACGGGGGTCCCCAGACTTGCCTGCCCGCGGCCTGCGGCGTGGCTCAAAGGGGGGCCCAGCACCGCCCACCTTCATCAACACAGACCCAAGACCCTCGCGAGGGGCCAAGCCTCACGGGGCGGACAACATGGAGCGTCCTCAGGCACGGCCTCATCAGGCTGGCTCGCGAGGAGGCGGAGAGATCAAGGCAGGGTACCTCATGAGGTGCCCATGACACAAGCCATGACGACCAAGGGCGCCAGGCGGGCGCCAGCCCACGCAGTGTCCTACTTTCCTCTTTGGTGCAAAGGGAGCAAGCGCAGGCGAGAGCATCAAGCAAAGGCACCTGTTTCGGTGCAACGAGACCAAGACCAGCCCAACGGCAGGGAGGAAGTCATTGTGGAGCGCAAGCCAGCGTCACCACCAGAGCCTTTGGCAGGCGAGGACCAACTTTTGTCAGGATAAGTGTACGGTGTGTACCAGATGTTCCCCTTCAAAATGGCCAATTGTTGGCGCCCTTCCCGCTCAATATTTGGGAAGAGGCCCAGGGCCTTTGACTATAAATATGACTAGCCACCCCCAGGGTAGAGGGAGGCAATCGGAGATCGGGATAGACAGAGAGAGAGGAGAGAGAGAGAGAGAGAGAGGGAGAGAGAGAGAGAGAGGGAAGGGTGACTGAACTCCTCCTAGCAGTTCATCGCCCCCGCCAAGAACAGACCCTCGCGAGGCTGTTCTTCCTTGTATTGCTCATCATCATCAGCCCAAGAGGCAATCCACCACACCACACTGGAGTAGGGTATTACACCATAATGGTGGCCCGAACCACTATAAACCCTGTGTCTCTTGTGCTGTTCTTTCCATAGCTTAGATCTTAGCGTGGCGGTGGGGTGCAGGTAGGTAGAAGGCGAAATCTCCACGTGCACCCCAGTGTTCGAACCACAAGGGTCTGCCGGAACCCTAAATCCGACATTTGGCCCACCATGTAGGGGTGCGCCGGAATTCGTCTTCCACCGCCCCGTCCTCCTCCGACCATCGCATCCATGTCTGACGCTCGTCGGGCCCGCGCCGAGCACCGAGCCGCTCTCGCTTCCCGCGTCGCCCAGAGGGCTCCTGTCTGCGGGCGTCCTCGCCATTCCCCGTCACCAGCCGTCAATGCCGCCACCGGCCCGGCGGGGAACGAGCAACAAGCGTCGTCTCAGCATCCGTCCGTGCGGCAAGACAGCCGCACCGCTACCCCCTCGCTCACCCCAGCTGGTTCTTCGTCCCACGTGCTCCGCGCGCCCATGGAGGCTCGAGCTGCGCTCATCGCGGAAAACGAGCTCCTGCGCTACCGTCCCGTCGACGACGTCTACAAAGAATGGCTCGACCGCGTCGCCGAGCTCGTCCGCGCCGAACGGGGCTCTCCTACGCCGTCCGTTCTGCTGCACCGCGCCCCGCCCTGCGCGGGCGACGAAGCTCCGGGGGGCGCCCCAGCCGCCTCCTCCTCAAGAAGAAGCCCTGGCCCCTAGGCGGAACCCACTCCGTCAGGTGTCAGCGCGGCAAGAGCAGAGCTGCCAAGAAGTCCCTCGCCCACAAGAACCTGCCCGGGCGCTCGCTGCTCCAGCACGCCGCGACCATGCTCCTGCTCCCGCACGTCGAGACCCCGCGCTGCTCCCAGCTGCAGCGCATGGGGACCTGCAAGACTAAGCTCTCCGTCACCCAAGGCCTCCTGTGGCCACAGCAGGCTGCCGTGCCTACACCACCGAGCTACGCAGCGCCGCGTGGCCTGGCAAGTTCAAGCCAGACCTGCCTCCTCGCTACGACGGCACGGCCGACCCTGCGGAGTTCCTCCAGCTCTATGAGCTAGGCATCGAAGCTGCCAACGGAGACGAGAAGGTCATGGCAAACTGGTTTCCCATGGCGCTCAAGCACCGGGCCTGCACCTGGCTCCTGAACCTGGCTCCAGGCACGATCTCCTCCGGGGACGAGATGTGCGCCTGCTTCATCGCCAACTTCCAAGGTACTCGCGACCGGCCACTCGCCGTGAGCGACATGCACCGCATCAAGCAATAACCCGGACAGACCCTGCAAAAGTACATCCAGCGCTTCATCAACGCACGCCTCAAGATTGCCAATGTGTCCGAGGAGGCCATCATCTCAGCCTTCTCCGACGGCGTGCGCGACGTCGAGATGAAGGAGGAGCTGGCGATGCATGAAGACCTGTGCACTTCCTTGGAGCTGTTCAACTTGGCGACCAAGTGCGCCAGGGCTGAGGAAGGGCGTCTCTCCCTCCTCGAGCTGCCTGCCGCAGACCCAGAAGAGAAGAAGGCCAAGGCCAAGGATGTGAAGCGCAAGGGGGTTGCCGTGCTCGCGGCAGAACCAGACACCAAGCGGGGCAGAGATCAGCCTGAATCTTCCAAAGGTAGTCGGTACTGTGTGTACCACGACCTCCACACCCACAGCACCAACGAATGTCAAGAGCTCTGAGCCGTGTGAGAAGGAAGGATCGACCGTCGTCCCGACCGCAGTGACCGTGTCTACGGTCGAGGAGGAGGAAGGAACGCAGGACGCTGGGAAGATCGCGGCCCGCGCCAAGGGTGGCGCGATCGACCTTGCGAGGATCGCTGGTAAGACCCGCCTCGCGAGGGAGACTGGAGGGATCAGCCTCGCGAGGATCGCCCGCAAGGCAACGCAAGCCTCCCTCCGCTGTCGCCGCGGCCAAGGAGAAACGACGACCGCCATCAGGACGAGGCGGCTGGGGGCTTCCAAGAGCCGCGCGCGATCGCTTGCATCCTGGGCGGAGCTCAAGCCCCAGCCTCTCAGCGCATCTTCAAGAAGTTCGCCCGTGAAGTGAATGCAGTCCTCCCCAAGCTCGAAACCACGCGCCCACTCAGGTGGTCGGCGTGCGCCATCACGTTCAGCTCAGCGGATCAGCTCAAGTGTGCGGCCACAGCCAGAGTCCTCCCGATGCTTTGTTCCCCAATCATCAGCAACATGGTGGTCACCAGGACCCTTATCGATGGTGAGGCAGGGCTCAACGTCCTGTCCGTGGAAACATTCAACAATCTCCAAGTGCCCTACAACCAGCTTAAGCCAACCAAGCCTTTCTCCGGAGTCACCGATGGCTCCACGGTCCCGATTGGGCAGGTCCGCCTCCCTGTCACCTTCGGGGCACGCGACAACTACCGCACCAAGCTCATCGACTTCGACGTCGCTCACATTCGCCTGCCGTACAACGCCATCCTTGGGTACCCAGCGCTGGACAAGTTCATGGCCGTAACTCACCACGACTACAACGTCCTCAAGATGCCAAGAAGCGGCGGAGTCATCACGGTGCCCTGTGAAGAGAAGGACGCGGTGTGTTCCCTGGAATGAGCCTTTCAGGTCGCATCATTGGAAGACCCGGATCGCAGAAGCAGGAGGCTTCCCGCGACCACCCCCAAGAAGAAGAAGACATCGTCCGGCCCGACCCCTCAGGAGGCAGGCCCCTCAGGGCCCGCGCCTGCCCAGGGGGAACCTCCTTCCATCATATAGGAAAGCGCACCCGGCGCCCTCCTTAGGCAGGGCTCGGGGGCTCTCCCCTGGAGGGCCACCGACCTGGCTAAGGTCACGAGGGAGGCGCTTGGGCACCACATGGAGGCGTGTTTCGAAGCACGTTTCCCTCAAGAAGGAGTAAGGCAAGGAGGGCCAGACCCTCAGGAGTTCGTTAGCAAGGCCATTCAGGAGCTACAGGAGTCAAGAGTCATGAGAGGCGGCCGCCGCCTACCAGCTGTGGCTCCCCATCCAGGCGAGGATGGTGGGCTGCGCGTCTGCATCGACATACCAGGGCTCAAACGAGTCGCCTCTCTGGAGCGCTGCGAAGGTCCACCCCACAGCTACGTTCGCATGCCTTACGGGTTGCCGAACGCGGCTGCCACGTACCAGCGCCTCATGAGGAGCATCATGGACGCTCAAGAGGCGAGGCGTTCCGCAGCCTTGGCGGAGATGGAGATGGTCCGCGAGGAGCCACCAGCGCCTCCGGAGCCTCCTGAGGCCCCTGGGCCTGGGGGCTCGTGAGGATCGGCTTCCGCAGCCCACCGAGTCTGCTACACCAGCACTCCTTCATCCTCAACATCATCAAGTGACATCTTTCAAATTTAATTTCCAGCTGGGAGCACCCCCCAGGGCTGCGTTATTCCCAGGCCGCGTGGGTCCGTCCCTGCGGCATGTATCCCTTTAATTTCATGTTGTTAGCTTACTTTGTTGGGGGTGCCCCTCGGGCTGCATCATCCCCAAGTCGCTCGGGCCTGACCCAGTGACGCCCGCCTTCCCAACATCTATTTGAATGAATCCACTCCTTCGCGGCTAATGTGTTTGACCTAGTTGCCCACTCAACTGTCACCAACTGACGGAGCTGCTCCCAAAATGGCACGACGCTTGCGCATGGGTCCATCCCTGCAACGCCGACAAACCTGAATGGCTGAGCTCTGGCCGCGGAAGCCCCGCATAGCGCCACCTCGTCAAGCCTTCAGTGCCTCATCGCCCTCGGAAGCAACCAACGGCTGACTGTCAATTATCATGCCAACCCCTCGTTCTTTCTATGATGAGTCTACAGGATCTCCTAAAGGAGCTGCGTCAGGCGAGGCCTTTACGGTGTCTCCTTCACTCTCATCCACGCGAACTGCTTGCACGTTAAAGGGGGGTGCCTGAGCATCGCGACTCAGGGCTCCTACTGGCTCTCCAGCCCTCACCCTCTGGCCTTGTCCACGGCATTGCGACCTGGCATACCAGCGACGGTTGAGACTCGCTCGAGGGCCGGGACCCGAGGACGTAGAGTAGAAAGGGGAGCAAAGGCGAGAGGGGAGGGACACGCGAGGACCTCACCGAGCAACCTCGAGCCTGCCGATGCATGGACCCGGCGACACACCAGGGAGCGGTCCCTGATTATCGAGATAAGTCACCACCCGGAAGCACCAGCTACCGTGGCACTGTCCCCGCACCTAATGCAATCCCGTGTTAGCGACGCCGCTCTCCTTTCTCACCGAACGACGGCTGCTTGGGCGCCAAAGGGGACCTCCTGAGCATCGCGACTCAGTGGCTCTTACCGGACCCCGGGTCGCTCACCTCCTGGCCTTCACCACGGCATCGCGACCTGGCATACCAGCGACGGCTGAAGCCGCCTTGGGACTGGGACCTGTCAGCGCAGAGCACCAAGCACTCATGAGGTTCAAAAGGGAGAACTGAGCTAAGACGGAATGAGCAACTCGCACAATTCTACGACAAGGGTTATATTAACAAACAGGATCACAGGCACCTTACAAGCCCCCACAGGCGCGTCTTTGATTCCTCGCAGGGAACAGATCCTAAAAGGACCCTAACTACACGCGTCCCCACAAAAGACGCTATCATCAACAGTGGGTCATCAAGCACCCGCGCCAACCCCATCCAAATCAGAGTCGGCGACGGCCTGACGAGCCCGCCTTGCTCCAGGAGCGGCGCCGGGTCGGGGGCTCGTAGCTGTCGTCGCTCGTCTCCGAAATCGCGAAGAGCGCGCCGGAGTCGCTGGATCCTCCATCGCCTCCGCCGCCTGAGGAGTCGTCAAGGGAGCGGTCGGCGGGCCCAGTCCTCGCCGTAGCAGGGTCCCGACCACCACTCCCGGGGCAGCACTCCAGCCGGCGCCCATTCGCATCGAAGACCTTGAAGAACATCACCGAAGCACCATCGTACTCCAAGCGGATCGCGAAGGCGCCTCTTATCCTGCAAACCCGGGCGATTTCACCCCAGCCTCGAGTCATGAAGACCTCGCCCGGGGCAACGACCGCGACCTCTGCCTCGGTCGCGAGGGTGCTGTAGCCGGCGTGCTGTAGCCAAAGCTCCAGGAGTTCTCCCTACGGGATGATGGAGGCGAAGAAGGGAGGAAGGCGAATCCAAGACTGAGGAGGCATGGTGGCGTGGAGCACGAACTCTCGGGAGGAGCCCTCGGTGTGGAACCCGGGGGGGACGACCCACACCTTCGTGACCCGTTGGCGCCGACGGCGGCGCCGCCCGTGGCGTCGGCATCGACTCCTTCAGAGCCCTCGATGCGGGCGTACAAGGGAAGCGGGAACCCCGGCGGTGCCCGCTCGCCCCAGGGCCTCGGTGCCACCTGATGGGCCCCCTCGTCCCGGTGGCGGAGGGTGAGCCATTTCTTCGGCGGGAGCGGGTCTGGTTCCTCTCGGGGAGCCTTCCACTACTAGGAAAAGGGCTATAGATAGGATTGGTACTAATGGCGCACCATGAAAGTAGTGCGCCACTACTATATACTAATGGCGCACATGTTTGTGATACGCCATTAGTGTGGAAGACACTAATGGCGCACCAGAAACAGGGTGCGCCACTAGTATGAATTTTTTTCCATTTTTCCATACATACTAATGGCGCATCAGGTCCATAATGCTCCATTACTAGTTATAACTACTAATGGCGCACCATGCAGACAGTGCGCCATTACTGCAAAAATTTTTATTCTTTTTTTTGCAAAACTACTAATGGCGCATCTTCTCACAGTGCGCCATTACTAGTTTAAACTAGTAATGGCGCACTGTGAGAAGATGCGCCATTAGTATATATATTTATTTTTTTTACTTTTTTGCAACTACTAATGGCGCACCACCTGCTGGTGCGCCATTAGTAACCAGGGTTACTAATGGCGCATTTGCTTGTGGTGCGCCATTAGTAACATGGGACCCCAACAAGATATTTTGGACAGCCCCACACCTACCCACTCACTTTCCCCACTTCATTCCATCCGCCTCCTTCTCCAAGCTTTCGGCCATCTCCTCCTCCTCACCTCATTTCCACCATAGATTCATCAAAATTAAGTGGTGAAATTACCTTTTTTGGTAGGTAAGTAAGGGAAAGCTATCTTCATGATGTAGATCTACTTTTTTTCTCCCTAGCTCGCTCCAACAACGTGCACATGCACTTTTTGTGGCCTAGCTAGATCTATGTATGTTTGTGGTGTTGCATGTGTTTGTGGTGTTGCATATATGTTTGTGTTTGAAGGTACCGGTATTTGAAATGCGATAGTTGCCAATATTTTGCCGGAATGTTTTGATTCATTTCCGTTTCGGCGAGAATTTTGGCACTATGCATTCTTTTTGGTCCTATTTTTCGGGAAGGTCAGGCCAAATTTTTTCTTGGTTCTAAAATATCGTTTTGCTCTACCCCGTAGGCGACCATGGTCCGCACGATGACTGAAGGCATCGTGAATAGGTTTTTGAGCTCCGCGAAGGCCGAGATGCTTCAAAAGAACAAGACGGAGATAAGATGTCCGTGTCGAAGATGCAAGCTGAAGAGACTTATTGCGGACCCGGATTCCGGGCAGGTGCGGGACCACCTGCTCTTGCGTGGTTTCATGGATGGCTATCGGTGGCAAGGTGATGAAGATGACTATGCAGTCGTCCATGGCCGGCGCCGGGCAAGAAATAAGGAAGGGCAACAAGTCAAGTACCACCGCGGCGAGGGCGGGCGAGAAGACGAAGAACCTCCAGGACATGATCACGACGGTGATGCTGTACACAGTCATCATGTAGAAGATGTCGTACATGATGATGAGGAAGATCAAGACGAAGGGCATGATCATGAAGATGAAGATGCCGGAGCAGACGACGATGGAGGCTGGGTGCAGGACCCTCATATTCAAGAGCTGCTTCTCAAGCAAACTGTCACACCCTGCATTTTGTAACATGTCATTTGCATTAATAAAGCATGAAAATTAGGACCAACAAAAACTTTTGCATTATTTGGCTTTTATTTTGAAGTTGGTTTTCTCTGTGTGGTTTTTCAAGTACTCTTAATAGTCAACTACTCCACCTACTATACTTCATCTCCTTGACCCAAACTTCTGCCCAATGATCATGCCATGTGTATAGAGCAATATAGTATTTTCTTACAAAAATAATTTGGCCAAAGAGTATTTTCAAAAATTAGTTTTCCAAAAATCCCAGGATTGAGGTTTGCACTGCAAATACTTAATTAAGGGCAGTAAAAATATTTCAAAAGGTATATTTGAAACCTATTAGATATAGGATACCCAGAAACCACAAAAATATAATTTTGAAAGTTATTTTCCTATTTTATTTAAAGATTTTTCTTAAGGCCAGAAATGGTCTTAAATAGGTTAAAATTATTTAAAAGCTTTAAAAATATTTGAGAAAAATTAGGGAGACTCAATGGACATATATTTTCCATATATATGAGTTTCAACACATGGTTATGATCAAAATATTGGACAAAACCTCCCAAAACCATTTCTGCCCATTTCAAGGATTTGAAATAATTCTACAGGAAATATTTTCATAAAAATCCAAAGAAAATCCAGCAAGTCAAAAATGCATATAGTGATCACCTTGCCAAGCCTCATGTCAATTAAAGTCATTTTGGTTCACCAAAATGCCCCAAAACCCTCTCTGACCAGAATCAAATTTGATGAAGTTTGTACTACCAAATTTCTCTCCTTGACCCCAACTTTTGTGAGCATGTTCAAATGACCAAATGAGGCCACTACACCAAGTGGTGCATCAAGGAGAAGTGATTTGCTCAACTAGATCTACACAAGTCTATTTCTGCTCATTTTCTAGGGTTTACAAAAGTTGCATTGGCAACTTTGCCCAATTAAGCTCCAAATTGGTGGAAGGCCCTAATTATATGTGTCATTTCACCCTGTGGAGTATCATGGCAATTGGAGATCATTTGATTGCCAAAACCCTTATCAAACACCTTCTGCCACTTTCCAAAAATCCCCCTTTTGACCACTAAAACTATTCTCCTTGAGCTAAGATTTTTACCACAGTTCCTCCTGGACCCCTTGCACCTCCAGTAACAATGGCAAGTCCACAGCTCACTTATTGGAGGGGTAAAATCTCTCTCTCCCTCTCTGGACAACCACTTTCTCTCTCTCCCTCACCCTTTCTCCTCTCCTACTGGCTCTCCAGGGAATCCAATGCCCCTACCCTCTTCTTTACTCCTCCCTAGGGCTACCAGACATGCTTGGCCGCGCCCACTTTGCCAAAAAATGGCATGCCGGCCATTTGCACGCTCTGGAGCGCGCTACAGTGCGCTCCCGCACTGTAGCCGCCCTCGGCCCAACGACTCCGACCACCTCGGGCCTCCCCCGCGCGACTGCCGATGCACCTCGGCGTCCGCGACACGCTACGCGGTCGGCCCCCTCCTCTCTCCTCCTCCCCGTGCCTCCACGCTAGCGAACAGAGGCCGCCCGAGCGCGCCAATGGAGCGGCTCGCACGCGCGCACCCCTGACCTCTCCCCACTTCCTCTCTTTATCTCACCCGACGTGGTCGACGTCCAGGAACACCCCAGACACCACGCCTGCTCTCCCAGAGCCCTGCAACGACGAGCGTGAGCTCGCCGGCGCACGAGTCTGCTGGACCTTTCCGTTCGCCTATATAAAGGCCTCCCCGAGCTCCCCTCTCCTCAGCACTCGCCCTCTAACCCCCCTAGTCGCTCCCCTGCACCCCCTGTTCCTCCCCAAAGCCGCCCGAGCTCGAGATCGAGCTCGAGCTCCGCCGCCTCGGGTCGCCGTCGATCTCAGGGTATGGGCTCCCTCTGCCCCTTCTCTCTCTCGATCTGGACTCTCCTCACCTCCCTGATCATTTCCCCTCCGTTTCCCCTCTCTTTTGCAGCCGGAAACGACCGGAGCCGTCGACACTCGACGCTCCTCCGCCGCAAACCTCGTCGCCGGCGAACCCCTGCACCCCGGCGACCAACTCCGGCACCACCCAAACGGCGACATGACGAGGAGTCCAGCGGTGCCGTCAGCTCATCTCGCCGTGCCCGGAAACGTCGCCGGTGAGCTCGCCGCCCCACTGACCCAGGGTTGACGACGACAGCCGTGGGGCCCGTCCGTCAACCCCTCGCCCTGACGCCTGGGCCCCGCCCGTCAGGTTTGAACCTGGCGCGCGCGCGTGCACTGGTGCGCTGGGCCGCCTCTCTGGCCGGGCCTGCTGCCATGCAGCTGTTCTGGCCCAGCAGGAACAGGGCCCTTTTCTTTTTCTTTTTCTGTCTCTTTTCCAAAAATTCCTCAGGACAAAATATATGTCCAAATAAATTAATTCCAATTCCTAAATTCCTAGAATATTGCAACCTATTTAATGGTGCAACTTTCATTCAAATCCAACCAACTTTTATGTACTTTTCAAATTTAAATTCAAATTCGAGCACTTTAATATCTGTTTGGAAATCCATATCCCCTCTTATATAACTCCAAATCCAAAACTAGGAATTTTCCCCTTCTTAGTTTTCAACCTAGTATTTTACAAAAATGAGTTGACATTTTTCTGAGCACTTTGGTTTTATTATTGCCTAAGTTTCTCGTTATTATTTTGCGACGATAGATTACGTTGCTGACGAAGGAGTTGGACCAAAAGACTTTGAAGACCCAGAAGACTTTGCCGAGCCAGGCAAGCAGCCCTTTGACCATGTCTATGACACCCTTTTTATGCATGCCATATAACACTTTATTAGTGTTGCTTCGAAATCATGATGTGGTGGTAACCACTTTGGTGGGTTGCCTTCGTTACTTCCTCGTTGGTACCTGCATTATGCATGACCCTACCTTCTTATGAGGGTTATGCCAGTGGGAGTAGATAGGATGCCAAAGTAGTTGCTACGCAAAAGGGGACGGGTATATGCATGGTGATGGAGTCAAAGTGTTTTCAAAGACTATTCGAAAACCCCGTCGGGTGCCACTTATGCCCGAGGGAGACAATGAGATGGGTAACCACTTGATGACGAAGTGGTGTACCAAGGAAAGTGTGTGTGTTGTTTTCGAAAACGGATTAGATTTAAGATTTGTCGACTGTCCCAACCATACATGCGCAACCACTCTACCCTTATATGGGAAAGGGCATTATCGATTACCTAGGCCGATACTAGCTTGGAGCCCGCATTACTAGTGACGGGAGAGTTGTTGGTGCGCTCTCTCGGGACGGGGTCATGCCAGGTAGGGCGGCCATCACTGTTTTTATAGGGCACCGGATACACCGTTGTGTCCCCTCTCGGGTGATACGATCTCGAGTGAGTCTCGTATGATGTACATCGTGAGGACACGGAACAACGAGTGGACTCCTTGTTAGTGTCGTCTAGGGAAAGGTAGTGATCGGGTGCTTACCCCGGGTACCTGAGGTACCGCGGGTCGTGGATAACATGAAAGTTCCCCGGATCTTGTGGGTAAAGTGTGCAACCTCTGCAGAGTGTAAAACTATTCGAATTGCCGTGTCCACGGTCAAGGACAGTTGGGCGGTGCTGCTTAAACTACGTCCACATGTTTGCAAACCAGAGTGTGTGTGTTCGGGTAAGTGGGAAGAACTACTTGGGTCAAGTCAAGGACTTGACATGATGGAGTTGGGTTTGTGCTCACTCTATTTATGTTGATATCTGTAACCTGTCCTCTTGGTTACTTGAATTCTCGTGATGCGTGTCTTACAAGTTGTTGAACATGTCATTGCACTCAAAACTAGCTTTCCGCAAAAATTTACCAATCATGCATTGTTGTACCTTGAACCAAAACATGGGTTGCTTGTGAGTACATTCAAAGTACTCATTGGCTTCCCACTGGTTATTTAATTGGCGGAAGAATAGGAGTTCGAAGAAGAATTCTTTGGAGACGAACATGCGAACTAGGACGTTTCCCAGTCAGAATGCCTGTAGGGTTAAGGCATATGGCATGGGTTCTACTTATCGACGAAGATTTCCGCTGCTTGTGTTTCATTTGATGTTCAGCCCTTAAGGCTTTATCTATGTAAGACTTGACCATAATGGTCATAATTTCTGTAAGACGGTATGTATGGATGTAAGACTCTTGTTATTCAGCTTCTGTGTGTTCAGTGAGCATTGATCTCTGGTATCACTGTACACGTGCATTCGGTGATCACGACTTATGAGTCGGGGTCCCCACAGAGCTGGTATCAGAGCCATCCTGACTGTAGGAAGCCTTAGTTAGCATGGACGTTAGTTAGCTTGAGACCATCTGAACCTCTCTCCTTTTCTAAGCTTACCCACCCAAGATATATTTACCTTATTGACCTCTCCCATTCAACCTTTGTAGATGGCTGTCGTACCCAAAGACTTCCTGACCAACGGATTTCCCGTGCTTCTCGAGGATAGTCTCAAGAAGTGCCAGTTCCACCGAGCCCCCATTTTCACCTACCATGAGCACTGGATCAATGACACCGAGACGGAGTATCACGTGGAAGTGATCGTGAAGGCCAATGACTCTCCAACAAGCTGGTTCTTCGAGGGACCCCAGATGGCAACACTAGTTCTTGTTGTCGAGACGGCAACCCTCAAGGCACTCACCCGCCTTCGAGACCTTCTCCCCGAGATGGCAGACGATATGGCAACCCGCTTCTTGCCTTACCGGAAGGAAGGTGAGGATGAGAGCAGTGCACCAGCTCCACCACTAGAAGAAGGACTTCCACTCCGATTCCAGAGCTACTTCAGCCTTTGTGCAGATAGTTTGGCACAACACTTGGCCTCGGAATCGATGGAACTCCGAGAGGAACTTCATGAGACCAAGGCACTTCTTCGCCAGGCACAAGAGAAGACGGATAGGATCAAGAAGGAAGGTGCTCCCCCTGGTCAGCCCGCAATCGCATACCGAGGCGGAAGACCCCCAAAGGATGGAGAACCATCACAGCAACACCGCATGAGCGCAAAGGAATACTACAAGCTCTTCGCACCACCGGCAAAGCAACGCCGTGTTGAGCTCCTCCACTCTCCCACCCCTTCAAGTGAAGAGGAAAGTCAGGCCACCAATGACGAGGAGGAAGACCCAGAAGAGCCAGACTACGCGGCCGAGCATTCCACCACTTAGGCATCATTCGCAACCCGGATATGCCCGTTAGTAACCCCTACGGTAGGATAGGTCGTGTACCCCTATGCGAAGTCGAGTCCTTGTAATGGTTCATATGAAACCTTGTGGTGTTGTGTTTGCTTTTGAGGTGTTTGATGGATGTCGTGCTTTCCTTCGGGAACTTGTAAGCGACTACATCACCCATCTGGATTTTAATGAATGTGTTTGCCTTTTGGCCCTTGCATGAAAACAATTAGTGTCATACCAACCCCCTTACTAGGCATCCCATCTATATTGCTTTCCCCACCTTTCCCAATCATGAGATCTTGATCGCTCCAACAGGATGCCTGTTGTAACTCATACTGGTACCTCTACCCAGCAGCAAGAAGCCGGAGAAGGAGCCAGTCAGGACCAAACCCAAGGACAAGCCCCACCACCACCACCTCCAAACATGGACATGGCTCAGCTTCTCCAAGCCTTCCGAGTGGAACGCCAAGCCAACACTGCAGCCCTCCAGATGATTGCTCAAGCTGTCAACCGCCAGCCGGCGGGAAACGGCAATGGACGTTCCACGTTGGTGGAGTTCAAGAAGCATGCACCACCCACCTTCATCGAGACTGCTCGTCACGCCCAAGATGCGACCCTATCATAAAGGAACTTGAAGGTCCCACCAAGGATAGAAGCGCATCTTGAAGACACTTTTGCAAGGTGGATATCATTACATCAACATTACATAATAGTGGGGATACATCCAATACATCAAATGACACATGAATACAACTGTACATCATATACAAGATCAACATCCGACTACGGGTGAAACATAAACAGAAACTCAAACGACATCCACCCTGCTAGCCCAGGCTGCCGACCAGGAACCTATCCCTCAATCGAAGGAGAAGCAGAAGAAGAACTCCAACACAAATTAACATCGCTCTCGCGTCATGATCATCGCATAACTTGTACCTGCAACTGGTGGTGTAGTAATCTGTGAGCCACGAGGACTCAGCAATCCCATTACCATGGGTATCAAGACTAGCAAAGCTTAATGGGGAGGGAAGGGGTAAAGTGGTCAGGTTGCAGCAACGACTAAGCATGTATGGTGGCTAACTTACGCAAATAAGAGCGAGAAGAGAAGCAAAGCAAGCGGTCGTCAACTAGTAATGATCAAGAAGTGATCCTGAACTCCTACTTACGTCAGACATAACCCAGAAACCGTGTTCTCCTCTCGATCAACCGCGAAAAGAGACACTCACGGTTACGCACACGGTTGGTGTATTTTAGAAGAGTTTACTTTAAGTTTACTACAACCGGACATTAACAAATTCCCATCTTCCACATAACCGTGTGCACGGCTTTCGAAAGTTCAAACCCTGCAGGGGTGTCCCAACTTAGCCCATTATAAGTTCTCGTGATCAACGAAGGATATTCCTTCTCCCCGGGAAGACCCGATCAGTCTCGGAATCCCGGCTACAAGACATTTCGACAGTAATAAAACAAGTCTAGCAAAGCCGCCCGGATGTGCCGACAAATCCTGATAGGAGCTGCATATATCTCGTTCTCAGGGCACACCGGATTGTCCAAACTTCCGGTAAGCGAACCCAGAGTTGCCCCTGGTGGCCACCGGCGGCTGACGGTTTGGACCAGCACTCACGACGAGCACTGGCCCGGGGGGGGGGGGGTAAAATAAAGATGACCCTCGAGAGCGCGACTCCCAAGGGAAGTAGGGCTAGGTGAGGCAAATGGTAAAACCAAGGTTGGGCCTTGCTGGAGGAGTCTTATTCAAAGCGAACTGTCAAGGGGGTCCCATAAATCACCCAACCGCGTTAGGGACACAAAATCCGGGAACATAATACCGATATGACGGAAACTAGGGCGGCAAGAGTGGAACAAAACACCAGGCACAAGGCCGAGCCTTCCACCCTTTACCAAGTATATAGATGCATTAATAGTATAAGAGATATTGTGATATCCCAACATAAACATAAACATAATCCAACATGGAGCAATCTTCATCTTCACCTGCAACTAGCAACGCTATAAGAGGGGCTGAGCAAAAGCGGTAACATAGCGAAACAACGGTTTGCTAGGAAGGGTGACAAAGGTTAGGGGTTCATGGCAATTTGGGAGGCTTGATAAGCAAGTGGTAGGAAACACAGCATAGCGATAGAACGAAGCAACTAGCATAGCAATGATAGTAATGAGATCCAAGGTGACGGTCATCTTGCCTGAAATCCCGCTAGGAAGAATAACGAGTCCATGAAGAAGATGAAGCCACGAAGACGAACCAAGCGAAGACGAACGAATCCTCACGATCGCAACGAAACGGGAACTATCGAGAAGAAGCACACAACACGGTAAACACACTACACATAAACAAGGCATGATGCACAACCAAGTATGATGCATGACAAGGCTACATGAAGCTACTCACGGCAAGAGATGATGCATACAAGAACAACATATCAAAGCAAGTTTAAATGAGGCCGGAAACAACATAGAACAACTCCGGTAAGTACTCATATGCAAATTTCAAAATTGGTCCAGATCTGAATAACCATAAGTTCAAGTTGTTAAACAGCAAGTTAAGATGCACCACGATGATCTACACGAAATTCTAGTCAAGTTACATATAAAGATCATTAGATTCGGAGCTACGGCCTAGAAGATATGAGCAAAACAACATAAGCATGGCATTGATGCAAAATGCATTAAAACATCAAACAAACACCTCAAAACATGGATGAAACAAGGTAACATGAAACTACATGCAAAACTAAGCAAGTTTCATATAGAGCACACTCAAAACGGAGCAACGGTTCATCACATACACCCTATACAAGTTATAACAACAATCTGTCCAAAACAGCAAGTAGGCATCTAGCAAGCATCAAAACAGCAAGCTACAGGATCATAACATGATAACAAAAGGCATGGACATGATTTTCAGGTAAAGCATGACAAAACATGAACACTGAGCTATCTCCAGAAATCACTAGATCATTCCCAAACAAGCATGGCAATATTGCAAATAATAACAGGTTCACAGACTTGGCAGAATTTCAGGACATGGCCGAAATAACATCAGGTTGCAATGTTTAGAGCTATCAAACAACATGCTAAAGGAACTTATCATGGCAACAAAAGGCATGACATGAATCTACTAATACCATAGAACAAAAGCCCCTTACTGACCATAAGCCAAAAGGGAACAGAAGATATGATGGCAACCATGTAAACATAGCAAGTTTGGTTACAGATTCAGACTTGGTGAAAAACTGGAGCATGGCATAAACAGATAACAAGTAGGCATGTTTACGAGCTCGATGCACTCACTACGAGGTATTGCATTACAAACTAAGCATACACCCAGCAACTATACATGGCATAGAAGCTATACATGGCAAGAACAACAACATAGCCTGCAAGGATCAACTACAACAACCTTGGCAAAATTGAATAACACGTAAACAATCTGCCAAGAACATTTTATAGCAAAAGTAGGGCAAGCTTAAGACATGCTAGAGCACTCCATAATTACAAACAATGTCATGGATGGATAGAGCATGACATATATAACAAAACATCCTTACTGGTCATCCTCAAAAGAGGCATGGATCTCACTGTAGCAACATGAATACATGGCATAAAAATAACAGCAGACAAAGACTTGGTGAAATTCCAAGTCTCTGAAATCAGCAACATTATGATCCCTAGTTTGCATGCTTGTGCTAGTCACCACAGAGATCACAAAAATACATGGAATACACCCCTGTAAAGATGGCATGGCATATTTCAAAACACATGTAGAGCTCAAGTTCATAGGGTGCACACATCAATCATGGCAAAAATGACAAAAGTGCATGTTCTGTTAACAGGCAGCAGACAACATCATATAGGAGTTTTGCAACGATGATTAGGGCATCAGGATGAGCTCAAATGAACATGGCACAATGGATCAAAATATAAAGCATCTCCATATGAACATTTCGATATATTATACATGCAAAACAGAGCTGCGGTCATGGAGATATGGCATGATGAACAGGTTACGAAAATATGAACAGAGATGAGGACTTAGAGGATTTTTACCCCGCGAAAACTGGACGAGGACGTGCGGGATGGAGTGGATCGGGGCGGATCCGGGGTGTTTGGTTCCCGGGACCGGTGGATCTCGTCCACCTCTCCCGGATCCGGTGGAGGCGGAGCTCCGGCGAGGGCGGCGCGCAGCTCCGGCGACTGGTGGTGAGCGGGGACGGCGAGGAGGTAGTCGGGGGCGCGGATCCGGTCGCTCCCGACCCGATCCGGCCGGATCCGGCGGCGGTAGGTGGCGGGGCGGCGAGCTCGGCGGGTGGCGGCGCAACGGATGAGTCCGGCGGCGGCGGCGAGGCCCTGGCGAGCGAGCTCGGCGCGGGGGCTCGGGAACCGCGGGACCATCGGGCGGCGGAGCCGCGAGGCTCAGGCGCGGACGCCTGCAGGCGATGCGGCGGCGGAGGCGTCGACTTGCGGCGGGACGGCGCGCGGAGGGCGCGGCGGCGGCGAAGGACGGCGCGAGTGGGCGAGCTCGCCGGCGGGAGGCGGCGCGGGGCGAGCGGGCGGACGGCGGCGGGGGCGCACGGGCAGCGCGCGGACGGGCCGGGCGGGCCCGATCCGGGCCTCGGCGGGCTTCGGCGGGTCGCAGCGTGGTGAGAGGGGAGAGAGGGACAGGTGGCAGCGCGCGGTTGGAGGAGAGTGTCGGCGGAGTGACGTGGCGAGTTCTGATTGGACGGAGCGACGTGGCTGGTGGTGGTGGACGCGTCCGGCCGTCGGCCGGACATGTCCGGCGGCGCGAGGAGGGAGAGGGCTAGGGTTGGACTGCGTGAAAAATCCGAGAGGGACACATATTTATAGGTAGGAGGAGCTAGGAAGCTCCAAATGAGGAGCGGTTTTCGGCCACGCGATCGTGATCGAACGACTGAGAGGATGGAGATGTTTAGAATGGGTTATTGGGCTGTTTGCAAGGGTGTTGGGTTGCATAACCAAAGAGGCCTTTGCGGTTACCCGGTTAACCGTTGGAGTATCAAACGAATTCCAAATGGCACGAAACTTGACAGGAGGTCTACCGGTGCTATACCAAGGCCGCTTGACAAACCTCGGTCCATTCCGAGACCGTTTAACACCCGCACATGAAAAGAGGCAAAAGGGGGCGCTGGGGAACATAGGAGTGCCGGATTGCAAAACGGACAACGGGGAAAATGCTCGGATGCATGAGACGGACACGTATGCAATGCAATGCACAAAATGACATGATATGAAATGCAGATGAGGACATGGCAAAATGCAACACGCAAGCACATGACATGGCAACGACGACGAATAACTGGCGGACACCTGGTGCATCGAATCCGGGGCGTTACACTGCTGAACCCCTAGATGCAGACGACTGGGTCCGCACCATTGAGGATCTGCTGGAACTAGTCGGATGCACTGAGGACCGTGAGAACGTGGCATATGCTGCTCACTGTCTCGGCGGAACTGCCAGAGCTTGGTGGGATGGATTCAAGGCCATGCATGTTGAGCGAAACATCACTTGGAATGACTTCAAGGCAGAATTCCGCAAGGCCCACATTCCATCCAGAATCATGGCCATCAAGAAGCGTGAGTTCCGAGCCCTGAAGCAAGGTAGTAGCACTGTCAAGGAGTACATGCAGAAGTTCAGTGTTCTCTCAAGGTATGCCCCTGAAGATGTCAGCACTGATGCTGCCAAAAAGGAGCGCTTCATGGAAGGCCTTAACCAGACTCTGCAGTACTCGCTTGTTGTGTGTGACTGCCCGACCTTTCCTGATCTAGTGAACAAGGCACTCATGCTTGAAGACAAGCGATGTGCTTTGGATGATACCCGTAAGCGCAAGATGATCAGCAAGGGTAGCTCCAGCAACCAGAAGCCTCGCCCGTGGCAGCCAGCCCCGGTCAAGCCAACCTATCAGTAGCCAAGAGCTCCTGCACCCCGCACCAACTATCCACCTCAGCAGTATGCCAACCCCAGGCCAGCTTACAACAACCCCAATTACAATGTCAGCAAGAGCATTAACCCCAACCAAGTCACTTGCTTTGGATGTGGTCAGCCAGGACACTACTCCAAGAATTGCCCCAACAAGAAGCCCGACGCCCCGCGCCCCAATGTGCAGAACCCAGGACAAGGCCGTGGAATGCCACTAAGGAACCAAGCTCCTCGCAACCCGCCCAACAACGGCAAGGGTCGTGTGAATCATGTCACTGCAGAAGAAGCCCAGGAAGACCCGGACGTCGTGCTGGGTACGTTCCTTGTCAACTCAACACCTGCAACTATCTTGTTTGATTCTGGAGCCACGCATTCATTTGTCACCCAAAAGTTTGCATTAAAAAGTGGCATGACCCCTACACCCCTGAATAACCCTATGGTGGTACAAACCCCCGGAGCAGAGATGAGAGCCAAGATAGGATGTAAGGGAGTCGGGATTGTCATTAATGGGGTGGACTTCCTAGCAGACCTTATCATCTTAAGATCACAAGGCTTGGATGTGATCTTAGGAATGAATTGGCTCATCAAGCACCAAGGGTTGCTAGATTGTGCCAGCCGGACTGTCACTGTAACCAATGACCAAGGAGGCGAAGTAAAGTTTGCTCCCAACCCCTCCTCTGCTCAAGCTAACCAAGTCAACTGATTGACTGAAGTTGGATTGGAACAAGTGCCGGTAGTGTGCGAATACCCCGATGTCTTTCCTGATGAACTACCGGGAATGCCTCCTGACCGAGACATTGAGTTTATCATCGAGCTCATGCCCGGAGCAGGACCCATCTATAAGAAGCCTTATAGAATGGGATCAGAAGAGTTAGCAAAATTGAAGAAGCAGCTGGAAGAGCAATTGAGGAAAGGATTTATCCGCCCTAGTGCCTCCCCTTGGGGATCACCTGTTCTGTTTGTGGCAAAGAAGGACGGTACCATCCGCTTATGCATTGACTACCGCTCCCTCGTTGAAGTTACAATCAAGAACAAGTATCCACTTCCCAAGACTGAAGATCTGTTTGATCAACTCAATGGGGCCAAGGTGTTCTCCAAGATTGACCTCAGATCTGGGTACTACCAGCTGAAGATCAGACCCCAAGATATTCCGAAGACGACATTTGTAACCAGATACGGCCTGTATGAGTGCACGGTCATGTCCTTTGGACTGACCAATGCCCCAGCTTACTTCATGTATCTCATGAATAAGGTCTTCATGGAATATTTGGACAAGTTTGTCGTTGTCTTCATTGATGACATTCTTGTCTTCTCAAAGACGGAAGAAGAGCACGAGCAACACTTGAGGATGGTCCTAGACAAGCTTCGAGAGCACCAACTGTATGCCAAGTTCAGCAATTGTGAATTTTGGCTGCATGAGCTTGGATTCTTGGGTCATGTTTTGACTGAAGAAGGATTGATGGTCGATCCCGCTAAGATTGAAGCCGTGACCGAATGGCAATCCCCAAGCAATGTGAAGGAAGTTAGAAGCTTACTCGGACTTGCGGGATATTACCGCAAGTCGTTGAAGGATTCTCAAGCATTGCCCGACCCATGACTCAGCTCTTGAAGAAGGACAAGAAGTTTGAATGGACGCCAAAGTGTGAAGAAAGCTTCCAGGAGCTGAAAAAGAGATTGACCACCGCCCCAGTTTTGACCACACCAGATATACACAAGGAGTTTTGTGATATATTGTGATGCGTTAAAAACCGGACTGGGAGGTGTTCTAATGCAAGAGGGCAGAGTCGTAGCTTACCTTTCAAGGCAACTACGGCCTCATGAAGAGAACTATGCTACTCATGACCTCGAGTTGGCCGCTGTAGTTCATGCCCTGAAGACATGGCGACATTACCTCCTAGGGAAGAGGTGTGAGATATACACAGATCACAAAAGTCTGAAGTATATTTTCACTTAGAAGGAATTGAACATGAGGCAAAGAAGATGGCTAGAGTTGATCAAGGATTACGATCTCAGTGTTCAATACCACCCTGGAAAGGCTAATGTGGTAGCAGATGCAATTAAGCAGAAAGGCTTGTACCCTGAATGCTATGCTTAAGAAAAGGATACCCGCCTTGTGTGAAGAACTCGAAAGCTTCGGGTTGGAACTGGTTGCACCAGGATTCTTAGCCAACCTTGAAGTCAAGCCTACCCTGATGGATGATATTAAGGAAGCTCAAAAGGGACACGAGAGTATTGAAGGCATTAAGAAGAAGATCAAGGCAGGGAAGGCCCCAGGATTCTCAGAGGATGGGCAAGGAATCGTGTGGTTTGGGAATCGCATTTGCGTACCCAACAAGATTGAGCTCAAGAATTTGATCTTGCAAGAAGCTCATGACACCCCATATTCCATCCACCCCGGAGGAACCAAGATGTATCAAGACCTGAAGGAAAGATTTTGGTGGCACGGGATGAAAAGGGAGATTGCCACCTATGTTGCAAAGTGTGATGTATGCCAAAGGGTCAAAGTTGAATATCAGCGACCTGCTGGATTGCTCCAACCACTCAAGGTTCCCAAGTGGAAATGGGATAAAGTCGGAATGGATTTCATCACTGGACTACCTAGGTCAAACAAGGGACATGACTCCATCTGGGTCATAGTCGATCATTTGACTAAAGTAGCCCATTTCATTCCTGTAAAGACTACCTATGATGGCAACCAGCTAGCAACTTTATACATCAACAGAATCGTAAGCCTTCATGGTGTTCCCAAGGAGATTGTGTCAGATCGTGGAACCCAGTTTACCTCAAGGTTCTGGAGGAAGTTCCAAGAGGCCATGGGGACCAAGTTGTCCTTCAGCACTGCTTTCCACCCACAGACCGGAGGTCAGGCAGAATGGGTGAATCAGATACTCGAAGACATGCTCCGAGCCTGTGTTTTAGCATATGGAGCTAGGTGGGATGATTGCCTCCCTTTTGCCGAGTTCTCCTACAACAACAGTTATCAGTCAAGCCTCCAGATGGCACCATTTGAGGTATTGTACGGTCGGAAGTGCCGCACACCCCTCAATTGGTCAGAGACCGGAGAATGACTAGTATTCGGGCCTGAAATCCTCCGTGAAGCAGACGAGCAAGTTCAGCTAGTCAGAGAGCAACTGAAGACCGCTAAGTCCAGACAGAAGAGCTATGTTGACACTCGTCGCTGACAGGTAAACTTCCAAGTCGGAGGCCATGTGTACCTGCGAGTAACTCCTCTTAAGGGAACCAAATGTTTCCACGTTAAGGGAAAGCTCGCACCAAGATTTATCGGCCCCTTCGAGATCACCGCACGACGCGGAGAAGTGTCTTACCAGTTGGAACTGCCACCTGAACTATCCGATGTGCACAGCGTATTCCACGTGTCACAACTCCGGAAGTGTCTCCAAGTCCCAGCCAAGCCTGGTCTTTACAAGGACGCCAATCATCAAGCCATGGACCTTCAGCCTGATTTGACTTACCGTGAGAGGCCCATCCGCATTTTGGATGAGGCTGAGCGGCGCACTCGAAGCCGCACGATCAAGTACTTCAAGGTCTAGTGGAGCAACCACACTGAAGCAGAAGCAACCTGGGAGCGTGAAGACTACCTTAGATCCGAGTTTCCATATCTCTTTAAAACCTAGTTTAGGAATCTCGGGGACGAGATTCTTGAAAGGGGGGTAGGTCTGTCACACCCTGCATTTTGTAACATGTCATTTGCATTAATAAAGCATGAAAATTTGGACCAACAAAAACTTTTGCATTATTTGGCTTTTATTTTGAAGTTGGTTTTCTCTGTGTGGTTTTTCAAGTACTCTTAATAGTCAACTACTCCACCTTCTATACTTCATCTCCTTGACCCAAACTTCTGCCCAATGATCATGCCATGTGTATTGAGCAATATAGTATTTTCTTACAAAAATAATTTGGCCAAAGAGTATTTTCAAAAATTAGTTTTCCAAAAACCACTGGATTGAGGTTTGCACTTCAAATACTTAATTAAGGGCAGTAAAAATATTTCAAAAGGTATATTTGAAACCTATTAGATATAGGATACCCAGAAACCACAAAAATATAATTTTGAAAGTTATTTTCCTATTTTATTTAAAGGATTTTTCTTAAGGCCAGAAATGGTCTTAAATACGTTAAAATTATTTAAAGCTTTAAAAATATTTGAGAAAAATTAGGGAGACTCAATGGACATATATTTTCCATATATCTGAGTTTCAACACATGGTTATGATCAAAATATTGGACAAAACCTCCCAAAACCATTTCTGCCCATTTCAAGGATTTGAAATATTTCTACAGGAAATATTTTCATAAAAATCCAAGGAAAATCCAACAAGTCACAAATGCATATTGTGATCACTTGCAAAGCCTCATGTCAATTAAAGTCATTTTGGTTCACCAAAATGCCCCAAAACCCTCTCTGACCAGAATCAAATTTGATCAAGTTTGTACTACCAACTTTCTCTCCTTGACCCCAACTTTTGTGAGCATGTTCACATGACCAAATGAGGCCACTACACCAAGTGGTGCATCAAGAAGAAGTGATTTGCTCAACTAGATCTACACAAGTCTATTTCTGCTCATTTCTAGGGTTTACACAAGTTGCATTGGCAACTTTGCCCAATTAAGCTCCAAATTGGTGGAAGGCCCTAATTATATGTGTCATTTCACCCTGTGGAGTATCATGGAAATTGGAGATCATTTGCTTCCCAAAACCCTTATCAAACACCTTCTGCCAAAATCCCCCTTTTGACCACTAAAACTATTCTCCTTGAGCTAAGCTTTTTACCACAGCTCCTCCTAGACCCCTTGCACCTCCAGTAACAATGGCACGTCCACAGCTCACTTATTGGAGGGGTAAAATCTCTCTCTCCCTCTCTAGACAGCCAATTTCTCTCTCTCCCTCACCCTCTCTCCTCTCCTACTGGCTCTCCAGGGCATCCAATGCCCCTCCCCTCTTCTTTACTCCTCCCTAGGGCTACCAGACATGCTTGGCCGCGCCCACTTTTGCCAAAAAAAATGGCATGCCAGCAATTTGCACGCTCTGGAACACGCTACAGTGCGCTCCGCACTGTAGCTGCCCTCGGCCCAACGACTCCGACCACCTCGGGCCTCCCCCGCGCGCCTGCCGACGCACCTCGGCGTCCGCGACACGCTACGCGGTCGGCCCCCTCCTCTCTCCTCCTCCTCGCGCCTCCGCGCTAGCGAACAGAGGCCGCCCGAGAGCGCCAATGGAGCGGCTCGCACGCGCGCACCCCTGACCTCTCCCCACTTCCTCTCTCTATCTCACCCGACGTGGTCGACGTCCAGGAACACCCCGTACACCACGCCTGCTCTCCCCGAGCCCTGCAGCGACGAGCGTGAGCTCGCTGGCGCACGGGTCTGCTGGACCTCTCCGTTCGCCTATATAAAGGCCTCCCCGAGCTCCCCTCTCCTCACCACTTGTCCTCTCACCCCCCTAGTCGCTACCCTGCACCCCCTGTTCCTCCCTAGAGCCGCCCGAGCTCAAGATCGAGCTCGAGCTCCGCCGCCTCGGGTCGCCGTCGATCTCAGGGTACGGGCTCCCTCCGCCCCTTCTCTCTCTCGATCTGGACTCTCCTCACCTCCCTGATCATTTCCCCTCCGTTTCCCCTCTCTTTTGCAGCCGGAAACGACCGGAGCCGTCGACACCCAATGCTCCTCCGCCGCAAACCTCGTCGCCGGCAAACCCCTGCACCCCGGCGACCAACTCCGGCACCACCCGAAGGGCGACACGACGAGGAGTCCAGTGGTGCCGTCAGCTCACCTCGCCGTGCCCGGAAACGTCGCTGGTGAGCTCGCCGCCCCACTGACCCAGGGTTGACGACGACGGCCGTGGGGCCCGTCCGTCAGTCCCTCGCCCTGACGCCTGGGCCCCGCCCGTCAGATTTGAACCTGGCGCACGCGCGTGCACTGGTGCGCTGGGCCGCCTCTCTGGCTGGGCCTGCTGCCCTGCGGCTGTTATGGCCCAGCAGGCACAGGGCCCTTTCCTTTTTCTTTTTCTATCTCTTTTCCAAAAATTCCTCAGGACAAAATATATGTCCAAATAAATTAATTCCAATTCCTAAATTCCTGGAATATTGCAACCTATTTAATGGTGCAACTTTCATTCAAATCCAACCAACTTTTATGTACTGTTCAAATTTAAATTCAAATTTGAGCAGTTTAATCACTGTTTGGAAATCCATTTCCCCTCTTATATAACTCCAAATCCAAAACTAGAAATTTTCCCCTTCTTAGTTTTCAACCTAGTATTTTACAAAAATGAGTTGACATTTTTCTGAGCACTTTGGTTTTATTATTGCCTTATTTTCTCGTAATTATTTTGCGATGATAGATTACGTTGCTGACGAAGGAGTTGGACCAGAAGACTTTGAAGACCCAGAAGACATTGCTGAGCTAGGCAAGCAGCCCTTTGACCATGTCTATGACACCCTTTTTATGAATGCCATATAACACTTTATTAGTGTTGCTTCGAAATCATGATGTGGTGGTAACCACTTTGGTGGGTTGCCTTCGTTACTTCCTCGTTGGTACCTGCATTATGCATGACCCTACCTTCTTATGAGGGTTATGCCGGTGGGAGTAGATAGGATGCCAAAGTAGTTGCTACGCAAAAGGGGACGGGTATATGCATGGTGATGGAGTCAGAATGTTTTCAAAGACTATTCGAAAACTCCGTCGGGTGCCACTTATGCACGAGGGAGACAATGACATGGGTAACCACTTGATGACAAAGTGGTGTACCAAGGAAAGTGTGTGTGTTGTTTTCGAAAACGGATTAGATTTAAGATTTTTTGACTGTCCCAACCATACATGCGCAACCACTCTACCCTTATATGGGAAAGGGCATTATTGATTACCTAGGCCGATACTAGCTTGGAGCCCGCATTACTAGTGACGGGAGAGTTGTTGGTGCGCTCTCTCGGGATGGGGTCGTGCCAGGTAGGGCGGCCATGACTGTTTTTACAGGGCACCGGATACACCGTTGTGTCCCCTCTCGGGTGATATGATCTCGAGTGAGTCTCGTATGATGTACATCGTGAGGACACGGAACAACGAGTGGACTCCTTGTTAGTGTCGTCTAGGGAAAGGTAGTGATCGGGTGCTTACCCCGGGTACTTGAGGTACCGCGGGTCATGGATAACACGAAAGTTCCCTGGATCTTGTGGGTAAAGTGTGCAACCTCTACAGAGTGTAAAACTATTCGAATAGCCGTTTCCACGGTCAAGGACAGTTGGGCGGTGCTGCTTAAACTACGTCCACATGTTTGCAAACCAGAGTGTGTGTGTTTGGGTAAGTGGGAAGAACTACTTGGGTCAAGTCAAGGACTTGACATGATGGTGTTGGGTTGGTGCTCACTCTATTTATGTTGATATCTGTAACCTGTCCTCTTGGTTACTTGAATTCTCATGATGCATGTCTTACAAGTTGTTGAACATGTCATTGCACTCAAAACTAGCTTTTCGCAAAAATTTACCTATCATGCATTGTTCTACACCTTGAACCAAAACATGGGTTGCTTGCGAGTACATTCAAAGTACTAATTGGCTTGCCACTGGTTATTTAATTGGCCAGGAATGGAAGAACAGGAGTTCGAAGAAGAATTCTTTGGAGACGAACATGCGAACTAGGACGTTTCCCAGTCAGAATGCCTGTAGGTTTAAGGCAGATGGCATGTGTTCTACTTATCGACGAAGATTTCCGCTGCTTGTGTTTCATTTGATGTTCAGCCCTTAAGGCTTTATCTATGTAATACTTGACCATAATGGTCATAATTTGTGTAAGACGGTATGTATGGATGTAAGACTCTTGTTATTCAGCTTCTGTGTGTTCAGTGAGCATTGATCTCTGGGATCACTGTACACGTGCATTCGGTGATCACGACTTATGAGTCGGGGTCCCCACAGAGCTGGTATCAGAGCCATCCTGACTGTAGGAAGCCTTAGTTAGCATGGACGTTAGTTAGCTTGAGACCATCTGAACCTCTCTCCTTTTCTAAGCTTACCCACCCAAGATATATTTACCTTATTAACCTCTCCCATTCAACCTTTGTAGATGGCTGCCGTACCCGAAGACTTCCTGACCAACGGATTTCCCGTGCTTCTCGAGGATAGCCTCAAGAAGTGCCAGTTCCACCGAGCCCCCATTTTCACCTACCAGGAGCACTGGATCAATGACATCGAGACGGAGTATCACGTGGAAGTGATCGTGAAGGCCAATGACTCTCCATCAAGATGGTTCTTCGAGGGACCCCAGATGGCAACACTAGTTCTTGCCGTCGAGACGGCAACCCTCAAGGCACTCACCCGCCTTCGAGACCTTCTCCCCGAGATGGCAGACGAGATGGCAACCCGCTTCTTGCCTTACCGGAAGGAAGGTGAGGATGAGAGCAGTGCACCAGCTCCACCACTAGAAGAAGGACTTCCACTCCGATTCCAGACCTACTTCAGCGTTTTTGCAGATAGTTTGGCACAACACTTGGCCTCGTAATCGATGGAACTCTGAATAGGACTTCATGAGACCAAGGCACTTCTTCGCCAGGCACAAGAGAATACGGATAGGATCAAGAAGGAAGGTGCTCGCCCTGGTCAGCCCGCAATCGCATACCGAGGCGGAAGACCCCCAAAGGATGGAGAACCATCACAGCAACACCACATGAGCGCAAAGGAATACTGCAAGCTCTTCGCACCACCAGCGAAGCAACGCCGTGTTGAGCTCCTCCACTCTCCCACCCCTTCAAGTGAAGAGGAAAGTCAGGCCACCAATGACGAGGAGGAAGACCCAGAAGAGCCAGACTACGCGACCGAGCATTCCACCACTTAGGCATCATTCGCAACCCAGATATGCCCGTTAGTAACCCCTACGGTAGGATAGGTCGTGTACCCCTATGCGAAGTCGAGTCCTTGTAATGGTTCATATGAAACCATGTGGTGTTGTGTTTGCTTTTGAGGTGTTTGATGGACGTCGTGCTTCCCTTCGGGAACTTGTAAGCGACTACATCACCCATCTGGATTTTAATGAATGTGTTTGCCTTTTGGCCCTTGCATGAAAACAATTAGTGTCATACCAACCCCCTTACTAGGCATCCCATCTATATTGCTTTCCCCACCTTTCCCAATCATGAGATCTTGATCGCTCCAACAGGATGCCTGTTGTAACTCGTACTGGTACCTCTACCCAGCAGCAAGAAGCCGGAGAAGGAGCCAGTCAGGACCAAACCCAAGGACAAGCCCCACCACCACCACCTCCAAACATGGACATGGCTCAGCTTCTCCAAGCCTTCCGAGAGGAACGCCAAGCCAACACTTCAGCCCTCCAGATGATTGCTCAAGCTGTCAACCGCCAGCCGGCGGGAAACGGCAATGGACGTTCCACGTTGGTGGAGTTCAAGAAGCCTGCACCACCCACCTTCATCGAGACTGCTGAACCCCTGGATGCAGACGAGTGGGTCCGCACCATTGAGGATCTGCTGGAACTAGTCGGATGCACTGAGGACCGTGAGAAGGTGGCATATGCTGCTCACTGTCTCGGGGGAATTGCCAGAGCTTGATGGGATGGATTCAAGGCCATGCATCCTGAGCGAAACATCACTTGGAATGACTTCAAGGCAGAATTCCGCAAGGCCCAAGGGGAACAAGTGCCCGACCAGTTTCGAGGAGGCGAAGAAAATCGTGTGTCCTCTGGATTTACCGAACGTGAAATACCATGTGTGCATGAACAATTGTATCATTTATCGGGACGAGCACGCGGAGTCTACCATATGTACGGTGTGCGGCGTCACCCTATACAAGAAGAGGAAGAAAGCTCCTCAAAAATCAGTGTGGTACTTTCCGATCACTCCTCGTCTGCAGTGGTATTTCGCGGACCCAAAGGTAGCAAAGCTCCTGCGTTGGCACGCGGATAGGGATGAGAAGAAGCGGGAAGATGACGGAAATGATCCGAAGATAAATAAAAAAGACAAGATGCTGAGTCACCCTAAGGATGCGAGCCAGTGGCAAGCATTGAACTTCGAATACCCAGAATTTGGGAAGGATCCAAGGAACATCGTGCTGGGCGCGAGCACCGATGGAGTCAATCCATTTGGCAGCCAGAGAAGCACACATAGCACCTGGCCTGTGTTTGTGTGGATGTACAACCTTCCCCCCTGGTTGTGCATGAAGAGCAAGTACATTCACATGAGTATGCTAATTGAAGGGCCGAAACAACTAGGGAGCAACATCAATCTGTATCTGGGGCTGCTAAAGGAGGAGCTAGACACGCTGTGGAAAACGCCAGCCTATGGAAAACGCTGTGGAGCTAGCCAATACGTGGGACGCCGCAGAGAAAGAATATTTGCCTATGAGAGCCGCACTGCTCACGACGGTGCACGACTATCTCGGTTACGGATATCTCGCGGGGCAGGTAGTCCACGGATTTTCTGGATGCGTAAGGTGCATGGATGACACAACGTATCGCCAGCTAGATAGAAATCCCGGGTCTTCGAAAACCGTGTTCATGGGACATCAAAGGTGGCTTCGCGACGATGACCCGTGGAGGAAACGCAAGGATCTGTTCGATGGTGAAACCGAACCCCGAAAACGCCTGTGTACGAGGAGCGGCGAGGAAATAGACAAGCTGTTGAAAAGTTGGAAAGACTGCCCACTGGCCGGAAAGAAGCAAAAGGCGCCACAGCCGGGAAAGAAGCAAAAGGCGCCAGAGCCGCTGCTAAAGGTATGGAAAACGAGGTCTATTTTCTGGGACTTGCCGTACTGGAAGATCCACCGTGTGCCTCACAACCTTGATGTCATGCATATCACGAAGAACGTGTGCGAGAGTCTGCTTGGTACCCTGCTCAACACGCTAGAGAGGACCAAAGATGGGCCGAAAGCAAGGGCAGACTTGAAATCAATGGGCATCAGGCAGGAGCTTCACGCTAATGATGATGATGATGATTATGATGAGGCGAAGCAGGACACAGAAAGTCGTCGCAAAGGCAAAAAGGCCAGGAAGACCGGAAATGACTACCCTCCCGCGTGCTTCACTCTAAGTCAGGAGGAGATCGAGCAGTTTTTCACCTGCCTCCTAGGAGTAAAACTTCCTTACGGTTACACGGGGAAGATAAGCAGATACCTAGACCGAACGAAGCCGAAGTTCAGCGGGATGAAGTCTCACGACTGTCACGTGCTGATGACGCAGATACTTCCAGTTGCAATCCGTGGGATCATGGACGCGCATGTCCGTGAAACGCTATTTGGCCTATGCAACTTTTTCGACGTCATCTCTCGGAAGTCGATTGGCGTGAGGCAACTCAGAAGGCTACATGAAGAGATCGTGGTGATACTATGCGAGCTTGAGATGTACTTCCCGCTCGCATTCTTCGACGTTATGGTGCATCTGCTGGTCCATATCGTGGAGGATATCATCCAACTCGGGCCGACGTTCCTGCACAGCATGATGCCGTTCGAAAGGATGAATGGTGTCATCAAAGGATATGTTCGCAACATGTCACGTCCAGAGGGAAGTATAGCCAGGGGCTTTCTGACCGAAGAGTGCATCTCCTACTGCACGAATTATCTAGGCATCAAGAACCCTGTTGGTCTGCCCGTCAACAGGCACCTCGGCAGGCTCACTGGATGGGGTCACCGTGAGGGTCGCCGCGAAATGCATGTCGACTTCGAGGGTCGACTCGCCGACTTTGAAAGAGCAAACCTAGTCGCGCTACAACACATAGACGTGGTCGATCCTTGGGTGGTAGAGCACAAAACCTTTATTGAGAAGACGTACAATGACCGAGGCCAACAGAGGATGGATGGAGATATACTCAAAGAGCACAACTCATGTTTCACGCGTTGGTTCAAGCAGAAGCTTCTGTCGTACCCTTTACATGAGGATTCTTCCGCGGAAGAACAACTCATATTCGCCTTGTCATAGGGCGCCGAGCACAACCTGATGACCTATGAGGCGTACGATATCAACGGCTACACATTCTACACCGAGGACAAGGACATGAAGAGCGATGGTTATCAGAAATCCGGGGTAACGATGGAATCCTACACCGGCAACGACAAGGACAGATACTATGGAAGGATCGAGGAGATCTGGGAGCTGAGCTACGCTGGAGAGAAGGTCCCGATGTTCCGTGTCAAATGGGCTAGAGTGTCCTAAAAGAAGATCGGTATTTCACTACCATGGATATACCCAAAGCCAAATCCAAGACCGCGGGCGCAAATGTCACCACGAAAAATGGGCCATGGGTACTGGCTTCCCAAGTGGACCAATGCTTCTGCATTACCGACCCATCAAAGCCCAGTCGTGTTGTCGTGAGGAGAGGCAAAAGGAAGATCATCGGAATGGATGGAGTAGCCAATGAGCAAGACTTCGACAAGTACGGCGACCCGAAGATCGAACATGACGACGACGATGTAGTAGCAGCACACACCACAAGAAGAAGCAGGACCACCCTACCTAAAGGACGTCCGTTCCACGGACGAACTCCATTTGCGAAAAAGAAGGGCAAGAAGATTGTGAACAGATAGCTAGCTAAGATCGATTGTATTTAAATAGTAATCTTCATTTCTCGGGCACTTTTTGATATCATGAATATTTTCAAATTTCATGGGCACTTTTTGAATTCATGAATATTTTTTGATATTCATGGGCACTTTTTAAATTTCAGGGGCACTTTTTAAATTTCATGGGCACTTTTTGATATCATGAATTCTCGAGCACCCCCCGCACCCTCCCCCTGCTCCACCGCCGCCGCCGACCCCCCGCACCCTCCCCCGCTCCACCGCCGCCGCCGACCCACCGCACCCTCCCCGGCCCGCTCCACCGCCGCCGCCGACACCCCGCACCTTCCCCCGGCCCGCTCCACCGCCGCCGCCGACACCCGCACCCTCCCCCACTTTTTGAAGATATTTTAAAATAACAAATTTGATGATATTTTCAAATAAGAAATTTGATGATATCTTCAAATAAAAAATTTGATGATATTTTCAATTAAAAATAAAGAAACTAATTTGATGATTTTTTCAACAAAAAAATTTGATGATATGTGATGATATCTTCTGTTCTAGTCCTCATGAAAATAACAAATTTGATAAAAAAAACAAATTATTAGATGCAACAAGAAATAATGAAAAAAAATGTTACTAATGGCGCACCAGAGGAAGGTGCGCCATTGCTGTCAGAAAAAAAAGTTACTTATGGCGCACCAGAGAAGGGTGCGCCATTGCTATCTGAAAAAAAACTACTAATGGCGCACCAGAGGGTGGTGCGCCATTGCTATAGTGTCTAGCTGGATACCCCTTCTCCCGATCCCCCCTTCCCTCTCCCTCGCCAGATCCCCCTTCCCTCCCCTGCCACACCCGCTCCGACGACCCCCGGCCCGCTCCGGCGACCCCCGCGCCCGCTCCACACCCGCTCCGGCTCCCCCGCACCCGCTCCACACCCTAGCACCTCCCCACTTCCCCTCCCCTCGCATTGCTTCACCCGACTAGGTCGTCCCCGTCGACACCGCATCGTCCCCGCGACCACCGTCGTCCCCGCACCCCACCAAGGAGTCCAGGAGCTCTGCAGTGTTCTTCTACGTCATCTACGGCCAGCCGTTCGAGCTCGACGACTCTGCATCTTGCGGATCGAGGTCTTCTTCCACCTCCGGCCACCGCGGCCTCACCGTCGATCCGCGTCACCTCGTCAACCCCGGCCCCGCACGAGCTCGCCATCGTCTTCCTCTCGGTGAGCTGCACCGGTTCCCCTTCCCCCCCTTCGATTTCGTCGCCGTATACTGTCGCACCCCGCGCCCCAGCTCCTGGTTGCCGCCCCCCGTGGCCGTTCTCCCCTCGGCCCCTGGCCGCGCCCTGGCCCCACCCAGGCGTGCTCACCGCACCGCGACCGCCTATAAAAGTGAATTTTGCGTCTTCTGTTTGTTCTGTTTCTGGTGGAATTTGGTTGAGAGCTTTGCTCTAGTAGAGGAGAAAATCCTAGTGGATTACCTGATGTTTATCCGAGTCGTTATGTGATTGCACTTGCCATGTTTACAATCAGAGTGTTGCTGGTTATGCCGACTGGAGCTTAATATTTGTAAAATGTTACCAGTCTCTTGAATTATGTGTGTATTGTAGAGGGCCTCAAAAGTCATATTTGTAAGTGTAACTGGTTTGCAGTAGATGATGTCCTGCGCGTTGCCAAATTTCATTTGAAGAATGTGAGAAATACATGGGCCTGATTGCAATAGTATTTGTAATCGTAGTACATTTCATTTGCAATCATACAGCTGAATGGTGGATGCATCATTCGGATCAGGCTACTAAATTCTTTGAAATCATTTGCTGATGCCTGCTGCAATTGTGATGCCTCACTGTCATGTGCTGGCGCGACTTGCTAACCAAATTGGTTTTATATGCTCTTTATCTCTTCCCTTGACAGACATTCGACGAGGCAGTGGGCGATATAGCTTTCTAGCTCCATAGGGGGGTTGTTCCTCTTTACAGGTGTGCTAAACAGGGTTTTATGTGGTCATATGGAGTTTATTAGGTAGAGAAAGTACCTTGTGATTTTTCTAATTTTGGACATATTTGTGTGAATTCTTGCTGCAATAATACAAATTGTGTTGATGTATGTCAAATATATGGTCAGATTAGCCTATATTAGTATATGTGTTGATTGATTAAAGTGTTATGACAACAATGTATGACAGCAGTATGTGCATGAAGTGCTTGATAATTAACCTTAAAATTTATGTTGTGAAATAGATGGAAAATGAAAAGGCTAATTGGGATGCACATCACATAAGTGGAGACACTAATTTTGTCTGACTTGTGGAGGCTCTAATCCTCAGGGATCATGGCTAAAAGAAATTTGCCATGTTGCAAAAAGAAAAGAAATTTGCCATGGTGCATATAGTAAAAACAATGCCATGATCTGTAAAATACATTTGTCATTCTTTCTGTGTTTGTACAGACTTGCTAAACTATTGATGATTTTTTGTTGGGTGACGTATTATATCTGGAATGGAAGCTCACATAAGTTGAGCTAATTTTTGTCCATATGAAAGCAGAGGACCATATGGTCTGTGGCTGGGTTTTGTCTCCGACCGTCGTGTCGTGATGATTTTGCAGGTACCCCGATAGGCCCTTGAGTTTGCCGGAATGTCGATTAACTTCCGTTCCGGCAAATTCGGGTACTCCATATGTCCTATTTTTAGCAAAGGTCATGCTGAAATTTTTCGTGAATTTTAGCATGACTTTGCTAAAATTCGGACATATGAGGTACTTGCTACTAATGCATGGGCCGGGGTATATTAGTACTTAATTAAGTAGGATCAACTGCCCCTTTATTCTTGCTGCATTAAACCATAGGTGGCAGTAGAGCCAAGTGATTAGGCCCAACTTAGAATTCTCCTCAGCATCGATAAACCCTAAATGATGAAAACTTAACTTAGCATTTAGGGTGCCTCGGCATCGATAAACCCTAAATGATGAAAACTTAACTTGGCTACCCCGGATGCCTCGGTGTCAATGAGAACCTAAATGATGTACGCTTAGGCTTTTAGGGTGCCTCGGCGTCGACAAACCCTAAATGATGAAAGCTTAGGCTTTTAGGGTGCCTCGGTGTCGACAAACCCTAAATGATGAGACCATGATCTTGTTCCTTGACAATAACCAACTTTTTGACCAAACTTTTTTCCTATTTAGAGCGAAACATGGCCCACAACGGCCGGTGGTTCGGGCGGCAAGCCATTCTGGGAGCTGTCCCAGGAGATGGAGGAACAACCTCACCGCTATGAGGACGCCGCGGAAGACACCGATCCTAATTACACAACCCCTAGTGGCGTCGGGGATGCCACCACTGATGATGGCGGCACACACACAGATGGCAGCCAACCGAAGAAGCAAAAGAAGGACCGGCGCCCGAATGCGCTCCACACCCTCAAGGAGTAATTCACTCAAGTGGACTCCGACGGGAATCCAACGGAGCCCAAACATATAGTCAAGGGGTACTCGCTTCAGCTCGGGTGCATTCTCCGGAGCACCGTCTCGATCAACACCGAGAACCTTAGGCATAAGGACCGAGGGAATTTGCGCAACCTCCTCTTTACGAAGTTGCACGAACGATACAAGTTCCCCGCCGAATTTGAAAACACACGCCTCTCCGGGAATAAAGTGAACAATGCCGCCCTCATGAAGATGAGCACGGCCCTGTCTACTTGGAAAAGCGCGGTGAAGAGAATGATTGATAAAGGTGATAGTTATGACAAGATCAGGGCGAAATATCCTTTGATGAGCGAAGATGACTACAAGGAATTCAAGATCAAGTGCGAGAGCCCCGCAACCTCCGAATCAAGTCAGTGGGGGAAAGAAATGCGGGAGTTGAACTTAGGGGAACACAAACTCGGTCCCGGCGGTTACAGAGTGGCGGATCCTAGATGGGACAAGGAGGACGCGGAGCGTGCCGAGCAAGGCCTACCGCCTCGCTTCAAGAAATACAGCGGTGACAAGCAGACCAGGAACTATGTCAGGGCCCGGTACAAGGAGGACCCGATAACAAAGGAGCTTACCACGGATCCGAAGACCAGGGCGCTTGAGCTTCTTCTGGTAAGGAATACACCCCCGCGTAATTAGCTCCATATGGTTGCACTCTAATTAATCCCCAATATTTCTAAATGGTTCACGTTCCTTTCGCAGGACACTCAAAGCAGTAGCGTGGGGTCGTCTAAGAGCTCCCCTTTTGACACCCCTTTAAATAGGGCGTTGAACGTAATAAAAAACAAGGATAAGCTCAATAAGCCGACGTCAGCTGGTCGTGTGGCCGACAAAGGCTTGTCCACAAAATGGGGGTCATACTATACCGCTGGTGTGCGGAAGGAGAAAAAGACCAACTCGGAAAGCCAGACGCGTGAGGTTGAAGAACTCAAGGCACAAGTGGCGCGGATTCCGGAGCTTGCCCAAGAGCAAGTGCCACAACAACTTGGAACGACGCTCAACGCCATGGTGCCTACGTTGATTCATGGGCTGACGACGTGGATTGCGGGCGGCCAACAGGGGCCTCCCCCGGTTCCCAGCTTCACGGCCAGCAACTCACACAGCGCGCAGGCGGCGCCATTGGTCTCTCCGCGGAGGCGGTATTCGTGTCTCCGGCACCGGCATGGGCATTGGAGCTTAATGCACCCGGGTGTACTCCGGCCGGCACCTCGCCAGCAAGCACCCCCTCCGTCAGCTGCACGCCCGCCGTTGGCGGTGCCTCGACATTAGCCGAGCTCGACGGCATCACGGTAACTAACCCTCTCGGCCGATGACTTCATCTCCTTGCCTTTGACTGGGCATCCCTGACACCCTGTACATGTTTTCGCAGGGCACCGCCGACATTCGTTGCACTCTTCTGCACTTTGTGGGCGCTGAGTTGGTCGATGTCGCCAAGGGCAGAATCGTTCAACCGGGCAACCCCATGTTCCACGGTAATCCGATGCCACCCACAATGTATAGGGTTGAAGTGGTTCGGGTGCTGCCAGGCTGCGACGAGCTATTACCTCCGATTTGACCCGTTGGGGCCGACGAAGAAGATGAGATGACCGTCAGCACCTGCGTAAACTGGCCCCTGCTTTGGCCGAAGAGCCAGATTCGTTTGGGGGCGGGGGACACCACCCCATAGACAAGACCGCCAGTCGTGCCGGCGCCAAGCCATGGCAAGAACGTCGCAACGCTACCGGACCTACCGGACATCCCTATGGCACAGGATCCGAACAACCCTATGGCACAGGATCCGGACGGCGACGACAACGACGATGGTACATTTACCAAAGTTGATAAGTACTTTGCCGAACATGGGTACGATAACGAGTTCTGCGGGCCTCTTTCTCAAGAACCCAACCAAGACGACCGCGATCTAGCTGGTACGGCGGAGAAATCCAATTGCAACAGGCGTCGTCTGGCATTTAGTTCTCAGGACACGCCTCCAGCTCCCGCCTTCACCGAGCCTCAGATAGCTGAGGTGCAAAATATTATCAGCCCCAACACGCTCAAGAAGGCGGTCTGTGAGCAGAACTCGGTCCCATTACAGGAGATCAAGAAGAAGGGACGGAAACGAAAGACTAACAAGGGCGCCGGTGCGAGCCAGCCGGCACCGAGTTTGATCCATGCTCAGGACGGGCCACCTTCACCTAAGGATATCTCGAGGAGGGTGCATGTGGCGGGTAGGGCGATGCTACCGCCAAATATGCTGAATGCTGCAACCGGTGCTATGCGGAGTCTGCACGACAGTGTTCTTTCTTTGGAGAAGCGGCGTCTCAGAGAGAAGGATGTGGCATACCCGGTTTACGTGGCCAAGGTGCTAGAGAGCAAGGGCTTTGTGGATGGCGACATCGGGGGTACGATCGTCCTGCGGTTTGATGACATCTTTGCTATGTTTAACCTTCATCCGCTGCACTACACCTTCGTTCGGCTGTTTTCGCTGAGCATGCAGATGCGGATCATTAGAGACAAGACCCCGGACATCGTGATAGTCGACCCCTTCTACATGCGTGCCAAGCACTTGAGCAGCGCTGGGGACCGCCAAGTTGCGAGTTCACACCTCGAAGGCGTCATTTTGGCAAACGCAGATAAGGATAACTTCCTTGTGGCTTACTTTCCCGAGTAAGTCATCCCTTAACCGCCCCGTAACATATGATTTCTTAGATTTCGATCGTTCTTTTTTTTCTAACATTCCGTGTTCTGTGCAGTGACACACATTGCACACTCATCCTCTTAAGCCCGAAATATTCCATGGCCACGTATTTAGACCCGAACCGTGACTCCAACATAGACTACACAAATGTCAAGAAAGTTCTTGATGATGTTCTCCCCGGCTACGCCAAATCTGGAGGCACCTTCACCAGGCCAGTTCGTAAGTACGGCAAGCACATGTTCTCACACAATACGAAGTTCTGCTGCGTCAAGCAGCCGCCTGGCAGTCAGAAGGATGCCTACTACACCCTCCATCACATGCGGGCGATCGTAAGGGACCATCATCAACTTCTGCTACCAGATAATCTCAAAGATTGACCGCGAGCTTGTCGGAAGTCCAGGACGCGGACCTCAGACAAGAATTCTTTCGCATCAAGTCGGAGTTTGCGGACATCATCCATCAAGATGTCCTTCATACCGCGGGGCAGTTCTTCCTCAGATATCAACCGTCCAACAGTGAGATAGATGAAATGCTACAAATGCAGGGTGACAACGACCGTGATTTCATGACCATCACGACAGACGACGGCTTCACCCACGCTCCTGTCCGATGAGTCGAGTCGAAAGTAGTGATGTGTAGTTTTGAAACATTGATTGGCTCATGTTGTAATTAAACTTTAATGAATTCGTATGTCTCTTTGGTTTGGACAATTGTTCAACTTAGATGTAATCGATGCTATTTATTAGTAGGACTATGAATCGTGCTATTAATGTCTTGCTTTTCTCTTCCGATCCTTTTGTTGCATACTTACATATTGCTTATGTATTGTCTGTTGTTTGGCTTGTGCATAGAGATGCCGTCGTATGTCGTGTACAAGGGTAAGGTTCCCGGAGTCTACGATGACTGGGAGGAGTGTCGGAGATAGGTTCACCGTTTCAGCGGTAACAGTTACAAAGGGTACACCACTAGGGCGGAGGCCGAATCTAGATACGCACGCTATCTAGTGGGAGAGAGGAGGGAGCGTTGGAGGAACCGGATGAAGACCAGTTTGCTCGCGATGATGCTCATCGTGATGACCACAACTCTCTTCTATGTGATGGTAGTTTAGATGATCGATATTGACTTGTAATGTGAAGACAAACTCGATACTCGCAGTCTTGAGACTTGTAATGTTTTATCTTTGTTCGGTCTTTTGAATTCGGAGACTAATATGATGAATTGTATTCGGAGACTAATCTTCTATTGTATTCGATGAAACTGATGTTGCTGTGTGCTGCTGTCTATATTCTGTCTAATAATATATTTTACATTCTGTCTAATAATATATTTTGTAACCTGCGCAAAAATCAGAAAAGGAAAAAAAATAAACCAAATATTCATACTAATGGCGCATCACGACCAGGTGCGCCATTAGTATGCCAAAGGATACTAATGGCGCATCAGCGGAGAATGCGCCATTAGTATGACAAAGCCATGCTTACGTATGGCCCCCCTGGAGGCACACTAATGGCGCATGCTGATACATACTAATGGCGCAATAGCGGGTGCGCCATTAGTAAGATATACTAGTGGCGTGCTACTAATGGCGCACTGGTAATGCACCATTAGTAGGCAAAACCAGTGCGCCATTAGTAGGCCTTTTCCTAGTAGTGTTCCCTTCTCTGCCGTCGAGAACCGGCGGATCGGAGCCATCGCAGCAAGACGATGCAAGGGCCAGGAAAAAGGAGAAGCGAGGAGAGATAGACTGGAAGGGCGCATGCCATTCCGTACTTATGGCCGGCGAAGGCCACCCGCCGACCTCCACGATCGCAGGTAATCATGACCCGCTTTGCATGCAGGGACTTGTCCAATCCGTGCAGTCGCTGAGGCGTCGTGGGGAGGTGGAGAAGCCCACGTCCAATCAACCGCCACGCGGTGCCCAAGTCCGCGGGCTGTTAGGGCCCGCGGCGCTTCGCCCTTGCCCTTTCGCCTCACTGCACGGCCAAGTCCGGGCGCGCCTTGGGCCCCGGGGCTACTGTCGGCATTCTGGGAATGGGGCTCCCCAGACTTGCCTGCCTGCGGCCTGCGGCGTGGCTGAAAGGGGGCCCAGCACGGCCCACCTTCGTCAACACAGACCCAAGACCATCGCGAGGGGCCAAGCCTCGCGGGGCTGATGACATGGAGCGTCCTCAGGCACGGCCTCATCAGGCTGGCTCGCGAGGAGGCGGAAAGATCAAGGCGGGGTACCTCATGAGGTGCCCGTGACGCAAGCCATGTTGACCAAGGGCGCCAGGTGGGTGCCAGCCCGCGCAGTTTCCTCCTTTCCTCTTTGGTGCAAAGGGAGCAAGCGCATGCGAGAGCATCAAGCAAAGGCACCCGTTTCGGTGCAACGAGACCAAGACCAGCCCAACGGCAGGGAGGAAGTCATTGTGGAGCCCAAGCAAGCGTCACCAGGAGAGCCTTTGCCAGGCGAGGACCAACTTTAGTCAGGATAAGTGTACCAGATGTTCCCCTTCAAAATGGCCAATTGTTGGCGCCCTTCCCGCTCAATATTTGGGAAGAGGCCCAGGGCCTTTGCCTATAAATAGGACTAGCCAGCCCCAGGTTAGAGGGAGGCAATGGGAGATCGGGATAGACAGAGAGAGAGAGAGAGAGAGAGAGAGAGAGAGAGAGAAGGGTGACTGAAATCCTCCTAGCAGTTCATCGCCCCCGCCAAGAACAGACCCTCGCGAGGCTGTTCTTCCTTGTATTGCTCATCATCAACAGCCCAAGAGGCAATCCACCACACCACACTGGAGTAGGGTATTACACCACAATGGTGGCCCGAACGAGTATAAACCCTGTGTCTCTTGTGCCGTTCTTTCCATAGCTTATACCTTAGAGTGGCGGTGGGGTGCAGGTAGGTAGAAGGCGAAATCTCCGTGCGCACCCCAGTGTTCGAACCACAAGGGTCTGTCGGAACCCTAAATCCGACAGCAGCTTCACCAAGCGGGCGTCTGCTGGGTCTTCGGGCAAAGGAGCCGGACAGCTGATCTGCCAGGACGTCTCCTGCCAATCCTGTCAAAGGTACGGGAATTTAGATCCCGCATGGAGTCAAAGTATGGAAAACGAGTATCCTATAAAAGGTAAAACCGCTTTGCACTGAATCTGCGGTCCTCGGTAAGGGGAGGAAGAGCCTCGACGCTCTTGAATAGCACCTTCCAGGCATCCTCATGGGTTGTGTCAAAGAGCCGGCTCAGAGTTTGGTGCTGGGCCGGATCGAACTCCCACAGATTGAAAGCCCGTTGTTGACAAGGGAGGGTCCGGCGGATGAGCATAACCTGGACTACGTTGACGAGTTTGAGCTTCTTTCTCACCAGGTTCTAGACGCATGTTTGGAGTCCGATCACCTCTCCCGAACTGCGCCATGCCAGGCCCTTCTCTTTCCAGGAGGTGAGCCGCGTAGGGGCTCCAGATCAGAACTCGGGGGCGGCGACCCATTTGGGGTCACGCGCCTCGGTGATGTAGAACCACCTCGATTGCCACCCCTTTATGGTCTCCATGAAGGAGCCCTCAAGCCATAGGATGTTGGGCATCTTGCCCACCATGGCGCCTCCGCACTCCGCCTGGCTGCCGCCCACAACCTTCGGCTTGACATTGAAGGTCTTCAGCCATAAGCCGAAGTGGGGCCGGATGCAGAGGAAGGCCTCGCACACGATGATAAACACCGAGATGTTGAGGATGAAGTTCGGGGCCAGATCATGGAAGTCGAAGCCGTAGTAGAACATGAGCCCCCGGACGAATGAATGGAGGGGGCACCCCAGTCCACGGAGGAAATGGGTAAGGAACACGACCCTCTCATGGGGCCTTGGGGTGGGGATGAGCTGCCCCTCATCTGGGAGCCGGTGCGTGATGTCGTCGGGTAGGTATCCGGCTCTCCTCAGCTTTTTGACGTCTCCCTCCATGACGGAGGAGACCATCCACTTGCCTCCTGCTCTAGACATGGTTGGAGAAGGTTGAGGAAGAGAATGCGGACTTGGGCGTTGGAGCTCGAGTGTGCGAAAATGGATAAGCAAAAGAGGAAGAAGGCATGGGTGAAAAGGTGGATCCTTATCCCCTTATATGGGCGGACGAAACTATGTGTCCCTGCCAGCCTGGTAAAACTCGCTTATCTCCCAAGCGTCGTAGTCAATGGCACGGTTGGGTTACCCACACCCGTATTGATAAGAATCCCGTAATAAGGGGACACGATCTCTGCTTCGACAGGACGTGCCAAGGAAACCGCCTCGCTAAAAGCGCTGAGGTGGGACTGTGAAAACAATTCGAATAAAGGCTTGGCTATGGTGTGATGTCACACTACGGAATACGTCAGCAGATTAGATTTGTGTAAATATTATTCTCTCTACGGTGGTATGTGGAACTTATGTTGCAGAGTCGGACACTATCCTTGTGTTCAAAATCTTCTATGAAGTATTCAGAGGAGGAACCCGCCTTGCAATGCTCAAGACATTCTGCGCGCCGGACTCGTCGTCATTGAAGCCTGGTTCAGGGGCTACTGAGGGAGTCCTGGAGTAGGGGGTGTCTGGATAGACGGACTATAACCTTTGGCCGGACTCTTGGACTATGAAGATACAAGATTGAAGACTTTGTCCCATGTCCGGATGGGACTTTCCTTGGCGTGGAAGGCAAGTTTGGCAATATGGATATGTAGATCTCCTTCCATTGTAACCGACTCTGTGTAACCCTAGCCCTCTCCGATGTCTATATAAACCGGAGGGTTTTAGTCCATAGGACGAACAAAAATCATACCATAGGCTAGCTTCTAGGGTTTAGCCTCTCTGATCTCGTGGTAGATCTACTCTTGTACTACCCATATCATCAATATCAATCAAGCAGGAGTAGGGTTTTACCTCCATTGAGAGGGCCCAAACCTGGGTAAAAACATCATGTCCCTCGTCTCCTGTTACCATCCTCCTAGACGCATAGTTCGGGACCCCCTACCCGAGATCCGCCGGTTTTGACACCGACAACGAGGCTTAAATAAAATTTCAAGATTATAAGAATAATCACCCCAATCATGATCATTGCAACAATAGTGTACATAGCAAAACTATCATCCCCAAGCTTAGGCTTTTGCATATCATTAACACAATTGACATTAAGAGAATTTATACTAACATCATTGCAATCATGCTTTTCATCGAAGGAACTATCAAGTATGGGTGCAATACTAACGATCTCATGTTTAACATAAGGAACTATAGCAAATTCATCTTCATAAATATTGGCATCATGGCCACAAGAATAGCAAGCATCATGTTCATCAAGGGATATTTCAATCAAATCATCGGAATCATAATTATCTATAGATTCGTGCATATCATTATTTTCTTCAGAAGCAATGGTCATTCTTTCAATAAATTCTTTGACATAGACATTATGAGCATAGATTTCATAGCAATATTTAAGTATGTCAAAATTTTCAGGTTCGTAGAGAGTAATATCATACTTTTCAATCAAAGAAGCAACTTCATCAGCACCCTTAAAAGCAACAAATTCTTAAATTTGTTTGATATCATAGTAATTATAATCACCCTTTGCATAAGAAGATAAGATTTCATTATCATTAAACTCACATAGGTAGGGAAGGTGTTTTTTAGGGTTCTTAGAGCAACAAGTAAAATCATAAATTTCACAAATATTCCAAGCATAACACATCAATCTGTTTATTTGATCCCATAAGAGTCTCCCCTTTTCAGACAAACGGTGACGCAAAAAATGAGCATGCTCATCTAAAGATTTCCCATCAACTAGGCTAGTTGGGGTTTCAACACGAGCGCATAAGGATCGAAGATGATCCAAGTAGACCACTTTAAGTGGATCCATATCAATAGATTTTTAGCAAGCAAAGATGCAAGCAAATAGAAGGCACATGGAAACATAAACAAAAAGACATACGGGAAGAAGGCGAAGAAAAGGCAAAGGTGAAGTTGGGGAGAGGAAAACGAGAGGCAAATGGAAAATAATGTAATGCGAGGGATAAGAGTTTGTGATGGGTACTTGGTATGTCTTGACTTGTGCGTAGACTTCCCGACAACGGCGCCAGAAATCCTTCTTGCTACCTCTTGAGCATGAGTTGGTTTTTCCTTGAAGAGGAAAGGGTGATGCAGCAAAGTAGCGTAAGTATTTCCCTCAGTTTTTGAGAACTAAGGTATCAATCCAGTAGGAGACTACACACAAATCCCTCGTACCACCACAAACAAATAAGAACCTTGCAACCAACACGATAAAGTGGTTGTCAATCCCTTCACGGCCACTTGCAAAAAGTAAGATCTGATAGAGCTAATAAGATGAATATTTTTGGTATTTTTGTTGTATAGATTGAAAAGTAAATATTGCAAAATAAACGGCGCCAGAAATAGCTAGTTGTTGGGAGATTAATATGATGGAAAATAGACCCGGGGGCCATAGGTTTCACTAGTGACTTCTCTCAAGATAGCATAAGTATTACGGTGGGTGAACAAATTACTGTCGAGCAATTGATAGAAAAGTGCATGGTTATGAGAATATCTAGGCATGACGTCCGCGACAAGTAGACCGAAACGATTCTGCATCTACTACTATTACTCCACACATCGACCGCTGTCCATCTTGCATCTAGGCTATTAAGTTCATAAGAACTGAGTAACACATTAGGCAAGATGACATGATGTAGAGGGATAAACTCAAGCAATATGATATAAACCCCATCTATTTATCCTTGATGGGAACAATACAATGCGTGCCTTGCTACCCCTGCTGTCACTGGGAAAGGACATCGCAAGATTGAACCCAAAGCTAAGCACTTCTCCCATTGCAAGAAAGATCAATCTAGTAGGCCAAATCAAACTGATAATTCGAAGAGACTTGCAAAGATAACAAATCATACATAAAAGAATTCAGAGGATATTCAAATATTGTTCAAAGATAATCTTGATCATAAACCCACAATTCATCAGATCTCGACAAATACACCACAAAAAGAATTACATCGAATAGATCTCCAAGAGAATAGAGGAGAACTTTGTATCGAGATCCAAAGAGAGATAAGAAGCCATCTAGCTAATAACTATGGACCCGAAGGTCTGTGGTAAACTACTAACACATCATCGGAGAGGCTATGGTGTTGATCTAGAAGCACTCCGTGATCGATTCCCCCTCCGGCGGAGCGCCGGAAAAGGCCCCAAGATGGGATCTCACGGGTACATAAGGTTGCGGTGGTGGAAATAGGGTTTCGTGGTGCTCTTGGATGTTTTCGGGATATATGAGTATGTATAGGCGAAAGAAGTCGGTCAGGGGAGCCACAAGGGGCCCACAAGGGTGGGGGCGCGCCCTCCTACCTCATGGCCTCCTCGTTTCTTTCTTGAAGTCCACTCCAAGTCTCCTGGATTGCGTTTGTTCCAAAAATCACTCCCCTGAAGGTTTCATTCCGTTTGATATTCCTGTTTTGTGAAACACTTAAATAGGCAAAAAAACAACAATTTGCATTGGGCCTTTGGTTAGTAAGTTAGTCCCAAAAATAATATAAAAGTGCATAATAAAGCCCATTAAACATCCAAAACAGATAATATAATAGCATGGAACAATAAAAAATTATAGATACGTTGGAGACGTATCACAGGCACGGAAAGCATCTCAGACAACTGAAAACATGGTCTAGGTTAGGGACGACATATTCTAGTGCCAAGACCTTCACTGTGCCCAGACTCTGGGTGAAGCTTCGCTGGATGACACACGAACATACATATTCAAAACTAGTTATAACGTTGATATCAAGAAGGAGAGGTATATAAGGCGATTGTTGTACCTGAAAGTTGTAGTATTTGACAGACGAGTAGCCCACCACTTTCAATTTTGGCGCAGAAATGACATTGATTCTTCTTGGACCGTGTTGATCAACTACAAGTAATCTCTCAAGTGAAGGTGTGTCCTGGATGACCATATTGTGGTCCACCTTTTGTGATCTCTCGTTGCGGCACCAACAACACACATAAATAGTGCGGAGAGTCCTGGGGGTGATGTGCAAGGTACTCGACCAATTCATCGCCTGAAGACGAGGGAACTCGAGTGTAGTATAGCCGCGGAGCAGACGCTCCATGTCATCCTTTGGGATGCGAATGGCGACGAGCTCGAGGTGCTTCAGTCGTGGTAGAAAAAGAGCGGGCGCGTCATTAAGGGGGGGGAATGGCAGTTCATGAACTTGGCGAGGCACAGCGTGGGCGTGAAGCGGAGCGCGGATGTTGGCAGCAAGCTCATATGCCCATCATTATAACTTAGCTTCTCGAGCTGATCTATGGCGCGGGATCGGAACCACTCGTCAAGCTTGGCTCGCTCCTTGCCATTGGAATGGAACTTGCCCGCGATAAGGCCTTTGACTGGGCCATGGTGACTGCCCAGGATCTGGGAGAACGCATCCAAGCTCTGGCGATAGCCATGGCAGAGCTTGTGGGCGTGGAGGAGGTCGACAGGGGTGCAAAGCCATAGGGTGCGCCATCGTCAGGAAAAGGCGGTTGTCCTCGCCCGATTACTGATTGGGAGGAGGGATATGATGGCTATCAACATATCATCGGGGAGGTTGTTGATGAAGTCTAGGCCTGCTGGAGTCGCTTGCAGTTCTTTCACGACACGCCTCCGCTTGTTGGCAGACTCGTTCTCCACCTCATCAGCGGGAACGGGAACCTCTGTCTCCATATTCACGCCGTGCTCCGGTGCTTTAGCAGCCCCGGCGTCGCCAGTCCCTCCGATAGGGCGCTTCGGCGGCATCCTCGTACACTGACGGCTTTGAGGACTTAGAGCGGCGTCGAGAATGCGGGCAGAGAGAGAGGAATTGTGTGTGTGTGGCGAGGATGAGGGGGGGTGCGGCCGCTCGGTGGCGCCATTATTATAGACCAGTGGGAGCGAGGCGGGCGGCGGTCCAAGGCTGTCTCGCTTCCCGGTGAGAACGACTGCTTAATCTCTAGTATGAATGAAATATATGCTTAATTACTGAATTTTAGTTGCAAAAAATAGATGGTGATATTGATTTTTAGCTGCATATTTTGACAAATCACAGTGTCTCTTGGCTTAGCGCCAAAGTCTGGCTTTAATTTGCATACCATAATCTGAACCTTTTGCATTGAAGAGATGCACAGATCATGCGTTGAACAACTTTTACGCTTCTCGGTGAGCCTGCGCACCGGACTGCGGTCGCACGCCTCCCGTTCAGTCAAGCAGTTGTCCACGCGACACCTTAGACATTAAAACCAAGAAAAGTGGCGTCACGTGAATGGTTAACCGAACGCACATAGTTTGAATTATACAAACTTTTGAGATATTAAAGTGGCAGCTATTTTTTTTCAAAATGCCTTTGTTGGCTATTATTATTCGAGTGCGCCTTCTCTCAAAATGGACACTAAAAATACCACAGTATGTCAGGTGCCCTTCCATGATAGCATGCCAAGTTTCATGAATTTCAGACGAGTTTTGGTTACTAGAAGTTAAAAACCATGCATCTCAATGTTTTGCCGGCAATCAACGGTGCCCTGGTGTATGAAATTCATTCCCATTTCTTGCATGGGACCTAAGCATGCACCCAAGGACATAGATTTGATTTTTCAACAAATTTATATGCACTGAAGCATGCGCATGTAGTTCAAATTTGAATTATGCACATAAATGCATTGAAAACTTAGTTAATGCATAAAAATGTCGAAATGAACCGCGAAAAATCACAAAAATTCACACACCTTTCATGTTGTTCTATGTTGGCACGATAAAAAAGCTCGACTGGAATAAGAGGCAATGGATGTCGTTTCGTCCCCTGTGGGGACCCCGACTCATTAGTCATGATCACCGAATGCACGTGTACATTGATCCCAGAGATCAATGCTCACTTAACACACAGAAGCTCTATAACAAGAGTTTTACATCCATTCATACCGTCTTACATAAATTATGACCATTATGGTCAAGTCTTGATCACTGAGGACTTTGCTCTGACTGAGGAGTTAGGAATTCGCCAGTGCGAATTGCCTACACAGTGAGGAACATGATAGCCCTAAGGAATTTGTACTCCAAATTTCCGACCGTTGCTGTGCCACGCGCCAGCTGTCCTAAAATATCTTGTCCACCTAACAATCATATCATTGAAGGGCATTTATGTCTTATCATGTCGGGCTGCTCCCTAGGCTATAAATAGCCACCCCCTTCAACCACTAGCTGGTTGGCTGCTCCGCGTGAACTTGACACTTGTCATTTGAGAGCAACCCATCCTCCGAGGACTTTGAGCAAAAATCATCAAGTGAGGAAAATCCAAACCCAAACCCAAAACACCTACAAACCCAAAGTGATTGAGCATCACTGAAGAAATTGATCCTGCGTGGATCCGACGCTTTTTACCTTTGAAGACCGTGCTTCTTCCAGACGGTTAGGCGTCAAGGTCTAGAGCATCCAAGAGGAATTGTGGATCGCCGAGTGACCAAGTCTGTGAAGGTTTGGAAGTCACCTGAAGACTTACCACGAGTGATTGGACGAGGACTGTGTGTCCTTAGTTCAAGGAGAATACGGTGAGGACTTGGTGTCCCGAGCTGCGTGCTCAGGACTGGGTGTCCGGGACTGTGTGTCCTCGAGTTTAAATACTCAGCCGCTCCAACCAGACGTACAACTGAGACAACAGTTGGAACTGGTCTACCAAATCATTGTCTTCACCAAGCTTACTGGTTCCATTTCCTCAACACCTTCATTTCCTCACTACTGTGTAGTCTGTTTGTTCATATCTGTGTTTGAAGACTCTGACTGAAGACTTTCACAAATTCCTCAGTTCAATTTCTTCAGTCTGTTTGTCTTCATCTAGAGTTATCCTGTGCCTACGCTTTCTGTACTCTGTGTTTGTCTTCATTTCATCATGATGACCATGCATGTAATCTGTTATGTTTACTTCTGAGTACTTATTCCGCTGCTAGTATTTCTTCGCTAAGGAATTTCCTCACGAGCAAATTCCCCAGTGAAGAATTTCATAAAAATCGCCTATTCACCCCCCTCTAGTCGATATAAATCAGATGGATAACTAGAGGTCCCTTTGCAGTACCCCAAAACCTCATGGGTTGCTGCAAAGGGACCTCCAGTTGATCCATCTGATTTATCTGGCTATACATGTGAATCTTCTGATTCTTCTGATGAGTCATTTGACTCCAACTATAAACTGTTCAAAAATCAGAATGGTGAAGTATTTGCTAGATATGTTGGCACTAACTGCAGGAAAGGTTCCCCTATGAAGAAAATCTGGGTTCCCAAAAGCTGCCTTTGAAAATCTTCAGGTGAATGTCCTCATGACACCACTTGTGAAGAAAAGGAACCCCAGATCTAATTCTTCATATGGACCAAATTTTTCACATGGATCAAAGTCCTCATATGAGCATCATCATGCTAACAACTCTGTTTCGCAGGGAAGAGCCAAGGGCTATGAATATGAGCATTATTCTTCAAATTATTATGTTCATAAGTCCTCGAAGAATTTCTCTGCTTATTCATATGCTTATCCTAACCCCTCTTATGTAAAACGAAACGTTTTGGCTGCTTTGCCACCATTCTCATATGGAGCTCGCAGAGTGATGAACTCTTTGCCACCCCTTCAGATGTGGGTGGTGAAGAAAAAGAACTAATCTCTTCTGCAGGGTCAGGTCTCCAGACGTGCTGCAACGTCTGAAGAATTTGCTGGGGACCTGACAGACATGCCTGAAAGGACGCAGGCTAACCATGATGAAATGAACTTTCATTTCACACGTCCTCCCTCTATTTTATCGGTTCCACTGCTTGATGAAATTGATCTGATGAATTGTAATATCATATTCTTCACTACTAAAGCATATGAGGTTCATAAGTTGCACTAATTCATCTGCAGGATGATCAACCCAAAGCCACTGAATGGGTACTTGATAGTGGATGTACAAATCACATGACCGGTGACAAGAATCTGTTGATGGATGCTCCCTTATCAGCATCACACATGAAGCATATCATCTTCGCTGATAAAAGCAAAAGTCAGGTATTGGGTCTAGGTAAGGTTGCCATCACAAAGGATCGACACATGGACAAAGTCATGCTTGTTGAGTCCTTAGGATACAATCTTATGTCTGTCTCAATGCTTTGTGATCTTGATATGGTTGTTGTCTTCGGCAAGTATCGTTGTGTTGTGATTATGGAATCTGACAAATCCAAAGTCTTCGAAGGCTTTAGGAAAGGAGACTTGTATATTGTTGATTTCTCTGCAGATTCACAACCTGCCGTGTGCCTACTTGCAAAAACTACAGAAGGATGGCTATGGCATCGACGACTTGGTCATTCTGGCATGAGGAATCTGCACATGCTTGCGAAGAAGAAGCATGCCATTGGCATTGAGAATGTCAAATTCCTCAAGGATCACTTATGCGGTGCCTGTGAAGCTGGAAAGATGACCAAGGCCAAGCATCCAGCGAAGACTATCATGACCACTACTCGTCCATTCGAATTGCTTCACATGGATCTCTTCGGTCCTAACCATTATTCCTCTGTCTCTAATGAGGCATCTCAATATGGTTTTGTTATTGTTGATGATTACTCTCGTTACACATGGGTGCACCTTGTCTCTTACAAAACTGAAGTGCAGGAAGTCTTCAAACGATTTTCCTCAAGGGCTTCAACTAACTTTGGTGTGAAGATCAAGCACATCAGAAGTGACAATGGCACTGAGTTGAAGAATTCGGGTCTCGATGACTATCTTGATGAACTTGGTATTACTCATGAATTATCTGCTCCTTATACTCCTCAACAGAATGGCGTCGTGGAGCGCAAGAACAGGACTCTTGCTGAGATGGCTTGCACTATGCTCGATGAGTACAAAACCCCTCGTCGTTTCTGGGTTGATGCAATTGATACTGCGTGCCATATCATTAACAGAGTATATCTTCACAAATTCTTCAAGAAGACTTCCTATGAACTCCTCACTGACAAGAAACCCAATGTGTGTTATTTCAAAGTCTTCGGTGCTAAATGCTGGATTAGAGATCCTCATCACAACTCTAAATTTGCATCGAAAGCACATGAAGGTTTCATGCTTGGTTACGGAAAGGACTCGCACACCTACAGAGTCTTCAACAATGTTCTTCACAAGATTGTTGAAACTGTAGATGTGCGGTTCGATGAAACTAATGGCTCGCAAAGAGAGCACCTACCTTCTGTGTTAGATGAACCAGCACCTGAGGAATCAATCAAGCACAAGGCTACTGAAGATATCATTCCTACTGAAGAATCTGCTGAAGAATTCATTCCAGAACATGAAGAACGTCGAACTGATGCACCTGAAGAAAATGCTGAGGAAATTGATGCTGAAGAAAATGCTGATCAAATTCCTCAACGGCAACCAACTCACCCTCGTGTTGCAAAAGAAGTGCAAATGGAGAAGATCATCGATGACATTAGAGCACCAGGTCCTCTCACACGCTCAAAAGCTTCACATCTATCTAAGTTTTGTGGGCACTTTGCTTTTGTCTCTATCACAGAGCCCACTAAGGTAGATGAAGCATTTTTGGAGCCCGAGTGGATTCAGGCCATGCAAGAAGAATTACATCAGTTCAAGCTCAACAACGTATGGGAACTGGTCAATCGTCCCGATCCTCGCAAGCATAACATCATTGGTACAAAGTGGATCTACCGCAACAAGCAAGATGAAAATGGTGTTGTGGTGAGGAATAAGGCACGACTAGTAGCTCAAGGCTACACACAGGTTGAAGGAATTGATTTCGATGAAACTTTTGCACCTGTTGCTAGACTTGAAGCTATTCGCATATTACTTGCTTATGCTAACCATCATGGTATCATCTTATACCAAATGGATGTGAAAAGTGCATTCCTCAATGGTAAGATTGAGGAAGAAGTATATGTTGCTCAACCACCAGGTTTTGAAGATCCAAAACATCCTGACAAAGTCTTCAGGCTTAACAAGGCCCTCTATGGCCTCAAGCAGGCCCCACGGGCGTGGTATGACACACTGAAGGAATTCTTCATGAAGAAAGGCTTCACACCCGGTTCACTCGATCCCACTCTTTTTACTAAATCATATGATGGTGAACTGTTTGTGTGCCAAATATATGTTGATGATATCATCTTTGGCTGTACTGACCAACGTTATAGTGATGAATTTGCCTATATGATGAGTGAAGAATATCAAATGTCTATGATGGGAGAATTAAAATTCTTCTTAGGTCTACAAATTCATCAACAGCACAATGGGATATTCATATCTCAGGAGAAATACCTCAAGGATGTCCTGAAGAAATTCGGCATGCAAGACTGCAAAGGTCTCAAAATTCCTATGCCCACAAATGGTCATCTATGCACTGATGAAAATGGTACTGACTTTGATCACAAGGTATATCGCTCCATGATTGGCTCTTTATTGTACTTATGTGCATCTAGGCCAGATATAATGCTTAGTGTTTGCATGTGTGCATGATTTCAAGCTGCACCGAAGGAATCACACCATACAGCTGTGAAGCATATTCTTCGATATCTAGCTCACACACCAACACTAGGATTATGGTACCCCAAGGGCTCAGACTTTGACCTCATTGGATATTCTGATTCTGACTATGCTGGTGACCGTGTGGATCGCAAGTCAACATCTGGTACTTGTCATTTCCTCGGACGATCCTTGGTCTGTTGGTCCTCGAAGAAACAGAACTGCGTATCACTGTCTACTGCTGAAGCTGAGTACATTGCTGCTGGTTCTTGCTGTGCTCAACTACTATGGATGAAGCAAACACTCAAGGACTATGGAGTCAACGTGAAGAATGTGGCTCTTCTCTGTGACAATGAGAGTGCCATCAAGATTGCTCACAACCCAGTTCAGCACTCGAAGACAAAGCACATTCAGATTCGTCATCATTTCTTCGTGATCATGTGTTGAAGGGCGACATTTCTATTGAGCATGTGAAGACTGAAGAACAGCTAGCCGATATCTTCACTAAGCCCTTGGATGAGAAGAGATTTAGCAAGTTGCGGTGTGAGCTAAATATCTTAGAATCTTCGAATGTACTTTGAAAATGTACTCATCCTAACACTTATGCAAAATTGATGACTTAGATGTGCAACACATGAAGAAACGTTTTTCTTCAATCAATGAAGAATAACACTCTAAGTGTGAAGAAATTAATGAAGAATTTGATTCTCAGAACCCTACGACAACTGCACGCGGTGTCTGAAATCATCATTCTTACACGGTGAGTCACGCCACCACAAAAGTTGAAAATGTTCAATTTGAGTTTTTCCTCAACTTTTGAAATTATTCAGTTTTTCAAATTCTTCAAACTTTACAAAGTCTTCACTTGTGCCGTCGTTTTTCTTCATTGGCTATATATATATATATATATATATATATATATATATATATATATATATATATATATATATATATATATATATATATATATATATATATATATATATATATGAGTTTATGGCCTCCACATCATTCACTTATAGCTATTTCTTCAAGTTGGATTCTTTTTGCTAAGTGAATGTGATCGGACCCTTCCCCTCTATGCTATACTCAATCTAGTCTATTCACAAATTCTTCATGTGCGTTCTATTTGAAACTCGTTCAAATTCTTCACTGTGTCCTTGTTAGCTGAAGAAATTGCGAACGGAACGTTAAAACTAATCTTATCCAAACCTTCGGTTTTGCCGCTCAATCCGTTCCACTTCCCACGATGGATTATTTTACTCACCCACGATCTTACATGATCTCCACTACACAGTACGTGGGTGACACATGTCAAGTGAAGGAGAACGGCCAGGGGCATGTTAGTCCTAAATCTTCGGACAAGCAGTTTTTACTACGGCTATAAATACCCCTCCGTCGCCATCTTCACTTCTTTACTCCGCTCGATCTCAATTCCCCCGCTCAAGCCTCCAAACCCTAGCGTCGCCGCTACTCCATCGTCGCCGGTGAGGAAGAGCTTCACTGCCTTGACCTCGTCGCCGACGTACTCGCGCCGACTACAGAAATCTTCACCTCCGCCGCCGCCGTAGACGTCTTCCTCCGCCAAGTTAGGGCGTGGAAGATCTGCATTGACGAACTTCTCTCTTCCAACTCACAGTTCGTCGTGTTCTTCATTCAGGGTAATTAAAAGCTATTTTTACTGCCCTCTTTGATTCAAAGTTTCTCTACAAAATCTTCAAAGGTGTTTTTATTCTTCAAATTCTCACACACAAAACACCTCACTCATTCTTTGTTCTTGATTCATTTCCCTAAGTCTAAATTTCTTCAAGATTCCTCAATTGTGTGGATTCTCAATCTATACAACTCTGGAACCTAAGATATATATGGAGCTTAGTGAAATTCCTCAAGACGAATATGGTCAAATTCCTCAAAACTTGTTCTTTATGAAAAACCCTCTGAGAACGCATATGACCTCTTCAAATTCCTCGCAACTATACTCTGTTCACAGGTACACATGTCCGCTGCTGAATCCTTAGGTTCTCATCAACTTAACTCATTTGCAGCGTTCCTCGAAGAAAAGTTGCATACATCTTCAGAGAATTCCATTGTTCAAATTCCTCATCTGAAGAAAATGGCTGAAGGTAAAAGGCCGCAGAAAGGAGGAAAGAGACCAGAGGTCATGACTGCATTTGAAATCCCTGAGGACATTTATGCTGGGTATTGCACACCTGATGAATCCAAATTTGGTAAAGAAGACAAAAATCAGCGCAAGGTGCGCATCCAAAGGATTGAAAGGAGATGGGCACGTGAGTGGAGGGAGTACAGATACGTCACCCCCAAGTACATGAAGAAATTCGCAGTAAACCCTCCATGCCCAAGACCTCCATTGGCACCTGGCCAAGTGGCTGATCCCACAAGCATCAGAAGAGGAGAGGATTTTCCTCAAGAATGGGCTAAGCGCCAGCGTAAACTGCAAAAGCAAGCAAAAGAAGTAGTGAGGAAATTCAATGAAGAATCTGCTGCTGCTGCTGCCACTGAGGTTTCTGCCAAGCCGAGGAAATCAATGATGAAGAAGCCTGCTCGTAAGCCAAGTGCTTCACCTTCAATGCCCTCATGGCCAAGTTCCTCAGCTGCGCCCTCACGGCCAGAATCTTCAAAATCTTCAAAGAAAATTCCTCATGCTGCTCCTGCTCCCACAAAATCCTCAGCTCCTGTGCATCTCGCCTCATGCCAAAGGACAACTGGCATCTCTATTGCCTCTGGTATCTCAGCTAGTTCCTCAGCTGCACCAAAATCCTCAGCTGGACCCTCGTTACTGAAGAAAAAGGCTACCGCTGGACGCGGCACTCGCCCAAGTCCAAAGAAGCAAGTGGTCTTCACTATGCCCTCTGATGATGATGAAGCTGATGAAGAAGAACTCGCTGAAATCATCAGAGACCACCAAGAAAGGGCTGCTAAAGCCAAAGGCACACCTGTGCCCCTGCTTTTGGATCCAAGGGCGATCCTAGATTATATTGATCTCTGGCACAAGGATCCCAACACTCCTATGCCTGATTTCAAGCTGACACCTAGCCAAAGTCACATGCTGACTCACTTCATCCAAGAGGAGAAGTGGAAATATGATAGGGCCAGAGAGATCAAGAAGACCCAGTACCGCAAAGAGAAGTTGTTGAAGAAAAATGTTCTCAAAATGAAGCCTGAGGAACTTGTCAAGATGCAGGCTGAGATCAAAGCCCTCAGCGACAACTTTGACTCGTACTATGCTGATTGGCAAGGAGCCAAGGTCAGATTTGTGAGGCTGACTGATACCTTCACCAAGGGTACTGCCTCAAAGCAACAAATTCCTCAAGCTGAAGCATCTGTTCAGAAAACTGAAGAACATGCCAGCACCGCTGATGAAGTTCAGGCTGCTGAAGAAAATGCTAGTTCCAAGGCTGATGACTCTGCTCCAGCCGTTGATGAAATTGCCAGGGCATCCACTAGTGGTGCGCCTGAAGAAAATGAAGTGACCAGGGCAACTTCATCAGTTGTGCCTGAAGAAACTGAACCAGATTCCTCAGCTCCACCTGCACCAACTCCAACTCCAGTTCTTCCCTCTGCTTTAGATGTGAAGAAAACCAAGGCTGCAGAGCAAGCTGCAGTAAAGAAAAGGAAAGCATCAAGTGCTTCAGAATCTTCAGTCCCAAAGAAGATGAAGCCCATGACCAGCTCATTTGCCAATCCAATTGATGTTGTTCCTATCTCCTCCATGCCATCAAAGGACCTTGTTCCTTTTGGTTAAGATTATGAAATCCCCAGTGGATCAGATGAAGAAACTCAGTCTGCTGCTTCCTCAGAGCAGATTGATGAAGAAATTGAAGTGGGTACAATCACTTCAACCCCAATAGTCTCATCACCAATGCCTCAGTTTGATGCTGAAGAGGCTGGTGTTGAAGAAATTGATGATGAAGATGTGGATGTTGGAAGCACAACTCCAGTAATGAATGACGACTTTTGGGAAAGTCAGCATCCCAATTCCCCACTCTTCACTCCCCTGCAGCAAATTCCTCACTCTTCTTCACCAACCATAAAATTGGGCTCTGATGCAACTCATCCCACTGCTTCTGTGAATGAAGAAATTCCAGCCACTAGTGCTGAAGAAACTGCTGCTGAAACAGACAAGGTGACTGCACCTGAGGAACATACTGAAATTCCTCAGCCTGAAGAACCTGAGCTTGTGATTCCTGAGGTCGTGATGCAACTCACTAACACTCCTCTGCCAAGGCCAAAGGATCCATTCTCACGCAAACAGAAATTCAAGGCTTAAGACTTCTATGGCGAGCACGTATTCTTCACTGAATACAATCCTTATGACTCTGCTCGCATAAGGAAGAGGCGTTTCTGGACTGCTAGCCAAGCAAATTTCTATTCCTCAATGCTTTACAACAAAGACAAAGTCTTCGACCATGCACATATTCCTCACGTGGATATGGAGTCTATGCCGTGCTTCACGCCAGTCCTCAGTGTTCTTCACGATGCTGGGCTGCTTAATTTCTGCACTGATATATGCGATTGGAATGAAGAACTTATTCTTCAGTTCTATGCTACACTGCACATCACTGGCAACTCTGAAGATGTCAATTCATGGGTTCTGGACTGGATGACTGAAAATACACATTACAAGGCCCCAGCAACTGAATTGCTTCGCTGCCTTTCTCTTAGTCCACCCACTGAAGATGCGCGTTGCGCGTATGATGAACCTGAACTGTCAAACCACTATATGCAAGTGCTCATGAAGCCTCTGAAGCCAGGGCAATCACCTCGTACCAAATTCCTCGTCAAGGAATTGTTGTATGTGCCTAGGACTGTCTATCGCATTCTGACGAAGACAATATGTCCCATCAAAGGACACGATTCTTCTGATGAAGAAATTGTTGGCATCATGAAGAATATGCTTTTCAATATCATACATGGCGTTCCCATAAACTTCCATGATTTCTTCATGAGGACTCTGGCCAACATTGCTATGTCACCATTTGAGCTGAAGCCTTATGCACCTTGGATTATGAGATTCATCAGGACAAGGTCTTCACTCAACTACAAGGCTGAAACTCTCAACCACTGCAGCTACTTGCCTCCTATTGAAGTCCTCAAAAGGACATTTTCCTCAGCTGATGAAAAGGGCAAGGCCACTGCTGTGATAGATGAAGGCATTCGTCCATTGGATGGTCAATTTCGCAAGGCTGCTTCTTATTCCACCAATGATGACTCTGCCACACATGACTCTGCTGCTAATACTGCCAAGACAAATCCTCAAGCCACAGCACCCAGGGTGATGACTGATCGTGAGTTACTCCTCAGTCTTCATCAAAAGGTTGATCGCAATCACAAATGGGTCAAGCGTCAGTTTGGTTCAATTCTTCACAACATGACTGCCACATATAATGCAGTGAAGAAAAACCATTACTACCTTCCTGAAACCTTCAACCGCACTTGGGCTATTCTGTCTCAAGTATATAGTGCTGAAGATTTAGAGAACATGGGCCTCAAAGAAGAATTTGCCTGGTCGGCACCTCCGCCGAAGAAATTCAAGAAGGTCAAGGTTCCTTCTCTGGTGGCCAGTTCATATTCTTCATCGCGCGACACTGATGAAAATGAAGACTTGGACGACACTGCAGCAGGCCCTACTTCAACAACCGACCCCAACAACACTGGCGCTCCTCCATCGACTATCTTCAGGGGCGTTAGTCCTCAGTTTCTATCCTTTTGGTCGTATGATGACAAAGGGGGAGAAATCTGAGTTAGTCTTCAAGCGGGTCTATAATAAGGGCATTTTTTAAGTTACAACTCTCGTTCTTTCGAAACTTTTATTGGATTGAGTTGTAATCTTAAACCCTATGGTGCTCGGTGCTCTGATACTTTTGACGCTCTATGCTCTGATACTTCGATACATGCTTGAGCTCTGATGCTTTTGATGCGCCATTCTGCATGCTTATTCCTCATTAATGTTATCGCACGCATGCTGAATTGCATCAGGAACCATATTTCATCATGCATTTCAAATTCTTCATATCATGTATCAAATGCGTGTATGAATTACAAGATATAGGGGGAGATATCCATGATTTAACTCTTCAAGTGTGCATTGCTTCAAAAGCAAATTCCTCACTATGCACAACTTCAGGGGGAGTTCTTCTATATCTTGCAATCACATTCCTCAATATTAGTTTCTACACTTCACATATTTATCCCCGTTGAAAACTTAACCTATATTGTCATCAATCACCAAAAAGGGGGAGATTGTAAGTGCATCTAGTGCCCCTTAGTGATTTTGGTGTATTGAAGACTTATAGGTTAAGCATCTGATGTGTTTATGAGTGTACACAGGTCTATAAGACTATGAGGAGTTTGATATTTACAGTAAAAGTCGAGCCCTAAAAATGAAGTTCTTCGACTGAAGACTTTGACATTCTGAAGACTTTCTGAAGGCTTTCTGAAGACTTTGAAAGTGAAGAAATTGGTGTGACCTTGAAGACATGGTATTCGTTTGAGGAATGTGAAGCGTGAAGACTTTTGTTTTCGTAGTTTCTGTGACACCCCGAAATTTTGGGCCTTGTTTATTTAATTAAAATTTTTGCCAGGACTTAAAACCTTTATTTTATGAGCTCCCTTTTGATCTTTAACCTTGTCATTATGGAGTTTTTCCCCTAAGTGTGAAATTTTCAATTGTGTTATTGGACTTGTTTAACCTCTCAATAAAAACTTTACTTTTATCAGTGCAACTAATTACACAATTAATTTGCTTGATCTTCACTTTCTTGAAAATGGTTTTTCAAGGTTAAATGGCCATATTTGAACTACAACCATTTAATAGATTCACTTAAAATTCCCACAAGAATTTGGAGATGTCATGTGATGTTATTAAATAACTTTTATGCAAAAATATCTTTATTTCATGAAATATTTTGAGCTCTACACCCTTTTTCTTCTCTGGTCCAGTGGGCAATTTTGCACTACAACCCATTTAAAAATTTTCTTCTAGCCTCCACCAAAATTATGGGATGTTTGTAATAGCCTGTGATTCAACTTTATGCAAAAACCCAGTGATGTTATTTGCAAATTTTGAGTGAATCAGCATCATCTTCATTCTGGACCAGACTGGTGTTTTCTACTGCAACCCTATTATTTCTTGCTCCAGTGACCTTGTGTTTTCTCATGCTCATAGTCCTCCCTACCAAACCCCTAAGTCCAGGAGCATGCACCCTTTGGGGCAATTTTGGTTCATGAAATGATGCCATTGATTTCCTGTCCAGAATTGTAGTTTTGTAAAATTTGCATTAGCAAGTTTCTCATTTTATCCAAATGACCTCACCACCCTCTTGTACATCCAAGGAGACACTGATCTGGAGTTTTTGACCACTCCAAGACTTGCCTAAGTGCCCTTGGCATTTTGTCAAACACCTTGTGGGCATGGTCTATTTTGGCATGATTCTTGTCATTGCACTATGATCTTGCACCTATGATCAAACTAGCATGTCCACTAGACTCCCTGTTTCCCCTAACCTCGATCTCCTAAACCCCGACCTCACCTGTGAACTGTAGCATGCCGCGGCATTGTGTCGAACATCTCCCGTGCGTGCACTGGACGCGCCCAGAGCGCGCGTATTGCACGATGCCGCGCCCGAGCCGACACGCTGGCCCCCTGGTTTTGGCCCGCTCTGCAGCGCCACGCCACACACTCACCGCCTCACCACTACACGCCAGCCCGCCCTGGCGCCCTGCAGCGCCGCCACCAGAGTCCCTTTGGCGGCACGCCACGGTCGCCCGACAGCCCCTGCTCATGTCGGAGCCGCCCGAGCCACCCCGGCTCGCCACCTGGCCCCTGGAGCAGTGCAAGCTCATCCGCAAGCGTGTCTGCTAGCCCTGGTCGCCGCCACGTCGCCCTAGCTACAGAGAGGCGGTTCGCCGGAGAGCCTATCCACGGCCGCCGCGAACCGACTCGATTGTGCTATAAGAGAGGCCCCGAGCTCAAACCCGTGTGCAGGCAGTCTCACAGCACTTCACTCTTGCCCCTCTGGCCGTCAATCGAAGGAAGGGAGTCGTCTTCTTCCTCTCCGGCAGCTCCATCCGCCACCATTGCCCCGACCATTCCGGCGCTACCAGGGTCTCCCCCTCTCCACTCTCTCCACCAGGAACCCCCTCATCCTCTCGTGAGCCCGTTCCACTACTCAATCTTGATCAAGACTCGCCGCGGGCAAGTTTCCACTTTCTCCGACGACCGCCGTCCGCCGCGGAGCTCATCGCCGCCAGCTCCGTCCACCCCAGAGAGCAAAGCAACCACCGGAGTGACCGCCTTGGTCTCGCGGATCCATCCCGACCCTCTGGATCCCGCGGGGAGCCGCCGTTCGCCGGCGACGACCATCGTTGCCCCGCCTCCGTTTGGGCATAGGAAGGGGAGGGAGGGATAGACCGGTCAAACCTGACCAGTGGGCCAGGCGGGCCCACTGTCAGTGACACGCGAGCCGTCCGCGCTGTAATGAGTGAAAGCGCATAGTACCCAGTACGTATCTCCTACTTAGAAAACGTATTTTCCCCGAAAACGTTTTCTTTTCTGTTTTGTTTTAAAACAGATTTTGACCACAACTTTGACTGCCTATAACTTTTTAAATATAACTCCAAATGAGTTGATTCTTTTTCCTACCTTCCTCAAATTTGATCTAGTTAGATTTATTTGAAAATTTTCCAAAACAACTTTTTGTACTGTTTTGAGATGTGTGTTAATTCAAATATTTTTTTAAAATAGGATTTTGGAGAGAGGGGAGAAACTTTCAAAAATTTTGGAGAGCACCTCACCCCTCCACAACTTCAAGGCAAGCATCTTGAACCCTGACATAATATTTTTGATGTGTTGGTTGACACATTTATGACACCACCTTATTTCGGTGGACTTGATATTTCATGTGACGTGATCACTTGCATGGAAGCATATCAACGATTTTCCTTGCTATCGGAAATAAATATAATTGAGATGGTAATCATCCTCATGTGTCTTGCATGCATGCCGGAAAGGAATCCGGGAAAGTCTCGGCCTTGGGTAGGCGTGAGCTTGTCGCCGGTCCCCGTCGGGACGGTTATTTCCGATATGGCATGGTAAGGCATATTGAGTGGTGATTTTTGTTGATTGGAATATATTTGATATACATGTCATGCAGGGAACTTATGAACCTCCTGAGTCGACCGCAGATCGAGTCTTGTTCCAGTAACCCCACACTTGCCTCGTACTACCACTCGTCCCTGCCGCCGGTAGGGTACGGTTCAGTAAGTTGTCAACCCCTTTCCAGCATACACCGTACAGAGAGGCCATGGTGGAAGATATCGGTTGTAGCCGGTAGGCATGCCACCTGGTCAGGGGGCATGGGTGTTTCCGGTTGGGACCGAGAGGGGAGGCCACCCCTTAGAGCGCGCGATATAAATTTGATCCCATGCTACGCGAGGTTGTAGCCTCCCCACTTAGAGTTTTGCTTGACAAGTGTCGTGGGTGATTCCAGACACCGATGAGTTAAGCTGGTGTGTGCAAGTTAGGCGTGTTTTCAACTAAAAGGCCATAGACGGAATTAGTCCTGATGGACTAAAGGAATCCGTTACTCGTGGGTAAAGAGTACACCCTCTGCAGAGATTAAACCTATTCGAATAGCCATGTCCATGGTTAAGGACTACAGTCTGGGATGGGTCAAGCGTCGGTCTTAGTGTCGGTCTTCGGAGGTGAAACGGTTAAACCAGAACGGGAATTACTACTTGTGACTTGTGATGATTATGATTATTACTATTGTTGACTAACCCGTGATATTATTGTTATCATCGAATATCTCTGGGATGGTTCTACCTCCGGGATGTTTCACTATAATTGTTCATTTCTTTTAAAGCCCTTTCTGTGGTGTCGCTCAGACGCCCGTCTGTGGCATTTCTTTTAAAGCCCTTTCTGTGGTGTCGCTCAGACGCTCGGCTGTGGCATTTCTTTTAAAGCCCTTTCTGTGGTGTCGCTCAGACGCCCGGCTATGGCATTTCTTTTAAAGCCCTTTCTGTGGTGTCGCTCAGACGCCCGGCTGTAGCATTTCTTTTAAAGCCCTTTCTGTGGTGTCGCTCAGACGCCCGACTGTGGCATTATTATTCAGCATTTTCCGCTCGAGGAGTCTTTCAGACACTCGTTTAGTACCAGTATTATTATTCTGCATTTTCCGCTCGAGGAGTCTTTCAGACACTCGTTTGGCACCAGTATCTATTATTCTGCATTTTCCGCTCGAGGAGTCTTTCAGACACTCGTTTGGCACCAGTATCTATTATTCCGCATTTTTCCGCTCGAGGAGTCATTCAGACCCTCGCTTGGCACCCAGTATTTATTACCTCTATGTGGCCATTGCATAAATTTCTGGTTGCATATGAATAACCTGTTTACATGCATCAAGAGATTTATTTATGACTAACTAAGTGAGTATAAGGATATATCAAAGCATGAGCATCAACGGTTATATTATTCATGTGTTCTTAATGTTTGCGAGTACATTCAAAGTACTCACTGGCTTGTCCCTGGCTATTGTCTTGGCCAGATTTATTGCTTGGGGAGGAGCGTTGCGACGACCGCCTCGCAACCTGAGCAACGGTGATAGCAGCCTCGTGAAGATAGGAGTTAACCTGGTCAGCTGTTCCCGTGGGAAATGGAGTCCCATAGCCGTGGTGATCCACTAACCGCTTCCGCCCCCAACCACTAGAAACCATTTCTTGTACTCATAGGCCATAATGGTCTTGTACAACATATTTTGTACCTTTGCTTGGAATTTCTGTAACAAGTTGGTGCCTCATCAGCTAACAGTAATCCTGGGGCTGATGAGCTCGATGGCCATTTTCTGCAATTTAATGTCTGGAAAACCGGTCTTGACAGACTTGGCATCAGAGCCAGGCTGACCATTGGCTAATCCTATCTTAGCCAGGTCAATGAACCTAGGCAAACCAAACCCACAGCCAAGCTTCTCCTGCAAGATAGCCCCACAGTGACCCGACACCTTTTTGGCAGTCGGTGCCCAACCTACCATCCTAGCCGTCGATCACGCGCTAGTGACCGCCCCCCCCCTAAATAGTCCTTTCTCGCAAGCGTGCGAAGGAAGACTCCGACCCTTTTTCCTATAAAAAGGGCACGCTAGTCTCAACCCAGCACAGCCCGGCCGCTATCCTAAACCAAGCCACAATGCCTGGTCCTATTGTGCACCATGAGACCACAGCGACCAACCTTGGAGGTTTTGTGACCATACTCGCAAACCTCACCCGTCGTGCCTATGCATTAGAAGAACCCCCAGAATATGTTGTGTACCAAGGGCCCGTAAGCGGTGAAAGCCGTCAATTCTGGGCCACTGTACACATCTACGTTAGGGGTCTCGCACCCGAACGCCCCTACAGGTTCACCGGAAGGACAACTTCCTTTGAGCCACAAGCCATCCAACTGGCTGCTCGAGAAGCTATAGTTCATCTCCGGCACTTGTCGCCCAGAGTTGACTGTCGCTCGTTCCACTACTACCCCAGGCGTGAAGGGTATGGTAGACCACCCCAAGTTGCCAACGGAAATCACGAGACAGATCCTGCATTGTTGCACCTGGTGCGCTATGTAAGTGCACTAGAAGAACTGTGCGATCAGGTCACAATTGATCTTATCGCAGCTCGTGGAGAGCTGGTTCTTCGAGCCCCGACAAGAGAAGAGGACGAGCCCAACGCCGACAACCCAGTCGTGCTGTTTGGACAACCGATCGAGCCCCTGAGGTCTACCCCAGCCATCGGCCAAGGTGTTGCGATAACCCCAGAAGTGCTACGTCGCATTTTGGGAACACACTCCAACGGAGTTGTGGCCAGCAATCCCCGAGATGGCCACCATCGCTACCCCGAGCCTGCAGCCCCTCAACCCACTCCAGTCAATTCCGACGGCGAGACCCGTGGAGAAGCCTCGACATCCACCAGGCACGCCCGCATGGATGTAAACGAGGTAGACTAAGTAACCCGAGCTGTATCGAGTCCCAGTGTACCCTCGCTTTGTAATCGTGTGGCCTGGTATTTAAACGCTGCTTGTTGTCATGCCTCTGCTTTAATGATAACCTTGACTAAACACCCAGTACGCAGTGTGAGATTGCTACCCCTGGCGCAGCTACCAAAAACCTTTCCGACAGCCCCCACAGTAACATGTCACCTCGGTGGAATAAGTGTATCTATGGTATTGACTCCGAATCCCGGATCAAAGCTGGAAATTTTCTTTGCCCTTCACCACGGTAAAAATGATCCAGCTCCAGTGCTATAAAAGGGCCACCGCGTGACCTTGCCAAGCACCTCTCACCTTGTGCATCACCCTCACAACCATTTCTTGTCATGCCGAGCCCCAACATTCATCTGAGAACCCCAGATGCAACCCCGGGTAGTTTTGTCAAGATATTGTGGGATTTTACCTGCAGTACCATGGGCGCTACCCAGCCACCCCAGTACGAGCTGTTCAAATCGAGGATCACCTCTTTCACCTCGAGATACTGGGCAGCAGTGCACATTCCTCCCGTAAACTCAGACCAAGACCCAACAAAGGTTTCCTTCGTGGGGAAATCTATGCCAACCCCACAGATGGCCGTGGAAGCTGCGGCTTACGAAGCGCTTGCCCGCCTTCGATTCACGGTACCCTATGCCAGCGAACGTGGGTATTATTACTTCCCGAGCCGTGCAGCGCCCGGAGGAGTAACATCGTTTCCCGGTGTGCGAATCGAAAGAGACCCCGTTCTGGCCAACCTTGTCCAGTATGTCATCGCTCAAGAGAGTTTGATCCAACGCGTGATGGGTTATCTCCAGAGCCTCGCAGACTTAAATCCTCAGATCGCCATCGGCAGATCACTGAGGCCCGACCAGGAGAGGCACGTGCATCGACTAGTCAATCCGCTTTCTCCAATAGAGGAAGAATGTGTCTCAGTACCAGAAACATTTTCTCGGGACCCCATCCAGTTACCATTTGCATTATAGACGTCGCTGCTACGTTATTTATTGCAACCTTTAATTGCGTATTGTAACTTGTGCGTGGAGCTTAGTGTGTGCTTTAAGTGTGTTATTTTGTTATTTTCGATTAATATGAGTGATTCGGTTGCATTACTGTTTTCTTCCGCGAATAATCCTGGAGTGAGACATCTTTTTCTGAGTCGATACTTAGGCACTTTCTCATGACGTGGATTATTTTATTTTCATGCAAGCACAACGACAACAGCTGACCCACAACCGCAAACACTCGCACACACACACGTACACCGGTTACGAAACTTTGCAACAGTGTTGCAGCTGGCTAACCCCTCTCCTAACCACGGTTAGCACCCGGCATCCCACCTACTCCTCGTGATCACCACCGCCATGGAGAGCCAACACCCGAGCAGCAGCATCGCGATGATCATCGAGGATCATAGCACACAGGAGCACGGAGAGCCCCAGCAGTGTCGCCAGCCCTCCGCATATCAAGATCGTGTACCAGTCCGGCATCGCCTCCGCCATTAGAGCCTCGCCCGAGCTTCTGTAAGCAGTAATGGAGGAGGAAGTAGGGGGAGAAGCAAGGCCAGCGGTGAGGAGAGAGAGAAACACCTCGGTCGTTTTATAGCTCGAGCTCGGTGCACGGTAGGAGAAGTCCACCAACGCCGCTCGTCGCCCGATCGCCGGTGTTCGGAGACGAATCCGCGAGCAGTGCCGACAGCGCGCTGGCCCGTGAGGTGAGTGCACGCTGCTCCGGCAGCTAGCACGCCGCGCACTACCGCGGTACGGCCTAGATGCCCTACGCGCTAGGCGTCGCCGGTGGAGAAAGCGCGCAGGAGAGAGGAAGAAGAGAGCCAGAGGGAGAAGAAGAGGCTAACTGTGGGCCCCGGGTCCACCTGTCAGCCAGAGAGAGCACAGTGCTCCCGGGTATGACCAGCGTATATTTAAATTTAGACTTTATTCTAAATTTATACCCAGCGTAGAAGTCTCACGTTTTTGTCTCAGACCGTAGGTCCTTCTCCGCACGGCACCAGTATTTCACACTGTGGTTTTCATCACTTATTGCCCTCTTACTGTAGCCACATTTTTGTTGCATGCAATTTTTTTTTCTTATGCGACTTTTAACAAATCTCGAGGACGAGATTTTTCTTAAGAGGGGTAGTATTGTGACACCCCGAAATTTTTGGCCTTGTTTATTTAATTAAAATTTTTGCCAGGACTTAAAACCTTTATTTTATGAGCTCCCTTTTGTTCTTTAACCTTGTCATTATGGAGTTTTTCCCCTAAGTGTGAACTTTTCAATTATGTTATTGGACTTGTTTAACCTCTCAATAAAAACTTTACTTTTATCAGTGCAACTAATTACACAATTAATTTGCTTGATCTTCACTTTCTTGAAAATGGTTTTTCAAGGTTAAATGGCCATATTTGAACTACAACCATTTAATAGATTCACTTAAAATTCCCACAAGAATTTGGAGATGTCATGTGATGTTATTAAATAACTTTTATGCAAAAATATCTTTATTTCATGAAATATTTTGAGCTCTACACCCTTTTTCTTCTCTGGTCCAGTGGGCAATTTTGCACTACAACCCATTTAAAAATTTTCTTCTAGCCTCCACCAAAATTATGGGATGTTTGTAATAGCCTGTGATTCAACTTTATGCAAAAACCCAGTGATGTTATTTGCAAATTTTGAGTGAATCAGCAACATCTTCATTCCGGACCAGACTGGTGTTTTCTACTGCAACCCTATTATTTCTTGCTCCAGTGACCTTGTGTTTTCTCATGCTCATAGTCCTCCCTACCAAACCCCTAAGTCCAGGAGCATGCACCCTTTGGGGCAATTTTGGTTCATGAAATGATGCCATTTATTTCCTGTCCAGAATTGTAGTTTTGTAAAATTTGCATTAGCAAGTTTCTCATTTTATCCAAATGACCTCACCACCCTCTTGTACATCCAAGGAGACACTGATCTGGGGTTTTTGACCACTCCAAGACTTGCCTAAGTGCCCTTGGCATTTTGTCAAACACCTTGTGGGCATGGTCTGTTTTGGCATGATTCTTGTCATTGCACTATGATCTTGCACCTATGATCAAACTAGCATGTCCACTAGACTCCCTGTTTCCCCTAACCTCGATCTGCTAAACCCCGACCTCACCTGTGAACTGTAGCATGCCGCGGCATTGTGTCGAACATCTCCCGTGCGTGCGTATTGCACGATGCCGCGCCCGAGCCGACACGCTGGCCCCCTGGTTTTGGCCCGCTCTGCAGCGCCACGCCACACACTCACCGCCTCACCACTACACGCCAGCCCACCCTGGTGCCCTGCAGCGCCGCCACCAGAGTCCCTTTGGCGGCACGCCACGGTCGCCCGACAGCCCCGGCTCATGTCGGAGTCGCCCGAGCCACCCCGGCTCGCCACCTGGCCCCTGGAGCAGTGCAAGCTCATCCGCAAGCGTGTCTGCTAGCCCTCGTCGCCGCCACGTCGCACTAGCTACAGAGAGGCAGTTCGCCGGAGAGCTTATCCACGGCCGCCGCGAACCGACTCGATTGTGCTATAAGAGAGGCCCCGAGCTCAAATCCGTGCGCAGGCAGTCTCACAGCACTTCACTCTTGCCCCTCTGGCTGTCAATCGAAGGAAGGGAGTCGTCTTCTTCCTCTCCGGCAGCTCCATCCGCCACCATTGCCCCGACCATTCCGGCGCTACCAGGGTCTCCCCCTCTCCACTCTCTCCACCAGGAACCCCCTCATCCTCTCGTGATCCCGTTCCACTACTAAATCTTGATCAAGACTCGCCGCGGGCAAGTTTCCACTTTCTCCGACAACCGCCGTCCGCCGTGGAGCTCATCGCCGCCAGCTCCGTCCACCCCAGAGAGCAAAGCAACCACCGGAGTAACCGCCTTGGTCTCACGGATCCATCCCGACCTTCTGGAACCCGCGTGGAGCCGCCGTTCGCCGGCGACGACCACCGTTGCCTCGCCTCCGTTCGGGCATAGGAAGGGGAGGGAGGGATAGACCGGTCAAACCTGACCAGTGGGCCAGGCGGGCCCACTGTCAGTGACACGCGAGCCGTCCGTGCTGTAATGAGTGAAAGCGCATAGTACCCAGTACGTATCTCCTACTTAGAAAACGTATTTTCCCCGAAAACGTTTTCTTTTCTGTTTTGTTTTAAAACAGATTTTGACCACAACTTTGACTGCCTATAACTTTTTAAATATAACTCCAAATGAGTTGATTCTTTTTCCTACCTTCGTTCCTCAAATTTGATCTAGGTTATTTTAAGATTTATTTGAAAATTTTCAAAAACAACTTTTTGTACTGTTTTGAGATGTGTGTTAATTCAAATATTTTTTTAAAATAGGATTTTGGAGAGAGGGGAGAAACTTTCAAAAAATTTGGAGAGCACCTCACCCCTCCACAACTTCAAGGCAAGCATCTTGAACCCTGGCATAATATTTTTGATGTGTTGGTTGACACATTTATGACACCACCTTATTTCGGTGGACTTGATATTTCATGTGACATGATCATTTGCATGGAAGCATATCAACGATTTTCCTTGCTATCGGAAATAAATATAATTGAGATGGTAATCATGCTCATGTGTCTTGCATGCATGCCGGAAAGGAATCCGGGAAAGTCTCGGCCTTGGGTAGGCGAGAGCTTGTCGCCGGTCCCCGTCGGGAGGGTTATTTCCGATATGGCATGGTAAAGCATATTGAGTGGTGATTTTTGTTGATTGGAATATATTTGATATACATGTCATGCAGGGAACTTATGAACCTCCTGAGTCGACCGCAGATCGAGTCTTGTTCTGGTAACCCCACACTTGCCTCTTACAACCACTCGTCCCTGCCGCCGGTAGGGTACGGTTCAGTAAGTTGTCAACCCCTTTACAGCACACACCGTACAGAGAGGCCATGGTGGAAGATATCGGTTGTAGCCGGTAGGCATGCCACCTGGTCAGGGGGCATGGGTGTTTCCGGTTGGGACCGAGAGGGGAGGCCACCCCTTAGAGCGCGCGATATAAATTTGATCCCATGCTACGCGAGGTTGTAGCCTCCCCACTTAGAGTTTTGCTTGACAAATGTCGTGGGTGATTCCAGACACCGATGAGTTAAGCTAGTGTGTGCAAGTTAGGCGTGTTTTCAACTAAAAGGCCGTAGACGGAATTAGTCCCGATGGACTAAAGGAATCCGTTAATCGTGGGTAAAGAGTACACCCTCTGTAGAGATTAAACCTATTCGAATAGCCGTGTCCATGGTTAAGGACTACAGTCTGGGATGGGTCAAGCGTCGGTCTTAGTGTCGGTCTTCGGAGGTGAAACGGTTAAACCAGAACGGGAATTACTACTTGTGACTTGTGATGATTATGATTATTACTATTGTTGACTAACCCATGATATTATTGTTATCATCGAATATCTCTGGGATGGTTCTACCTCCGGGATGTTTTACTATAATTGTTCATTTCTTTTAAAGCCCTTTCTGTGGTGTCGCTCAGACGCCCGGCTGTGGCATTTCTTTTAAAGCCCTTTCTGTGGTGTCGCTCAGATGATCGGCTGTGGCATTTCTTTTAAAGCCCTTTCTGTGGTGTCGCTCAGACGCCCGGCTATGGCATTTCTTTTAAAGCCCTTTCTGTGGTGTCGCTCAGACGCCCGGCTGTAGCATTTCTTTTAAAGCCCTTTCTGTGGTGTCGCTCAGACGCCCGACTGTGGCATTATTATTCTGCATTTTCCGCTCGAGGAGTCTTTCAGACACTCGTTTGGTACCAGTATTATTATTTTGTATTTTCCGCTCGAGGAGTCTTTCAGACACTCGTTTGGCACCAGTATCTATTATTCTGCATTTTCCGCTCGAGGAGTCTTTCAGACACTCGTTTGGCACCAGTATCTATTATTCCGCATTTTTCTGCTCGAGGAGTCATTCAGACCCTCTCTTGGCACCCAGTATTTATTACCTCTATGTGACCATTGCATAAATTTCCGGTTGCATATGAATAACCTGTTTACATGCATCAAGAGATTTATTTATGACTAACTAAGTGAGTATAAGGATATTGCAAAGCATGAGCATCAACGGTTATATTATTCATGTGTTCTTAATGTTTGCGAGTACATTCAAAGTACTCACTGGCTTGTCCCTGGCTATTGTCTTGGCCAGATTTATTGCTTGGGGAGGAGCGTTGAGACGACCGCCTCGGAACCTGAGCAACGGTGATAGCAGCCTCGTGAAGATAGGAGTTAACCTGGGTAGCTGTTCCCATGGGAAATGGAGTTCCATAGCCGTGGTGATCCACTAACCGCTTCCGCCCCCAACCACTAGAAACCATTTGTTGTACTCATAGGCCATAATGGTCTTGTACTACATATTTTGTACCTTTGCTTGGAATTTCTGTAACAAGTTGGTGCCTCATCAGCTAACAGTAATCCTGGGGCTGATGAGCTCGACGGCCATTTTCTGGAATTTAATGTCTGGAAAACCGGTCGCGACAGTTTCATTTTTCTCTTTCTTGAGTCATAGGAAACACCGTACTGTTAAAAGGGGTCGAGGAAATACTAAGGAGAAAATTTCCATGTGATGCTCAACTCAAATCCTACACCTACCAATCCCTTCGAGTGAAGCCATTGGAAATCTCATACAGTTCAGTCAATTTCTTCAGTGACAGAGACGCAGTTTGTCACGACCGGTTTTCCAATAAAAATATTTATTGAGAAACCAATCTTTAGAATCCAGTTTGAGATAAAAACCTCCCCACTGGCAGACAAACTTTTGATACAATAAGCCAGTAGCATAAATATGTTACAGGGTTGAGCTGACGATGCTCAACAATTTATTACAAGCGTGCCAATAATTATACATAAAGGCGATTAAAGACACAAGGGAGTGGTGGCATACTACTGACTCGCAAATAAGGTAGAGGTGGAGTAACACCGTGGGGAGTGGATATGGGATTCTCAAACTAACATCCATCGAGCGTCGAGGTGAGGCTCGATGAATTTATTAGCATAGTGGAAGCGGATATAATACAGTGACCAACTCCAGGGTTGCACGGGACTGACTGGGACTCCTCTAGGCGTCGGATTCGCTATCGAACTCTTCATCCATGAGATCACCTTCGTCAGCATCTGGCCAAATCAACAAGCCAGTGAGTACTTTGAAAGTACTCGCAAGACAGGTCGGACGTAAGATATAACAAATGCTAACATGAAATACATGAATAAGTTAACCAGTACGATCACACATAGAGGTAATAAATACTGGGTGCCAAGCGAGTGTCTGAAAGACTCCTCGAGCGGAAAAATGCAGAATAATAATACTGGTGCCAAACGAGTGTTTGAAAGACTCCTCGAGCGGAAGAATGCAGAATAATAATGCTGGTGCCAAACGAGTGTCTGAAAGACTCCTCGAGCGGAAAAATGCAGAATAATAATGCCACAGCCGGGCGTCTGAGCGACACCACATAAAGGGCTTTAAAGAGAAATGCCACAGTCGGGCATCTGAGCGACACCACATAAAGGGCTTTAAAAAGAAATGCCACAGTCGGGCGTCTGAGCGACACCACATAAATGGCTTTGAAAAGAAATGCCACAGTCGGGCGTCTGAGCGACACCACATAAAGGGCTTTAAAAAGAAATGCCACAGTCGGGCGTCTGAGCGACACCACATAAAGGGCTTTTGACTGATAAGGAAATAATATATTCATCATATATATAATCAACTCAAGGAATTAAACGGGTTAGTCCATCCACAAGGGTAAACATTTAACCGGTCTTAGTGCTCATGTGTCCCACCGGGTAATCTGTCACCAAACTGGTACATGACTGTTAGCAGAGAACCTGGTTATAGATAAGATGATTTAAGGATATAGAGCTCTGCAGAGTTTGTACAAAAATTTCCCACAGTCGACGGATTTCCGTAGTCACCAGGACTAGTTCCGTTACGGTATTTCAGAAGAAAACACTGCTAACCAGTACACACCCATCCAACTCTTCGATGCCAGGAATCACCCTCAACATCGTCCAAGAAAAACTATTGAGACGAGGAGATCACAATCTCGAATAGCATGGGATCAAATTTATATACGCGCGCTCTAAGGGGTGCCCCCCTCTCGGTCCCAACCGGAAACACCCATGCCCCCTGACCGGATGCCTGGCTTTAATCCAGGGCCATGGAACCATCATCCCGGCCTCTCCTTTTTGGTGTGTACCAAGAAAGCGGTTTGCGACTTACTAAACCATATCACTTTCGGGAAACATGTGGTAGTACAGGGAAAGGAAATGGATATGAACCCAACCGATATGTGTTGGTACTGAAGATAACTTGCCTGTCCTAAGACTGGCATGCTACAACGCTGCCATCTTACCCATCTTCATGCCAACACATGGCCTTGCATAATTACGTCCAACGACGTGTGAAATCATCGGGCTTGCTTGCCTCAACAATGCATAATGAACGGTTCATCGGTATGCTTCACACATGCCATGAAACTATCTACATGCAAACATGCCAAGACACTCATCATATCAAAAGTTCGAACATGCTTGCCTGGTTCGGAGTAGTCGGAGCCTAGCTCGGTGAAGTTCGCGGCTCCGTCACCTCCGTCGGTATCTACGGTACAGACAAAACATACGCGCTAACGTGAATACCGAGAGGTGCAGAAAAAGTATTGCAAATATTTTTCAAATAAATCTGATAAAAAACTAGACAAAATTTTGAAGAGAACAGAAAAAGAATCAATAAAAAATATGCTTCTGATAAAAAGTTATAAAGGTTTTTGCCCAGGGACCCATCTGTAATGAAACAGAAACTTCCCAGGGTCTTATTTACAAAAGCAGAAAACGTTTCAGACTGAAATGCGCCGGCTCAGAGGAGAAGACGTATTCTGCCCGATTACGCCTTCAGAAAACGATTAGTTAAAAGAGAGAAATCTGACGGGGCGGTCCCACCCGTCAGGTTTGAAAACGAACGGCGCCTTTGGCGCCAGAGAGCCGCGGCGATCGCCGGCGGCGATCCACGGCGAGCCGGAGAGATCGGAGGTTACCTCCATGCTCAGGGTCCCATTCCGCGTCGGTTGTTGGTGGTGGTGGTCGCCGAGAAGCACCACGTCGGCGGTGGCCCCTGCTCCGACGGATGGCGGTTCGGGCGTGGTTGGAGGTCGCCGGAGAGAGCTGCACTGATCAAATTGAGGAGGGGGTTAAGGATCTGGTAGCTAGAGGAGGTAGCTGACGGAGTATGGGCGCCGGAGATGACCTCACCGAAGTGAACCGAGCTGGAGGCCGAGGCGGAGCGGGGTGGCCGGAGTCGGGGGAGGAGACCTCCTCGAGGTCCTCCCAGTGACCTGGCAGGGCGTTGGTGGAGTGTAGGGGTGGTGCGTGCTCGAGGGGGAGCTCGGGGTCTCCTTTTATAAGCGCTCCGAGGCGGTGGCCGAGAACGGCGTTCTCCGGCGAGGATTACGGCGGTGCAGTGCTTGGTCGGGAGAGTTTAGGAGCTGAGCGCCGTCGTGGAGGTTCACGGAGTCAGTTTAGGTGCCAATGGCGCCGGGTTTAGCTCGATCGGGCGACGTTCGACGGAACGGGACGACGCGGGTCCAACGGCGGCAGAGAGCATGCTTTGTGTGTGCCGCGCCACGACGGCTGTGCTGCATGCGTGCGCTGGCGTGGAGATGGCCACGCGGAGCCACCAGCGGGGTTGGGCGGCGCGGAACGGCGTTGAGCCGCCGTTCTGCTCCCTGTTGGCTGCCACGGCGGTTCAGCCGCCGCGAGACACGCCGGCGTGGTCGGGTCAGAGCACCACCGACGACAGCAAGCAGCCAAGCGCGCGTGCGGGGCATCGGACAGGCGAGCCAGGCGGTGAGCAACGCGCCAAAGCACTGTGGGCGCGTGACTGAACTGAACTGAAGAAATCGACACTGAAACTGAATTTTCTGAAAGTGTTTGAACAGTGCATGCAAGGTGTTCGACAGAATGATCCAGGCATGTAGGGATTTTTCCTTGGGCTGATTTTTGGTGGAGTGACTTCTCATTGCTCCAGTAGGCTGCCTGATTTTTGGTGGAATTTTTGGAGAAGTGTAGATATGAATTTCACCAAATTTGACAAATCTGGTCCAAACTTGCAGCAGATGTAATTTGAAAAATTTGAACTAGAGACCAGTGGATCTTCATAGTTCTAGGTTGACGGTTCAAAGGACTAGGAGGGGAAAAAGGTTTGGTGGTAAGAATCAAAACAGAAAAAGGAGTTCCTTTGCAAAACTCCAAGTGCTATAAGAGAAGACAGAAATTTATTTGAATAGAATTTGAATGGAAATTATCACATGGGGAGGTTCAACTTGCTGGGTTTGATGCAAATCTTGATCCAAAGGTGGGAGAAAGGTTAGGAGAGAGTATTTGCACCAATGTCATGGCAAGAGGGATAGTTACCAGTGGCAAAGGACTTTTCCAAAAGCCATAGTGCATTCTCGAAAAGATTTTCAAAGGCTATTTTCTTAAAAAAAACATTTGTCTTAAGCCCAAATGAAGAGCAAGGACTCCCAATACCAAAGGCAGACCTTGGGTGAATCCAAATAAAACTTTTTCCATAAGGAAATTATATGAGAGGGAGAGTCCTCTTGAAGAATTTTTTTTTAAATCACTCCCCTCAAGTCAAATAAAACCTTTCGAAAAATCTAAATAAAACTTGGGTGTCACAGCACCTACCCCCTTAGGAAAAAATCTCGTCCCCGAGATTTCAGTTGATCCTTAAATAAGTGTGGATGCTCTGTTCGAAGAAAGTCCTCTCTTTCCCATGTTGCTTCACTTTCGGTGTGATTACTCCACTGAACTTTGAAAAATTTGACGGTTTTCTGCCGGGTCCTCCTTTCAGTCTCCTCTAATATCTTTACTGGACGTTACCGATAGGTGAGGTCTGGTTGCACATCGAGGTTCTCATGGGGCACCTGTTTCTCTGGGTTGCTCACGTATTTCCTCAATTGTGAAACGTGGAATACGTTGTGGATATCTGATAGTTCCTTAGGTAGGTCTAGCTGGTAGGCTACAGTGCCTCTCCTTGCCAATATACCGAATGGCCCGATGAACCTTGGTGCTAGTTTCCCTTTGATCTTGAATCGTTGTAGTCCTCTCATAGGGGATACTCGTAGATACACAAATTCTCCGGGTTCGAAGCTGACCCCTCGATGTTTCTGATCGTAATAACTCTTTTGTCGGCTTTGGGCGGTCTTGAGTCGGTCTCTGATTACCTGGACCTTTTCCTCGGCTTCCTTGAGCATGTCTGGGCCGAAGATACGGCTGTCTCCGGTCTCTGACCAATTTAACGGGGTACGACATCTTCGTCCATACAAGGCCTCAAATGGTGCCATTTGTAGGCTGGCCTGATGACTGTTGTTGTACGCGAACTCGGCGTATGGCAGGCTGTCTTCCCAACTGGTTCCTGTCGGTGTACTAAAGTAGGGGTACCTTAGTACCCCGAACTTGTGCACGGGCAGTAGTAGCGTCCCGCGGCAAGGCTTGCCAGGGGAGCGACAAGAGTCTCCACGGCCCTTTCTGGGCCGGACGAAGGCCAAGTGATCGAGCCTAGAAGACCAGGCCCCGGCAAGAGGTGCTTGCCGGGCCAAGGAGGCGAGGTCCGGCAAGAGGAGCTTGCCGGGCCAAGGCGACAAGGCCCCGGCAAGAGGAGCTTGCCGGGACGACTAAGCCGAAGCACCAAGGCCCCGGCGGGAGGAGCTCGCCGGGACGGCCAAGCCAAGGCACCCCAAGAAAAGCCCGTCGCGGCGCGCCGCGCGCCCCGGCAAGGCCTGACGAGCGGCAAGCTTTCAGGTGCGGCAAGACAACCACCGCGGCAAGCCACTTGCCGCGGCAAACCACCACCTCAGGCCTGCGCTCCAGCTCACCTGACCACGCGTCACTCTGGAGCTTCCCTAGAGGCACGTGGCGGGGAGCCGCGCAACCTGAGGCGCGCGTTGGCATGCGACGTTGGCAGAGTCGCCCCCGTGGCAAGCGGAGGCGCCCCCAATGGTCCGCCTCGGTACTGTTCGGGCGATCCAGACGGGCATTTAATGCCTTTGTCCCCCGCCGTCAGAGTTAGGTGCGATAGCACTGTGCGGCCACTGTTCGCACAGTTCCTTGCCATTTTTACCCTCACCTGCGTCGCTACCTGTGGGAAACCCCTTAGCATATAAAAGGAGGCCCATGCGCACGTAGGGGGGAGACCCTGAAGGAAAAAACCCGGTAGACCCTCGTCTACGTCCAGCTCCGACTTACTGTAGCTTCTTGCGCTCCAGAGCAAGAACTCGAATCAACCAGACAAGCAGCAATAGGGTTTTACGCATCCGTGCGGCCCGAAGCTGGGTAAAATCGTTGTGTGTGTGTCGCCTCGATCTGCTCTTTGTGCAACCTCCGCCCCCCCGCCGAACCGAAAAGGGGCTCCGTCCCCATAGGTGCTCGTGGAGGCTGATTCCCCCGACATCTTTGGCGCGCCAGGTAGGGGGTGCGTCGAGGTTGTGTGAACCAGATCCGGCATCCGCGCGAGCCAGACTCTCATTGTTTGCGCCGGCATGGCGCCGAAGAAGAAAGCGCCGGAGGTGATCGGTCCGTCAGCGTCGAACCCACCGCCCATGGAGCAGATGGGTGGTGGTTAGGACGCTGGCGGAGGAACGGGCGCCGTCGAACCAGTTCTTGGTCCCGCGACGTCCGAGCCGGCCCCGCGCCCCTCTCAGGAGGCGCGAAACCAACAGCGTCATGGTACCCATGGTACCATACGCTCGCTGGACCCAGACCGTGCTGGTGGGTCCCAAGGCGCTCAGGACCAGCATGCGATCCAGCGTGCCGGAACGAGCGTCGCGCGGCTGCCTGGACTGGGTGCTGCTCCTTCTAACATAGTTAGGAGTTCGAGCACATCCCGCTCCTCGCGCCGTTCGCCGCCTCTGCCCGCCACCCCAGCGGAAGCTCTCGCGCGAGCTCAGCTACTCCTAGACTACCCTCCGACGGCGGACAAGCTCGACGACTGGAGGGCAACCATCCAGAGCCTCGTCGGTTTCGCCAACGGCGACACTCCGCGGCAGCACAGCGCGTCGCAGCCGCGGCCAGTCACCCAGGCGAGAACCGATGGCGCCAAGAATGGCGGGGGTGCGACCACCGTGCACTCCCCGCCCCAGAAGCAGCGGTCGCCGACTCGCCGGGCTCACCTCGACAACGACTCCACCGTGTCGTCGAACCCGCGAACTCGTCGCGACCAACGCCAAGTCCTTCACGAACGAAGGGAAGAAGACGCTCGAACCCGCATCGAGCGCAGAAGAGAGGCGCGGCGTCAATCAGACCAGCGCGTTGAGCCCTCTGGAAACATGCACGCACCGGGGGAACCAGGCGAACTGCCGTATTCGGTAGGCTGCCCCGCGTTCACCCGCGAGCTGCGGCAAGTCCAGTGGCCCAGCACGAAGAACTTCAAGCCCGACGTGCCCGAGAAGTACGACGGCAAGTCGCACCCGTCGGAATTCCTCAGCATCTACACCATTGCGGTGCAGGCTGCCGGGGGACGGGACGACAAGATCCTTGCCAACTACTTCCCGCTGGTACTCAAGCCCAACGTCAGGTCCTGGCTCATGCACTTGCCGGACGGCTCCATCTCCTCCTGGCCAGATCTATGCCATCAGTTCGTTGGCGCCTTCACGGGCGGCCACAAACCCCATGGCCAGGCAAGCGACCTTCATCTGCTTGTTCAGAAGGAGGGGGAGCCTTTGCGCAAGTTCATCCAGAGGCTCAGCCGTGTGCACTACAACATCCCAGACGTCCACCCCGCCGTGGTGATCAGCGCGTTCCACCAAAACGTGCGCAACCGTAGGATGCGGGAGGAGATGGCGATGTGCAACATCAAGGAGGTCAGCGAGCTTTACGCCCTGGCCGACAAGTGTGCACGCGCTGAGGAGGGGAGGAAGCTCCCCGGAGAAAGTGTTGGAGAAGGAGAATCCGACAGTGAAGGTACCGCCCCGGCAAGGAGAGGCCGGCGGCGGAACGGCAAAAAGAAGAAAAACCCAGAGGTGCTGGTTGTCGAGAAGTCCGGCAGCGAGGGCTCCGCCAAGAAAGCCCAGGCGGGAGGCCCCGGCAAGGAGGTTGTCGGGTGCACCAACTGCCGTGCGGTGGCTGCTGCCGATAAGCGGGACGTTACCGACAAGAAGTACTGCAAGATCCACCGTACCAGGGGCCACGACCTCCAGAGTTGCAAGCAAGTCGAGCGACTCGTCGAGCTGCAGAAGGCCGAGTACGCACGACGCGACAAGGAGAGAGCCCAAGCAGGCGGCGGGGGATCCGACATGAAGCGTCCCGGCCCGGGGGAGCGCCGCGCAAGGACAAGCAGCGGCAAGCAGACAGACCTCCCCGGGGACGCGACAAGGACGAAGACGATGACGACGACGAAGACATGGAAGACCCCGAGACCAGCGAGCAGGAGTTTCAGAAAGCCACTGAGGTCTTGTGTGTGGACGGTGGTGCCTCCCTGCACGCTTCCCACCACCAGCTTAAACGGTGGGTGCGGGAGGTCAATGCAGCGGAGCCACCCGTCGAGTCACGCAGACCCCTGAGATGGTCCAGCACGCCTATCATCTTCGACATTGAGGACCACCCTGATCGCACAACCGCGGTCGGGTGCTTGCCGATGTTGGTTTCCCCAATGGTCCGCAACCTCAAGGTCACTAAGATGCTAGTTGACGGCGGGGCCGGCTTGAATCTGATCTCCTCTGCTGTTCTCCGGAGACTCCAAGTTCCCGACAGCGAGCTCGAAGAAACCGGCACATTCCAAGGAATCAACCCGGGAAGGAGCAAGCCGAAGGGAAAGATCACGCTGCCGGTAACATTTGGCAGCGAGCTGAATTTCAGGACTGAGAAGGTCACCTTTGACGTCGCCGACTTTCCGTTGCCTTACAAAGGGATCCTCGGCCGACTAGCGCTCGCCAAGTTCATGGCGGCCTCTCACTACGGGTATAACATGCTCAAGAAGCCTGGCCCGATAAGCGTCATTTCTGTCCCCGGTGACAAGAAGGATGCCCTTATCTGCGCCGACCAAATATACCGGGACGCAACAGCAGCAACGGCCCGTGGCCCACTTGCCGCTGGAGCTTCCGGGGGAAAGAAGAAGTCCGGCAAGTGCTCTGGCGCCCACTCTGGCAAGCGCGCCTCTTCGGAGTGCTGCGCTGCTATCGAGGACGTGCCATCGAGCCTCGCCGGCAAGAAGACCAAGCCCGGCAAGTGCTCTGGCGCCCACTCCGGCAAGCGCGCCTCTTCGGAGTGCTGCGCTGCCGTCGAGGACGTGCCATCGAGCCCCGTCGGCAAGAAGACCAAGCCCGGCAAGTGCTCTGGCGCCCACTCCGGCGAGCGCGCCTCCTCGGAGTGCTGCGCTGCCGTCGAGGACGTGCCATCGAGCTCTCCCGGCAAGAAGGCCAAGCCCGGCGAATGCTCTGGCGCCCACTCCGGCAAGCGTGCCTCTTCGGAGCGCTGCGCTGCCGTTGAGGACGCACCATCGAGCCCCGCCGGTAAACACAAGAAGACGACGGCTACTCCACCAGCGACCAAGAAGGTGCCCGCCAAGGAGGACGGCACTGGTGGTACCTTCACCATCAGTGCCACTCTCGACCCCAAATAGGAAAGCGCGCTCGTTGCTTTCCTGTGGGCGAATGTCGATGTGTTTGCCTGGCAACCATCTGACATCCCCGGCGTTCCCAGGGAAGTGATTGAGCACCACCTTGCCGTCTGTCCTCATGCGCGGCCCGTCAAGCAAAAAGTCAGGAAACAAGCGGTGGAGCGCCAAGAGTTTATCGCGGAGGAGATCAGGAAGTTGGAAGCGGCAGGCCTCGTCAGAGGCGTGCTCCATCCGATGTGGTTGGCCAATCCTGTTGTCGTGTGCAAAGCAAACGGGAAGTGGAGGCTTTGCATCGATTTCACCGATGTCAACAGAGCTTGCCCTAAAGATCCATTTCCCTTGCCGTGCATCGACCAGATTGTTGACTCCACGGCCAGATGTGGCCTCCTTTCATTCCTCGACGCCTACTCCAGGTACCACCAGATTTTCCTGACCAAAGAAGATGAAGAGAAGACTGCGTTCATCACTCCATGCGGCATGTACTGTTTTGTGCGGATGCCTTTTGGACTGAAGAACGCAGGCTCGACGTTTGCGAGGGTTGTCCACACTGCTTTCGAGCCACAGATCCACAGAAATGTGGAGGCCTACATGGACGACATTGTGGTCAAGAGCAGAGACAAGGCAACCTTGGTTCAAGACTTGGAAGAGACCTTTGCGAACTTGCGCAAGATCAGCCTCAAGCTCAACCCCGAGAAGTGTGTGTTCGGAGTCCCCTCCGGCAAGCTTCTCGGGTTCTTCGTGTCTCAGCGTGGGATCGAAGCCAACCCTGACAAGATCAAGGCCATCGAGCAGATTGAAGCACCAACGCGTGTCAAGGACGTGCGAAGACTTGCCGGCTGCGTGGCGGCTCTCAGCAGGTTTATTTCCAGGTCTGCGGAACGCGCCCTGCCGTTTTTCAAAATCTTGAAAAAGGCAGGTCCAGTAAAATGGACTCCAGAAGCGGAGGCTGCGCTGCAAGACTTGAAGAAATACCTGTCCTCCGCTCCTATACTTGTCGCTCCTAGACCGCAAGAGAAGTTGCTGCTCTACCTAGCGGCAACCAATCAAGTGGTTAGTGCTGCGTTAGTAGCGGAGAGGGAAGCTGATGACGAGCCAGCAACCACGGCAAGCGCGTCCGACGACAAGCAGGGGGCTTCCCCGACAAGCTCTGGCCCCGGCAAAGGCGAATCCGCGCAAGCGCAAGGGGAAGTGCAGAAGAAGAGGATGGTGCAGCGCCCAGTTTACTTCGTCAGTTCCCTCCTGCAGGGGGCTAGGTCGAGGTACTCTGGTGTGCAGAAATTGCTCTTCGGCCTCCTCATGGCCTCGAGGAAGCTGCGCCATTACTTCCAAGCACACGAGATCACAGTGGTCACTCGCTTTCCGCTTAAGAGGATACTGCAGAATCCCGAAGCAACAGGCAGGATTGTCGAGTGGGCACTAGAACTATCAAGCTTTGGCCTCAAGTTCGAGAGCACATCGACCATCCAGAGCAGAGCATTGGCAGAGTTCATAGCAGAGTGGACGCCGACACCGGACGAAGAAATTCCAGAGACGAGCATCCCCGGCAAGGAAGCAACCAAAGAGTGGCTGATGTACTTTGATGGTGCCTTTTCGCTGGAAGGCGCCGGTGCCGGCGTGCTGCTCATCACGCCCACCGGAGAGCAACTCAAGTACATCGTCCAGATGCACTTTCCCAAGGAGCAAGCAACCAACAATACGACAGAGTATGAAGGTTTGCTCGCCGGTCTCAGGATCGCGGCGGAACTTGGGATCAAGAAGCTCATTGTCAGGGGTGACTCGCAGCTCGTCGTCCGCCAAGTGAACAAGGATTACCAGTGCCCGTTGATGGAGGCTTACGTTGATGAAGTGAGGAAGCTGGAAGAGCGCTTTGACGGCCTGCAAATGGAATATGTTCCAAGAGCAGAGAACGACATCGCCGACGGCCTGTCAAAATGCGCCGCACTAAAGCTACCTGTGGAACCAGGGACTTTTGTGCTCAAGCTGACTCAGCCATCCGTGACACCATCGACTGGGCCAAGCAAGAAGAGAAAATCGGTCTCCGGTGACTATCTCCCGGCAGAACTTCCCAAAGCCGCCGCCAAGAGAGTCCCCAAGATCGACGCCAAGAGTGCTGAGGAGCTGCCCGCTCCGGCAAGCCCCATGGTTTGTCCCGACGAAGCAGGCGCTCCCGGCAAGCCATGCCCCGGCAAGCTTGCCGGGGAACGTCAAGATCCGGCTGAGACCCAAGTCCTCGCCGTAGAAGCTGATGTTCCCGCAGCCGCCGACATGCCTTTAGTCCTCGTCGTCGAGCCACAGGCTCCGACGTGGGCACATCAGATCGTCCGTTTCCTCCAGACAGGAGAACTTCCCGAAAAACAAGAAGAAGCGGAAAGAGTAGCCCGGCAGTCCAGTATGTACCAGTTCGTCGATGGCACACTGTACAGAAGAGGACGCAATGGGGTGAAATTGAAGTGCATTCACCGGGAAGACGGACAGGAGCTGTTGGCGGAGATACACGGAGGCATATGTGGACACCACATTGGCGCCAGAGCACTTGCCGGCAAAGCGTTCCGGCAAGGTTTCTTCTGGCCAACAGCCCTCCAGGATGCAACTGCACAAGTAACCAAGTGTGAAGCGTGCCAGTTCCATTCCAAGAAGATACACCAGCCAGCTCAAGCTCTCCAGATGATCCCTTTGTCCTGGCCCTTCTTGGTCTGGGGGCTCGATATCCTCGGCCCCATCCCCCGAGCCGTCAGGGGCTTTGAGTACTTGTTCGTTGCCATCGACAAGTTCACAAAGTGGCCAGAAGTGGAACCGGTGAGGAAGGTGACAGCCCAGTCCACGATCAAATTCTTCAGGTCGATTGTTTGCCGCTTCGAGGTCCCCAAAAGGATCATCACCGACAATGGTACGCAATTCACAAGCCACGCTTTCATGCAGTACACCCAAGACCTCGGCACCAAGGTCTGCTTCGCTTCTGTTGCTCATCCCCGGAGCAACGGTCAAGCGGAAAGGGCCAACGCCGAGGTACTGCGCGGGCTCAAGACCAGAAGTTTTGACAGGCTGCTCAAGCGCGGACGGAACTGGATCGAGGAGCTGCCGGCGGTTCTTTGGTCGGTCAGAACAACGCCAAATCGAGCCACCGGCCAGACACCATTTGCTCTAGTCTATGGAGCAGAAGCAGTTACCCCCACGGAACTTGTATACGGGTCACCTCAAGTGCTCGCTTATGATGAGCTTGAGCAAGAGCGGTCGCGTGAAGATGACGCACTGCTCCTCGAGGAGGATCGTCTCCAGGCTGCTGTGCGATCCGCTCGCTACCAGCAAGCTCTGCGTCGCTATCATAGACGCAAAGTTAAAGCCAGGAGCCTCGAGGAAGGCGACCTTGTTCTTCGGCGCGTTCAGTCGGCCAAGATACACAACAAGTTGACGCCGAAGTGGGAAGGTCCTTACCGGGTGAAACGAGTCACGAGGCCCGGCGCCGTCCGCCTCGAGACCGAAGATGGTACTCCGGTGAGCAATTCCTGGAACATTGAGCATCTTCGCAAGTTTTACCCGTAAGGCGCGGTTGTCGGACCCTGTCCGGCAACCAACTCTTTGTACAAAGTCTTGCCGCAGTTGCATGTAATCCTTTGTACAAAGCCAGGCGCAGACCCTGGCAGCAGATAATGAAGCGCTGGCGCCCCCAAGTTTTAGCATGCATGCTGAGTCGAGTCTCGTCCTTGGTTAGGGTTGGTAGTGCCTAACAGTCGCTAACCCCTAACTTAGAGGTCGAGTCCGCGTCTTTTTCCTGTCCTTCCCCTTTGGCTCGCAGGAATTGCATACCCTTGCTGAGCCGCTAATGGACGAAGAAGGGGAGAAGGGCGAGCCAAAACCCGCGCCCCGGCAAGCCAGAGTTGCCGGGGGTTGCAACCTCAGATAAGTCTTTACATCCCTTATCATGCATTCTCTCGTGAGCTGCGGAATGCGAAAACCTTGCTTCCTCCTAAAAGTTGTCGTGCTCTCTTAAGCGACAAACCCCGGAGCGCGTTCCCGGGGCCCGCTTCTGATAGTAGCCGCGGCGGCAAGAGGAGGAAGCGAAGGGCCAGAACCCGCCTTCTCCCTGCCTCCGCCAAGAGCGTGAGGAGGGCCAAGGGGCGCGGGGAGACGGCAGGGTCCGTTGCCGGGCGGGGAAGTGTCTATCTTAACGATGCAAAGGGTTCGCTCCTTGCCGCGGGATGTACCCGCAAGACAAATGGTCCAACAAACACTCCATTTTCATTAAAAACATTCCACTCAGGTAGAGCTCAGAGAGAATGAAAAACATGAAAGATGGGATTACAAGATTTAAACACAATTAAGGCCCGAGGGCTTACAAGATAAAAAGAGATAAGGTGCCCGTGATCCCTTTCTTGTCTCTCTCCTCAGGAGGTAGGGCAAGGAGGCGAGAAGGGCAAAAGGGGCGCCTAGACGAGCTACGGGTGGCAGAAGACGCCAAGAGAGCATCCGGGGCTCCGCCCGGGGGCTCTGGAGGCCGGATGGAGACGGCGACGCCGGAAGCGGAGCTCGAAAAGGAGGCTGTGGGACGTCAACACGCTGTCGAGGGCATCCAGCCCTCATACTCCGAGTTGACGGCCTTGCCGCCGGCCTCTTCCGCAGCCTCGCCACTCCGGCCGCCCGAGAAGACGAAGCCCCGGCAAGAGGAGCTTGCCGGGCCGGAGAGAAGACCCCGGTGGTCGTCGCCGCGAGCAGGGGTGGTGACGGCGTCTGGGGCGAAGCTGGAAGACGAGGCAGCGGCCTTGCCGCCCGCCCTCTTCCTCTTCCGCAGCCTCCCTACGCCATCCGCCCAAGGAGACGACCCCGGGGAGTTCACGGCGCCAGCGACGCGGACGATGGGGGTCGCCGGTGCCACGCGGAGCTGCGACCGGCACCTAGTCGGACCCGTCATCCCGGCGACCGCTCCCCTCATCGTCGCTGTCGCTCCCCTCCTCGTCACTCTCGCTCGAGGAGGAGCCTTCGCTGTCGGAGGAGCTATCCACGCAGCACCGGGCCCGGGTGCCGAGGTCCCCGAAGACCTTGACGGAGAGGAGATCACCCTCCATCAGCTTAAAATGGAGGGTGAACCCCTCCATCAAGCTGTGGATCCGGGCGAACGACTTCCACCCTCGGCCAAGATACATCATGCCGGGGGCTCGGGATTCGACATGGACTCGCGTACCACTGATCCCGCAGCCCCTCATGCGCAGTCTCAGCGTCTCGTGTTGCTCTGCTTCCAGGACATCCACGAAGGGAGCCGGGAGGCGGAGGCGACGGCGAGGCGCCCGGCGCAGCCTGATGATGAACTCGCAGGGGTCGTCCCCGAGATGAACCGCCGGGAGAAACGGAGCCGCCGGCGGAGGCGAGGCCGGTGCGCCGCCCCGCCCGCCTCGAGCGCCTCGTCCCCGTCCACGGCCTCGTCCACGACCTCGCCCCTCCCCCTTCCCCTTACGGTTGGCTCCGTCACCACGGGTGCAAGGGGAGGAGGGGCGCGCTGCCTGGCGGCAACCCTTGCCGCCACCGAAGAAGGACCAGGGTTCCCTTTCTCCATGACAGTTGGGGAGAGGGGACCAGGGATCTAAGAGAAGAAAGAAGGAAGGAGTGCGGACCCTCATCACCCCCTTCTGCTCCTTATAAAGGGGCGGGGTGGGGGCTCGGCCGCCCCACCCAACCAATCAAAGCAGAGGAAGGGCAGGCGACGGGGCCGACCCTCTACTTCGACCCGCGTCGGCCCGGTTTCCTGCCTCCACCACCGCAACCCCAAGCGCATGGAGGACGCGTGGCGGGCGAGCATAGCCGAGGCGACAGATGAGGCGACCTCTCCCCACCCCGTGATCGTGGGGGTGGGCGCCCCGAAAGCCGCGCCTCGACCCCGTTCGTTCACCAAGCCGCGCCTCCACGTCTCCCCCCCACTTGAAAGTGGGGGCGGACGTTTCGCCTTTCCAAATAAAGGAATCGTGCCCGACGTGACGCATGCCTGCGGGCCTCAAGCTCCGCGCACGCCACCCACGTCACGCACGCCTTGCACGCCTCGCCCCCCGCGACGCCGCGATAAGCGCGTGCCACTTGGGGAGGGCGCGACGGGCACGGAGTTAAGGAGCAGCGCAACCCAGGCCAAGCGTGCCCGTGCACTGTTAGGGCCTGGCCCAACAACGCTCGGCACCATGTATGGCCCAGACCCGGGGGCTCCTGTCGGTGTACTGAAGTAAGGGTACCTTAGTACCCCGAACTTGTGCACGGGCAGTAGTAGCGTCCCGCGACAAGGCTTGCCAGGGGAGCGACAAGAGTCTCCACGGCCCTTTCTGGGCCGGACGAAGGCCAAGTGATCGAGCCTAGAAGACCAGGCCCCGGCAAGAGGAGCTTGCCGGGCCAAGGAGGCGAGGTCCGGCAAGAGGAGCTTGCCGGGCCAAGGCGACAAGGCCCCGGCAAGAGGAGCTTGCCGGGACGACTAAGCCGAAGCACCAAGGCCCCGGCGGGAGGAGCTCGCCGGGACGGCCAAGCCAAGGCACCCCAAGAAAAGCCCGCCGCGGCGCGCCGCGCGCCCCGGCAAGGCCTGACGAGCGGCAAGCTTTCAGGCACGGCAAGACAACCACCGCGGCAAGCCACTTGCCGCGGCAAACCACCACCTCAGGCCTGCGCTCCAGCTCACCTGACCACGCGTCACTCTGGAGCTTCCCCAGAGGCACGTGGCGGGGAGCCGCGCAACCTGAGGCGCGCGGTGGCATGCGACGTTGGCAGAGTCGCCCCCGTGGCAAGCGGAGGCGCCCCCAACGGTCCGCCTCGGTACTGTTCGGGCGATCCAGATGGGCATTTAATGCCTTTGTCCCCCGTCGTCAGAGTTAGGTGCGATAGCACTGTGCGCCCACTGTTCGCACAATTCCTTGCCATTTTTACCCTCACCTGCGTGGCTACCTGTGGGAAACCCCTTAGCATATAAAAGGAGGCCCATGCGCACGTAGGGGGGAGACCTCGAAGGAAAAAACCCGGTAGACCCTCGTCTACGTCCAGCTCCGACTTACTGTAGTTTCTTGCGCTCCAGAGCAAGAACTCGAATCAACCTGACAAGCAGCAGTAGGGTTTTACGCATCCGTGCGGCCCGAAGTTGGGTAAAATCGTTGTGTGTGTGTCGCCTCGATCTGCTCTTTGTGCAACCTCCGCCCCCCCGCCGAACCGAAAAGGGGCTCCGTCCCCATAGGTGCTCGTGGAGGCCGATTCCCCCGACAGTTCCATAGGTGAGGACACATGCTCTCAGCATGTCCTCTAAAATCTGGTTTACCCATTCTGTTTGTCCATCTGTCTGGGGGTGGTATGCCGTACTGAAGGCTAGTTGAGTTCCTAGAGCCTGTTGTAAATGCTCCCAGAATCTCGAGACGAACTGTGTTCCTCGGTCATATATTATAGTCTTCGGGACACCGTGTAGACAAACTATGCGAGAGATATATATCTTGGCAAGCTTCTGAGTGGTGTGGGTCGTCTTTACTAGAATGAAATGTGCCACCTTAGTCAACCTGTCGGTGATAACCCATATGGCATCATTCCCGTGTCGTGATCGAGGTAGTCCGACAATGAAATCCATCCCTATTTCATCCCATTTCCACTCAGGTATTTTATTTGGTTGCAGTAGTCCGGCTGGTCTCTGATGTTCAGCCTTTATACGTTGACAAGAGTCGCAGCATGCAATGAAGGTGGCTATGTCCCTCTTCATACCGTGCCACCAAAATCCTTCCTGGATATCCTTATACATCTTGGTTCCTACAGGGTGGATCGAATATGGAGCGGTGTGGGCTTCAGCTAGAATTTGCCGTTTGAGGTCTTCTATGTCTGGCACGCAGAGTCTGTTTCCGTACCATAGTATCCCTTCTTCGTCTATGATGAATTCCGAGGCCTTGCCCATACTCACCTTTCTTTTGATGCCTTCAATGCTGGGGTGACCCGGCTGGGCTTCTTTGATTCTTTTCACAAGGTTGGGTTGTATCTCCAAGTTTGTTATGGTGCCTTCTGCTACCATCAACAAGTTGAGTCTGGCAAATTCCCGTTGGAATTTGGGTCTTAAGTTGGGCAGACTGTTGTTGTCGGCGCTGGGGTTCCGACTAAGAGCATCTGCTACTACATTTTCTTTTCCAGGATGATAGTGGATTCCGACATCATAATCCTTTACTAGCTCCAACCAGCGTCGTTGCCTTAAATTCAGTTCTGGCTGTGTGAAAATATATTTGAGACTTTTATGGTCCGTATATATTTCACATCGATTTCCAAGTAGGAAATGCCTCCATTCCTTGAGTGCATGAATAACTGCTGCCATTTCTAAGTCATGAGTGGGATAGTTTTCCTCATGCTTGTGAAGTTGCCTCGAAGCGTATGCGACAACCTTGCCTTCTTGCATTAATACGCATCCGAGTCCCTTTCTGGACGTGTCACAATATACTTCAAAATTCTTGTGTATGTCTGGCACAATCAATACTGGTGCTGTTGTTAATTTCCGTTTTAGCTCTTGGAAACATTTCTCACAGGCTTCTGTCCATTCAAACTTCTTATCCTTCTTGAGCAACTGCATCATTGGCTTGGCTATGGTGGAGAATCCTTCAATAAATCTGCGGTAATATCCTGCCATTCCCAAGAAACTCCGTATGTCCGTTACGCTGGTTTGTGACTTCCAGCCAAGTACGGCCTTGACTTTCTCTGGGTCCACGGCGATCCCGTCTTGGGTTAGCACGTGGCCTAGAAAGCCTACTTTCCTTAACCAAAATTCACACTTGCTGAACTTGGCGTACAATTGGTGTTTCCTGAGTTCTCCTAGTACAATTCTGAGATGTTCAGCGTGTTCTTCTGGTGTTTTGGAGTATACTAAAATATCATCGATGAATACCACAACGAACTTGTCCATAAACTTCATAAATACTTTGTTCATGAGGTGAACAAAATATGCAGGGGCATTTGTTAATCCAAAAGGCATTACTGTGAACTCATACAGTCCATATCTAGAGGTGAAGGCTGTCTTGGGGATATCTTCTGTTCGTACCTTTAATTGATGGTATCCTGACCTTAGATCGATTTTTGAGAATAACTTGGCCTTAGCGAGTTGATCGAATAAATCATTTATTCTTGGCATCGGGTATTTGTTCTTGACCGTGACCACGTTGAGTGCTCGGTAGTCAATACACAATCGCAGTGTTCCATCTTTCTTTTTGGCAAACAAAATTGGTGATCCCCATGGTGAGGAACTGGCTCGAATGTATCCCTTGTCAAGAAATTCCTTTATTTGTTTCTTCAGTTCCACTAACTCGGATGGTGCCATTCTGTATGGTTTCTTGTATATGGGGGTGGTCCCTGGTGCTAGCTCAATGCTGAATTCTATTTCTCGGTCTGGTGGCATGCCTGGTAGCTCTTCGGGAAATACGTCTGCAAATTCACACACCACTGGAACCTTGTTTAATTCAGAAATGTCCACCTTGTTCAGTCTTGGTTGTCTGGGCATTTCCCTTTCTTTGGCGGATACTCTTATTGTCTTACCATGGTGGTGTGTGAGAATCACGGTCCGATTGAAACAGTCAATGAAACCTTTGTTGGTGGTTAACCAGTCCATCCCTAGGATGACATCCAGTCCCTTATTTTCCAACACAATGAGATTGGCGTGAAACTTCAATCCTTTGAACTCAATAATCACATCCTGACAGTAATTCTGAGTAACTTGCTGAATCCCAGGGGACTTGATGATCATGGATTTCTCCAAAGGAAGCATCGAAAAATTATTTTGCAAAGCAAAACTTTTCGAAATAAAAGAGTGAGAAGCTCCAGAATCAAACAAAACCATTGGCGGTATTGTGTTGACAGGGAACGTACCGAGTACGATATCCGGAGCATTTTGTGCCTCCTCTTTGGTCACGTGGTTCAGATGACCTTTCCTGTGGTTATGGTTGGGATTGAAGTTGTTTCCCTTGGGCGCTGAATTATTGTTGCCGTTGTTCGGCTTTGGTGCTGAGCTTCTTGGCTTGGGACACTGCTTGGCATAGTGTCCTTCTTCTCCACAGGCGTAACAAGTAACACCTGGGCGATATGTGAACTCCTTGTCCCTAGCATGAAAATTTTTTGTTGGGCGTGAGACGTTGGATGATGATTTGTGCGTCCCACCCTTCCGAAAATTGGTCTTACTTTGGTGATTGCGAGCATGGTTAGTCTGGTCCCTTTTTTGCTTGCAGATATCTTCCAAACTGCGTCTTTCATTTTCCAGAGTAATGGCTTTATCCACCAGCGTCTTAAAATCTGGGAAAGTGTGTATGACCAGTTGGCATTTAAGCGCGGGCGCTAGGCCGTCAAGGAACTTCTCCATTTTCTTGCTTTCATTCATACGCTCTTCGTTGGCGTAGCGGGATAACAGAGTAAATTGGCCGTTGTAATCTGACACTGTCATGTTCCTTTGCTTGAGGTCATCGAACTCTCTTTTCTTGATTTTCATAATACTCTTAGGAATATGCGCGCCACGGAAACCTTCTTTGAAGTCATCCCAGGTTATATCATTTTCGTTGGGATGCATCTGCAGAAAATTCTCCCACCAGGATGCGGCTGCTCCCCTGAGATAATGTGGTGCGTACAGTACCTTTTCTGGGTCTGAGCATTTTGCAATAATTAACTTTCTCTCCATATCGCGAAGCCAGTCTTCGGCCTCAAGTGGGTTGTCAGTATGAGAAAATGTTGAGGGACGTGTCTTCTGTAGCTCAGATAACTTGGAATGCTGCGGATACTGCCCATGGTGATTTCCCATGTTAATGACTTGGTTCATTATTTCCCGATGTTGTTGCTGACTCTGTTCATAAAGGCGGCACATTTGGGAAAGTGTCGTTTCACTGTTCTGTTGACTTGTCTGACCTCGTGCAAAATTGTTGCCTGATTGAGTATTATAGTGTTGACTTGACTGCCCTTGTGCAAAATTGTTGCCCGGTTGATTGCCATAATCTTCCTCTGGTGGAGCTGGCATGGAGCGAGTCCAAGGACGAGACATTTTTCACTCTGGGGATGTATTTGTAAAACCCATAAGAAAAAATGGAAGGGTTGCAAAGATAAAACCCATAATGCACAAGGTTGACAAATAAATTTTTAAAGCCAAGATTACTCAAGGGAAAACAAATCGGTTTGCGCATAGAGAAGGACTGCGTCATTACGTATCTTACACACGGCGATAATTATACAATACATCACTCAGGATATGCGTACATAACCCTGACATGTTATTTAGGCTAGTGCACTACTCCAGATCCTACATGATGCGCAAACAAGCTACTTCTCACAACATCTTACATGGCGATGCAACGCATGGCGGCTAAGCGTACTCAGTCGGAGATGTTGATGACGTCCTTGGCCCTGCCAAGGGTGAGGCGTAGCGAAGCCGGGGACTCGACTTCTTCCTCGCTAATAGGCTTCATACGAGTAGTGCTGCGCCGAGTAGATGGAGCGGGTGCCAGGGGCGGAATGACACGGATTGGAGTCGGTGCGAGTGGCGGTGCAGTGCGCGCTGGAGTGGGCGCAATGACCTGGTTGAACTCCTCGGTGGTAGGCAGGCGACGAGCAGGTGCATGGGATGCAGAGGACGAGACAAAAGTCAGTGGCGCTGCGGTGGGCAGGAGCTCCCTCCTGTTGGCGGCACAACCGTGGACTGAGTCCATGCGGGCGGCCACAAAGTCATCCACCAAGTTGTCGAAGGCTGCCTCCAAGGCCCGGAGATACTCAATAAGCATCTCAAAAGCCTCGTCTCGTTCTCCTCTGTGGCAGGAGAATGCGTAGTGACAGGTGTAGGGCACATGGCATGGAAGATAGCGGTAGCGACGAGCCTTCATCGCGGGAAGGGCATCCCTGAGACGAGCTATCGCCTCGCGGGCTGCCATCTGGATGGCATGCTTCTCCGTAGGCATGGCTCTCCCCAAGAATCGGAAGCGGCGTAGCTCACCACGCCCTCCCTTGAACTGCACCGCGGCCTGGTGCATAGTCAGACTGTCGTTGACTCTGTGCTGACAGAGAGTGACGACTGGGCGCACAGACGGACCCATCGCGACCTGAACGACGAAGGAGAGAAGCTTGACGAACCCATCGGGCACGTTGGCGAAGGTCTGAGACTCGCAGCTGCGGTCGGCCATCTACAAAAGTAGACAAAAATCCTGAATGGTCAGATCATAAATATATGCTGACTGTCAGAAAGATGGCTACTATTGCAAAAACATGAATAGGCTCTATCATGCTAATAACCGATTAGCGATCGCACCTAGTGGCTTCCTACAGTCAGCCTGGCTCTGGTACCAAGCTTGTCATGACCGGTTTTCCAATAACAATATTTATTGAGAAACTAATCTTTAGAATCCAGTTTGAGATAAAAACCTCCCCACTAGCAGACAAACTTTTGATACAATAAGCCAGTAGCATAAATATGTTACAGGGCTGAGCTGACGATGCTCAACAATTTATTACAAGCGTGCCAATAATTATACATAAAGGCGATTAAAGACACAAGGGAGTGGTGGCATACTACTGACTCGCAAATAAGGTAGAGGTGGAGTAACACCGTGGGGAGTGGATATGGGATTCTCAAACTAACATCCATCGAGCGTCGAGGTGAGGCTCGATGAATTTATTAGGGTAGCGGAAGCGGATATAATACAGTGACCAACTCCAGGGTTGCACGGGACTGACTGGGACTCCTCTAGGCGTCGGATTCGCTATCGAACTCTTCATCCATGAGATCACCTTCGTCAGCATCTGGCCAAATCAACAAGCCAGTGAGTACTTTGAAAGTACTCGCAAGACAGGTCGGACGTAAGATATAACAAATGCTAACATGAAATACATGAATAAGTTAACCAGTACGATCAGACATAGAGGTAATAAATACTGGGTGCCAAGCGAGTGTCTGAAAGACTCCTCGAGCGGAAAAATGCAGAATAATAATACTGGTGCCAAACGAGTGTCTGAAAGACTCCTCGAGCGGAAAAATGCAGAATAATAATGCTGGTGCCAAACGAGTGTCTGAAAGACTCCTCGAGCGGAAAAATGCAGAATAATACTGCCACAGTCGGGCGTCTGAGCGACACCACATAAAGGGCTTTAAAGAGAAATGCCACAGTCGGGCATCTGAGCGACACCACATAAAGGGCTTTAAAAAGAAATGCCACAGTCGGGCGTCTGAGCGACACCACATAAATGGCTTTGAAAAGAAATGCCACAGTCGGGCGTCTGAGCGACACCACATAAAGGGCTTTAAAAAGAAATGCCACAGTCGGGCGTCTGAGCGACACCACATAAAGGGCTTTTGACTGATAAGGAAATAATATATTCATCATATATATAATCAACTCAAGGAATTAAACGAGTTAGTCCATCCACAAGGGTAAACATTTAACCGGTCTTAGTGCTCATGTGTCCCACCGGGTAATCTGTCACCAAACTGGTACATGACTGTTAGCAGAGAACTTGGTTATAGATAAGATGATTTAAGGATATAGAGCTCTGCAGAGTTTGTACAAAAATTTCCCACAGTCGACGGATTTCCGTAGTCACCAGGACTAGTTCCGTTACGGTATTTCAGAAGAAAACACAGCTAACCAGTACACACCCATCCAACTTTTCGATGCCAGGAATCACCCTCAACATCGTCCAAGAAAAACTATTGAGACGGGGAGATCACAATCTCGAATAGCATGGGATCAAATTTATATACGCGCGCTCTAAGGGGTGCCCCCCTCTGGGTCCCAACCGGAAACACCCATGCCCCCTGACCGGATGCCTGGCTTTAATCCAGGGCCATGGAACCATCATCCCGGCCTCTCCTTTTTGGTGTGTACCAAGAAAGCGGTTCGCGACTTACTAAACCATATCCCTTTCGGGAAACATGTGGTAGTACAGGGAAAGGAAATGGATATGAACCCAACCGATATGGGTTGGTACTGAAGATAACTTGCCTGGCCTAAGACTGGCATGCTACAACACTGCCATCTTACCCATCTTCATGCCAACACATGGCCTTGCATACTTACGTCCAACGACGTGTGAAATCATCGGGCTTGCTTGCCTCAACAATGCATAATGAACGGTTCATCGGTATGCTTCACACATGCCATGAAACTATGTACATGCAAACATGCCAAGACACTCATCATATCAAAAGTTCGAACATGCTTGCCTGGTTCGGAGTAGTCGGAGCCTAGCTCGGTGAAGTTCGCGGCTCCGTCACCTCCGTCGGTATCTACGGTATAGAGAAAACATACGCGCTAACGTGAATACCGAGACGTGCAGAAAAAGTATTGCAAATATTTTTCAAATAAATCTGATAAAAAACTAGACAAAATTTTGAAGAGAACAGAAAAAGAATCAATCAAAAATATGCTTATGATAAAAAGTTATAAAGGTTTTTGCCCAGGGACCCATCTGTAATGAAACAGAAACTTCCCAGGGTCTTATTTATAAAAGCAAAAAACGTTTCAGACTCGAATGCGCCGGCTCAGAGGAGAAGACGTATTCTGCCCGATTACGCCTTCAAAAAACGATTCGGAAAAAGAGAGAAATCTGACGGGGCGGTCCCACCCGTCAGGTTTGAAAACGAACGGCGCCTTTGGCGCCAGAGAGCCGCGGCGATCGCCGGCGGCGATCCACGGCGAGGCGGAGAGATCGGAGGTTACCTCCGTGCTCAGGGTGCCATTCCGCGTCGGTTGGTGGTGGTGGTGGTCGCCGAGAAGCACCACGTCGGCGGTGGCCCCTGCTCCGGCGGACGGCGGTTCGGGCGTGGTTGGAGGTCGCCGGAGAGAGCTGCACTGATCAAATTGAGGAGGGGGTTAAGGATCTGGTAGCTAGAGGAGGTAGCTGACGGAGTATGGGCGCCGGAGATGGCCTCACCAAAGTGAATCGAGCTGGAGGCCGAGGCGGAGCGGGGTGGCCGGAGTCGGGGGAGGAGACCTCCTCGAGGTCCTCCCAGTGACCTGGCAGGGCGTTGGTGGAGTGTAGGGGTGGTGCGTGCTCGAGGGGGAGCTCGGGGTCTCCTTTTATAGGCGCTCCGAGGCAGTGGCCGAGAACGGCGTTCTCCGGCGAGGATTACGGCGGTGCAGTGCTTGGTCGGGAGAGTTTAGGAGCTGAGCGCCGTCGTGGAGGTTCACGGAGTCAGTTTAGGTGCCAATAGCGCCGGGTTTAGCTCGATCGGGCGACGTTCGACGGAACGGGACGACGCGGGTCCAACGGCGGCAGAGAGCATGCTCTGTGCGTGCCGCGCCACGACGGCAATGCTGCATGCGTGCGCTGGCGTGGAGATGGACACGCGGAGCCACCAGCGGGGTTGGGCGGCGCGGAACGGCGTTGAGCCGCCGTTCTGCTCCCTGTTGGCTACCACGGCGGTTCAGCCGCCGCGAGACACACTGGCGTGGTCGGGTCAGAGCGCCACCGACGACAGCAAGCAGCCAAGCGCGCGTGCGGGGCATCGGACAAGCGAGCCAGGCGGTGAGCAACGCGCCAAAGCACTGTGGGCGCGTGACTGAACTGAACTGAAGAAATCGACACTGAAACTGAATTTTCTGAAAGTGTTTGAACAGTGCATGCAAGGTGTTGGACAGAATGATCCAGGCATGTAGGGATTTTTCCTTGGGCTGATTTTTGGTGGAGTGACTTCTCATTGCTCCAGTAGGCTGCCTGATTTTTGGTGGAATTTTTGGAGAAGTGTAGATATGAATTTCACCAAATTTGACAAATCTGGTCCAAACTTGCAGCAGATGTAATTTGAAAAATTTGAACTAGAGACCAGTGGATCTTCATAGTTCTAAGTTGATGGTTCAAAGGACTAGGAGGGGAAAAAGGTTTGGTGGTAAGAATCAAAACAGAAAAAGGAGTTCCTTTGCAAAACTCCAAGTGCTATAAGAGAAGACAGAAATTTATTTGAATAGAATTTGAATGGAAATGATCACATGGGAAGGTTCAACTTGCTGGGTTTGATGCAAATCTTGATCCAAAGGTGGGAGAAAGGTTAGGAGAGAGTATTTGCACCAATGTCATGGCAAGAGGGATAGTTGCCAGTGGCAAAGGACTTTTCCAAAAGCCATAGTGCATTCTCAAAAAGATTTTCAAAGGCTATTTTCTTAAAAAAAACATTTGTCTTAAGCCCAAATGAAGAGCAAGGACTCCCAAGACCAAAGGCAGACCTTGGGTGAATCCAAATAAAACTTTTGCCATAAGGAAATTATATGAGAGGGAGAGTCCTCTTGAAGAATTTTTTTTTAAATCACTCCCCTCAAGTCAAATAAAACCTTTCGAAAAATCTAAATAAAACTTGGGTGTCACACAGTTGTACTGATCACTGAGGACTTTGCTCTGACTGAGGAGTTAGGAATTCGCCGAGTAGATGGAGCGGGTGCCAGGGGCGGAATGACACGGATTGGAGTCGGTGCGAGTGGCGGTGCAGTGCGCGCTGGAGTGGGCGCAATGACCTGGTTGAACTCCTCGGTGGTAGGCAGGCGACGAGCAAGTGCATGGGATGCAGAGGACGAGACAAAAGTCAGTGGCGGTGCGGTGGGCAGGAGCTCCCTCCTGTTGGCGGCACAACCGTGGACTGAGTCCATGCGGGTGGCCACAAAGTCATCCACCAAGTTGTCGGAGGCTGCCTCCAAGGCCCGGAGATACTCAATAAGCATCTCAAAAGCCTCGTCTCGTTCTCCTCTGTGGCAGGAGAATGCGTAGTGACAGGTGTAGGGCACATGGCATGGAAGATAGCGGTAGCGACGAGCCTTCATCGCGGGAAGGGCATCCCTGAGACGAGCTATCGCCTCGCGGGCTGCCATCTGGATGGCATGCTTCTCCGTAGGCATGGCTCTCCCCAAGAACCGGAAGCGGCGTAGCTCACCACGCCTTCCCTTGAACTGCACCGCGGCCTGGTGCATAGTCAGACTGTCGTTGACTCTGTGCTGACAGAGAGTGACGACTGGGCGCATAGACGGACCCATCGCGACCTGAACGACGAAGGAGAGAAGCTTGACGAACCCATCGGACACGTTGGCGAAGGTCTGAGACTCGCAGCTGCGGTCGGCCATCTACAAAAGTAGACAAAAATCCTGAATGGTCAGATCATAAATATATGCTGACTATCAGAAAGATATCTACTATTGCAAAAACATGAATAGGCTCTATCATGCTAATAACCGATTAGCGATAGCACCTAGTGGCTTCCTACAGTCAGCCTGGCTCTGGTACCAAGCTTGTCACGACCGGTTTTCCAATAAAAATATTTATTGAGAAACTAATCTTTAGAATCCAGTTTGAGATAAAAACCTCCCCACTGGCAGACAAACTTTTGATACAATAAGCCAGTAGCATAAATATGTTACAGGGTTGAGCTGACGATGCTCAACAATTGATTACAAGCGTGCCAATAATTATACATAAAGGCGATTAAAGACACAAGGGAGTGGTGGCATACTACTGACTCGCAAATAAGGTAGAGGTGGAGTAACACCGTGGGGAGTGGATATGGGATTCTCAAACTAACATCCATCGAGCGTCGAGGTGAGGCTCGATGAATTTATTAGGGTAGCGGAAGCGGATATAATACAGTGACCAACTCCAGGGTTGCACGGGACTGACTGGGACTCCTCTAGGCGTCGGATTCGCTATTGAACTCTTCATCCATGAGATCACCTTCGTCAGCATCTGGCCAAATCAACAAGCCAGTGAGTACTTTGAAAGTACTCGCAAGACAGGTCGGACGTAAGATATAACAAATGCTAACATGAAATACATGAATAAGTTAACCAGTATGATCAGACATAGAGGTAATAAATACTGGGTGCCAAGCGAGTGTCTGAAAGACTCCTCGAGCGGAAAAATGCAGAATAATAATACTGGTGCCAAACGAGTGTCTGAAAGACTCCTCGAGCGGAAAAATGCAGAATAATAATGCTGGTGCCAAACGAGTGTCTGAAAGACTCCTCGAGCGGAAAAATGCAGAATAATAATGCCACAGTCGGGCGTCTGAGCGACACCACATAAAGGGCTTTAAAGAGAAATGCCACAGTCGGGCGTCTGAGCGACACCACATAAAGGGCTTTAAAAAGAAATGCCACAGTCGGGCGTCTGAGCGACACCACATAAAGGGCTTTTGACTGATAAGGAAATAATATATTCATCATATATATAATCAACTCAAGGAATTAAACGGGTTAGTCCATCCACAAGGGTAAACATTTAACCGGTCTTAGTGCTCATGTGTCCCACCGGGTAATCTGTCACCAAACTGGCACATGACTGTTAGCAGAGAACTTGGTTATAGATAAGATGATTTAAGGATATAGAGCTCTGCAGAGTTTGTACAAAAATTTCCCACAGTCGACGGATTTCCGTAGTCACCAGGACTAGTTCCGTTACGGTATTTCAGAAGAAAACACAGCTAACCAGTACACACCCATCCAACTCTTCGATGCCAGGAATCACCCTCAACATCGTCCAAGAAAAACTATTGAGACGGGGAGATCACAATCTCGAATAGCATGGGATCAAATTTATATACGCGCGCTCTAAGGGGTGGCCCCCTCTCGGTCCCAACCGGAAACACCCATGCCCCCTGACCGGATGCCTGGCTTTAATCCAGGGCCATGGAACCATCATCCCGGCCTCTCCTTTTTGGTGTGTACCAAGAAAGCGGTTCGCGACTTACTAAACCATATCCCTTTCGGGAAACATGTGGTAGTACAGGGAAAGGAAATGGATATGAACCCAACCGATATGGGTTGGTACTGAAGATAACTTGCCTGGCCTAAGACTGGCATGCTACAACACTGCCATCTTACCCATCTTCATGCCAACACATGGCCTTGCATACTTACGTCCAACGACGTGTGAAATCATCGGGCTTGCTTGCCTCAACAATGCATAATGAACGGTTCATCGGTATGCTTCACACATGCCATGAAACTATGTACATGCAAACATGCCAAGACACTCATCATATCAAAAGTTCGAACATGCTTGCCTGGTTCGGAGTAGTCGGAGCCTAGCTCGGTGAAGTTCACGGCTCCGTCACCTCCGTCGGTATCTACGGTATAGAGAAAACATACGCGCTAACGTGAATACCGAGACGTGCAGAAAAAGTATTGCAAATATTTTTCAAATAAATCTGATAAAAAACTAGACAAAATTTTGAAGAGAACAGAAAAAGAATCAATAAAAAATATGCTTCTGATAAAAAGTTATAAAGGTTTTTGCCCAGGGACCCATCTGTAATGAAACAGAAACTTCCCAGGGTCTTATTTATAAAAGCAGAAAACGTTTCAGACTCGAATGCGCCGGCTCAGAGGAGAAGACGTATTCTGCCCGATTACGCCTTCAGAAAACGATTCGGAAAAAGAGAGAAATCTGACGGGGCGGTCCCACCCGTCAGGTTTGAAAACGAACGGCGCCTTTGGCGCCAGAGAGCCGCGGCGATCGCCAGCGGCGATCCACGGCGAGGCGGAGAGATCGGAGGTTACCTCCGTGCTTAGGGTGCCATTCCACATCGGTTGGTGGTGGTGGTCGCCGAGAAGCACCACGTCGGCGGTGGCCCCTGCTCCGGCGGACGGCGGTTCGGGCGTGGTTGGAAGTCGCCGGAGAGAGCTGCACTGATCAAATTGAGGAGGGGGTTAAGGATCTGGTAGCTAGAGGAGGTAGCTGACGGAGTATGGGCGCCGAAGATGGCCTCACCGAAGTGAATCGAGCTGGAGGCCGAAGCGGAGCGGGGTGGCCGGAGTCGGGGGAGGAGACCTCCTCGAGGTCCTCCCAGTGACCTGGCAGGGCGTTGGTGGAGTGTAGGGGTGGTGCGTGCTCGAGGGGGAGCTCGGGGTCTCCTTTTATAGGCGCTCCGAGGCGGTGGCCGAGAACGGCGTTCTCCGGCGAGGATTACGGCGGTGCAGTGCTTGGTCGGGAGAGTTTAGGAGCTGAGCACCGTCGTGGAGGTTCACGGAGTCAGTTTAGGTGCCAATGGCGCCGGGTTTAGCTCGATCGGGCGACGTTCGACGGAACGGGACGACGCGGGTCCAATGGCGGCAGAGAGCATGCTCTGTGCGTGCCGCACCACGACGGCTGTGCTGCATGCATGCGCTGGCGTGGAGATGGCCACGCGGAGCCACCCGCAGGGTTGGGCGGCGCGGAACGGCGTTGAGCCGCCGTTCTGCTCCCTGTTGGCTACCACGGCGGTTCAGCCGCCGCGAGACACACCGGCGTGGTCGGGTCAGAGCGCCACCGACGACAGCAAGCAGCCAAGCGCGCGTGCGGGGCATCGGACAAGCGAGCCAGGCGGTGAGCAACACGCCAAAGCACTGTGGGCGCGTGACTGAACTGAACTGAAGAAATCGACACTGAAACTGAATTTTCTGAAAGTGTTTGAACAGTGCATGCAAGGTGTTGGACAGAATGATCCAGGCATGTAGGGATTTTTCCTTGGGCTGATTTTTGGTGGAGTGACTTCTCATTACTCCAGTAGGCTGCCTGATTTTTGGTGGAATTTTTGGAGAAGTGTAGATATGAATTTCACCAAATTTGACAAATCTGGTCCAAACTTGCAGCAGATGTAATTTGAAAAATTTGAACTAGAGACCAGTGGATCTTCATAGTTCTAGGTTGATGGTTCAAAGGACTAGGAGGGGAAAAAGGTTTGGTGGTAAGAATCAAAACAGAAAAAGGAGTTCCTTTGCAAAACTCCAAGTGCTATAAGAGAAGACAGAAATTTATTTGAATAGAATTTGAATGGAAATGATCACATGGGAAGGTTCAACTTGCTGGGTTTGATGCAAATCTTGATCCAAAGGTGGGAGAAAGGTTAGGAGAGAGTATTTGCACCAATGTCATGGCAAGAGGGATAGTTGCCAGTGGCAAAGGACTTTTCCAAAAGCCATAGTGCATTCTCAAAAAGATTTTCAAAGGCTATTTTCTTAAAAAAAACATTTGTCTTAAGCCCAAATGAAGAGCAAGGACTCCCAAGACCAAAGGCAGACCTTGGGTGAATCCAAATAAAACTTTTGCCATAAGGAAATTATATGAGAGGGAGAGTCCTCTTGAAGAATTTTTTTTAAATCACTCCCCTCAAGTCAAATAAAACCTTTCGAAAAATCTAAATAAATCTTGGGTGTCACACAGTTATACTGATCACTGAGGACTTTGCTCTGACTAAGGAGTTAGGAATTTGCCAATGCGAATTGCCTACACAGTGAGGAACATGATAGCCCTGAGGAATTTGTACTCCAAATTTCTGACCGTTGCTGTGCCACGCGCCAGGTGTCCTAAAATATCTTGTCCACCTAACGGTCATATCATTGAAGGGCATTTATGTCTTATCATGTCGGGCTGCTCCCTAGGCTATAAATAGCCACCCCCTTCAACCACTAGCTGGTTGGCTGCTCCGCGTGAACTTGACACTTGTCATTTGAGAGCAACCCATCCTCCGAGGACTTTGAGCGAAAATCGTCAAGTGAGGAAAATCCAATCCCAAACCCAAAACACCTACAAACCCAAAGTGATTGAGCATCACTGAAGAAATTGATCCTGCGTGGATCCGAAGCTTGTTACCTTTGAAGACTGTGCTTCTTCCAGACGGTTAGGCGTCAAGGTCTAGAGCATCCAAGAGGAATTGTGGATCGCTGAGTGAACAAGTCTGTGAAGGTTTGGAAGTCACCTGAAGACTTACCACGAGTGATTGGACGAGGACTGTGTGTCCTTAGTTCAAGGAGAATACGGTGAGGACTTGGTGTCCCGAGCTGCGTGCTCAGGACTGGGTGTCCGGGACTGTGTGTCCTCGAGTTTAAATACTCAGCTGCTCCAACCAGACGTACAACTGAGACAGCAGTTGGAACTGGTCTACCAAATCATTGTCTTCACCAAGCTTACTGGTTCCATTTCCTCAACACCTTCATTTCCTCACTACTGTGTAGTCTGTTTGTTCATATCTGTGTTTGAAGACTCTGACTGAAGACTTTCACAAATTCCTCAGTTCAATTTCTTCAGTCTGTTTGTCTTCATCTAGAGTTATCCTGTGCCTACGCTTTCTGTACTCTGTGTTTGTCTTCATTTCATCATGATGACCATGCATGTAATCTGTTATGTTTACTTCTGAGTACTTATTCCGCTGCTAGTATTTCTTCGCTAAGGAATTTCCTCACGAGCAAATTCCTCAGTGAAGAATTTCATAAAAATCGCCTATTCACCCCCCTCTAGTCGATATAACGCACTTTCACACCACTCCGTCATCAAGTGGTTACCCAACTCATTATCTCCCTATCTTCCTCGGGCATAAGTGGCACCCGACAGGGTTTTCGGAAAGTCTTTTGAAAGAACTCTGCCTCCTTCACCATGCATATTCCCGTCCCATTTGCATAGCTCACTACTGTAGCATCCTATCTACCCCCACGGGCATAACCCTCATAGGAAGGTAGGGCCATGCATAATGAAAGTATCAACAAGGAAGTAACGGAGGAAACCCATCAAAGTGTTTACCACCTCATCATGATTCCGTTGCAACAACAATATGGTGCTATATGACATGCATAAAAAGGGTTTCACAGACATGGTCAAAGTGCTGCTTGCCTGGTTCATCAGAGTCTTCAAGTCTTCTGGTCCTTCTCCAGGTACTCCGTCTACTTCGTCTATTAACGTTGGAAGTAATCACAATAAGCAACACAACAAGGCCGAAAATAAAAGTGCTCTAAAAATATGAAGTTGTCTTTTCTTGGACTTATTCGGTTATATGAAAAATAACAAGAGTGGTTTCATTGGGATTGGATCAGTGAATATTTCTGAACATTTGTCCACACAATGCCTTTTTATAAAAATAAGTAAAAGTACCCATTAAATCAGGCATGATTTTAGAAACATTTAGAAATTGGTTTCACTGGATTTGGAGTTCAAATGAATATTCTATGGATTTTTGAAGCTGGTTTAGGAGTATAAATGACCTATTTGTTAGATCCAGGTGAAATTAGGCAGTGTAAAAATGTTCACTACGGCTCATTAAGTAGATATTGATTTATGGAGTCACCGAAAATTTGAATCATTAGATTTGGACTTGAAATGAGGTCCCTGGAACAGTTTGAATCTTGCTGAAAAAGAAAAAGTAAATGAAAATACCTAATGGGCCAAAATCCAGCGGCGGCAGCGCGCACTAGGCGGAATTTAACGGCGAGGCGCAACTGGTCCGGCCCAGCAGCTCGGCCAAGCGGGCGACAGGGCGATGTCGAAGGCGTCTTCGCCTGGGGGAGGCGGATCTCCGGCAGTCCGTCTCCACTTAAACGGGCGGGGCCCGCCCGATGGTCGCTGACGCACGGGGCCCAGCGCTTAAGCCTTCGCCTACCTCCCGCTTGAACAGAGTAGAGGCAGGGGAGGCGAGGCCGAGCGGGCGTCGGCGCTCTCCCGGGCAGCACGGGCCACCTCCGGCGGTGCCGGGCACACCGGCGGACTCAGCGTGCCGCGGCGCACCCGTCCATGTGCTACACGCCCACGGAGGAGCCCTTGAAGAGGAGGGGCTTTGGGTGCGGCGGACCGGGGTGCCGTTGAGGATGAACTTGATGCCACGGCCTCCGGGGAGTGTAGATGGGGTGCGGGGCAACTCCGTGGTGGTTGCGGTGATGCAATGGAACGGTTGGGTGGAGAGAAAGGGGCTCGGGCGACGCGAATTTTGGTGGCGGCCGGCGGCACTGCTCTGGCCATGGAGGTCGATGGAGGGAACGGGGAGAGAGTTGGCTTTGTCCAGGGGGTCGCTGGGAGGGAGAGAGAGCGAAGGGGATCCAAAGGGAGGCCTCGGAAGCCCTTAAATGGCGAGGCACCCACGGAAATGGCCGTGGTGGCCACGGGAGGAGGCGCGGGGCTGTCTGCGGCCCTCTTGGGCGTTGAGTAGGTCGCCAGGAAGAGAGAGGAGGAGTGGGGCGAGCTCGAGGGGGTCCTTTGTGTGGGCGCATGCATTGGACGAGCTGGGCGGCGTCCGGCGCACGCCGCAGGGGGTGAGAGAGAGAGGGGAAGTAGGGGGGACAACATGGTGGAGTGTTGCGGACGTCGAGGCACCTTGACTGGGGCGAGGGGGAGGCTCGAGGTGGTCGGGTGGCTTGGGCAGAGAGCAGCTACAATGCGTGGGAGCACTATAGCGTGCTCTGGAGCACGCCTTTGGCATGCCATGGCATAAAAAGGGGGAAGTGGGCGCGGCCACTTGTGTCCAGTAGTGCTAGGGAGTAGTAAAGAAAGGAGAGGAAGCATTGGATGCTCCGGAGAGCCTCTAGGAGAGGAGAGAGGTTGAGGGAGAGAGAGAAAAGGGTTGTCCAGAGAGGCAAATGGGGTTTTTTACCCCTGAAACATTGAGCTTTGGAAGAGGAGGGGCTACTGGAGGTAGGAGGTGACCTGGGGCAGCTGTGGTAAAAACTTGGGCCCATGGAGATTAGTGGAAGAGGTCAAAATGATGATTTCGGAAAAATGGCAGAAGGTGTTTGATGTTGGTTTGGGCAAGAAAATTAATTCCTCATGCCATGAGAATTAACAGGATGAAATGGCACTTAGAAATAGGGTGTTCTACCAAATTTAAGCTCATTTGGGCAAAGTTGCCAGTGCAACTTTTGTAAACCCTAGAAATCAACGAAAATGGGTTTTCCAAGATCTAGTCATGCAAAACCATTCTCCTTGATGCACCACTAGGTGTAGTGTCATCATTTGGAGATGTGGGCTTGTCCACGCAAATTTAGGTAAAAAGGAGAAAGTTGGCAATGTAGAGTTGTTCAAGTTTGGTTTTGGACAGAGAGGGTTTTGGGGCACTTCTGTTAACCAAAATGATTTCGATTGAAGTGAAACTTTGCAAGATAAAAAAACTATGCATATATGATTTGCTAGAATTTTCTTGGATTTATTTGAAAATATTTCTTATATAAATATTTCAAATACTAGAAATGGGCAGAAATGGTTTTGGAGGGTTTTGCCCAATATTTTGAACATGACCATGTGTTGAAACTCTTGTATATGGAAAATATATGCCCACTGAGTTTCTCTGATTTTTCTCAAATACTTTTGAAGCTTTTAAATAATTTTAACCCATTAAAGACCATTTCTGGCCTAAAGAAGAAGCCTTTAAATAAAATAGGAAAATTACTTTTGAAATTGTATTTTTGTGGTTTATGGTAGTACTATATATAATAGGTGTCAATTACAATTTTTGAAAGATTTTTCACATCGCAGATTAAGTACTTGTAGTTCAAGCCTTAACTCACGGGTTTTTGGAAAACTTAATTTAGGAAATACTTTTTGGCCAAATTATTTTTACAAGAAAATATTATTCTGTTCTATAGACATGGCATGATCATTGAGGAAAGGTTTTGGATCATGGAGAAGGAGTATAAGAGTTGGAGGATTTATTTGATTTTTAGAGCACTTGCAAACAACACACAAAAAGCAAATCAAGCAAAGTCCAAAACAGTCAAAAAAATTGTCAAGCCACATTTTAGCATGATTTATTGACTTAAGTGTTGTGGCATGAAAATCAGGGTGTGATAGACCTACACCCTTACAAGAATCTCGTCCCCGAGATTCCCAAACTGGGCGTGGAAATGAATACGAGAACTTGGATTTGGGGTAGTCTTCACTTCTTCATATTGCTTTTGCTTCCGAGTAGTGCTCCACTGAATCTTTGGAGTGCTTGAGGGCGTGGCTTCGTGTATAAGATTTTGCTTGTTCCCGGTCGCTAAGGGTCTCTTGCGTAAGTTGGGTTAGGCTAGTTGTCAACGGCTCGGTGATTGATGTCCTTGTAGAGATCAGGTTAGTTAGGAAGTTAGAAGCACTTCCAGAGCTATGACGCATGGATAATTAACATTGTGCACAATGCGTAACTCAGGTGGTAACTCCATCGGGTAACCATCTACTCTTTATCTTGCAGTGATGTTGAAGAGGGTCGATATATCTTGTTGTGAGCTTCCCTCTGACATGGAAATGCTTGGTTTCTTTGAGAGGAGTGGTTTGCAGACATGCACGGTCTTCGACGAGGAAGTTCACTTCTTGTCGATGGTGGTTGGTATAGTTCTTCCTCCTTGACATGGCGGTCTTCAAATGCTCCCTAACCAGCTGAACGGTTCTTCTTCCGTCTTTGGGTAGACAAGTAGGTCACCAATTAAAGATGACAACCAACTTGTCATAGTACTCCATGAAGTCTATGGAGTACTTAAAGTAGGCTCGGGTATGGGTGGTGGTTGAGTATTGGCCAAGGTCTTCTCCACCTAGAGCCAAAGGCTGTGGTCATGATCCGACCATGTTGTGGCTTGGTAGGGTTTTAGGGTTTCAAGAATTCTAGGGTGCGAGGGAACATTTATCATCTTATCCTTGAGCACAGTTTCTGAGATGCCAACAGTTATACTTAGTCCTTTAAACAAATAACCTTATACCACTGAAAGAATAATCCCGTGTAGGTTAACTCCAATCATCACTAATGCTATTCATATCCACATGACTCTCAAGAGGAGGTTTAACAAAATCATATATGTATGGCCACCCCTAAGAATCCATGGGTAGAGCATACAAGCTGCTAAGCTTGAATTAAGAATCACAATCCAAGTGCTCAACCTATTCTTCCAAGGTCTAAGATAAAGCATCTCTATCCTAAGGAAACACGTCGTAAGCCACTCCAAGATCTTGTTTCCTTCCTATGAATCGACTCCAATAGCCCATTAATTACACAATCACTACATGATCCAGTAGTTCCACAAATCCAATCTCTATGGCATTCCACAAGATCTTCTAATATCCTATAATTCCTAAATCCTTTAAAAGGTCTAGCCTTACTATAGTCAGTCCACCAACTTCCATTACCATGGTCATGTAAACTCCAAAGTCAGATGTATATAGATCCCTAAATCAACTCTGACAATTAATCCAATCTCCTAGTTTATCGTCCACCGAGAAACATGGTATCATGATCGAGATCATCAGTCTAATTCCAATTTACTCCGAACCATGTAGACATACTCAACATCTATATTCATCTAGAATGACCTACTTAAATCCAAATCTCATGCCCAATGAGAATTTCTACACTTTTCCCCAAGTTATTATCGTAATATCATCTATCTCCTATCAATATCCCCTGGCTAAGTCAAATCCTTATACTCCAAGGAATTTCGTCTTGTGATTATAATTTTCCTACAAAAAATCCAATTTACTCAGGGGTAATGAAAGTTATGTTACTCCATTAACATGATCCCACCAAGTTCATCTACCAATATGAAAGCCTCATAATCCACCAAAGAGTCTCAAATAATTCCTCAAGGTCACTGATATAAACTCATCAAGTCGTTTGTACTCTGTTCATATATACCCAAATTGGTCTTTCCTATGGCATCGTCAGTTCTGATGCTATCTTAGGATGATAATGTGCTCGTTCACTATGCCCATTAGTTCCATAATGAACCCAGTGATAAGCAAGGCTTACTGTAGCTTAACTTGTTCTCTTGTGATTCTGTGGGTTAAGCACAAGGTTAAGGATTCAAGCTAGGGTATCTCATGAAGTCTCGAAGGGTCTGGGGATGGGTTTCTAATCATGAGGGGAAACCATAACTCCACGGGGTTGCACTTGGTTGAGGAGGCTGCAGCAAAAGTCTTCAGTGCCAGTTGGTTGCTGAAGTAGAATCCTTGGTGTATCTTGTCTTGTTGCTCTTGAGTTGATGAGAGAGGGAGAAATATTATAGAGTAGGGGAATGCCTAAAGGGGGTTCTGTAGTGCAAGTGCAAACAAACAGGTGCAAAAACGGCCAAACAAAAGAAACAAGGTAAGGAAGGTGATATAGTCGTGTACTTGTTGCCTAGGCAAAAAGTGTGACTTATATCTAAACACAAACAATAAAAAACAAGCAACACACAATCATGGTTCTATTTGAACCGTCATACGGACTCGACTGCGCATAGGGGGTAGACGACTCATCCTACCGTAGGGGTTCTCGGACTCAGTAGTTGTGCTTTGCTTCGTGCCTCGTGCAGTCTTCTGGGTTTTTCTCAGGTGTTGCTATATCTCTTGTAGTTGTTTGATGAAACAATCTGGGTTAGGCCTGAAGATTCTTCAACAACTTCTCGCCTGTTGAAGTGATGGGGTGAAGGTGGCTCCTCGTAGCAGGCATTGACTCGGTCTTCTGTTGTCTTCTTAATCATGACGATCCCTTTTTGTCTTCTAAGGCGTTGATGGTACCAGGTAGGTATACCTTTATGCAAAGGACATTTACAAGGCATAGTAGAGGTCCAACATATCGGTTGCGTTGATGATAACAATGACACCAAGAGCGGTGGATGAAGAGAACCGTTTTCCTGCTCACTACAGTGAGGCGGACCAAATGGCGAGGTTCTCATCCACCGGTGGTTGCCAATACAACAATGGTAAGGACATGGTTGCTCTATTAGCGATGTATATCGTGATCTTGCATGTCTTACACCTTGATCGTCACAGGACAAGGTTGCATCATCCCGGGGAAAATTCAAAGGTATCACCATCCTCTGGGTCTTCATGTCCTCATTCCTCGAAGAGGTATCTTCTGTTGGCATCTTCTTGCTGTGGTGTCGCCAATCTTCTGTTCAGAAGAGGTGGGTGAGTGTTTGGCAAGGTTTACTCCTTCGAGGATTACAAGGAATCCCGTGGTCAAGGGCTTGAGGGTGCTAGCGACCGTTTGCAATAGTTTTTAAGGGGAAGAGATCGATAGGGAAAATATACCTTAGTTTTTTTCTGAAAAACTCAAAGGGGAAGAGGAGTATAGATAGTTTTGATAACTAGTAATAGTTTGGAAATAGTTTTACCCTAACTAACGACCATGCTAACTAAGGCTTCCTATAGTCAGGATGGCTCTGATACCAACTCTGTGGGGACCCCGACTCATAAGTCATGATCACCGAATGCACGTGTACAGGGATACCAGAGATCAGTGCTCACTGAACACATAGAAGTTGTATAACAAGAGTCTTACATCTATTCATACCGTCTTACATAAATTATGACCATTATGGTCAAGTCTTGAGTATAACTTCGCACCAGAAATCTTCATCGATAAGTTGGACCCAAGCCATCTGCCTTAACCCTACAGGCATTCTGACTAGGAAGCGTCCTAGCTCGTATGTTCGTTACCGGAGTATTCTTCATCATATCTTGTTCTTTCATGCCAGGCCAATAAAATAACCAGTGGCAAGCCAATGAGTACTTTGAATGTACTCGCAAGCAACCCATGTTTTGGTTCAAGATACAACAATGCATGATATAGGCAAATTTTACAGAAAGCTAATTTTTTTGTGCTATGACATGCTCAAGAATTGGTAAAACATGCATCATACAAATTCAAGTAACCATAGGGACTGGTTACAGATATCGACATAAATGGAGTGGGCATCAACCCAACTCAATCATGTCAAGTCCTTTGACTTGACCCAAGTAGTTCTTCCCACTTATCCAAACACACACTAGTTTGTAAACATGTGGACGTAGCCCAAGAGCGGTTACCCAACTGTCCTTGACTGTGGACATGGCTATTTGAATAGTTTTACACTCTGCAGAGGTTGCACACTTTACCCACAAGATCCGGGGAACTTCCGTGTCATCCACGACCCGCGGTACCTCACGTACCCGGGGTAAGCACCCGATCATTACCTTTCCCTAGACGACACTAACATAGAGTCCACTCGATTGGTAGTAACCCCCGTGCCCAACATTTCCATCTTAAAATTGTGGAGCCTCGCTCCCATATTCATCACATACCACAAGCACGGGGTACCAATGATGTGTCCGGTGCCCTGTGAAAACAGTCATGGCCACCCTACCTGGCACGAACCCATCCCGAGAGAGCCCAACAACGACTCTCCTATCACTAGTAATACGGGCTCCAAGCTAGTATCGGCCTAGGTAATCAACAATGCCCTTTCCCATATAAGGGTAGAGTGGTTACACATGTAAGGTTGGAATAACGGTTGCAACTTAAACCAATCCATTTTGAAAACACACACACACTTGCCTCGGTACACCACTCCGTCATCAAGTGGTTACCCAACTCATTATCTCCCTATCTTCCTCGGGCATAAGTGGCACCCGACAGGGTTTTCGAAAAGTCTTTTGAAAGAACTATGCCTCCTTCAGCATGCATATTCCCGTCCGATTTGCATAGCCCACTACTGTAGCATCCTATCTACCCCCACCGGCATAACCCTCATAGGAAGATAGGGCCATGCATAATGCAAGTATCAACAAGGAAGTAATGTAGGCAACCCATCAAAGTGGTTACCACCTCATCATGATTCCGTTGCAACAACAATATGGTGCTATATGACATGCATAAAAAGGGTTTCACAGACATGGTCAAAGGGCTACTTGCCTGGTTCATCAGAGTCTTCAAGTCTTCTGGTCCTTCTCCAGGTACTCTGTCAACTTCGCCTACTAACATCGGAAGTAATCACAATAAGCAACACAACAAGGCAGAAAATAAAAGTGCTCTAACAATATGAAGTTGACTTCTCTAGGACTTATCTGGTTGTATGAAAAATAACCAGAGTGGTTTCATTGGGATTGGATCAATGAATATTTATGAACATTTCAATATGATGGAATCAATGGATTTAATGGATCTGCAGGTTGCCCACAGAATGCCTTTTTATAAAAATAAGTAAAAGTACCCACTAAATTAGGCATTATTATAGAAACATTTAGAAATTGGTTTCACTGGATTTGGAGTTCAAATGAATACTCTATGGAATTTTTGAACCTGGTTTAGGAGTATAAATGACCTATTCGTTAGATCCGGGTGAAACTAGGCAGTGTAAAAATGTTCACTACGGCTCATTAAGTAGACATTGATTTATGGAGTCACCAAAAATTTGAATCATCAGATTTGGACTTGAAATGAGGTCCCTGGAACAGTCTGAATCTTGCTGAAAAAGAAAAAGCAATTGAAAATACCTAATGGGCCAAAATCCAGCGGCGCAGCGCGCACTGGGCGGAATTTAACGGCGAGGCGCAACTTGGCCGACCCAGCAGCTCGGCCACGCGAGCGACAGGGCGACGTCGAAGGCGTCTTCGCCGAAGTACGTCTTCACTTGGTGGAGGCGGATCTCCGTCAGTCCGTCTCCACTTCAATGGGCGGGGCCCACCCGGCAGTTGCTGACGTGCGGGGGCCAGCGCTCAGGCCTTCGCCTACCTCCCGCTCGAACAGAGCATAGGCTGGGGAGGCGAGGCCGAGCGGACGCCGGCGCTCTCCCGGGCGGCACGGGCCACCTCCGATGGCACCTGACACACCGGCGGACTCAACGTGCCGCGGCACACCCGTCCATGTGTTGCACGCCCACGGGGGAGCACAGGAAGAGGAGGGGCTTCGGGTGCGGTGGACCAGGGTGCCGTTGAGGATGAACTTGATGCCATGGCGTGCGGGGGAACTCTGCGGTGGTTGCGGTGATGCAATGGAATGGTTGGGTGGAGAGAAAGGGGCTCGGGTGACGCGAATTTGGTGGTGTCCGGCGGCACTGCTCCGACAATGGAGGTCGATGGAGGGCACGGGGAGAGAGTTGGCTTGGTCCAGGGGGTCGCTGGAGGGAGAGAGAGCGAAGGTGATCCAGAGGGAGGCCTCGGGAGCCCTTAAATGGCGAGGCCATGGCTCACCGTGGACGTGGCCTACGGGCACCCGTGGAAATGGCCGTGTTGGCCACGGGAGGAGGCTCGGGGCTGTCTGTGGCCCTCGTGGGCGTTGAGTATGGCGCCAGGAAGAGAAAGGAGGAGCGGGGCGAGCTCGAGGGGTTCCCTGGCATGCGCGCATGCATTGGCCGAGCTGGGCAGCGTCTGGCGCGCGCCTTAGGGGTGAGAGAAAGAGGGGAAGGAGGGGGACAACATAGTGGAGTTTTGCGGACGTCGAGGCACCTCGACTAGCGCGAGCGGGAGGCTCGAGGTGGTCGGGTGGCTTGGGCAGAGAGCAGCTACAGTGCATGGGAGCACTATAGCGCGCACTGGAGCACACCTTTGGCATTCCATGCAACAAAAAAGGGGGGAGTGGGCACGGACACTTGTGTCCAGTAGTGCTAGGGAGTAGTAAAGAAAGGGGAGGAAGCATTGGATACTCTGGAGAGCCTGTAGGAGAGGAGAGAGGTTGAGGGAGAGAGAGAAAAGGGCTGTCCAGAGAGGTAAATGGGGGGTTTACCCCTCAATCTTTGAGCTTTGGAAATGGGGGAGCTACTGGAGGTAGGAGGTGACCTGGGGCAGCTTTGGTAAAAACTTGGGCTCATGGAGATTAGTGGAAGAGGTCAAAATGATGATTTTGGAAAAATGGCAGAAGGTGTTTGTTGTTGGTTTGGGCAAGAAAATTAATTCCACTTGCCATGAGAATTAACAGGATGGAATGGCACTTAGAAATAGGGTGTTCTACCAAATTTGAGCTCATTTGGGCAAACTTGCAAGTGTAACTTTTGTAAACCCTAGAAATCAACAGAAATGGGTTTTCTAAGATCTAGTCATGCAAAAGCATTCTCCTTGATGCACCACTTGGTGTAGTCACTACAAAAAAAAGACACATCCATGACATTTTGGGCCGAACGAATTTTTTTACATATGACACTTCGATGACGATAATTGTGACAAAACCCAGTATCATCGTAGATGTGGTGGGCTCCTACTTCTATGACAAAAAATCATGACGGAAATGGGCTTTTCGTCTTGGGCGGGCCGGAGACATAGCTGCATGACATTCTTTGGGCCGTCCATGATGGAAAAAACCATGGTAGAAGCGAGGGGGAGGAAATTTTTGGGGAGTTCCCAGTTACGGTGGGAGGTCGGGGCCGAGCGATGCATGTTTCTCTCGTAAACGTACGCGCGTGTGTGTGAGGCGTTGGCTCTAACTGAACCCGAGCGAGGCGTTGGGCTCTAACTGGACCCGAGCGATTGCACTGCAGGCTACGCGTTACTGAACCCGAGCGATCGATCGATGGCTGTTAACTGAACCCGATCGAGCGATTCCTTTGCTACTGCTTCTAACTGAAGCCGATCGATGCTGCCTCTAGGATGAACAGTGAGCGTTGCAGGGGGGTTTGGATGAACAATGAGCGGTGGCGTTGCCTCTGGATGAACAGGACCCCGTGGTGTGGTGGAGGGCTGGATGAACAGTAGACGGTGGAGGGGTGCCCGTGGAGGGGTTGAACAGGACCCCGTGGTGTGGAGGGCTGGATGAAAAGTAGACGGTGGAGGGGTGCCCGTGGAGGGGTGGTTGAACAGGACCCGTTAGTGTGGAGGGCTGGATGAATAGTAGATGGTGGAGGGGTGGTTGAACAGTAGCCGGTGGAGTAGCACGCGGTGGAGGCTGGATGAACAGGAGCCGGTGGAGGCTGGAGGAGGTCGACAGGGGAGATGAACAGTATCCCGTGGAGTCCCATTTTGTGGTACGCCACACCCCTCCCGATGAACAGGACCCCCATTTCGACCGTAGGAGGTCCATTTTGTCCATTTTGCGGTACGCCACACCCCTCCCGATCAACAGGACCCCCGTTTCGACCGTAGGAGGTCTGTTTCATCCGTTTTGCGGTATGCCACACCCCTGCCGATCAACAGGACCCCCGTTTCGACCGTAGGAGGTCCGTTTGTCCGTTTTGCGGTACGCCAGACCCCTCCCGATGAACAGGATCCCGTTTCAAACGTGGCCGGTCGAACACAAGGCCGTTTCCTCCATTCTACGGTATGCCAGGCCTTGTTTCCATCGCCTGTTCCGTCCAAGCCCTCTCGATGAACAAGACCATGCAATCCGTTCCGTCCCAGTCGGTTGGCTCCCACGTGTTTCGTTGCCTCTCGATGAACACGACGCATTCCGTTGCCTCCCCATGAACACAACGCATTCCGTTGCCTCCCCATGAACATGACGACGACGTTGTTTCTTCGTTCCGAGCCAGCCATGTCAACGAGCCCTCGCCGTACGTATGCGCGAGTAGGCATTCGAGACCCCGCCCGTATGTACACATACGTGGCCGTATTTTCTTTCTCGCACCCTGGCCGATGTACGTACGTGTACATGTTATGTGCGCGCCTCTACTACGACACGTGCGCGCCTGTACATCCACTAGTATATATGTATGTACACGTTCGCGGCCAGAATAACAACGATACGTACGCTTCGACCAGGTGGGTCCCGACTGTCAAGCACTTCCTTGCGTGCGAAGATGTAGCTGGTGGGTCCCAGCAGTCAGGGGGCGAATCGTTTTGTTTTTTTTGCCCGGACGCACTTCCTTGCGTGTGAAGGTGTAGCTGGTGGGTCCCAGCAGTCAGGGGGAAACGTTTATTTAGCGAAATACGGTGGCCCGTCCGGTGGGTCCCTGCTGTCAGGTGGAGGAATCATTATTTTCCGTGTAATAAGGAGGCACTTCCTTGCTACCGCCATGGACCCAGCTGTCAGCCTCTCCACGTACAGTCCACGTCCGATGGAAGTTGTTCCTTGACCACGTTGACCACGCCACGCCGAGAGCACCAGGGCGGTGGACGACGGCGAGGCCTAGGAAGGGGACGACGCGGAGCTGGGAAAGACGCGGCAGTGGATGCCCACGCGTAGAGGAGTACAAGGGTTCACTGGTTCACTGCGGTGTGAGGCTGCCGTCACCGCAGAATAACAGGGGGTATGGGTGAGTAGAGGGATGGCCTGGCCAACGGTGGGAGTAGTAGGGGCGGTGAGTCCTCCGCCGCATCGCAGCCGACCACGGGAGGCAGGAGCACGAGGCACGACCGATGTTGGTTTGGGCGGCTGGAGCAAGAAGACCAGAGGTTGAAGAAGCACTACGGTCGTTGGATGGACATCGTACGATCACTGGAGCTAGAATCGTGCATATTGGCTAAGTTGACAAAGACCTCCGTCCCCGTCAACTTACTAGGCCCACAAGTCAGCCTGCCACTATACTGGGTCCCAGCTAACAGGGGGAGTATTCATTTTTTTGTGCGTAATAAGGAGGCACTTCCTTGCGTGTGAAGATATAGCTGGTGGGTCTGAGCTGTCAGCGGCGGTAAAGTTTTTTTCGCGAAATACAGAGGCCCTTTCAGTGGGACCTTGATGTCAGGTGGAGGAATCATTAATTTGTGCGTAATAAGGAGGCATTTCCTTGCGTGCGGCCGTGGACCCAGCTGTCGGCCTCTCCACGTACAGTCCACTTCAGATGCATGTCCGTCGTTGACCACATTGACCAGGTCGCGCCGAGAGCACCAGGGCAATGGACGACGGCGAGGCCTAGGAAGGGAACGACGCGGAGGTAGGGAAGACCCGGCAGTTGTTTCCCACGCGGAGGGGAGTACGACTGTACGAGGGTTTACTGGTTCGTCTGCCGTCGCCGGAGAATAACAGCAGGTGTGGGTGAGTAGAGGGATGGCTAGGCCAGCGATGGGAGTACGGTGGGGCGGTGAGGCCTGCGCGGCAGCAGAGCCGGCCGCGCGGAGGAGGGAGAAGGCAGTCGCGTCGACGCTTGTTTGAGCGGCTGGAGCAGGAAGAGCAGAGATTGAAGAAGCACGACGGCCGTTGGATGGCCATCTAACAGTCACTGCTTGTGCGTCAACCTTTTTTTTAGGAAGGCCTCAAATCTATGGAAAACAGCATACAGCCCATCTGCCATTATGTCTATAATTTATAGCCCATTTGCTAATTATTAAGGTTTTTTTGGAGCCCATATTCTTTTTGTTAGCATTACAACCCATATTGTGGCCACGGTTAAAAAATTATATGAATTTTTGCATATTTCGGTGCAGTCCGAACTGTTTTTAATCCCGAAATTTCGACTCACCTTCAAACTGATTTTAAAAATAAATGTATATCAATAATATCCAACAAATTCTCCACGCATAAAAATTAATGTAACTTAAAATCTCGAATGAAAAAAAGGATATTTGAAACTAATTGCCGGTTTGATGTGTTTTAAAAATGTACAACCCATTTCTCATTAGTGATGGGTCATTTTCTCGGCCAGCCGAATGAAAGCTCTCCTCGTCTTGAAAGATTTGCAGCCCAACAGGCCTGACAAAGCGACTTACTTGGCAAATCACAAAAAAACTGGGATGTGGCCGTGGACCCAGCTGTCAGCCTCTCCACGTACAGTACTCTTCCGATGGAAGTCGTTCCTTGACCACGCCGCGCAGAGAGCACCACGGCGGTGGACGACGGCGAGGCCTAGGAAGGGGACGACGTGGAGCCGGGGAAGACGCGGTAATGGAAGCCCGCGCAGAGAGGAGTACGAGGGTTCATTGGTTCGGCTGCGGTGTGAGGCTACCGTCGCCGCAGGGCCTGGCCAGTGGTGGGAATAGTAGGGGGCGGTGAGGCCTCCGCGGCAGCATAGCCGGCCACGGGAGTCAGGAGCATGCGACACGACCGGCGTTGCTTTGGGCGGTTGGAGCAAGAAGACCAGAGGTTGAAGAAGCACTACGGCCATTGGATGGACATTGTACGGTCACTGCAGCTAGAATCGTTTATATTGACTAAGTTGACAAAGCCCTTGGTACGTCAACTTAGTAGGCCCACGGGTCAGCTTCCGAAACGGTGCGCCCCAGATGTCAGGGGGAGGAATCATTTTTTGGGTGGGCGAAGCTAGAATATCTGAGAATGAAGAAGAAGCATGGCATCCGTTGGATGGACATCCAATGACCACTACTGCTAGAACCGTGTGTTGACTATAAGTTGACAAAGCCTTGCATACGCGTCAACTCTGTTTTTTTAGGGGACGCCTCAACTTAGTAAGGCCAGAACTGTGTGGCAGAGAACTTATAGCCCATTTAAGATTTGTAAGAATGTGTAGCCCATTTTTGAATTCTAATGGAATTTACTACAGCCCATTTATAGTTTGTTAAAAGTGCAACCCATTTCAACCAACCGTTCAAAACAGAATTCAATAAAATTTCCCACATTTTGATGGGATCCGAAATATTTTTATCCCAAAATTTCTAGTCAGATTAACTACAATTTCAATATAAATTTATATTACGTAAAAATGCAACGAAACATTGCGCTCGCAACAATTAATGAAATTAAAATTTTCAATATCCAAAAATAATATTTTATAAAGTAATCACGTGTTTGGTGCATTTTTTTAGTTACTGCGCAGTTTTTATAATTACATCCCATTTATTATTTCTTAAAGCCCATTTTCTTGTTAAGCCTAATGCATCCCTCCTGGGAAAGATTTGCAGCCCAACGGGGCGGAGAATAACAACTCGACCTTGCCTGGGTATTCCTAAAAAAAGTATAGCTGGGCTAGCCATTTTTAGCTTGAAAAAAAATTAATATCTGGGCTGGATATTTGGCTTGGGCTAGACGGGCCACAACCCGCCCAGTTAATACCTGCATCCATGTTTTTGTTGTTGTTCAAAGGAGAAAAATTAATATCTGGGCTAAACATCGAAAAACTCTGCAGTGCTCACACCTCAAAAACACAAATATTGCTCGAGCTCCTTGGTCCCAGCTGTCAGCCGCTTCTTGTGCAATTCTCTCATTTATTCACTACTACATAGGTTGACAATGTTGTGGGACCGTGATGTCAGGAAACTAGGAGGAAGCAGAATAAATTATAGTTATATATATATATATATATATATATAATAAGGAGGCACTTGTGTACGTGAGGCTATGGACCTGGTGGGTCCCCATTGTCATCCTCTCCAAGTAAAGTCATCTCCTCGCCCGCGCGCGCTTTCCACCGAAACAGTTTGCGCCGCCCGCCCCACTTGCCGGTGCAGGCGATTGCTCCGCCTTCAAACGACACAAGTGCCGTCCGTCCGTCCATCTGCCGCCCACATTAATGATACGCGGTTGCCGAGGCGGCTACTCCGGCGCCACACGTCCGTCCCTCCGCCCGCCCACCATTGCTATACAAACTACTGCGCCGGCCATAGCCGCAGTCATCCGCATCCATTCCCTTTCTCCTGTCCACACCACTATTGCCCACCATGGCTTCCTCGCTGTCCAGCGCTCTTCGAGACGGGCGGACGACGGACCACAAGGAGATGGCAGCCATTGCTGCCGACCGGCTGGCCGGCAGGCAGCCGGAGGACGACGACGTCCCAATGGAGAACATGGTAGTCGACGATCCGGCGCCAACCCGCTCCTCCACGCCATCCTCGCCGGTGCATTGCACCATGACCATCGGCGAGGCCCGTGCCCAATATATGGACAGTGTGAGGCAGATGCGTGAGGAGCAGCTCCGGGAGGCGCAGGCCGACGCCGCCTAAAACCCCCATCTCCTCCAGGAGCACCTGCAGGTGGAGGAGCAGATCGCCGCGGAGCGGGCGGAGTCGGAGGCGCTGCTCGACTCGTATCGCTCCGCCCGCAAGGGCCGCCTCGAGCGCTGGCGGTACCGCATGCAAGTGGCGGAGGCTGCGGCCGCCTACAAAGAGGCTAGCAAAGAGGGCAATGAAGCGGGCGAGGCGCTGTTTGGCGAGACCGAGGACGAGGCCGAGGACAATGTCGGCTCCGACGAGTCCCCGCTCCGCTGGCGTCGACGAGGCCCTGCTCCTCCGAGGCCCCGTGGCGCCAACAACGAGGCAGAGGACACCGCCGGCTCCGCCGAGGCCCCGCGGCACCAACATCGAGGCAGAGACACCGCCGGCTCCACCGTGGCCCCACCCCGCTAACAACGAGGCAGAGGACATCGCCGGCTCAGCCGAGGCCCCACCCTACCACCAACGCGGGGGAGGATTTCCACCGCTCTGCTGAGGCGCCGCCCACCGGCAACGAGACAGAGGACATCGCCAGCTCCGCCGAGGCCCCGCCCCGCTACGAACGAGGCCGCGCCACATAGAAAACGAGGAAGAGTAAACACGGTAGGTCGCCGCTGCTTGGGTCCAAGTAAGGCCACCGCTGCTACCCTCCGGTTGAAGCCAAGCTAGGCGGGTTGACCATTGACGGTCGGTTAGCTTCTTGGCGGCGACGTGGAGTCGGAGAGCTGTGCTGGAGAAGAACGTTGCTTCTACTTAACTGCTGGTGCAGTTAGCTGACTGACACGTGGGCCCAACAGGCTACATGTCAGTTACACAACTGCACCTGCAGTTAAGACACTGAAGCTTCTGTTCGGCTCAGCGGGGCACAGGTGGGTAGCTTCGGTTAATTAATTATACCTCCAGAGCACCCCTTTTTAGTTGAAGAATGTATGAAATGTAATGAAATCCGGCATGTTTATATGAAATCCGACCGTGTATGAATGAATTTATTTTGATTAGTTTGAATTCCTGTATCACTGGCATTGGATGAACATGCAAAACAATACGTACTAGCATTATTCCCACGGTGATCACCTCGTTTGCAGCAGTTTCACATGTACTCCCTCCGGTCCTTTCTAGTCTTCATACAAGTTTTGTCTGCAGTCAAAGTATCTCTACTTTGACCAATCTTGTACAAAAAAGTAGGCACTTTCACAATGTGCGAAGTAAAAAGGAACAGAAGGAGTACAAAGAGTTTGAGCAGCATTTTAGCGTTTCTATACATTGCAATCAAACACACAAGCCTGGCAATTCATAGAGAACATTCAAAACAATCGATGATTATGCATCTCAGCGACTCACATGTCAGAGGCAATATTTACTTCACAACTAAAGAATAAAGAAAAAATTGATCGACGCTGTTGACAGCAAAGGGCGTCCCATTCGAAAATATCAAACGCATGTCTTGCTAAAATCAATGAGCAAAATTTGACAAGGTTGTTCCATTCCAAAATATCAAATGCCTACGATTGTGGAATGGGCAGGGTTTTCCATCAGTTCGGACATTGACATGGCACCTCGTGCTAAATAAACCAGCTGTTCTTTTTGTGCAGTTCCACCAAAATGAACCAAATTCGCGCGTAGCGTGTATTATTTTACCCTTCTATGTTGCAACGCCTTGAACTTATCGGCACCTCCTTTCTTGTGGTGGAAATGAATGATTCGATGTATTCATGAACATTTTGTGCAGTTCCCATTGAAATCAAGCTGAGCACCCCTGTTTGCACAAATACAAAAAAGGGATTAGTATAAACCAAACTGTACTATGAATTGACAGTTTCAACAGGCACATACATGGTCCATTTAGAGCACACTTTTAGAAAAAAGGAACTCACCAGAAAGAATCCTAGAACAACATTGTACTCGCGCATCATAGGAAAAAAATGGAGATTTGTCAGTCCTTCTGAGCTGAAGTTAGTTTGGTCTTGTGGGGAGTAATGTAACCATCCTTCAACTGCTCCTTCTGATGAGAAGATAGACAGGGCTTCTTCATCCTGGCATAATCGGAACTAGTCACTTCGTGTACTCCATATTCTTCTTCAGAGGAAGATGATCCTGTTGTACAAAGACAAGAGGACTACTAAATGCTGGCATCCCTGTTTGCTCGAAAAAAAGGAAAGGAAATATTTAAAACAACACAGATGAAGCACTTCTCAAGGACAATTCCACTTTTTCACGATAGTATCTAAACAGTAGCACAACACCAATAGAGATGACAAAGCTCAATCATATGGATGAAATCAGTGGGCGAGTACCAACCTTCGTCAGGAGGCTTATTGTGTAGAGCATACAGATGAAGCACTTCTCTAGAACCATCTGTTGCTATCTACGGTGGTGGCCATGCTTACTATATACTCATCGGTTAGTTTAATGTTTCCAACATCTTGTTGTGCAGTTCCACTAAAATATATGGTATCTTCAAAGAAGATCCCTGTTTGCACAAGTAGAGATAATTACATATTACATTAAGAGTGGCATCAAATCAGTGGCAAAACAATTGCTCGTGCCAGCCATAGCAATAAATTAAGATGCAAAACTATATCATTACTTGTGTCATCACAGTTCTAGTGCTTCATTACAGCACCGGGAGTTGATTTTTGTTTTTCTTCCGCTTGTTCTTCCCCTTCATCACTTGGTTCAATAACAGACAAGCTTCGCCTTCAATGTAAGATTTGGCATGTCAATTAGGGAGCACAAGTATAGTACTAAACTTAGTTTTCTGATGAAAGTGGCAAAATACAGGCCAACAGTTGTGAAATATCCTTATCTTACCTCAATGGGATATTACGGTGCACATACAGATTGGAAGTCTTGTCTCCATTTGTGCAGTTCACTAAAATCAACCAACATTATCATACAAGTAGCACAACATATGAAAGCACACTTCAGAATCATGTGAAAGAAGGCTGGTACTGACCTCTCATGATGCGGAATTCAAACAACTCACAAGAAGAAGATCTGAACCAAATTCGGCTTAACGGATAGGAAGTAAGATCTCCTCTTGTGCAGTTCCACTAAGATCAAGCAATCAAGTAACGTTGTCGGTGTGACATTTTGGTTGAACTGCACAAAATACTCTTAAAACAAAAGTGCTTTGTGCAGTGCAACAAAAGGTCACAATGGCAACGAGGTGAAGTAGCTAACCCTGTTTTCACAGAGGTGCAAAGGCAACAATTAGTGGTCAATAACGGTGGATGACACAGAAGCCAACAAAAAGAAGCATCTACCTTATCTAAATGGGAAAGAAAGCAAGACAATAGCATTTATCAAACGGTGGCATTGATTCATATTAACATAGAGATTATATTAACAATAAAATTCATTAAACATGTAATTTGCTTTTAACTGTGGCATTGCATCAATTTTCCAGCGGCATTATTAGAGGGTGTTTGTTTACAAGGACATTTTGGTGTAGGGACTAAAAAAACTCTATGTCTGTCCCATCTAAACCAAACAGGAGGGACTTTTAGGGACTAAAAGTGGGCATTTAGGACTAAAGAAAGAAGACCTCGAGGCAGTCTTTTTGGGACTTTTTCCAATAGTTGCCCCTGCCATGCATCGCACCTTGTCTCTATTAGTTCATTACTAGGGGTAACATGGTCTTTTAGCATGTCATTTAATAACCTCTAGTCCATGTTTAGTCCCTGGAACCAAGCAGGTAGGGACAAGGGAGTTTTTAACCAACCCGGGCCTTAGATTAACAACAACTAATGAGTTATAGGGACAGTGGACGCACCAACACCATGTGCATCTACCGATGTACTGTGGTCAAGCACAGTCTGTGGCAACAAACAACAAACAACCAAGGAGCATATTTGTGTTGGTCCCAGTTTTGTTATCTTTAGACACCATTCCCTATGTGAGCGCAGCAAATCTAGTCCTGCTCAAACTCTACAGCCTTGTCCCTTCCTTTCCTTTTTGAACTAGTACTTTCGCCCCTTCCTTTCCTCTTTGAACCATGTCCTAGATTTATGCGATACAACTTTCCCCACTACTTTCCCCCATTCCTTTCCTCTTTGAACCACGTCCTAGATTCATGCTATACAACTTTCCCCCTTCATTTCTTCTTTGAACCACGTCCTAGATTCATGCTATATACAACTTTTCCCACTACTTTCCCCCACTCATTTCCTCTTTGAACCACGTCCTAGATTCATGATATACATGCATCTAGAGCAATGCATGTGGAGTAAGTAAATTATACCTTAAGGTTCTTGGGGCGTGGTTCGGTGGGCGACGGGATGGCGGCGAAGAAGACGGGGTCGGAGGCCCTCCTGCGCCGCCGCTGGGTGGAAAGTGAACAGCTGCATCGGTAGTCCCTCGCCGACGGCGACAGCGTTAAGCCTCCTTCCCTTCCCGGCGGACGGATCCTGCCGGCTCTTTGAGCAGCAGTGAGAGGAGAGAGAGGCCAACGAAGTCTTGTCTAGATCTGGAGAGGGTGGGAGAGTGTGAAGAGAGCAACTACAAGCGCTGAGGCTCCAGCGGGAGAGGGCGAGAGAGTGTGAAGAGACCAACTACAAGCGCTGAGGCTCCAGCATGTATATATATACTTGAGAGAGAGTGTGAAGCGTGCAAACCATAGAAAACATTTTGACCAGTCAAAGAATCCTCCTGGCACAAATTATGATCAAGTGTAGTTATCGAACCCGAGACCTCAAGTTTGATAAGCGAACAGGCTAACCAGCTACACAACCCTCCCGTTATGTTCAACAAGAGGGAAATAACCTTTTATACATTCCTGCATTCGTGTGACAAGCATGCCGTGATTTTTGTGTGTGTGTGGGAGTCATTGGGATTTCAATCATAATCATGTCATCTGGCTTTGGTGGTAAGACTATCCATAGTGGTGCAGAAATAATGCAACCTTAGTCACCTTACCTCTCTCCACGTAGAACGTTGGGTCCCACCAGTCAGAGGGTGAAACAAACAAATTAATAAGAAAAATTAAAAGCGCCAGCGGTGTATCTTACCTCACACATCTCGCTACTGCTCGGGAACACTGTCCAATTGCTCCCTCTGTTTGCTCACGTACTATTTTAAGTGAATCCTTATTATAACATGCACACAAATTTTGGGCACTTGTATTCGACTTAAGTCAGTGTGCCACCGTATCTCGTATACTTACTACTCCCTCCGTCTAGGTGTAATAAGTCACGTTAGAAGGTGCAACGGGACCAAGGTGCGTGCGTGTGCGCGCGCGCGTGTGTGTGTGTATGTGTGTGTTTAACATCATGTGTGTGTTAGAGAGAGCGACAGATCGACCTATCTACTCCTACAGAGAGATGTTGTGTAGTGTACGTTTTTAGCCGCGAGAGTCGGTGCATCCTCTCGTTTTCGGGCATGCCCGGTAGGGACATGCGGACAGCTGCCACGCCCGCTCCTGACCAGCCTAGCCCACCCAAAGCCCCTCCATCGCCCGTGCGCGCTTACCGCCTGAAACAGTCAGCGCCGCTCCAAAGAATCGGTGTCGCATTCATGCCCGGGCAGAGCGGACGTGACCTCTCACTGGGGCGAGAGTGATGGTTGCTTCGTCCGTCCAACTTACTGCTGGGTCTATGTGATTTGACGGCTCATTGGTCTTTATTACTGAGGTGGTGGGACTTCTGGATGTCCCACGCTTTCGGCGAAAGGAGGTACTACTACTAGATTACAATTTTCTCCATTCTTACAGCGGAGGCGTGCAAGAGCAGTGAAAATACGCAGGCTCTGTGATTACATGGCCCACCTCACACTATCACCGTGCGACACCAAACTCTTTACATAGTAGTACTCCCTCCGTTCCTAAATATTACTAGATGAGTCCCCGCGCGTTGCCGCGGAACAGCGGTATATCTCTCTGCGCAAAATTATCGATTTCATAGAACTAAAAAAACTCTATAACCGCATGACAAATGTGGTAGCCAAACTAAATAAACTCCCATCATCATTTAGATCATCCCACGTAAGGAAAAAAGATCAGCCAACTCCTACTGCATAATGGGATTATATTTTTTTTGACATGTAAATGGGACTTAAAAGCTCACTTACATGCATGCTACCGGTGCTTGCTTGCATGCAGACATGTTGATGTGATTTAAAACCCACACACATGCATGTGCCACGATATTTCTGCATGCTTGCATGTGGCTTAGTGCGGAGCCTCTCAACGTCTAGATCAGACGACTATTATGGACTGATTTACTTCATCTAACGGCTACATCAATTTTGATGATGTGGCTCAAGGAGAGGATAGAGAATTCCTAGTAGTGGGGGCTAGCTATTACTAGTAGATAAGTATTTGTAGAGATTCCACTACATACGGAAAAAAATGAATGAATCTACACTTAAAATGCATCTATATACATCCGCGTGTGGTTCATGGTGAAATCTCTACAAAGACTTATATTTAGGAACGGAGGAAGTACTAGTATAGTACGTACTGTAATTTATCAGCGAGATAATTTGTACAATGCTATGAAGCTTCCAGCTTCTGTTACATGTATCTTGCATCTAAGGTTGCCCGTTGCAACATTTCATCAAATACAAAAGGGGACTAACATGCATGCTATTGCATCTCAATGGTTGACAGATCATAGCAAATATGTACTCCCTCCATTCCAAAATAAGTGTCTCAACTTTGTGCAAACTTTAGTACAAAGTTGTACTACTACTAAAGTTGAAACTTATTTTGCGACAGAGACAGCTAAAGAAAAAATGATCCATGCAGTCCCTAGCCCTTGAACCGTAATCCCTAAACAGGCTTTAATTTGCTGGCAACGTGGCGCTTCCTAAGAAATGAAGTTTGCAACCTTTTGGACATCGGATCATTTTGTGCAGTTTCACATAAATCGAGATGAGCATGCCTGTGGCAAAGAAATTGAAGAAGCGTGATTAGAATAAGATTACTGGGACTAGTTGATGAGCCATAAACTCATCACAAATACAGTACGTAGAAGCCAGTAGAGGTATGTGCGGGGCAAAGAAGTACTAGAGAAATATCCACAGGGAGTGATGCGGGTAGCTGGAGCAGTGGTGCAAGCCGGCTGTAAAGGGAGTTGTAACTGAGGGACGTAGCTCAACCTTGAGGAGGGCAGCGGGAGGCGGCAACTGCCCACGTCGCGGCAGTGAGCAAGGGATGAAGGCAACCTCACCGGCTTTGTGAGAGAGAATGGCGGGGACCCCTGATCGGAACGTGCCGACAGTGGGTTTTCGCCGTCGGCGACGGCCACCGCATCTACACTAAGCATCCACCCCTTCCCCAAGCGAACGTGATCCGCCAGGATGTTAGAGATGTGGCCACAGTCGTTTTGTGCCAGAGAGTGTTAAGAGAGCAACCCCAGCAAGCAACCGTGTAGGCTGGCCCGTCCTGACTATATATATAGTGGAGGGTTTCCTTTTCTCTCCATATGAACCTATCATATTGCGTACGTGCCACTAAAGAAAAAAAATCTTTATTTATAAATGACGCGGCACCTACTACTCGTTCTCCTATAACCTTGCCCTTGGTATCTCCAAAATATTAACCTTGCGATTGGATCTTCGCCTCTTCAGGAAGTCGAGCAATAATGGTAGTGCAGTATATATCGTTCTGCTATATGAGACCGAATGAATTGCTGCACGTCCACCACGTGGGCGAGGGTCGAGGGGCGAGGGAGAGTGCTACATACGGAGCAAAATGAGTGAATCTACACTCTAAAATACATCTATACACATCAGTGTTTCGAGTATGTACTAGTAGTATATATTCCAAACAATATGATATAATCTCTATAACCAATGTAGTAGGGACGAGGAGTAAACAGAGGGCGTAGTAAATTTTTCTCCTCGTCCTGCGAGCCACCACGCGCATGGGCGAGGGAGCGGGCGTAAGGCGGAGCAAGCTTCACCTCATCCTATGAGCCACCGCGCCCGTGGGCAGGGGAGACGGCGTACTAAGCAAGCTTATCCTCGTTCTGCGAGTTGACGGGACACATCAAAAGTACTCCAGTGTATAGAGCCTTGCCTCTAAGGTAGGCCCCACATGGTTTGCCTCTTTTTTTTAGCATAACACGTCAAGTCGCAATTTGTTTGTTCCCCCGTGGTAGACGATCCTCCCTCCACCAAGTGGACAACCAGTACACGTGCCAAATTACCAGATGGGCTGCCTTTTTTGTACAGAAATGAGCTCTACCGTGTACCCGCGCGGGTGTGGTTGGGAAAGATACGGGAGTACATGCACTGTGCATGCACCTGTTCTCTTCGTGCATGTCCCCCCCCTACGTGGGTGTGTGTGAGAGATACAAACCGCGTTCGTGAGTGTTTTTTGTTTTGGGTGAGGGGTGGGGTGGGGGTTGATTTCGTGAATTATTTGTGGGAATATGTGTCAATGACATCTCAAACAAAATTTTGCATGCAATTTGTGTGAAATGGAGGCCTATCCATATCATACATAGAGGGTCGGGCAATCCACGAGAAGAGAGGGAGGGGTCATAGCTATCGATAGAGTCGAAGAGAGGATCAAGTGGGTGGGTGCGAGATCAATGGAGAGAGCCATCGAAATTGTGTGTGTGTGTGTGTGTGTGTGTCTGTGTGTGCAAGTCAAAGATATAGGGCGACTGGCCTACCGGAACGTTAGAGGGCACATGTCAAGTTTGTGTGTGGCATGGAGACATGACTAGAGCGATCGATGTATCGGTGTGTGTGGGGGAGGGGGTGGGGGGAGGGGTAGTGTCGGTGTCAAAACTGGCGGATCTCGGGTAGGGGGTCCCGAACTGTGCGTCAAGGTCGGATGGTAACAGGAGACAAGGGACACTTTATTTTACCCAGGTTTGGGCCCTCTCGATGGAGGTAAAACCCTACTCCTGCTAGATTAATATTGATGATATGGGTAGTACAAGAGTAGATCTACCACGAGATCAAGGAGGCTAAACCCTAGAAGCTAGCCTATGAGTATGATGATGGTTATGATGATTATGATGATCGTCCTACGGACTACAACCCTCCGGTTTATATAGACACCGGATAGGGTTAGGGTTACACAGAGTCGGTTACATTGGTAGGAGATCTTGAGTATCCGCACGCCTAGCTTGCCTTCCATGCCAAGGAAAGAACCTTCCGGACACGGGACGAAGTCTTCAATCTTGTATCTTCATAGTCCTGGAGTCCGTCTGAAGGTATAGTCCGGCTATCCGAACACCCCCTAATCTAGGACTCCCTCAGTAGCCCCTGAACCAGGCTTCAATGACGACGAGTCCGGCGCGCAAATTGTCTTCGGCATTGCAAGGCGGGTTCCTCCTCCAAGTTCTTCAAGAAGATAATAAACACCCAAAATAGTGTCCGGCTCTGCAAAACAAGTTTCCACGTATTGCCATATAAAGAATAATACAAACACAAATCAAATCTGCTGACGTATTCCGCAGTGCGTCATAACACTGCGACCAAGCCTTCTGTATGGATTATTTTTTGTTGTTCCACCGCAGCACGTTCAACGAGGCAGTTTCCTTGGCACGTCTTGTCGAAGCAGAGATCGTGTGCCCCTTTTAACGGGATTCTCATTAATACGGACGTGGGTAACCCGACCGTGCCCGTTGGCACGTCCTGCCTTAATTAAAGGCTAGTCCAAGACGGTTACGGGGAGGGCTCCTGGTATTCTGCCTCTTATAAAGAGACTGAGGCCCTGCTCCCTTCTTGTGCTCTCAAAACAAACTCGCCCATCGCCTCGAGTTCCAACACTCCAGGCTTCCAGATTTCAGGCGCACCGGACCTTCGACAATGTCCGGTTCCAATCGTCGAGGCCAATGGATGCCCTCCTCTGTTACGGAGGAAGACGTATCAAGGTTGAGGGAAGCTAGGTACCTGACCAGCGAGATTCCGCACAGGTTGCCTGCCCAAGGACAGGCGATCCCAAGCCCTCAGCCCGGTGAGAGCGTAGTACTCATCTCTCACTTCCTTCGGGGATTAGGCTTCCCAACGGATCCTTTCGTAAGGGGGCTGATGTTTTATTATGGGCTGGAATTCCATGACTTAGCTCCGGAGTCCATCCTCCATATCTCCTCGTTCATTGTTGTGTGCGAAGCGTTCCTCCATATCACCCCTCACTTCGGATTATGGCTCAAGACCTTCAAGGTAGAACCGAGGATAATCGAGGGGCGCCACGCAGAGTGCGGAGGCGCTGTTATAAAAAGAAATACCGGTACTCCATGGCCCGAGGGCGCTTTTCAAGAGGAGCTTGGCTCATGGCAACAGGAGTGGTTCTACATCACCTCTCCTCGGGGCACCACTTGGGTGGCGCCTCCAGCCTTTCGCTCAAGCCCCCCACCACGCTTAGCATCGTGCATCAACACAGGGTTGGACCGGGGATTGCCTAAAGATGTTCCCCTGCTGCAGGGCCGCATAAAGTGTCTCTTGAAAGGAGACCTCGACCTGGTCAAGGTGACACAAGTTATGCTGATTCACCGGACATTGCCCGGCCAACTTCGCCGCCTCCGCCTGTGGGAGTTCAACCCAGAGGGGCCGCGGGTTCTCCGAAATTTCATGGGCGTGACGCCTATCGAGATGTATAAACTGTTCTTCGGATCACCAGAAGTGAGTCCGGATTTGACTGAGGATGCTGGTTTAAGGCGCAACCGCCCGGATACCAAAGTAGCTGACCCCGCGCCCAGACCTTCTATCCGCACAATTGACTTGTTTTTTAATAGCACTTCTCCTTTTATGCAGGAGTGGATAGCGAAGGTGAAGCTGATCTGGTGTCCGGCTCCCCTTCCTGAGACCAGGCTAGATCCCGTGCTAGTCAGGATGTTGGAGGTGGCGCCTCTGGAGGGAAATGAAGGAGCGGACAAGGAAACCGTGGCCTCTTCGAAAGAGGTCATCCCGAAGGGGGGAATCGATGATTCTTCTCCCAAGGGGAAGAAAACGGCCGCCTCTAACGACTCGGGAGCCATAGCTCCAAAGCGGGGGAAAGAATCCATGTCAGAGGGCCCGACGCCGGGGAGCCCCTTGGCCGAACTAAACCCTCAAAGGGAGCAGGCTTCCAACGAGCCGTAAGTAGAAGGAGAGTTGTTCTTTTAAGAGAAATCCTTGATTTGTATCTGAGAAGTTTTAACAGAAACCTTACCTTGTAGTTCGGACCTCGACCCTTCTCAGCAGAGCTCGTCGTCGGGGGATCTTCTTCCGGAGATGATGGAGAGCGGAACGCCTCCTCCTTCTATATCGCCTAGCAAGGCAGGCGACGCCGAAGTGTTGTCGCAGAGGATTTCTCCGAATCTGCCAGAGGCAGAAGGTGACCGTGCGGCCCCCCGAGGTTCTCCGTGTCCGGTCTTCGAAGAAGGCCATGGGACGAGTCCGGCACCATCTGGTGTTCGGTCGGAGGAGCTAAAGGTTCTGCTGGGGCGAGCCTCTGTTTCAGAGGAGCATCGTGTGTTGATGAACACGATGATTGAAAAGATTTCGTCCGCGAAAAGCGGACTGGATGAGGCCGTCAAGAGTTTACTGGCGGGCCTTGACGTACGTTTTAAATAACGAATATTAGTGTTAGTTGCGCGTAATAACGCGCGTCCTGTGTAGATAGTAGCCCCTGAGACTCTGTGCGTCGCAGAGGTGTGCGGCATGCAGAGGATCTAAATCCCAGGTCCTTTAAGTGGCACCTTTGTATGTAGGTGGCGGATTGTCCGGAGTCAAGCCGGACTCGAGAGTTTGCCGAAATGAAGCGGCAACTTGATGAGGCAGAAGCCGACATCGTGCTTGTTAACAAGCGGCTTGATGATGCTCAAGGTATTGAGTTTATTTGGCGATTGTTAGTAAGAGGAGCTTCATGTCAATATCTTACCGTGTGTATGCTTGATGCAGATGGTGCGGCTGCCGTAGAAGGTCTAAGGGCCGAACTCGCCAAAGCAAAGGAACAAGCTAGAAAAAGCGATGCGGCTGCCGGAAAAGCCCGAGAAGAGCTGAAAGACGAACAGACATCCCATTGCCGAAGCAAGGAGGAGATGGCTGATATTGCTGTAAGGTTAAAAAGTGCTACTGACCGTTGCAAGCTTCTTAAAGAGGAAGGTCGAGCAAGGCAGACGGACTTGGAGAAGGCCGTTGCTGACGCCAAGGACGCCCGCTCTGCAATGAGAGCGATAAGGGAAGAGCTACGTCAAGCCGGACTAATTGCGGATGGAAAGCCCTTCCTGCTGTGGAGAAAATTCTGTGATCCGAAGTTCGCCCCGTTAGACCGAGCGTGGAGCGTGAAGGACACCTATCTGGATTTGGCGGCTAGTGCAGCTGATGCGATCAGGTACTTGCAAGATAAGGAAGGTCATGAAGTGGAGAAGCTCTTCTGGTCGCAGTTCACCAATCCAGAGCGTCCACTGGCTGTGGACGATCGCCTGGCCCAATGGGCCGAGCTGAATAGGTTGTCCGGACTCGCCATGAAGTACGCCATGGATCGCCTGTGTCCGGGGAAATCGAAGCCGAAAAGCTATTTCAGCTTGGTGCAACAATTTCTTGACGTGGTGCCTCGTGTCGATGCTCTGAAGAGGTCAGCGTGCACAGAGGGCGCTCGGGTGGCTCTTGCCCATGTCAAGACATACTGGGCAGACATGGAGCCCACCGTTGTTGCGTCTCGAGATTCGGAGAAAGGCCGAATACCTTCCGAGCACTATTTTGAGGAAGTCCTCAAAGGCGCTCACATAATAGAGACGCAGTGCTCAAAGGATGCTATGTTATGACAACATATGTAATTATAAAACAGTATTTTGACAAAATGTAGTGGCGTATTTTAGACTTGTGCCTTCAAGTATTGAGAACACCTCCTGTGCGGCCGTTAAATATATAAATTCTGAAAGATTGCAGTGGTTGGCTTCATCCCCCACGCACATAGTGCGGGGGTGCGCGCAGAAGACGCATTTTCACACTTAACCCAACGTCTTGGTCCTACAAAGGAGGTGATAGCGCAGCAGGCTAGGCAACCGGACTATAATGCTTTAACACTTTCACTTAGCCATAGGAGCTTGACAGTGGGAATCTTTAGGTAGCCCTTTAGTGGCGACTGCGTTTACCCGAATTCGGGGCGCATGTGAGCCTGACCGGGAAGCGACCCTTCGTCAAAACGGAGGAATTCGATAAACCCCTATAAGTCATCGAGTGGCGACCAGTCTCACGCTACATCATGACAGTTGGGTTTCGGCTTTCTCTACTGAGGTGCTCGCTCGGCCGAACCGGGGCACAATCGTAGTAGTTCTCCTAGTGCTACCTTAGCCGATAGAACGGCACGTAAGGTGGACGAACTCAGTAGCCGGGCAACCCAACATGTGACCAAAATCATGCCTCGGAGCTGATGCATATAGTGCCAAAACTCGCGATGCCGAACACTCCCTAAGGTGTTCGGTCTTTGTGGATGTGTGTGGAACAACACCCTTAAGAAAGAGAAAAGCCCCTCGTGTCCAGGTACGAGCAAGAATTCTGGCGTGGCCACATGCCAAAACGCCAGCCTCCTCCTTGGTTATAGTGAAATAAACCAGGGGATGTATAGCAGCAAGAGACAGTAAAAAAGGTTTACGCAGGGTCTTAATCTAAAAAGAATCCTTTGGGGCGGGTCCCTACTGCACGTCTGCGCCTGTGTCTCCGCTGTGCCGTGTCCTGGACGGGCGCCGTACGACGTTCATCTGTAAAAGAGAGGAACTAAATTGAAAAAGGGTCGTGCGGATCAAAAAGGATAACAAAATATAAGAGTAAAAAATAAATGGAGTGGAGCTTTATTGTCTTGCGTACAGCCCCTAGTATGGCGTACTAAGCCTATATTGATAATGGGCTTGTGCCGAACTCGTTGAGTCCGGGTCCGTGGCCTTTAATGACTTACATCGAAAAAGTCCTCTGGCTGGTGAGGCCATTTTATTGTGCGGCTGTTTAGGCGGCCGCGCGATCCTCCGTTTGGAGGAGGCGTATTTTAGTACGCTCCCTTTAAAGAGATGATGCCACGAGGACCGGGCATCTTTAGCGTGAGGGATGCATAATGTGGTATTGCGTTAAAGCGAGCGAAAGCTCCACGTCCCATTAGTGCTTGATAGCGACTTGAAAACGGGACTACATGGAAGGTCAGCTTTTCACGACGAAAGTTATTGGCGGAGCCAAATATGACTACGAGCCGGAGAGAACCCATACAATGGGTGTCCGGGCCTGGAGCTACCCCTTGAAAGGAGGTTTTACTATGACGGATTCTTGCTGGGTTTATGCCCATGCGGTGAATTGTATCCTGATATATCAGGTTTAGTCCACTGCCACAGTCCATAAGGACATTGCTAAACTGGAATCCGTCTATTATTGGATTAAGTATCAGGGCACTCCGGCCTGCGTGTTTGATATTTCGAGAATAATCTAGCTGATCAAAAATGATTGGCTGGAGTGACCAGTGGCGGGACTCCTGAGGGATATGCTTGAATGTGCGGACCTTTATGGGTGTCCCACGCCTTGTTATGTGAAGTAAGTTCACTGTTTTGACTTCTTGCGGGAAGTTCTTTTGCTTCCTGGTGTTCTGCTTTTGGGGTTCGTCTTCTTCTTCACTTGGTGTGTCGAGCCCCTTGTGTTCGGCGTTAAGCTTTCCGGATTGTTTGAAAACCCAACAGTGTCTGTGGGTATGATTAGCAGGCTTCCCAGGAGTACTGTGTATCTGACATATCCTGTCTAGGATTCTCTTTAGGCTGGACGGATCTTCCCTATTATCCTGAGGGGGTGGTTTTGTCTGATTTTGCCATGAGCCTTTGAATCCGGCATTGACTGCCGTGCTCTTCGGACTTTTTCTTTTGATTCGGCGATGGTCCCTATTTCGTCGTGGTTTCCCGTTTCCATCCCTGATTTCTGATGTACTTGGGTCGCTGGGGCTGCATCATGCCAACCAGCTGTCCTCTCCTGCGCAAAAGCGGGTCATGAGGCTTGTGAGTGCGGCCATTGTTCTTGCCTTTTCCTGGCCGAGGTGTCTGGCGAGCCATTTGTCTCGGACATTGTGCGTGAAGGCCGATAGGGCTTCGGCGTCCAGACAATCCACTATTTGATTCTTTTTAGTGAGGAATCTGTTCCAGAACTGCCGAGCTGATTCTCCGGGCTGCTGAGTGATGTGACTGAGATCGTTTGCATCTGGGGGTTGGACATAGGTCCCTTGAAAATTTGCTCGGAAAGCATCCTCGAGCTCTTCCCAACTTCCAATTGTGTTTTCGGGAAGGCTTTTAAGCCAGTGCCGGGCTGGCCCTTTAAGCTTAAGAGGTAAATATTTTATGGCGTGGAGATCATCTCCTCTAGCCATGTGTATGTGGAGGATATAATCCTCGATCTAGACTCCAGGGTCTGTTGTTCCATCGTACGCCTCTATGTTGACGGGTTTTAATCCCTCTGGAAATTCATATTCCAGGACCTCATCGGTGAAGCATAGGGGGTCTGCGGCGCCCCTGTATTTGGGTGTGCCGAATTGTGATGGTGGATTTTTTGCATTACTTGTGAGAGCTTGCTTTCTTGGCCCGTAAATGGACCTGGCTGGGCCATGATGCGAATCCTTGATTGGGTCGCATGCCGCATCAAGTGCGGCGCCGCTTGCCGTTTCGTAGTGGCCGTGGGGTCGTCTATCCGACCATGTGGCTTTTTTGTTTTCCAAGTGTGGTGGCTCTAAGGCCTCTTGGTCGAATTCGGGCAGTAGCTTTCTCTTCGAGTAGCTTTTGGTGCGGCGGCTGCCGCCGTATTTGTCTGCGGTCTTGATTACTTTGCTCCATCTTGTTCTGAGTGCATCTTCCGCCGTCTTTAGCTTCTGCTTCTGCTTTTTCAGGCTACGTGCTGTTGCGACGAGCCTTTCTTGGAGATTCTTCTGCTCCGTGATTTTGTCCGGCGTGGTATCGTCCGGAGTTCTGTTATGGCCGGGGGAGGGCTGTCTGTCCTCTCTATCCGTGTTGCCCTGTTCAGACGGCTGTTCTGAGACAAGCTCGTCGTCTACCGGCTCGTCCTGCTCTATGGCTGGGTCTTGATCGAGGCGGGGCTTAGCTCGGCGTTTACGTCGCCGCTTTGAGTGCTTTTCGGAGGGTTTACCCCTCTTTTCGCCTCCTTTTTCCTCATTGTCAGTTTTTTCAGGTGTATCCACCATGAATATGTCATTAGGTGGGGTGGAGGTCCAGTGCCCTATGGGTACTGGTTCCAGTTCGTCTCCGTCTTCGTCGTCTATACCGTCGAAGTCTTCGGATCCGAAGTCAAGTATGTCGGTTAAATCATCGATAGTGGCTATTAAGTGGGTGGTGGGTGGGCTTTGAATTTCTTCGTCGTCCGAATCCCAACCTCGCAGGCCGTAGTTCGGCCTGGGCTCTCCTGACAAAGAGAGAGACTTGAGAGAATTCAGGATATCACCGAAAGGTGAACACTGGAAGATGTCCGCGGCGGTAAACTCCATTACAGGCACCTAATCTGATTCGATTGGCAGGGGCGTGGGAGGCCCGGAGTCCGGAGAAGAGTCCGGCTCCTTGGAGTCATGGGCCATGCGGAGTGCGGGGCTTGCGTTCGGCTCAATGGATTTTAAGATCGCAGCCCCCGAGGTGACGTCTAACCGTTCATCCTCAAAGGACGCAGCGGGCTCCGAGTCAAGGATCGGGGCCGGGGCGTATGCGGCCTCCAGGACACTGTTCGAGGGCAGAGCTATATCATGCCCCTCAGGATAGTGTGGCGCGCTTGGCTGTGGCTCGAATCCGTCGAAGATCGATTCTCCGCGGATATCTGCCATGTAGTTTAAGCTTCCAAACTTGACTTGACGGCCAGGGGCGTAGCTTTCGATCTGCTCTAGATGGCCAAGCGAGTTGGCCCGCAGAGCGAAGCCGCCGAAGACAAAGATCTGTCCGGGGAGAAAAGTCTCACCCTGGACCTCCTCGTTGCTGATGATCAAAGGAGCCATCGGGCCTAAAGGCGACGACACAGAGGAACTCTCAATGAAAGCACCAATTTCGGTGTCAAAACCAGCGGATCTCGGGTAGGGGGTCCCGAACTGTTCATCAAGGTCGGATGGTAACAGGAGACAAGGGACACTTTATTTTACCCAGGTTCGGGCCCTCTCGATGGAGGTAAAACCCTACTCCTGCTAGATTAATATTGATGATATGGGTAGTACAAGAGTAGATCTACCACGAGATCAAGGAGGCTAAACCCTAGAAGCTAGCCTATGAGTATGATGATGGTTATGATGATTATGATGATCGTCCTACGGACTACAACCCTCCGGTTTATATAGACACCGGATAGGGTTAGGGTTACACAGAGTCGGTTACATTGGTAGGAGATCTTGAGTATCCGCACGCCTAGCTTGCCTTCCACTCCAAGGAAAGAACCTTCCGGACACGGGACGAAGTCTTCAATCTTGTATCTTCATAGTCCTGGAGTCCGGCTGAAGGTATAGTCCGGCTATCCGAACACCCCCTAATCCAGGACTCCCTCAGGTAGGCAGAGGCCTAACTATAGAGGTAGAACAACTCATATATGTGTTGAGAAGGAGAGACCCAGCTATGTCTTGAGGGAGATCGGTCGACATCCATACATAACTGAAGGACAGACATATGATGGGACAGAGAGAGAGAGGAGATAGAGAGGGAGGGAGAGGGAGGGGGAGGGGTAGAGTGTTGGATGGGTGACGGAGTTGCTTCTCGAAGATGGTGGGAGAGGCCTACTAGACAAACTGAGGGTGGAACTGCAATGTTATCAATAAGAGTGGGCATGTGTTTCTGTGTGTGCCTGTGCGTGATAGATCTGTCGAAACGCATCCATGGATGATGAAGGGGAACCATGTGTTTGGTAAACAAACCTAACTAGATCGGTAGATCAATTGTTGTTTGTCCGAGGAAGGGAGAGACACAACTAATGAGGTAGATCGATTGACGTGTGGGTAAAAACGAGTTATAAGGACCTAGCTAGCTATATGTATAGCGAGAGATCGGTCGGTGTACGTCCATTTGTTAGAGGAAAATAAGACCCAGCGAGACGGATAGACATAGAGAATGGAGCTAGTATGTGGTGCGAGAGGCCCAACTACTAGCTAGATAGGGGGAGGAGTGTGCGGTTGTGAGATCGATGAAAAGAGGGGTGAGAGTTTACACGTGTGTCTGACCGTATGAGAGACACAAGGCAAGGACACATAAAGGAGGAGATTGAAGGTGTGTGTGTATGTTGTAGGCAGGCATAGTTGGAGAGGTTTATCGATCGGTGTGTGTCGGAAAGGAGTTGTGGAGACTCTGGGAGAACGACCTAAAGAAAAAATGAATGTGGCCGGTGGATAGAATGCCGAGGGAGGGGGAGGGTGAGGAGGGCGTGTGCATGCACGAGAGAAAGTTAGTGGTAGCTACAAAGGTTATAGGATTGTGTGGGTGTAAGAGACTAACAAAGATCATAATTTGATATGAAAGCGGATTCATATATTTGAATAGGAGATCATAGTGTTTTAAACATTGCATGCATGAATATAGCGGTGATACACGTGCTGTGCACATGTTATACCATAATGTGATAATGCATGGAGTTTGCAACTCACAACTAAATGCCGAACAATCTAAACCATACTATACATCAAACAATCTCACATTTTATTTGAATTTCTGATAATGTGTGACGTTTGCAGCTTACAACTAAATATCGAACAATCTAAACAATACTATATATCGAACATTCTCACATTTTATTTGAATTTGTGGTAATGTGTGGTGTTTGCATCTCACATCTGAATACTTGTAGGCGTAGGGGGCGGGGCACCATACATAATGTGATAAACACATTATACATATGAGACATGGTTTAGATTATGAAGATCTAGATAGAGATAGAAATGTAATGTGATTTGAAATCAAAATATAGTGGATTCAAAAAATCTAGTTCGAGTTCATATAGTACACATAGTTCATATGTAACTCGAGACTAATCATGTGGTGTGCTGTGAAGATAATACACAAACGATGGTTTAACTTGACAATAATGATGATTGTAGATATTATTAAAACAAAGAAACGAATTCAAATGCTTTGACTTCACAATAATCATTACTGTAGATCTTATACAAATAGGGAAACGAATTTAAACTTAGTTCATATTGAAGCGGTAGTACATACGTTGGAATGCACTAAAACATTCGTTTGAGTAGTAGGTTGCATGCATTATACACGTAGCGAAATATTTTAAGTGAACATAACATGAATTCAAAGTTTTGAATGACATTTGTAGTGCGCAATGATTTGGTACAATACACGTTAGGCTTGTCCGGAAATTTCAACCCGCGCCTTGTTAGCCCAAAATATTTAAGATATATCTTTGTCTCGTTGTGCTCCGACAAATCCCTCCATCTCAACCCACGCCTTGCTATTCCGAAATTACAACGCGCTCGAAAACTCCCACCTCCTGTGAAATCCCGACACGCGAAATGTCCGTGGTACACCAGAACCGAAAGAACCGCCTCAAATCGGTGGGGGTACTTTCGTAACTTACCCCACATTTCGGACAAGCGCGTCTCTAAGCCATGGTTCCCCACTGCCATCCCATCCGCCCACCCATTCGTACACCAAGGCCGCGAAAATCCGCGACGAAACCCCACACCCTGCTCCGTCCGCCACCTACCCAGAGCCTCTTCCCCGATGACGTCGTCCACAGCAACACCTCGACGTCCCTCATCCACTATACCAGATGAGGATCCATCGTCGATCTCATCGTCCCGCCGGTTCATCCACCCCGTCCTCCACCTCCAAGGAGCTGCCCCGACATTCCCCTCGTCTTTCGCGCCACCTCCATTCCCACACCGCCGTCTTCACCTGCACCACCGGAAGAGCATCATCATCACCGTTTCCTCGGATGAAGCTGCGGCCTAATCGGCGCCACCAAAGAGGTTGTACACTAATCGCCGTATTTTCTTCTTGATTCGATCTCACGGTGCTGCCGACGCTCGGTCCCGAGCCGACACGGCACGGCTCCATCCACGGCGGCATCGCCAGCCACTTCCTCCACGGCGTCGCTCCCTTGGCGGCGACTTCCACATCAGTAGGAGCTGCTGCTGCTTTAGCTCTCGCTCGCGCTGCTGCTCAGCTCTTTCTCTTGGTCCCCTGTCTGGTCTACTCTTGCTATTGCTCTTGCTCGCGCTGCTGCTCTTGCTCTTGATCTTGCTTGCGATGCTGCTCCGATTTAGGTACACTTCAGTTGACTGAATCGACTTTTGGATCAGTCGATTTTCAGGGGGTGCGGGTTGGGGGCTCGCCGGGGTGAAGGAAGAGCCAGCCGCAACTATCTATCTTAGGGTTCAGGATGGGGGCGTTGGTCACCAGCGGTGGCGGGACGGTGGCGTGGGGATCGCCGGAGAAAAAGCATGGCACGGGGGGCCTAGAGGGATGGCCGGGGTGGCGGCGGACCGGCGGTGGGGAGTGTTTTCGGGGCGGGCAGGGTGGCGCACCGCCGGCCGCGGGCGGTGGGGGGCTGCTGTGTGGCCGGTGGTGGCTGGCAGCTCAGGGGGTGGAGGTTGAAGATGAACCGTATGCCCTTGATTTCGTATCCAACGGCTGCACAATCGACTTACCAGAGATGAAAAGGTGAATCGACCGACATGTAGCCTCACCTTGCTGGTGCATTCAGTTTCGACAGCAAAATTTAGTTTTGACAGCAAAATTCAGTTTCGACAGTTAAGTTCAGTTTCCACAGTTAAGTTCAGTTTCGACAGTTAAATTCAGTTTCGACAGTTAAGTTCAGAGATGAGCGGCTGATGCATTTTACATCTAGCACTTTGTGGTTATGTATTTTATGTCATGTATTGGAGATGCTATTAGAATTCAACTCAGGTTAATGTTGTTTGTTGTCTCTCTTGTCCTTCTTCAGCCTCAGCGTCGTACAACTCATCGGAGCTGCTCCAACGACGAAACCCTCCATCACAGTAGAGCAGTACCTCGGGCTCCATCTCCAGACGCCTAAGATCTTCTTCCCCTCCTCCGACAGCAAAGTCAGCCGGAGCATCCTCACCGGCCAACCCAATCACGCTGAGATCGACATGGCTTCGCCAAAGAGGTTGTACACTTGTTGCATCTCTTTTTTAATCTACATGTTATATATATTGTCCACATAGCACACGGATTTGTTCCTATAGAGTCTCCTTGAAAGAAAAAACGTAGGAATTTTAATTTTCGCTTGTCCTCCTTTTCAAATTCCTATTCATGAAGCACAAGACTAAGAGATAGTAGCATATTAGCATTATAATCGTACATTTTCTTGTGGTTTGACTTAATCTCAACATGCTTTTTGCATCCTGTGATCTTCCAATTGTTGTGAATCAAACACCCAGATTGGCAGAAATCCTGTGTTTTTAAATTCTCTGTTTTGCACGTGCATTCCTATCCTATTCCTGTCTATTTCCTATCCCTGCATTGTTAGAATCCTCCAATTCAAACGAGCCCTTACAGAATTACTTCTCTTACAGACAGTTGTCAAAGAAAACCTTGCGTGGTTTTGTCCTGCTCCTGTTGCGCCATCGTCCACCCCAGATCAGCCGCGCCAACGACAGAAGGGTCCAGCATAGCAGGGATCCGGCCTCCAGACTGTCTTTCGCTGCCTCTGATCTTCTTCCCCGCCGCTGGAAGCCATGAAAACTGCATTACCATCATCAACCGAGTAGATGACCTCGAGGACTACACGGGTCCGCAAGAGAGGTCGCACTCTTTCGTGTCTGCTTACGTTATGCATCGCTTAATATTACATGGTACTTTATCGTCCTATTCACCGATTTGACTCTGAGTCGGCTCCAAACTAATGGTCAAACTTGAGTTTTTTAAATGGTTGTGGGGTACATATCGGGGCCGCTATCAATAGTATCTATCTACTATCTGGTTAATCTCCGGTGTCTACTATGAGTTTCATGTTGGGTGGGAAACAAATAGTAAAGAAGCCATTATCTGTATTTTTTAACCGAAGCCATTATCTGCCTGCTATTATTGGTTTTGGGTCTATCCACAGGTTGCTACCATCACTCTGGATTTCTACATGCACTCCTTACATAATCTCACTATGTTTTATTCCTATGCATGACAGTTATTGTAAACAATGGAACTGAACATGTAGAGCAAAAGAGACGAGCCTTGTGTGGCCATAAAATTTCATGCAGACGTCGCTCCATGGTAGGCGCAAAGGCAGCCCCCCCTCCACGCATATCGGATTGTAATCGTGAGGAAGATATCTGTTCTGAGGGGGATTCAGAAGGAGAAGACAACTTCTATTTACCCCCTGAGGTCCTTGCTCTAACTTGGCATGCTGATGTTGGTTATATCATGCATATGGTGTCTTGCATTGCTTACTTTATACATCAAATATGTCATCTGCTTAGTTTAGACATCCTTTGTGCGAATGCCATCTGTTTAGTTTATTCATCGTTTATGTGAATTATGCAACACCATCTTGTTTAGCCAGGCATCATATATGTGAATTTTGCAATGCCATCCTACTTAGCCAGTCATCTTATATGTAAATTATATCAGGCCATCCTTTTTTTCATTACATATTACATTTGTCAACAATGTTAGTACATTCAACTGCTCTTCATGTGCATCAGCCCTTGTAACCGACTCTGTGTAACCCTAGCCCCCTCCAGTGTCTATATATACCGGAGGGTTTAGTCCGTAGGACAAGAACAATCATACCATAGGCTAGCTTCTTGGGTTTGGCCTCTATGATCTCGTGGTAGATCAACTATTGTAATACTCATATCATCAAGATCAATCAAGCAGGAAGTAGGGTATTACCTCCATCGAGAGGGCCCGAACATGGGTAACATCTTGTCGCCCACCTCCTGTTACCATCCGCCTTATACGCACAGTTCAGGACCCCTACCCGAGATCCGCCGATTTTGACACCGACATTGGTGCTTTCATCGAGAGTTCCACTTTGCCATCACCATAAGGCTTGATGGCTCCTTCGATCATCGGCAACAATGCGATCCAGGGTGAGGTTTTCCTCCCCGGACTGATCTTCGTGTTTGGCGGCTTCATACTGCGTGCGAACTCGCTTGGCCGTCTGGAGCAGATCGAGAGCTACGCCTCTGGCCATCATGTCAGGTTCGGAAACTTGAACTATACTACCGACATCCATGGAGACATGATCTTCGACGGATTCGAACCCATGTCAGGTGCGCCCCACAATCACGACGAGCATGACTTAACTCTGCTGTCGGACAGTGTTCGGGAGATCACACCTGCAACTACTCCGGCCCTTAATCCGGAACAAATTGCGCCATTTGAGGATGGGTGGATAGACCCCGCCACGGAGGCCGCACTCTCAGTGGGGATAGAGCTGAATACTTACTTCACCTCCCACGAGAGCCGTGTTGCCGAACCATTGGATTCGTCCCCGGCCACGGGCTTCGAGCCGCTTGCATCCGTGCCTATCAAATCCGATTGGGCACCGATCATGGAGTTTACCTCTGCGGATATCTTTCAGCACTCACCTTTTGGCGATATGCTAAATTCATGAAGGACTCTCCCCAGTCAGGAGAACCTTGACTGAACTATGTCCGACTAGAATGGGATGCGGACGACGAAGAAATTCGCTCCCCACCCACCACCCACTTAATAGCCACTTTCGACGATTTAGCCGACATGCTCGACTTCGACTCCGAAGACATCGATGGTATGAACGACGATACATTAACGAACAGGAACCACCTCCCACAGGGCGCTGGACCGCCACCTCATCATATGATATATACATGGTGGATACCCCCAAAGAAGGCAATGACGATAAGACAGCGGAGGAGGACCCCGGTCAAAAAAATCCAAGCACTGACGTCAGCGGCGCCGCTCTAAGTCTCGCCACAGCAAAAGCAGTGATGCCGGCACAAGAGACAATAACGCTGCGGATAGTGCCGAAGACGATGACAATCCCCTCCAGCCAGACCTAGAGCGGGAGGATGAACAAGCTAGCCCTCCAGAACAGGCAGCAGACGGAGAATCAGAGGATGACAATTATATGCCTCTCTCCGATGACGAGGTGAGCCTCGGCGACGAAGAATTCATCATGCCTGAGGATCCCGTTGAACAAGAGCACTTCAAGCACCGGGTTATAGCCACAGCAAACAACCTAAAGAAAAAGCAACAACAGCTTCGAGCTGACAAGGTTCTGCTAGCACACAGATGGACTGAAGTCCTTGCGGCCGAGGAATACGAACTCGAACGCCCAACCAAGAGTTACCCGAAACACAGGTTGTTACCCCAACTCGAGGAGGAAGCATTAAAACCCACATCACCAGCGTATGATGCGGTTGATCGGCCACCTCGTGGCCGAGACAGAGAGGCATACCAGCCCGAAGTCCATACCGCACCCTGCCGCCGTTCAACCAAAAACACCAAGGCCCGGGGCAACACGTGGGACCTGCGAGACGTATTGGAAAACAAAGCAAAATATGCAAGATTGATCTACGGATCACGGGGGCGCGCCCCAACGCGGGACGATGACCGTCACGCCAGATATACTAAAAGAAAATCTGGTCGGGCCGAACACAGCAGACAAGATTCGTATGAACTACGTCGTGCCATAGCCCGGCATAGAGGCGCCGCACACCCTCTATGCTTCACCGATGAAGTAATGGATCATGAGTTCCCAGAAGGGTTTAAACCCATGAACATCGAATCATATGATGGTACTACAGACCCCACGGTATGGATAGAAGATTTCTTCCTCCACATTAACATGGCCCGCGGGGACGATCTACACACCATCAAGTACCTCCCGCTAAAACTCAAAGGGCCGGCTCGGCATTGGCTGAATAACTTGCCGGCAAACTCCATCAGAAGTTGGGAGAGCCTGTCATACACATTCCTAGACAATTTCCAGGGCACTTATGTGCGACCGCCGAATGCTGACTATCTAAGTCATATAAGTCAGGAGCTAGGGGAGTCGGACAGGAAATTCTGGACCCGGTTCCTAACTAAGAATAACCAAATTGTCTACTGTCCGGATGCAGAGGCCTTAGCGGCATTTAAGCATAACATCTGTGACAAGTGGCTCACCTTGCACCTCGGTCAGGAGAAGCCAAAATCCATGGCAGCCCTCGCGACACTTATGACCTGCTTTTTTGCGGGCGAAGATAGCTGGTTGGATCATAGCAACAACACAGCGAGCCAACCTAGCACATCAGAGGCCAGTGATAGCAACGGCAAGCCACGACGCAACAAACTCAATCGTCGCAAATACGGTGAAAACACCGAAGACACGGCAATTAATGCTGGGTTTAGCGGCCCAAAGTCCGGTTAGCAGAAAGGACCCCTCGGAAATAACAATTCGGATCCATCCAATCTGGACCACCTACTCTATCGTCAAGGCTAAATTCATGGCACCCCAGGGAAGCCTGCCACCCATACCAACATAGAATGCTGGGTCTTCAAGCAAGCCAGAAGGGCAGGCGCCAAAAACAGTAAAGGGGGGGTCTCAAAGCGATGATGGCGACGAAGAGCCCAGATCACCGAACACAGGAGGGCAAAAGAAATTTCCCCCGCAATACAAACCGTGAACGTCGTAAACACCACCCAAATTCCCAACCCCGACTGGATACACACCACTAGGGATGCCGACCTAACGGAACTAGTCGTCCCTGTAGGATCGGAAGTATGTCTAGAGGGGGGCGGGTGATTAGACTACTTGACCAAACAAAAATCTATCCTTTTCCCAATTTTAGTTCTTGGCAGATTTTGGCTATCTTAGCACAAGTCAAGCAATCTTCACACAATTCAAGCAAGAACGCAAAGAGTATATGAGCAGCGGAAAGTAAAGCATACAACTTGCAAGAATGTAAAGGGGAAGGGTTTGGAGGATTCAAATGCAATTGGAGACACGGATGTTTTTGTCGTGGTTCCGATAGGTGGTGTTATCGTACAAACACGTTGATGGAGACTTCAACCCACGGAGGGTAACGGTTGCGCGAGTCCACGGAGGGCTCCACCCACAAAGGGTCCATGAAGAAGCAACCTTGTCTATTCAATCACGGTCGTCGCCCACGAAGGACTTGCCTCACTAGCGCTAGATCTTCATGAAGTAGGCGATCTCCTTGCCCTTACAAACTCCTTAGTTCAACTCCACAATCTTGTCGGAGGCTCCCAAGTGACACCTAGCCAATCTAGGAGACACCACTCTCCAAGAAGTAACAAATGGTGTGTTGATGATGAACTCCTTGCTCTTGTGCTTCAAATGATAGTCTCCCCAACACTCAACTCTCTCTCACAGGATTTGGATTTGGTGGAAAGAAGATTTGAGTGGAAAGCAACTTGGGGAAAGCTAGAGATCAAGATTCATATGGTAGGAATGGAATATCTTGAGCTCAACACAAGGGTAGGTGGTTCTCTCTCAGAAAATATGTATTGGAAGTGAAGATCTGTTCTGATGGCTCTCTCCACGAATGAAGAGAGGGTGGAGGGGTATATATAGCCTCCACACAAAATCTGACCGTTACACACAGTCTGCCAAACTCGGTGGGACCGAATCGTTAAACTCGGTCAGACCGATTCAGCAAACCTAGTGACCGTTAGGATTTTCGGTGGGACTGAGATGCAACTCGGTAGGACCGATATGGTTAGGGTTAGGGCATAACATAATCTTGGTGTGACCAATCACACAAACTCGGTGAGACTGATTTTGGTAATAAGCTAACCAGAGAGTTGGTCAGGTAAACTCAGTGGGACCAATTCGCTCTTTTTGATGAGACCGAAATGTTACGGAAGGGAAACAGTGAGTTTACATTACAATCTCGGTGGGACCGATCGCTCACTTCGGTTGGACCGAAACGTTACGAAGGGGAACAGAGAAATTGCAATCCCATCTCGGTTGGACCGAGATCCCTATCAGTGAAACCAATTTGCTAGGGTTTGTGGCAGTGGCTATGACATGTGAAACTCGGTGGCTCCGGATAGAAAGAATCGGTGGGGCTGAGTTCGACTTTAGGTTTGGGTCATATGTGGATTTGGAAAGGTAGTTTAGGATTTTGGAGCATATCACTAAGCACATGAAGCAAGAGGCTCATTAAGCAACACCTCATCCCTCCTTAATAGTATTGTCTTTTCCTATGGACTCAATGTGATCTTGGATCACTAAAGTATAAAATGTAGAGTCTTGCTCTTGAAGCTTGATCCAATCCTTTGTCCTTAATTTTGAGGGATCCACTTTCCTCATCCATGCCATGCTATCCATTGAGCTTTTCGGAAATATTCATCTTGGAATAATGTTAGCTCAATGAGCTATATGTTGCACTTTCAATCTCCCCCTTTTTGGTAATTGATGACAACATATAGATCAAAGCTTCGACAAATGATAATAAGAATGAAATATATCGTCGCTTTGAGAAGTATGTGATAAGCAAGAGCTCCCCCTAAATTTGTGCATATTTAAGATTTGCTTTGGACTGCAAATGCACAATGAGTTAGGATCATGGGTTACTCTTCCATGTCACATACATCTTGGTGGAGCGCTCAACATGATAAGAATTAAATGCATGCACTCATCACCAAGCAAAGTGAATGATCAAAATAAGGATAAACTGATAGTAACATCCAACAAGCATTAAATGTAGCTTATGATCAAACACATGATCATCAATGTCTCACAGATAAAAGCATAGTATCTCAAGCACTTAAAAGCAAAATAAAGTTCAACCAAGAAGACAAGAGAGAACAAATGCAAACTCTCTCTCTCTCGAAGCCTATGATCTATACATTTTTCTCCCCCTTTGGCAACAAGTTACCAAAAAGTTCATAGAAAATGCATAGCACTAAACGACTCTCAGGCTTGGTCTTCAGGTGGTGGAGTCCGGATGACGCCAAGGACGAAGGCTTCAGTAGAAGTAGTTGGGGCTGCTGGGGTAGGAGCTAGAGCTGGTGGAACTGAAGCTGTAGCTGGTGCAGATGTGGTGGCTCTGGTGTCAGGAACTGGCACTGCAGATGATCTCTGAGCTCCGGGCACCCTGGCAAATGCATCAGTTGTGGTCTTGCCCTTCCTCTCCTGCATATCTTCTTGTAGTTGTTCCACAACAGACTGGACCTCTGTCACCTTCACATCTAGGTCATAGAACTTTTGTTCCATGATTCTTTCCAAACTCTCTTGGTTTCGAGTCAGGGTGGCCATTCCTTTCTCAATTCTCAGAGTGGATGCTATCAGGTAACTGAGCTGCTCCTGCTTGTTCTTCAAGAAATACTCAGATGCCTCCTCTTGAGTTGGCATCTTGGCAGCTTTCTCCATCTTTTCCTTCTCCTTCTTTGCTTGAGCATGTGAAGATGATGGTTCATCCTTGTTCATGACAACCTGATTGTCTTCAAAGTCTGGATGGATGGGCAGGTGTTCCTTATCCAGCAGGTATGTGCCTGTGCCCATCTTTGAGTTTATCAGCTCTTGAATTTTCTGGGCATATCCACAGCTCCTCTTCTGATCAGCTGCTGTCCTCTTAATGGTCTCTACCATGAGGCTCATCACCTTGAACTTCTGTGGCACATCAAATATGTGGAGCATGTTTATTGCATGGCCTCGGATCATCTTGTGATCACCTGACTTGGGAAATAGAGTGTGCCTCAGAATCCAATTGATGGTGGGCAGCCCTGACAGAAGATAATGCACTGAGCCAAACTTGAAAGTATCAAGTGCCTTGTTTGGGATCTCCTTGTACATGTTGGACATGGAATTGTGATCCATCTTCTTCTTGGCATATATGTCTAGGTCATCTTCATGTTCTTCTGGGGCATTGATGAGCTGTGCCCATTCAGCAACTATTGACTGATATCTGGTTCCTTCAGACATCCACACAATCCTGCCATCTGGATAGAAGTGTGCTGTGGAGTAGAATTGCATGATCAACTCTTCATTCCACTTTGTGAGCTTCTGCCCAACAAAGTCTGCAACTCCACAACCCTTGAAGCTGTCATATAATCCAGGATAGTACTCTTCATTATCCTTGATGTACTCCCAATCAACCCATCTCATGTCACAAACTATGGGCTTCTTATCAAGCAGCACTGTCGCATAGAAATCCTGCTGTTCCTTGGTATGAAACCTGTAATCCACAGCAGTTCTTCTCCTTGAAGCATATGGATCTGCTTCTCTCCACTTCTTCAGCCCTGAATCTCTTCTAATTTTCATGTCCTCAGCCACAGGATGAGCATCATTGTGGTCTGGGATCTTGGGCTTAAGCTTCCTGAGCACTTGACCTTCTTCTTCTTCAGCAATGTCAGGCACTGGGGCCTTGTTCTTTTTAGCAGCAGATATGTTTCTGGTGTTTCTCTTTGGTGCACTCTTGGGCTTAGATGCAGCTTTGGGTGCTTCCTTGGGCTTGGATGCAGTAGCCCCTGACCTTATGGCGTCTCCCATGAGTTTATGTGCCTTAGGTGCTGGTGCAGTAACCTCTTCTTCCTCTTCTTCATCTGAGTCTCTTCTCATAGAGGGTTTACCAAGAACTCTGGCAGTGGTAGTCCTGACTCTCTTCTTCTTCTTATCTTGGCCACTTGCTTCCTCTTCTGATTCCATGGTGAGCTTCATGGTTTCTTCAGGTACAGCCTTCCTAGGCTTGGAGGTATGAACTCTTCTTGCAGGTGCCTTTTTCTGCATTCCAGGTTTGATGGCTGCAGCTGAGCCATATTCTTTCTTGAGCACCTTCTTCTTGGATGTGGCTTCCTCTTTTGCCACATAGTCCTCATCCTCTGATTCAGAGGTTCTCTTCTTGCTTGCTCTAGTGGCAGCTTTGGGCAGATTGCTTGGGGTGCTCCTGCTACCCTCATCAGAACTACTAGAGGGACTAGTGCCCTCACTCAAATGAGCCTGCTCCTCAGATCTGTTCTGGCTATCACTCTGATTAGACATGTTGCAAACTCTGACTGCTGACCCTGTGAATAGATTATAGATGAGATAGAGTGGATGAGCATCACAAAATGCAGAGATTTTTGCAAAAGAATGAGTCAAAAAGTTAGTTTTAGTTTTTCACAGAAAGCATTTCGGATCAACCGATTTGCAAACTCGGTGATACCGAAGCAGCTTTTGGAAACAAAACTAGTGAACTCGGTCAGACCGAGTCACAGTTCGGTGGCACCGAGACTGCTAGGGTTTCACAAAATCCTGAACTCGGTCTCACCGATTTGTAATTCTCGGTCAGACCGAGAACTACATGTGCAATGGCCGTGGCCGAATTGGTGGAACCGAGTTCCGCAACCCGGTGGGTCCGAGATGATTTCGGTGGAAACCTAAACCTAAATTTTCGAATCTCAACTATTCTAAGGATTGTTTTGACTGGATAGGAGTGTTTCAATCATAGCAAGATTCATTGAGAACACAATGTGCTAGAAATTGGACGGGGAATAGCACTGTGATTGAGTCCATACCCTAGTTCGGCGGCGGACTCGCTACGACGGCAACGGCGGAGACGAATTCCGTTGACGGCAGCGGAGACCAGCGACAGGATGCGGCTGGCGACGAGGAGGACGATCCAGAGACCCAGGAGGCAGAGCGAGCTATGCGCGGGCGAAGAGGTTTCGTAGAAATTTCCAAAGTTTTGCCCGTGAGTATAAATAGCCCGACCCTGTCGGTGTGACCGAGTGGAACAACTCGGTGGCACCGAGATGCATAACTATTGACAGTTATAGCAACTCGGTGTGACCGAAAAGTTGAAATCGGTTGCACCGAGGTAAAAACCTAGATCGACTTAGTGATCTCGGTATGACCGAAATGGAGGAATCGGTCAGACCGAAAAGCACAAAGAATTTTTGGAAGTTTAAGTCTATGACAAATCGGGGACTTCGAGTGCTCCTCACACAGAGTGGTTTGAATCTGACTTGATCAAATTTTGTGATGTAGCATGAATAGAGTTTGAGACGAGAAGAGCATAGATAGCTAGGGAAGGTTCTTAGGCATTCTTGTCCATCCACTTGGCAAGAAAAGAAAAACCAATCAATCAAAACAGCAAGTGGATGTCCTCGAATGAGTAAAATATGCTCTCAACATGCTCACACAATAAAATGACAATTGAAATATGTGGCACATCATGCACAACCAATTCTAGCATCTATCAAGCAATTGGCGATGACTAGGTCATCTATATATGAGTATATTGACTTAGGAGTCAAATGAGAACATTTGATCATAGGTCATACTCATCGTTTAAGCACAAGTGGGGTTACCACTTTTACATAAAGCATTGTTGTGTTCACATCATTAGAGTTGCTTTAGCTCAATTCTTAGAGTAAAGCTCCCCCTAGACGTGATATCCCCCCTAAGAGGGATGAACTAACCTTGGGTTTTGTCGATGATGACTTCATGTAGATGTTGAAGATGTAGATGCTCAATGTTGATGTAGATCAATTGGAGCTATCCATTGGAGTGAATTGCACTTTCAATACCTACATGGGTTAGTCCCACAAGGAACAAACAAGGATATCCATAGACATAGAGTGATGCACACACAAGATGATGTCTATGAAAGCTTTTAGGTTACCTTGTCCCTTGACATACCAACAAGAGGGTTTGTGACTCCTTGAACTAGTGCAAGATGTGGAAGTTGATTGCACTTGTTCTGGCCAAAATGATAAAAGAGAAGTATGTTGGCGGAGTCACCCTCAAGAACTCTCTAGTTCTTCTTCTTTTGGATCCACACCATCTTGATGGGAATCCTTGGAGTTGTACTCGTACTTGATGAAGTGGAACTTGAAGTAGTCTTGGGAATCCACTTGACTAAGGTCTTAGGAGCTTCTTCGAATGCATCAATGTCCTCTTGAAGCTTGTCCTTGCCTTTTTGCTTGTAGTCTTGTGGTGGAAGATCATCTTGAGCTTGTGTTCTTTTGAAAGAAGTAGGATCATACTTCTCTTGTTGAGGAACAAACTTTGTCTTGGGGTATTGATCTTCTTCCCACTCAACTCCATTGGCATTGAACTTTCGTTCAAAACCAACACCTTGATTCTTCCGGTGCCTTCCTTGCTTGCGTACAATTTCCTCGAATTGCTTACTCCCGGCAAGGCTCTTGTACACTCCTTTCTCTATAATTCCCTTCAATAGGCTATTTTCTTTCTCAAGTGTAATTTGGCTAAGAGAATCATTAGTGGAGTCAAGAGAACTACTAGAAGCAACAATATTGGATATAACATGATCATTGTGACTAGTAGAGGAAGAATCTTTCTTGTTCTTGTTACTAGACTTTACTTGAGGCATGTAAGTGGATAAAAGTAAACGCTTGGCAATGTAAGAAGAACTTTTCATACGAAGATCATCATTGATTGCTTTTAAGAACTCATGCTCTTGCTCAAGGTTGAGCTTTTGAAAGCGTGATTTCTCATGTGTTCTTAAAAGTTCTCGATGATCTTCTAAGATAGTTTCATGAGCTAACTTGAGAGTGTTTAGTTCTTTAGTTAGAGCCTCAATCTTCTCCTTATCATTTCCATTCGTTTTATCTTGATTAGCATGATTAATTGATGTTTCATCATAGCATTCATCACTAGAGTTGTCAACAAGTAAATCATCATCACCTAACAAGTCATCTTCATCACTATTGAAATCAACATACTCGGGGTGTGATACCTTTGGGCCTTTAGCCATGAAGCATGTTACAACTCCTTCATTTGGTGAGTCAAATATGTCGTAGGAGTCGGTTGACACAAGTGCTAGACCGGCAACACCTTCATCTTGAGTATATTCGGAATCGGAGTGATAACTTCTCTCGGAGTGGTTGTCGGAGTCGGAGCCGGATACCCATTCACCAACATGAGCTTGATGTCTTCGTTTTGTGTAGCTCCTTGATGACTTGTCCTTTCTTTCCGAATCCTTGCTCCTCCGTGAGTATCTTCGTTCATAACGATCATCTCTACTCCTTCTTTCTCTAGATGGTGATTCCTCTCTTTTACTTCTTCTTTTGTGAGAGTCTTCTCTTCTCTTGTAGGGAGCCGTACACTCATTGGAATAGTGTCTGGGTCTTCCACAATTGTAGCAGTTTCGCTCTCAACTAGAAGATCTTTTGTCATTGTAGGACCTTGACTTGGAGCTTCTATCTTTGCTTCTACTCTTGTAGAACTTGTTGAAGTTCTTCACCATTAAGATTAATTCTTCATTGAAGATTCGCTTCTCACTTGATGATGTGGGGGCTTCACATGAGGCTTTGTAAGCACCACTTGATTGGTTGTGAAGTTCCTCTTTATCCTTGAGTGACATCTCATGAGCAACAATTCTTCCAATGACTTCCGTTGGCTTGAGATCTTTGTAATTGGGCATCATTTAGATCAATGTGCACACAGTATCATATTTTCCATCCAAGGCTCTTAGGATCTTCTTGATGATGAATCTATCGGTCATCTCTTCACTCCCTAAGCCGGCAATCTCATTTGTGATAAGACCAAGCCTAGAGTACATTTCAGCGACACCTTCACCATCCTTCATTTTGAACTTGTCAAGTTGACTTTGAAGCACATCCAATTTGGATTCCTTGACGGAGTCGGTACCTTCGTGCATATCAATCAAAGTATCCTGAATTTCCTTTGCATTCTCAAGACGGCTGATTTTGTTGAATCTTTCGGGGCACAGTCCGTTGAAGAGAATATCACAAGCTTGAGCGTTGTATTGCGGCATCTTTAACTCTTTCGCGGTAGCTTCACGTTTTGGTTCTTTCCCATCGAAGAAGTCACCTTGCAAGCCAACACACACAATAGCCCAAACGGCGGGGTTATGTCCAAGAATATGCATTTTCATTTTATTCTTCCAACTAGCAAAATTAGTACCATCAAAGTAAGGACCTCTACGGTGATAATTTCCCTCGCTAGACGACATACTCTCCTAGGTTGTGAAACCAAGGCTATGACCACCAAAAGGTATGGAAATCAAAGCAAATGGAGACCAAAGCTCTGATACCACTTGTAGGATCAGAAGTATGTCTAGAGGGGGGGTGATTAGACTACTTGACCAAATAAAAATCTATCCTTTTCCCAATTTTAGTTCTTGGCAAATTTTGGCTATCTTAGGACAAGTCAAGCAATCTTCACACAATTCAAGCAAGCATGCAAAGAGTATATGAGCAGCGGAAAGTAAAGCATACAACTTGAAAGAATGTAAAGGGGAAGGGTTTGGAGGATTCAAACGCAATTGGAGACATGGATGTTTTTGTCGTGGTTCCGATAGGTGGTGCTATCGTACATCCATGTTGATGGAGACTTCAGCCCACGGAGGGTAACGGTTGCGCGAGTCCACGGAGGGCTCCACCCACGAAGGGTCCACGAAGAAGCAACCTTGTCTATTCCATCACGGCCGTCGCCCACGAAGGACTGGCCTCACTAGCGGTAGATCTTCACGAAGTAGGCGATCTCCTTGCCCTTACAAACTCCTTGGTTCAACTCCACAATCTTGTCAGAGGCTCCCAAGTGACACATAGCCAATCTAGGAGACACCACTCTCCAAGTAGTAACAAATGGTGTGTTGATGATGAACTCCTTGCTCTTGTGCTTCAAATGATAGTCTCCCCAACACTCAACTCTCTCTCTCACAGGATTTGGATTTGGTGGATAGAAGATTTGAGTGGAAAGCTACTTGGGGAAGGCTAGAGATCAAGATTCATATGGTAGGTGTCGGTGTCAAAACCGGCGGATCTCGGGTAGGCGGTCCCGAACTGTGCGTCAAGGCCGGATGGTAACAGGAGACAAGGGACACGATGTTTTTACCCAGGTTCGGGCCCTCTCGATGGAGGTAAAACCCTACTCCTGCTTGATTAATATTAATGATATGGGTAGTACAAGAGTAGATCTACCACAAGATCAAGGATGCTAAACCCTAGAAGCTAGACTATGGTATGATTGTTGTATATGGAGTTGTCCTACTGTCGGTGGGAAACGACACTTATGGCATCACGAGAATCCCTTTCTACGGTTGCGGTGCGCGGGTGTCGTGCGAAGAGCGGATCGAGCAGGCAGTACACGATTCATTTATCCAGGTTCGGGCCTCGAAGATGCGTAAAACCCTACTCCTGCTTTGGTGGATTATATGCTTCTGTTCTTGAGCTAGCTGTGGGGTGTGAGGAGCTCCAAAAGGCCGAATCCTCTTCCTGGTCGCCTAGGGCCTCCTTTTATAGGGAAAGGGGCTGCCACAATGGCACACAGGAGGTGGACAGGGTACAGGGATGCGAGGTTATCCCTCGCGTTACATGACAAGGCGCATTTAATGCGCCTTGCTTAGGTGTATTTGCTTTATCGGGGGCGGGGGAGAGCCCTATCTCGTCCGCCGCCGCTCTCTCCCGCGTCGACACGCGCCATGGCCAGCGGTGCCTGCGATGCCATGTAGGCGGGCGGGCAGCTGAGGTGGCGCAGCGGTGGGTCTCCACGAGGATCTGCATACCGCCACGCAGGTGCCTGCCCAGCTGGTTGGGTCGGCAGCTGCATGCGAGCGGTGGTGGAGGTGTGACTGGCGTGGGTCCGATGGTGGCCCCGCGGGTGTCCTTGGCAAGGGTCTTGCCGCGGCCCCGGCAAGGGTCTTGTCGGGGTCCCGACAAGGGTCTTGCCGTGGCGCTTGTTGTCATCCCCGTCAAGGCTCATGCCGGGGGCCTTGTGGTTTTCCTTGGCTGGGAGCCCGCCAAGGATCATCATCCTCTAAAGTGTGCATCTGATCTTGAATGTCTTCACAAAGATCTGCATACCACCACGGGGATGCCTCCCGAATCCTTGCCCCATGGGGGCAGTGGACTCAAGGGTGACCCGCTCCGTAGGCGTGGGGCGAGTTGCCACGGCAAGGGTCTTGTCGGGTTGGCAAAAACCACCTCCCAGCAAGGATCTTGCTGGGGGGCCCCACTTCGTCCCCTTTTCTCTTTGTGGTCTTGGTCTTGGCGTCGTTCTGCTCCTCTTTGGCTTTGGCCTCACCTTGGTTCTACCTCCCTTGTCGGGCTCGGTGCGGCGGCGCCCGTGGCTCAGACTGCCCGTGCACGGTCATAGGGGTACAAAAAGCGTACCCCTCTTTTTATACACCTACAGGAGCCCCTGGGCCTCGGCCACACATGAGGGCTACGCGTTGTTGGGCTAGGCCCAAGAACGGTGCACGGGCAGGCAGGGCGGTTTTTACCGCGGTAAGTTTCTTCGCGCGCTGCGCCTCCCATGCTTCCCGCGTGTGGCGCGGCGTGGGGAGGCAGGCGTGACGTGGGCGACATGCGTGAGGCTAGCCTCTGCACTCATGCGTCACGTCGTAGAAAAAGAGGGGGCGGCTCACGCCTTCCCCGTAAACGGAGGGAGGCGTGGAGGTGCGGCCCATTTACTGGATGGGGCCGAGGCATGGTCTTTCAAGGCGCCCACTCCCTTTAGTCACGGGGCGGGGAGAAGTCACCTCACCCGTCTTTTTGGTCCTGCACGTTTGCCACGCGGCGCTCATGCACCTGGGGTGGCAGTTGGTCGAGGCGGGAAGCTAGGCCGTCGCGGGCTGGGGCGGCGGATCGGCCCCGGTCTCCTGCGCCATTTATATCCTTATTGGCGGAACGGGGCGGTCGAGCCCCCACCCTGCTCCTTTATAAAGAGCGGGGGGGGGGGGGTCGGTGCCCTGCATTCCTCCATCTCATTTCTTCAGCTTCTGCTCCCCTCCCTCTCATTTTCCATGGAGAAAGGGAACCCTGGTCCTTCGACGGTGGCGACGAGGGTCACCGCTCGACAACGCGTCCCTCCTTCTCCTGCACCTGCGGTGGCAGAGCCAGCCATGAGGGGAAGGGGGAGAGGGCGAGGCCGTGGGCAAGGCCGAGGCGCTCGGGGAAGAGGAGGACGGGGCGGCGCGCCGGCTTTGCCTCCGCCAGCAGCTCCTCTCCCCATGGAGGGCCATGTTGGGGACGACCCTTGTGAGTTCTTCGTCAGGCTGCGGCGGCCGCCTCGCCGCCGTCTTCGTCTCCCAACTCCATTCGCGAGCGAGATGGAGCTGGACCCGCCTTAGACACTAAGGCTGCACATGAGGGGCTGTGGAACCAGCGGTACGCGAGTCCGCGTCGACTTCCCAGCCCCTAATGTGATGTATCTTGGTCGAGGTTGGAGGACGTTCGCCCGTATCCACCGCCTGACGGAGGGGCTCACCCTTCATTTTAAGCTGATGGAGGGCGGTCTCCTCTCCGTCAAGGACTTCGGGTGCTTTGCGACTCGGGCAAGGTGCTGCGTGGAGAGCTCCTCTGATAGCGAAGACTCCTCCTCGAGCGAGAGTGACGAGGAGGACAGCGGCAGCGACGACGAGGGTAGCGGGCGGCAGGATGACGGGTCCGACTAGGTGTCGGGTGTCTCTCCGTGCGGCACCGGTGACCCCATCATCCGTATCGCCGGCTCCTTGAACTTCTCGGGGTCGTCTCCTTGGGCGGCTGGCGTTGGGAGGCTGCGGAAGAGGAAGAGGGCGGGCGGCAAGGCCATCAACTCGGAGTACGTGGGCATGACGCCTTCGACGCTTGCTGACGTCCTGCCGCCTCGTCTTCGAGCTCTGCCTCAGGCGCTGCCATCACCATCCAGCCTTTGGACGACCACCGAGATGTTCTCTTGGTGTCTTCTGCCACCTGTAGCTCGTCTAGGCGCCCCTTTTGCCCTTTTCGCCTCCTTGACCTGCCTCCTGAAGAGAGGGACAAGAAAGGGATTACGGGCACCTTATCTCTTTTTAGTTTGTAAGCCTTCGGGCCTTAGCTGAATTTAAAGCTTGCAATCCCATCATTCATGTTTTTCATTCTCCATGAACTGTACCTGAGTGGAATGTTTTCAATGAAAAAGGGGATGCTTGTCGGGTCACTTGTCTTGCGGGTGGAACCCACGTCAAGGGGCAAACCCTTGATATATTTTAAGTTAGACACTTCCTTGCCCGGCAGCAGGCCCTGCCATCTTCCCACGTCGCTCGACCTTTCTCACGCTCTCAGCGGAGGCAGGGATGAGGCGGGTTCAGGCTTCTCGTTTCGTCCCTTCGCTGCCGCGGCTACGACCAAACCTGGCCCTAGGAACGAGCACTAGGGCCTAGAGTTAGGGGAGCACGGTAGCTTTAGGAAGAAACGAGGTTTCGCATATCTTAGTCCATAAGAGAATGCATGATAAGGGATGAAAAACTTATCTGAAACTGCAGCCCCCGGCAACTCTGGTTCGCCGTGGGTGAATCTTTGTACTTGCAGCCCCCGGCAACACTAGCTCGCCGGGGTTCGGATGCTGGTTCGTCCCTCTTCTCCTTTTTTTTCATCCTCAAGTGATTCGGCAAGGATATCTGAGCCCTGCGAACCAAAGGAGACAAAAGAACGGCAAAGAGACGCACACTCGACCTCTAAGTTAGGGGTTAGCCGCCGCTAAGCACTATCAACCCTAACCAAGGACGAGACTCGATCTAGCATGCATGCTATAACTTAGGGCGCCAGCGCTTCATTTATGCTCAGGGTCTGCGCCTGGCTTTGTACAAAGGGTTACATGCATCATCGGCAATGCTTGTACAAAAGGTGGCTTGCCGGGAGGCCCGACAAGCCGCGCCTTAGAGGTAAAACTTGCGAAGATGCTCGATGTTCTAGGAGTTGCTCACCGGAACGGCATCTTCGGTCTCCAGGCGGACTGCGCCGGGCCTGGTGACTCGTATTACCCGATAAGGGCCTTCCCACTTCGGCGTCAACTTGTTGGAATTCTTGGCCGATTGAACGCGTCGAAGAACAAGGTCGCCTTCCTCAAGGCTCCGGGCATGAACCTTGCGGCTATGGTAGCGGCGCAAGGCTTGCTGGTAGCGTGCTGCTCTCACAGCCGCTCGAAGACGATCTTCCTCAAGGAGCAGCACGTCATCTTGCCGCAGTTGCTCTTGCTCAAGCTCATCATACGCGAGCACTCGAGATGACCCGTATATGAGTTCAATGGGGATAATTGTGTTTCATCCCTAGTTCTGGTATGCTCAAAGCTAGCTAGACATGTGTGCATCATGTTTAAATTTTATTTTAAATTTGAAATGGGGATTTGTGAAACCCTCGGAATCATTTCTGGAAATGACCCAGATAAAAATTGCTCCAAAAAGGTCCAAGAAAATGTTCATGTTGCTCTCTGAAAATATTGGACAGAGATAAAAATCAAACCAATATTTTCAGGCGCTCACAAATATTTATTTTGGCCATTTGGAATTAATCCAGTAATTATTTGCGTTGGATAAATATTTTTATATATATAAAATATTGTCCAATAATTCTGAATTTTGATGAGGGGCTTTGGAGTGGTCCAACTAGTCCCTACAAAAATTTACAGAATAAAATAAATTGATTTAGTATTTTTATTAAATCAAAACAAATGTCAGAAAATAGAAAACAAAAACAAAATAGATAAAGGGGAAAACTCTTACCTGGACCTACCCGGGCCACTTGCTGGCCTGGCCTACTGCCGCTCTGGCCCAGCCCACCTGCCTTCCCCCTCCCCTGTCGTTTTCCTCTCGCCAGGAGGACGCGCGCGTGGCCGCCGTGCGCGAGGACACGCCGGCCACCTCTTGCTTCCTAGCTCGCCTGCCTGGCTCCCCCTCGTTGCTCTGGTTGCCCCGAGCGTCGCCACGACGCCCCGCACATCTTTCCCTCTCCCTCGCTCTCCCTCCTCCCCTGGTTCTCTCCCGCGCGACCGCCCGAGCGCCACCGCCGCCACCGGCCACTTTTGTCGCGCCCACCGTAGTCCCCTCGCCCCCTCCCCGTGCCTAGAAGCACCGCCAAATCTTCCTCGTCCTCTCCACCGAGCTACACGACACCGGAGGACTTGCTTCTCCGCCACCATCGTCGTCTTCAACCTCCCGACGCCGGAGATCCGCTTCGCCGCCCTGCTCAGCTCCGGCCTCCCCCGAGCAAGCTGACCAGCCCATCGACCTCCCCGTGAGCCTCTGCTCTGAACCCCTCTCCTCCTCCTCGCGTTTGCGCCGTCTAGGCCTCAGTTCCGCCATGGCCGAAGCTCGCCTCCGCTCGAGCTTGTCGCCGGCGTTGCTCTGGCGACCCTTTGGCCACGCCAGTGCACCTAGCACTCTCGTCGCACCTTGTAGTGCCCCGCTAGCGCTTTAGTTCGCGCGTTTGCACACTGCAGCCGCGCCCCCGAACACAGCCGAACTCCGGCGGCCGCCAACATGGTCGCCGACGTCGTTCTCGGCCACCCCAGCTCCGTCCGAGGGCACTGCTCGACGCGCCGCATCGCCAGCTCTTCGAAGAGCCTAATCACGCCTCGAACGGAGCCCTGTGGGCGATTTCCGCGGCGCTCCGCCGTCTCGGGCCTCGCCGGCGGCTTAACGCCGGTGGGGTTTGACCCTTTGACCTCTCCGGCCGTCAGGTGGGCCCCGTGGGTCAGGTGTTTAGCTTAAGGCTAATCACCATCTAACTAACCCTGACACTGACAGTGGGCCCCGGCGCCCCCTAATTAGTAGTTAGGATTAATTAACCCCCCTGTTAACTAAGTGTGACACTGACGTGTGGCCCCCACATGTCAGGTTTGACCCCAGTCAGCGCTGTTGACTTGCTGACGCAAGCATGACGCAATGCTGACGCAGTTATCCTTTTCTGGAATTATTTTAAAACAGGAAATTCCAGAAAATATTCTAAACTTCAAAATTTCATATAAATTCAACCGTAGCTCCGATTGAAATGATTTATATATGAAAAATCATCAGAAAAATGCAATCTATCCATCTGTACCAGTTTCATGCATGACAAACCAAGTTATACCTGCTGTATAAGGGAAACAATATAATGGCATTTATAAAAGGACTTATTTTGGAGATGCATTTGAATCTTGGTTCAAATGGACCTCTTCCAAATAGAATGCTAGTTGCATTAGCTCATATAAAATCACATCTTCATGCCATCTTCATGCATCATACTGTTGCATATGTTTGTGTTTTGATTTCCATCACCGTTCCTTCTCGATAGGTCCTTCTCCGGAGACCGATCCAGAGTACCTGTCAGAGGAGCAGTGCCCCCCTGTTGATCTACCAGGCAAGCAAACCCCCTTGTTCATTCCGATACAATCCCACTCTCTCGCTCCTTTTTCTTTTATTGCATTAGGACAACAACAATTCAACTGCTACTTTATGCTGCAGTAGTTGAACCCATTCCTCTACATGACCTGTCATTGCCACAGTAAATAGTTGAAACCCACTAGCATGTGTAGGAGTTGATTGAGCCATGTTGTGATTCTACCATGCCATGCCTGCTATTGCTTAGAGTTGTGTCAGGTCTGGTTCATTGGGAATGAATTGGAGTGTTATGATATGTTCTGATGATGAGAGTTAAGCGTGTGAACACGATTTGGTAAAGGTAGCGGTGAGAGGCCATGTAGGAGTACATGGTGGGTTGTCTCATTGGGACCGTCCTTAAGAACCGAGTTCTGTGTAAGTTGTCCAATGACTAGCTACTACCACACATTGGGTTCTGGTAACTCGACCCCTCTCGACTTATTAACCAACTTGATCTTTGTCCAGGAGTTGCAACTAGTTTCTGGTGTTTGTAGGCAGTGCTATTTTTCTACCGAGTGGCACCTGGCAGGGTGGGCTTGTGACAGACTAGGCACAAGTTGCACGGTGTACTAAGTGGCACCAGGATGGTGGGCTTGGGAACCCTGCTCGCATCGTTTGGGGCCGTGAGCGACACCCCGGCCGGATCTCCTCGTGGATGGAACCCGAATAGGCGATAAACCTGGACTAGAGTCTTGTGTGGTTAGTCAGGTCGTGGCCGACACCCTCGCCAGGCTTCCGCTTGAAGGTTGCCGAGATACATGACGTGTACATGGTGATAAGTGGTGAGAGCGTGTGTGAGGAAGTACACCCCTGCAGGGTTATCATGATCTATTCGAATAGCCGTGTCCTCGGTTATGGACTTCTTGGATGCTTACGTGGTACATAGACAACTTGAAGTGGATACACTAAAATGCTCAAGACAGGTGTGAGTGCAATGGATGGCCTTCTCGTAGTGAGACGGGGATGGATCCATAGTAGTGTATTGATGTGGTGATTAGTGGACTCGTGTGCACTGCTTCACCTCAAAGAAGTTTCTCGTAGACGTAGAACAGGATAGCCACTGAGTCAAAGCTGGCTTGCTGCAACTAAACCCCACATTACCTTATTGATACAAATGCATGTATGATAGGATCTGATGTAAGTCTTGCTGAGTACCTTTGTACTCACGTTGCTTTATTTATGTTTTTGCAGCGGAGACTTCGGTCTTTCTAGTAATTCCGCTTGGACTTCGACGAGTAACTTGTTACCTCAGCTATGATCTTGCACCCTTGGGAGGGTCTTGTAGATAGTCAGGCTTCTCAGCTTTTTTCTTTTTGTAGTTGTCTGTACTCAGACATGTAATGCTTCCGTTGCTTGTATGTTCTGAATGATGGGTCATGTGACCCGTATTTGTACTTAATGTTATGTGGCTCTTCTGGGCCTTTATTTATATGAGTTTGCGTTATGTTGTGATGCCATGTTGTACAACCCATACTTGCATGTTATGCATACGTGTAACGTGTATTGCTATGTGTGGGATCCGACTATCTAGTTGTTTATCCTTGGCAGCCTATCATATGAGGAAATGTAGTCTAGTGCTTCTAAGAGATAGTAGTCCGCTACAGCCCGGTTCACCGGAGTCCTGCTAGCCCAGCACTACTGCTTGGAACACTTGACTGGCCGGCATGTGTTTCACTTTGTTCCTGTGTCTGTCCCTTCGAGAAAATGTCATGCGGTGTTATCCGGAGTCCTGCCTAGCCTGCTACAGCCCGGGTTACCGGAGTCCTGTTAGCCCAGTGCTACAGCCCTGATTTATACGTTGTTGACCGACATGCTCGATGTGATTCATGTATGCCTGTCCTCATGGGTTAGTGCCGCCTTGGGTTCACGACTAGCCATGTCGGCCCGGGTTCTCTGTCATATGGATGCTAGCGACACTATCATATACGTGAGCCAAAAGGCGCAAACGGTCCCGGGCCAGGTAAGGTGGCACCCGTGGGAGTATCGTGCGTGAGGCCGCAAAGTGATATGATGTGTTACATGCTGGATCGATGTGGCTTAGGATCGGGGTCCCGACAAACTGCTTCTTCCCCGTATACCAGGGTAAAGGGTATCTGGCCGGTGGCTCGATTTGGTGTCGTCCTGATTGACCAAAGAACCGTCGGCAACTCATCAATCCAGCGCCTTCCGCTCTTGTGCAGTCTGTCAAAGGTCTTGGTCCTGAAGCCTCGCAACACTTCAGCATTTGCCCTCTCATCTTGCCCGTTGCTCCGCGGGTGAGCTACGGAAGCGAAACAGACTTTGCTGCTGAGGTGCTGAGTATATTGCATGAAGGTGCGGCTTCTGAACTGCGTACCGTTGTCGTTGATGATCCGGTTGGGTACACCGTAATGGCACACTAGCCCCTTGAAGAACTTTACGGCTGACTAAGCTGTGACCTTCCTCACTGCCTCCACTTCTGGCCACTTTGTGAACTTGTCGATGGCTACGTACAAGTACTCAAAGCCCCCGACAGCATGGGGGAAAGGGCCCAGTATGTCGAGCCCCTAGACCGAAAAGGGCCAGGAGAGAGGAATGGTTTGAAGGGCTTGAGCTGGTTGATGAAGCTTTCTTGAATGGAACTGACACGCCTCACACCTGGTGACGAGTGTCGTTGCATCCTGGAGGGCGGTGGGCCAGAAGAAACCCTGCCGGAACGCCTTGTCGGCAAGGGCTCTCGACCCAATGTGGGATCCACATGTGCCTCCATGTATCTCTGCCAACAGCTCCAGTCCTTCCTCTCGAGGGATGCACTTCAATTTCACACCATTCGGTCTCTTCCTGTACAGGACGTCATCGACGAACTGGTACATGGCAGAGCGACGGGCTACTTTTTCCGCTTCTTCCTGCTCCTCAGGAAGCTCCCTTGTCTGGAGGAATCGGACGGTATGTTGTGCCCACGCTGGAGCCTGAGGCTCGACGGTGAGGACTAAAGGCATTTCCTCCGCTATAGGGGCGGCCGTCTCGACGGCAAGAAATTGGCGTCCTGCCGGAACTAGCCATCCCGTGGCGAGTTCAGTGTCCTCGGCAACATCCTTGACGGCGGCTCCGGGGAGCTCGGCGGGAAAGTACTTGTCGGGTCCTGATTTCCTTCTCTTGTTCTACTCTGTTGAGGGATCAAGGGATGGCTGAGTTAGCTGAAGCACAAAGGTACCTCCTTCCACAGGTAGCTTGAGGGCAGCGCGCTTCGACAGGTAATCGGCGATATCGTTCTCCGTTCGGGGAACGTATTCAGCCTGGATACCGTCGAAACGCTCTTCCAGCTTTCTCACTTCATCAACGTAGGCCTTCATCAACGGGCTCTGGTAATCCTTATTGACTTGCTTGACGACAAGCTGCGAGTCGCCCCTGACGATGAGCTTTTTGATTCCGAGGTCCGCCGCGATCCTAAGACCGGCAAGCAGCCCTTTGTATTCTGCCATGTTGTTTGTGGACGCCTCCCTGGGGAAGTGCATCTGGACCACGTACTTGAGGTGCTCTCCGGTGGGGGCGACGAGTAGTACGCCAGCCCCGGCACCCTGGAGGGAGAAAGCCCCATCAAAGTACATAATCCAATCGCAACTTGCCTTCTTGCCGGGGAGAGCAGTCTCTTGGGCTTCTTCGTCAGGTGTGGCGGTCCATTCTGCAATGAACTCTGCCAGGACTCGGCTCTGGATCGTCGAAGTACTTTCAAACTTGAGGACAAAGCTGGACAGCTCCAGCACCCATTCCACAATCCTCCACGTCGCATCTGGGTTGTGCAATATCCGCTGCAGAGGGAGGCGAGTGACGACAGTGATCTCGTGTGCCTGGAAGTAGTGACGCAGCTTCCTCGAGGCCATAAGGAGGCCGAAGAGCAGTTTCTGCACACCGGAGTACCTCGACCTAGCCCCCTGCAAGACGGAGCTAACGAAGTAGACCGGGCGTTGCATCACTTTCTTCTTTGGCGGCACCTCGACCAACCGTGTCGCCTCCGCACTGGTGGTGTCGGGCTCTGTTGCTGCCATTACCTCGTCGTTGACCTCCCTCTACGCCACTAGTGCGACGCTGACCACCTGGTTCGTTGCCTCTAAGTATAGTAGCAACGGCTCCTGGGGCCTGGGCACAACTAGTGTTGGCGCGGAGGAGAGGTACTTCTTCAAATCTTGCAATGTCGCTTCGGCTTCTGGTGTCCACTCCACCGAGCCCGCCTTTTTCAGGATCTTGAAAAAGGGAAGGGAGCGCTTGGCGGACTTGTATATGAACCTGCCCAGGGCAGCGATGCAACCAGCGAGCCGGCGCACATCCTTGATCCGCTTGGGTGCTTCAATCTGCTCTATACCTTTGATCTTGTCCGGGTTATCCTCTATCCCCCGCTGCGACACAAAGAACCCGAGAAGCTTGACGGACGGGACGCCAAAGACGCACTTCTCAGGGTTCAGCTTGAGGTTGATCTTGCATAGATTTGCAAATGTCTCCCGAAAATCTGATATGAGGGTGGCCCTATCCTTGGTTTTGACCACTATGTTGTCCATATAAGCCTCCATATTTCTATGGAGCTGGGGCTCAAAACCAATCTGGACCGCCCTCGCAAACGTCGATCCAGCACTCTTCAACCCGAAAGGCATCCGTATGAAACAATATGTACCACATGGGGTGATGAATGTTGTTTTCTCTTCGTCTTCTTTCGTCATGAAGATCTGGTGGTAGCCGGAGTAGGCATCGAGGAATGACAACAGATCACACCCAGCCGTGGAGTCAACAATCTGGTCGATGCGCGGCAATGGGAAGGGGTCTTTAGGACAAGCCTTATTGATATCTGTATAATCAATACACAGCCTCCACTTCCCATTTGCCTTGCGCACTACGACCGGATTGGCCAACCACGTCGGATGGAGCACTCCTCTTACCAAACCCGCTGCCTCTAGTTTCTGGATTTTTTCTGTGATAAACTCTTGTCGTTCCAAAGCTTGCTTTCTGACCTTCTGCTTGATGGGCCGCGCATGAGGACAGACAGCAAGGTGGTGAACAATCACCTCCCTGGGAACGCCGGGGATGTCAAAAGCTTGCCATGCAAACACATCGACATTCGCCCGCAGGAAGGTGACGAGCGCGTCTTCCTATTTGTCATCAAGGGTGGAGCTTATGGTGAAAGCTCCTCCCGTGCCGTCCTCGTTGACGGAAACCTTCTTGGTTCCCGGCAGCGTGGTCCTGTACCTCTTGCTTCCGCCGGCGGAGCTCTATGGCACGTCCTCAACGGCAGCGCTACACTCCAAAGAGGTGCGCTTGCCGGAGTGGGTGTCCGAGGTCTCGCCGACCTTCTTCTTCTTTTTCCCCCCCGGGGTCCCGGCAGCAGGAGCAAGTGCCCTAGCGGCGGCAGCTGCTGCGACTGCTTGCTGGTACACTTGGTCAGCGCAAATCAGCGCATCCTTCTTGTCGGAGGGGATGGTGATGACCGTCACGGGCCCTGGCATCTTCAGGGTATTGTAGGCGTAGTGCGATGCCGCCATGAACTTGGCCAGCGCTGGGCGGCCAAGGATCCCGTTGTAGGGCAAGGGGATCTTGGCAACATCAAACACAATCCTCTCCGTACTGAAGTTCAGGTCGCTCCCGAAAGTTACGGGCAATGTGACCTTTCCCTTGGGTTGGCTTCTCCCCGGGCTGACCCCTTGAAACGTGCCCGTTTCTTTGATGTCTCCATCAGGGATCTGCAGCTTCTCGACCACGGCAGGCGAGATCAAGTTCAAACCGGCCCCGCCATCTACTAACATTTTTGTCACCTTGAGGTTGTGTATTGTTGGTGAAACCAACAATGGCAAGCACCCGACTGCAGTAGTGCGATCAGGGTGATCCTCAGAGTCAAAAATGATAGGTGTGCTAGACCACTTCAGCGGCCTCTGGGCATCAAACGATCGCTCTGCTGCTGTAATCTCTCGCGCCCACTGTTTAAGCCGGCGCTGAGAGGCATGCAGCAAAGCGCCGCCGTCAACGCACATGGCCTCTGTAGCTTTCTGAAACTCTTGGTCGCCGGACTCGTCGTCCTCCTCGTGATCGTCATCTTCTGGCTTTCTGTCACGGCCCCGAGCGGGCCTCTCTTGTTGCTTATCCTTGCCGCGACGGCCCGCCTGGCCGTCGCATTTCTTGCCGGATCCTTCAGCACCGTCTTGGCCCTTCTCCTTGTCCCGCCTCTCGTATTCAGCCCTCTTCTTCTCAGCGAGGAGCTCAACCTACCGGCAGTCTTGGAGAGCATGGCCTTTGGTGCGATGGATCTTGCAGTATCGCTTGTCGGAGTTGCCTGGCTTCTCGCCAGCCGCCAAGGCCTGGCAGGCGACACATCCGGCAATTTCCTTGCCGGGGTCACCTGCCTTGGTCTTCTTGGTGGACCCGTATCGTCAGAACCCTCGACGGCAAGCACAGCTTTCCCTTTGCGCTTCCTGTTGTGGCGCCGACCTTTCTTCGCCGGGGCGGCGGTGTCCTCTTCAGAGGAGTCGGTTTCCACACCGGCATCTTTGCCGGGGTACTTCCTCCCCTCTTCAGCCCGGGCACATTTGTCTGCGAGAACATAGAGCTCCGCGACATCTTTCACCTTGTTCATCGCCAGCTCTTCGCGTATCTTGCGGTTCCGAACGTTCTGATGGAACGCACTGATGATGGCGGCGGGGTGAACATCCGGAATATTGTACTGCACCCGGCTGAACCTCTGTATGTACTTGCGGAGACTCTCGCCTCCCTTCTGGGGAATGACGTGGATATCACTCGCTTGGCCATGAGCTTGGTGACCGCCAGTGAAGGCCCCCACGAATTCATGGCACAAGTCCGACCAGGAGGAGATGGAGTCTACCGGCAAGTGCATCAACCATGACATGGCGTTGGGTTTAAGAGCCAACGGGAAGTAATTTGCAAGCACCTTATCGTCACGAGCTCCGGCAGCCTGCATCGCGATGGTGTAGATGCTGAGGAACTCGGATGGGTGGGTCTTGCCGCCGTACTTCTCTCCCACATCAGGTTTGAAAGTGCGGTGAGTGGGCCACTGGAACTGCCGCAGCTCACGGGTGAAAGCCGGGCAGCCTACCTCGTAAGGCAGGCCCCCAGGGCTTTCCGGTGCTGGGTGGTCCATAGCAGGCCCCGCTCGCTTATCTGACTGGTGGCGCGCTCCATGCCAGCGCTCGATGGTGGTCCGAGCGTCTTCATGTTCCCGATCCCGAAGGACCTGGCGTTGATCCTGGTGGGTCCATGGGTCGGACGACGCTATGGAGATTTCGTCGCCCGCAACGTCGCGTGGGGCAGGTGTCCGTGGCACCGGGCGAGGAGGAGGTGAGTGCACCGTGGTCGCGGCGCCGCCAGCCTTCCTGCCACTGGTAGGCGGGACTCCGTCGGAACGTTGACCCAGGGGCTCCGTCGGGGTCGGCTCATCTTTGTTGGCCACCGCAACAAGGCTTCGGATGGTGGATCTCCATTCGTCGAATTTCCCCATAGTGGGAGGAAAGTCGAGGAGGAACTGCGCGTGCGCCAGGGCTTCTGCTGGCGTCGGTGGCAGCGAAACCTGCACGGATCGCGACACGCTTTGACTCCTAACCAGGTCAGAAGGAGCTCCATCACGACCGCGCGGTTGCACGCCGCCTTCACCAGCGCCTTGGCGAGCGGGCAGGTCTTCTACATCCCAGGAGTGGCGCTCGGGGCTTTTCCCGCGGCGACGCCCGGGGTCTTCAGGGTGATCATGCCGCTTGAGAGGAACGCGCCGTCGGCGCCGGAGTGGGAGTCCTGGAGGCCCTCACCCCGCCAGCGGGCGGGGCAGCAGCGACCTCGGGCCAACCGTCGTCTTCTTCTTGGGCGCCATGGCGTCCGACGGGCCAACCGCCACCGTCGTCTTCTTCTTGGGCGCCATGACGATGAAGAAGCGTCGAACTAACTGCTAAAGCCGATTCTCACAACTGCGCCGCCCCTGCCTGGCGCGCCAAAGATGTCGGTGGGAAACGACACCTATGGAATAACGAGAATCCCTTTCTGCGGTTGCGTGGCGCGGGGGTCGTGAGAAGAGCGGATCGAGCAGGCGGAACACGATTCCTTTATCCAAGTTCGAGCCACGAAGATGCGTAAAACCCTACTCCTGCTTTGGTGGATTATATGCTTGTGTTCTTGAGCTAGCTGTGGGGCGTGAGGAGCTCCAAAAAGCCGAATCATCTTCCTGGTCGCCTGGGGCCTCCTTTTATAGGGAAAGGGGCTGCCACAGTGGCACACAGGAGGTGGAAAGGGTACAGGAATGTGAGGTTATCCCTCGCATTACATGAAAAAGAGCATTTAATGCGCCTTGCTTAGGTGTCCTTGCTTTATCGGGGGCGGGGGAGAGCCCTGTCTCGTCCGCCGCCGCTCTCTCCCGCGTCGACACGCGCCCTGGCCAGCGGTGCCTGCGATGCCATGTAGGCGGGCAGGCAGCTGAGGTGGCGCAGCGGTGGGTCTCCACGAGGATCTGCAGACCGCCACTCAGGTGCCTGCCCAGCTGGTTGGGTCGGCAGCTGCATGCGAGCGGTGGTGGAGGTGTGACTGGCGTGGGTCCGATGGTGGCCCCGTGGGTGTCCTTGGCAAGGGCCTTGCCGCGGCCCCGGCAAGGGTCTTGTCGAGGTCCCGACAAGGGCCTTGCCGTGGCGCTTGCTGTCATCCCCGGCAAGGCTCTTGCCAGGGGCCTTGTGGTTTTCCTTGGCTAGGAGCCCGCCAAGGATCATCATCCTCTAAAGCGTGCATCTGATCTTGAATGTCTTCACAAAGATTTGCCTATGGGGGCAGTGGACTCAAGGGTGACCCGCTCCGTAGGCGTGGGGCGAGTTGCCACGGCAAGGGTCTTGCTGGGTTGGCAAAAACCACCTCCCGGCAAGGATCTTGCCGAGGGGCCCGCTTCGTCCCCTTTGCTCTTTGTGGTCTTGGTCTTGGCGTCGTTCTGCTCCTCTTTGGCTTTGGCCTCACCTTGGTTCTACCTCCCTTGCCGGGCTCGGTGCGGCGGCGCCCGTGGCTCAGACTGCCCGTGCACGGTCATAGGGGTACAAAAAGTGTACCCCTCTTTTTGTACACCGACACCTACGGACTAGAACCCTTCGGTTTATGTAGACACCGGATAGGGTTAGGGTTACACAGAGTCGGTTACAATGGTAGGAGATCTTGAATATCCGCATCACCAAGCTTGCCTTCCATGCCAAGGAAAGTCCCATCCGCACACGGGACGAAGTCTTCAATCTTGTATCTTCATAGTCCTGGAGTCCGGCCGAAGGTATAGTCCGGCTATCCATACACCCCCTAATGCAGGACTCCCTCAGTAGCCCCCGAACCAGGCTTCAATGATGACGAGTCCGGCGCGCAGATTGTCTTCGGCATCTTAAGGCGGGTTCTTCTCCAAATTTCGTGTACCTGTAGGAATAATGTCCTATTTTTGTAATGTAGCGCTCCTCGGCTTCCACGCCCAATAATGGCCATCTTCCACGTGTCAAACGAATGCGAAAAGCCGGGGTGTTTTTACATCCACACCCTTAGCCGCATAAACGAGTCGCCTATTTAACGGGATGGGGATTCAGATCCAAACCACATCTTCTCCTCACCGCGAGTTATCATCAGAGCGCCTCCAGCAAGGGTCCATTCCAAGATGGCCAGCCGTCGCAACTCCTCCCCTCGCCCTTCCGGTCCTAAACCCGGACACTGGGAGAGTTGCTCCATCCCGCACAGCGAGTTAGTGTCGCTTCAGGCCAAGGGATTTCTCCCTCAGGCTTATATGGTCCCGGTCCGAGCCGGACTTGCCACCTATAATGGCGGAAAACAAGCGGAGAGCACCCCCAATCCCTCTAAGGGAGAGCGGGTGTGCCTCGTCCCCTATCTAGTAAGGGGACTGGGATTTCCAATTCATCCATTTCTCCGTGGGCTTGTGGAGTTCTACGGCCTCCAGCTGCACAATCTCACGCCCGCCTCCATACTGCATATTGCGTGCTTCGTCGCCCTTTGCGAGCTACTTTTGGGTGTTGAGGCTCATTTCGCGCTGTGGAAGAGGATATTCTTCCTGGTGCCCCGTTCCCAAGAGGGGTCTGTATATCAAGTGGGCGGAGCCGATGTATGGCGCATCGCCGGGACCGAATACCTATCCGGAACCCCAAAGAAGGTGTCCGAGGACTGGCCTTCGGAATGGTTTTACATAGATGATCTCCCGCTACCGGACCCTATCCGGGTCGGTCCCCCTGAGTTCAACAGTGCTCCATTGAAGAAACGCTTGAGCTGGCGTCCGCGGAGCTCTCAGAGAGAAAGCGACAGAGACGTCCTTCACCTGATGGGCCGGATAAGACTGTTGGCTCATTCCGGACTGACCATGATTGGAGTCACGGCTGCATGCATTATGCGGGGGGTGCAGCCGCTTCAATATAAAGGCCACCCCATGTGGGATTTTAACGGGGAGGATGACGCCACCCGTTACGGTCGTAAGGGGCCAGCCTCAGTTGCCGCTCTGGTAAAGATTTTATCCTCTTTGTACAAGGGAGAAAAGGAGGAATTCCTCCGCGTCAACCCGCGGGCCGGATTTACTATGTACGATCCTCCAAGTTGGGTAAGTGAGCAATTGCGCTTGCCCGTTTGTTTTATACTCCCACGGTTAGATATGTAGTCTAACGACTTCAATGCAGGAACTGCGATAGGAGGTAAAGGATATACACAGCCGCCCTCCACAGCCCGAGGACCCAGAACGGTCCCTCGATCCGGACTCCGAAGAGGATCCGGACATATCGGTGGAGCTTATCGACGGGGTGTTCCATCATCTAAGCAAGGATAATACCTTGGTAGCCATTACGGCTGATTACCCAGGGTTAATCCCAGCCTCCCAGGTGACAGAAACCGGAGTCTCATTCCCTTGAGAGAGATCCGATTCTCGTGTATTCTGGTGTTTCTGACGACAACCGTGTTTTGCAGGGGAGATTTCTGAGGCGGGAGGCCGAACCTGCGGCAGCTAGCCAACGAGGGGCCGCAGGGCCCCGTGGGGCAAAAAGGAATGTAGTCCGGACTGAGATGTCGGTGCAAAGGTATAGCATGCCCTCTGTTTCCCTGGTGTTATTCCTTCAGGGCATATTAACGTTCGTGCTATCTTTAGGACGAAGAGACCTCGCCGGACTACACTCGGAGAGGTTGCCAATCGCGCCTCCACCAGCCAGGCTCCAACGTCTGGCCAGGAAGCAAAGGCGAGCACAAGGCGCGCACCAGACGCTCCTCCGACAAAGGATGCGGACAGGCTGTCTGCCACAAATTCTGAGGTGGAGAGTGCCATGAACCACAGGCGTCGCCGGACAGTTCTACGCGATGCTTGTTTCTCCCAAGAGGCTTTAGATGCGGGTAAAAGACGCGTACCTCTGTGCCGCTCAAAATGGCTTAGCCAGAGCCACGGAGCAGTATGTAAAAGACATACGGGTAACAAAATTTTGGTCAAATATATATATATATATATATACCAGTAGCCCCCGAGACTTGAATCAGTTAGAATAACTGATTTAAGGATCATTTATTGTGCAGGTTCTTACAGAGAAGAATACGTATTGTCCCAGGAGCTGGAAAAGTGCAGGGCCCAACTGGAGGCCACACTAGCCGCGACAGGTGAGCCGAAAGAGACCCCCTTAGGTAAGATACACTTCGAAAGATTAGTATTGTGCGCCGTGGGTGCAAATCTGGCAAATCATATTGCAGATGGCGCCAGACTCGATCCGGAAAAGCAACAACTCTTACGCCAGCTAAAAGCCGGTGAGAGTACGTTGACAAAGGTGAGGCGAGAGAAGAATGATCTTCAGGATGCCAACACCAAGCTAGACGTCGAACTTAAATATGGTCGTGGCCAGCTGTCGGACTCTATTAAGGAGAATCAGCGGCTTCGACGCGACATATTTAGTAAGTGCTTGAACGAACTTTGAAAAAAGAGTTCGGCGAGGAAGTCGACTAACAGAGTAATGTCTGTAGGTATGCTCACAGGTCGTCCTGTAGAGGAGATGCCCAGTTCTACAGGTGACCTTCTTCCCGAGCTCTTGCAACGGCATGAGCGAGTTCGGCAGGCGATGCGAGGCGTGGCCCAAGCCTTATGGCCTGCCCACTCCGGGCCCAAGGGCCTTGGAGAGCTTGCGGAGAAGCTGAAGGGAGCTCGGCGGCGCTTCCGGTTGTGGAAGATATCGGCCTGCCGACAAGGCGCTAGGGAGGCCTGGGCCATGGTGAAGACCCGGTTTACGAAGTCTGACCCAAACCACATGGTCGAGGTCGGACCTGTGGGGCCTGACGGGAAGGAGATCCCTGTAAGCTTAGTGTACGACCAAGTAGAGTTGGCCGCAAAGTATTCTCAGCAAGACTGTAAATTAGACAGCCTATTAGACGGTATAGAGGAGGAATACAATCAGTCAGAATGACTATGTAATTTTCAATTGACATGTGTAATTCCTTCTAGCCGGATTGTAGATCGTTTGTCATTGCCGACCTTTTCACTTCTACCTCGGGACCTGATGGTCCGGAGTGTGTCCGAATACCCGACCGGTTATGTAAGAACCGGGGTATGCATGGAGACCAGGCATAGGGGTCATTAGTGCTTTATCAGACAAGTGCCCAACTAGTTATATTATATTACATGGTTAGTAAGAAACATCTTCCAGAGAGAATAGTTCCGTTAGGGGTTCCTTTCTCTGGGAGGCATGCCATAAAGTGCATGCCCAGACTGCAAATGCAGAAAAATCATCTGGGGCATGTATACGAATAAGTAAAAAAGGTCATCTTTTAGTTCACCGACCGAATATTCCCTTAAGAACGCTAGCTTTCGGCTTCACGCAGTCTGAGGTACATATCCGGCTAACCCGGCAGTAACAATCGCAGAGGTGCTCCCTTTACCGCCTAGCCAAACAATCGGGAACGTAGGGGTAAGCACAGGAGCCAGGCAACCCAGCTTGGCCAAAACTTAAGTCATATCGATGCATACAATGGTGAAGGAAACGGTACATGCGGAAGTTTGACGCATGTGTTGGGCGTGAAGCCCGTATAAATAAGCTTCTGTTAAAGAAGCCCCCAGGTTTAATGAGCGCGAGTAGCATGTCACTTGATGAGGCTTTAAGGGCTATAGAAGAAAATAGAGGAAGGAGAGAAATGTAAGACAGAGAAATGTAAAAATAAATGGACAGAGGAAGGAGACAAACATAGAGTCCGGCGCTAGGCATAGAATCTTCGGAGACGGGCGGCGTTCCGTGGGTTCGGCTCGAGTCGGTTATCCGACGCATCTCATAGGCGGTACGCTCCACCAGTCAGGACTTGGTCGATAATGAAGGGACCTTCCCACTTGGGCTTGAGTTTGTCCTTTTCCTTATCCGGTAGACGTAGAACTAGTTCGCCAACGTTGTAATTTTTGGCCCGTACTTCTCTGCTTTGATATCTTCGAGCCTGCTGTTGATAAAATGCGGAACGAGCTTTTTCCACGTCGCGTTCCTCCTCCAAGGCGTCCAGACTGTCCTGCCGATCGAGCCCGGCTTCTCTTTCTTCGTACATGCGCACTCGAGGTGAGTCATGAATTATGTCGCAAGGCAGAACTGCCTCTGCGCCCTAGACCATAAAGAATGGTGTGTTTCTGTTGGTGCGATTCGGCGTGGTCCGCAGCCCCCAGAGTACGGAGTCGAGCTCCTCTACCCAGTGCGTGTTAGATTCCTTGAGGGACCGCACTAGTCTGGGTTTGATGCCGCTCATGATAAGACCATTTGCATGTTTGACCTGACCGTTGGTTTGTGGGTGATAGACGGAAGCATAATCGAGCTTGATGCCCATGTTTTTGCACCAGAGTTTTACCTCATCGGCGGTAAAGTTTGTACCGTTATCGGTTATGATGCTGTGGGGGACGCCATAACGGTGTACAACCCCGGATATGAAGTCTATCATAGGTCCGGATTCGGCCGTTTTAACAGGCTTGGCTTCTATCCATTTGGTGAACTTATCCACCATGACCAGTAAGTATTTTTTCTTATGGGTCCCACCTTTAAGGGGTCCGACCATGTCAAGCCCCCAGACCGCAAAAGGCCAGGTGATGGGTATAGTTTGGAGTGCGGTGGGTGGCATATGTCTTTGGTTAGCAAAAAGTTGTTAACCAACGCATCGCTGGACTAGGTCCTGAGCGTCCGCCCGGGCCGTCGGCCAATAAAAGCCTATACGGAAGGCCTTGCTAACAAGGGACCGAGCAGCGGCGTGATGACCACCGAGTCCGGCCTGAATTTCAGCCAGAAGGTTCCGCCCTTCCTCTTCGGAGATGCACCTTTGAAGGACTCTGATAGTGCTTTTCTTATAAAGCTCTCCCTCATGGACTTTATAGTCTTTAGATCGCCGCACTATGCGGCGGGCCTCGTTTTGGTCCTCTGGGAGTTCCTGCCTAGTAAGGTAGGCTAGGAATGGTTCTGTCCACGGGGCGATGACCGCCAGTTTTACGTGGGCTGAAGGTGTAATTTCGGCGGCGGAGCCTCCGATTGTGTCAGATTGTTCGACGTCGGGTAGTGCGGTTAGGTCCGGGCTGTTATCTGCGGGTTCCCCCAACCATGCTACTGATGGCTTGAATAGTCTTTCTAAAAAGATGTTGGGGGGGGACTGCATCGCTCTTTGCTCCAATGCGTGCCAGGACATCCGCTGCCTGATTGTTTTCTCGGGCTATATGATTAAACTCCAACCCTTCGAACCGAGCTGACATTTTTAGAATGGCGTTGCGGTAAGCCGCCATTTTTGGATCCTTTGCGTCAAAGTCTCCGTTTATTTGGGATATCGCGAGGTTTGAGTCCCCGTGTACCTCTAGGCGTTGAATGCCCATGGATACTGCCATCCGGAGACCATGTAGGAGGGCCTCATATTCGGCTGCGTTGTTGGAGTCCGTGTACATGATCTGGAGCACATATTGAATTGTGTCTCCTGTGGGGGACGTCAAGACGATGCCAGCCCCTAGTCCGGCCAACATTTTGGAGCCGTCGAAGTGCATGATCCAGTTTGAATATGTGCCGTACTCTTTAGGGAGCTCGGCCTCCGTCCATTCTGCGACGAAGTCGGCCAAAACTTGCGATTTAATAGCTCGCCGTGGCTTATAGGTTATATCAAACGGGAGGAGCTCGATGGCCCATTTTGCTATCCGGCCCGTTGCATCGCGGTTGTTGATAATATCGTTGAGTGGTACTTCCGAGGCTACTATTATGGAACACTTTTGAAAGTAGTGTCGTAGCTTCCGGGATGCCATGAATACCGCGTATGCAATATTTTGATAATGCGGGTACCATGATTTGCATGGGGTGAGGACAGTGGACACGTAGTAGACCGGCCTTTGAAGGGGGAGTTTGTGTCCGTCCGTTTCCTGCTCGACAACGAGCACTGCGCTGACAACTTGATGTGTTGCTGCAATGTATAATAACATTGGTTCGCCGGTGTTCGGCGCGGCCAGGACTGGGTTTGTTGCCAATATGGCCTTTATTTCATCGAGTCCGGCCGTGGCGGCATCCGTCCACTCGAAGTGTTCGGTGCGCCGAAGGAGGCGATAAAGGGGCAGTGCCTTTTCTCCCAAGCGAGAGATAAAGCGGCTTAAAGCCGCCACGCATCCGGTTAATTTCTGTATTTGTTTGAGGTCCTTTGGGATATCCAGTTGCGACAAAGCTCGAATCTTCGCAGGACTCGCTTCAATTCCTCTACCAGATACAATGAAGCCCAGAAGCTTTCCGGCTGGAACGCCGAAAACACATTTTTCCGGGTTGAGCTTGATGTCGTATTTTCGGAGGTTGTCGAATTTTAGCCTCAAGTCGTCTACTAGAGATTCGACATGTCTTGTTTTGACGACCACATCATCCACGTACGCCTCCACTGTCTTGCCGATCTGGTTTGCTAGACATGTCTGAATCATGCGCTGATATGTTGCGCTGGCGTTTTTCAGCCCGAAGGGCATTGTGTTGAAGCAGAATGGGCCGTATGGTACGGTGTGATGAATGTTGTTGCTGCTTGGTCTGATTCTGCCATCTTGATTTGATGGTAACAGGAGTATGCATCGAGGAAACACAATGAATCGTGTCCTGCTATGGCATCGATAATTTGATCGATACGGGGGAGGGGAAGGGATCCTTTGGGCAAGCCTTGTTAAGGTCTTTAAAATCGACACACAGGCGCCAGGATTTATCCTTCTTTGGTACCATCACCAGGTTTGCTAGCTAGTACGGATGTTTTATGTATCTGATGAATCCGGCCTCCAATAGCTTGGCTAGCTCCTCTCCCATAGCCTGTCTCTTGGGTTCGAAAAAACACCGAAGGGCTTGTTTGACAGGTTTGAATCCTTTTAGGATATTTAAGCTGTGTTCGGCCAGCCTGCGTGGGATTCCTGGCATGTCTGAAGGGTGCCAGGCGAAAATGTCCCAGTTCTCTCGTAGGAACTCTCGCAGTGCGGCGTCTACATTAGGGTTCAGTCGTGCCCCGATGGAAGCTGTTTTATTGGGGTCCGTTGGATGGACCTGGAATTTGACTATTTCTTCCGCTGGCTTGAAGGATGTGGACTTGGATCTCTTGTCGAGTATCACATCATCCCTTGTAACTGTGGAGCGCAGTGCAGTCAGTTCCTCAGCTGCTAAGGCTACGGATAGTGCATCCAGGGCTAATGCGGCTGTCTTGTTTTCGGCGCAGAGTGCTATGTCCGGATCACTAGCGAGAGTGATAATTCCGTTCGGCCCGGGCATCTTGAGCTTCATGTACCCGTAATGGGGTATTGCTTGGAAGATTGCGGATGCTTCCCGCCCTAGTACGACATGATATCCACTGCTGAACGGGGCCACCTGAAATGTGACCTCTTCGGATTTGTAATTATCCGGCGTGCCGAACACCACATCTAGTGTGATTTTTCCTGTGCATCGCGCGGGATTATTCCTCTAAAGGTTGTGCTGCTTCGCTCAACACGGCTCCAGTCTAATCCCATTTTTTGAAGGGTTTCCTCATAAATGAGGTTCAATCCGCTGCCTCCATACATGAGTACCTTTGTGAGGCGAAAGCCGTCCACTATTGGACTAAGGACCAATGCGGCTGGTGCTCGGGTTGTTCGGAATTTAGGTTCATCACTTGCGTTGAAGGTAATAGCCGTGTGGCTCCATGGGTTTATTGTTGCTACTTGGTAGACTTCGGCAAGGCTGCGGAGTGTTCTTTTTCGCATATTGTTTGATGCGAAAGTGTCGAAGACTGTGAGAACGGTACTGGTGTCCTCGGGCTGGCTTTTTGCGGCCTACAAAATTAAGAGGTCTTCGCCAATTTTGGCCACCTGCCGGAGTATCCAACATGCTCTAAGGCTGTGAGTTGGTGTGGCGTCCTTTGTACTGTGAGTTCTACAGGGTCCATCAAGCCACCTTTCCAGTACGGTTCCATGCCCTGTAGAGGGTTTTGGCTTTTTGGTGTTTAACCCGGGTGTCTTATGATGGTGCACCCTCTTAGTTCGGACGGGATTGCTATTTAAGGCCGTATTATCCCAAAATTTTATTTCGGTTTTCCAGGCACTTTCCATCACACAGTATTTTTGTACTATGGACGCCAAGTCAGCAACGCGTGAAATATCATGACGACTTATGGCGTTAAGGATTCCCTCGTCCGTGCAATTACTGCAGAAAATTGAGATTGCGTCTCCCTCGTGGCAATCCTTTATCCTGTTCATAACCAGGAGGAATCTGGCCCAGTAATGATGTACTGTTTCCTCGGGCTTCTGCCTGATTTGGGAAAGATCGCTTATGTTCGGGCGGGCGGGTGGCGTTGAATCTGAAACCTCACCCAATCCAAGATTCGGAGGCCGAAGAGTTTTCGAACTCTGAAGTTCGGATTCTTGGATGTTGTCCAATGAATCTAGCCTGTTGCCTGATCTTAAGCTCAGGTCTTGGGTTACATCCTCCCCTCCGCGGGTATCCGGCTTGGAGGGGTCGGGAATTCGGACGTAGCTAGTCCTTAAAATAGATGAAGGGTCGCCGCACTGCGCCTCTACCACGGCGACGTGGTGGGTGGCCTGGGGAGAGTTAATTTCTCTTAGATCGGGTTTAAGCCCAACCTAGTCGTAATCCGTGGCGACCCCCAGGGCGGCGATGCGATCCAAGAGCTCGTTTACGGAGGAGAGCTCCATCGGATCTAGCTGCTCCACAAGTTCCGAGCTGACGTGAAGGTTGCTTTTGATGACCCGAGAGGTCACCGTCGGCACAACGGCCGAACAAGCGGCCATGAGAAAACCACCTAGCTGGACGGTTTGGCTGACAACCAAGGCTCCCTTAGCAACGGCGCCGTCTTTAAATACGGGAAGAGGCATCCTTCCTGATTGCGACGACATAGAGGAATTCTCAATGCAAGCACCAATATCGGTGTCAAAACCGGCAGATCTCGGGTAGGTGGTCCCGAACTGTGCGTCAAGGCCGGATGGTAACAGGAGACAAGGGACACGATGTTTTTACCCAGGTTCGGGCCCTCTTGATGGAGGTAAAACTCTACTCCTGCTTGATTAATATTGATGATATGGGTAGTACAAGAGTATATCTACCACGAGATCAAGGAGGCTAAACCCTAGAAGCTAGCCTATGGTATGATTGTTGTATATGGAGTTGTCCTACGGACTAGAACCCTCCGGTTTATATAGACACCGGATAGGGTTAGGGTTACACAGAGTTGGTTACAATGGTAGGAGATCTTGAATATCCGCATCGCCAAGCTTGCCTTCCATGCCAAGGAAAGTCCCATCCGGACACGGGACAAAGTCTTCAATCTTGTATCTTCATAGTCCTGGAGTCCGGCCAAAGGTATAGTCCGGCTATCGGAACACCCCCTAATCCAGGACTCCCTTAGTAGGAATGGAATATCTTGAGCTCAACACAAGGGTAGGTGGTTCTCTCTCGGAAAATATGTATTGGAAGTGAATATCTGTTCTGATGGCTCTCTCCATGAATGAAGAGTGGGTGGAGGGGTATATATAGCCTCCACACAAAATCTAACCGTTACACACAATCTGCCAAACTCGGTCGGACGGATTCAGCAAACCTAGTGACCGTTAGGATTTTCGGTGGGACTGAGATGCAACTCGGTAGGACCGATATGGTTAGGGTTAGGGCATAATGTAATCTCGGTGTGACCGATTACACAAACTCGGTGAGACCGATTTTGGTAATAAGCTAACCAGAGAGTTGGTCAGGTAAACTCGGTGGGACCGATTCGCTCTTTTTGGTGAGATCGAAATGTTACGAAAGGGAAACAGTGAGTTTACATTGCAATCTTGGTGGGACCGATCGCTCACTTCGGTTGGACTGAAACGTTACGAAGGGAAACAGAGAAATTGCAATCCCATCTCGGTGAGACCGAGATCCCTATCGGTGAAACCAATTTGCTAGGGTTTGTGGTAGTGGCTATGACATGTGAAACTCGGTGGCTCCGGACAGAAAGAATTGGTGGGGCCGAGTTTTACTTTAGGTTTGGGTCATATGTGGATATGGAAAGGTAGTTGAGGATTTTGGAGCATATCACTAAGCACATGAAGCAAGAGGCTCATTAAGCAACACCTCATCCCTCCTTAATTGTATTGGCTTTTCCTATGGACTCAATGTGATCTTGGATCACTAAAGTATAAAATGTAGAGTCTTGTTCTTGAAGCTTGAGCCAATCCTTTGTCCTTAATTTTGAGGGATCCACTTTCCTCATCCATGCCATGCCATCCATTGAGCTTTTCTGAAATATTCATCTTGGAATAATGTTATCTCAATGAGCTATATGTTGTTAGGAATTACCAAAACCACCCAGGGATAGTTGCACTTTTAGTCCCACAGTATAAACTAGGGCCGGTCACCTTCAGCCGACGTATCATCCAGTTAACTCTAATCAGGGCAATCTAGACGCACTAGTCCTCGACCCAATAGTTGACGGGCTCCACCTCGCACGAGTCCGTATGGACGGAGGTTTAAACCTGCTTTACCATGACACAGTGCGCAAGATGGGCATCGATCATTCGATGATCAAACCCACTAAAGCCACTTTCAGAGGCATTATACCTAGTGTGGAAGCTGGCTGTACCGGCTCTATTGCCCTTGAGGTAGTCTTCGGATCACCTGACAATTACCGTACCGAAGAGTTAACCTTCGAAATCGTCCCCTTCAGTAGTTATTATCAAGCACTGCTCGGACAACCAGCATTCGCTCGATTCAATGCGGTGCCACATTATGCCTACCGTAGACTTAAAATTCCCGGTCCACACAGTGTCATCACGGTTAATGGCAAAAACAAACTTTACCCCGGCATCAACGAATACGTCATAGCTTTAACAACAGAGGCAATGAGCAACACCTTGCAACCAAACCTCGAGTCGATGGCCAAGTTCCCGAAAACCATCAAAGGACTCCGAACTACTTCGCGGAGGGATATCCCGGCTCGTCCGGAGTTCAGTTAAACACTCCGGCGAAGGCCAGGATAGGCCACACTCAGCGGCTCAACTGCTCTCCGTCACGCAAACATTTCTTACACTTCCTTCACAGGTTCACCTCTGCGCCAACAGGGACGGACGATACGGAAGCAACTCAAAACGCGCAAGGGAATCCTTAGATATTCCCCGCGATGATCATCCGACTACACTTCGGATACACACACAACTTCTTCTTCCCTGATCTCAACAGGTTCCACAGTCATATTTCTTTTCCATTATTACCTGTCTTATACGCATCCACGTACTATTCAAATAAAATATGTGGATTTGTATGACACTTTTCTAATGTCATTTCTTACTAAAACTCTTTTGTCGAGTGACACCCGTACACCGCGATATGCCTTTAAACAGGCAAGGGGCTTTGTTTTACCCACTAAAGTCCGAACACCTTCGTGGAAGTTCGACACCCCAAACTTATAACACTATATGCATCAGCTCCGAACCATGTCTTGGGTCAATAGTTGGGTTTTCCTGGCTCCCATGTTTTGTTACCTTACGTTCCGCTATATCGGCTAAGGTAGCGTTGGCAGAACTACTGTGATTGTGTCCCAGTTCTTCCAAACGAGCACCTTAGTAGAGAAAGCCGAAAACTGACTGTCATGATACGGCGAGAGCTGGTCAGCTGTTTGAGAAGTCATAAAATCTTTAAGGATTTCTCCCGCATAATGCCATAACCAATGCAGAGTGTGAGGGATCAGTTTTTCTCCGATCAGGTGCTTATAGAGCCCCTAGTACGGTCTTCCGAACACTAGGGGTTGCGCCTACCTTACTAAAGCTCCTATGGCCAAGTGAGAGTGATAAAGCCCTATAGTGCGATTGCCTGGTTCCTTGTGCTGAGCACCTCCTTCGAAGGACCCAAAAAACTGGGATAAAGAGTGCTCAGGTTTATCCCGAACACCCCAGTACTTCTTACGTGGGGGCACAAGCCGATGACTGGCCAACTCTCAGGTTTAATATATAAAATGGCCGCATAGGAGGGTAAACTTTTATATAACAGGAAAATAATTGACCTTGTTCAAACATTACAAAGGACAACATGATTGGAATTCATTGAATATAATGTCCTTGGCGCATAGCTCCGCCACAAGGTAGGATCCTTTCAGGACACCTTCATAATATAATTCGGGCTTCCGGTGATCCTTCCCCTCTGGCGGCCCTTCGGTCATCAGCTTCTCAGCATCCATATTCCCCTAGTGCACCTTCGCGCGGGCGAAGGCCATTCGCGCACCCTCTATGCAGGCCGACCGCTTGATGACGTCAAGTCGAGGGCAAGCGCTTACAAGCCGCTTCACGAGCCTGAAATAGCTACCTGGAATCGGCTCGGCAGGCCACAGCCGGATAATCAAATCCTTCATGGCTAGTTCTGCCGCCTTATGCAGTTCGATCAACTGTTTCAGTTGATGGACAAAGGGCACCGGATAATTCGATGCCAAATACTGCAACCAGAAGATCTTATCTGCAGTGTTCCTTTCTTCGGCTTGGTAGAATTGGGCGGCATCTGATATACTGCGGGGTAGCTTTGCAAATACCCCTGAGAAATCCAGATTTAAAATTAGAAACATAGTTTTCCCCTCAAATACTTTCTTTCCATGGAAAAAGCCTCACCTGCCGCGATCTTTCTCGCCTCTTGGATCCCCTGCAGGGCGCTTTGGGTTTCTCCCCGGGCATCGCTCTGGCCTGATACGCCTTGGTGAGTTCAGATTCTTTCTCCATCAAACTCTGCTCCAAGGTCTCGCATTTCCTCACGGCCTCATGCAGCTCTTGCTCAGCTTTAATAACCTTGGCCTCGTGCTTCTGACGAAGAGCCTACTCTGTGGCTGCCTTTTTCTCGGCCTTAGCCACAGCCTTCGTAAGGGCTTCAACTTCGGTCACAATCCCTAGCGCAAATCATGAAGCTTATTTCATACCGAAAATTCATTGTCAACAAACGCGAACAAGACTTGTGCACACCTTGTTTATCTCTCAATTGCATTTTCAATTGGCCAAGATCTTCTTGGGCCCGCTCTAGACTTCGATTTAGTGTGGAGATCTCCGCAGTATGAGAAGCAGCAGCCGCCATAGACGCCTGCTTATAACAGAAGAGAAATAGATGTCATTCAATGAGTCTTCCTGCAAACATAAAATTCGATCCTCTGTCTGGTTCTTTCCTTTCACCGAACAACGTATCAGGGGCTAGTATGTATACTATGACACTCTTTGAAAACTCATAAAACACACCTCAAAGCTTTTTATAAGGTTGGTACAACCTCCATTCAGTCCACTCTCAGCAGAGTGAACCTTCTCAATCACAGCACCGATAAGGGCACGGTGTTAATCGATGATGGTGACGCCCTTCAGCGCCACCAATAAAGCATTTGACGCCTCTGGTTGGACAGAGGTCGCCGGTACACCTCCTCCAACTGAGAAAGGCTGCCCGCTCAATTCCGGAGCCGTGTTGGTCTCCGGAATGGCATCCGGCTGGGAGTCGAATTCAAGATGGCCCCCGCCGTCAGCTCTCATGGGAATCTGCTTCCCCATGTGTTCGACCGCTGAAGTTTGACCTCCAGGTGCCGCCTTCACGGTTTTTTCCACTCCTCCTAGGCCGAGGTCCCTCCGGGACGAAGCCTCGGTGGTATTCACCTGTTTGGAGGAAGGGGCCTTCGGGGGCATCCCGCTTTCCATAGCATCCGAGCTCAGCAAATCCTCTAATGTGGATTGTTCGGCACGGGGCCTCGCCGAACTACAAAACATATGGTCAGGTTAAAATATTACGCCATGATGAGTCTGGATGCATAAGCATGTTCGGACTGTATATACTCATGGGTTCTACAGGGGCTGGGACCTGGGGTCCCATGCCGGGCCGCTGTCGGTGGCGGCAGTGAACTCCTCTAGGAGAGGAGCTTTTCCCCTTTTGGGCAACTCGGCCTCCAAGTGTGTGGAGGCCATCCTTTTCTTTCTTTGCCTTGCAGGGGATTCATCTTCCTCCTCCTCCTCATCCTCTTCGGAGAGGGAATAGGCATCAGAGCCTTCGTATATTGTGTCTGAAGTGCCGCAGCGACGAAGGCCGCCCTGAGTCTTTTTGGCCTCCTTCTCGGCCGTCTTCTTCGGCACCTTGTAAGGCGCCGGGACAAGCATCTTCGTCAGAGGAGGGACGGCCGGTTCATTGGGAAGCAGGGATGGACAATGGATCCGCTCTGCCTTCTTCGTCCAGCCCTAGGAGAATTATGGAAAGCACATTAATCGCTTCCTTTGGGTCATGTGGGCAAAAAATACGATTACTCACCGAACTTGTAGAGCGGGACAGTTGGTACCCACGGTCTTCGGCGGAGTCCGGCCATGATTTGGTGGACTTGAAGAGCACCTTCAAGATGTCCTTGTGCGAGGAGCCGAAAAGCTCCCGCAAGGTTTGGTGCTTGGCCGGGTTGAATTCCCAAAGATTGCAAGTCCGGTTTTGACAAGGCAGGATCCGGCGAACTAACATCACCTGGACCACATTGACAAGTTCAATGTTCTTGTCTCCCATATCTCTAACACGCATCTGGAGCATCGACAATTCGTCGGACGAGGACCAGTTCAGGCCCTTCTTGACCCAGGATGTGAGCCGCAGGGGGCACCGGATCGAAACTCAGGAGTAGCGGCCCATTCTGTGCCGCATGGCTCGGTGATGTAAAACTACTGTTGTTGCTACTCCTTGAAGGAATCATTAAAGGTGCATGTTGTCCATATAACATTGGGCATCTTGCTCACCATAGCACCCCCGCACTTGGCGTGCTCGCCACCCACTACCATGGGCTTCACGTTAAAAATCTTCAGCCATAATCCAAAATGTGGCGAGATGCGGAGAAAGGCCTCACACACGACAATGAACGTCGAAATGTTGAGGAAGGAATTAGGGGACAGATCGTGCAGTTCGATCCCATAATAAAACATGATGCCGCGAACGAACGGGTGGAGGGAAACCCTAGCCCGCGGACAAAGTGAGAGAGGAATACAACCCTCTCATGGGGTTCCGGGGTAGGGACGATCTGTCCCGCCGTCGGGAGACGTTGGCTGATTTTCTTGGCCAGATACCCGGCCTCCTGAAAATTTTTGATATCCTTCTCCTGGACGGTAGAGGCCATCCATCTGCCTCCTGCTCTGGATCCGGACATTTTCGGAAGGCCTTTGTGGGAAGAGAAGATGAACGCTTGGGCATTGGAGCTTGAGCGGAGGGGAATGGATCGGGAAGGAGAAAGCGTGGGTGCGAAAGGGAGTCCTTATCCCCTTATAAAGGCAGCAGGGATTCTGCGCCTCCCCACTTGCCTAGTAAAACCGCTTATTCCTCAAGCGCCGTAATTGATGTCACGATTGGGTTACCCACACCCTTATTGATGAGAATCCCATGATAACAGGACACGATCTTTGCTTCGACAAGACGTGCCAAGAAAACCGCCTCGCAATATGTGCAGTAGCTGGTTGAGAAAAACGGGTCGAATAATGACCGGGCTATGGTATGATGTCGTGCTGCCAAGCGTGTCAGCATATTAGATTTGTGGAAATATTATTCTCTCTACGATGGTATGTGGAATTTGTTTTGCAGAGCCGGACACTATCTTTGTGTTCAAAACCTTCTATGGAGTATTTGGAGGAAGAACCCACCTTGCAATGTCGAAGACAATCTGCATGCCGGACTCATCATCATTGAAGCCTGCTTTTGGGGCTACTGAGGGAGTCCTGGATTAGGGGGTCCTCGGATAGCCGGACTATATACTTTAGCCAAACTATTGGACTATGAAGCTACAAGATTGAAGACTTCGTACCATGTCCGGATGGGACTCTCCTTGGCGTGGAAGGCAAGCTTGGCAATACGGATATGTACATCTCCTCCCTTGTAACCGACTCTGTGTAACCCTAGCCCCCTCCAGTGTATATATAAACCGGAGGGTTTAGTCCATAGGACAAGAACAATCATACCATAGGCTAGGTTCTAGGGTTTAGCCTCTACGATCTCGTGGTAGATCAACTCTTGTATTACACATATCATCAAGATCAATCAAGCCGGAAGTAGGGTATTACCTCCATCGAGAGGTCCCGAACCTGGGTAAACATCGTGTCCCCCGCCTCCTGTTACCATCTGCCTTAGACGCACAGTTCGGGACCCCCTACCCGAGATCCGCCGGTTTTGACACCGACACAAACCCTCGATGCACCATGCAAGTTTCATAGTGGCGCGAAGCCGTCCAACCACACCACTCGGAAGTGTCACTGGCTCACCCGAATCGCCAAGGGTGAAGGATTGGTGCCTCCTCCACCAGCCGGCCCACCACCGCCGCCTCCTTTCCCGCAGCAGGCGGCCCGACCAGTCGCCGCTATTCAAGATGAGTACCCAGAAGAGCAACGAGCCTACGTCGTCTTCACTAGTGTGGCTGACGACAGGCGCAGTCGATGCCAACAGTCTCGAGAAGTGAATGATGTAGCCTCTGAAGCCCCAGAGTTCATGCATTGATCAGAGAAGCCGATTAGTTGGAGCCGAGCGGACCACCTGAAAGTGATGCCTTCCCCAGGGTCCTACGCTCTGGTGTTGGATGCTACCTTTGCTACAAAGAGAAGAGCATATCGTTTTTCCCGAGTCCTGATAGGTGGTGGTAGCAGCATCAACATCTTGTACCGCGACACCTTGGAGAAGTTGAACATCAAGCTGAAGCATCTCCTGCCCAGTCGGACTGTTTTCCATGGCATAGTCCCTGGCCTTTCTCACTCACCAATCCGCAAGATCAAGATAGATGTCCTCTTTGGGGACAAAGATCATTTCCGCCGAGAGCCCGTCTGGTTTGAAGTAGTTGACCTCGAGAGACCTTACCACGCACTGCTTGGCGACCTGCCCTGGACAAATTCATGGCGGTGTCGCACTATGCTTACCTCAAGATGAACATGCCAAGCACCAAAGGGGTTATTACCATCTTCAGAGATTACCAGAAGTCGTCCACCAGTGCGGCCGCTAGTAGCCGGCTGGCCGAGTCCCTTGTGATCGCTGCCGAGAAGCGGCTCCTTGACCGAGTGGTGGCAATGGCCGGCAAGCAGCCGGACATGTCCCCTGACCCCAATGAGTCGGAAGCTGAAGGTTCCTTCAAGCCGGCCAGGGAGACAAAGAAGATACCGTGGGACCCAAAGCACCCGGAGAGGTACGCTGTCATAGGTGCAAACCTTGACAGCAAATATGAAAGCGAGCTCGTTGATTTCCTCCGTGAGAATCGGGACATCTTTGCATGGTCTCCTAAGGACATGCCGGGTGTTCCGACGGATCTCGCCGAGCACAAGCTACACATCCGACCTAACGCCAAACTATTCAAGCAACCCCTCCGCCGCCTGTCGAAAGAGAAGAAAAGAATTGTTGATGAAGAGATAGCCAACCCAGTACTTGTGCTGAGGAAGAACAACAAGTGGCGCATATGTATTGATTATACTAGCCTCAACAAGGCTTGCCCTAAAGATCCATTTGCCTTGCCACGGATTGACCAAGTGATAGACACCACAGCCGAATGCGAGCTGTCGAGTTTTTTGGATGCATATTCAGGGTACCACCAGATCAAGTTGGACACGGCTGATAGGCTGAAGACCTCTTTCATCACGCCATTCGGAGCCTTCTGCTACCTGACAATGACGTTCGGCTTGAGGAATGCCGGTGCCACATTTCAGCATTGCATGCAGAAGTTCCTCCTGAAGCAACTCGGCCGAAACACCCATGTCTATGTGGATGATTTGTGGTGAAAACAGAGAAGCGAGGGACCCTCCTAGAAGATCTCAAGGAGACTTTTGAAAATTTGCGCCCATTTTGGATCAAGCTCAACCCAGAGAAGTGCATGTTCGGAGTACCAGCCGGCCAGCTCCTCGGCTTCCGTGTCTCTGAACGCAGCATCGAGTTTAACCCCGTGAAGATCAAGGCCATTGAGAGAATGGAGAAGCCTACCCGACTGAGAGATGTCCAAAAGTTTACCGGCTGCCTGGCGTCCATCAGCAATTTCATCAGTCGGCTCGGCGAGGAGGCACTTCCCCTGTACTAGCTCCTTAAGAAAACCACTCACTTCGAGTGGAATGACAAGGCGTATGAGGCTTTTCTCCAGCTCAAGAAGATGTTGACCATACCGCCTGTCCTGGCCGCGCCGGCTGCTAAGGAGCCCATGCTCCTCTACATCTCCGACACCAGCCGGGTGGTCAGCACAGTTATAGTAGTTGAGCGCAAGGAAGATTGCAAGGTTCTGCTGGTCCAGAGACCGGTCTATTATCTGAGTGAAGTGTTGTCGGCTTCCAAGCAAAATTACCCCCACTACCAGAAGATGTGCTATGGCGTGCACTTTACCGCCAAGATGTTAAAGCCATATTTTCAGGAGCACCCCATCACGGTTGTTTGCACTGCCCCGCTTGCTGAGATCATATGCAGCCGTGATGCTTCAGGCCAAGTGGCCAAATGGGCCATCAAGTTGGCCCCCACACCATCTTCTACCGGCCTCGTACTACCATCAAGTCCCAAGCACTGGCCGACTTCCTCGTCGACTGGGCCGAGACCCAGTACCTGCCGCCAGCACCGGACTCCACCAATTCGTGGATGCACATTGATGGTTCGAAGATGCACACCAATTTGGGAGCCGACATTGTCCTCACCTCTCCCAAAGGCGACAAGCTCAGATACACGCTGCAAATCCATTTTGCCACCTCCAACAATGTGGCCGAGTACGAGGCACTAGTACACGGACTCCGGCTTGCCAAAGAACTCGGGATTCGCTCGATTTTGTGCTACGGTGACTCTGACTTGGTGGTCCAGCAGTCATGTGGCGACTGGGATGCCAAGGATGCAAACATGGCGAGCTACCGCTTCCTCGTCCAGCAACTCAGCGGATATTTTGAAGGGTGCGAGTTCATTCACGTGCACGAAACGACAACGAGCAAGCAGATGCCTTGTCACGGATTGGCTCCACCCTGCAAGCCTTACGAGCCGGCGTCTCCCTCCAGTGCCTCCGCAAGCCATCGATCAAGCCTTCTCCAGAATCAGACTCTGTCTTCGTGCCAGCTGCTCCTGAAATAGTCGGATCCGACTCAAAGGCTGCAGCAGTCGGCTCGAGGACTACGGCTGGCGGCTCGGGGACTGCAGCAGTCGCACCCGGCCCAGGGACTTCAGATCTCGGCCCGGGGACTGCAGTAGTCGGCTCGGGGACTTCGGCAGTCGGCTCGGGGACTTCAACAACACAGCAGGTGGTGGCCGACTCCAACCCGCCGCCTCCCAACTCAACCGCCCTCGTACAAGTGGCCATAGTGGCGGTAGAAGAAATTCAAGCACCATCATGGGCAGAGCCCATCCTCAAGTTTTTGGTGAACAAAGAGCTACCAACCGACGAGATCTTGACCCGACAGGTGCAACATTGGGCAGCAGCATACACCATCGTCAATAGGGAACTTGTGAGGCGCAGTGTCACTGGTCTGTACCAGCGCTGCGTAGAGCCGGAGAAGGGCCAAGCAATCCTCAAAGATATCCACCAAGGCGAGTGTGGCCACCACGCGGACTCAAGATCACTTGTGGCCAAAGCTTTTCACCATGGTTTCTTATGGCCGACTGTTCTAGAAGACACCAAAGACTTGGTCAAGAAATTCAAAGGATGCGAAAAGTTCAATTCGAAGTAACATCTGCTGGCTTCAGCACTCAAGACCATTCCCCTTGCCTGGCCTTTTGCCGTCTGGGGACTGGACATGGTGGGACCATTCAAGACAGCACGCGGCGGCATGACTCATCTACTCATCGCCGTGGACAAATTCAACAAATGTATAGAAGCAAAGCCAATCAAGAAGCTGAACGGTCCGACTGCAGTGACTTTCATCGCAGACATCACCACTCGGTACGGTGTACCTCACAGCATCATCACCGACAAGGGCACGAATTTTGCCAAAGGCGCCTTGGCCTGTTTCTGTGCGACGCGGGGCATCCGACTGGACTTAGCGTTTGTTGCCCATCCACAGTCAAACGGCCTCATTCTATCCGGAATCAAGCCCCAACTGGTCAAGCCTCTGGAGCGTTCAGCCGGCTACTGGCTCGACGAGCTACCGGTCGTCCTCAAGAGTCTACGCACCACTTCGAACAAGTCAACTGGCTTCACGCCCTTCTTCCTTGTATATGGTGTCGAGGCTGTCATGCCAACTGACATCAAGTTCGACTCACCTCGCGTCACCATGTACACGGAGGCGGAGGCAAAGGATGCACGAGAAGACGACGTCGATCTGCTGGAAGAGGGCCGGCTGTTGGCACTCAGTCGGTCCGCCATCTACCAGCAGAGTCTACGCCGCTACCACAGCAGGAAGGTCAAGCCAAGATCCTTCCAAGAGGGAGACCTTGTGCTCCGGCTGATCCAGCGAACAGCCGGCCAGCACAAGCTTTCGGCCCCATGGGAAGGCCCTTTCATCATCAGCAAAGCCTTGGGCAACGACTCCTACTACCTGATCGATGCCCAGAAGCCCAGGGCACGCAAAAGAGACGATTCCTGCAAGGAAACAGAGCGCCCATGGAATGCAAATCTCCTTCGAAGATTTTACAGTTGATGCAGTATGTACCATGCTACCTTTCGTATTAACTACGAAGACTTCGGGTCCCTCGAGGAGCACTCGCGGACTGCCCCTTTTTATCTATATGATAAGTATTATGCCTATGAATCTGTTATTTCTTTCGTCCGCCTAAAACCGGGTTCGACCAGTCGGCCAAGGGGCTTGCCTCCTTGTACTATGTCAGTATTTCCTGCATTCGGACAAGTAGTGTGCCGGCACCTAAGCCCCCTCTTGCCACAAGCCGCAGCTCGCAGAGCGACAGTTCGCTTGGCAAGAGTTAGAGGCAAGAAACGGGTGCTCACATGAAAAATGGCTAAGGACCAGAACATTGACATAGGACAAGCTGGCCTCTCGCCTCACCGACCGGCTGTCGAGTAGCCGGCCGGCCGTGTCACAGCCCTAGAATTTGTTTGCAGATAGTTGCATAAGCATCGATGCCTCATGTCTAAATTTATTTCAAAATTGAAATGGGGATTGGCCAAACACTAGCACCAAATGAAACTCAAATAGGTTCAAGTAAAATATTTTTCAATGAATCCAAAATGCTCTTGAGAAAAGTTCATCATTTTTGAATTGGGCCAAAACCTCTGCCAAAAATGGTGCATATTTTTCTAGGCCATTCTGAATTTTTGAATTAAATCATATTGTATTTGACTTTGGGCATTTAAATACTATAAATAATTTTAGTCCGCAAATAATGCTGGAATTATTTGTGGGGCACTGAATTAATTCAGAAGTGTCCATGATTATTTCCAGGATTTTAGGAAATGCCATAGTATCTATCCTAAAGCTCAAAACCTACAACAGAAATTAGAAAATAGAAAGAAATGAGAGAGAGAAAACTTACCTGGCCCAATCCTACCTGGCGGTGCAGTTGACCGGCCCAGCCCACAACCGCAACACCCGTGTCGTCTTCCTCCCTAGACAGAAGGACGAGCACGTGCTCGCTGCGCGCTGGCCACGCGCCGCGCCACCTCCTGCTTCCGCCACTACCCCGACGCGCCTATGCGCGCCACGCAACCCCCTGATCACTCTCCCCCTCTCTCCCGTGTCTCTCCCTCGTCTGCCCCTCTCCCCCGAGCACCACCGAGCGGAGCTCGTCGCTGCCGACACCATTCACCTTGGCCACCGGCCCTCCCTCGCCCATCAAGCGTGTCCACGAGAACAGTCGCGGCTCCGTATTCCTCCTCGACGACCCATGCAACCGCGGTGCACCATAGTGTCTGCATCGCTCTATTCTTCAACCTTGGCCCGCTCGCCACCTCTGACGTCTCCCCCGAGCCGTTGGGCCCTCCAACTGACCCCATGTGAGCCCCGCCATCGTTCAACCCTACTCCCGTTCTCTTTTCCTCTCTCTGGCCGCCGATTCCATCAAGGCCGAAACTCACCGCCACACGAGCTCGATGCCGATGTCACTCCGGTAACCATTTGACGCGCACCATCGTCCAACGAACTCGAGGCTGCACGTAGAGCATGGCTAGCGCGTTAGTTGGTTCGTTTGCGCGCTGCAACTCCAAACCCGCAACTCACCCGAGAGCTGGTCACCGACCAAACGCTCGCCAGCGTCATTCCCGGCCACTCATCCAGCTGGCCGTAGGACCAAGCCACGCGCCCAACCGACGTCTGTGGCGCCGTTCCGAGCGCCTCTGCTGCTCTGTTTGGTCGCCGACAACTAACCCCAGCGGTCGCTGACATGGCACCATCATTAGCGCCTAACTAACCCCCTAGAGTCACTGACAGTGGGCCCGCCCCTCTTAATTATTAGTTAGGTTTAGTTTAGTGCTAATTAACCTAGATTAGTGCTTAACCTAACACTAACTAACTCTGTTAGTTAGATGTGTCACTGACCAGTGGGCCCCACTAGTCAGGTTTGACCTGGACGGCGCCTGTTGACCTGTTGAGGTCAGCATGACGCAATGCTGACAGAGTAATAGGTTTTTATGGATTTATTTTTACTCGGGAAATTCTAGAAAATAGTGCTAACTTCTAAAAATCATATAAATTTATCTGTAACTCCAAATGCAAAGATTTATATATGAAAAATGATCAGAAAAATCCAATCTATCTATCTGTATTGGTTTCATGCATGTTAAAGCAACTTAACCCTGCTGTTTATATCAGAACATGATAAACCACTATTTAAATTCATAAGATGAGTTTGGGGTTGAACCTTTGGTTCCAAATGGCTCAAACCCATCTAGTTGTAGTTGCATTAGCCCAACACACTCATTTTGCCCTGTCATGTGCATGCATAAGATTGTTGCACATCGCCATGTATTGATTGTGTTACCGGTGTATTCTCCGTGGTAGGTTCTGCTCCCGAGGACATTCACGAGTATCCAGTTGAAGGGCAGTACCCCTCGACCACTTTGTCAGGCGAGCAAAACTGTCAGGACCGGATTTTCGGGATATTAATTTTCCAAAAAATGGCCCTTGTGCTCACCAGCCCCTGGATTACTGTTAGCTGATGAGGCACCAACTTGATACAGAAACTCCAAGCAAAATACAATATATGTGGTACAAGACCATTCTGGCCTATGAGTACAACAAACGGTTTCTAGTGGTTGATGGCAGAAGCGGTTTGCGGATCATCAGCGTCTATGGGACTCCATTTCCCACAGGAACAGCTGACCTGGATAACTCCTATCTTCACGAGGCTGATATCAATATTGCGTAGGTTCCGGGGCTGTCATCGCAACGCTCCTCTCCATGTAAGAAATCTGGCCAAGACAATAGCCAGGGACAAGCCAGTGAGTACTTTCAATGTACTCGCAAACATTAAGAACACATGTATAATATAACCACTGATTATCATGCTTTGAAATATTCTATGATCACTTCGTCGGTTACGAAATAAAATTCATGACGCACGCAAGCAGGTCATTCAAATAAAATATGAATAAGCAATCAGGGAAAAGAAATAAAATGCACCGATCGGGTGTCTGAAGCGACGCCTCGAAAGGATAATAATATAAAGCATGCCTCAGTCGGGCGTCTGCGCGACGTAACATAAAGGGCTTATAAAGTAAATAAGTAACAAACATGCCATAGTCGGGCATCTCCGCGACACCACATAAAGGGCTTATAAGGTAAATGAATAACAAGCATGCCACAGTCGGGCGTCTCAGCGACACCACATAAAGGGCTCATAAGGTAAATGAACAACATGCATGCCACTGTCGGGCGTCTCAGGGACACCACATAAAGGGCTTATAAGGTAAATGAATAACAAGCATGCCACAGTCGGGCGTCTTAGCGACACCACATACAGGGCTTATAAAGAGTAATCACAGTGAATATCCAGGAAGTAGAACCGTCCCAGGGATACTCAATAATTCAAATAACGTAGATGGTTAGTCCATAATAATAGTAATCATAATCATCCCGTGTCACAAGTCATGATCCATGTTGTGATTTAGCAATCTTTCCTCCGAAGACCGACACTTGACCCATCCCAGACTGTAGTCCTTAACCATGGACACGGCTATTCGAATAGATATAATCTCTGCAGAGGGTGTACTCTTTACCCACTAGCAACGGATTCCTTTAGTCCATCGGGACTAATTCCGTCTACGGTCTTTCATTCGAAAACACACCTGACCGCACACACCAGCTTAACTTACCGGTGTCTGGAATCACCCACGACACCCGTCAAGCGAAACTCTAAGTGGGGAGGCTACAACCTAGTTTAGCATGGGATCAAACTTATATCACATGCTCTAAGGGGTGCCCCCTCTCGGTCCCAACCGGAAACACCCATGCCCCCAGACCAAGTGGCATGCCTATCGGATGCAGCCGGTATCTTTCACCATGGCCTCTCTGTATGGTGTGTGCTAGGACAGGGGTTGACAATTTACTGAACCGTACCCTACATGTGGTAGGGACAAGTGGTAGTACGAAACAACTATGGGGGTTACTGGAACAAGACCCGATCTATGGTCGACTTAGGAGGTTAAAGCATTTCCTGCATGGTTAGTACAAGAATTATATTTCACATCCATCAGACAAAACCACCACTCATCATACCTCCCCATGCCCCACCGGACATAACCGTCTCGACGAAGGGTTAGGGACAAGCTCGTGTCTACCCAAGACAGAGACTTTCCCAGATCCCTCCCGGTAGGTATGAGAGGCATATGAGGGTGATTGCTATCACAAACATATCAAATACAAACAGCATGGAATCATCAATATGCACTTATGAGTATGATCGTATCATCGCATAAAATAACGAAATCTCCGAGACAAGGTAGGGTTGGAACCATATCAACAACACAAGACAACATTATGCGAGGGTTCAGAATGCTTGCCTTCAAGTTGTGGAGAGGCAGGGTGCATTCCAAAACTTTTTGTAAGTTTTCTTCTCTCTCCATAATCCTATTTTAAGAAAATTTGAATCATCACATAGTTTAAAAATAGTACAAAAAAGTTGTTTGGAATTTTTTACTTAAACATGAAAATAAACTAGACAGAATTTGGGGAACAACAGAAAAAGAATCAATTCGATTGGACTTATATTTAAAAAGTTATAGCCAGTTAAAATTCTGTTTTTAAATAAAACTAGAAAAAGAAAACATTTCGGGGGCTTACGCTTTCTTCTAGCGAAGGCATATTTGGAGGAATACGGCTCCACTTAAAACACGTTTCGGTGGGGCTGGGTCACTGATAGTGGGTCCCTTGGGCCCACTTGTCAGCTTTGATTAGTCGCCCGCGCCTCCTTCCTCCTCTGTCCGAGCGGGGCGGGGCTCCGGCGATCGCCGCCGACGAACGGCGGCTCCCCACGGGGTCCCGAGGGCAGGGATGGATCCGCCAGTCCAGGGCGGTCCTCCCAGTGGTCGCTAGGATGGTGGGGGTGGAGGGAGTCGTCGGCGGCCAGCTCCGCGGCGGAGGTTGCTTCGGGAGGATTTGGGGGTTTGGGCTATGGTGGTTCTTGGTCGAGTTTGAGTGGCGGGGTGGCTCCGCAAGGTTCAGGGGAGTTGAACGGTGGCACCGGATGGACGGGGGAGGCCGTGGTTGCGATGAACGGAGCCGGAGCGTGGCGGCGGCCGAACTGGCCGGAGTTAAGGAAGAAAGCTTCCCGCCGTCGATTGCTGCCGTGGGGGCTCTAGAGGGATGGCCTGAGGCTGCCTGAGGCCTATACGAGCTCGGGGTCCCTTTTTATAGCGCGACTAGGTCAGTTCCGCGGCGGCCGGAGATAAGATCGGCGAACCGCCTCGCTGTAGCTAGTAGGGCAACGTGGAGCTGGCCGGCGCACACCGATGAACTCCACATTGCTCAAGGGGCGAGCTGGCGCGTGCGTATGGCTTGGGCGACGCTGCCACGGCCTGGGCCTGCTGCGGCCGTCAGCTAGCCGCCATGGCCGACCTGACGGTGGCGCTGTGGGGTGCCAGGGGGTGGCCGGGGCAGCTCTGCGATGCGGAGGAGTCGGGGCACGCTGGCTGTGAGTGTGGAGGGGCCAGAACGGGCGTGGGGGAGGCGGCAGTGGGACGCGGCGACTCGGGCGCACACACGTGCAAAACGCGTGCTCTGGCCGCGCCTAGAGCACGCACGCCAGGTGCTTGACGCAATGCCAGCGCATGCTAGAGGGCTTGGGCGAGGCTGGGGATTAACAGGTCTGGGTTAGGGTTATCTAGGAGCTTAGTGGACAGGTTGGTTGGGTCAGAGGGTCCAGTTCACAATGCAAACTAAAAATCATGTCAAAACTGACCATGCACCCAAGGTGTTTGACAGAATGCCATGGGCTTCTAGGCATCTCTTGGGGTGGCCAAAATCTCCAGATCAGTGTCTCTTTAGATGATACAGAGGGTGGCAAGGTTAGTTTGTCAAAAACAAAAACTTGTTAGTGCAAATTTTTGAGAGAACCAAATCTGGACAGAAAGAAAATGGCATTAATTCATGTACCAAAATTACTCCAATGGGTCCACTCTCATGAACTTAAGGGTTTGGTAGGGTGGTCTCTAAGCAGGAGAAAGAATCATGAGTAATAGGGCAAGTTAAAATATGGTTGCAGTACAAATCACCCAGGTGGACCAGAATGAAGATGAGGATGATTTACTCAAATTTTTCAAAGAACATCATAGGATTTTTGCATAAAGTTGAATTATATACTACTACTAACATCCCATAATTTTGGTGGAAGCTTTAAAGAAATATTTAAATAGGTTGTAGTGCAATTTTACAAACTGGACCAGATTTGAAAACATGGGGTAGAGCTCAAAATTTTCAATGATTAAAAGTGATTTAGGAACATCACATGTCCTCCCCAATTTTTGGTGAAATTTTGAAATGAATCTATCAAAGGGTTGTAGTTCAAATGGGACCCTAAAACCATGGGAAACCACTTTTAAAGAAATAAAGATTAGGAGAAATAATTATAATTAATTCCACTGATAAAAGAAATGTTTTCTTGAGAGGGTATACAAGTCCAACAATATATTTGGAAAGTTTTCACTTGGGGTAAAAACTCCACAATAACAAAGAAAAGAATGGTTCTGAAATCAAAAGAAAATCTAGAGAATAAAATTTTAATTTCCTGGCAAAATTTTAATCAATAAAACAAGGTCAAATTTTTGGGGTGTTACAACACTACCCCCCCCCCCCCTTAAGAAAAATCTCGTCCTCGAGATTTGCCAAAAGTTGTTTTGCAAAAGATACTCCCATTAGCTGTAGCCAAATAGTGTACTCATAACACAAACTTAGGGTACAAGCATAAGCTGCAACACATAAATAAATATAGCTATGACGTTTACAATGAAAACGGCAAATGGACAGGGTCCTGAGAAAACGTCTCTGGTACTGGGGCACACTCTTCTTCTATCGGGGGAAGCGGATTGACTAGCCGATGAACGCGTCTCTCCTGATCGGGCCTCAGCGGTCTGCCGATGGCGATCTGAGGATTTAAATCAGCAAGGCTCTGGAGATAACCCATTACCCGCTGGGTCAAACGCTCTTTCGCGATGACATACTGGGCAAGGTTGGCCAGTACTAGGTCCCTCTCAATTCGTCCACCGGGAAAAGAGGTTACTTCTCCTGGTGCTGCATGACTCGAGACGTAATAATACCCTCGTTCGCTGGCATAGGGTACCGCGAATAGAAGGCGGGCAAGTGCTTCGTATGCAGCAGCTTCTATGGCCATCTACGGAGTTGGCATTGATTTCCCCATGAAGGAGACTTTCGTTGGGTCTTGGTTTGGGTTTGAGGGAGGGATGTGCACCACTGCCCAATATTTCAAGGTGGATGGGGTGATCCTCGATTTGAGCAACTCGTACTGGGGTGGATGGATAGAACTCATGGTACTGCAGGTAAAGTCCCACAATATTTTAACAAAGCTGCCTGGGGTAGCTTCTGGAGTTCTCAGATAAATACTAGGGCTCGACATGGCAAAGGAGTGGTTGTGAGGGTTGTGCACCAGGTGAGGGGCACCTGATAAAGTGACATATTACTGTGGGTGTCGTCAGGGTTGGTTTTTGGTAGCTACGCCCAGAATAATAAAAAAATGCAACCGTACGCCAACATACTTACGCATGGCAAAAAAATAGGGACGCACAAGTAGACAGCATTCAAACATGGCGATACAAGATCACACAATTACAGGGCGTGGACATACTAAGACTCAGTACTACTCAAGTGACTTAGTCTACCTCATTTATATCTAAGCGGGCTTGCCTTGCGGACGTCGAGCCTTCTCCATGGGTTCCACCGTCGGGGTTAGCTGGAGGGGGTTGAGGAACAGCAGGGTTGGGGTAGCGATGATGACCATCGCGGGGATTGTTGGCTACAATCCTGTTGGATCGTGTTCCCAAAAGGCGACGAAACACTTCTGGGGACACCAAAGCACCTTGGTCGGTGGCTGGGGATGACCTCAAGGTCTCGATCGGTTGTCCGAACAGCACGACTGGGTTGTCGGCGTCGGGCTCATCTTCTCTTCTTGCCGGGGCTCGATGGATCAGTTCTCCACGAGCTGCGATCAGATCAAGGGTGATTTGATCGAACAGTTCCTCTAGAGCACTTACATAGCGCACCAGATGCAATAATGCAGGATCCGTCTCGTGATCTCCGTTGGCAACCTGGGGTGGCCTAGCATACCCGTCACGGCTGGGGTAGTAGTAGAAGGAGCGATAGTTAACTCTGGACGACAAATGCCGGAGTGGAACTATAGCCTCCCGAGCAGCTAGTTGGATGGCTTGTGGCTCAAAGGAAGTTGTCCTTCCGGTGAACCTATGGGGGAGCTCTGGCGATAGACCCCTACCATAGACATGCACACCGGCCCAAAATTGACGGCTCACACCGCTCATGGGCCCTTGGTACACAACATATTCTGGGGGCTCTTCTAATGCAAAGGCACGCTGGGTGAGGTTGGCTAGCACGGTCACAAAACTTCCAAGGTTGGTTGTTGTGGTCTCATTATGAACAATGGGTCCTGGCATTTTAGCTTGGTTCGTGGTAGAGGTTGTGCTTTGTTGGGTTGAGGTTAGCGTGCCCTTTTCATAAAAAAAAGGGGACGGAGTCTTCCTTCGCACGCTTGCAAATGAGACAATTTAGGTGTCGGTCACTGGCGCATGATCGACAGGCTAGGCTCATAGCTTGGGCACCGACTGCCAAAAGGTGTCGGGGTCACTGTGTGGCTATCTTGCACGAGAAGCTAGGCCGGGGTTACGTTAAGGTCTGGTGGGTTGGTTTACCTAGGTTTTTCGACCTGGCTAAGATAGGATTAGCCAATGGTTAGCCTCGCTCTGATACCAAGGTTGTCAGGACCGGATTTTCGGGATATTAATTTTTCAAAAAATGGCCCTTGTGCTCACCAGCCCCAGGATTAATGTTAGTTGATGAGGCACCAAGTTGATACAGAAACCCCAAGCAAAATACAAGATATGTGGTACAAGACCATTCTAGCCTATGAGTACAATAAACAGTTTCTAGTGGTTAATGGAAGAAGCGGTTTGCGGATCATCAGCGTCTATGGGACTCCATTTCCCACAGGAACAACTGACCTGAATAACTCCTATCTTCATGAGGCTGCTATCACCATTGCGTAGGTTCTGGGGCTGTCATCGCAACGCTCCTCCCCACGCAAGAAATCTGGCCAAGACAATAGCCAGGGACAAGCCAGTGAGTACTTTGAATGTACTCGCAAACATTAAGAACACAGGTATAATATAACGACTGGTAATCATGCTTTGAAATATTCTATGATCACTTCGTCAGTTACGAAATAAAATTCATGACGCACGCAAGCAGGTCATTCAAATAAAACATGAATAAGCAATCAGGGAATAGAAATAAAATGCACCGATCGGGTGTCTGAAGCCACGCCTCGAAAGGATAATAATATAAAGCATGCCTCAGTCGGGCGTCTGCGCGATGTCTCATGAAGGCACTACTACAAAAACAGCTATAGCCAATATGGACACTAATGGCGCACTGTACATGTGGTGCGCCATTACTAAATACTAATGGCGCACCATGTGTTGGTGCGCCATTAGTGTGCAAATACGAATGGCGCACCACATCCACGGTGCGCCATTAGTAAAAAATTGTTTTTAATTTTTTCAAAACTAGTAATGGCGCACCGTGGGAGTGGTGCGCAATTACTGGTTGAACTAGTAATGGCGCACCACTCCCATGGTGCGCCATTACTAATTTGGCCCAAACATTCCGCCGAATGCACCCCCCCCCGGGACCGCCTTTTCAGTTTCAAAAAATAAATAAAAGAAAATGATAGAAATGTCTAAAAAATAAAAGAAAATAATATTCCCATGTGATATGTGATCTAGTTGTTAGCAAAATTTACAAACATTAATTTTCGACTCCGTTTGATATTCCGTTTGATCACGTTCGGCGAGAAAATCACGTTCCCGAAGGTTTTATTCTGTTTGGACTCCGTTTGATATTCTGTTTCTTTGAAACACTGAAATAGGCAAAAAAAACAACAATTCTGGGCTGGGCCTCCAGTTAATAGGTTAGTCCCAAAAATAATATAAAAGTGGAAAATAAAGCCCAATATAGTCCAAAACAGTAGATAGTATAGCATGGAGCAATCAAAAATTATAGATACGTTAGAGATGTATCAGGCATCCCCAAGCTTAATTCCTGCTCGTCCTCAAGTAGGTAAATGATAAAAACAGAATTTTTGATGCGGAGTGCTACTTGGCATAATTTCAATGCAAATCTTCTTAATTGTGATATGAATATTCAGATTCAAAAGATTCAAGACAAAAGTTCATATTGACATAAAAAAATAATACTTCAGGCATACTAAGAAAGCAATTATGTCTTCTCAAAATAACATGGCCAAAGAAAGTTATCCCTACAAAATCATATAGTCTGGCTATGCTCTATCTTCACCACACAAAGTATTTAAATCATGCACAACCCCGATGACAAGCCAAGCAATTGTTTCATACTTTAACATTTTCAAAACTTTTCCGATCCTCACGCAATACATGAGCGTGAGCCATGGATATAGCACTATATGTGGAATAGAATGGTGGTTGTGGAGAAAACAAAAAGAGGGGAAGATAGTCTCACATCAACTAGGCGTATCAACGGGCGATGGAGATGCCCATCAATAGATATCAATGTGAGTGAGTAGGGATTGCCATGCAACGGATGCACTAGAGCTATAAGTATATGAAATCTCAAGAAAAGAAACTAAGTGGGTGTGCATCCAACTCGCTTGCTCACGAAGACCTAGGGTCTTTTTGAGGAAGCCCATCATTGGAATATACAAGCCAAGTTCTATAATGAAAAATTCCCACTAGTATATGAAAGTGACAAAACGAGAGACTCTCTATCATGAAGATCATGGTGCTACTTTGAAGCACAAGTGTGGTAAAAGGATAGTAACATTGTCCCTTCTCTCTTTTTCTCTCATTTTTTGGGGCCTTTTCTCTTTTTTTATGGCCTATTTTTTTTCTTTTTGTTTATTTTTTTTTCGTCCGGAGTCTCATCCCGACTTGTGGGGGAATCATAGTCTCCATCATTCTTTCCTCACTTGGGACAATTCTCTAAAAATTGATGTTCATCACACTTTTATTTTTCTTACAACTCAACAATTACAACTCGATACTGAGAACAAAATATGAGTCTACATGAATGCCTCCGGCGGTGTACCTGGATATGCAATGAATCAAGAGTGACATGTATGAAAAAATTATGAACGGTGGCTTTGCCACAAATACGATGTCAACTACATGATCATGCTAGCAATATGACAATGATGGAGCGTGTCATAATAAACGGAACGGTGGAAAGTTGCATGGAAATATATCTCGGAATGGCTATGGAAATTCCATGATAGGTAGGTATGGTGGCTATTTTGAGGAATGTATATGGTGGGTGTATGATACCGGCGAAAAGTGCGAGGTATTAGAGAGGCTAGCAATGGTGGAAGGATGGGAAAAAGTGCGTATAATCCATGGACTCAACATTAGTCATAAAGAACTCATATACTTATTGCAAAAATCTAGAAGTTATCAAAGAAAAGTATTACGCGCATGCTCCTAGGGGGATAGATTGGTAGGAAAAGACCATCGCTCATCGCCGACCACCACTCATAAGGAAGTCAATCAATAAATAAATCATGCTCCGACTTCATCACATAACGGTTCACCATACGTGCATGCTATGGGAATCACAAAGTTTAACACAAGTATTCTTTAAATTCACAACTACTCAACTAGCATGACTCTAATATCACCATCCTCATGTCTCAAAACAATTATCAAGCATCAATCTTTTTTTATTATTCAACGCACTCAAAAGAAAGTTCCACAAATCTAGAATACCAAGCATATTATTATTAAGAAATTTACCATGCTATTAAGACTCTCAAAATAATCTAAGTGAAGCATGAGAGATCAATAGTTTGTTTAAAACAAAACCACCACCGTGCTCTAAAAGATCTAAGTGAAGCACATAGAGCAAAATTATAATGCTCAAAAGATATAAGTGAAGCACATAGAGCAAAACTACATAGCTCAAAACATATAAGTGAAGCACATAGAGTATTCTATCAAATTCCAATTCATGTATGGCTCTCTCAAAAGGTGTGTACAGCAAGGATGATTGTGGCACACTAACAAACAAAGACACAAATAATACCAGACGCTCCAAGCAAAACACATATCATGTGGTGAATAAAAATATAGCTCCAAGTAAAATTACCGACAAAAGTAGACGAAAGAGGGGATGCCATGGGCATCCCCAAGCTTAGGCTCTTGCCACTCATTTTTCCATAATCCATCAAAAGATTTCACCCAAAACTTGAAAACTTCACAACACAAAACTCAATAGAAATCTCGTGAGCTCCGTTAGAGAAATTAAACAAAAGACCACTTCAAGGTACTTTAGTGAACTCATTCTTTATTTATATTGGTGTTAAACCTACTGTATTCCAACTTCTCTATGGATTATAAAATATTTTACTAGCCATAGATTCATCAAAATAAGCAAACAACACACGAAAAACAGAATCTGTCAAAAACAGAATGGTCTGTAGCAATCTGTAACTAACTCAAACTTCTGGAACTCCAAAAAATCTACCAAAATAGGAAGACCTAGAAAATTTGTTTATTGCTCAGCAGAAATTGGAATCAGTATTTTATCATGTTCTGGTGATTTTTAACAATTGTTTTCGTGAACAGAAAGATTCTGGAAATTACAGCAAGATCAAATAACTATCATCCAAGAAGATCCTATAGGTCTAACTTGGCACAAACACTGATTAAAACACAAAACCACATCCAAACAGAAGGTACGTGGGTTATTTATTCCTAAACAGAAGAAGAAAACTAAAAAAACTAAAAATAAAATTGGGTTGCCTCCCAATAAGTGCTATCGTTTAATGCCCCTAGCTAGGCATAAAAACGAGGATAGATCTAGGTATTGCCATCTTTGGTAGGCAATCCATAGGTGGCTCTCATGATAGTTTCATATGGCAATTTTATTTTCTTTTTACGAAAGTGTTCCATGTCCTTTTTTAATGGAAATTGAAATCTAATATTCCCTTCCTTCATATCAATAATCGCACCAACCATTTAAGGAAAGGTCTACCAAGAATAATAGGGCAAGAAGGATTGCAATCTATATCAAGAACTATAAAATCTACGGGCACATAATTCCTATTTGCAACAATAAGAACATCATTAATCCTTCCCATAGATTTCTTAATAGTGGAATCCGCAAGACTCAAATTTAGAGAACAATCATCAAAATCATAGAAATCTAGCAAATCACACAAAGTTTTGGGGATAGTGGAGACACTAGCACCCAAATCACACAAAGCATAAAACTCACGATCTTTAATTTTAATTTTAATAGTTGGTTCCCACTTGTCGGTGTCAAAACCGGCGGATCTCGGGTAGGGGGTCCCGAACTGTGCGTCTAGGCGGATGGTAACAAGAGACAAGGGACACGATGTTTTTACCCAGGTTCGGGCCCTCTCGATGGAGGTAAAACCCTACTCCTGCTTGATTAATATTGATGATATGGGTAGTACAAGAGTAGATCTAGCACGAGATCAAGGTGGCTAAACCCTAGAAGCTAGCCTGTTGTATGATTGTTGTTCGTCCTACGGACTAAAACCCTCCGGTTTATATAGACACCGGAGAGGGCTAGGGTTACACAGAGTCGGTTACAATGGTAGGAGATCTATATATCCGTATCGCCAAGCTTGCCTTCCACGCCAAGGAAAAGTCCCTTCCGGACACGGGACGAAATCTTCAATCTTGTATCTTCATAGTCCAGGAGTCCGGCTGAAGGTATAGTCCGGCTATCCGGACACCCCTAATCCAGGACTCCCTCAGTAGCCCCTAAACCAGGCTTCAATGACGACGAGTCTGGCGCGCAGATTGTCTTCGGCATTCCAAGGTGGGTTCCTCCTCCAAGTACTTCATAGAAGATTTTGAACACAAAGGATAGTGTCCGGCTCTGCAAAATAAGCTTCCACATATGGACATAGAGAGAATAATGTTTACACAAATGTAATCTGCTGACATATTCCGTAGCATGACATCACACCACGGCCAAGCCTTTATTCGAATCGTTTTTACTACCCCACCTCAGCGCGTTTCACGAGGCAGTTTCCTTGGCACGTCTTGTCAAAGCAGAGATCATGTCCCCTCATTTCACGGGATTCTCATTAATACGGGCGTGGGTAACCCAACCGCGCCATTGATTACGGCGCTTGGGAGACAAGCAAGTTTTATCAGGCTGGTGGGGACGCGTAGTTGCGTCCGTCCATATAAGGGGATAAGGATCCACCTTTTCACCTACGCCTTCTTCCTCCTTTGCCTATCCATTTTCCGCGCACTCGAGCTCCAGCGCCCAAGTCCGCACTTCCCACCTCGACCTTCTCCAGCCATGTCCGGAGCGGGAGGCAAGTGGATGGTCTCCTCCGTCATGGAGGGACACATCAAAAAGCTGAGGAAGGCCGGATACTTGCCTAACGACATCGTGCACCGGCTTCCCGAAGAGGGGTAGCTCGTCCCCACCCCAAGGCCCCATGAGAGGGTAGTGTTCCTCCCCCACTTCCTCCGCGGACTGGGCTTTCCTCTTCACCCTTTTGTCCGGGGGCTCATGTTCTACTACGACCTGGATTTCTACGATCTGGCCCCGAACTTCATCCTCAACATCTCGGTGTTTATCGTCATGTGTGAGGCTTTCCTCCGCATCCGCCCCCATTTCGTCCTATGGCTCAAGAATTTCAACATCAAGGCAAAGGTGGTGCGCGGCAACCAGGCGGAGTGCGGAGGCGCCATGGCGGGCAAGATGCCCAACGTCCTATGGCTTGAGGGCTCCTTCGTGGAGACCCTAAAGGGGTGGCAATTGGGGTGCTTTTACATCACCAAGCCGCGCGACCCTGAATGGGTCGCAGCCCCCGAGTTTCGATCCGGACCCCCTACGCGGCTCCCGTTCTAGAGAGAGATGGGCCTGTCATGGGGCAACAAAGGATAGGTGACTGGACTGCAAATATGCATCCAAACCCTGGTGAGCAAGCAGCTCAAACTTGTCACGTAGTCCAGGTTATGCTCATCTGCCGGATCTTCCCGTGTCAACAACGGGCTTTCAACCTGTGGGAGTTCGACCCGGCGCAGCACTGAACTCTAAGCAGGCTCTTCGACACGACGTACGAAGATGCCTGGAAGGCGCTATTCAAGGGTGCCGAGGCTCCCACATCCGCTTCCGAGGATCGCGGATTCAGCACGCAGCGTCACTCTAGTGCGGTAAGCTATTTTTACCTTTTATAGGGTATTAGTTTTTCCTAGTTTGACTCTATGCGGGATCTAAGCTCCCTTACCTTTGAAAGGATTGGCAGGCAAAGTCTGGACCGATCAACTGTCGGGCTCCTTTGCCCGAAGACCCAGCCGATGCTCGCTTGGTGAAGCTGCTGGTTCAGGCACCCTATGTGGTGCCGGAGAAGAAGGCCAAGAAGAAGGCCACAAGGACTCGAAAGAGTGCCCGGCGCCTGGAGGTGTCGGATTCATCATCCGACGACTCCGAGACACGCTTCTCCCGTGAAGACGAGGAGGAGGAAGAAGAAACCACTCCCCCTCCAGCAAGGGAGCAAAGAAAAGGAAGGCCGCCCCGACCGAGGAGGCCGAAGGGTCCAAGAAGGGGAAGACCCTTCCTCCGGACTACTCCACCGACGTCGACGACGGTGAAGAGGAGTGGCCGCACAGGGCCAAACGCCTGGCGAAATCGTAAGTATCCGGATACCAGAGTAATTCATAGTATTCCTTTATTGCACAGCCTTTCCTTATGTCGAATATAATTATGCAGTCCGCCCAAGGCCGGACTCGACGAGTCGTCGAGCGGCTCCCTGGATTCGTCGGACGTGAATTCACTTCCGCCCGCTACCTCCCCCCACCCTACGGACGACGCCGAGGTGCTGCCCCAACAGGTGCCAAGCCAGGAGGAGGTGGTCCTGGAGGCGCCGCAAGGCGACCTCCCGGACTCCAGGCGCAAAGGGGATAGATCCCCCAAGGGCTCCGAGTTTGGCTTTGAGCCAGACTCCATGCCAGAACCTTCAACGGTTCCGGACTCCGGTAGGCAGCTTCCTTCCAAGAGGAGCAAGCCTACCGAGCCGGTGACCTCCGTCCAACCGGAGGTACCGGACAATTTGCTGGAGGTGCTTAATGGCGCCTCCATCGACGAGGAGCACCGCACCATTATGAGTGCGGTGATCCGGAAGGTTCAATCCGCCAAGAGCGGACTGACTGAAGCCTGTGCTGGCCTTTTAACAGGCTTTGAGGTAAGTAAAGAATATGTAAAAATATTACCGCATAGATAGTAGCCCCTGATGCTCTGTTTGGCGTTCGGAAAGAAAAGTCGAATAGAGGATCTAATGAAATTCGCAGGAGTCTAACAAAAAACGAGTCAATATTTGTATGCAGGCTTCGCTACTAACATCCTCCGCACTGACTACGGAGGTGGCCACGCTGAAGCAGGACCTCGAGCGGTCCGAGCAAGAGCTCGGCCTTGCCAAGCAGCAGCTCGAGGTGAAGGAAGGTAAGAGATACCTTATTGAAATATATAAAAAGTGCAATTACAAAAAATGACAGGATTAACGTGGCTATTGTAGGGGCCATGACTGAGGTGGCGACCCTTAAGCAAGCGTTGTCCGAGGCCGAGAAGAGGGCGGCCACGGAGCGCACCGAGCGGGAGAATTATGAGGCCCAGGTTGGCGAGGTGCGGCAAGAGCTCCAGGCTCTCATGAAAAACATGAGAGTTCGGAGCTTGACTCAAAGATGCGAGCGTCCGAGCTCGCGACGGCCATTGAAAATGCCAAGTCTGCCAAGGCCGAAGCCCAGAAGGCCCTCCAGGAGGTGGATGCGATGAAAAAGATAGCAGCGTGTAAGGTATTCTTTATGCAAAGCAAACATGTAAAAGTGAGTTACTTATTACTTACCCGAATCCGGAGCTCTCCAGGAGCATTCGCAGATTTTCCCCGTAGCGTGTCCAATGCCGCCGCATTCTACTGAGCCGAGGAGGGCAGCTTGACGGAGAAGGTGTTCTGGTCTCAGTATGTTGAGGCTGGACACCCTGTGACCCTGAGCGACCAGCTGAAGCAATTGGTCGAGCTCCACAAGGTGGCCGAACAGGCCATGAAGGGCCTCATAGTTCGGCTGTGGCCTGGAGAGGCTCTGCCTGGGAGCTACTTAGGGCTAGTATGGCGGCTGGTGGAGGCCTGTCCAAGGCTCGAAGTCATCAAGCGCTCCGTCTGCATCGAAGGTGCCCGTAGGGCCCTTGCCCGCGCTAAGGTGCACTGGGCAAGTTGGACGGGCCACCACCGGGGAAAGAGCATCGCAAGCCCGAGATGTATTATGAGGGCGTTCTGAAGGGTGCCCGCCTTATGGCGGATGAATGTTCCAGGGATGTAGTTTTTGAGTAATCTCGCTCGTTTTGTCCTGTGCGCTGAAAACTTGTTCATATGCGCTAAGCAATGCCTTTTGAATTTAAAATATTACCTTCTGTGCGGTCGTTTATCAAATTTGAGAGATGGCGAGTCGTCGGCTTCTGCCCCCATGCCACTAGTGCTGGTGTGTTCGGGATAAACCTGAGCGCTCCTTTTCCCATTTTTGGGTCCTTCGAGGGAGGCGCTCATCACAACGAACAAGGCAATCGGACTATAATGCTTGAACACTCTCACTTAGCCATATAATTCTATAATTTTAAATTTCAGTGAAGCTCCTAGTATTCGAAAGACCGAGTTCGGGGCGCTATCCACGCCTAGGCCGGACAAAACCGACTCCTCGCTCTAAGCGGCATAAGTCTTTAGGTACTAAAAAAACCTCTCGAACAGCGACCAGCTCTCGCTTTATCATGACAGTCAGTTTTAGCTTTCTCTACTGAGGTGCTTAGCCCAGCTCAACTGAGGCACAATCGCAGTAGTTATCCTAGTGCTACCTTAGCCGATATAGCGGAACGTAAGGCACCAAAACATAGGAGCCGGGAAAACCCAACTATTGAACCAAGACATGATTCGGAGTCGATGCATATAATGCTATAAGTTCGGGGTGCCGCACTTGTGAAAGTGTTAGGAATTCTCACACCGTATTGAGGGGTACTTACGCCCCTGGCGTATTGGCCGTACCAAAGTCTACGTGTGCAACATGTCGTTAATGAACATATAAAAGAGATTAATTCAATAATAGACAAAAGCTATGCATTGTTTATTAAAAAAAGGCTGCGATCAAAGCAGAACGATACAAATAGTGCGATAAGCAAAAGGTTGGACTATTTAACATGTCCTTTCCAGGGGCAGGCTGCGGAATAGTATGCGAAACAGGTATACTGCTCGTGATAGAGACCACCTGGGAGTTCCATAATGCGGCGTAGCTCTCTGCTTCCCTGGTTCTTGCATCGTTTGTGCGGCAATTGTACTGTCGAACAGGCCTTCCGAAGTATGGAGTCCTAAAAGTAATAGAAACTGAAGAAATCAACAGCCCCTAGTGCGGTTTAAGCCGTGTTCCGGGCGTGCTGTGATGGTGCCCCTCCCCCTGTGCCCATGGTATTTCCAGAGCGTAGTTATGTACGCGAAGCACTGGTTTCGCGATTTTGCGAGGGCTGGGGTTGGGGCCGCATTGCTACGCTTGCTCGGAACATGCCAGACGGTCTTGTTGTAGGTTACTCCGGGCGCGCTTGACGGTGTCCGGACGTTTGTTGGCCGGACTGGAAAATTGCCTTGAGAGGCTGCTTTGTACTTCCGCTGCGAGGGCCGCCGTATGCTCCTCCGTTCGGAGAGAGCGTTCGGTGTTTCTATTGACTGTAATGACTCCTCGAGGGCCTGGCATCTTGAGCTTAAGGTATGCGTAGTGCGGTACCGCATTGAACTTGGAAAATGCGGTTCGCCCGAGCATTGCGTGATAGCCACTGCGGAACGGGACTATGTCAAAGATTAACTCCTCGCTTCGAAAATTATCTGGAGACCCGAAGACCACTTCAAGTGTGACTGAGCCTGTACAGTTGGCCTCTACACCTGGTATGACGCCTTTAAAGGTCGATTTAGTGGGCTTAATCCTCGAGGGATCTATGCCCATTTTCCGCACTATATCCTGGTAAAGCAGGTTCAGGCTGCTGCCGCTGTCCATAAGGACTCTAGTGAGGTGAAATCTGTCAATAACTGGGTCTAGAACCAATCCGGCAAATCCGCCATGACGGATGCTAGTGGGGTGGTCCCTTCAATCAAAGGTGATCGGGCAGGAGGACCATGGGTTGAACTTTGGGGCGACTGGCTCCATCGCGTATATGTCCCGTAGCGCGCGCTTCCGCTCCCTCTTGGGGATGTGGGTTGCGTATATCATGTTCACCGTCCGCACTTGTGGAGGGAATCCCTTCTGTCCACTGTTGTTCGGCGGCCGGGGCCCTTCCTCGTCATCCCTATGCAGCCCCTTGTCTCTATTTTTGGCATTTAACTTGCCTGCCTGCTTGAACACCCAACAATCCCTGTTGGTGTGATTGGCTGGCTTTTCGGGGGTGCCATGTATCTGGCACAAGCGGTCGAGTATTCGGTCCAAACTGGACGGGCCCGGAGTATTTCTTTTGAATGGCTTTTTCCGCTGACCAGATATATAGCCTCTGAATCCGGCATTAACTGCCGTATCTTCAACATTGTCGCCGTTAATGCGGCGCTTTTGCTTGTTGCGACGCGACCTGCCACTGCTGTCCTTGGTGTCCGAATTACCAGGGTTCTTGGTCATGTTGTTGCTACGAGAAAGCCAGCTGTCTTCTCTCGCACAAAAGCGGGTCATGAGTGTCGTGAGGGCTGCCGTAGATTTCGGCTTTTCCTGTCCAAGGTGCTGGGCGAGCCACTCGTCACGGATATTATGCTTGAAGGCCGCTAGGGCCTCTGCATCCGGACAGTCAATGATTTGATTTTTCTTTGTTAGGAACCGTGTCCAGAATTGCCTGGACGACTCCTCTGGCTGCTGAATTATGTGGCTTAGGTCATCAGCGTCTGGTGGTCGCACATAAGTGCCCTGGAAATTATCGAGGAATGCGGCTTTCAGGTCCTCCCAACAACCAATTGATTCTGCTGGCAAGCTGTTAAGCCAATGCCGAGCTGGTCCCTTAAGCTTGAGCGGAAGGTATTTGATGGCGTGTAGATCATCACCGCGGGCCATGTGGATATGAAGGAGATAATCCTCTATCCATACCGCAGGATATGTTGTGCCGTTGTATGACTCAATGTTTACGGGTTTAAATCCTCGGGGATTTGATGATCCATTACTTCATCTGTGAAGCATAGTGGGTGTGCAGCCCCTCTGTACTGGGCTATGTCGCGACGTAGCTCAAATGAGCTTTGTCTATTGTGTTCGGCCCGGCCGGATTTACTATATCCGGAGTGACGATTACCGTCTCGTACCGTGGGGCGCCCACGCGATCCGTAGATCGATCTTGTTTGCCTTGCCTTGTCCTCCAATATATCTCGCAGGTCTGGCGCATTTTCCCGTGCCTTGGTATTTTTTGAGTGGCGCTGGGGTGCAGCTTGAGTGGAGGGCCGAGAGGCCTCTCTGTCGCGGCCACGAGGTGGCCGGTCGGCCGTATCATGCGCTGATGATGTAGGTTTAGGTGCTTCCTCCTCTAATCGGGGTAGCAACCTACGCTTTGGGTAGCTCTTGGAGGGGCGTTCGAGTTCATACCCTTCGGCCGCAAGGACTTCAGTCCATCTGTCGGCTAGCAAATCTTGATCAGCTCTAAGCTGTTGCTGCGTTTTCTTGAGACTGCTTGCCGTGGCCATAAGCATGCGTTTGAAACGCTCTTGGTCGACGGGATCCTCTGGCACGACGAATCCGTCGTCGTCGAGGCTTGCCTCATCCTAGGAGGGAGGCATATAATTATCGTTCTCGACATCTTTGTCTGCCGCTCTCTCATGAGGGCTTGCTTCTCCATCCTCCTGTGCTGAATCTTGCTGGAGGGGGTTTTGTTCGGCACTGTCTGGAGTGTTATTATCTCCCGTGCCGGAATCACCGTTTTTGTTTTGGCGGGATTTAGAGCGGCGCCACTGACGCCGGCGCTTAGGCTGTTTCTTGGAGGGGTCATCCTCCGCTGTTCCATTGCCATCTCCTTCTTTTGGGGTATCCACCATGTATATGTCATACGATGAGGTGGCTTTCCAGTGCCCTATAGGCACTGGTTCTTGATCTTCTCCTGCATCGGCGTCCATACCGTCGATGTCTTCGGAGTCGAAGTCGAGCATGTCGGTTAAATCATCGACAGTGGCTACAAAGTGGGTGGTGGGTGGGCTTTGAATTTCTTCATCGTCCGTATCCCAACCTTGCTGACCGTAGTCCGGCCAGGGCTCTCCTAATAAAGAGAGAGACTTCAGTGATTTCAGAATATCGCCGAAGGGCGAGTGCTGATAGATGTCCACGGCGGTGAAATCCATGATCGGCGCCCGATCGGATTCGATCGGCAGGGGCACGGAGGGCTCGGAGCCCGGAGAGGAGTCCGGCTCCTTGGAGTCACGAGCTTCACAGAAGACATGGCTGGTGTTCGGCTCGATCGCCGTAGGGATTGCAGCCCCCGAGGTGGTGTCCAACCACCCATCCTCGATCGGCGCAGTTGGCTCCAAATTAAGGGTCGGAGCCGATGCGGGTGCGGCCTCCAGGGCACTGTTCGGCGGCAGAGCTAGATCATGCCCATCGTGACAGCGCGGCACGCTCGGCTATGGCTCGAATCCGTCGAAGATCAAGTCCCCGCGGATGTCAGCTGTGTAGTTTAAACTTCCAAATCTGACCTGATGGCCAGGGGCAAAGCTTTCGATCTGCTCCAGATGGACAAGCGAATTGGCCCGCAGTGCGAAGCCGCCGAAGACGAAGATCTGTCCGGGCAGAAAAGTCTTACCCTGGACAGCGTCGTTGTTGATGATCAGAGGAGCCATCGGGCCTAAAAGTGATGACACAGAGGAACTCTCAACGAAAGCACCAATGTCGGTGTCAAAACCGGCGGATCTCGGGCAGGGGGTCCCGAACTGTGCGTCTAGGTGGATGTTAACATGAGACAAGGGACACGATGTTTTTACCCAGGTTCGGGCCCTCTCGATGGTGGTAAAACCCTACTCCTGCTTGATTAATATTGATGATATGGGTAGTACAAGAGTAGATCTACCATGAGATCAAGGAGGCTAAACCCTAGAAGCTAGCCTATGGTATGATTGTTGTTCGTCCTACAAACTAATACCCTCCGGTTTATATAGACACCGGAGAGGGCTAGGGTCATAGAGTCGGTTACAATGGTAGGAGATCTATATATCCATATCGCCAAGCTTGCCATCCACGCCAAGAAAAATCCCTTCCGGACACGGGACGAAGTCTTCAATCTTGTATCTTCATAGTCCAGGAGTCCGGCTGAAGGTATAGTCCGGCTATCCGGACACCCCCTAATCCAGGACTCCCTCACCACTCATCATAGAGTTTTCTAGGGATAGAAACTTTCAACTCAAGTTTTTCTTCATAGGATTGCATCAAGGCATCAACAATATGTTCGGTAAAGGCTTTATTTTGACTATAAGCATGAGGAGAATTTAGCACGGATTGCAACAAGGATATACAATCAATTAAAGAGCAACTTTCATAATTAAATTCCCTTAAATCCAATATAGTGGGTTTAGCAACATCTAGGGTTTTATTTCTTTCAATCCCACTTTCATCAATTTCATCATAAAGATCTAAATACTCCGAATTTTTAGAATGCCTTCTAGGTAAAGGAAGATCATAATAAGTTTCATCAAGATTCATATTGCAAAACAAAGATTTGATAGGGGACACATCAATAACTTTTAGATCTTCATCTTGATTTTCATAGGAATTGGAAGAACACGCTTTAATAAAGGCATCATTGGAAGCACGCATCCTAGCGGTTCTTTCCTTGCACTCATCAATGGAAATTCTCATGGCTTTGAGAGACTCATTGATATCATGCTTAGGAGGAATAGATCTAAGCTTTAAAGAATCAACCTCAAGAGAAATTCTATCAACATTCCTAGCCAAATCATCAAGTTTAAGCAATTTCTCTTCAAGCAAAGCATTAAAATTCTTTTGTGAAATCATAAACTCTTTAACACTATTCTCAAATTCAGAGGGCCTCTTATTAAAAATTCCATAAGTGTTGTCGTAGGAATTTCCATAATTGATAGAAGGATTACTAGGACAAGGCCTAGGATTAAAATTCCCTCTCTACGCGTTGTTACCAAAATTATTCCGACCAACAAAATTAACATCTATAGATTCATTGTTATTCTCAATCAAAGTAGACAAAGGCATATCATTAGGATAAGAAGAAACACTCTTAGTACCAAATAATTTCATAAGTTCATCCATCTTTCCACTCAAAACATTGATTTCTTCTATCGCATGCACTTTTTTATTAGAAGATCTTTCATTGTGCCGTTGAGAATAATTAACCATAATATTATCTAGGAGTTTAGTAGCATCTCCTAACGTGATTTCCATAAAAGTGCCTCCCGCGGACGAATCTAAAAGATTTCTAGAAGCAAAATTCAATCCAGCATAAAATTTTTGTATAATCATCCACAAATTCAAACCATGAGTAGGGAAATTACGTATCATTAATTTCATTCTCTCCCAAGCTTGTGCAACATGTTCATGATCAAGTTGCTTAAAATTCATGATGTCGTTTCTAAGAGAGATGATCTTAGCGGGAGGAAAATACTTAGAGATAAAAGCATCTTTGCACTTGTTCCAAGAATCAATACTACTTTTAGGCAAAGACGAAAATCAAGCTTTAGCACGATCTCTAAGCGAAAAAGGAAATAGCTTTAATTTAACGACATCATTATCGACATCTTTTTCTTTTGCATATCACATAAATCAACAAAGCTATTAAGATGAGTAGCGGCATCTTCACTAGGAAGGCCGGCGAATTGATCTATCATAACAAGATTCAACAAGGCAGTATTGATTTCACAAGATTCAGTATTGGCAAGAGGAGCAATCGGAGTGCTAAGGAAATCATTATTGTTGGTATTGGTGAAGTCACACAATTTGGTAGTATCTTGAGCCATCGCGGCAAACAAGCAATCCAACATTAGGGCAAACAAAAGGCAAGCGAGAAAAAGGCAAACAGAAAAAGAGAAGGAGAAGGAGATTGGGAAAGAGAAGGCAAATAAAACGACACGGGTGAAGTGGGGGAGAGGAAAACGAGAGGCAAATGGCAACTAATGTAATGTGAGAGATAGGGATTGTGATGGGTACTTGGTATGTTGACTTTTGTGTAGACTCCCCGGCAACGGCGCCAGAAATTCTTCTTGCTACCTCTTGATCTTGCGTTGGATTTCCCCAAAGAGGAAAGGATGATGCAGTAGAGTAGCATAAGTATTTCCCTCAGTTTTTGCGAACCAAGATATCAATCCGGTAGGAGGCCACGCTCAAGTCCCCTGTACCATGTCGGTGTACTAAAGTAGGGGTACCTTAGTACCCCGAACTTGTGCACGGGCAGTTGTAGCACCCCACGGCAGGGCTTGCCAGGTGACCACCAAAGACCATCGTGGTTCCTTTGGAGCCATTGAAGAACAAAGTATTCAAGCCAAGAAGACAAGGTCCCGACAAGAGGAGCTTGTCGGGAAGGCCACTTAAGGCACCAGGCCCCGGCAAGAGGGGCTCGCCAGGAAGGCCCCGGCAAGAGGAGTTTGCCGGGATGGCTGACCGAAGCACAAAGGCCCCGGCAAGAGGAGCTTGCCGGAGGGGCCAATCAAGGAGACAAGGCCCCGGCAAGAGGAGCTTGCTAGGACGACCGCGGCAAGGTGCTTGCCGCGACAAGCTACTACTCCGCTGCCCGCGCTCCAGCTCATCCACCAACGTGTCGCTCTAGGACCATTCCAGGATACGTGGCGAGAAGCTGTGCAGCCAGGGGCATGCGGTGGCGAAGCGACGCTGACAAGATAGCCATCGTGGAAAACGGTGGCACCCCTGACGGCCACTTTTCGCACTGTTTGGGGCGACATAGACGGGCATTTAATGCCCTTGTCCCCTGCCGTCAGGGTTACGTACGATAGCACTGTACAAGCAGCTGTACCCAACACACCACTTTGCCATTTTTTCCCTCATCTACGTTGCCACCTGTCGGTGACACCTTTAACATATAAAAGGAGGCCCATGCACACGTAGAAGGGGGGAGGAGAGAGGACACTCAGGCGGGGTCTCGCCAGCGGCTCGTGAGTACTGTAGCACCTCGCGCTCCCGAGCAAGAACACAATACAATCCACAAACGCAGCAGTAGGGTTTTACGCATCCGTGCAGCCCGAAGCTGGGTAAACCCCTTGTGTGCATCGCCTCGATCCGCTCTTCGTGCGACCTCCGCCCCCCGCCGAACCAGAAATGGGCTCGGTCCCCATAGGTGTTCGTGGAGGCAGTTTTCCCCCGGCATCTTTGGCGCGCCAGGTAGGGGGCGTCGAGGTTGCGTGAACCTGATCCGGCGTTCGCACGAGCTAAATCATCATCATCATTGCTAGTCGACGTCAAGTCGAGCCACTGGCCAGGCCACCTTTCGCTCTAGCCTATGGAGCAGAGGCAGTTCTCCCCACGGAACTCGTATACGGGTCACCTCGAGTGCTCGCTTATGATAAGCTTGAGCATGAGCAGCTGCGAGAAGATGACGCGCTGCTCCTCGAGGAGGACCGTCTTCAGGCTGCTGTGCGAGCTGCTTGCTACCAGCAAGCTTTGCGCCGCTACCATAGCCGCAAAGTTAAAGCCAGAAGTTTCGAGGAAGGCAACCTTGCTCTTCGGCACGCTCAGTCCGCCAAGAATCCCAGCAAGTTGACGCCATAGTGGGGAGACCCTCGCCGGGTGAAACGAGTCACTAGTTTCGCCTTGCCGGGGAGCGGCCTTGCCGGAAAGCAAACAACAGAAAAGATAAGCTGCCAAATCTTGAGCAATCAGATCTTTTAAAACTTTTTAGTTATCTTCCTTGAATGACTGTCCTTTGTATGGAAAACCTGTGCGCGAAGGAACCAGCTCGTGGCTAGTTGCGCCCTTAATTCGTTTCGAGTCCGCTCAACAACTTAAGTGTGCTGCGACTAGAGTCGCGCCCTTACTTTGTTTTCGAGCTCGCTCAACAACTTAAGCAAGCCGCGACCAGAATCGTGCCCTTACTTTGTTTCGAGCCTGCTCAAACAACTTAAGCGAAGCTGCAACTAGTCGCGACAAGGTTTCTTGTCGGAGGCGGCATCGCCAGCAGGTTGCTGACGTTCCGCACTCAGCGCTCGCGGCAGAGGTGCCTGCACCGGCAAGTTCCCTAAAAGCGTAGGGCAAAAGCATACAAAGGAAGGAATCAAGTAAAGGAAATAACATTGCAATTACTACCCAAAATAGAGTTATGTTACAAGATAGCTTGTCGCAGCTCTAATAAATTGTTTTCGTAACATGACCCGCAACGGCAAGAAAAGAAGAAGGCGGGCGGCCTAGTCTACACGGTCGCCCTCAACCCTCTTGATCCCGCTCAACCTTTCCACGATGGGTTTGATAAGGGCATCGAGCCCCTCCAGATCAGCTTCCGGCGGCAGGGACCTGAGGACGTTGGTAAGGCGGAGGTCCGGGTTGCGGAAGACCACCTTCCTCAGCACCTTTCGGAGAGTTCCCACGCAGATCTCGCGCGACTCGTCGGCCAGCTGCTTCGGGATCCTCTCCCAGAGTTGCCAGAGCGCCGTCGTCACGCCTTTGAGGAACAATGTGAGCTTGGTGCTGGGAGCGAGGTTCTCGTCAGAAGGATACCCGAGATCCTCCACCCCCAACAACGCCAACTCCTTGTCGATGTCTGCAGCAGCATTCACAAGGCCCTCCGTCCATCGCTCCACAGTCTCCCTGAAAGTGCTCTGGGCGGCAACAGCACTCTCTAGCAGCGTCTCGTTGGTTGCGATCTCCTTCTTCAGGGACACCTCCTGCTCCCTGGCCCTGTCCAGCGTCTTGGTCAAAGTGGCCAGCTTCAACTCAAGATCGGCATTGAAGTCCTTGGCGGCGTCGAGCTCCTTGACCTTCTCGGCGAGGCGGCCCTGCAGCTCGCCAAAGGTGTAGGCGCCCTTCTCGCGCTTCTACTTGAGCGCGGCAAGCTCTCCGCCGCTCGCCTTGAGGTCGGCCTCCAGCTGCGCCACCTTCGTCTCCAGCTCCTTCTTGGCGGCCTCGGCAGCTGCGGCAGCATCCTGTGCTTCCTTGAGAGCCCCGCCAAGCGCTTGCTCGCGCGCAGCAAGCTCCTCCTCGTGGCTATCGAGGTCGACCTTCCGCTGCGCCAACTCACCCTCCTATGCAGATAGCTTCTCAGCGGCAAGCCGCTGTTGCTCTTCAACTTCCGCCTTCTCAAGGATAAAGGCTTTCTGCGCCTCGACGAGTTGCTCCCGCTCCTCCGCCAGGGCCCGGAGAGCTTCCTGTCTCTAACCCCGAAGCTCCTCCGCGTGCTTCTCAAGGTCCGCTCCCGCCTTCGCGGCAAGCGCCTCGCGGGACTCCAGCTTGGCCTGCCTGGCGCGGTAGAGCAACACCAGTTTCCGGAGCAGCCGCTCCTCCTCAGACTCACCGCTGCTGCTGCTTGGCGCGTCGACCAGCGTCAGCCCGGCGGAGGCGAGCACTTCTCCGTCGAAGGTTTCTCCCTCGACCGGCGCCCTGGAGCTCGACTCCCAGGGGAGCTTGATGAAGATGTCGTCGCCGACCTTCAAGTACACGCCTGGCTGGGGCTCTTCGGGGCCCGGCGCCGCGGCGGCGGCGGGTGGGTCAGCGTTCGGAGTAGCGTCCATCGCTCCTGCGGCCTTAGGGCCGTCAGTGCGATCGCCAGACCCCTCGTCAACCGCCGCGGCAGCTGCTTTGGCGGCCTCTTCGCCGGCAGGATCGTCAGCATCGACCGTCTCTTCGGTGACGATGGCGTCATCGACAGCGACCTTGGTCTCCATCAGCTCCGTGGTAGATGGGATAGACAGCCGGAGAAGGAAGAAAAGTCAAGTAAATATCCAAAAAAGAAGATTAAGCAAAGAAGAACCCAAGGGAAGTTTCGAGGCAAGGAGATTACCTGCGCCAGGGGCTGCAGTCACGGACTCCGTCACCAAGGGGTCGCCGGTGTTGTCCCTTGCCGGGGACTTCTCCCTTACCGGAGACTGCTCCCTTGCCGGGGACTGCTCCCTTGACGGGGATCCCTCCCTTGCCGGGGAACTTCCCCTTGGCGGTGTAGCTGTAGCAGGTGGCGCATCGGGGGCGGTCTCTGGACGCTCCTGGTGGGGCTGCTCTGCTCCTACACAAATCAACAGTCAGATATCAGAAAGCGAAGAGTACCCAGGCGCGCCCAACGGCAGGAAGCAAATCATATGCTTACGCTGGGGGCTGCTCTGAGGATTAGTTGGCGGGTCCGGCAAGGTCATCTCAGGCGCACCCCCTGCCGTCACGGTGGGCTCGTCGTCAAGGATGACCACCGGGACCTTGGCTCTCTTTGCCGTTCTCTGGGCCAGAGTCCTGAAAAGGAGTAAATTCAGAGAAAAGCAAATGAGACGCGAGACACAACTGCAAGAATTGAAGAGATACAAGTACAACAAGGATCTTACTCGTCTTCTTCTTCCTCGTCGGAGCTGAGCACGGAGAAATCGAAGACTGGCCCGCTTCTGGCGCGAGGAGGCAGAGGAGTAGGCTCCCTCGGCCGCTTGGCGGAAGCAGTGGTGGCGCTAGCCTAAGACGGCCCTGCCCCAGCTGCCACCGTGGCACGAGGAGCGGCAGGAGCAGAAGCGGCGGCCCGCGAAGACCCCGCTCCTGCTGCCACACTGGAGCGTGTCACGCGGCGCTGCGGCTGTTGGCTCGTCTGCCGCCCCACCACGTCCCCAGCCTTGCGGAGACGCCTCCTTGGTTGAGCCGGGGGCTCTGCTTGCGACGAGCTGCCCAAAGGTTGGGAGGAAGAGGCGTCCGTCTCCGGCAAGCCTCTCGTGTCCTCGGTGAGCTTGCCCGCCTCGACGTCGTGCCCGGCAGGCTCTTCCTCACCGACAAACTCCGCTCGATCGACAAGGCTTGCCACCTCCGCTGCGTCTGCCTCCGCCACGGTGAATCCAAATTCGCCCGCGGCCGCGGCTGCCGCCGCCTCTTCCATCCTAGTGGCAATGCGCGCCAACTCCTCGTCGGTGGTGTCCCGTGTGAGGCCCTTCTGCTCGACGGGGTTAATTGGCACTTCCACCAAGTCGTCGAAGAACGCCCGCACGACGTCGTCTGCAGGCTCCTGCCAGGTTGAGTCGATCCCGTGCGAGTCGCACAGCAGCATCATTGCAAGGATGCAGCTGAGCGACGAATTGTTGAACAACGGAACGACGCCCTGCGGCAGCGTGAACCATTCGGGGTGATCGGGGTCGTGCTTGAACAGCTACCTGAGCGTCCCGTCAAGTTCCATGACAGTGAAATTGAAGTTGAGGCCAGGGCGCAACCTCATGATGTCCGCCGCATTCTGGAACTCCCAGGCGGGTCTCCCTTTCTCCTGCAGGGGAGCGATGCGGCGGCGGAGGAATTCTGCACCAACGGCGCCAACTCTGAGCCCGGCAAGCCTGAGCCGCAGGATCTGGGTAACGGCAATCTGCAGCTTGTCGTCGTCCGGAGCCACGTCGCTCCAATCCCTGCCGCGCACTACAGGAGTTCGGCGCACGACAGTGAATGGCTGTGGGTTCTCCTCGACGATCAGGCACCAGTCTGCTCTCCACTCCTCCCATTTTCTACGGAGCTCTCCCTCCAGATAAGCCTCCTTCTTGCCGGGCTTCGAGATCCAGGCGATTCCGCCGGAAAGAGGCTCTCCTCTCTCAACTCGAGGCATGAAGAAGTGGCGGAAGAGGGCTACGTTTGGATGGACTCCGACAAAGTTTTCGCAAAGATGTGCGAAAACTGCCATGGTCAGGACAACGTTGGGGGTGAAGTCAAGGAGATGGAACCCGTAGGTGTTCATGATCTCGCAGAAAAACTCAAAGAAGGGCGGGCAGAGCCTGCAATAGAAGAACAAAGGAAAGAAGGGAAACCCAGTCGGATACTTCTTCTGGGCGGCGGCTGGAAGAACCCTCGTGCGCGGATGCGCTCGCGTCGCCGTCGGCCAGAAGAGGTAGAATTCCTCCCTCAGGTCCAACGCGTCGAGCTAAGGGGGAAAGGTTGTCCGCTCCTTTCGCAGCGCCTCAAGCCGCTGCGCCTCGGCCGACTTCACGGCCTTCCCTTTCCCCTTGTCGCCTTTTGGAGCCATGGCGGAAGAAGGGAGGGAGGTCGACGGTGTTGGTGGTGCTGGTGGCGATGGGGGGCGGAGCGCTGCTCTCTTTGAGAAGTGGCGGGGATTTTCAAGGAACAACAACTGGCGGGTGGGCGAACTGCCCCTGATTCCCCTGCTTATAGGGGGGAGGGGGCGGACGTTTCGCCTTTCCGAATAAAGAAATCACCTACGATGTGACGCATGCATGCGGGACTCAGCCCCGCGCACGCCGCCCACGTCACACACGACTTCCCCCCCCCCTCGCGACGCCGCAATTGACGCGTGCCATTCAGGGTGGGCGTGGTGGATCCAGAGCAAAATACGGTGTGGCCCAGGCCGCGCGTGCCCGTGCACTGTTTTGGGCCTGGCCCAACAGCGCTCGGCACCGTTTATGGCCCAGGCCCGGGGGCTCCTGCCAGTGTACTAAAGTAGGGGTACCTTAGTACCCCCGAACTTGTGCACGGGCAGTTGTAGCACCCCGCGGCAGGGCTTGCCAGGTGACCACCAAAGACCATCGTGGTTCATTTGGAGCCATTCAAAAACAAAGTATTCAAGCCAAGAAGACAAGGTCCCGACAAGAGGAGCTTGTCGGGAAGGCCACTTAAGGCACCAGGCCCCAGCAAGAGGGGCTCGCCAGGAAGGCCCCGGCAAGAGGAGTTTGCTGGGATGGCCGCCCGAAGCACAAAGGCTCCGACAAGAGGAGCTTGCCGGAGGGGCCACTCAAGGAGACAAGGCCCCGGCAAAAGGAGCTTGCCGGGACGACCGCGGCAAGGCGCTTGCCGCGACAAGCTACTACTCCGCTGCCCGCGCTCCAGCTCATCCACCAACATGTCGTTCTGGGACCATGCCAGGATACGTGGCGAGAAGCTGTGCAGCCAGGGGCATGCTGTGGCGAAGTGACGCTGACAAGATAGCCATCGTGGCAAACGGTGGCGCCCCTGACAGCCACTTTTCGCACTGTTTGGGGCGACACAGACGGGCATTTAATGCCCTTGTCCCCTGCCGTCAGGGTTAGGTACGATAGTACTGTACAAGCAGCTGTACCCAACACAACACTTTGCCATTTTTGCCCTCATCTACGTTGCCACCTCTCAGTGACCCCTTTAACATATAAAAGGAGGCCCATGCGCACGTAGAAGGGGGGAGGAGAGAGGACACTCACGCGGGGTCTTGCCAGCGGCTCGTGAGTACTGTAGCACCTCGCGCTCCCGAGCAAGAACACAATACAATCCACAAAAGCAGCAGTAGGGTTTTACGCATCCGTGCGCCCGATGCTGGGTAAACCCCTTGTGTGCATCGCCTCGATCCGCTCTTCGTGCGACCTCCGCCCCCCGCCGAACCAGAAAGGGGCTCGGTCCCCATAGGTGTTCTTGGAGGCAGATTTCCCCCGGCATACCTGCACAAAACGATAGCTACTCGCAACCAACGCGATTAGGGGTTGTCAATTCCTTCACGTTCACTTAGAGATGATAGATAATATTTTTGGTATTTTTTGATATAGAGATGCAAAGTGAAAATTAAAAGGAAAAGTAAAAAAGCAAAGCAAGATTAAAGTGATGGAGATTGATATGATGAGAATAGACCCGGGGGCCATAGTTTTCACTAGTGGCTTCTCTCAAGAGCATAAGTATTCTACGGTGGGTGAACAAATTACTGTTGAGCAATTTACAGAATTGATCATAGTAATGAGAATATCTAGGTATGATCATGTATATAGGCATCACGTCCGAGACAAGTAGACCGACTCCTGCCTGCATCTACTACTATTACTACACTCATCAACCGCTATCCAGCATGCATCTAGAGTATTAAGGTAAAAACAGAGTAACGCCTTAAGCAAGATGACATGATGTAGAGAGATGAATTCATGCAATATGTAATAAACCCCATCTTGTTATCCTCGATGGCAACGATACAATACGTGCCTTGCTGCCCCTTCTGTCGCTGGGAAAGGACACCGCAAGATCGAACCTAAAGCTAAGCACTTCTCCCATGGCAAGAAAACCCAATCTAGTAGGCCAAACCAAACTGATAATTCGAAGAGACTTGCAAAGATAACCAATCATACATAAAAGAATTCAGAGAAGATCCAAAAATTATTCATAGATAGACTTGATCATAAACCCAAAATTCATCATCTCAACAAACACACCGCAAAAAGAAGAAGGTTACATCGAATAGATCTCCACGAGAGAGGGGGAGAACATTGTATTGAGATCCAATAAGAGAGAAGAAGCCAACTAGCTAATAACTATTGACCCGAAGGTCTGAGGTAAACTACTCACACTTCATCGGAGGGGCTATGATGATGTAGAAGCCCTTCGTGCTGACGGCCCTCTCCGGCGGAGCTTCAGAACAGGCCCCAAGATGGGTCTCGTGGATACAGAAAGTTGCGGCGGTGGAATTAGGTTTTTGGCTCCGTATCTGATTATTTGGGGGTACGTAGGTATATATAGGAGGAAGGAGTACGTCAGTGGAGCTTCGAGGGGCCCACGAGGCAGGGGGCGCGCCCTAAGGGGGGGCGCGCCCCCCACCCTCGTGACCGCCTCTTGGCTCCCTTGGAGTAGGGTCCAAGTCTCCTGGATCACGTTTGGTGACAAAATCACGTTCCCGAAGGTTTTATTCCGTTTGTACTCCGTTTGATATTCTGTTTCTTCGAAACACTAAAATAGGCAAAAAATCAACAATTCTGGTCTAGGCCTCCGGTTAAAGGTTAGTCCCAAAAATAATGTAAAACTGGAAAATAAAGCCCAATATAGTCCAACATAGTAGATAATAAAGGATGGAGCAATCAAAAATTATAGATACGTTGGAGACGTATCACATGAGTAGGAATTGTTTGAGCCCTGATGTGCCTACTCATTCATGCTTGTTTGTCATGCTTGCTACTGCTTAGAGTTGAGTCAGGTCTGATTCATCGGGGATGAATTGGAGGTGTGTGAACATGTTCTACTGTTGAGAGCTAAGTGTGTGAACACGATTTGGTGAAGGTAGCGGTGAGAGGCCATGTAGGAGTACATGGTGTGTTGTCTCATTGAGATTGTCCTCAAGAACTGAGTTCTGTGTTTGTGATCCATGAATAGCTACTACCACACATTGGGCTCCAGGCACCCCAAGCTCTCTCGACTTATTAATCAACCTGATCTCTATCCAGGAGTTGCAACTAGTTTCTGGTGTTTGTAGGATATGTGTTGGGGGCCGTGCGTAGCGCTGACCCTAGGGGTGGGCTATGATGCGGTAGAGACACGAGGCAAGGTGTACTGAAACGCCCGTTTGGTGCCCCGGGAGCCCTGCTCTCATCGTTTGGGGCCGTGAGCGACACCCCGGCCGGATCTCCTTGCGGATGGAACCCGAATAGGCGATAAACCTGGACTAGAGACTTGTGTGGTTAGTCAGGTCATGGCCGACTCCCTCGCCAGGCTTCCGCTTGAAGGTTGCCGAGATACACGACGTGTACATGGTGGTAAGTGGCGAGAGCGTGTGTGAAGAAGTACACCCCTGCAGGGTTATAAATGATCTTTTCGAATAGCCGCGTCCGTGGTAAAGGACCTCTGGGTTGCCTATACAGTTCATAGACAAGTGAAAGTGGATACTCTAAAATGCGCAAGATAAGCATGAGTGCTATGGATGGCGTTCTCGTAGGTAGACGGGAGCAGATCCATAGTGGTGTGTTGATATGGTGAATATGTGGACTCGTGTGCGCCACCTCAAAAGAGTTACTTGCAGTCGTAGTTTACGATGGCCACTAAGTCACAGCTGGCTTGCTGCAGTCAAACTCCACCACCCCTTTGTTGATACCGATGCATATGTAGCTAGTTCTGATGTAAGTCTTGCTGGGTACATTTGCACTCACGTTTGCTTAATTTATGTTTTTGCAGAGAGACTTCATTATCGCTAGTAGTTCTACGTGGACTTCGACGTTTAGCTTGTTACCTCAGCTACGATCTTGTGCCCTCGGCAAGGTCTTATAGATAGTCAGGCTTCTCAGCCTTTTTCATTTGTAGTTTTCTGTACTCAGACAAGTTAATCTTCCGCTTGTGCTTGTTACTTGTATGACTTGAATGTTGGGTCATCAGACCCATGTTTGTAATATCTGGCTCTTCGGAGCCTAATGAATAAATACTTTGAGTTGTAGAGTTTTGTTGTGATGCCATGTTGTATTTGCACATATCGAGCATATTGTGTGTATGATTTGAAATGCTTGGTATGTGTCGGATCCGACAACCTAGTTGTTTATCCTTGGTAGCCTCTCTTACCGGGAAATGTCTCCTAGTGCTTCCACTGAGCAATGGTAGCTTGCTAATGCTCCGGAACACTTAGGCTAGCCGGCATGTGTCCTTCTTCGTTCTTGTGTCTGTCCCTTCGGGGAAATGTCACGCGATGTCTACCGGAGTCCTTGCTAAAGTGATATGATGTGTTAAATGCTAGATCGGTGTGATTAGGATCGGGGTCCTGACAGCTTTGGTATCAGAGCCTGACTGCCGGTAGGATTACGAAGCCAAACTGGTCAAAGTTGAGTCTAGAAATTTTTTAGTTATGTAAGTGAATTGTTTGTGGAATTGAACGTAAGGCTCTTTTTACTCCTTTATCTTATGCCCTTCTGATCGGAGTCAACCTCTTCATTTCTACGGGGTTTAAGAACTAGGCTTCTCATCTTTCTATCAGGATCACGTGTTACTAATCCGTAGACTTATAGGATTGATGGATTCAAGTCTCCGTTCAGTTTCTACAACTTCCGTATGTTCATAGCTGGCCTCAAAACCTTGATATTGTGATGTTGGGTGGTTATGCCACCTGTTTTCAGGATGTCTCAAATCTTTCTGAGCATTTAAAGCCATTATGCTGTCAGAGTCATCCCAGGTTTCTAAATAGTCTGATGCATTTGCAACTCCCTTCTTTCTGTTCCCGATGTTTCTTTGGGCCAGATTAACCACACTAATCGGCGAGTTGAGGTACTCTATTGCCTCGACATATATGTTGGAGCTAGCGTTACGACCCTAGGCATCCTAGAGAACCACCTAGTAATCTAGCAATGATTTATATTCCTAGTGTGATGATTCTAGCCATCATTCTCGAAAGCATCCCGTTATGCCATTTAGTTAGTATGCATTCTATTCCTGGGTTCTTGAACCCGAGATTCACTGTACTTACTTCATGTTGATAGTGTTTGCTAGTACCTTTAGGATATTAGTAACCTTTGCGATAGTCCTCGAGGTCCATGGTATTCTCCTTCTTCCAAATACCATGAACTACTTATGGCAGAAGTTCCTCGTTGAGCCGAAAGATCCCAACCAAAGTGCTCTTGAAGAGTTCTTGATTCTATGTTGTGACTCGGCCAGTCCTACTCTTCCGCATGGGTTATCCGGAAGAAATATGTTGAACTTGTTCGACATACTAATCTATGCACCCACAACTTAGAAAATCATATGTTCTTTTGAGTTGTCCCTCTTTAGTTATTTTCTGGCCCTCGTCTATCAGTTGATAGACATGAGTAGTTGAGCATTTGTGATATCGATGCCTATTATTTCTGTGGTCCGTCAAGCCATTTTATTCTGGAATGACTAGGAAAACGAACTCCAGTACCTTATCCATATCTAGGATTGGGTCAAAGCAGTCGTACTCCGCAGATCAAATGCTAATCCAGCTTCTGTTCTATTCCACCTTGGAGTTTTACCCTCTTTACGTTGGGATTGTCATGAGAATTGCCCACCTCTTATGAATTCTTGACGCGGTGATACTTCTCGCCATCATTATTCATTCCTCAGTTTTGTGTTGTCGCAACCAGAATGCCGACAAGTGAATCGTGATGTGTGAAATCAATATACTCCTAGGAACTGTGTTGCTTCGTAGTTAATGGACAATAATCTTATCCTTAGCGTGTTAATTGTTGAATCATCACCCTAAGGTTGATCGTGATACCTAATCCTTATTTCCGGTGCACTTTTCGATCAATGAGTTAGGATAGTGTCAGTCCTTGCTTATTTGATCATATCGTCTTGCCCTGAAAAGCAAGGTTGTTCTCGAGCTTAGTGACATATCGGTGGTTCGTGATTTTCCGTATTTCTTCTCAGAAGTATTACGAGTTTGTTCCCTAACCGTTATGTTGAGTTCATTGTCAGGTTGGTTTCCTATGAACCACCCCTTCTCCAAGAATCTGGGTTGGATACCCTGAACTGGTTGGTTAAGTTGAAGAACAACTTGGAGAGTCAGAAGATGAAAGCTTGTCCGACTTAGTTAATCTCCAAGGGATATCCTTGTGTGTGTGTGTGTGTGTGTGTATGTATTGAAGAAAGCTAATATGTTATTTGATTGATCCTCGTGATCAGTTGTCGTTGCTATTATCTTATCCAATATTTGATTTGATTGTGGGCTATCGTCAAATCAAATCAGAACCAACGATGTCCGTAGTGTTGTCTTACTCGTGGTTGATCCTCGAGCATACACCATTCTATCTTTTGTTCTAACCAATGCTATTGCTTTGTTCACATAGTTGTGGAATTCCATCTTCAAGGAAATCTTTATGATTTGTTGTTGAGCCCATCAGCAACATTTTATCTTCTCCATAGTTCATGTTGAACATTAAGCTAGTGTTGGAAACTTTTGTAAGCATTATCTTCGTGCCCCGTTCATGAAGAATATGTTGGATGAAAGAAGTTACTTCCTCTAGTTCATGTGCATTTGAAGCAAGTTGCCACCGTGAATTCGAGAAAGTTTTTTTTTGCTTCCTCTGGAATCATCCCAAGTCAGTCATGCATATGTGCGAAGTATTCTGTGGTCTGGAGACTTGCAACCTTCGTTCTATATGGATACCTAGCACACCAAGCCACTGATTGATTGTTCAAGGAGAAGAAGTTCCTTCTTAGGATCCGGACTTATGCAAGGGCTTCGATATCCTCGATGATGGTTCCCAACCAGAACTCGGTAGTGTTTTGTTGTAGGACTACTATGTGGTCATGCTTGTCTGGAACAGCGTGTTCACATGTATGTAGTAGAACTAGCTCATGTTTTGGAGCTTGATATCGTAGTTCGTTACCCAAGAATCTCGCAACGTCAGCTCGTCGATTTGTGTTGCAAACTTCCATTTTTCTTCAGACATGAGGAGTCCTAAGTATCATGTTACCAACCAGATCTGAATATCAGGAAAATATGATGGTTGGCTTTTCCAAGATCTAGGATGTAGATTCCGACAAGGTCGATGTTCAAGCCGACACACCTAGTTGGAAGATCTACTATTGTAGTATCTTGATTGAGCAATTTGACCATCTTCTCCATGAGGATTTCATATGATCTATACTAAAAGTTGATCCTTATGGATGTTTGTGCTCCCGAAGTCAGACCTTTATTTGATGTTCCAGATACCGAATGGTATTGAGTTAAGCTGGTACATCAAGTAGAACATTAGAAGCGCAGTGCTAAATGTCTCCCGGTCGATCATCCAGATTTCGTTTCCTTGGCCTCGCCAAGGTAAAACCTGAGAACGTAGTGTCTTCCTTTGCACCTGCATCCTCCATCGTTATTCATCATGGTAGTACGAGGTGTCACCATGATCTTGGCACAGATGTTGGTAAAACCTTGATGAATATGGAGATACTCAAGTTCTTGAAAGCACACTAAGCCACTGGTTTATATGCTTGGTATGTATTGGAATGTGCCTTCTGTTTGCCGAGTTGTCTTATAACTCTAGTTTCCATCCCAAACTGAGTATGCCATTCTTCCAAATTCCTTCAAATGATCAATTGTGAATTGCCTCAGGCAGGTATGAAGAGTTTCAATGATCTATGGATCAAAAGTAATTCTTTTTGCCACTTAAGGGAATAATTCCAACGAGTCACCTCATCTAAGGTGCCCCGTTATGGAATCACGGTAATTATCTCCTCGCTACTTTGAAACCATGCACCATCTTACTCAAGCGTGGAATTGTTGCCTACCAAATTGAACCCTTGTCATCTGCTTCTTTCCATTGCCCATGATGTGTGTTTTGTGTCTCAGCTCAAGAGATGTTTCTATGTCTCACTCCTGAGTTGATCCTGAGAAGTTTGATCTTTGAGGAGATCAATTCTTCTAGAGTTTTCCTTTCTTCTCATTATCATGTTGGATGGAGTTCTCAGAGCAAGACGTCAAGACAGAGATGATGATCGAATCAACGTTCTTATGAAGTGCAACTTGGATCATGAAGTTTGTGCTAGCTTTGTGTCCCCTCTATCTTCTTACCTCATGTCTTGAATCTCGGGACGAGATTCTTGTTTAGTGGGGGTGAGTTGTCACAGCCCTAGAATTTGTTTGCAGATAGTTGCATAAGCATCCATGCCTCATCTCCAAATTTATTTGAAAATTGAAATGGGGATTGGCCAAACCCTATCACCAAATGAAACTCAAATAGGTTCAAGTAAAATATTTTTCAATGAATCCAAAATGCTCTTGAGAAAAGTTCATCATTTTTGAATTGGTCCAAAACCTCTGCCAAAATGGTGCATATTTTTCTAGGCCACTCAGGATTTTTGAATTAAATCATATTGTATTAGACTTTGGGCATTTAAATACTATAAATAATTTAAGTGCTTAAATAATGTTGGAATTATTTGCGGGCCACTAAATTACTTCAGGAGTGTCCATGATTATTTCCAGGATTTTAGGAAATGCCATAGTATCTGTCCTAAAGCTCAAAACCTACAGCAGAAATTAGAAAACGGAAAGAAATGAGAGAGAGAAAACTTACCTGGCCCAAACCTACCTTGCGGTCCAGTTGACCGGCCCAGCCCACCACCGCGACACCCTGTTGTCTTCCTCCCTGGACAGAAGGACGAGCGCTTGCTCGCTGCGCGCTGGCCACGCGCCGCACCACCTCCTGCTTCCGCCGCTACCCCGACGCGCCTATGAGCGCCACGCAACCCCCTGGTTACTCTCCCCTCTCTCCCATGTCTCTCCCTCATCTGCCCCTCTCCACCCGAGCACCACCGAGCGGAGCTCGTCGCCGCCGACACCATTTACCTCAGCCACCAGCCCTCCCTCACCCATCAAGCGTGTCCAGGAGAACCGCCGCGGCTCCGTATTCCTCCTCGACGACCCATGCAACGGGGGGCACACCGCAATGTCTGCATCGCCCTCTTCTTCAACCTCGGACAATCGAGATCGCCGATGCCCGCTCGCCACCTCCGACGTCTCCCCTGAGCCGCTAGGCCCTCCAACCAACCCCCTATGAGCCCCGCCATCGTTCACCCCTACCCCCGTTCTCTTTTGCTTGCTCTGGCCGCCGATTCCATCAAGGAAGAAACCCACCGCCGCACGAGCTCGACACTGGCGTCACTCCGGTGACCATTTGGTCGTGCACCAGCGTCCAACGAACTCGAGGCTGCACATAGATCATGGCTAGCGCATTAGTTGGTTCGTTTGCGCGCTACAACTCCAAACCCGCAACTCACCCGAGTGTCGGCTGCCGCCCAAACGCTCGCCGGCGTCGTTCCCGGCCACCACGCGCTCAACCACCCGCACCGCTGGACGCGGCACTCATCCAGCTGACCGTAGGACCAAGCCATGCGCCCAGCCGATGTCTGTGGCGCCGTTCTGAGCGCCTCCGCCGCTCTGTTTGGTCGCCGGTGACTAACCCCGGCGGCCGCTGACATGGCACCGTCATTAGCGCCTAACTAACCCCCTAGAGTCACTGACAGTGGGCCCGCCCTGTTAATTATTAGTTAGGTTTTGTTTAGTGCTAATTAACCTAGATTAGTGCTTAACCTAACACTAACTAACTCTGTTAGATAGCTGTGTCACTGACCAGTGGGCCCCACTGGTCAGGTTTGACCTGGACGGCGCCTGTTGACCTGCTGAGGTCAGCATGACGCAATGCTGACGCAGTAATAGGTTTTTCTGGATTTATTCTTACTCAGGAAATTCCAGAAAATAGTGCTAACTTCTAAAAAGCATAGAAATTAATCTGTAACTCCAAATGCAAAGATTTATATATGAAAAATGATCAGAAAAATCAAATCTATCCATCTGTACTGGTTTCATGCATGTTAAGTAAACTTAACCCTGCTGTTTATATCAAAACATGATAATACTGTCGGTGTAGTAAAGTAGGGGTACCTTAGTACCCCGAACTTGTGCACGGGCAGTCGTAGCACCCCGCGGCAAGGCTTGCCAGGTGATCGACAAGACCCTGCATGGTCCCCCTTTTGGGCCATTCAAGAACAAAGTATTTGAGCCAAGGCCCCGGCAGGAGGAGCTTGCCGGGAAGGCCACCCGAAGAGAGCGAGGCCCCGGCAAGAGGAGCTTGTCGGGACTGCCGCTCGAAGCACAAGACCCCGGCAAGAGGAGCTTGCCGGGAAGGCCAACCACGGCACGACAGGAGCCTTGCCGCGACGCGCCGCGCGTCCCGGCAAGGACCGTTGAGCGACGAGCTCCCGGGCGCGACAAGACATCCACCACGGCAAGGCGCTTGCCGTGGCAAGTTAGCACCCCGTGCCTGCGCTCCAACTCATCCACCAACGTGTCGCTCTGGGGGCATTCCAGGCGCACATGGCGGGAGGCTGTGTAGCCAGGGGCATGCGGTGGCGAAGCAAAGCTGACAGAGTAGCCATCGTGGCAAACGGTGTCGCTCCTGACGGTCCTTTTCGTGCACCGTCTGGGCGATGCGGACGGGCATTTAATGCTCTTGTCCCGCGCCGTCAGAGTTAGGTATGATAGCACTATACAGCCACTATGAAGGCAGCTGTACCCACTACAACATTCTCCCAGTTTTGCCCCCACCTACGCTGCCACCTGTGGGTAACCCCTTGAGCATATAAAAGGAGGCCCCATGCGCACGTAGAAGGGAGAGAGGAGACCCTTTTTTACGCTCGGTCTCGCCAGCGGCTCGTGTGTACTGTAGCACCACGCGCCTCCGAGCAAGAACACAATACAAACCACAAAGCAGCAGTAGGGTTTTACGCATCCGTGCGGCCCGAAGCTGGGTAAACCCCTTGTGTGCATCGCCTCGATCCGCTCTTCGCGCGACCTCCGCCCCCCGCCGAACCAGAAAGGGGCTCGGTCCCCATAGGTGTTCGAGGAAGCCGATTTCCCCCGACATCTTTGGCGCGCCAGGTAGGGGGCGTCGAGGTTGTGTGAACCTGATCCGGCGTTCGCACAGGCTAGATTTCCGTCATCTTCATCGACATGCCACCGAAGAAGAAAGCTCCGGAGGTGGCTGGTCCGTCCGCGTCGAACCCACCACCCCTGGAGCAAACGGGTGGTGGGGACGGCACCGGCGGCGGGACGGACGTCGTCGAGCCAGCTCATGGTGCCACGGCGTCCGAGCATGCGCCGCGCCCCTCTCAGGAGGCGCGGGACCAGCAGCGTCCGGGTACTCACGGTACCATACGCTCGCTGGACCCAGATCGAGCTGGCAGATCCCAGGGTGTTCAAGGCCAGCATGCACACCCGTGTGTTGGCGCGAGCATGGCGCGACTGCCTGGGCCGGGTGCTGCTCCTTATAACATAGTTAGAAGTTCGAGCACATCCCGCTCCACGCGCCGTTCACCACTGCTGCCCGCCACTCAAGCAGAAGCTCTACCACGAGCTCAACTGCTCCTAGATTACCCTCGAACGGTGGACAAGCTCGACGACTGGAGGGTCACGATACAGAGTCTCATCAGCTTCGCTAACGGCGATACCCCGCGGCAGCATAGTGCGTCGCAGCCGCGGCAGGCCGGCCAGGCGCGAACCGATGGTGCCAAGACCAGTGGGGGTGCAACCACCGTGCATTCCCTGCCCCACAGGGCGAGATCGCCGACTCGCCGGAACCATCACGACAACGACTCCACCACGTCGTCAAATCCGCGAACTCGTTGCGATCAATGCCAAGTTCTTCACGAACGAAAGCAAGAGGACGCTCGGACTCGCATCGAGCGTCGGAGAGAAACGCGGCATCAATCAGACGAGCGCGCTGGGCCCTCTGTTGACATGCATGCGCCGGGGGGACCAGGCGACCTGCCATACGCGGTAGGTTGCCCTGCATTCACCCGTGAGCTGTGGCAAGTCCAGTGGCCCAGCACGAAGAATTTCAAGCCAGACGTACCAGAGAAGTACGACGGCAAGTCGCATCCGTCGGAGTTCCTCAGCATCTACACCATTGCGGTGCAGGCTGCCGGGGGGCGAGACGACAAGATCCTTGCCAACTACTTCCCGCTGGTACTCAAATCCAACGTCAGATCCTGGCTCATGCACTTGCCGGACAACTCCATAACCTCCTGGACAGACTTGTGCCATCAGTTTGTTGGCACCTTTACAGGCGGCCACAAACCCCATGGCCAAGCGAGCGACCTTCATCTGCTCGTCCAGAAGGAGGGAGAACCTCTGCGCAAGTTCATTCAGAGATTCAGCCGTGTGCACTACAAAATCCCCGATGTCCACCCTGCCGCGGTCATCAGCGTGTTCCATCAGAACGTGCGCAACCGCAGGATGCGGGAGGAGATGGCGATGTGCAAGATCAAAGACGTCAGCGAGATATATGCCCTGGCCGACAAGTGTGCACGTGCTGAGGAAGGGAGGAAACTCCCCGGAGAGAACATTGGAGCAGCAGAATCTGACAGTGAGGATACCGCCCCGGCAAGGAAGAACCGGCGGCGGAGCAGCAGGAAGAAGAAGAGCCAAGAAGTACTGGTTGTTGAGCAGTCCGGCGATGAAGGCGCCGCCAAGAAGGCCCAGGCTGGTAGCTCCGGCAAGGGGGTTGCCGGATGCGCCAACTGCCAGGCCGTGGCGGTCGCCGACAAGCAGGACGGCACCAACAAACAGTACTGCAAGATCCACCGCACCAAGGGCCATGACCTTCAGAGTTGCAAGCAGGTCGAGCGGCTCGTCAAGCTGCAAAAGGCCGAGTACGAGCGGCGCGACAAGGAGAAAGCCCGAGGAGGTGGCGGAGGATCCGGCACGAAGCGCCCCGGCCAGGGAGGACGCCGCGACAAGGACAAGCAGCGGCAAGCAGATAGACCTCCCCACAGCCGCGATAAGGACGAAGATGACGACGAATACGAAGACATGGATGATGTCGAGATGAGTGAGCAGGAGTTTCAGAAAGCCACTGAGGTCTTATGCGTGGACGGTGGTGCTTCTCTGCACACTTCTCACCGCCAGCTCAAACAGTGGGCGCAGGAAGTCAATGCAGCGGAACCACCCGTCGAGTCACGCAAGCCTCTGAAATGGTCCAGCACGCCTATCATCTTCGATATTGAGGATCACCCTGACCGCACAACTGCGATTGGGTGCTTGCCGATGTTGGTCTCACCAACTGTCCGCAACCTCAAGGTCACTAGGATGCTAGTCGACGGCGGGGCCGGCTTGAACCTGATCTCCTCCGTTGTGCTCCAGAAACTCCAAGTCCCCGACAGCGAGCTCGAAGAGACCGGCACGTTCCAAGGAATCAACCCGGGAAGGAGCAAGCCGAAGGGGAAGATAACGTTGCCAGTGACATTTGGCAGGGAGCTGAACTTCAGAACAGAGAGGATCACTTTCGACGTTGCTGATTTTCCATTGCCCTACAATGGGATTCTCGGTCGTCCAGCGCTCGCCAAGTTCATGGCGGCCTCTCACTACGCATACAACATACTCAAGATGCCAGGCCCGATAAGCGTCATCTCTGTCCCCGGCGACAAGAAGGATGCCCTTATCTGTGCTGACAAGATCTACTGGGAAGCAGCAGCCGCAGCGGATCACAAGCCACTTGCCGCTGAAGCTCCCGGAGGGAAGAAGAAAACCAAGCCCGGCAAGTGCTCTGGTGCCTACTCCGGCAAGCGCACCTCTTCGGAGTGCTGCGATGCCGTCGAGGACGCGCCATCGAGCTCCGCCGGCAAGAAGAAGACCAAGCCCGGCAAGTGCTCTGGTGCCCACTCCGGCAAGCGCACCTCTTCGGAGTGCTGCGCTATCGTCGAGGACGCGCCATCGAGCTCCACCGGCAAGAGTAAGAAGTCAATGGCAGCCCCGCCAACGACCAAGGTGTCCGCCAAGGAGGACGGCACTGGTGGCACCTTCACCATCAGTGCCACTCTCGACCCCAAATAGGAAAGCGTGCTCGTTGCTTTCCTGCGGGCAACCATCTGACATCCCCGGCGTTCCCAGGAAAGTGATTGAGCACCACCTTGCCGTCTGTCCTCACGCGCGGCCCGTCAAGCAGAGAGTCAGGAAACAAGCAGTGGAGCGCCAAGAGTTCATTGCAGAAGAGATCAGGAAGTTGGAAGCGGCAGGCCTCGTCAGAGGTGTGCTCCATCCGACGTGGTTGGCCAATCCTGTTGTCATGCGCAAAGCAAACGGGAAATGGAGGCTTTGCATCGATTTCACCGATGTCAATAAAGCTTGTCCCAAAGATCCGTTTCCCTTGCCGCGCATTGACCAGATTGTTCACTCCACGGCCGGATGCGGCCTGCTTTCATTCCTTGACGCATACTCAGGATACCATCAGATCTTCATGGCTGAAGAAGATGATGAGAAGACCGCATTCATCACTCCATGTGGCACGTACTGTTTCGTACGGATGCCTTCTGGACTAAAGAATGCTGGTTCGACATTTGCCAGGGTTGTCCACACCGCTTTTGAGCCAAAAATCCACAGAAATGTGGAGGCCTACATGGATGATATAGTGGTCAAGAGAAGAGACAGGGCAACCCTGATTCTAGACTTAGAAGAGACCTTTGCGAACCTGCGCAAGATCAGCCTCAAGCTCAACCCCAAGAAGTGCGTGCTTGGAGTCCCTTCCGGCAAGCTTCTCAGGTTCTTCGTGTCTCAGCGGGGAATCGAAGCCAATCCCGACAAGATCAAGGCCATCGAGCAGATTGAAGCACCAACACGCGTCAGGGACGTACGAAGGCTTGCCGGCTGCGTGGCGGCTCTCAGCAGGTTTATTTCCAAGTCTGCAGAACGCGCCCTGCCATTTTTCAAAGTTTTGAAAAAGGCGGGTCCAGTAAAATGGACTCCGGAAGCGGAGGCTGCGCTGCGGGACTTGAAGAAATACCTGTCCTCCGCTCCAATACTTGTCGCGCCTAAACCACAAGAGAAGTTGCTGCTATACCTGGCGGCAACCAATCAAGTGGTTAGTGCTGCGTTAGTAGCGGAGAGGGAGGTAGATGATGAGTTAGCAACCGCGGCAAGTGCATCCAGCAACAAGCAGGGGGCTCCCCCGACAAGCTCTGGCCCCGACAAGGATGGATCTGCGCAGGCGCAAGAGGAGGTGCAGAAGAAGAAAATGGTGCAGCGCCCAGTTTACTTTGTCAGTTCCCTCTTGCAGGGGGCTAGGTCAAGGTACTCTGGTGTGCAGAAACTGCTTTTCGGCCTCCTTATGGACTCGAGAAAGCTGCGCCATTACTTCCAAGCACATGAGATCACAGTTGTCACTCGCTTTCCGCTAAAGAGGATACTGCAGAATCCCAAAGCGACAGGCAGGATCGTGGAGTGGGCACTGGAACTGTCAAGCTTTGGCCTCAAGTTTGAGAGCACTTCAACTATCCAAAGCAGAGCATTGGCAGAGTTCATAGCAGAGTGGATGCCGATGCCAGACGAAGAAATTCCAGAGACGAGCATCCCCGGCAAAGAAGCAAGCAGAGAGTGGCTGATGTACTTTGATGGTGCCTTCTCGCTGCAAGGCGCTGGTGCTGGCGTGCTGCTTATCACGCCCACCGGAGAGCACCTCAAGTACATCGTCCAAATGCACTTTCCCAAGGAGCAAGCAACCAACAATACTGCGGAATATGAAGGTCTGCTCGCCGGTCTCAGGATCGCGGCAGAACTTGGGATCAAGAAGCTCATTGTCAGGGGTGACTCACAGCTTGTCGTCCGCCAAGTGAACAGAGATTACCAGAGCCCGTTGATGGAAGCGTATGTTGATGAAGTGAGGAAGGTAGAGGAGCGCTTTGACGGCCTGCAAATGGAACACGTTCCAAGAACCGAGAACGACGTTGTCGATGGCCTGTCAAAGTGCGCATCACTTAAGTTACCTGTGGAACCAGGGACTTTTGTGCTCAAGCTGACTCAGCCATCCGTAACACCATCAACCGGACAGAGCAAGAAGAGGAGGTTGGTCTCCGGCGACTATCTTCCGGCAAAGCTCCCCGGAGCCGCCGCCAAGAAGGTCCCCGAGATCGACGCCAAGAATGCTGAGGAGCAGTCTGCTCCGGCAAACCCCAGGGTTTGTTCCGTAGAAGCAGGCGCTCCCGACAAGTTTCGCTCCAGCAAGCTTGCCGGGGGACATCAAGCTCCGGCTGAGCCCCAGATCCTCGTCGTGGAAGCAGGTGTTCCCGCAGCAGCAGACGCGCCTTTAGTCCTTGTCGTCGAGCCACAGGCTCCGGCATGGGCACAGCAGATCGTCCATTTTCTCCAGACAGGAGAACTTCCCTATGAGCCAGAAGAAGCAGAAAGAGTAGCCCGGCAGTCAAGTATGTACCAGTTTGTCGACGACACACTGTACAGAAGAGGACGCAACAGGGTGAAATTGAAGTGTATTCCCCGGGAAGACGGACAAAAGCTGTTGGCAGAGATACATGGAGGCATATGTGGCCACCACATTGGCGCAGGAGCACTTGCCGGCCAAGCGTTCCGGCAAGGTTTCTTCTGGCCGACAGCCCTCCAGGATGCAACTGCACAAGTAACCAAGTGTGAAGCGTGCCAGTTCCATTCCAAGCAGATACACCAGCCAGCTCAAGCTCTCCAAACGATCCCTTTATCCTGGCCATTTTTGGTCTAGGGGCTCGACATCCTCGGCCCCTTCCCCCGAGCTGTCGGGGGCTTTGAGTACTTGTACGTCGCAATCGACAAGTTCACAAAGTGGCCGGAAGTGGAACCAGTGAGGAAGGTGACAGCACAGTCAGCCATCAAGTTCTTCAGGTCGATTGTTTGCCGCTTCGGGATCCCCAACAGGATCATCACCGACAACGGTACGCAATTCACGAGCCGCGCCTTCACGCAATACGTCCAAGATCTCGGCGCCAAGGTCTGCTTCGCTTCTGTTGCTCATCCCAGGAGCAACGGTCAAGCGGAGAGGGCCAATGCCGAAGTACTGCGCGGGCTCAAGACCAGAACTTTCGACAGGCTGCACAAGTGCGGAAGAAACTGGATCGAGGAGCTGCTGGTGACTCTTTGGTCGATCAGAACTACGCCAAATCGAGCCACCGGCCAGACACCATTTGCTCTAGTCTATGGAGCAGAAGCAGTTACCCCCACGGAACTCGTATATGGGTCACCTCGAGTGCTCGCTTATGATGAGCTTGAGCAAGAGCGGCTGCGTGAAGATGACGCGCTACTCCTTGAGGAAGATCGTCTTGAAGCTGTTGTGCGAGCCACTCGCTACCAGCAAGCTTTGCGTCGCTACCATAGCCGCAAAGTTAGAGCCAGAAGCTTCGAGGAAGGCGACCTTGTTCTTCGGCGCGCTCCGTCCGCCAAGAGACACAACAAGTTGACGCCAAAGTGGGAAGGCCCTTACCGGGTGAGACGAGTCACGAGGCCCGGCGCTGTCCGCCTCGAGACCGAAGATGGCACTGCGGTGAGCAACTCCTGGAATATTGAGCATCTTCGTAAGTTTTACCCGTAAGGCGCGGTTGTCGGACCCTGTCCGGCAACCAACCTTTTGTACAAGTCTTGCCGCAGTTGCATGTAATCCTTTGTACAAAGCCAGACGCAGACCCTGAGCAGCAGTAAATGAAGCGCTGGCGCCCTAAGTTTAAGCATGCATGCTGAGTCGAGTCTCGTCCTTGGTTAGGGTTGATAGTGCCTGACAGCCGCTAACCCCTAGCTTAGAGGTCGAGTCTGCGTCCCTTTTTCCTGGCCTTTCGTTCCCTTTGGTTCGCAGGGTTTTGCATATCCTGGCCGGACCGCTAAAGGACGAAGAAGAGAAGAAGGGCGGGCCAGCATCTGGACCCCGGCAAACCAGTGTTGCCGGGGGCTGCAAGTACAAATACTCACCCGCGGCAAACCAAAGTTGCCGGGGGCTGCTATCCCAGATAAGTTTTTGCATCCCTTGTCACGCATTCTCTTATGAACTGTGGAATACGAAAAGCTTGTTTCCTCCTAAAAGCTACCGTGCTCCCTTAACGACAGGCCCCAGAGCACGTTCCTGGGGCCCGTTTTGGTAGTAGTCGCGGCGGTAAAGGGGCGGAACGAGGAGCCCGAACCCGCCTCATCCCTACCTCCGCCAAGGGCGTGAGAGAGGTCAAGTGGCGCGGGAAGACGGCAGGGCCTGTTGCCGGGCAAAGAAGTGTCTATCTTAACGATATAAACGATTCGCTCCTTGGCGTGGGTTTCACCCGCGAGACAAGTGGCCCGGCAAACATCCCCTTTCCATTAAAAACATTCCGCTCAGGTACAGTTCAGAGAGAATGAAAAACATGAAAGATGGGATTACAAGCTTTAAATGCAACTAAGGCCCGAGGGCTTACAGATAGAAAAAAGATAAGGTGCCCGTAATCCCTTTCTTGTCTCTCTCCTCAGGAGGTAGGACAAGGAGGCGAAAAGGGCAAAAGGGGCGCCTAGGCGAGCTACGGGTGGCAGAAGACACCAAGAGAACACCCCGGGGGCCGTCTGAAAGCTGGACGGTGACGGCGGCGCCGGAAGCAGGGCTCGACGAGGCGGAAGGACGTCAGCACGCTGTCGAGGGCACCATGCCCCCGTACTCCGAGTTAACGGCCTTGCCGCCCGCCCTCTTCCTCCTCTGCAGCCTCCCTACGTCAGCCGCCAAGGAGACGACCCCGAGAAGCTCAAGGAGCCGGCGACACGGATGATGGGGTCGCCGGTGCCACACGGAGCTGCGACCGGCGCCTAGTCGGACCCGTCATCCCGACGACCGCTACCCTCGTCGTCGCTGTTGCTCCCCTCCTCGTCACTCTCGCTCGAGGAGGAGCTTTCGCTGTCGGAGGAGCTATCCACGCAGCACCTAGCCCGGGTCCCGAAGTCCCCGAAGGCCTTGACGGAGAGGAGGTTGCCCTCCATCAACTTAAAATGGAGGGTGAACCCCTCCGTCAAGCTGTGGATACGGGCGAACGTCTTCCACCCTCGACCAAGATACATCACGACGGGAGCTGGGGACTCGACGTGGACTCGCGCGCCACTGATCCCGCAGCCCCTCATGCGCAGTCTCAGCGTCTCGGGTTGTTCCATCTCCATCACGCTAGCGAATGGAGCCGGGAGGCGGAGGCGACGACGAGGCGCCCGGCGCAGCCTGACGAATAACTCGCAGGGGTCGTCCCCGATGTGGACCGCTGTGAGAAGAGGAGCCGCTAGCGGAGGCGAGGCCGGCGCGTCGCCCCGTCCGCCTCGCCCCCGAGCGCCTCGGCCTCGTCCACGACCTCGTCCACGACCTCACCCCCTCCCCCTTCCCCTTACGGCTGGCTCCGCCACCGCGGGTGCAAGGGGAGGAGGGGCGCGTTGCCTAGCGGCAACCCTCGCCGCCACCGATGAAGGACCAGGATTCCCTTTCTCCATGGCGAATGGAGGGAGGGGATCAGAAGCTGAAGGAAAGAAAAGATGAAGGAGTGTGGGTTCCCGTCGCCCCCCCTCTTGCTCCTTATAAAGGAGAAGGGTGGGGGCTCGACCGCCCCGCTCAGCCAATCAAGGCGCAGGAAGGCCAGGCGAGCGTGACCGGCCTGCTGCCTCGACCCGCGACGGCCCGGTTTCCTGCCTCCACCGTCTGCAACTCCTGGTGCATGGAAGCCGCGTGGCTGGCGTGCAGGACCGAGGCGACGGGTGAGGCAACCTCTCCCCACCCCGTGATCATGGGGAGCGGACGCCTCGGAGACCGTGCCTCATCCCCGTCCAGCGAAGGAGCCACGCCTCCACACCTCCCTCCACTTATGAAGATGGCGCGAACCGTCCCCATTTATTGCGACGTGACACATGCCTGCAGGGCTCAGCCCCGCGCACGCCTCCCACGTCACGCACGCCTCTTCCCACGACGCCGCGTTCGACGCGTGCCATTTGGGGAAGGCGCGATGGATGCGGAGTTAAGATGCAGCATGACCCAGACCACGCGTGCCCGTGCACTATTTTGGGCCTGGCCCAACAGCGCTCGGCACCGTGTATGGCCTAGGCCCGGGGGCTCCTGTCGGTGTACTAAAGTAGGGGTACCTTAGTACCCCGAACTTGTGCACGGGCAGTCATAGCACCCCGCGGCAAGGCTTGCCAGGTGATCGCCAAGACCCTCCATGGTCCCCCTTTTGGGCCATTCAAGAACAAAGTATTTGAGCCAAGGCCCCGGCAGGAGGAGCTTGCCGGGATGGCCACCCGAAGAGAGCGAGGCCCCGGCAAGAGGAGCTTGTCGGGACTGCCGCTCGAAGCACAAGACCCCGGCAAGAGGAGCTTGCCGGGAAGGCCAACCACGGCACGACAGGAGCCTTGCCGCGACGCGCCGCGCGTCCCGGCAAGGACCGGTGAGCGACGAGCTCCCGGGCGCGACAAGACATCCACCACGGCAAGGCGCTTGCCGCGGCAAGTTACCACCCCGTGCCTGCGCTCCAGCTCATCCACCAACGTGTCGCTCTGGGGGCATTCCAGGCGCACGTGGCGGGAGGCTGTGTAGCCAGGGGCATGCGGTGGCGAAGCAAAGCTGACAGAGTAGCCATCGTGGCAAACGGTGGCGCTCCTGACGGTCCTTTTCCTGCACCGTCTGGGCGATGCAGACGGGCATTTAATGCCCTTGTCCCTCGCCGTCAGAGTTAGGTATGATAGCACTATACAGCCGCTGTGCAGGCAACTGTACCCACTACAACATTCTCCCATTTTTTCCCCCACCTACGCTGCCACCTGTGGGTAACCCCTTGAGCATATAAACGGAGGCCCCATGCGCACGTAGAAGGGAGAGAGGAGACCCATTTTTTACGCTCGGTCTCGCCAGCGGCTCGTGTGTACTGTAGCACCACACGCCTCCGAGCAAGAACACAATACAAACCACAAAGCAGCAGTAGGGTTTTACGCATCCGTGCGGCCCGAAGCTGGGTAAACCCCTTGTGTGCATCGCCTCGATCCGCTCTTCGCACGACCTCCGCCCCCCCGCCGAACCAGAAAGGGGCTCGGTCCCCATAGGTGTTCGAGGAAGCCGATTTCCCCCGACAAATACACTATTTAAATTCATAAGATGAGTTTGGAGTTGAACCTTTGGTTCAAAATTGCTCAAACCCATCTCGTTGTAGTTGCATTAGCCCAACACACTCATTCTTCCATGTCATATGCATGCATCGTATTGTTGCATATCACCATTTATTGATTGTGTTATCGGTGTATTCTCCGTGATAGGTTCCGCTCCTGGGGATATTCACGAGTATCCAGTTGAACGGAAGTACCCCTCGACCACTCTGTCAGGCAAGCAAAACCCTCTTTTTCATTCTGATACAATCCCACTCTCTCGCTCCTACTCTTTTTTACCGCACTAGGACAACAACGTTTCAACTGTTACATGTTGCGGTAGTTGAACCCCTTTCCTCTGCATGACCTGTCGTTGCCACAGTAAATAGATGAAACCCACTAGCATGAGTAGGAATTGTTTGAGCCCTGATGTGCCTACTCATTCATGCTTGTCTGTCATGCCTGGTACTGCCTAGAGTTGAGTTAGGTCTGATTCATCGGAGATGAATTGGAGGTGTGTGAACATGTTCTACTGTTGAGAGCTAAGTGTGTGAACACGATTTGGTAAAGGTAGCGGTGAGAGGCCATGTAGGCGTACATGGTTGGTTGTCTCATTGAAACTGTCCTCAGGAACTGAGTTCTGTGTTTGTGATCCATGAACAGCTACTACCACACATTGGGCTCCGGGAACCCCAAGCTCTCTCGACTTATTAATCAACATGATCTCTGTCTAGGAGTTGCAACTAGTTTCTGGTGTTTGTAGGATATGTGTTGGGTGCCGTGCATAGCGCTGACCCTAGGGGTGGACTATGATGCGGTAGAGACACGAGGCATGGTGTACCGAGACGCCCGTTTGGTGCCCCGGGAACCCTGTTCTCATCGTTTGGGTCCGTGAGCGACACCCCGGCCGGATATCCTTGCGGATGGAACCCTAATAGGTGATAAACCTGGATTAGAGACTTGTGTGGTTAGTCAGGTCATGGCCGACTCCCTCGCCAGGCTTCCGCTTGAAGGTTGCCGAGATAGACGACGTGTACATGGTGGTAAGTGGCGAGAGCGTGTGTGAAGTACACCCCTGCAGGGTTATAAATGATCTATTTAAATAGCAGCGTCCGTGGTAAAGGACCTCTAGGTTGCCTATATAGTTCATAGACAAGTGAAAGTGGATACTCTAAAACGCGCAAGATAAGCGTGAGTGCTATGGATGGCGTTCTCGTAGGGAGACGGGAGCGGATCCATAGTGGTGTGTTGATATGGTGAATATGTGGACTCGTGTGCACCACCTCAAAAGTGTTACTTACAGTCGTAGTTCAGGATAGCCACTGAGTCAAAGCTGGCTTGCTGCAGTCAAACTCCACCACCCATTTGTTGATACCGATGCATATGTAGCTAGTTCTGATGTAAGCTTGCTGGGTACATTTGCACTCACGTTTGCTTAATTTATTTTTTTGCAGAGAGACTTCAGTCTCGCGAGTAGTTCCGCGTGGACTTCGACGTTTAGTTTGTTACCTCAACTACGATCTTGTGCCCTTGGCAGGTTCTTGTAGATAGTCAGGCTTATCAGCCTTTTTCGTTTGTAGTTGTCTATACTCAGACAAGTTAAGCTTCTGCTTATGCTTGTTGCTTGTATGACTTGAATGCTGAGTCATCAGACCCATGTATGTAATATCTTGCTCTTGGGAGCCTAATGAATAAATACTTTGAGTTGTAGAGTTTTTTTGTGATGCCATGTTGTATTTGCACATATTGAGCATATTGTGGGTATGATTTGAAATGCTTGGTATGTTGGGGACCCGACAACCTAGTTGTTTATCCTTGGTAGCCTCTCTTACCGGGAAATGTCTCCTAGTGCTTCCACTCAGCCATGGTAGCTTGCTACTGCTTCGAAAAACATAGGCTGGCCGGCATGTGTCCTTCTTCGTTCCTGTGTCTGTCCCTTCGGGGAAATGTCAAGCGGTGTCTACCGGAGTCCTGTTAGCCTGCTACAGCCTGGATTCTCTGGAGTCCTGTTAGCCCAGCTCCTACAGCCCGGATTCACTCGCTGATGACCGACACGTTCGTTGTTGGGTCATGTATGCCTGTCCCCGTAAGTTAGTGCCACTTTGGGTTCACGACTAGTCATGCCGGCCCGGGTTCTTTGTTATATGGATGCTATAGACACTATCATATACGTGAGCCAAAAGGCCCAAACGGTCCCGGGCCAGGTAAGGCGGCACCCGTGGGAATACCGTGCTTGAGGCCGCAAAGTGATATGATGTGTTACATGCAAGATCGGTGTAACTTAGGATCGGGGTCCTGACAGGCCGGCTTCCCACTTAGCTTGAAACGTTCCAATCGGCCAAAGTACTTGTCCTCCCGAAACGGTGAAGTACTTGTCCAGGTCGCAGCCCGCAGAGCGGCTGTCCGGCTGGCAAGTAGGAAACTAAGGGAGGGCGGCAAAGGAAAAAGCCAAGGAACAAAAAGCAAGGAAAGTCGGAACTCGGCAAAAGCACTGCTCATGCTGGAAATAATTTATAGAACAAAAGGCCCTCGACCAACATTCAACATAGTTTGAATACACCCCACGGGTGGAATTGTGCAAATTTAACAAAAGTTTGTTGACAAGACTACTAAGCAGGAAAAGCTACGATAAGTTGGCGGCCTAGTCAAAAGGAGCAGCAGGCGAGTCCGGCAGGTTGGTGGAGTCAGGGGCGCCGGCTGGTGGAGTGGCCGGCTGGCGAGTCTCGGCCTGGTGGCCTTCAACAACAGTCGGCGTGCTTGCACGCGGCTCGTTGCTGGAGGCGGGGTCGAGCTGAGGCTGGCGGTCCGCTCCGACCTCCGGCGTGCCGTCTTCACCATCCTCCTCTTCCTTGCCTTCCCCTTCGTCGCTGGAGTCGACGACCTCTTCCGAGTCTTCACCATCATCCGGGTTTAGTCCGAACCACTCTGGCAGTGCCTCAGTGCCGTTCTCGTTCAGCTCAGGGACGAAGACACTAGTGTTGGTGTACTCTGCAATCGCGGCCTCACGAAGAGTGAGGTCACGCTCCACCGCCATCAATTCGGAACGGGCCTCCAGCTGAAACGTGGCCAATTGGGCTAGATCTAGCCCAGGATACCACACTTGGCAAACTCCAAGGCTCGTCGTGCTCCCGCTCGGGCTGCAGAGCCCTTCCACGCCCCAGGCCGGCCGGGGGCCACTTCCAACCAGTCGGCAGTCCAACTGGGGGTTCGCGGGGCTTGCTTGTCCGTCCAGAGGGCGGAGATCGCCTGAGCCACGGCACACTGCAGCCAGCGGAGCATCCGATTGGCCGGTTGGAGACGAGCCTGAATGCTAAGGAGCTGCTCGCCAAGGATTTGAGGGGCGTCGGCAGCGATCTCCGCGCCTTCCGCCCTTCGTTCCTTGCGGCGAGCCTCGATGGCCTGATTTGCGGCAACGGAGTTGCCAGGAAATAAATCTTCACAAACAAACAAATAGTTAGAAGCTAGAAGCTGGCTCACTCGACAGCCGGCAGTTGAGAGAAGAGAATGAAGCTCACTGTCGGTGTCAAAACCGGCGGATCTCGGGTAGGGGGTCCCGAACTGTGCGTCTAGGCGGATGGTAACAGGAGACAAGGGACACAATGTTTTACCCAGGTTCGGGCCCTCTTGATGGAGGGAAAACCCTACGTCCTGCTTGATTAATATTGATGATATGGGTAGTACAAGAGTAGATCTGCCACGAGATCAAGGAGGCTAAACCCTAGAAGCTAGCCTATGGTATGATTGTTGTATGTTGAGGTTCGTCCTACGGACTAAAACCCTCCAGTTTATATAGACACCAGAGAGGGCTAGGGTTACACAGAGTCGGTTATAATGGTAGGAGATCTATATATCCGTATCGCCAAGCTTGCCTTCCACGCCAAGGAAAAGTCCCTTCCGGACACGGGACGAAGTCTTCAATCTTGTATCTTCATAGTCCTGGAGTCCGGCTATCCGGACACCCCCTAATCCAGGACTCCCTCAGTAGCCCCTAAACCAGGCTTCAATGACGATGAGTCTGGCGCGCAGATTGTCTTCGGCATTCCAAGGTGGGTTCCTCCTCCAAGTACTTCATCGAAGATTTTGAACACAAAGGATAGTGTCCGGCTCTGCAAAATAAGCTTCCACATATGGACATAGAGAGAATAATGTTTACACAAATGTAATCTGCTGACGTATTTCGTAGCGTGACATCACACCACGGCCAAGCCTTTATTCGAATCGTTTTTACTGCCCCACCTTAGCGCGTTTCACGAGGCGGTTTCCTTGGCATGTCTTGTCAAAGCAGAGATCGTGTCCCCTCATTTCACGGGATTCTCATCAATACGGGCGTGGGTAACCCAACCGCGCCATTGATTACGACGCTTGGGAGATAAGCGAGTTTTATCAGGCTAGTGGGGACGCGTAGTTGCGTCCGTCCATATAAGGGGATAAGGATCCACCTTTTCACCTACGCCTTCTTCCTCCTTTGCCTATCCATTTTCCGCGCACTCGAGCTCCAGCGCCCAAGTCCGCACTTCCCACCTCGACCTTCTCCAGCCATGTCCGGAGCGGGAGGCAAGTGGATGGTCTCCTCCGTCATGGAGGGACACATCAAAAAGCTGAGGAAGGCCGGATACTTGTCTAACGACATCGTGCACCGGCTTCCCGAAGAGGGGCAGCTCGTCCCCACCCCAAGGCCCCATGAGAGGGTAGTGTTCCTCCCCCATTTCCTCCGCGGACTGGGCTTTCCTCTTCACCCTTTTGTCCGGGGGCTCATGTTCTACTACGACCTGGATTTCCACGATCTGGCCCCGAACTTCATCCTCAACATCTCAGCGTTTATCGTCGTGTGCGAGGCTTTCCTCTGCATCCGCCCCCATTTCGGCCTATGGCTCAAGACTTTCAACGTCAAGGCAAAGGTGGTGCGCGGCAACCAGGCGAAGTGCGGAGGCGCCATGGTGGGCAAGATGCCCAACGTCCTATGGCTTGAGGGCTCCTTCGTGGAGACCCTAAAGGGGTGGCAATCGGGGTGGTTTTACATCACCAAGCCGCGCGACCCTGAATGGGTCGCAGCCCCCGAGTTTCGATCCGGAACCCCTACACGGCTCCCGTTCTAGAGAGAGATGGGCCTGTCATGGGGCAACAAAGGAGAGGTGACTGGACTGCAAACATGCATCCAAACCCTGGTGAGCAAGCAGCTCAAACTTATCAACGTAGTCCAAGTTATGCTCATCCGCCGGATCCTCCCGTGTCAACAACGGGCTTTCAACCTGTGGGAGTTCGACCCGGCGCAGCACCGAACTCTAAGCAGGCTCTTCGACACGACGTATGAAGATGCCTGGAAGGCGCTATTCAAGGGTGCCGAGGCTCCCGCATCCGCTTCCGAGGATCACGGATTCAGGACGCAGCGTCACGCTAGTGCGGTAAGCTATCTTTACCTTTTACAGGGTATTAGTTTTTCCTAGTTTGACTCTATGCAGGATCTAAGCTCCCTTACCTTTGAAAGGATTGGCAGGCGAAGTCCGGAAAGATCAACTGTCCGGCTCCTTTGCCCGAAGACCCAGCCGATGCTCGCTTGGTGAAGCTGCTGGTTCGGGCACCCTATGTGGTGCCAGAGAAGAAGGCCAAGAAGAAGGCCACAGGGACTCGAAAGAGTGCCCGGCGCCTGGAGGTGTCGGATTCATCATCCGACGACTCCGAGACGCGCTTATCCCGTGAAGACGAGGAGGAGGAAGAAGAAACCACTCCCCCTCCAGCGGGGGAGGAAAGAAAAGGAAGGCCGCCCCGACCGGGGAGGCCGAAGGGTCCAAGAAGGGGAAGACCCTTCCTCCGGACTACTCCACCGACACCGACGACGGTGAAGAGGAGTGGCCGCACAGGGCCAAACGCCCGGCTCCCGCAAAGACGTGCCAAGGAAACCGCCTCGCAAAACGCGCTGAGGTGGAGAAGTAAAAATGATTCAAGTAAAGGACTTGGCCGTAACGTGATGTCACGCTACGGAATACGTCAGCAGATTAGATTTGTGTTAATATTATTCTCTCTATGGCAATACGTGGAAACTTATTTTGTAGAGCCGGACACTACTCTTGGTGTTTACAAACTTTTATGAAGAACTTGGAGGAGGAACCCGTCTTGCAATGCCGAAGACAATCTGCGCGCCGGACTAGTCGTCATTGAAGCCTGGTTCAGGGGCTACTGAGGGAGTCCTGGATTAGGGGGTGTCCGGGTAGCCGGACTCCTGGACTATGAAGATACAAGATTGAAGACTTCGTCCCGTGTCCGGATGGGACTTTACTTGGCATGGAAGGCAAGCTTGGCGATACGGATATTCAGATCTCCTACCATTGTAACCGACTTTGTGTAACCCTAACCCTCTCTGGTGTCTATATAAACCGGAGGGTTTTAGTCCGTAGGACGAACCTCAACATACAACAATCATACCATAGGCTAGCTTCTAGGGTTTAGCCTCCTTGATCTCGTGGTAGATCTACTCTTGTACTACCCATATCATCAATATTAATCAAACAGGACGTAGGGTTTTACCTCCATCAAGAGGGCCCGAACCTGGGTAAAACATTGTGTCCCTTGTCTCCTGTTACCATCCGCCTAGACGCACAGTTCGGGACCCCCTACCCGAGATCCGCCGGTTTTGACACCGACACTCACCATCGACTATGTCTTCAATCTCGCCATAGCCTGCAGTCAGCGCCACCTTCGTCTCAGCCCACCCTGTGCGCTCGGTCTCAAACTCAGCCAGGAGCTTGGCTTCGTTGTTTGCCGCCCGCTTCAGGGACGCCTTGTGAAGTTCCGCCTGGTCCTTCAGTTCCTTGGCCAGGCGGTCGTGCTCCTGGGCCGCCTTGTCCCACTCGTCCTCCTTGGCACGCTGCTCGTTGTTTGCTTCGCCCACTTGCTGCTGCAAGGCGGTGTTGGCCTCTACAAGAACAAGAAAAGATATCAACGATAAAAGAAAAACAATTACTGGAAGATGCTACCCGACTGCTCAGCAGTCGGCTCGCATCTTCGGGACTACAGCCCGCGGGTGCACTGACGCGCCCCCGTGGAGAGAAAAAGATGAAGTGCTTACTCAGTCTTTCTACCAAGTCGGCGGTCCGTCGGTCTAGCTCCCGGATATTGGCGTTGAAAGTGGCCGCGCGGATGTTGTGATAGTCCTGCAACAAAGCAACAGAAAAAGAAATGAGCCAGAGCTCAGGACCCACTATGAAGTTCCAGGCCCGCCTGCTCAGCAGTCGGCCCAGAACTTGGGGACTACACCCAGTGGGTGTGCTGGCGCGCCCCCACTAAAGATTACAGAAATCAAAAGCAAGAAGCAAGTTACGTACCCGGACGGTGGCCCGCGTCTTCACGAACGCCTTCATGCACGGTGAAATGGCAGCGGCTTTGGCTGTGAAGTCGTCATGGACGTCTTGTGCCGGCTTGATCAAGGCGCTCGTCCCACCCGTGTGTACCCACTCTGCCGGCACGGCGCTGGTCGCTTCGGCTTCAGGGGCCGATGAGCTGGCGCTCCCGACCTCAACCGGCCTCGGCGCTGATGCTGCTTTCTCCATACGGCGGCGCACTGGAGTGCGGGCCGTGGGAGCCGAGCCCACCACCAGCTCGCCTCCGGCTGGCGTCACCAATGGGGCGGCCGGCAGCACTACTAGGAAAAGGGCTATAGATGATATGGACACTAATGGCGCACCAGACATGTGGTGCGCCATTAGTATATACTAATGGCGCACCATGTCTTGGTGCGCCATTAGTGTCCAAATACTAATGGCGCACCACATCCACGGTGCGTCATTACTACCAATTTATTTTTTCATTTTTTTCAAAACTAGTAATGGCGCACCAGTGGATAGTGCGCCATTACTAGTTAAACTAGTAATGGCGCACCACATCCACGGTGCGCCACTAGTAAAAATTTTCAATTTTTTTTCAAAATTTTTTTATTTATTTTTCCAAAAGTAGTAATGGCGCACTGTCCACTGGTGCGCCATTACTAAGTTTTTTCAATTTTTTTCAGAATTTGTTTTATTTTTTTTCAAAACTAGTAATGGCGCACCGTGGGAGTGGTGCGCCATTACTAGTTGGCGCACCACTCCCACGGTGCGCCATTACTAACTTTGACCAAAAATTCCACCGAATGCACCCCCCTCGACCGCCTTTTCAGTTTAAAAAAATAAAAGAAAATGATGGGAATGTCAAAAAATAAAAGAAAATAAGTTTCCCATGTGATATGTGGTCTACTTGTTGGGAAAATTTACAAATATGAATTTCGACTTTATATGCAAAATCTCTCTGGAATTTGTAAAATGGGCATAACTTTTGCATACGAACTCGGATTAAAAAGTTTTATATATGAAAAATGATCTACTCGAAAAGTTACATCCGAAATCCCAAAAAACCTAACAGAAAAAAAGTTACGGGGCTTTTAAAATCTAGAGGGAAAAAATGGAAAGAATTTCAAACTTAATAGTGGCGCACCGTTTGCTAGGTGCGCCACTAGTAACAGAAAAAAATTGGTTTCGAAAAAAATTGAATTATTTTTCAAAATATGATACGTAATATGACCGGGATGTTTGAAATATTTTTTCAGAATTTCATCATACTCATGAGCATGAACAAAGTCCTAGACATCAGCAAGGTTTAATAGGATTGATATGATAGATATATCAACAAGGGCCTGTGAAGTGAGGTGGTGCTGGGGTTGGATAGAACTATGAAGTTAAGCGTGCTTGGGCTGGAGTAGTGTGAGGATGGGTGACCTTCCGGGAAGTTTGATCAGAGAGTGCGATTTGACCTGAGATTAAGCATATTGACCCGAGATTAAGCCATAGTGGCTTGAGATTAAGAAAAAAAATTGAAAAAAAATATGAAAAAAAATTATTACTAATGGCGCACTTCTATGTGGTGCGCCATTACTAAGTCAGATAGTAATGGTGCACCGCTAGGCATACTAATGGCGCACTACTGGTGCGCCATTAGTAAAAAATACTAGTGGCGTGATACTAATGGCGCATCAGTAGTGCGCCATTAGTAGGCAAAACTGGTGCGCCATTGTTAGGCCTTTTCCTAGTAGTGCAGGCTGCCCTGCGCATCTGCGGTTGACCATCGCGGAGGCACCTCCATCTGGCAAGACGGCATCACCACCTTCCCTCTCCATGACCGGTTTTTCTTCACCGGCTCCCCCAGCCAGCGCCAAGAACTCTAGCGCTGGTGGGGCGGAGCGCAGGGGGGTGATGAGCTGCGGGATCTGCCATCGCGCGATATCCTCCGCTTGCTTCTTCGCCGCGGCATCGGTTTGGGCCTAAGCCGCGGCGTCTGTGTCCACTTGCACCGCCTTTCCCGCGGCCGCCTTGTCGGCCTCCGCCTGCCCGGCAGCGGCTTCTTTCTCCTCACGCACCTCCCGTGCATTTCGCTCTGGCTCCTCCCGGAGATCGGCGGCTGGGTCTATGCGGCGGTTGTTGGTGGAGCCCTCCGCCGCCCTGATGACAGAGGCGGAGGTTGACAGCTCAAGAGAGAGCGGGGCCTTGCTCAAAAGAGAGAAGTAGAAAGAATATTCAGAAGGAGTCGTCAAGATGAAAAGAATGAAAAGAGACACAAGAAAAGTTGAAGTCTTACGCTGACACCATCGGAGGCTGCTTGGGAGCCTTCTAGAACTTGGCAGCCTTTGTGGCGGCCTCGCGTCGCTTGGTCACGGTGGCCGTGTTCTTGGCTGCGGTGGCCGAGTGTTTGGGTTTCTTGGGATGGCTGCCGAATTTCAGCACGCCTCAGCGCTTCGGCCCACCGCCTGGTGCGGTTGGAGCGGCTGAGGAACTCGCGCCCGCCCTATCAGAAGGCGGTGGCGCGGCGCGGCGCCTCCTCCTCCTCTTCCTCCTCCTCGTCGTCATCTGACCATTCTTGCACGCCTCCTCCTCCAGAGGCACCTGCTCCAACACCACCGCCTGTGGCATCGTCTTCCAGGGCGGCCGCCCCCAAGTCGGGGTCCGCTACGTCGCTCGCGTCCCAGTCTGGCAGGAAGTCGATGTTGGCCTCCAGCTAGAGGGGGAGGACCTGCATCATGGTCGAGCTGGTCAGCCGGCAAGAGAGAAGCCGGCAAGAGAGAAGCCCGCAATTGAGAAGCCGGCGAGAGAGAATCCGGCAAGAGAGAGTCCGGAAAGAGGAAAAGAAAAGAATCAGAGCTTACCATAGGTGGAGGGTCTGTGCGCGAGTACGGCCGCTTGCCAAACCGCCACCCCTCCGGCTCGAGCTTGAGGTTGACAATCTCATCCACCATAGCCCTCGCAGAGATGGGCGAAGAAGGTCATGTACTCCACGACATTCGGCGTAAAGTCGAGGAGGTGAAAGCCATAGGTGTGCATGATGTTGTTGAAGAAATCTGAGAAAGGGGGCAGAGCCCGCAAGAGAAGTAATCTACAAAGAAGGGGTACCGATTTGGGCCGGCCTTGGCGAAATCGGCAGGGACGATGCGTGTGGTGGGGTGCCCCATCGTCTCCCTCCCCCACAGGGGCCTAAAGTAGTCCCTGAGGTGGACCACATCAACCGTCGAGGGGAAATAGGCGTGCTGCGTCCGTAGCACCGCCAACTCGCTCTCCGGCGCCTCTTTCTCCCCGACGTCCTTGGCCACCCCTTTGCCTTTACCTGTCTTGGGTGCCATGGCGACTAAGAGGGGATGGAGGATTAAGGGAAGTGAGGGCGCGATGGTGGCGAGCAAAGGCAAGAGCTTGAGGAGGAAGAAGGGAGCGACCGTTTCGAGATTGGGGAAGGCACAGGGGGTAAATGAGCAGCGCGCTTGTGGTTTCTCCTTTTTATGGGGAAGGCGCATGCCACCTCTTTATCATTTACCATGATGTGACGCAAGCGTGCTGCAACCGCGCCACGCACGACCCCCACGTCACATTCAAGGCGGGTCGTGCACTACTACAGGATGCTGCTATCGCGACACTACGATCACAGACCCTTCGAGAAACTGTGTGCGATGCAATAATCGCAAACGGTGTTGTATGAAAACAGTCAGAAATGATGCAAAACATTTGTGATGAATGATACATCAAACACGGTTCAGATTATAGTTGCGTGTGCGATGAGGGGCATACGGTTGATCTGTATGAACTATTTGCGATGAAACAACACAACATAAACAGGCAGCCAGATCAAGGTGTGTGCGATATATGGCATACAGTTCACTCCGATGAACCGTTTGCGATGAGTGAGGTGAACACAAATGATTCGGCGTAACAAGATGTGTGTGATACCTGGCAAACAGGTCAGTAATCAGAATTGTGTGCGATCATTATAGACAGCCCATACAGTCTTTTTTTGTGAATTGTGTGCTCATTAGGGCACACAGTTCAACAAACCAACCTATTGGCGATAATGTAGAAGATCTCTATCGAATACATGTTTCTAACCGTCTGCGACGAGATTGACAGGTTAAACAGAGATATATACAGTCTGCTTAATTTAGTCCTTCTTCTTTTTGTTTTTCTTGTTGGATGGCCACACGACATCATATTGGCGAGGACGCTTCTTGCCGCTGACCAATGGCTTTTCATCACCGCCGACGTCGTCATCATCGTTGCTGTCGTCATCGCCCTCCTCCTTGTTCGACCATTCCTCCTCCTCATCTTCGTCGTCCTCTTATTCGTCCTTCGATGGCTCCTCGTCCGTCTGGTTGTCGTCTGACAACTCCGGAGGCGGCGTCCCTTCCATGAACCGGATATAACCGAGGTCTGGGCTCAACGCCGGACTCATGGAAGACGAGCGGGATGATTCCGATGTTGACCTATCATCAGGCGCCAAACTGCTGGCCGAACTGTCGTCCTCGCTATCGCTCGACATGGCTGCAGAGTGTGTGCCAGTGCGTAGCGCAGCCTGCCGGGGACGAAGAACATGGTGGACACTTAAGCGGGGTATGCAGAGAAGAGGAACTGCCAAATGAAGCGGGGGTTGACGTATTATCTAACCGCTGATATAATCAACCGCAATTATTTGTACCCAGTCGCTCCAAATTCCCAGGGTTGCGCAGGACTCCTATTGGCTATTTCGCTAGTTTCCTTTTGAGGACAAGAACAAGGAATGAGTTATGGGATTATGCACTGGTACCGGTATGAATGGAGTAGGACAGTTGGCAAGCAATACATCTAGATCTTCTTATTCATAAAGCCAGTAATAATCAAACTAGAAAGGAAAAGAAAAAAGACAAACAAAAATATCTGCATGAATCTTCGCGTAACATCAATGGCATAGGACCTAGATGTGCATTACTTAGAGCACATCTAGATGTGCTTTAGCAATACTATCAAACAAAACCCCTAATCATCATTGCAAACTGCGCATAGAACATGGCTAATGCGACAACCACAACTACACATGCTAGTTCCTTCTTGTCTCTTGCTTTCATCTATTGCATGTGATTGATTCTTTCTTGATTCATCGTACTGACTGTACATTCCAGATCAGCCATTTTCTTCTTCATCTTTATGTTATCTTCTACGAGCTTGGTGATAACACTCTGAGCACTGTGCTACCTCTTGAGCATGCGTTGGTTTTCCCTTGAAGAGGAAAGGGTGATGCAGCAAAGTAGCGTAAGTATTTCCCTCAGTTTTTGAGAACCAAGGTATCAATCCAGTAGGAGACTACATGCAAATCCTTCGTACCTTCACAAACAAATAAGAACCTTGCAACCAAAGCGATAAAGGGGTTGTCAATCCCTTCACGGCCACTTGCAAAAGTAAGATCTGATAGAGATAATAAGACAAATATGTTTGGTATTTTTGTTGTATAGATTGAAAAGTAAAGATTGCAAAATAAACGGCGCCAGAAATAACTAGTTGTTGGGAGATTAATATGATGGAAAATAGACCCGGGGGCCCTAGGTTTTGGCTTCTCTCAAGATAGCATAAGTATTACGGTGGGTGAACAAATTACTGCCAAGCAATTGATAGAAAAGTGCATAATTATGAGAATATCAAGGCATGATCATGTATAAAGGCATCATGTCCGCGACAAGTAGACCGAAATGATTCTGCATCTACTACTATTACTCCACACATCGACCGCTATCCAGCATGCATCTAGAGTATTAAGTTCATAAGAACAGAGTAACGCATTAGGCAAGATGACATGATGTAGAGGGATAAACTCAAGCAATATGATATAAACCCCATCTTTTTATCCTCGATGGCAACAATACAATGCGTGCCTTGTTGCCCCTGCTGTCACTGGGAAAGGACACCGCAAGATTGAACCCAAAGCTAAGCACTTCTCCCATTGCAAGAAAGATCAATCTAGTAGGCCAAACCAAACTGATAATTCGAAGAGACTTGCAAAGATAAAAAATCATACATAAAAGAATTCAGAGGATATTCAAATATTGTTCAAAGATAATCTTGATCATAAACCCACAATTCATCGGAACTCGACAAACACACCGCAAAAAGAATTACATCGAATAGATCTCCAAGAGAATCGAGGAGAACTTTGTATTGAGATCCAAAGAGAGAGAAGAAGCCATCTAGATAATAACTATGGACCCGAAGGTCTATGGTAAACTACTCACACATCATCGGAGAAGCTATGGTGTTGATGTAGAAGCCCTCCGTGATCGATTCCCCCTCCAGCGGAGCACCGGAAAAGCCCCAAGAAGGGATCTCACAGGTACAGAAGGTTGCGGCGGTGGAAATAGGGTTTCGTGGTGCTCTTGGATGTTTTCGGGGTATATGAGTATATATAGGCGAAAGAAGTCGGTCAGGGGAGCCACGAGGGGCCCGCGATGGTGGGGGGCGCCTACCCCCTAGGCGCGCCCTACTGCCTCGTGGCCTCCTCGTTTCTTTCTTGATGTCCACTCCAAGTCTCCTGGATTGCGTTTGTTCCAAAAATCACTCTCCCGAAGGTTTCACTCCGTTTGATATTCGTTTTCTTCGAAACACTGAAATAGGCAAAAACACATCAATTTGCACTGGGCCTTTGGTTAGTAAGTTAGTCCCAAAAATAATATAAAAGAGTGTAATAAAGCCCATTAAATATCAAAAACAGATAATATAATAGCATGGAACAATCAAAAATTATAGATACGTTGGAGACATATCACCCTGCCATGCCATTCTTCATCCAACCAGTTAACAAAGGCACAAGCCTCATATCCCTGCCAGTGTTAAATAGTATTGTGGATGAGCGGTGGCATTAACTGAAGTAAAATGATGAACTTAATTAGCACTAACCTCTAAGGGGCAACTGAGAAACCACCTGCCAATGTCGAATCCCTCCGTGCATACACGTCGAGTGGGAGTGTGCCCGTGCACACAACTCAGCTTTTGGAACTTCTCGGTGGCACAAAACTCAGAGTCGAACTCGTGTTGCGGGAGTCTGGAGTCATGCTCCGGATCCGGCGGCAGATCGCTTTCCTGGGGGGGGGGGTCATTCAAGACGGATTCAGCAAGGATCTATATTTGGACATGCTAAAAAAGATCGGGATAGATTGGAACCTGACAGGACGATTCAGATCCGTAGTACACCTTCCTTCTGATGACCTTAGGCAAGTTCTCGGCGGTGACCGCCGTCATGGAGGCGATACGAGCCGGAGCAGCCGCACCGAAACCATCAGCACCACTCGTCCGCATTCCCCCAATGTCAACACCACATGAGGGAATTTGGAGGCTATGTAGGGATTTGGGGGAAATAGGGAACTATGGCGATAAGCTAACGGTCGGGAACTACTAATGGCACTATATATATGTTGTATACGGCACACTATTTGTACATGTCGTTTGTGTTAGGTATTACAAAGTCACACACGATTTCCGTACCAAACCGTGTGAGAAGACAATGTAGGTTAGACATGGTTGCCGTTACATAACCATATGTGATGTACTACCCTGTCCATATATGTAACGCCCTCGATGCGGCTATATCTCCCACGTGTCGAAGCACGACTTAGAGGCATAACCGCAATGAAAGCAAAGTCGCAAGTGAGGTAATCTTCACACAACCCATGTAATACATAAGGGAAAGAGATACATAGTTGTCTTACAATCGCCACTTCACACAATACATGAGTACAGCATTACATCATACAGATACAATCAAGGTCCGACTACGAAACCAAAATAAAAGAAGACTACCCCAAATGATACACAGATCCCCGATTGTCCCGACTGGGCTCCACTACTGATCAACTGAAACGAAACAGCACAAAGAACAAGATCTTCATCGAACTCCTCCTTGAGCTCGGATGCGTCACCTGCACGGTTTCATCGTCACCTGCAAACTAGTATTGGAAGTATCTGTGAGTCATGGGGACTCAGCAATCTCACACCCGCGAGATCAAGGCCATTTAAGCTTAAAGGTAGGACAGGGTAGTGAGGTGGAGCTGCAGCAAGCGACTAGCATATATGGTGTCTAACATACGCAAATGAGAGCGAGAAGAGAAAGCAAATGCACGTTCGAACAACTATGATCAAGAAGTGATCCTGAAACTACTTACGTCAAGCATAACTCCAACAACCGTGTTCACTTCCCAGACCCCGTCGAGAAGAGACCATCACGGTTACACACGCGATTGGTGTATTTTAATTAAGATCAACTTCGGATTTTCTACAACCGGACATTAACAAATTCCCATCTGCCTCATAACCGCGGGCACGGCTTTCGAAAGTTCAAACCCTGCAGGGGTGTCCCAACTTAGCCCATGATAAGCTCTCGCGATCAACGAAGGATATTCCTTCTCCCCGGGAAGACCCGATCAGTCTCGGAATCCCGGCTACAAGACATTTCGACAGTAATAAAAAAAGTCCAGCAAAGCCGCCCGATGCGCCGACATCCTGATAGGAGTTGCACATATCTCGTTCTCAGGGCAACACCGGATGAGCAGTCCGTACAGCTAAAACCAAGTCTCAAGTTTCCTTGAGAGGGCGCTGCAAAGGGCTCTAGTTCGGACCAACAATTAGACAAGCATTGGCCCGGGGGGCTGAATAAAGATGACCCTCGGGTTAGCTACTCCCAAGGGAAATGTATAGGTGGTAGGCAAATGGTAAAACCAATGTTGGGCCTTGCTAGAAAAGTCTTATTCAAAGCGAACTGTCAAGGGGGTCCCATAAATCACCCAACCGCGTTAGGGACGCAAAATCCGGGAACATAACACCGATATGACGGAAACTAGGGCGGCAAGAGTGGAATAAAACACCAGGCATAAGGCCGAGCCTTCCACCCTTTACCAAGTATATAGATGCATTAATTAAATAAGATATATTGTGATATTCCAACAAGTAAACATGTTCCAAACAAGGAACAACATCTCCATGTTCCAACAAGGAACAAACTTCATCTTCACCTGCAACTAATAACGCTATAAGAGGGGCTGAGCAAAGCGGTAACATAGCCAAACAACAGTTTGCTAGGACAAGGTGGGCTAGAGGCTTGGTTTAACAATATGGGAGGCACGATAAGCAAGTGGTAGGTATCGCAGCATAGGCATAGAAAAAGAGCGAGCAATCTAGCAAGAAAAGATAGAAGTGATTTCGAGGGTATGGTCATCTTGCCTGAGATCCCGCAAGGAAGAAGAACGAGTCCATGAAGAAGACAAACGGACGTAGACGAACGGATCCTCACAATCACAACGTTATCAGAACTAACCCGAAGAAGCAACACCGGAAAGAAGCAAACAACAAAGTAAACAACCACCACATAAACATGGCATGATATGCGAGATGTGGTATGCAATGCATATGGATGCTCCGGAAGGAAAAAGGATGAACAAGGCATAATCTTGGCAAACCAAGTATGCCACTGGAAAGGTGAGGTGATTTCGGTTGAAATCGAAATAAGGATCACCGGAATCGGATGCACGGTTTGCAAATGACAAGCAAAACAAGAATGACAAGATTCTGCCATTAACAGCATGATGCTACTTAGCAAGCAACAAGAAATTAAGCTACTGCACCCAAACATATCAACAAAGCATATGACAGTGATCTACTCAAGATGCTTGACAAAATATGAACACTGAGCTACGGCTAAATCACACCACAACAGGTTAAAACAAGCATGGCAAAAGTGCAAAAGATAACAGGTTCACAGACTTAGTGAAATCAACATGCCAGAAATTAACATCAGGATGACATGTTTAGAGCAAGCAAACAACATGCTACAGGAACAGGAAAAAGCAAAATAAGGCATGGCATGAATCTACTCAAACCACTTAACAAAAGTCCCTTACTGTCCATAAGCCAAAAGGGATAAGAAAATGTAATAGCACCCATGTCAATTAAGCAAGTTTCGTTACAGGTTTCAGACTTAGCAGAAAACTGGACATGTCAAAAACAGATAACAAGTAAGCATGTTTACGAGCTCGATGCACTCACTACAGAGCATTTCATGATAAACTAAGCATACATCAGTCAAGAAGACATGGCATAGAAGCTATACATGGCAAGAACAACATCATAGCATGCAAAGATCAACCACAACAAGCTTGGCAAAATCGAATAACATGTAAACAATCTGCCAGTAACATTTTATAGCAAAAGTAGAGCTCGAATGACTCAAGCTATGGCACTCCATAATTACAAACAAAGGCATGGATGGATAGAGTAAATCCATATGCTCAAAACACTCTTACTGATCATGCTCAAAAGAGGCATAGATCTCTCTGAAACAACAATAACACATTGCATAAAAATAACAGCAGGACATGACTTAGTGAAAATACTGTCTCTGAAATCAGCAACATTAAGTACCCTAGTTTGCATGCTTGTGCTAGTCACCACATAGATCACAAAAATACAGGGCATAAGTATCTGGAAAGATAGCATGGCATATTACAAAACACATGTATGACTCAACTCCATAGGATGCACAAATCAATCATGACAAAAATGACAAAAATGCATGCTCTGAAACAGATCTGGAACTAACATCACGTAGCCCTCTTCCAACAGCATTTCGGGCATCAAGATGAACTCCAATGAAAATGACGCAATGATACGAAATGATGAACTCGTCGAGGCGAACAATTTGACATATTATACGCCCAAAACGAAGCCTTGTATGCAGAGATATGATGCGTTGAACATGGCAACATTATGCAAAATATTACGGGACTTAGCCAAAATTTCGGGGTCAACCTCGGGATCCAGATCTGGCACGGATTGCGATGCGCGGCCGGATCTCGCCGGAGTTGGTGGAGACGGCCGGAGAGGAGGACGGAGCGACCGGATCCGGGGCCGGGGAGGCGCGGGGCGGCGCGGAGGAGGTCCGGCGCGGGCTCCCGCGGGCCTTGGCGACGGCGACGCAACGGCGGGACCGCGGCACCGGCGGGATGCGGCGGGCGCGGGCGGCGGCCGGCGGGGAACGCGGGATGCGGCGGGCGCGGGAGGCGGCGGGCGCGGGAGGCGGCGGGCGCGGGCGGCGGCCGACGGGGAGCGCGGCGGAGCGGGCGGAGCTCGGGAGGCGGCGGGGCGCGGCCCGGGGCGGGCGGCAGCTGGCGGAACGGGCAGGCGGCGGGGCGCGGCCCGGGGCGGGCGGCAGCTGGCGGAACGGGCAGGCAGCGGCGGCGCGGGATCCGGGCCCGGCGGGCCGGATCTGGGCCACGCGGGCCCGCGGCGGCGGGGGCGAGGAGATGGACAGGTGGCGGCGCGGGGTTGGGTGCGGGCGGCGGCGCGCTGACGTGGCGGCCTCTCATTGGCCACTGCGACGTGGCTGCGGCGGTTGGACATGTACGGCCGTCGGGACGGACATGTCCGGCGGCGCGAGCGGAGCGGAGCTAGGGTTGGACTGCGCGAAAATTCCGGGAGGAGCACATATTTATAGGTAGGAGGAGCTAGGAGGCTCCAAATGGAGTGCGGTTTTCGCCCAAACGATCGTGATCGAATGACCGAGAGGATGGAGATGACTTAGATGGGTTTTGGGCCACTTTGGAGGGGTGTTGGGCTGCATTACAACAGAGGCCTTTGCGGATACCCGGTTAACCGTTGGAGTATTAAACGACCTCCGAATGACCCGAAACTTGACAGGCGGTCTACCGGTGCTATACCAAGGCCGCTTGACAAACCTCGGTCCATTCCGAGAAAGTTTAATACACGCTCACGGAAAAAGGTAAAAGGGGACGCCGGGGAACATAGGAGCGCCGGATTGCAAAACGGACAACGGGGAAAATGCTCGGATTCATAAGACGAACACGTATGCGAATGCGATGCACATGATGACATGACATGAAATGCAGATGATGACATGGCAAAGTGCAACACACAAGCACATGACATGGCATCGACGGCGGATAACTAGCGGACACCTGGCGCATCGAACCCGGGGCGTTACAACATAATTGAGCGATGGTGAGATACCGTGTAAAAAGCTGCTCCGTGGATATCCATAAAAAAACAGCCGCTCTTCATATAGTGATGGCGGCGGTGGCCTAGGCGGCGGCTACCTAAGAAGAGGTCAATCCTCGGTCAGCGGGCGGTGGCGGCGTCATCGGGGGTCAATCCTCGGTCTGCGGCGGGAGATAGGAGGAGCTCAACCATCGAGGTCGATGGCAGCGTGATTCGAGCACATCCATCGAGGTCGATGGCGGGATAGTGGAGGTCGAACTTCAGGCGGCAGCCGCACTAAGCTTTGCTCCTCGACCCTGCTGTCTCGGCATGCCGCCGCATCTCGCTTCTCTGTCTGTTGGGTGGAGGTCGCCGCGCGGCTAATTAATTAAGGTATTCTTTTCGTGAGTGGCTTAATTAAGGTATTCAATTCCAAATTGTAGTGTTGTAATAGTACTCTGCGTGTAAATTGACTGGCCATTAATTTTTGTCATTGCACGTCCGGATAACAACATGGAGCGCCCTCAATAATTATTAAAATAATACCTTGTGATTTATGCACGCATCTCTGGGCAGCAGTTAATCTGTGTATTAATGTTGTTTTTTTGTTTTTAATTTCCATTCGTCTGCTGTAGATGGAACGATCTCGATGGATGAAGAATCGTAAAACTGAGATTTTATCAGTGGCGTGACAGAGTTCATGAATTTGGCTGAAAGTACAAAGTGGAGAATTGGTGATGCGGATTACATCATATGTCCATGTACTGATTGTGCCAATAGAGAGTCACATGAAGGTGCATATGTCCAGATGCACTTAGTCTCTAGGGGATTCATGGATGGATATACACTTTGGACCAGACACGGTGAAGAGGAGGTCATGGATGAAGATACCCAGGGCAGCGAGATGCCAAACCCAGATCAGTGTCACATGGATGTTGAATCTAACATCGGGGCAGAGGCGTCAAGCTACCAATGGAACACCGGAAAGCCAAAACGCCCACTTGAAAACCAAGACGTCCATGCAGCTGACGACGATCTTGATATGCTAGATTTTGCTGCTATGATTGCAGATTTCGAGGGCCTAGAAAAGGATATGATTAGGTAACAGGATCTGCCAACCATGGATACAGACTCCAAGAAAGAATTGTATCCAAGTTGCAAAAAGAAATATTCCAGGTTGAGTGCCACCCTGGCGCTTCTCAAATTTAAAGCAGCAAACGGTCTATCAAACAAGGGCTTCACAGAGATGTTAGGTCTTTTGAAAGAAATTCTTCCGGAAGATAATGTGCTCCCCAGAAGCATGAATGAAGCGAAGAAAATTGTTTTCCCATTGGAACTTGAAGTACATAAAATACACGCTTGTGTGAATGATTTTATATTGTACCGTGGTGAGTACAAAGATTTTCGTGCATGTCCCACATGCAAGCATGCACGATACAAGCGCAGGAGAGCAAAGGACAAGTACAAATTGGACGATGAGATCAAGACAGGAATCCCATTCAAGGTTGTTTGGTACTTGCCTTTAATTCCATGGTTGAGGCATTTGTTTGCAAACTCGAGAGCCAAAGAGGTTGCGGTGGCATCATGATGAGCGAATTACGGATAGGTTTATGAGGCACCCGAAAGATGGGGCTCAGTGGGAATTAATCGACAACAAGTTTGAAAATTTTGCCAAGGATCCTAGAAGTATAAGGCTCAGAGAGTGTACTGAAGGGATGAATCCTTTTGGCGATATGAGCACCAATCACTGCACATGGCCGGTGCTTCTATGCATATATAACCTAGCTCCTTGGTTGTGTATGAAGAAAAAATACATTATGATGTCAATGATTATCCAAGGCCCGAAGCAACCTGGAAATGACATCGAAATTTACTTTCAGCTACTGGTAGAAGAATTGCTGATAGTGTGGATAGATGCGCCTATTATAAAATGTTATGATGCTTATAGAAAGGAGATTTTCGATCTACATGCGATGCTGGTGCACACCATTCAAGATATGTCGGCATTAGGTAACACATCGGGGCAGAAAATAAGGGGAGATGTAGGGTGTGTCACATGCATGGGTAGGACAACTAGTAGAACACTTCCCAAACTCGTGCAAAATAGTGTATTTGCATCATCGTAGGTTCTTATAGAAAAATCACCCATACCGAAAGATGAAAGCTGAAATTGATGGCACGACAAAGGTAGCTTAGGGCCCAAGACCCTATGAAGGGGAGGTAGTCCACAACATGGCTAATAAAATTAATGTTGTGCTTGGCGAAAACCACGCTTTGACGGTGAAACTAACACCCAAGGATCAAGTGTTTATGACGAAATCGGTGTTCTAGAAATTACCTTACTGGGAGATTCTACATGTACGTCACTACATCGATGTCATGCACGTAGAGAAGAACGTATGTGAAAGCATCCTTGGTACTCTGCTCAAGATTAAAGGTAAGAGAAAGTATGATGACGGTTCATGGCTCGATATGCTTGCTGATCAATCGCAATGCAAGAGTGAAGCAGAAGATGATGACAAATTCATCAAAGCTCACCAGGGTTACAATTTTAGTACAAATAAAGCAACATTGTACTTCACCTATTTGTTGTCAGTTAAGACACCCTCCTCCTACTGCGCAAACATCAGAAGTCTCGTCCATGTGAGCTCAGGTAAAATGAAGTTGGGACACATGAAGTCACATGATTGCCACCTAATGTTGACACAAATCCTCCCGGTGGCCATCAGGAATCTGATGGACAAACATATAAGAAACACACTCATTGACCTCTGTGATTTCTTCAACCAACTATGGCAGAAAGTTGTAAATCCTGAAGAGTTGGATCATATGCAAGATGATATTGCAAGAATATTGTCCAACCTAGAGTGTTTTTTCCCACCGTCATTCTTTGATGTCATGGTCCATCTCATTGTGCACCTTGTCGATGAGATAAAGTATTGTGGTCCTGTGTTTTTTCGCAACATGTATCCCTTCGAGCAGTTCATGGGAATATTGAAGCGCTTTTGTCAGAACTGAAACCATCCAGAGGCAAGCATCCTACAAGGTTATACCGCGGAGGAGGTGGTTGAGTTTTGCACCGAATACATGAAACAAACACTACAAGAAATATGTCAACTTGTGACCACCACTATTGGTCACTGAAAGGTCACAAATTTCCATTTACGACCTTTTTGTGACCAAAAACTGAAGGTCAAAAGCTGGCGGTCGTAAACTGACTATAGCGACCTTTAACAAAAGGTCGTTGATCCTATGACCTTCTGTTTTGGTCGCTAGCTCTCTCCCCAGGCCAAGTCGGATCCTACGTGGCAATCTGACGTGGCAAAATTGCGACGAATTGAAAAGGTCGTTGGTTAAAATCAGCCCGGTCCAATTGGGGGTTTTACATGGGCCGAGCCCATTAATTCAGCCCATTTATATTTTTTTCCTGTGAATTTTTTGTCAGCTTCATGGACCAAGCCCAACATTGCAGCCTTTTTATTTTTGGCCCATGGCCTTTTTGTCTCAACAATTTCATTTTTTTCTTTTTTTTATAGTCAGGTGGGTCCCCAATATTCTTCATTTTTTATTTCACACAAATAAATACCTGGTATTTAAATTGGCACACAGAAAACACACGAAATACTTCAAATATTATCAACCATCAAAGTGCTACATCATATAACACACATACAAATGTGATAAGCATCAAGTTTACAATCAGATAACAAGCTCCACAAGTGTACAATCACAGGAGCCAGATTCTGCTACATCACATAACACACATACAAATAGGAGCAGCATAAAGGACTCCATTACTCTCAGAACTAGTTCCAATGAGCAAGAACTATTCTTCCTCCGACTTCTTTTTACTGATGCTCACAAAGAAACATTAAAGCCCAGCTCCTTGCTGCCGACGATGGACGAGACTCGGATGTGGAGCTCCCTGCACAAGACATATTGTGTCAATGCTTGCAGCAATAGAAGGAACTCACATACCATAGAACTTGCACAGTAGTGTATCAACACCCGAAAGATTGACTGAATTGAACTATTATATAACCAAGTTAGAGCTGGCAGAAGTTGCAGGTACATAAACATCCATAGAGCTAACATGTTGTATTTCTGTAGAAAGAAGCATCAACTCTCTATTCTACACAAAAAGCTAGCACATACATGCGCAGACACCAGAACGGTACACCAGAACGGTACTTGCTACCCTGACATTTCAGCATTCTAGTGTTTAGGAGATTTGACTTCCAGCAGAAAACATCAGAGTTTGTAATAGCATCATGAACAGCAGCTGTAAATAGCATCATGAACAGTAGCTGTAAATTACTAAATGCATCATGAACAGCAGTTTGTAATAGCATCATGAACAGCAGCTGTAAATTACTAAATGTTATCATACTGAATGCTATCTAGAAAGATAGATACGATGCAGGGGGTGTCCATTCTGACGATCTTGCCGAGGTGCATGGAGATGGAGTTGAGCTGGGCCTTGTTCTCGTAGAGGTGGTTGACCGCCTTCCTGGACTGCACCAGCTCCTTGGCCAGCGCATTCAGGAACAAGCATCACCAGCAGAGGAAACCAAATCAGTAAATTAACCTAAAACGAAGTAATACACGGAACTAGTTCAGGAAAATGGATACAAGCGGACGAATCATCCTAACTAACCAGAAACAAAACATTGTTTAGTCGCTAGGCGTTAAAGCGACAGATGTTAAACACTAACTTCCTTCATAAAAAAGAGCAATAATAACAAACAGCAGGTACTTAACACTCAGCAAGGGTTGACAGATATATAATGGGTTCAGCAACCAATTTGGCTCAAAAACTAAGAAAATCGGAAAGATCTTTCGCTCAGAATACGCTAATTAAAAGGACGCGGTAAGAGCAGGGAAGAACAACATTCGATAATGCTTCCCAGTAACTAACTAGTCGATCCTTGATAAAGTTGCATAGCATTATTATTTCTCAGTGTATTGGCCAGTCATAACATACACATTTTCAGTATTTTGCTTTCATTAATCAAAGAATTAAGAGAATGCACACATAGACATCCAAGAAGAAATCTGATTTGTGCATTTGATCGAACAAAGGACCAACCAAATCTGAGGCTAATAAAGGGGGCAGAGATAGTAGTATGAAGGAATGACACATATGATTGAAGATTTGTAGTGTCCTTTGAGCTACAGCAGTGGTTTAGTGGGACAAATGCACGGGAGTGAGAGGGCATCCATGACCTGCGGATTAGCCAGAGGTTGCTTCTAACCACGCAAGCACCACGCACCATGGAACCTGACCAGTACCGTGTCCGCTCGAGTTGTGAACAGCCAAAGCACTCCATGATCCTCACCCGTCCCAGAAATTGCGACATGAGTGAAAAACAGTCCTACCTTCAGATTCTTACAAGCAGGTACGAGCAAGATTCTTACAATATTGACAGACTGCAGATATTTTGGGTTATCTGACTATGCGTAGAGGCTATGATAATGTTTCCAAGAGACTGCAGCATGGCAAAAATGAGTGGTTGTTCATTTTCATAAGAGAAAATATGGGCCTGTCATGCTACTGTAAGACCTAGAATTCAGATACTATTTATTTCCTGCAGAAATTACAGATACTACTAGTGTTGCTACCAAAGGAATGCAGGGGAAAGAACCGAGAAAGATGTCGAACCTGCTTGTCACTGACGGCGTCGGTGATTCAGTCCTTGAACTCTGGAACTCCGTGGCAAAGACGGCGTCACAGGCGGAGGCGGGTCGGGGCCTTGCCTTCGACATCTGGCCGGAACCCTAAGCAGCCGCCCGCGTCATCGCATGTGTGCAGTGGAGTGCTGGTGCACTGACTCCGGCAGCACCACCTTGACCGCCTCGGACGACATCTGCGGGCATGAAAAATAGAACACCAAAGGAGCGCATGACAGTGTCAGAACCTTGGCTCGAGAAGGAGAAACGCACGGGCTCAACACGGGGCACGACGGGAGAGGAAAATACCTTGGGGTTGGGGACGCCGGAGGAGGAGACGAGCTGGGCGCGGGCGTGCCCGGCGTGCGTCTCGCCGCCGGCCGCACGGAAGCAGCCAAACAGGCACCCCGTCCTCCTCCTCGGCCTCACTGCGTCCCCCTCGCGAGCGTCGAGCCTTGGAGCCTAGGAGGAAGGCGAGGGGATAGGTGCATGGCGAGGGGAGAGATCGGCGGTGGTGGGTGGGGTGGCGGCGTTGCCTCGATCGGATCTGGGAGAAAGCTGAGACGAGGGAGAGGAAGGCGGGGTGCCTCAATCGGATCTGGGAAGGCCGGTGCCTCGTGGGCTGTGTGGGGACGAGGAGGCGTCGGGGTGCGCTGCTGGGGACGGAGCATGGGCGGCGGGAGTGCTGCTGCGGGCATGGATGGATGGTTGGATTGATGGAGGCCGCTGGTTGCAGGTGGCCTCATTCCCGACGAGATCGACCCATGGACGTGCGGTTTGGTTGGGTGGGGGAAGGGGAGGGGCGTGAGGGAGACCATGGACGGCGGCCAGCTCCGCCAGAGGGAGGTGCCAGCGGCGATCTGGAAGGGAGGAGGCAGCTCTCTCTCTCTCTCTCTCTCTCTCTCTCTCTCTCTCTCTCTCTCTCTCTCTCTCTCTCTCTCTCCGTCGGGCGAGACAACGAGGAGATGGATGGATGTGGGAAAGAAAGGAGGCGGGGGGGTGGATGGAAAATGACCAGCTAGGGTTTCAGGGTTGGTGTGGAAGGGTTGAGGACAACCGTTGGATCCACGAGCATCCGACGGCGTATGATGCACGATCCGCGTGAAACGTCTACGGACCAATCAGAATGCAATATGATGCTATGACCATCTAAATTGGTCATAGTTGTCTAAAAATAATATGTTAAAATCATGTCAGCTATTTTATGACCTGAGAAATTCAAAAAGAAAATAGAAAACCTTCTCATTGTGTCACCAAAATGTGAACGAGTTTTCAGAAAAAAATAACAAACGTGAAAAAAGATAAATATCTTCAAAAAGGTGTAGTGACAAATGAGTTTTTTTGCAAAAATAAACATTTTTCATTTTTCGAGAGCCCAAAATGAGTTTTTTTGTGAAGGACCTACCATATATTTGTTGCAAAATTGGACCTAATCAATTTTCTAAAATACTAGGACATATGTAATGCATAATTGACCAAATGGTTAGGTGTCAAAAGTTTTTATCCACCTCTGGTGAAAAAGACAAATTTCCGCCGATTCAGCTGGAAACGGGTCAAATTTGAACTGCAGGTGCCTCATAGTTTGCTCTTTATTTTTTTCCAAAAATCATTTCTAGGTACATAAGTATCTATTTAATCAGAGAAACACCAAAAAAATTCCAAGATTCAACCATTAGCTAGGAACGGTCATTCCCGCCGTTTTGACCGCATTTTGAAACAGGCATAAAAAATTCAAAAAAAATCAAAAAATTGGAAACCTTCGCATTGTGTCATTATATATGACCAAGTTTCCAGGAAAAATAATAAACTTGTAATACGGTAATTATTTTAAAAAGTGTTCTCAGAAATGAGCTATCATGCGTGAAGATTCATGGCTTTCAAGCCAAATGATCAATCTTATGGCCACATTCATGGCATAGTTTGTTCAAATGATCTCATATTGTGCACAATGGTGCATCTTTGAATTTCAAACAATGTTGCCTAAGGAAGTTTTCATTTTCTTTGCACGGAAAATTCGTTTTTCATTTTCCGAGTGCCCGAAATGAGGTTTTTTTTTTTGTGAAGGACCTACCATATATTTGTTGCCAAATTGTACCAAATCATTTTTATAAAATACTAGGCCATATATAATGCACAATTTATAAAATGGTTGGGTGAAAAGAATTTTGATCTACCTCTGGTGAAAAAGACAAATTGCCGTCGATTCAGCTGGAAACGGGTCAAATTTGAACTGTAGCTGCCTCATAGTTTGCTCTTTATTTTTTCCAAAAATCATTTCTAGGTACATAAGTATCTATTTAATCATAGAAACACCAAAAAAATTCCAAAATTCAACCACTAGCTAGGAACGGTCAAGCCCGCCGTTTTGACCGCATTTTGAAACGGGCATAAGAAATTCAAAAAAAATCAAAAAATTGGGAAACCTTCGCAGTGTGTCATTATATGTGGCAAAGTTCCTAGGAAAAATAACAAACTTGTAATACGGCAATTATTTTAAAAACGTGTTCTCAGAAATGAGCTATCAAGTGTGAAGATTCATGGCTTTCAAGTCAAACGATCAATCTCATGGCCACATTCATGGCATAGTTTGTTCAAATGATCTCATATTGTGCACAAGGGTGCATCTTGGAATTCCAAACAATTTTGCCCAAGGAAGATTTCATTTTCTGTGCACGGAAAAACCATTTTTCATTTTTCGAGTGCCCAAAAGGAGGTTTTCTTGTGAAGGACCTACCATATATTTGTTGCAAAATTGGACCAAATGAATTTTATAAAATACTAGGCCATATTTAATGCACAATTGACAAAATGGTTGGGTGTCAAAAATTTTGATCCACCTCTGGTGAAAAAGACAAATTCCCGTCGATTCAGCTGGAAGCGGGTCAAATTTGAACTGCAGCTGCGTCATAGTTTGCTCTTTATTTTTTTTAAAAATCATTTCTAGTTAAATAAGTATATATTTAATCAGAAATACATGGTTTGATGGAGAGACATCGAGGTTTGGACGGTGGCCGAGGGCCCCAACTCTAGAGCGCGTAAGCTCGCATGCCCGCCACGTGGTCACCGCGTGACTGTGGTGTTGCCATGTGTTCTGGGAGGCCTAGGCATGTCTAGTGGGTTGGGAACTCCCCAGGTAGGTGCTAGGAAGAAAATCACAACATAAGATTCTCACGAGGAGACCGATCGATGCTCAAACATGAATAAGCAGCCAAGTGTTTGATTAGCGGTACGGGAAATGTACATGGCTAATGGGCGTGAGTTTTGGCTGAGGATGATCAGTTACTAAGAAGACCGTCTTCACAAATTTTTAGCTCAAGGAGGAGCCTAGGTGGTACTTGCTTTGCAAACCACCACACTGGACATAAATACAAATGTTGAAGCTCGGCTCAAAATAATGAATGGATTGAGCTGGCATTTTGTGGAGGATGGTTATTTGGGCATAGGAAAGCACTATAGAAAATGGATACTATTTGGACATGCCAAAGTGGTACTTCCTTCACAAACAGTTGTTCTGAACAGAATAGGAAAATGAATATTTTTGAATTACTTTTGAACTAGGCAAGGAAGGTTTTTACATATTTGATGAAGATATGACCCAAAGAATTTATGAGATTTTTTTGGGAATTTTGGGAATGACAGAAATATAGGTTGCTTCACAACCTAGGGCAAAAACTGCCACATGGACATGCCACATAGGCAAAACTGATGAGGTGGCGCCTAGTCATAGCAACCCACCACAATTTACAAGGCTATGACCATCTATATTGGTCGTTAACAACTAGAAATAAGGCAGCGGACTAGCGCTGTTTGCTTTATGACCTTTTCGTGTGAGGATTTGGAGCCCCCCGAACAGCTTTTGACCAATTGGTCTGAAATGGTCATAAATTTATGACCAATTCTTCAAGGGTCACTGATAGAAGGTCATAAGTTGACATATTTCTTGTAGTGAAAGACCTATAGGTTTGCCCCTCTCTCGCCACGAGAGAAGGCTGAAAGGTAAGCCGGTCCTTGCTGGCACGCAAATGGTTGCACCCGGAAGAATTGGCAGAGAAAGTCTATTTGACGGTACTGCTTAACAGCCCAGTTCTCATCGTGTATGCCGAAGAACACTTGGCAGAGATACGCCAAAGCTTCTTACCAATGGTGCCTTCATCAGAAGCGGAGATGAAGGACCACACTAAGAAGTACGCAGAATGGCTGAAGAATCATTTCGCACAAGGATCCATCGATGACATTGCTACGTGGTTGGCACAAAAGCCATCACCTACGGTGTTGACGTACCAAGCATATGACATAAATGGATACACTGTGGGGACCCCGACTCATGAGTCATGATCACCTAATGCACGTGTACAGTGATCCCAGAGATCAATGCTCACTGAACACACAGAAGTTGAATAACAAGAGTCTTACATCCATACATACCGTATTACACAAGTAGGACCATTATGATCAACTCTTGAGTATAACATCGCAGCGGAAATCTTGAATAACAACTTGGACCCATGCCATCTGCCTTAACCCTATAGGCATTCTGACTGGGAAGCGTCCTAGCTCGCATGTTCATCACAAAGTATTCTTCATCACATCCTCTTCTTTCATGCCTGGCCAATAAAATAACCAGTGGCAAGCCAATGAGTACTTTGAATGTACTCGCAAGCAACCCAAGGGTGATAACAGAATAATTATGCAAGGCACTACTGCTAATTTGGCATTTTTGCGGAAAGCTAGTTTTTCTCATGCAAGTTTGATCAACATTTATCAAGGATATGAATGCGTATACAGCAAGTATCAGGCGGTTACAGACATCAACATCGAGAGAGAGTTACGAACAACTCATGCTCAAGCTCATCGTGACTTCCTCACGAATCACGTCAATAGATTTACCAAACCGTGTTGTTTGTCAGAAACATATGGACATAGTCTAAGCAGCACCACCCAACTATCCTTGACCGTGGACACGGCTATTCGAATAGTTTTACACTCTGCAGAGGTTGCACACTTTACCCACAAGATCTGGGGAACTTCCGTGTCATCCACGACCCGCGGTACCTCAAGTACCCGGGGTAAGCACCCGATCACTATCTTTCCCTAGACGACACTAACATGGAGTCCACTCGATTGGTAGTAACCCCCGTGCCCAACATTTCACAACTTAAAATTGTGGAGCCTTGCTCCCATATTCATCACATACCACTGGCACGGGGTACCAACGGTGTGTCCGGTGCCCCATAAAAATGTTATTGGCCGCCCTACCTGGCACGACCCCGTCCCGAGAGAGAGCACCAACTCTCCCCCGTCACTAGTAATGCAGGCTCCAAGCTAGTATCGGCCTAGGTAATCAATAATGCCCTTTCCCATATAAGGGTAGAGTGGTCACGCATGTTCGGTTGGGACGGTCGACAAATCTTAAATCTAATCCGTCTATGTAAACAACACTTTTATCGAGCCTCGGTACACTACCTCTCCACCAAGTAGTGACCTAGTTCATCATCACCTCCCAGGGGCATTAGTGGCACCCACTGGGCTGTTTGCAAGTATGTCAAACCACACTTGTTTCTTTCCATGCATAACCCTGACCCACTTTGCGTAGCCATTTACTATAGCATATTTCTACAACCAACCAACACAGCTCTAAGCAAGGGTAGAGTCATGAACTATGCAAGTATCAATGGAGTATGCAACGGAGGCAAGCCTAGCAAGGTTGCCATTCAAGGTATATCATGCACTCAGTGAAGCAACGAAAATGCCATCATGATGTAAAATGGTTCTTCATGGTCAAAGGGATGCTTGCCTGTTTTAACAAAGTCTTCAAGGTCTTCAAATATCTCTGGTCCAACTCCAAGCATTTCGTCTACTTCGTCAAGTATTGTTGAAAGCAACCATAATAAGCAACACAACAAGGCAGGAAATAAAAGTGCCCTAAAAAGATGAAGTTGACTTTTCTAGCACTCCCCTGGTTATATTAAAAATAACCAGAGTGGTTTCATTGGAATTGGATCAGTTGTTATTTCTGAACATTTTGATATGATTGAATCAAGGGGTTTATGGATTTGCAAGAAGTGTACAGAAATATTTTTTTGAAAAATGAGCAAAGGCACCCATCTAACAAATCATGATTTTAGAAGCATCCAGGAGTTGGTTTCACCGGATTTGGAGTTCAAATGAATTACCTATGAATTTGCAAAGTTGACAAATATGAAGAAATGGCTCATTATTTTGTGGAGTACAGAAAGTATTAAGAGAAATGTTCATAAACTAAGTTATGAACTTTGAAGCATCTAGGAATTTGAATCATGGAATTTGGATCAATTTTGAGCTCTCTGTGATTTTCTAAATTCCATCATAGAAATAGGAAAATAGGGTTTTACGATATATGTGTGAAGAAAAATATCCTGGAAAAATGTGCAAACAGCACCATGTGATAGATCATGAATTTATGAACTACTACAAATTTGAATCATCAAATTTGGAGCTCTGTTGGATTATTTATGGATTTTTGAAGTTGACTGGAAAAAGAAAAAGGAAAAGGGGCTTAACCTTATCATGCACGCAGGCGAGATATAGACGTGGGCCGGCCCAGTGGCATCAGCCGCGCGGGGTGCCCAGGCGACGTCGATGGCGCACTCCCTGGAGTACGCCTTTGCTCCGGGCAGACGGCTTCAGCGGAGGCTGTCTCCACTTACCCGAGGGGCCCGGGGCCTTAGCCACTACAGGCGGGTCACGCTAGCAGGCCCTCCTCCTACCTCCCGCTCAAAACAGAGGAGGAGCACGGGAGGCCGGCCGAGCAAGGTGCTGGCGCCCTTCCCGCCGACTCCGGCCGTCCCCAGCGGCGGTCGGCATACCAACGGACTCGGGAGGTCGAGCCGAGCCCATCCATGGATCTCACGCAGGCTGGGGAGGACCGAGATGACAGTGGTCTTGACGCCGGCAGACGGGGTTTCGGGCGAGGTTTGGGCACGGCAAGGCGAGCACGGGAAGGAGAAAATGGTGCGCGGGGAGAGTTTGCGGTGGTGCTGGTGCTGCTCTGGAACAAAGAGGTGGGGAGGAGGGGCTCTCAGTGGCACGAATTCAGGCGGAGACCGACGGGGTCACCTCAGCCATGGGGGGAGCAGGAGGGCACGAGAGGGAGAGGGATTGTGTCTGAGGGGTTGCTGGGGGAGAGGAGGTTCGAACCGAGGCGAGAGAGAGGGTCGGGGTGGCTTAAAATGGGCGAGGCCGTGGTGCATCATGGGCAGCGTCCATGGACGTGCTCGGGTGAGCTCGTTGAGGGAGAAAGAGGGCGAGGGAGGAAGGGGTCGACAGTGTCGCGTGTCATGGACGCCGAGGCGGCCTCGGGGGACACGGTTCCGGAGCCCAAGGTCGACGGGAGGCCTTGGAATGGGCTTGCTCCAGTGCCGGAGAGCACTGTAGCGTGCTCCAGTGCCGAAGAGCATTGTAGCATGCTCCAGAGCGCGAGCTCTGCATGCCATGGCATTATTTATGTGCCAGGGGCGTGTCCACTAGTGCCCGGGGCTTTGTGGGGTGAGTAAACAAAGGGGAGGTGGTGTCACATCCTACCTAGTTCATGCATTAGAGTGTGCATCATGTTTTCTTTTGACAAGAAAATTGAAATGGGGAAGGCAGAACCCCCAGCACCCCTCCTGAATCAACTAGGGTTTACTAAAAATATTTTCAATGAACCTGAAATGCCCTTCTAAATGTCCATCATTTTTTGCCTTGGTTCAGAACCTCTGCCAAAAGTGGTGCATAATTTTCTAGGTCATCCTAAGGTTTTTGAATTAAGTTATAAGTATTTGAATTTGGGCATTTAAAATTCATAAAATATTTTAAATGTTCAAATATTCCTAAACTGAAATGTTTCATGTTGTTTATACTTTAAATAGTATGCATGAGCAGTTTGGGGATTTTTGGAGTTGTTTAAGTATTTTAAATAAGTCCACAAAGTTGCAGAAATAATAGAAAAAGAAAACAGTTAATCAGAGGAAAACTAACCTGGACGCTACCCACCTGCCGGCCCACCTGGCGGCCCAGCACTGTGCTGGCCCGCGCCAGCCAGCTGCTTCGTCCCCGCCAGGCAGGCAGGGAGCTGACGCCGGCGAGCACGAGCTCGCCACGGCGCCAGCAGCTTGCCGCCTCGCGCGCCTGGACGCTGGGCGACCCCCACGTCACACCCCCGACCCCGTGGACACCTCACTCCTCCCCCTGCCCTCTCTCTCGCTCCCTCTCGGTCATGGCCGACGCTGCCGCGCCCGCGCCGCCGTGAAACCACGCTCCCCGTCGCCCCCGTGCCACTCCACCATGTCCTACAGCTCCGCCACTCCCTCTTGCTTCGCCCCACCGGGCCACACGACGCCGGAGCCTCTGCATCGTCCTCACCGCCGTCGTCTTCAACCTCGGGCCGCCAGATCGCCGTCGCCATCCCGACCGCACCAAGGTTTCCCCGAGCACGCTGACCCTCTCTGCTGCTTCTCAGTGAGTTGCTGAGCCTACCCATCCTCTTCTCTCTCCTTCTAACGCCACATAGCGAGTACACGGAGCTCGCCGCACGCACCGCCGCGGAGCTCGTCGCTGACGTGTCTCCGGGCCAACTCCGGCCACCTCACCTTGTCTAACATACTCACCGCACACCCAGGGCCCCGAAGCATCACTCCACGCGCCTCGCCGTGCCCCGCAGCCCCGGTTTCACCTTCACCCGAGCCCCGGCGCCGCCAAACTCGTCGCCGGCGCCAACTCCGGCCACCCCGACCCCAACCAACTCCACCAAGAGTTGCGGGTCAGCTCCCGCATCACGTAGACGTGCTCCGCCGTCGATTTGGTCGCCGGAGCACGAATCTGCACTCCCTCCGCCGCGTCTGGACGTCGCCGGCGGCTCAACGCCGGCGAGTTGACCCTGACCGTTGACTGGTGGGCCCTGGTTGACTCTGATGAGTCAATGACAGGTGGGGCCCTCTTCTGTTAATCGCTGGATTAGTTTAAAACTAATTAAACAGGTTTAATTAATCACTAACCCCCTGGGCCCACTGGTCAGTTGACCTGGACCGGCTGTTGACTTGCTGAGGTCAGCATGACCTCATGCTGACGCAGTAATTTTATTTACTGGAATTAATTTTATACAGGAAAATCCAGAAATTAGTTCAAACTTCAAAAATTCATAGAAAATTATCTATAACTCCAAATGCAAAGTTTTATATATGAAAAATTATCAGAAAAATCCAACCTATCCATTGGTACTGGTTTCATGCATGTCAGAACAAGTTAAACCCACTGTTTAGGCATTACAAGTTGATACACTAATATGATCTTCATAAATGAGCTACCATTTGAATCTTTGGTTCAAATGGGTTCATTCCCTTCTGGTTTAACTTGCACTAGGTCAGGGCACATCCATATTGCCATGTCATAGCATGCATCATATTGTTGCATATCGTCATGTATTGATTGTGTTCCGATGTGTTATTCGTGGTAGGTTCTGCCTCCGAGGATATCTCCGAGTATCCAACTGAAGGGCAGTATCCCACGACCACTCCATCAGGCAAGCAACCCATTGATCATTCCGATACAAACCCATGTTCTCGCTTCTGCTCTCGTTTACTGCATTAAGACAACGCGTTTCAAACTGCTGTGTGTTACGGTAGTTGAACCCACTTCCTTTGCATGACCTGTCATTGCCACAGTAACTAGATGAAACCCACTAGCATGTGTAGGAGTTGATTGAGCCAATATATGTGTGTGTTCCTACCATGCTATGCTTGCTATGCTTAGAGTTGTGTCAGGTCTGGCTCATCGGGATGATGAACTGGAGTGAAAGGTTGTGTCGGTGACAAGAGTGAAGTGTTGAACACGATTTGGTAAAGGAATCGATGAGAGGCCATGTAGGAGTACATGGTGGGTTGTTTCATTGAGGCCGTCCTTAAGAACTGAGATCTGTGTTTGTGATCCATGATACAGTTACTACCACACATTGGGATCCTTAATTGACTCTCTCGGCTTCTTAATCACGCTTGTCCTCTGTCCAGGAGTTGCAAAGTAGTTTCTGGTGTTTGTAGTATGCTGGGGGCCGCACGCGGCGCTGACCATCGGGGTGGGCTGTGTTGCGGTAGGCACGTGGCCGGGTCAACCGGGCGCCCGTTTGGTGTCTCGGAACCCTGTTCACATCGTTCGGGGCCGTTAGTGGAAACCTCGGCCGGACTCCCTGCGGATGGAACCCGAATAGGCGATAAACCTGGACTAGAGACTTGAGTGTTTAGGTAGGTCGTGGTCTACACCCACGTCGGCTTTCGCTTGAAGTCTGCCGAGCACATGTCGTGTGCAGACGCTAAGTGGTGAAAACATGTGTGAAGAAGTACACCCCTGCAGGGTTATAAATGATCTATTCGAATAGCCGTGTCCGCGGTAATGGACTTCTGGGTTGCCTATATCAGTTCATAGACAAATTAAATGGATACTACTAAAAATCTCAAGATAAGTGTGAGTACCGCGGATGGCCCTCTCGTAGGATGGCGAGAGAGGATCCACGGTGGAGTATTGTGATGGTGATAGTGGACTCGTGTGCGACAAATGATTTACACGTGGTGTCTATCGTAGGATAGCTTAGCCAAGAGTCAAAGCTGGCTTGCTGCAATAACCCCACTACCTTCTTGAGAATGTGCATGTATAGTAGGTTCCTGTTGTAAGACTTGCTGAGTACCCCCGTACTCATGTTGCTTTAATCATGTTTTTCAGACGACTGCACCAACCCCTCTGATGGGTTCTATGTAGACCTCGACGTTGACGAGTGACTTATCACCCAGGTGGTGATCCAAGACTTGTGAAGGGTCGTTGTAGATAGACAGGCTTCGTCAAGCTTTCTTTCTTTCTAGTGTCTGTACTCAGACTACTTTGCTTCCGCATGTGCTTGTATGTTGTATGACTTGAGTGTTGGGTCATGTGACCCCTATCTGTATGGATGATATGTATGGCTCCTCGGAGCCTTCTAAATAAAGTACTTGAGTCGTAGAGTACTGTTGTGATGCCATGTTGTATTTACTCATATCGGGCATATTGTGTGTATGATTGAAATGCTTGGTATGAGTGGGATCCGACTATCTAGTTGTTTATCCTTGGCAGCCTTTCATATGGGGAAATGTAAGTCTTGTGCTTCTGAGCGATAGTAGTCCGCTACAGCCCGGTTCACCGGAGTCCTGCTAGCCCAGCACTACTGCTTGGACACTTGACTGGCCGGCATGTGTTTCACGTCGTTCCTATGTCTGTCCCTTCGGGGAAATGTCACGCGCTGTTATTCGGAGTCCTGCCTAGCCTGCTACAGCCCGGGTTACCGGAGTCCTGTTAGCCCAGTGCTACAGCCCGAATAGATACGTTGATGACCAACATGTTCGATGTGATTCATGTATGCCTGTCCTCATAAGCTAGCGCCGCTTTGGGTTCACGACTAGCCATGTCGGCCCGGGTTCTCTGTCATATGGATGCTAGCGACACTATCATATACGTGAGCCAAAAGGCGCAAACGGTCCCGGGCCAGGTAAGGTGGCACCCGTGGGAGTACCGTGCGTGAGGCCGCAAAGTGATATGATGTGTTACACGCTGGATCGATGTGGCTTAGGATCGGGGTCCTGACAGCGTTGGCATCAGAGCCGGACTGCCTGTAGGTTCGCTAAGCCAAACTGGTCGATGTCGAGTCTAGAAATGCTTTAGTTATATGTAGGAGAATTGATTGTGGGAGGGAACGTAAGGCTCTTTTACTCCTTTACCTTATGCCCTCTATTCTGAGTCATTCCCTTCTCATTCTACGTGGGTTAAGGACTAGGCTCTCTTCTCTCTATCAGGTTCACGTGTTACTAAATCTGTAGTAACTTATAGGATTGTTGGTTACAACCCAGTTCAGTTCTACTAAAGTTTAGTATGTTGCCAATTGAACCAGAACCTTGATATGTTGTTGTTGAGTGGGTTCGCAAACTGTTGTGGATGTCTCAATTCTTTTTCTGAGCATTTACAGCCGTTATGCTATCCAATTTCATCCAGAAATTCTAATGCCTTTGCACTATTTTGTGCTTTCAGATGGCTACCCGTCCCCAAAACCAAGTGGTTCGTCTGACCCGTTGCATCGGTGTATGTGGTCATACCGCCATGTTGGTTCGAGTGATGGTTGAGGCAGGTTACCGATGGTACCCTGAATACACCGTCGAAGAGCAGTTTAGAGATTTCAACCAGAGCCAATATCTGTGCACGGTCAGGATATATCCATCTTATCCCGGAGCCACGGAACCACTCCACTGTTCTTATGGACTCGGGATCACTATTGGGATGTCCGTTCAAGATGCAGCCTACTCGATGATGACCATTATGCGAGCTAGAACTACCTTGTTGAGCAACACTGAATTTCGCTACATGCCAGCATCCCTCCCTGGGGCGCATGGTTACCTTCAGGGCATGTACAGTGATGCATCCCATGAGGACTCACTCCTCTGCACCACTACTGAGATGTTGGAAGATAAGGACCGTGAAAACCGGGCCTTGCGTATGGAGCTCTTTAATGCTCGTGCTGATCATTGGGCCACCTTGACGAGGTTTGCACCTGCTGTGCAAGCCGGATACATGGACACGAGAGACTTGTACCCTGTGCAGGCTAGTCTGCCAGACTTCATGGAATGGCGTGAGGTGGGAGGCATCACCCCTCCTCGTGGGCCTCTTCTACCGCCATCTGTTGGACCGAGGCCGCACCCAAGTCCCTATGGTCCACAAGCACCGCAGGACCGTCTGTTCCCAGATGACCATGTTCCGCTTCCAGGTCTGGGTGGTGATTTCTATGAGGACTTCTACGGAGCCGTCTGAGCTAGTAGCAGTCTCGCTGGTATTGTAATAGTTGTATGTCCACCGTCCTGCGTGATTGTGGAATATAACTTAGTGTGTATCAATTCCGGAGGTGTAGAAAAATAATGTATAGGAGCTTGGAATGCCTCCGATGAGATGTAACGTCTTTCGTCTTAGTTGTACTTCAGCTTGAGCTTGTACTAAACTATGTATGATGTGTATGACCGTTGGTATATATATGGCAGTTTCTATATTACCATGTCATACGGATGATCATCTCTGCATTCCTTGTTACCCATTACATTCCGCACTTCCTTGGCCAGATTTTGCCATCCTGGTTTAAATCGTTGTTTTGTTTTCCCAGGATGGTCAACACCCGCAGCAACCCTGCTGCTTCGGAGCAGGGAGAAGCTAGTGCACCTAGAGAGGAAAGTCTGCCTCAACCACCTTCTCTGGCCGAAGTGATGCTGGAGGCAGAGCGCAACAGGCGCGACACCAATCGCTTGTTAGAGCGGATTGAGCAGAACACTGCACGCCAGCAGAGGATCAATTCGGTGTCCATCAATGACTTTGTCAAGCTGTACCCGCCAAAGTTCAATCATTCCATCGAACCTCTCGATGAGGATGACTGGCTCCGCAGCATCGCCCACAAGCTACGTTCTGCCAACGTGGCTGAAGATGATAAAGTCACCTTTGCTGCCTATCACCTCGAAGGCCCTGCCAGCCTTTGGTGGGAGAATTATGAAGCTATGCGCCCGGTCGGCCAACTCACTACTTGGGCTGATTTCAGTGCCGCTTTTCGTGAGCATCATATCCCGGAAGGCCTCATGGATCGCAAGAGGGAGGAGTTTTGTAACTTCACCCAGGGGAAGCTGACTGTGGATGCATACAGTCGCGAGTTTGGGAAGCTTGCACGCTATGCTCCCGAAGAGGTATCCACCGATGCCAAGAAGCAGGCAAGGTTCCGCAAGGGACTTAGCCCTGAGCTCCGACGTGACCTTCGTCTGCATGAATGCATTTCTTTTCCGAAGCTAGTCAATAAGGCCATCAGTGCCGAGACGGGGCAGAACGATTTTGAAGCTTCACGCAAGCACTCCCGTGACTATGGATCTTCATCTGGCTCTGGATCTCAGAAGCGCCGGGTCTGGATCCCAAATTCTGCTATGCCACCCAGGTATACTCCGAGGCCATCCTTTGAGGCGCCTCGCCCCAATCAGCAGTATATGCCGCCCAAGACTTTTGGTGGCCCCACTGCCAATACTGCTCCACGCCCCAATATGATAACTTGCTTCAAGTGTGGTGAGCCGGGCCACTACATCCGTGAGTGTCCCCAGAACAACCCCAGCCAGTTCGGAAAGTCTGTTGGACGTGGTAAGTCAACAGCGAAGGTGCTTGTCGCCAAGCCAGCCACCACTGCTCGTGGCCATGTCAACTACGTCTCAGCTGAAGAGACTCAAGAGGACCCCAACGTCGTTCTCGGTACGCTCCTTGTTAATTGCCACCCGGCAACTGTTCTCTTTGATACTGGAGCATCTCATTCATTTATTTCTGAGAGCTATGCTCGATTGCACAACACTACCTTTAGCGACATGCCCACCTCCATGGAAATTCAAACTCCCGGTTCTAGATGGCAAACCTCTAGGATCAGCCATGGAAATGAAATTCTTGTCGACAGATTGGTTTTTCTCGCGTCACTAATAGCTCTCAAGTCTTCGGACATAAACATCATCTTGGGTATGGACTGGATGTCAGCTCATTACGCCAAGATTGATTGCTCAACTAGAACTGTCCAACTTACCCATCCATCGGGCAAGACAGTCAATGTTTTGACCCGAGTATCGGAGCGTCAGCTCTACTCTCTAAATGCCAATCCCCTTCCAGACCTCGAAGATATTCCGGTAGTCCGTGACTTCCCGAATGTCTTTCCAGAGGAACTGCCAGGTGTTCCACCTGACAGAGATGTCGAGTTCGTGATAGACCTTGTTCCAGGAACCGTCCCAATCTCTAGGAGACCTTATAAGATGGCACCCCTAGAACTAGCCGAGCTTAAGAAACAACTCGATGAGTCCTTGCAAAAGGGTTTCATCCGTCCTAGTTCATCTCCATGGGCTTGCCCCGTCCTCTTCGTCAAGAAGAAGGATGGAACGGATCGGATGGTTGTAGATTACCGACCTGTCAATTTGGTCACTATCAAGAACAAGTATCCGCTCCCCAGGATCAACGACCTGTATGACCAGCTCGCTGGATCCTCAGTCTTTTCCAAGATGGATTTGAGGTTGGGCTACCATCAAATCAAAATCAAGAACGGGGACATTCCCAAAACGGCTTTCGTTACTCGTTACGGCCAATACGAGTACACCGTCATGTCCTTCGGTTTAACAAATGCTCCAGCCACTTTCTCTCGATTAATGAACTCGATCTTCATGGAGTATTTGGATAAATTCGTCGTGGTTTACCTCGATGATATACTCATCTACTCCAAGAATGAGGAAGAACATGCCGAACATCTAAGGCTAGTATTGATGAAACTTCGAGAGCATCGCCTTTATGCCAAATTCTCCAAGTGTGAATTCTGGTTGCCAGAAGTGACCTATCTGGGCCATGTAATCTCTGGTAAGGGCATTGCTGTCAATCCCGAGCGAGTTCAAGCTGTCCTTGACTGGACTCCACCTGAAACGGTCAAGCAAGTTCGGAGTTTTCTTGGTTTAGCGAGCTATTGCCACCGCTTCGTCGAGAATTTTTCCAAAGTTGCTAAGCCTCTAACTGAACTCCTCAAGAAAGATAAAAAGTTCGAGTGGACCCCACAGTGCGAGTTCAGCTTTCAGGAACTGAAAAGACGCCTGACATCTGCTCCCGTACTGGTACCACCAGATTTCTCTAAGGACTTTGTTATCTATTGCGACGCCTCGCGACAAGGACTAGGTTGCATACTCATGCAAGATCGTCATGTGATTGCCTACGCATCACGACAGTTGCGTCCACATGAGGATAATTATCCTACTCATGATCTAGAGCTTGCAGCAGTAGTCCATGCACTCAAAACCTGGCGACACTACCTTCTGGGTAATCGTTGCGAAATTTACACTGATCACCAAAGTTTGAAATATATCTTCACCCAACCGGATTTGAATCTCAGGCAAAGACGTTGGGTCGAGTTGATCTCAGATTACGACTTAGGAATAACTTACACCCCAGGCAAAGCCAATGTCATGGCTGATGCACTAAGTCGTAAATCTTATTGTAACAATCTGATGTTACAACAAGGTCAACCACTTCTCCACGAGGAATTTCGTAAGCTTAACCTTCATATTGCTCCTCGAGGATTCCTTTCCACCCTGGTGGCGAAACCTAACCTTACGGATCAAATCATTACCGCTCAGCGGTATGATAGAGGGATATCTCGGATTAAGGAAAACATCGCTAGCGGAGTTGCTAAATGTTTTTCCATGGATGAACGAGGTGTTGTCTTCTTCGAGAACCGCTTGGTGGTTCCCAAGAAACAACATTTACGACAATTGATCCTTAAGGAAGCTCATGAATCCCCTCTCACCATTCATCCCGGTAGTACTAAGATGTATCAAGACCTACGCCAGAGGTTTTGGTGGACCAGGATGAAGAGAGAAATCGCTCAATACATTGCAACTTGCGACGTCTGTTGTCGTGTTAAAGCAGAGCATCAACGGCCTGCTGGCACCCTTCAACCATTGGAGATTCCTAAATGGAAATGGGATAAAATCGGTATGGATTTCATTACCGGATTTCCCAGAACCAAAAGAGGGAATAATGCTATCTTCGTTGTTGTCGATCGTCTCTCCAAAGTAGCCCACTTCTTACCTGTTCGCGAGAGTATAACCGCTAGCCAGCTAGCTGATTTGTACATCTCTCGAATAGTATCTCTCCATGGTGTTCCATTGGAAATTAATTCAGACCGTGGAAGCCTTTTCACCTCTCGATTTTGGGAAAGTTTCCAAAATGCTTTGGGAACTCGACTCTTCTTTAGCACCGCCTTCCATCCTCAATCAAGTGGTCAAGTAGAGCGAGTCAATCAAATTCTGGAGGATATGCTCCGAGCTTCTGTTATCTCTTTCGGTATGAATTGGGAGAAGTGTCTACCATTCGCCGAGTTCGCTTATAACAATAGTTATCAGGCTAGCTTGGGCAAAGCTCCTTTCGATGTTCTTTATGGACGAAAATGTCGGACGCCTCTTAACTGGTCAGAAACCGGCGAGAGACAACTCTTCGGCCCAGACATGATCCGGGATGCAGAAGAGCAGGTTCGTATTATTCGTGAGAAGTTGAAAACCGCCCAGTCTCGACAAAAGAGTCAGTATGACCGCAAGCATAAGCCCATGGCTTATGAAGTCGGCGAGATGGCTTACCTTCGGGTTACACCTTTAAAGGGAACCCATCGATTCAGTATCAAAGGCAAATTGGCTCCTCGTTACATTGGACCTTTTCGCATTCTTGCCAAACGAGGGGAAGTTGCCTACCAACTGGAACTACCTCCGCATCTCTCCAGAGTTCATGATGTCTTCCACGTTTCTCAACTCAGGCGTTGCTTCGCGGATCCTATCCGTGGAGTGGACCACGAAACGCTTGATCTCCAAGATAATCTCACCTATCGGGAATACCCCGTTCGTATCCTTGATCAAGCCGAGCGTACCACTCGACGCCACAATATCAAGTTTCACAAGATTCAATGGTCACACCATTCCGAGCAAGAAGCTACATGGGAAAGGGAGGATCGTCTTCGACTTGAGTACCCCACCTTCTTTCCGACAGATCCTAAATCTCGGGACGAGATTCTTTTGAGTGGGGGTGAGTTGTCACATCCTACCTAGTTCATGCATTAGAGTGTGCATCATGTTTTCTTTTGACAAGAAAATTGAAATGGGGAAGGCAGAACCCCCAGCACCCCTCCTGAATCAACTAGGGTTTACTAAAAATATTTTCAATGAACCTGAAATGCCCTTCTAAATGTCCATCATTTTTTGCCTTGGTTCAGAACCTCTGCCAAAAGTGGTGCATAATTTTCTAGGTCATCCTAAGGTTTTTGAATTAAGTTATAAGTATTTGAATTTGGGCATTTAAAATTCATAAAATATTTTAAATGTTCAAATATTCCTAAACTGAAATGTTTCATGTTGTTTATACTTTAAATAGTATGCATGAGCAGTTTGGGGATTTTTGGAGTTGTTTAAGTATTTTAAATAAGTCCACAAAGTTGCAGAAATAATAGAAAAAGAAAACAGTTAATCAGAGGAAAACTAACCTGGACGCTACCCACCTGCCGGCCCACCTGGCGGCCCAGCACTGTGCTGGCCCGCGCCAGCCAGCTGCTTCGTCCCCGCCAGGCAGGCAGGGAGCTGACGCCGGCGAGCACGAGCTCGCCACGGCGCCAGCAGCTTGCCGCCTCGCGCGCCTGGACGCTGGGCGACCCCCACGTCACACCCCCGACCCCGTGGACACCTCACTCCTCCCCCTGCCCTCTCTCTCGCTCCCTCTCGGTCATGGCCGACGCTGCCGCGCCCGCGCCGCCGTGAAACCACGCTCCCCGTCGCCCCCGTGCCACTCCACCGTGTCCTACAGCTCCGCCACTCCCTCTTGCTTCGCCCCACCGGGCCACACGACGCCGGAGCCTCTGCATCGTCCTCACCGCCGTCGTCTTCAACCTCGGGCCGCCAGATCGCCGTCGCCGTCCCGACCGCACCAAGGTTTCCTGAGCACGCTGACCCTCTCTGCTGCTTCTCAGTGAGCTGCTGAGCCTACCCATCCTCTTCTCTCTCCTTCTAACGCCACATAGCGAGTACACGGAGCTCGCCGCACGCACCGCCGCGGAGCTCGTCGCTGACGTGTCTCCGGGCCAACTCCGGCCACCTCACCTTGTCTGACATACTCACCGCACACCCAGGGCCCCGAAGCATCACTCCACGCGCCTCGCCGTGCCCCGCAGCCCCGGTTTCACCTTCACCCGAGCCCCGGCGCCGCCAAACTCGTCGCCGGCGCCAACTCCGGCCACCCCGACCCCAACCAACTCCACCAAGAGTTGCGGGTGAGCTCCCGCATCACGTAGACGTGCTCCGCCGTCGATTTGGTCGCCGGAGCACGAATCTGCACTCCCTCCGCCGCGTCTGGACGTCGCCGGCGGCTCAACGCCGGCGAGTTGACCCTGACTGTTGACTGGTGGGCCCTGGTTGACTCTGATGAGTCAATGACAGGTGGGGCCCTCTTCTGTTAATCGCTGGATTAGTTTAAAACTAATTAAACAGGTTTAATTAATCACTAACCCCCTGGGCCCACTGGTCAGTTGACCTGGACCGGCTGTTGACTTGCTGAGGTCAGCATGACCTCATGCTGACGCAGTAATTTTATTTACTGGAATTAATTTTATACAGGAAAATCCAGAAATTAGTTCAAACTTCAAAAATTCATAGAAAATTATCTATAACTCCAAATGCAAAGTTTTATATATGAAAAATTATCAGAAAAATCCAACCTATCCATTGGTACTGGTTTCATGCATGTCAGAACAAGTTAAACCCACTGTTTAGGCATTACAAGTTGATACACTAATATGATCTTCATAAATGAGCTACCATTTGAATCTTTGGTTCAAATGGGTTCATTCCCTTCTGGTTTAACTTGCACTAGGTCAGGGCACATCCATATTGCCATGTCATAGCATGCGTCATATTGTTGCATATCGTCATGTATTGATTGTGTTCCGATGTGTTATTCGTGGTAGGTTCTGCCTCCGAGGATATCTCCGACTATCCAACTGAAGGGCAGTATCCCACGACCACTCCATCAGGCAAGCAACCCATTGATCATTCCGATACAAACCCATGTTCTCGCTTCTGCTCTCGTTTACTGCATTAAGACAACGCGTTTCAAACTGCTGTGTGTTACGGTAGTTGAACCCACTTCCTTTGCATGACCTGTCATTGCCACAGTAACTAGATGAAACCCACTAGCATGTGTAGGAGTTGATTGAGCCAATATATGTGTGTGTTCCTACCATGCTATGCTTGCTATGCTTAGAGTTGTGTCAGGTCTGGCTCATCGGGATGATGAACTGGAGTGAAAGGTTGTGTCGGTGACAAGAGTGAAGTGTTGAACACGATTTGGTAAAGGAATCGATGAGAGGCCATGTAGGAGTACATGGTTGGTTGTTTCATTGAGGCCGTCCTTAAGAACTGAGATCTGTGTTTGTGATCCATGATACAGTTACTACCACACATTGGGATCCTTAATTGACTCTCTCGGCTTCTTGATCACGCTTGTCCTCTGTCCAGGAGTTGCAAAGTAGTTTCTGGTGTTTGTAGTATGCTGGGGGCCGCACGCGGCGCTGACCATCGGGGTGGGCTGTGTTGCGGTAGGCACGTGGCCGGGTCAACCGGGCGCCCGTTTGGTGTCTCGGAACCCTGTTCACATCGTTCGGGGCCGTTAGTGGAAACCTCGGCCGGACTCCCTGCGGATGGAACCCGAATAGGCGATAAACCTGGACTAGAGACTTGAGTGTTTAGGTAGGTCGTGGTCTACACCCACGTCGGCTTTCGCTTGAAGTCTGCCGAGCACATGTCGTGTGCAGACGCTAAGTGGTGGAAACATGTGTGAAGAAGTACACCCCTGCAGGGTTATAAATGATCTATTCGAATAGCCGTGTCCGCGGTAATGGACTTCTGGGTTGCCTATATCAGTTCATAGACAAATTAAATGGATACTACTAAAAATCTCAAGATAAGTGTGAGTACCGCGGATGGCCCTCTCGTAGGATGGCGAGAGAGGATCCACGGTGGAGTATTGTGATGGTGATAGTGGACTCGTGTGCGACAAATGATTTACACGTGGTGTCTATCGTAGGATAGCTTAGCCAAGAGTCAAAGCTGGCTTGCTGCAATAACCCCACTACCTTCTTGAGAATGTGCATGTATAGTAGGTTCCTGTTGTAAGACTTGCTGAGTACCCCCGTACTCATGTTGCTTTAATCATGTTTTTCAGACGACTGCACCAACCCCTCTGATGGGTTCTATGTAGACCTCGACGTTGACGAGTGACTTATCACCCAGGTGGTGATCCAAGACTTGTGAAGGGTCGTTGTAGATAGACAGGCTTCGTCAAGCTTTCTTTCTTTCTAGTGTCTGTACTCAGACTACTTTGCTTCCGCATGTGCTTGTATGTTGTATGACTTGAGTGTTGGGTCATGTGACCCCTATCTGTATGGATGATATGTATGGCTCCTCGGAGCCTTCTAAATAAAGTACTTGAGTCGTAGAGTACTGTTGTGATGCCATGTTGTATTTACTCATATCGGGCATATTGTGTGTATGATTGAAATGCTTGGTATGAGTGGGATCCGACTATCTAGTTGTTTATCCTTGGCAGCCTTTCATATGGGGAAATGTAAGTCTTGTGCTTCTGAGCGATAGTAGTCCGCTACAGCCCGGTTCACCGGAGTCCTGCTAGCCCAGCACTACTGCTTGGACACTTGACTGGCCGGCATGTGTTTCACGTTGTTCCTATGTCTGTCCCTTCGGGGAAATGTCACGCGCTGTTATTCGGAGTCCTGCCTAGCCTGCTACAGCCCGGGTTACCGGAGTCCTGTTAGTCCAGTGCTACAGCCCGAATAGATACGTTGATGACCGACATGTTCGATGTGATTCATGTATGCCTGTCCTCATAAGCTAGCGCCGCTTTGGGTTCACGACTAGCCATGTCGGCCCGGGTTCTCTGTCATATGGATGCTAGCGACACTATCATATACGTGAGCCAAAAGGCGCAAACGGTCCCGGGCCAGGTAAGGTGGCACCCGTGGGAGTACCGTGCATGAGGCCGCAAAGTGATATGATGTGTTACACGCTGGATCGATGTGGCTTAGGATCGGGGTCCTGACAGGTGGCCTTGGATGCCCTGTTGAACCATTAGGAGAGAGGTGGGGTTGAGAGAGAGAGAGAGAGAGAGAGAAATGTGATGTCCAGAGAGAGAAAGTGGGGTTTTACCCTATTCCATGATTGATCCTAGAGCTGGCATGACTTACTGGAGGTAGAAGAAGACTAGAAGGAGCTGTGGTAAAAAGTTGAGCTCAAGGAGAATAGTGTAAGTGGTCAAAATGGTGATTTTTGAAAAGTGACAGAAGGTGTTTGATGCAAATTTGGGCAAGCAAATTAACTCCACTTGACATGAGAATTAACAGGATCAAGTGTCACACATAATTGAGGTTGACCACCAAGTTTGAGTCCATTTGAAGAAAGTAGCCAATATAACTTTGGTAAACCCTAGAAATCAGCAGAAATGGCTTTACCAAGATTTAGTCATGCAAATCTATTCTCCTTGATGCACCACTTGGTGTAGTGTCATCATTTGAGTATTTGAACATGTCTACAAAAATTCAGATCAAAAGGACACACTTGGCAATGTAGAGTTGTTCAAATTTGGATCTGGACAGAAAGGGTTTTGAGGGGGTTTGATGATGTTTCATTGATCTTTAAGGCATGAGGTTTTGCTATATCATCAAATATGTCATATGTGACATGCTAGAAGTTTCTTGGATTTTTATGAAAATATTTCCTGTAGAAATATTTCAAATCCTTGAAACGGGCAGAAATGGTTTTGGGAAGTTTTGTCCAATATTTTGAACATGACCATGTGTTGAAACTCATATATATGGACAATATATGTCCACTGAGTTTCCCTGATTTTTCTCAAATATTTTTCAAGCTTCACAATAATTTTAACCTATTTAAGACCATTTCTAGCCTTAAGAAAAGGCCTTTAAATAAAATAGGAAAATAACTTTTAAAATTATATTTTTGTGGTTTCTGGGTATCCTATATCTAATAGGATTCAAATATATTTTTGGAAAAAAATTTACTGCCCTTAATTAAGTACTTGCAGTGCAAACCTCAATTCAGGGGTTTTTGGAAAACTAATTTTTGAAAATACTATTTGGCCAAATTATTTTTGTAAGAAAATACTATATTGTTCTATACACATGGTATGATCATTGGGAAAAGGTTTTGGATCAAGGAGAACGAGTATAAGAGTTGGAGAATTTATTTGATTTTTAGAGCACTTGCAAACAACAGTCAAACATTCAATCAAAGCAAAGACAAAACACTCAAAAGTTTTTGTCAGGCCACATTTTATCATGTTTATTAGATTAAGTGTTATGGCATGAAAATCAGGGTGTGACATACACATTCTACACTGAGGAACATGATAAAAAGACCTCGTATCAGAACAACTCTGTTCGAATAGAATGCATGACTGTAAATGAAACTGATAAAAGGGTATAATATGGAACCATCAAAGCGATTTGGGAGCTTGACTATGTGAAAGTTAAGGTGGCATTATTCAGGTGCGCGTTGATCCCTCTTGGTCAGGTAAGGATTGATGAGTACAGGAAGACCTGTGTGAACATGACAACGATGGCATATCACGTAGACCCATTCATTCTTGTCAGCGATTTTCTTTGTGGAAGATCCCTTGTATAAGAACAGCCATTTAGCGATGCATGGGAAGAGAAGGGTACTGGGTGTTGACGATGTTGCCGATGAGGATGAGTATGATGAATTTGATGAGTTGCCAAACAAGGAATCACGCACACGTGCAACAGAGCAGCGTAAAATCATTAAAAACCCCAAGTTCATTCGGGGTCAACTTAATGATCCCAGTTCCTCCATGTACATGGGAATTAAGCCGTGAGACTAGTCTTTATGCCTACCCTGCAACTTAATTTGTTCAATTTAGAACTGTCGCGTGTACTGAATTTGTGAGTTATGCCCGGTTTTCTGTTGATGTAAGAACCGTTAATATGTTGACCTTGATATGTTATCAGCTCAGGCAATGAATATGAACTGTTTGTTGTTGTTGTTGTTGTTGTTGTTGTTATTGTTATTATTATTATTATTATTATTATTATTATTATTATTATTATTATTATTATTATTATTATTACTATTATTATTATTATTATTATATCATAGAGGTAGCACACTCAATCGATCTCAGTACAGTATGTGTGAACAAAAATATGCAATCTGGTTTGCGAGTAGCACACGGTTCGTTGATGAAAGTCGTGTGCCGACCAAACCCCGCCACCCCGCACATGATCTGAGTCGTGCTTTCTGATTGGCCAGAACCCAAACCCCACGGATCATACGTCTGCACCGTTGGATGCTCCCAGATCGAAAGGCGATCCTCATCCCTTTTGACAGCACATGCACTTCCGGTTGTAATTTTATTTGTATGCACAAAATGCACGTTAATCTCAAAAAAATGTCTTAAATATAGCTAACGATGCCTGAAATGTGCCAGAAAATCAAACCCGTGGTATAATGGTGATTGCGTACCGTGGAAATTATTATGAGGCCAAACGATGAAGTCACCGGCCATAGGAGCTTGAATTGACACGTCTCCTTTTGGAAAACCATGACCCTTCATGTGAGATGCTCCGGTTTGGAAGGAGCGGTCATGAAAACTTGTGCCGAACTTTACCAATTTTTTCCACGGGGTCATGAGAGCACACCATAGGCACACATCGAATTTTATGATGTCCGAACTCCATCTGAATTTTCTGTAATTAAAATACCAACTAGGCCTACGCCAGTGGCCGCACCTCGCGGCCGAAATGTTTGAAACTTCTCCCCGCTTCTCGAACAAACGGATGAAAACTCACAAAGCGACGCATAAATGATCTGTACACCTTTGCTAGGCCAATAGTAAGGGGGTATCATAGCTAGTATCATGCATGCCAACTAGGCAATTTTGATGAGCTGTCATAGAATTAAATGAAGAAAGAGAGGGTTAAGTATCATATCATGAAACCGTATCATAATAAATGTTATGCTACTATGTGTCATGCATGACAATATAAATAAAGTACTACATATGATACTAGCTACTCTATGATACTATGCATTAGAGCAAGTAAGTACACAATAGAGTTACATAAGACTAGCCATAATGGGTAGTAACATAGAATGTTACTAGTCTATGTTACTACCTCTATAGTGGGGAGTAATATATGTGTAGTAACATGCAACACTTCATTTATTAGGGTACATAATCATCTTACCTTGAGATGTGTGATGTTACTCAGACTAGCCACAATGGGTAGTAACATTGACTAGTAACATGCCCATGTTTTACTAGTCTATGTTACTACCTCTATAGTGGGGAGTAACATATATGTGTGGTAACATGCAACACTTCATTTATTAGGCTATAGACACATCTTGCCTTGATATGTGTACATGTGATGTTACTCATACTACTAGTAACTAGCTATGTTACTACTTTCCTCTCTTTCTTCATTTATTGCTTGCCACATCATCTACTTTATCTAGATATGTGTGATGTTACTACCTATGTTACTCCCACTGTGGGTAGTCTGGCTATAAAGAATAGAATAATATATATATGCTTATTAGTTGGAGGAAAGAGAAGAGAAGCGGGCTCTTGGTTAGTAGAGACAACTGCAACATGAGACCCAAGACACTTTGTGAGGATGTAAGGTGGGCCAACTATAGATAAACTAGTACGTATATAAAACTTGTTATTGTACATGCCCGCTAAGAGGTTGGTTGTATATGACGTGGCAACTTCTTATAGCCGACCCTTGGCTGTATTATTAACCGTGCTCTTAGTGAGGTAGCTAGTATATCATAGACGACTCTAGCTAGTATTAGACTAGCCACAGTGGGAGTAACTTCAGCAGTAACACCGACTCCAACTCAGCAAACTTTCTTATGTGGCCATAAGTTAATGAGCATAGAGATAGTTTCGGTAACTTAGCTAGTTACTGTAGCATCACATGTCCGAATGCAATATGAGTCTGTAACCTATGAAATGAAGCTTTGCATGACACTACACTTATTTTACTACCCACCATGAAGGTAGTAACATATATAGTCTAGGGATATGTGTATGTTACTAGTGTACTACTCTCCATTGTGGCTAGTGCCATACTCCCTCCTTTCCGGTTTTGGCTGGTTGTAATGGTATTATCATAAGCGGTATCATGCATGCCAACTAGACTTTCTGGATGATCTGGTACACAACAGAGGATGTGGTATCATATCATGATACCGTGTCATATTAAATGTTGTACTACTACTTTGTGTGATGCATGACAATTAGTAAGGCAACCTAAGATGTTAACTTATGATACTATGCATTACAGAAGTAGTATCCTAGCTACACTATCATATATATGCATGATACTACTAGTATATATGATACTCCCCATTACAACCAGCCTTAGACTACCCACAGTGGGAGTAACATAGGTAGTAACATCACACATATCTAGATAGAATAGATGATGTGGCAAGTAATAAATGAAGAAAGAGAGGCATGTGGTAACATAGCTAGTTACTACTAGTATGAGTAGCTTCACACATATCAAGGCAAGATGAGTCTATAGCCTAATAGATGAAGTGTTGCATGTTACCACACATATGTTACTCCCCACTATAGAGGTAGTAACATAGAATAATAACATGGGCATGTTACTACTCTATGTTACTGCCCATTGTGGCTAGTCTTATAGGGCTCATTTAAAAAATCTCACCAACCAAGGTAGATGGTGACTGGTGGAATACTTTTTGTAGTTTGAAAAAGCACCCAATTAATGCTTTTGTTTTCCTCAACAACTTATGTTTTCCAATGTATTAATTGCAATATATATAAAGAGGGTTAGAGTAACATATAGTAGGTAGATACCATATCATGTTAAATGCGATGCTAATTTGTGTCATGCATGGTAATAAATATGATCTATATATGATATTATACTCACTACAAAAAGAAGACACATCCGTGACATTTTGGGCCGAACGAATTTTTTTCTGTCATACTTATGACACTTCTATGACGATAATTGTGACAAAACCCAGTATCATCATAGATGTGGTGGGCTCTTACTTCTATGACAAAAAATCATGATAAAAAATGGGCTTTTCGTCCTGGGCGGGCCTGAGACACAGCTGCATGACATTCTTTCGGCCGTCCATGACAGAAAACCGTGGTAGAAGCGAGGGCAAGGAAAATATCGGGGTGTTTCCGGTTACGGTGGGTGGTCGGGGCCGAGCGATGCACGTTTCTCTCGTACACGCACGCGTGTGGGTGCGATGCGGTGGGCTCTAAATGAACTCGAGCGAGGCGTTGGGCTCTAACTGAACCCGAGTGATTCCACTGCAGGCTACGTGTTACTGAACCCAAGCGATCGATCGATGGCTGTTAACTGAACCCGATCGAGCGATTCCTTCGCTACTGCTGCTAATTGAAGCCGATCGATGTTGCCTCTGGATGAACAGTGAGCGTTGCTGGGAGGGGTTTGGTTGAATAGTTCCCGATGGGGGTGGATGAACAGGACCCCGTGGTGTTGCCTCTGGATGAACAGGACCCCGATCGATCGAGCCGATTGGGGCTGGATGAACACGACCCTGTGGAGGGCTGGATGAACAGGACCACCCCGTGGAGGGCTGGATGAACAGTAGACGGTGGAGGGCTGGATGAACAGTAGCCCGTGGAGGGGTGGTTGAATAGTAGCCTGTGGAGAGGGCTGGTTGAATAGTAGCCGGTGGAGTAGCGCGCGCGGTGGAGGCTGGATGAACAGGAGCCCGTGTATGAACAGTCGCAGGTGGAGGCTGGAGGAGGTCGATAGTGGATGAGCGGTAGCCCGTGGAGGCTGGAGGGTGTCGACGGTGGAGATGAACAATATCCCGTGGAGTCCCGTTTTGCGGTACGCCACACCCCTCCCGATGAATAGGACCCCCGTTTCAACCGTAGCGCTCCAACACAAGTCTGTTTCCTCCGTTTTGCGGTACGCCACACCCCTCCCGATCAACAAGACCCCCGTTTCGACCGTTGGAGGTCCGTTTCCTCCGTTTTGCGGTACACCAAACCCCTCCCGATGAACAGGATCCCGTTTCGAACGTGGCCGGTCGAACACAAGGCCGTTTCCTCCGTTCTGCGGTACGCCAGGCCTCGTTTCGATCGGTTGTTCCATCCAAGACGATTGGCTCCCACGCGTTCCGTTGCCTCCTGATGAACACGACGCATTCCGTTGCCTCCCCATGAACATGATGACGATGCAGTCTCTCCGTTCCGACCCAGCCATGTACACGAGTCCTGGCCGTACGTACGTGCGAGTAGGCGTTCGAGACCCCGCCCGTATGAACATACGTGGTCCTATTTACTTTCTTGCACCCTGGCCACTTTACGTACGTGTACATGCTACGTGTGCGCCTCTACTACGACACGTGCATGCCTCTACATTGACCAGTATGTACATACACGTTTGTGACCAGAATGACAACGCTATGTACGCTTCGACCAGGTGGGTCCCGACTGTCAGGCACTTCCTTGCGTGCGAAGATGTAGCTGGTGGGTCCCAGCAGTCAGGGGGCGAATCGTTTTTTTGCCGAAGATGTCGCTAGTAGGTCCCAGCAGTCAGGGGGGAAACGTTTTTTGCGAAATACGTTTGCCCGTCCGGTGGGTCCCTGCTGTCAGGTGGAGGAATCATTATTTTCTGCATAATAAGGAGGCACTTCCTTGCTGCGGCCGTGGACCCAGCTGTCAGCCTATCCACATACAGTCCACGTCCGATGGAAGCCGTTCCTTGACCACGTTGACCACACCGCGCCGAGAGCACCAGGGCGGTGGATGACGGCGAAGCCTAGGAAGGGGATGACGCGGAGCCGGGGAAGACGCGGCAGTGGATGCCCATGCGGAGAGGAGTATGAGGGTTCACTGGTTCGCTGCGTTGTGTGGCTGCCATCGCCGCAGAATAACTGGGGGTGTGGGTGAGTAGAGGGATGGCCTGGCCAGCGGTGGGATTAGTAGGGGCGGTGAGGCCTCCGCGGCATCGCAGCCGCCCACGGGAGGCAGAAGTACGAGGCACGACCGGCGCTGCTTTGGGCGGCTGGAGCAAGAAGACCAGAGGTTGAAGAAGCACTACGGCCGTTGGATGGACATTGTACGGTCACTGGAGCTAGAATCGTTCATATTAACTAAGTTGGCCCACAAGTCAGCCTCCCACTATTGTGGGTCCCAGCTAGCAGGCAGGTATTCATTTTTTTGTGTGTAATAAGGAGGCACTTCCTTGCGTGCGAATATATAGCTGGTGGGTCTGACCTGTCAGCGGTGAGAATATTTTTCACGAAATACAGAGGCCCTTCCGGTGGGTACCAGCTGTCAGGTGGAGGAATCATTATTTGCGCGTAATAAGGAGGCATTTCCTTGCGTGCGGTCGTGGACCCAACTATCAGCCTCTCCACGCATAGTCAACTTCTGATGGTGTCATTTGTTGACAACGTTGACCACTCCACGCCGAGTGCATCCAAGGTGGTGGACGACGGCGAGGCCCCAGACAGCAACGAGCTGGAGATGGGATGACGCGGGAGTAGAGTCGCAGACGGACAGGTGTACGAGGGTTAACTGGTTCTGGTGCGGTGTGGTTCACCAGTCGGTGGAGAAGAACAAGAGGTGTGGAGGGGTGGAGGGATGGCCTGGCCAACAGTGGAGTAGCGCTTCACAGCGAACCGTGCTAAGCAGAGCTGGTAGCAGCAGGAGGCGGGCGCAGGTGGTCCCTGTGGCGCTGGAGAAAGAAGGTGAAGATGGATGCCGGTCGTTGGATGTAAATCCACCGGCTAACGATGTCAAAATCATTTGTTGACTAAGTTGACAACGATTTGCATTGGCTTCGACCTATTGGCCCACATTTCAGCCTCCAAAAATGTGGCACGTATTCAACCCATTTTTTCAGAATTTACAGTCCTTTATTTGCGGGGTAGAAATTACAGTCCATTTGATATCTTTTAATTACAGTCCATTAGCTGGGCTGGGTGAACAAATAATGTAGCGTCCATGCGGCCCAATTATGTTTTTCCTAAAAAAATTACAGGCCATTTGCACTTTTTCGAAATTCACGATTTTGCTGGGCTTATTCTAATTATAATGTTGGGGTGGGCGCAACGAAAATCACTTATATATAAATATATATATATATATATGTATGTATGTATGTATGTATGTATATATATATATATAAATAATAAGTGATTTATTATTACATTGGTCCTTAAATCTTACCAAGCTTTTGTACACAATCACCAGGATTTTCGTTGCCAAAAACAATCCAGGATTTTATTGTTAAGAAATTATTTTTATAAGTTAATAAGATGTGGGATATTGTTTTCTTACATATGTAAGTATCTGTTAAATTTATGATGACAATAACAATAATATATAATAACATATAAAATAATTTAAATATATATAATATAGTTAGAAGGGAAACATAAGTTGGACCATGCGTTCCTATTCTTATATAGAAAAATAGAACAGACCTCTGCGTTTTCTTCAAAAAAAAACATAAATTGGGCTGCCGATGTTTCAGAAAAATAAAACCTCGGATGGGAGGTCCATAGGCCGGTCGATACGTGACGGCCCTCAAGAAAATACAAACAGGCCTATGAACCACCCATCCGAGGTCATGGGCTGCGCATGTTAAAAAAGAAAGCCTAGACGGGGCAGCCTAAAAACCAGCTGATACTTGTTGCCCCAGTGATAATAAATGATACATGCCAGCTCCCCGGCTTCGTTGTGAATTTATCTCCTATAGTAACTACGTTGAAAAACCTGAAAAATGTAACTATGTTGACAAACCCGTGGGCCACAACGTCAGTACAGCATTAGGAGGAAGTATTTTTTCGATGAGGCACTTGCTTGCGTATGGCCATACACCTGGTGGGTCCCGACTGTCCGCCTCTCCACGTACAGTCCTCTCCAGATTCCTCTCGTTTGTTCAGCATGTTCACAACGGCAGACAGCGGCGTCGCGACGAGCGCACAAAGGCGCATGAGGAGATTCGACCACCTAAGGAAGTGCCTTATTAGTAACGAAACAACTGAACTAGCCTAGTGGCCGTGTGAGACTACCCGACAGCTGTTCCGCCCGGGTTCGATTCAAACTGTGCAGAGAAAATATCTCCAAATTTTTTACCACTGCCTTTATTGACATGTGGGTCCCAATTTTCATCTACGCACATCACGTCCAACACTTGCCAAAACTTCGTCCCTCGTTTTCTCTGTTTTTCGCGCACTCGACATTCTGTGGGCATCTTGAAAATAGCATATCTTTTTGACTGTGCATCATATGAAGATGTGCTATGCATGAATGTTGATCAGCCTGATGTTAACTGGCTGGTAGTTCCAGTTTCGACCATGAATAAAACTTCCAGCATGATGTTAACACTGTTTGAAAAGGTCGTGTTAATATACATGCTCTGCCTCTGAAAGTTGCAGTTTCTTATCTGAAATTGATACTTGCAGTTTCTTCTGTGAGAATCACATTGTCTGCACTTTTATACTCCTATAAAACTACATTTTTTAAGTGCTAAAAATAGATCTCTAGAATTCATAAAATACTTCATATGCTCAATACTGCAAATCTGAAATTCAAAAGACATTCATATCTGAAAGTACTCTAAAAATACACAACACAAAACACAATTCACAACATGCAAATACTAACAACCCTAAGCTCCTCCTGACAATTCACAACCTGGACGACTATTGGTCTTGGGGGGACAATCCCTCCTATTCCTCGGCGGCAGACAGCCGCCCTGTGAGACAATGTGAACGGCGAGGGAGAGGATGGCGGGGAAGCGTCGTCGGGCCAACTGTTTTTCTCCTCTTGAAGTTGGGTTCAGTCAACAAAGACTCCACCGGCTCGCTCTGGCACGACACCCTCACAAACAGCACCCTGTAGATGCTTGATCCTTCAATCTCTGGTGGATGCTCCATCTGGGATCGATACTCCCACCACCTCTCCCTCACGATCGGATTCAGTGAATCTTTTTGCTCCATGGCCCAGAGGAGCAGCTCTATGTACTCCCGCGCGACTCCCTCCAGGAGTATCGTCGCCTTTTCGCTTTGTTGCAGATATTTGGCCATGGATGTCGCCGTCGCTGCTAGTTGGTCCTTGTTGTCAAACCAAGACTGTATGTTCATCATCCTAGCTAGCTTCACAGGGTCACCATCTGCGATCCTCACGTATTGGTTGTACTCCTCCATGTAACACCCCAAAAATTTAAAGAGGATTTGTTTACTAAAATTTTGCCAGGAAATTAAATTTTTCATTTTCTGGATTTTTTCTTTGATTTCAAAACCACTCTCTTCTTTGATATTGTGGAGTTTTTACCCCAAGTGGAAACTTTCCCAAAATATTATTGGACTTGTATACCCTCTCAATAAAACATTTCTTTTATCAGTGGACTTAATTGCATAATTATTTTCCCTGAGCTTTATTTCTCTAAAAATGATTTTTCATAAGTTTTGGAGCCTCTTTTGCACTACAACCCTTTGATAAAATTAGTTATAAGTTTCACCAAAATTTGGAGATGTCGTGTGGTGCTCCCACATCACTTTTATGCAAAAATTTCTTTTAGTCTTTTGGAAATTTTGAGCTCTACCCCAAGTTTTCTAAAATGGTCCAGTCTGTAAAATTGCACTACAACCTATTCAAGTATTTCTTTAAAGCTTCCACCAAAATTATGGGAATTTAGTAGTAGTATTTGATTCAACTTTACGCAAAAACCCAATGGTGTTCTTTGAAAAATTTGAGTAAATCATCCTCGTCTTCATTCTGGTCCAGCTTGGTGATTTGTACTGCAAACATATTTTAACTTGCCCTTTTGCCCATGATTCTTTTTCCTGCTTATAGACCACCCTACAAAACCCTTAAGTCCAGGACAGTGGACCCATTGGAGTATGTTTGGTCCATGCAATGATGCCCTTTATTTTCTGTCCAGAACTAAAGATTTGCCAAACTTGCACTAGCAAGTTTCTGGTTTTGCCCTAATGGCCTTGCCATCATCACCTACACCTAAAGAGACCCCAATTTGGAGATTTTGGCCACCCCAAGAGATGCCTAGAAGCCCATGGCATTCTGTCAAACACCTTGTGGGCATAGCCAGATTTGGCATGATTTTTAGTTTGCATTGTGAACTTGATCCTCTGACCCAACAAGCTTGTCCACTTAGCTCCTAGATTACTCTAACCTAGACCTGTTAATCCCCAACCCCACCCAAGCCTCCTGGCATGCCTTGGCATTTTGCCAAACACTGGGCGTGCGTGCTCTGGGCGCGGCCAGAGCGCGCGTTTTGCACGTGGGTGCACCCGAGCCGCCGCGTTCGCTCACCCCGCGCCCATGACCTTTGCTCGCCAACAGGGCTACGCCTCGTCCTCACCCACTCACCAGAACCCTCCAGGCCACCCTGGCACCCTACAGCGCCGCCATTAGAGCCCCCTTCGTGGCACGCCGGAGTACACAGCACGCCCCTGCCGTGGACGGCACCGCCCGAGCCACAACCGCTTGCCAGCTCGCCTCTGGAGCAGTGCCCGCTCGTCAGCTAGACTATGCCGCCATCCCCAGCCTCGACACGTCGCACTGCAAGCTACAGCGAGGCGGTTCGTCGTGCTATAAATAGGGACCCCGAGCCCATCCAGACACTCAGGCAACCTCGTACCATCCCCCTAGTGCCCCCACAGCCAGCAATCGACGAGGGAAGGCCGTCTTCCTCGTCTCCGGCCAGTTCGGCCGCCGCCACGCTCCGGTGCTGTGCGTCGCAACCAGAGCCTCCCCCGTCCAGCCAGTGCCACCGTTCAACTCCCCTGAACCTTGCGGAGCCACCCCACATCTCAAACGCGATCAAGAACCACCATAGCTCAAACCCCCAAATCCTCCCGAAGCCACCACCGCCGCGGAGCTCGCCGCCGGCGAGTCCCTCCACCCCGACCAACCTAGCAACCACTGGGAGGACTGCCTTGGACTGGCGGATCCATCCCTGCCCTCGGAATGCCGTGGGAAGCCGCCGTTCGTCGACGGCGATTGCCGGAGCCCCGCCTCTGCTCGCCCAGAGGAGAAAGAAGAACGCAAGCAACTGGTCAAAGCTGACCAGTGGGCCCCTTGGACCCACTGTCAGTGACCCCGAGCCGGCCCGCGCTGCTTTAAGTGGTGACGTAAACCCAGAAGTACGTATCCTCCATCTCGAAAACGTATTCTTATTCGAAATGTATTCTTTTTCTGTTTTTATTAAAAATAGATTTTTGACTAAACTTTGACTGGCTATAAATTTTTAAATATAACTCCAATTGACTTGATTCTTTTTCTGTTGTATCTCAAATTTTGTCTAGTTTATTTTTATATTTATTTGTAAATTTTCCAAACAACTTTTTTGTACTATTTTGAATCTATGTTTTAATTTCAAATTTTCTTAAGTGTGACTTTTGAAGAAGGAAGCAACTTTCAAAAAGTGCACCCCCACTTGCATATTCTTGAAGGCAAGCATTCTGAACCCTGGCATAATATTGTTGTGTGTTGTTTGATATGATCACAACACCACCTTGACATGGAGTTTTCGTATTTCATGTGCTGATATCATCATATTCTTAAGTGCATATTGATGATTCCGTGTTGTTGGTTTTCGATATGTTGTGACAGTAGTCACCCTCGTATGTCTTTCATGCCTACCAGAAGGAATTCGGGAAAGACTCTGTCTAGGGTGGACACGGGCTTGTCCCTGGTTCTTCGTCGAGACGGTTGTGTCCGGTAGGGCGTGGTGAGGTATGATGAGTGGTGATTCTGTCTGTGGGTTGAAATATATTTGTCATGCTAATCATGCAGGGAATATCTAAACCTCCTGAGTCGACCGTAGATCGAGTCTTGTTCCGGTAACCCCCATACTTGTTTCGTACTACCACTTGTCCCTGCCACAGGTAGGGTACGGTTCAGTAAGTTGTCAACCCCTTCCTAGCACACACCGTACAGAGAGGCCATGGTGGAAGATACTGGAGGCATCCGGTAGGCATGCCACCTGGTCCGGGGGCATGGGAGTTTCCGGTTGGAGCCGAGGGAGTAGCTCCCCTAGTTTGCGCGCGTTTTAAATTTTGTGATCCCATGCTAGTCGAGGTTGTAGCCTCCCCACTTAGAGTTTTGCTTAACGGGTGTCGTGGGTGATTCCAGACACCGGTAAAGTCAAGCTGGTGTGTGGGAGTCAGGTGTGTTTTCAATTAAAAGACTGTAGACGGAATTAGTCCCGATGGACTAAAGGAATCCGTTACCCGTGGGTAAAGAGTACACCCTCTACAGAGATTATATCTATTCGAATAGCCGTGTCCATGGTTAAGGACTAGTGTCGGTCTTCGGAAGAAAGATGGCTAAACCAAAACATGGATCATGACATGTGACTCATGATGATTATGATTACTATTATTATGGACTAACCATTTACATTATTTGAATTATTTACTATCCCTGGGACGGTTCTACCTCCTGGATATTCACTATGATTATTCTTATATAAGCCCTTTATGTGGTGTCGCTCAGACGCCCGACTGTGGCATGCTTGTTATTTCAATTACTTATAAGCCTTTTATGTGGTGTCGCTTAGACGCCCGACTGTGGCATGATTGTTATATCTTTTATACATAAGCCCTTTATGCGGTGTCGCTCAGACGCCCGACTGAGGCATGTTATTATCCTTCCTAGGCGTCGCTTCAGACACCCAATCGGTGCACTTTATTTCTATACTCGGATTTCTTATTCACATTTGATATGAATAACCTACTTGCAGGCATCACGAATTTTATTTCGTAAGTGATAAAGTGATCATGGCATATTTCCGAGCATTATTATTATCTGTTATATTATACCTGTGGTCTTAATGTTTGCGAGTACATTCAAAAGTACTCACTGGCTTGTCCCTGGCTATTGTCTCGGCCAGATTTCTTGCATGGAGAGGAGCGTCACGATGACAACCCCAGAACCTACGCAATGGTGATAGCAGCCTCGTGAAGATAGGAGATATCCAGGTCAGCTGTTCCTGTGGGAAATGGAGTCCCAGAGACGCTGATGATCCGCAAACCACTTCCGTCATCAACCACTAGAAACCAATTGTTGTACTCATAGGCCAGAATGGTCTTTTACTACATATATTGTATTTTTCTTGGAGTTTCTGTATCAAGTTGGTGCCTCATCAGCTAACAGTAATCCTAGGGCTGGTGAGCACAAGGGCCATTTTCTAGGAAATTAATATCCCGAAAATCCAGTCCTAACAACCTTGGTATCAGAGCCAGGCTGACCATTGGCTAATCCTATCCTAGCCAGGTCGAAAAACCTAGGTTAACCAACCCACCAAACCCTAACCTAGCCACGGCCAAGCTTCTCGTGTAAGATAGCCACACAGTGACCCCGACACCTATTGGCAGTCGGTGCCCAACCTATCAGCCTAGCCTGTCGATCACGCGCCAGTGACCGACACCTAAAATGTCTTATTTGCAAGCATGCGAAGGAAGACTCCGTTTCCTTTTTCTATAAAAAAGGGCACGCTAGCCTCAACCCAACACAGCCCAGCCTCTACCCCAAACCGAGCTATAATTCCTTGACCCGTTGTTCACAATGAGACCACAGCAACCAACCTTGGAAGTTTTGTGACCGTGCTAGCAAACCTCACCCGCCGTGCCTTTGCATTAGAAGAGCCCCCAGAATATGTTGTGTACCAAGGGCCCATGAGCAGTGCGAGCAGTCAATTCTGGGCCACTGTGCATGTTTATGGTAGGGGTCTATCGCCAGAACGCCCCTACTGGTTCACCAGAAGGACAACTTCCTTTGAGCCACAAGCCATCCAACTAGCTGCTCGAGAGGCTATAGTTCAACTCCGGCACTTGTCGCCCAGAGTCAAGTGTCGCTCGTTCTACTACTACCCCAGCCGTGACGGGTATGGTAGGCCACCCCAGGTTGCCAATGGAGATCACGAGACGGATCCTGCATTGCTGCATCTGGTGCGCTATGTAAGTGCATTAGAGGAACTGTTCTATCAAATCACCCTTGATCTGATCGCAGCTCGTGGAGAACTGGTTCGCCGAGCCCCAACAAGAAGAGAAGATGAGCCCGACGCCGACCACCCAGTCATGCTGTTCGGACAACCGATCGACTCCTTGAGGTCAGCCCCAACCATCGACCAAGGTGCTTTGGTGTCCCCGGAAGTGCTTCGTTGCCTTTTGGGAACACGCTCCAACGGGATCGTGGCCAACAACCCCCGCGATGGTCATCATCGCTACCTGACCCTGCAGTTCCTCAACCACCTCCAGCTAACCCCGACGGTGAAACCCGTGGAGAAGCCTCGGCGTCCACAAGGCACGCCCGCTTAGATATAAACAAGGTAGACTAAGTCACTTGAGTAGTACCGAGTCTTAGTATGGCCACGCCCTGTAATTGTGTGATCTTGTATTGCCATAATTAAATACTGTCTGCTTGGGCGCCCCTATTTTAAATAGTAGCCATGCATAAGTGTGTTGGTGTACGGTTACATTTTCAATTTCGGGCGTAGCTACCAAAAACCACCCCGACGACACCCACAGTAATACATCACTTTTGTGAGATGTGTGTATCTGTGGCATTAACCCCGACCCCATAGAGCAGAACCGACAAACTAGTTGCCCCTCACCGTGATAAATAACCCAGCCCAGTTGTTATATAAAAGGCCACCTCGTGACCTTGCCAAGTACCCCTCGCCTTGTGCGCAACTCTCGCATCTATTCCTTTGCCATGCCGAGCCCTAGTATTTATCTGAGAACTACAGATGCCACCCCAGGTAGTTTTGTTAAAGTATTATGGGACTTTACCTGCAGTACCATGAGTGCTACCCATCCACCCCAGTACGAGTTACTCAAATCGAGGATCACCCCTTCCACCTCGAAATATTGGGCAGTAATGCACATCCCTCCTGCAAACCCAAACCAAGACCCAACGGAAGTCTCCTTCGTGGGGAAATCTATGCCGACTCCGCAAATGGCCATAGAAGCTGCTGCGTACGAAGCCCTTGCTCACCTTCGATTCGCGTTACCCTATGCCAGCGATCGAGGGTATTATTACTTTATGAGTCATGCAGCACCCGAAGAAGTAGCATCTTTGCTCGGTGGATGAATTGAGAGAGACCCAGTGCTGGCCAACCTTGCAGAGTATGTCATCGCTCAAGAACGTTTGACCCTGCGAGTAATGGGTTATCTCCAGAGCCTTGCTGATTTAAACCCTCAGATCGCCATCGACAGACCACTGAGGCCCGACCAGGAGGACGCATTCATCGATTAGTCAATCCGCTTCCCCCGATAGAAGAAGAGTGTGCCCCAGTACCAGAGACGTTTTCTCGGGACCCTGTCCACTTACCGTTTTCATTGTAGACATCACCGCTATGTTTATTATTCCAGCATTTATTTATGTGTTGTAACTTACGCGTGGTATCCTGAGTTGTGCGACGAATCAATTATTTGGTTTCAATTAATGTGAGTAGTTTTTACTGCTATTAATTTTGATTTAACTATTTTCACTCGCGATAAATTCTGAAGTGAGATTTTTTCCCAGAGTTGCTGCAACGTATATCTCTTCACGACATAGATTTTTATTCACGCAGCACCACGACAGCAGGCTCACAACCATGACCACTCGAACACATGCACTAATTGAAGAACCACGTACCCATGTTACATCTAACTGATCACCTCCCTAACACACCACAGTCTCTGAAGGAGAGATTAGTGGGTAATCATTCGGGTGCAAGTTACCTCCAGCATACGGACAGCAGTTAGCACCCGACACCACACCTAATCCTCGTGATCACCGCCACCGCGGAGAGCCAACACTCGAGCGGCAGCATCACGATGATCATCGAGGATCATCGCGCACAGGAGCACGGAGAACCCCAACAATGCCGCCAGCCCTCCGCACACCAGGATCATGTACCTGTCCGGCACCACCCACGCCATTAGAGCCTCGTCTCAAGCTCCTGCAAACAAAAATGGAGGAGAAGGAAGGAGAACGAGAAGCGCGGCCAGGTGTGAGGAAGAAGAGAGGAGCGCCTCGGTCATTTTATAGCTCGAGATCGGTGTACGGTGGGTGAAGTCCACCAGCGTCGCTCGTCGCTCGATCGCCGGTGTTCGGAAGCGAATCCGCGAGCAGTGCCGACTGCGCACTGGCCCATGAGGCGAGTGCACGCTGCACCGGCTGCTAGCACGCCGCGCACTACCGCAGTACGGCCTAGATACCCTACGCGCTAGACGTCGCCGGTGGAGAAAGCACGGGAAAGCGCGCGAGAAAGAGGAAGAAGAGCAGGCCAGAGGTAGAAGAAGAGACTGATAGTGGGCCCCGGGTCCACCTGTCAGCCAGAGAGAGCACTGTGCTCTCGGGTACGACCAGCGTATTTTAGGAAATTTAGAATTTAATTCTAAATTTACTGTAACCAAAAGTAGAAATTTCTCGTTTTCCCCAACCATGGATTTTTCCACGCAACGCCAGTCTGTAGTTTTACACCACTTATTTGCCCACTCACTGTAGCCATATTTTATTGCATGAGTAGGATGGTTATTTTTTTTGTGATTTTTCTTTGAGATAGCATGAGTTTTCTTTTCAATACAACCCTTAGCAAATCTCGAGGACGAGATTTTTCTTAAGGGGGGTAGTGTTGTAACACCCCAAAAATTTAAACAGGATTTGTTTACTAATATTATGCCAGGAAATTAAATTTTCATTTTCTGGATTTTTCTTTGATTTCAGAACCACTCTCTTCTTTGATATTGTGGAGTTTTTACTCCAAGTGGAAACTTTCCAAAAATATTATTGGACTTGTATACCCTCTCAAGAAAACATTTCTTTTATCAGTGGACTTAATTGCATAATTATTTTCCCTGAGCTTTATTTCTCTAAAAATGATTTTTCATAAGTTTTGGAGCCTCTTTTGCACTACAACCCTTTGATAAAATTAGTTATAAGTTTCACAAAAATTTGGAGATGTCATGTGGTGCTCCCACATCACTTTTCTGCAAACCTCTACCCCAAGTTTTCCAAACTGGTCCATTTTGTAAAGTTGCACTACAACCTATTTAAATATTTGTTTAAAGCTTCCACCAAAATTATGGGATGTTAGTAGTAGTATTTGATTCAACTTTATGCAAAAACCCACTGGTGTTCTTTGAAAAAATTGAGTAAATCATCCTCATCTTCATTCTTGTCCAACTTGGTGATTTGTACTGCAACCATATTTTAACTTGCCCTTTTCCCCATGATTCTTTTTCCTGCTTATAGACCAGCCTACAAAACCCTTGAGTCTAGGAGAGTGGATCCATTGGAGTATGTTTGGTCCATGCAATGATGCCCTTTATTTTCTGTCTAGAACTGAAGATTTGCCAAACTCGCACTAGCAAGTTTCTGGTTTTTCCCTAGTGGCCTTGCCATCATCACCTACACATAAAGAGACCCCAATTTGGAGATTTTGGCCACCCCAAGAGATGCCTAGAAGCCCATGGCATTCTGTCAAACACCTTGTGTGCATAGCCAGATATGGCATGATTTTTAGTTTGCATTGTGAACTTGATCCTCTAACCCAACAAGCTTGTCCACTGAGCTCCTAGATAACTCTAACCTAGACCTGTTAATCCCCAATCCCACCCAAGCCTCCTGGCATGCCTTGGCATTTTGCCGAACACTGGGCATGCATGCTCTGGGCGCGGCCAGAGCGCGCGTTTTGCACGTGGGTGCACCCAAGCCGCCGCATTCGCTCACCCTGCGCCCCTGACCTTTGCTCGCCCACATGGCTACACCTCGTCCTCACCCACTCACCAGAACCCTCCAGGCCACCCTAGCGCCCTACAGCGCCGCCGTTAGAGCCACCTTGGCGGCATGCCGGAGTACACAGCACGCCCCTGCCGTGGACGACACTGCCCGAGCCACAACCGCTCGCCAGCTCGCCTCTGGAGCAGTGCCCGCTCGTCAGCTAGCCTATGCCGCCATCCCCAGCCTCGACGTCGCACTGCAAGCTACAGCGAGGCGGTTCGCTGATCTTATCTTTGGCCGCCGTGGAACCGACCAAGTCGCGCTATAAATAGGGAGCCCGAGCCCATCCAGACACTCAGGCAACCTCGTACCATCCCCCTAGTGCCCCCACAGCCAGCAGTCGACGAGGGAAGGCCGTCTTCCTCGTCTCCGGCCAGTTCGACCGCCGCCACGCTTCGGTGTCGTGCGTCACAACCAGAGCCTCACCCGTAAAGCCATTACCACCATTCAACTCCCTTGAACCTTGCGGAGCCACCCCACCTCTCAAACGCGATCAAGAACCAACGTAGCCCAAACCCCCAAATCCTCCCGACGCCACCTCCGCCGCGGAGCTCGCCGCCGGCGACTCCCTCCACCCCGCCAACCTAGCAACCACTAGGAGGACCGCCCTAGACTGGTGGATCCATCCCTGCCCTCGGAATGCCATGGGAAGCCGCCGTTCGTCGACAGGGATCGCCGGAGCCTCGGCTCTACTCGGCCAGAGGAGAAAGAAGAACGCGGGCAACTCATCAAACCTGACCAGTGGGCCCCATGGACCCACTGTCAGTGGGCCCCATGGACCCACTGTCAGTGACCCCGAGCCGGCCCGTGCTGTTTTAAGTGGAGGCGTAAACCCAGAAGTATGTCTCCTCCATCTCGAAAACGTATTCTTATTCAAAACATTTTCTTTTTCTGTTTTTATTAAAAACAGATTTTTGACTAAACTTTGACTGGCTATAACTTTTTAAATATAAGTCCAATTGACTTGATTCTTTTTTTGTTGTTTCTCAAATTTTGTCTAGTTTATTTTTATATTTATTTGAAAATTTTCTAGACAACGTTTTTGTAATGTTTTGAAACTATGTGTTAATTTCAAATTTTCTTAAATAGGACTTTTGAAGAAGGAAGCAACTTTCAAAAAGTGCACCCCCACTTGCATATTGTTGAAGGCAAGCATTCTGAACCCTGGCATAATATTGTTGTGTGTTGTTTGATACGATCACAACACCACCTTGACATGGAGTTTTCATATTTCATGTGATGATATGATCATATTCATAAGTGCATATTGATGATTCCGTGCTATTGGTTTTCGATATGTTGTGACAGTAGTCACCCTCATATGTCTTTCATGCCTACCGGAAGGAATCCGGGAAAGCCTCTGCCTAGGGTGGACACGGGCTTGTCCCTGGTTCTTCGTCGAGACGGTTGTGTCCGGTAGGGCATGGTGAGGTATGATGAGTGGTGAATCTGTCTGTTGGTTGAAATATATTTGTTATGCTAATCATGCAGGGAATACCTAAACCTCCTGAGTCGACCGTAGATCGAGTCTTATTCCGGTAACCCCCATACTTGTTTCGTACTACCACTTGTCCCTGCCACAGGTAGGGTACGTTTCAGTAAGTTGTCAATCCCTTCCTAGAACACACCATACAGAGAGGCCATGGTGGAAGATACCGGAGGCATCCAGTAGGCATGCCACCTGGTCCGGGGGCATGGGTGTTTCCGGTTGGAGCCGAGGGGTATCTCTCCTAGTTTGCGCGCGTTATAAATTTTGTGATCCCATGCTAGTCGAGGTTGTAGCCTCCCCACTTAGAGTTTCGCTTAACGGGTGTCGTGGGTGATTCCAGACACCGGTAAAGTTAAGCTGCTATGTGCGAGTCAGGTGTGTTTTCAATTAAAAGACCGTAGACGGAATTAGTCCCGATGGACTAAAGTAATTCGTTACTCGTGGGTAAAGAGTACACCCTCTGCAGAGATTATATCTATTCGAATAGCCGTGTCCATGTTTAAGGACTACAGTCTGGGATGGGTCAAGTGTCAGTCTTAGTGTCGGTCTTCAGAAAAAAGATGGCTAAACCAAAACATGGATCATGACATGTGACTCATGATGATTATGATTACTATTATTATGGATTAACCATTTACAGTATTTGAATTATTGAGTATCCCTGGGACGGTTCTACATCCTGGATATTCACTATGATTATTCTTATATAAGCCCTTTATGTGGATTCGCTCAGACGCCCGACTGTGGCATGCTTGTTATTTCAATTACTTATAATCCCTTTATGTGGTGTCGCACAGACGCCCAACTGTGGCATGCTTGTTATTTCAATTACTTATAAGCCATTTATGTGGTGTCGCATAGACGCCCGACTGAGGCATGCTTGTTATATCTTTTATACATAAGCCCTTTATGCGGTGTCGCTCAGACGCCCGACTGAGGCATGTTATTATCCTTTCGAGGCGTCGCTTCAGACACCCAATCGGTGCACTTTATTTCTATACTCGGATTTCTTATTCACATTTGATATGAATAACCTACTTGCGGGCATCACGAATTTTATTTCGTAACTGATAAAGTGATCATGGCATATTCCCGAGCATCATTATTATCTGTTATATTATACCTGTGTTCTTAATGTTTGCGAGTACATTCAAAAGTACTCACTGGCTTGTCCCTGGCTATTGTCTTGGCCAGATTTCTTGCATGGAGAGGAGCGTCGCGATGACAACCCCAGAACCTACGCAATGGTGATAGAAGCCTTGTGAAGATAGGAGATATCCAGGTCAGCTGTTCCTGTGGGAAATGGAGTCCCATAGACGCTGATGATCCGCAAACCGCTTCCGCCATCAACCGCCAGAAACCAATTGTTGTACTCATAGGCCAGAATGGTCTTGTACCACATATCTTGTATTTTGCATGGAGTTTCTGTATCAAGTTGGTGCCTCATCAGCTCACATTAATCCTGGGGCTGGTGAGCACAAGGGCCATTTTCTCGGAAATTAATATCCCGAAAATCCGGTCCTGACACTCCATCGATCTACTTCTCCACAGCACCTTCACTCGCCAGTGGTGGTTTTTGAATGGAAGAGGAGAGGAGCAACACTAGTTTTGGTTTAGAACAGGAGAAGAGCGACGCTGCTTTTGGATTGGAACAGGAGAGGAGGGGCGGTGGTTTTGAAATGGAAGACGAGAGGAGCGGCGCTGATTTAGACTGGAATAGGAGAGAAGCGTTGGTGGTTTAAGAGGAGAAGAGCGGAAGAGAGGCGCTGGTCTAGGAAGTATTTTTTTGTTTTGCGTATTTTGGGTCAAAGTTTGACCACGTACTGTATTTGACAAGCAAAATGTGAATGCATGTCACCAAAAATTGTATCGTTTGGTTTGTATCTGAATGTACTTTCAAATTATATTATTTTTACAACATATAACATATATTTTATTTGTGAAAATCATGGTCAATTATGACCCAGAATAAAAGGGAGACTAGTTAATGTGGGGTCGCTTTCTTAATTGAAGGGTAAATTGATTTTGATTTTGATCCAGTCACAGCGCGCCGGACCTCTCGTCCAATCCTAAATCACTGTCGCACGCTCCTCTCCCTCTTCTCCATTGCAAAACCACCTCCTTTACTCTCCATCATCTCCATTTCAAAACTACTGTGTTGCCTCTCCCTCTTCTCCATTCCAAAACCGCCTCCTCTCCTCTCCATCATTTCCATTCCAAAACCACTGTCTCGCCTCTCCCTCTTCTCTATTGCAAGACCACTTTCTCTCCTCCCATCTTCCAAAGCTAGCACTGAATCAGGCAGATCGCTGGCGGCGACCAGGCAAAGTTAGCCAGGTTGAAGGAGATTCTTACTTGGTTTGACAATGAGTGGGAGATTTTGAGGATGGTAGGGTTTAAGGTAAGCTTTGCACTATCCTAATCTTCCACCTGCTCATGCTTACAGTCAGTGTGACAGCTAATGAAAATCATGGTTACAATCAGTCTCCGAGTACTATGCCAATCACCCTTAAATAGCTCTGGACCTTTGGGTCAAAGTTGTGACACTGTGTACAAATAAAGAAAAATACATTTGTGCTTCTTTCAGAAAATAGTACTCCCTAGAAAACTGCCAATATAAGCTACTAGTATTTGGTTAGAGGATTTGCTGCCGAGAAAGATCCATCCACAGAGAGCGCCATACATCCCACTGGTGGTGGTGGATGCCAATGCATGCATGGAGCATGGTTGGTGTCGGTAATTTTTACTTGGCACACCTCGCACTCTGCATATATGTCGGTTCCATCCGTACATTTGTGCAGTTCCACCAAAATGCAGCTGAATAACCCTGTTTGCACAGATAATGAAAAAGTGTGATTACATTATAGTGGCACTAGTTACTGAAACACGCAAAATAAATAGAAGAAAGTATTGCGATAGTATCATAGTATGCCATGCTGCAAGGGTGAGATGGGCCCTGCGACGCCTCATACGGTACACCACGCCTCATACTGGAAATTGTCCCAAGTCTCCCCGATACACCTTCTGCCAGTGATGAACATCAGTGTACAATGGTAGTACAAGGAGGGGCCTTGAGACATTCAAATCTCTATTTTTGTGCACATCAACTAAAATTAAGCACCCTAGTTTGCAGAAACGCTTAAACATTGACAATGGGACTAGTTGATGAAACATACCTTAACAAAGAGAAGCACTTTCTTTATCTACATGGGAAATGAAATGATAGAGAGGACACTCTCTCTATTTTAACTGTATTATTACTTCATTTTATCAGTGACACTAGGGCCGAGCAGGTAGCAAACGAGGTTTACCGTGCGTCGCAAGGATGAAGGCCGGGTGTGCTTAGGCTGGGATGCTGAAGCTAGGTCTTACAGTCCCTATCTTCCCCCTGATGTTTTTGTGGTAGCATTTGGGTTGTAATCCAAACTTGGTCAGGCTGGTGCTGCGTCCCCCTACCTGCCTAGCTTATGTGGCGAACTTGCCTCCTGCTAGTACTCAGTCTGTTCTAGTAGTAGTTGCATAACTGCCCGTTTACACTGAGATGTTGTCGGATAATGGTTCTCTATGGTTGGGTTTCTTTAATGAAATCGGAGGGAACCCCCTATTTCGATATATATATATATATATATATATATATATATATATATATATATATATATATATATATATATATATATATATATATATATAAACAGTGGCACTAGCGGTGCCAAAACATTGCCTCAAATTAATAGTGCCACTAGATTAAGGTGCAAAATAATAACATTACTGCTTTATCATGGTAGTGCCAAAACAGTAGCACAAGAGCAGGATCAACATGCAGGATCTTTGGCAAACGGTCAGACCAAAAATGAACATACATCGTAATGGGAACCATATCTCCAGTCAACTCCATCGTAGAAGGGATGACACCAGTCACCAAAATGGATGATTCAATTCATGGGACCTTTTGGTGCAGTTCACCTAAAATGAAGCAATGTCCCATGAGCTAGCAGCATCTTCTTCTTTTTTTTAAGAGAAGGGCTCCAACCCCGGTTCCATTTCCATCAGAAAACGAAACCCACAGAGCTTCTTCTTCATTAGTTGCAATAAAATTGAGCAACATCAAGTTTGGTCATGAAGCTCCTGGAGAGTAGGCGGACCAGGACAATTGCATCTCTAAGGAAAAGAAGCAACTTATCTTAATGGGAAATTTAGCACGACATGAAAAAAAGTGCCATTGATTCATATTACTGGAGGCATTACATTGAAAACAACATTGGTTTAACGTGTCCTTACTTTTAACAGTGCGACTGCTACATTTTACCAGTGGCATTACATAAGAGCGGCTCGGGGCAACAAACATCAGAAGAGGATATCTGGGTTGGTCCCATTTTTGTTCGGTATATAGCTACCTTATACTGTGTGAGGCTAGCAAATCTAGTGCTGGACTTACTCTATTGACTTGTCCCCCAGTCCCCACTTTCTTTCCTTTTTCAACCAATAGATCGGGTTATATAGAGTTTGTACTGCGTTCCCTTTATTTCCCTATTAGACCTAGAGACCAGTTGGATAGCCAGTCTCTACTACTTTTCGCCCCCATTATTTCCTCTTTCGACCAAGTCCTATATTCAGGTAACAAATCTTCCCCCACCCCCACCCCCTTTCTTCCTTGTTTGAACCAAGTACTACTAGATTTGAGTGCATGAACTAGTTTTACCTCTTAACAGTAAAAAAAGGTGGTTTTCGAACAGCTGATCGATCCTATCTACACGAGGGGGCCTGAGAAATAGTAAAAGATACAAATGCAGCGATGTCACAAGCTCAGGAAGTAGAGAAAACGTCGGTTTCAAAGGAAGTTATACCTGAGGGTCACCAGGATCTCGCTAGGTGGGCGGCGGGGAGGCCAGATCTGCCCACACTACGACAGTGAGGAGGAAGGGGTGGGAGGCCCTCCCTCGCCAGCGATGCTTGGGAGAGAACAACAAGGCACACTAACCGCGTGAACGTTGCACCTTCTCACCTTCCCCGACGGAGAGAATCCGGGTGGATCTGTGACCAACGGTGAGTGGAGAGAGAGAGTGTGGCCACCGCTGTCGTGTTTAGATCTGGAGAGGACGAGACAGTGTGAAGAGAGCAACACTAGCAAGCAAGCGTGGAGGCTCCTGCCTATATAGTGGAGTACTAGTTTTGTTTTGTCTACCGGCCTGTCGGTGGAAATCTGCCTCCACGAACACCTATGGGGACCGAGCCCCTTTCTGGTTCGGCGGTGGGCGGAGGTCACGAGAAGAGCGGATCGAGGCGATGCACACAAGGGGTTTACCCAGCTTCGGGCCGCACGGATGCGTAAAACCCTACTGCTGCTTTGTGGTGTGTATTATGTTCTTGCTCGGGAGCGCTGAGTGCTACAGTACACTCAAGCAACTAATCGGACCGAGCGTGAGTGGCCTCCTTCCCCCTCTACGTTGCGCATGGGGCCTCCTTTTATATGCGCAAGGGGTTACCCACAGGTGGCAACGTAGGCGGGGGTAAAACTAGAAAACGCTGTGTTGGATACAGCTGTTTGCACAGTGCTATCTTACCTAACTCTAACGGTAGGGGACAAGGGCATTAAATGCCCGTCTAGGTCGCCCAAACAGTGCAGAAAAGGGACCGTCAGGGGCACCACCGTTTGCCACGACGGCTATCCTATCAGCGTTGCTTCGCCACCGCATGCCCCTAGCTGCGCAGCATCTCGCGACGTACGCCTGGAATGGCCCCAGAGCGACACGTGGGTGGATGAGCTAGAACGCAGGCGCGGGGTGGTGACTTGCCGCGGCAAGCGCCTTGCCGCGGTTGATGCCTTGTCGCGCCCGGGAGCTTGTCGCTCACCGGTCCTTGCCGGGACGCGTGGCGCGTCGCAGCAAGTCTCTTGTCGTGCCCTGGTCGGCCTTCCCGGCAAGCTCCTCTTGCCGGGGCCTTGTGCTTCGAGCGGCCGTCCCGGCAAGCTCCTCTTGCCGGGGCCTTGCTCTCTTCGGGTGGCCTTCCCGGCAAGCTCCTCCTGCCGGGGCCTTGGCTCAAATACTTTGTTCTTGGATGGCCCAAAAAGGGACCATGGAGAGTTTTGGCGATCACCTGGCAAGCCTTGCCGCGGGGTGCTACGACTGCCCGTGCACAAGTTCGGGGTACTAAGGTACCCCTACTTTAGTACACCGACAGGAGCCCCCGGGCCTGGGCCATACGTGGTGCCGAGCGCTGTTGGGCCAGGCCCAAAATAGTGCATGGGCACGCGCGGCCTGGGTCACGCTGCATCTTTTTCTGCATTCACCACGCCCTCCCTGAACGGCACGCGTTGAACGCGGTATCGTGGGGAGAGGCATGCGTGACGTGGGCGGCGTGCGCGGGGCTGAGCCCCGCAGGCATGCGTCACGTCGCAATAAAAGGGGGGCGGTTCGCGCCATCTCCATAAGTTGAGGGAGGCGTGGAGGCGTGGCTCGTTTGCTGGACGGGGCCGAGGCACGGTTTCCGAGGCGTCCGCTCCCCATGATCACGGGGCGGGGGGAGGTCGCCTCATCCGTCGCCTCGGTCCTGCACGCCAGCCACGCGGCTTCCATGCACCTGGAGTTGCGGATGGTGGAGGCAGGAAACCGGGCCGTCGCGGGTCGAGGCAGCAGGCCGGTCTCAGTCGCCTGCTCTTCCTGCGTCTTGATTGGCTGAGCGGGGCGGCCGAGCCCCCACCCTGCTCCTTTATAAAGAGCAAGAGGGGGCGACGGAAATCCACACTCCTTCGTCTTTTCTTCCCTTCAGCTTCTGATCCCCTCTCTCCATTTGCCATGGAGAAAGGGAATCCTGGTCCTTCATCGGTGGCGGCGAGGGTCGCCGCTAGGCAACGCGCCCCTCCTCCCCTCGCACCCGTGGTGGCAGAGCCAGCCGTAAGGTGAAGGGGGAGGGGGCGAGGTCGTGGACGAGGTCGTGGACGAGGCCGAGGCGCTCGGGCACGAGGCGGACGGGGCGACGCGCCGACCTCGCCTCCGCCAGCGGCTCCTCTTCTCACGGCGGTCCACATTGGGGACGACCCTTGCGAGTTCTTCGCCGGGCTGCGTCGGGCGCCTCGTCGTCGCCTCCGTCTCCCGGCTCCCTTCGCAAGCGTGATGGAGATGGAACAACCCGAGACGCTAAGACTGCGCATGAGGGGCTGCGGGATCAGTGGCACGCGGGTCCATGTTCAGTCCCAAGCCCCCGGCGTGATGTATCTTGGTCGAGGGTGGAAGTTGTTCGGCCGTATCCACAGCTTGATGGAGGGGTTCACCCTCCATTTTAAGTTGATGGAGGGCGATCTCCTCACCGTCAAGGTCTTCGGGCGCTACGGGAGCAGGGCCCGGTGCTGCGTGGATAGCTCCTCCGACAGCGAAGGCTCCTCCTCGAGCGAGAGCGACGAGGAGGGGAGCGACAGCGACGACGAGGGTAGCGGTCGTCGGGATGACGGGTCCGACTAGGCGCCGGTCGCGTCTCCGTGTGGCACCGGCGACCCCATCATTCGCGTCGCCGGCTCCTCGAGCTTCTCGGGGTCGTCTCCTTGGCGGCTGGCGTAGGGAGGCTGCGGAAGAGGAAGAGGGCGGGCGGCAAGGCCGTCAACTCAGAGTACGGGGGCACGGCCCCCTCGACAGCGTGCTGACGTCCTGCCGCCTCGTCGAGCCCTGCTTCCGGCGCTGCCGTCACCGTCCAGCTTTCAGACGGCCCCCGGGGTGTTCTCTTGGTGTCTTCTGCCACCCGTAGCTCGCCTAGGCGCCCCTTTTGCCCTTCTCGCCTCCTTGTCCTACCTCCTGAGGAGAGAGACAAGAAAGGGATTACGGGCACCTTATCTCTTTTTAACTTGTAAGCCCTCGGGCTTTAGTTGCATTTAAAGCTTGTAATCCCATCTCTCATGTTTTTCATTCTCTCTGAATTGTACCTGAGCGGAATGTTTTTTTAATGAAAAGGGGATGTTTGCCGGGCCATTTGTCCCGCGGGTAAAACCCACGCCAAGGAGCGAATCCTTTATATCGTTAAGATAGACACTTTTTTGCCCGGCAATAGGCCCTGCCGTCTTCCCGCGCCACTCGACCTTTCTCGCGCCTTTGGCGGAGGTAGGGATGAGGTGGGTTCGGGCTCCTCATTCCGTCCCTTTGCCGCCGCGGCTACTACCAAAACTGGCCCCAGGAACGCGCTCTGGGGCCCAGAGTTAAGGGAGCACGGTAGCTTTTTAGGAAGAAACAAGGTTTTCGCATTCCTCAGTCCATAAGAGAATGCATGACAAGGGATGAAAAACTTATCTGGGATTGCAGCCCCCGGCAACTTTGGCTTGCTGCGGGCGAATCTTTGTACTTGCAGCCCCCGGCAACACTTGTTTGCTGGGGACCAGATGCTGGTCCGCCCTTCTTCTCTTCTTCGTCCTTAAGCGGTCTGGCCAGGATATGCAAAACCCTGCGAACCAAGGGAAACGGAAGAACAGGAAAAAGGGACGCAGACCCGACCTCTAAGCTGGGGGTTAGCAGCTGTTAGGCACTATCAACCCTATCCAAGGACGAGACTCGACTCAGCATGCATGCTAAAACTTAGGGCGCCAACGCTTCATTTACTGCTGCTCAGGGTCTGCGCCTGGCTTTGTACAAAGGATTACATGCAACAGCGGCAAGACTTGTACAAAAGGGTGGTTGCCGGACGGGGTCCGACAACCGCGCCTTACGGGTAAAACTTACGAAGATGCTCAATATTCCAGGAGTTGCTCACCGGAGTGCCATCTTCGGTCTCGAGGCGGACAGCGCCGGGCCTCGTGACTCGTCTCACCCGGTAAGGGCCTTCCCACTTCGGCGTCAACTTGTTGTGATTCTTGGCGGACGGAGCGCGCCGAAGAACAAGGTCGCCTTCCTCGAAGCTTCTGGCTTTAACTTTGCGGCTATGGTAGCGACGCAAAGCTTGCTGGTAGCGAGCGGCTCGCACAGCAGCCTGAAGACGATCTTCCTCAAGGAGTAGCGCGTCATCTTCACGCAGCCGCTCTTGCTCAAGCTAATCATAAGCGAGCACTCAAGGTGACCCGTATACGAGTTCCGTGGGGGTAACTGCTTCTGCTCCATAGACTAGAGAAAATGGTGTCTGGCCAGTGGCTCGATTTGGCGTCGTTCTGATCGACCAAAGAGCCACCGGCAGCTCCTCGATCCAGTTTCTTCCGCACTTGTGCAGCCTGTCGAAAGTTCTGGTCTTGAGCCCGCGCAGCACTTCGGCATTGGCCCTCTCCGCTTGACCGTTGGTTCTGGGATGAGCCACAGAAGCGAAGCAGACCTTGGCGCCGAGATCTTGGACGTATTGCATGAAGGCGCGGCTCGTGAATTGCGTACCGTTGTCGGTGATGATCCTGTTGGGGATCCTGAAGCGGCAAACAATCGACCTGAAGAACTTGACTGCTGACTGTGCTGTCACCTTCCTCACTGGTTCCACTTCTGGCCACTTTGTGAACTTGTCGATTGCGATGTACAAGTACTCAAAGCCCCCGACAGCTCGGGGGAAGGGGCCGAGGATGTCGAGCCCCCAGACCGAAAATGGCCAGGATAAAGGGATCGTCTGGAGAGCTTGAGCTGGCTGGTGTATCCGCTTGGAATGGAACTGGCACGCTCCACACTTGGTTACTTGTGCAGTTGCATCCTGGAGGGTTGTCGGCCAGAAGAAACCTTGCCGGAACGCGTTGCCGGCAAGTGCTCTTGCGCCAATGTGGTGACCACATATGCCTCCATGTATCTCTGCCAACAGCTTTTGTCCGTCTTCCCGGGGAATACACTTCAATTTCACACCGTTGGGCCCTCTTCTGTACAGTGTGTTGTCGACGAACTGGTACATACTTGAGCGCCGGGCTACTCTTTCCGCTTCTTCTTGTTCTTCGGGAAGTTCTCCGTTCTGGAGGTAACAGATAGACCGCTGCGCCCATGCTGGAGCCTGTGGCTCGACAACAAGGACTGAAGGCACATCTGCTGCTGCGGGAACGTCCGCTTCTATGGCGAGGATCTGGGGCTCAGCCGGAGCTTGATGTTCCCCGGCAAGCTTGCCGGAGCAAAACTTGTCGGGAGCGCCTGCTTCTACGGAACAAACCCTGGGGTTTGCCGGAGCAGACTGCTCCTCAACACTCTTGGCGTCGATCTTGGGGACCTTCTTGGCGGCGGCTCTGGGGAGCTCTGCCGAAAGATAGTCGCCGGAGACCAACTTCCTCTTCTTGCTCTGTCCAGTTGATGGTGTTACGGATGGCTGAGTCAGCTTGAGCACAAAGGTTCCTGGCTCCACAGGTAACTTAAGTGCTGCGCACTTTGACAGGCCATCAGCAATGTCGTTCTCAGCTCTTGGAATGTGTTCCATTTGCAGGCCGTCAAAGTGCTCTTCTAGCTTCCTCACTTCATCAACGTACGCTTCCATCAACGGACTCTGGTAATCTTTGTTCACTTGGCGGACGACAAGCTGCGAGTCACCCCTGACAATGAGCTTCTTGATCCCAAGTTCTGCCGCAATCCTGAGACCGGCAAGCAAACCTTCATACTCTGCAGTATTGTTGGTTGCTTGCTCCTTGGGGAAGTGCATCTGGACTATGTACTTGAGATGCTCTCCGGTGGGCGCGATAAGCAATGCGCCAGCACCGGCGCCATGCAGCGAGAAGGCACCATCAAAATACATCAGCCACTCTTTGCTTGCTTCTTTGACGGGGATGCTCGTCTCTGGGATTTCTTCGTCTGGTGTCGGTGTCCACTCCGCTATGAACTCCGCCAATGCTCTGCTTTGGATAGTTGAAGTGCTCTCGAACTTGAGACTGAAGCTTGACAGTTCCAGTGCCCACTCGACAATCCTGCATGTGGCTTCTGGATTCTGCAGTATCCTCTTTAGCGGAAAGCGGGTGACAACTGTAATCTCATGTGCTTGGAAGTAATGGCGCAGCTTTCTCGAGGCCATGAGAAGGCCGAAAAGCAATTTCTGCACACCAGAGTACCTTGACCTAGCCCCCTGCAGAAGGGAGCTGACAAAGTAAACTGGGCGCTGCACCATTCTCTTCTTCTGCACCTCCACTCGCTCCTGCGCAGATTCATCCTTGTCGGGGCCAGAGCTTGTCGGGGAAGCCCCCTGCTTGTCGCTGGACGCGCTTGCCGCGGTTGCTAGATCATCATCTGCCTCCCTCTCCGCTACTAACGCAGCACTAACCACTTGATTGGTTACCGCCAGGTACAGCAGCAACTTCTCTTGTGGTTTAGGCGTGACAAGTATTGGAGCGGAGGACATGTATTTCTTCAAGACTTGCAGCGCAGCCTCCCCTTCCGGAGTCCATTTCACTGGACCCGCCTTTTTCAAAACTTTGAAAAATGGCAGGGCACGTTCTGCAGACTTGGAAATAAACCTGCTGAGAGCTGCGACGCACCCGGCAAGCTTTCGTACATCCTTGACGCGTGTTGGTGCTTCAATCTGCTCGATGGCCTTGATTTTGTCTGGATTGGCTTTGATTCCTCGCTGAGACACGAAGAACCCGAGAAGCTTGCCGGAAGGGACTCCAAACACGCACTTCTCGGGGTTGAGCTTGAGGCTGATCTTGCGCAGGTTCGTAAAGGTCTCTTCTAAATCTTGAATCAGGGTTGCCCTGTTCCTGCTCTTGACCACTATGTCATCCATGTACGCTTCCACATTTCTGTGGATTTGCGGCTCAAAAGCGGTATGGACAACCCTCGCAAACATCGAACCAGCATTCTTCAAACCGAAAGGCATCCGTACGAAACAGTACGTGCCACATGGAGTGATGAATGCGGTCTTTTCCTCATCTTCTTCAGCCATGAAGATCTGATGGTATCCTGAGTATGCGTCAAGAAATGAAAGCAGGTCACATCCGGCCGTGGAGTCAACAATCTGGTCAATGCGCGGCAAGGGAAAGGGATCTTTGGGACAAGCTTTGTTAACATCAGTAAAGTCGATGCAAAGCCTCCATTTGCCATTTGCTTTGCGCACGACAACAGGATTGGCCAACCACGTCGGATGGAGCACACCTCTGACAAGGCCTGACGCTTCCAACTTCTTCATCTCTTCTGCGATGAACTCTTGGCGCTCCACCGCTTGCTTCCTGACTTTCTGCTTGACGGGCCGCGCATGAGGACAGATGGCGAGGTGGGGCTCAATCACTTTCCTGGGAATGCCAGGGATGTCAGATGGTTGCCAGTCAAACACATCTACATTCGCCCGCAAGAAAGCAACGAGCGCGCTTTCCTATTTGGGGTCGAGAGTGGCACTGATGGTGAAGGTACCACCAGTGCCGTCCTCCTTGGCGGACACCTTCTTGGTCTTTGGCGGGGCTGCCATTGACTTCTTACTCTTGTCGGTGGAGCTCGATGGCGCGTCCTCGACGGTAGCGCAGCACTCCGAAGAGGTGCGCTTGCCGGAGTGGGCACCAGAGCACTTGTCGGGCTTGGTCTTCTTCTTCCCTGCGGGAGCTTCAGCAGCAAGTGGCTTGTGATCCGTTGCGGCTGCTGCTTCCCGATAGATCTCGTCGACACAGATAAGGGCATCCTTCTTGTCGCCGGGGACATAGATGACGCTTATCGGGCCTGGCATCTTGAGCATGTTGTATGCGTAGTGAGAGGCCGCCATGAACTTGGCGAGCGTTGGACAGCCGAGAATTCCATTGTAGGGCAATGGAAAATTGGCAACGTCAAAAGTGATCCTCTCTGTCCTGAAGTTTTGCTCGCTGCCAAATGTCACTGGCAACGTTATCTTCCCCTTCGGCTTGCTCCTTCCCGGGTTGATTCCTTGGAACGTGCTGGTCTCTTCAAGCTCGCTGTCGGGGACTTGGAGTTTCTGGAGCACAGCGGAGGAGATCAGGTTCAAGCCGGCCCCGTCGTCGACTAGCATCTTAGTGACATTGAGGTTGCGTACTGTTGGTGAGACCAACATCGGCAAGCACCCGATCGCACTTGTGCGGTCAGGGTGGTCCTCAATATCAAAGATGATAGGCGTGCTGGACCATTTCAGAGGCTTGCGTGACTCGACGGGTGGTTCCGCTGCATTGACTTCCCGCGCCCACTGTTTGAGCTGGTGGCGAGAAGTATGCAGAGAAGCACCGCCGTCTACGCACAAGACCTCTGTGGCTTTCTGAAACTCCTGCTCACTGGTCTTGACATCATCGATGTCTTCGTCTTCGTCGTCGTCTTCGTCCTTGTCGCGGCCGTGGGGAGGTCTGTCTGCTTGTCGCTTCTTGTCCTTGTCGCGGCGTCCTCCCTGGCCGCGGCGCTTCATGCCGGATCCTCCGCCACCTCCCCGGGCTTTCTCCTTGTCGCGTCGCTCGTACTCGGCCTTTTGCAGCTCGACGAGCCGCTCGACCTGCTTGCAGCTCTGGAGGTCATGGCCCTTGGTGCGGTGGATCTTGCAGTACTGTTTGTTGGTGTCGTCCCGCTTGTCGGCGACCGCCACAGCCTGGCAGTTGGTGCATCCGACAACCTCCTTGCCGGAGCCACCAGCGTGGGCCTTCTTGGCGGCGCCTTCATCCCCGGACTGCTCAACAACCAGCACTTCTTGGCTCTTCTTCTTCATGTTGCTCCGCCGCCGGTTCTTCCTTGCCGGGGCGGTATCCTCACTGTCAGATTCTCCTGCTCCAGTGTTCTCTCCGGGGAGTTTCCTCCCTTCCTCAGCACGTGCACACTTGTCGACCAGGGCATATAGCTCGCTGACGTCTTTGATCTTGCACATCGCCATCTCCTCCTACATCCTGCGGTTACACACGTTCTGATGGAACGCGCTGATGACCGCGGCAGGGTGGACGTCTGGGATGTTGTAGTGTACGCGGCTGAATCTCTGGATGAACTTGCGCAAGGGTTCCCCTTCCTTCTGGACGAGCAGATGAAGGTCGCTCGCTTGGCCATGGGGTTTGTGGCCGCCTGTAAAGGCGCCAACAAACTGATGGCACAAGTCTGTCCAGGAGGTTATGGAGTTGTCCGGCAAGTGCATGAGACAGGATCTGACGTTGGATTTGAGTACCAGCGGGAAGTAGTTGGCAAGGATCTTGTCGTCTCGCCCTCCAGCAGCCTGCACCGCAATGGTGTAGATGCTGAGGAACTCCGACGGATGCGACTTGCCATCGTAGTTCTCTGGTACGTCTGGCTTGAAATTCTTCGTGCTGGGCCACTGGACTTGCCGCATCTCATGGGTGAACGCAGGGCAGCCTACCGCGTACGACAGGTCGCCTGGTCCCCCCGGCGCATGCATGTCGACAGAGGGCTCAGCGCGCTGGTCTGATTGACGCCGCGCTTCTCTTCGACGCTCGATGCGAGTACGAGCGTCCTCTTGTTTTTGTTCGTGAAGAACTTGGCGTTGATCGCGACGAGTTCGCGGATTTGACGACGCGGTGGAGTCGTTGTTGTGATGGTTCCGGCGAGTCGGCGATCTTGGCCTTTGGGGAGGGGAATGCACGGTGGTCGCACCCCCACCGGTCTTGGCGCCATCGGTTCTCGCCTGGCCGACCTGCCACGGCTGCGACGCACTGTGCTGCCACGGGGTGTCGCCGTTAGCGAAGCCGATGAGACTCTGTATCGTGGCCCTCCAGTCGTCGAGCTTGTCCGCCGTTGGAGGGTAGTCTAGGAGCAGTTGAGCTCGTGCTAGAGCTTCTGCTGGAGTGGCGGGCAGCGGTGGCGAACGGCGCGTGGAGCGGGATGTGCTCGAACTTCTAACTATGTTAGAAGGAGCAGCACCCGGTCCAGGCAGTCGCGCCACGCTCACGCCAGCACGTTGGTGTGTATGCTGGCCTTGAGCACCCTGGGATCCGCTAGCTCGATCTGGGTCCAGCGAGCGTATGGTACCGTGAGTGCCAAGACGCTGCTGGTCCCGTGCCTCCTGAGAGGGGCGCGGTGCATGTTCGGACGCCGTGGCACCATGAGCTGGCTCGGCGACGTCCGTTCCGCCGCCGATGCCGTCCCCACCACCCGTTTGCTCCAGGGGCGGTGGGTTCGACGCGGACGGACCAGCCACCTCCGGAGCCTTCTTCTTCGATGGCATGTTGATGAACATGATGGAGATCTAGCCTGTGCAGATGCCGGATCAGGTTCACACAACCTCGACGCCCCCTACCTGGCGCGCCAAAGATGTCGGGGGAAATCTGCCTCCACGAACACCTATGGGGACAAAGCCCCTTTCTGGTTCGGCGGGGGGCGGAGGTCACGCGAAGAGCGGATCAAGGCGATGCACACAAGGGGTTTACCCAGCTTCGGGCCGCACGGATGCGTAAAACCCTACTGCTGCTTTGTGGTGTGTATTATGTTCTTGCTCGGGAGCGCTGAGTGCTACAGTACACTCAGGCAACTAATCGGACCGAGCGTGAGTGGCCTCCTTCCCCCTCTACGTTGTGCATGGGGCCTCCTTTTATAAGCGCAAGGGGTTACCCACAGGTGGCAACGTAGGCGGGGGTAAAACTGGAAAATGTTGTGTTGGGTACAGTTGTTTGCACAGTGCTATCATACCTAACTCTGACGGCAGGGGACAAGGGCATTAAATGCCCGTCTAGGTCGCCCAAACAGCGCAGAAAAGGGACCGTCAGGGGCGCCACCGTTTTCCACGACGGCTATCCTATCAGCGTTGCTTCGCCACCGCATGCCCCTGGCTGCGCAGCCTCTCGCCACGTACGCCTGGAATGGCCCCAGAGCGACACGTGGGTGGATGAGCTGGAACGCAGGCGCGGGGTGGTGACTTGCCGTGGCAAGCGCCTTGCCGCAGTTGATGCCTTGTCGCACCCAAGAGCTTTTCGCTCACCGGTCCTTGCCGGGACGCGTGGCGCGTCGCAGCAAGTCTCTTGTCGTGCCCTGGTCGGCCTTCCCAGCAAGCTCCTCTTGCCGGGGCCTTGTGCTTCGAGCGGCCGTCCCGGCAGGCTCCTCTTGCCGGGGCCTTGCTCTCTTCGGGTGGCCTTCCCGGCAAGCTCCTCCTGCCGGGGCCTTGGCTCAAATACTTTGTTCTTGGATGGCCCAAAAAGGGACCATGGAGAGTTTTGGCGATCACCTGGCAAGCCTTGCCGCGGGGTGCTACGACTGCCCGTGCACAAGTTCGGGGTACTAAGGTACCCCTACTTTAGTACACCGACACGGCCGGAGCCGGCTTGACCTTGGCAATGACTGTCGAGAAGTCTTCATGCACGTGCCCCAGAGGCGCAGTTGTTGTCATTTTGATCAGAAGCACCGGATTATAACATATAACACGAAAAAATGCCACATGACAAGAAATCATAACCTCACTGCCCAAAGGAGACAAGATGAATCCCTACGGACAAACTATACGAGGATCAAAGATCAAATTAAAGATAAACTCGTAGAAAAGGGGTACGTCGATAGATGTCCTAATTAACATAGCCGGCTTGACCTAGATGGCAGCCGAGTAGTCTTCGTGCATGTGCCCCCAATGACTAGCCCAACTCAGTTGTCGTTGTTTAACCCTCGCAGTGATTCGAAGCACATGACACCAAATTTTTGCGAGATGACAAGAAACCTTTTTTTAGATTTCTCACCAGAACTACAACCCTGTACAACACAACCTGCACGATATGTAGACAATAGCCAATCCAGGCGTGTCTGCTATAGTCTGGTCACATGCATGGATGAACTGATCTTCCGTGTCTTGCAGGGATCCTCCAGGTACCAACTTATGTACGTCTATTAACTCACCTGACTTGCGGGGCCGGGGAGTGTGCCTATGGTTGGTTCTCAATTGCGGTCCCACATGTGTGTGCAAATGCAATATGACACGTGTTCCATTCGGAGAGCGGCGTGCCAGACCGACCGACTGGCTGGGGTGCGACCGGAACGCAACGGGCGTGTTGTATACTCCGTACATGTGTACCGCCGTTTTCTTGAGGCTTTGCTCCATGGTGCAATCCATGGATACAAAATTAGTATACTATACTGTTTAAAAGTCGAGGGCGGGGCTTTTCCCTCGCAGTAGGCGGGGCAGTTCCGCCTAGACGGTTCAACGGAGATGCAAGAAGATGAGGGAGTAGGCTGCTGCAAATGTAGGGTTGTGTGATTTGACAGTGAGTTACTGCTGGACAGGTGGGGACCGATGATTTGACTTGCCATTATCATTTTAAATGCGGCACTACGACCGGCTTGACTCTCCCGATTCCAGACCACCTCCATACAGGTGCCTCTCCTGATGCTCCACCATGTAGAGGCTGGCTCTTGTTTGAGAGCCCACTCCTCCACTTTTTCCTTGCCTCTTTCCCCCACATATGCAAAAATGCCATGTAAAGCAGGCTTATAGCCCATTATTGTACTTGATCCTACAGGTGTTAAGCCTGCCACATAGGCATAAAGTCTGATGTGGAAAGTTAATTAAGAAGAGAGAGACTAGTTTGGTGACCCCATGAAGAAACAGTGATAAGCGCGTGTACCTAGATGAAGCAAACTTAGCAACAAAAAACTAAGCACCTATGCGTTGGGGACTTGAGTTTCTAAGCCATTTCATGCCCATAGCACCTCATCTGAGCACCATTTCATTGGAAGAGGTCACTCCTTGGCAAATGTAATAAATACTATGAAGAAAGAGATAGAGAGAAGTAAACAAAAAATAATCTTATAGCCAACCTTATAGCTAACCTTGTTGTATGAGTGACTAAGTGATGACTATGTATGACATGAAAACATTAGATAGCCTAACGCACCATGTTAAATCCCCAAGGGCGCGACCGCACGAGTGAGGCGACAGTCGTGGTAGGCGTGACCATGGTACGGGCTGCTGGCGGCCCTTGGATCTGAGATCGCATGCTAAGTTGCTAAGTTGCTAAAAATTCGCAGAATAACCCTCCAGAATAGGATATTCACCCATATGTCTAGAATCACGCCATGCAACTATTCGATCTTAGATCCAAGGGCTCTCGGAAGCCCGTATCATGGGAGAATGGAAAGCTTCGTATCACCTGTAATTTTCCCGACGCTTGACAAGACATCGAAAGCCATTTAATTAGGCGTTGAGTAGACATGACGTCTAATTGGGCCCCCATAGTACTATGCATGAATCCATTTATACACCAGGCAAGCCACTACCCTGCCATTTACACGCGTCCCCACTCGACATTTTTACAATCGATAAACCGCTCCTAGTCGTCCCGTCCTTTCACATTACGGTTGTTCCGCTAATCCTAACCCTCCTTCCAAGTCCATGGCGTCCCAAATCTCCATGATCGGTGGTGAGTACAAGGTTAGAACCATCACCGGCGATGAGTTCGACATCATCTACACCCGTTCTTCCACAATGGTGAAAGATTGCCTTACTCGCTTCGAACGCATGTTCGAAAACTCAAATGATGAGTGGGTCGCTGGGCTAGATGTTGAGTACACCACAGTCCTGGGAAGCGAAAAGAAACTAAAGGAGGCAGAGAAGAAGAAGCCCACCATGATCCAGGTTTGCGTGCATGACTTATGCTTGGTCTACCACATATGCCATGCCGACGTTGAGTGCGAGGAATTTAAGAAGTTCCTCAAGGGCGGCCGAGTAAAATTCATTACTGTAGATTTCAGGAACGACAAGGAAATCCTGGGTCGGATAGGCCTCGTTGTAGGCGACCCCTTCGACCTCAGAAGGAAGGTGAGGGAGTCCTGGATAAGGGGGTGTCCGGGTAGCCGGACTATAACTTCAGCCAGACTCCTGGACTATGAAGATACAAGATTGAAGACTTCGTCCCGTGTCCGGATGGGACTTTCCTTGGCGTGGAAGGCAAGCTTGGCGATGCGGATATTCAGATCTCCTACCATTGTAACCGACTTTGTGTAACCCTAACCCTCTCCGGTGTCTATATAAGCCGGAGGGTTTTAGTCCGTAGGACAACCCCAACATACAACAATCATACCATAGGCTAGCTTCTAGGGTTTAGCCTCCTTGATCTCGTGGTAGATCCACTCTTGTAATGCCTATATCATCAATATTAATCAAGCAGGACGTAGGGTTTTACCTCCATCAAGAGGGTCCGAACCTGGGTAAAACATTGTGTCCCTCGTCTCCTATTACCATCCGCCTAGACGCACAGTTCGGGACGCCCTACCCGAGATCCGCCGGTTTTGACACAGACGTTGGTGCTTTCATTGAGAGTTCCTCTGTGTCATCGCTTTTAGGCCCGATGGCTCCTTTGATCATCAACAACGATGCGGTCCAGGGTGAGACTTTTCTCCCCGGACAGATCTTCGTCTTCGGCGGCTTCGCACTGCGGGCCAATTCGCTTGGCCACTTGGAGCAGATCGAAAGCTACACCCCTGGCCATCAGGTCAGATTTGGAAGTCTAAACTACACGGCTGACATCCGCCGGGACTTGATCTTCGATGATTTCGAGCCACAGCCAAGCGCGCCGCACTGTCTCGATGGGCATGATCTAGCTCTGCCGCCGTACAGTGTCCTGGAGGCCGCACGCGCATTGGTTCCGACCCTTAATTCAGAACCTACTGCCCGGTCGAGGATGAGTGGTTGGACGCCTCCTCGGGGGTTGCGAGCTCAAAGGCGATCAAGCCGAACGCCAGCCCCGCACCCCGCAAGGCCCGTGACCCCGAGGGGCCGGATCCCTCTTCGGACTCCGAGCCCTCCGCGCACCCGCCGATCGAATCCGATTGGGCGCCGGTCATGGAGTTCACCGCCGCGGACATCTTTCAGCGACATCCTGAAGTCGCTAAAGTCTCTCTCTATATCAGGAGAGCCCTGGTCGGACTACGGTCAGCAAGGTTGGGATACGGATGATGAAGAAATTCAAAGCCCACCCACCACCCACTTCGTAGCCACTGTCGACGACTTAACCGACATGCTCGACTTCGACTCCAAAGACATCGACGGTATGGACGATGATGCAGGAGACGACCAAGAACCAGCACCTGTAGGGCACTGGAAGGCCACCTTGTCATATGACATATATATGGTGGACACTCCAAATGATGGAGATGGCGATGGAACAGCAGAGGATGACGCATCCAAGAAATAGACCAAGCGCCAGCGTCAGCGGCGCCACTCTAAATCCCGCCAAAGCGAAAACGGTGACTCCGGCACGGGAGATAATACTTCTCCGGATAGCGCCGAAGAACACCCCATCCGGCAAGATTCGGCACAGGAGGATGGAGAAGCCAGCCCTCACAAGACAGCGGCAGACAGAGAGGTTGCGGATGATAATTATATGCCTCCCTCCGTAGACTAGGCAAGCCCTGACGACGATGAATTCGTCGTGCTAGCGGATCCCGCCGAACAAGAGCGTTTTAAATGCATGCTTATAGCCACGGCAAGCAGCCTCAAGAAAAAGCAGCAACAGCGCAGAGCTGATCAAGATTTGCTAGCTGACAGATGGACTCAAGTCCTTGCGGCCGAAGAGTATGAACTCGAACGCCCCTCCAAGAGTTAACCAAAGCGCAGGCTGCTACCCCGATTAGAGGAGGAAGCACCTACATCACCAACGCATGACATGGCCGACCGGCCACCTCGTGGCCGTGACAGAGAGGCCTCTCGACCCTCCACTCAAGCCGTGCCCCGGCGCCGCTCAAAACATTCTAAGGCACGGGAAAACGCGCCATACCTACGAGTGATACTGGAGGACAAGGCAAGACAAACAAGATCGATCTACGGATCGCGTGGGTGCCCTGCGACACGTGACGGGTATCGTCACTCCGGACATAATAAATCCGGCCGGGCCGAACACAGTAGACAATGCTCATTGGAGCTGCGTCGTGATATAGCCCAATACAGAGGCGCCGCACACCCACTATGCTTCACAGATGAAGTAATGGATCATAAAATCCCTGAGGGTTTCAAACCCGTGAACATCGAATCATACGATCGCACAACAGATCCGGCGGTATGGATCGAGGATTATCTCCTTCACATCCACATGCCCCGCGGCGATGATCTACACGCCATCAAATACCTCCCACTCAAACTTAAGGGACCAGCCCAGCATTGGCTTAACAGCTTGCCGGCAAATTCAATTGGTTCTTGGGAAGACCTGTAAGCCGCATTCCTCGACAATTTTCAGGGTACCTATGTGCGACCACCGGACGCTGATGACCTAAGCCACATAATTCAGCAGCGAGAGGAATCGGCCAGGCAATTCTGGACACGGTTCCTAGCAAAGAAAAACCAAATAGTCGACTGTCCGGACGCAGAGGCCCTAGCAGCCTTCAAGCATAACATCCGCGACGAGTGGCTTGCCCGGCACCTTGGACAGGAAAAGCCGAAATATATGGCAACCCTCACGACACTCATGACCCGGTTTTGCGCGGGAGAAGACAGCTGGCTAGCTCGCAGCAACAACTTAACCAAGAACCTTGGTAATTCGGATACCAAGGACAAAAGTGACAGGTCGCGCCGGAACAAGCAAAAACGCCGCGTTAACATCGATAGCAACGAGGATACGACAGTCAAAGCCGGATTACGAGGCTACAAATCCGGTCAGCGAAAAAAGCCATCCAAAAGAAATACTCACGGCCCGTCCAGTTTGGACCGAATACTCGACCGCTTGTGCCAGATACATGGCACCCCCGAAAAGCCAGCCAATCACACCAACAGGGATTGTTGGGTGTTCAAGCAGGCAGGCAAGTTAAATGCCTAAAATAGAGACAAGGGGCTGCGTAGCGACGACGAGGAGGAGCCCAGGCCGCCGAACAATAGTGGACAGAAGGGTTTTCCCCCACAAGTGCGGACGGTGAACATGATATACGCAACCCACATCCCCAAAAGGGAGCGGAAGCGTGCATTACGGGACGTATACGCGCTGGAGCCAGTCGCCCCAAAGTTCAACCCATGGTCCTCCTGCCCGATCACTTTTGATCGAAGGGACCACCCAACTAGCATCCGTCATGGCGGGTTCGCCGCATTGGTTCTAGACCCAATTATTGACGGATTTCATCTCACAAGAGTCCTTATGGACGGCGGCAGCAGCCTGAACCTGCTTTACTAGGATACAATGCAGAAAATGGGCATAGATCCCTCAAGGATTAAGCCCACCAAAACAACCTTTAAAGGCGTCATACCAGGTGTAGAGGCCAACTGTACAGGTTCAGTCACACTTGAAGTGGTCTTCGGATCTCCGGATAACTTCCGAAGCAAGGAGTTAATCTTTGACATAGTCCCGTTCCGCAGTGGCTATCAAGAACTGCTCGGACGAACCGCATTCGCAAAGTTCAATGCGGTACCGCACTATGCATACCTCAAGCTCAAGATGCCAGGCCCTGGAGGAGTAATCACGATCAACGGAAACACCGAACGTTCCCTCCGAACGGAGGAGCACACGGCAGCGCTCGTAGCAGAAGTACAAAGCAGCCTCTCCAGGCAATTCTCCAGTACGGCCTTCAAAAGGCCGGACACTGTCAAGCGCGCCCGGAGTAACCTACAGCAAGACCGCCTGGCACGTTCCGAGCTGGCATAGCAATGCGGCCCCAACCCCAGCCCTCGCAAAACAGCAAAACTAGTGCTTCGCGTACATAACTACGCTCTCGAAATACCATGGGCGCTGGCGAAGGGGCACCATCACGGCACGCCCAAAACACGGCTTAAACCGTACTAGGGGCTGCCGAATTCTTCTTTAATTTTCTCTTACTTTCAGGACTCCATACTTCGTACGACCTGTTCAGCAATTCAACTGCCGCACAAACGATGCAAGAACCAGGGAAGCAGACAAGCCATGCCGCATTATGGAACTCCCAGGTGGTCTCTATCACGAGCAGTATACCTGTTTTGCATACAGTTCGTAGCCTGTCCCTAAACCGTACATGTTAAATAGTCCATGTTTGCGTATCACACTATCTGTATCGTTCTGCTTTGATCGCAGCCTTTTTAAACATGCATAGTCTTTATCTATTTTTGCATTACCTTTCTTACAAATATATGTTCATTCATGACATGTTGCACCCATACACTGTGGTACGGCAAATACGCCAGGGGCTTCGGTAGCCCCCAACATGGTGTAAGAAGTCTGAACACTTTCACAAGTGCGGCACCCCGAACTTATAGCACTATATGCATCGGCTCCGAATCATGTCTTGGGTCAATAGTTGGGTTTGCCCGGCTCCTATGTTTTGGTACCTTACGTTCCGCTATATCGGCTAAGGTAGCACTAGGAGAACTACTGCGATTGTGCCCCAGTTGAGCTGGGCTGAGCACCTCAGTAGAGAAAGCTAAAACTGACTGTCATGGTGAAGCGAGAGACCAGTCGCTGTTCAAGAGGTTTTTCGAGTCCTTAAAGACTTATGCCGCTTAGAGCGAGGAACCGGCTTTGTCCGGCCAAGGCGTGGATAGCGCCCCGAACTCGGTCTTCCGAATACTAGGGGCTTCGCCGAAATTTAAAATTATAGAGTTCTATGGCTAAGTGAGAGTGTTCAAGCATTATAGTCCGATTGCCTTGTTCGTTGTGCTGACCGCCTCCCTCGAAGGATCCAAACATGGGGAAAAGAGCGCTCAGGTTTATCCCGAACACCCCAGCACTAGTGGCATGGGGGCAGAAGCCGACGACTGGCCATCTCTCAATTTTTGATAAATGGCCGCATAGAAAGTAATATTTTAAATTCAACGAGCATTGCTTAGCGCACATGAACAAGTTTTCAGCGCACAGGACAATACGAGCGAGTTCATTCAAAAATAACATCCTTGGTACATTCATCCGCCATAAGGCGGGCACCCTTCAGAACGTCCTTATAATAATTCTCGGGCTTGCGATGCTCTTTCCCCGGCAGTGGCCCATCCTTCACAAGCTTCTCACCGTCCAGCTTGCCCCAGTGCACCTTAGCGCGGGCAAGGGCCCTCCGGGCACCTTCGATGCAGACGGAGCGCTTGATGACCTCGAGCCTTGGACAGGATTCCACCAGCTGCCGCACCAATCCGAAGTAGCTCCCAGGCAGGGCCTCTCTAGGCCACAGCCGAACTGTGAGGCCTTTCATGGCCTGTTCGGCCGCCTTGTGGAGCTCGACCAGCTGCTTCAGCTGGTCGCTCAAGGGCACATGGTGTTCAGCCTCAGCATACTGAGACCAGAACACCTTCTCTGTCGAACTGCCCTCCTCGGCTCGGTAGAATGCGGTGGCATCAGATACGCTCCAGGGAAGATCTGCGAACGCTCCTGGAGAGCTTCGGATTCAGGTAAGTAACAAGTAGCTTACTTTTGTATGTTTGCTTTGCATAAATAATGCCTTACCCGCTGCTATCTTTTTCACCGCACCCAATTCCTGGAGGGCCTTCTGGGATTCGTCCTTGGCAGACTTGGCAGTCTCGATGGCCGCCGCGAGCTCAGACACTCGCGTCTTCGAGTCAAGATCCAAACTCTCATGATTTTTCATGAGAGCCTGAAGCTCTTGCCGCGCCTCGCCAACCTGCGCCTCAAATTTCTCCCGCTCGGTGCGCTCTGAGGCCGCTCTCTTCTCGGCCTCGGACAGCGCGTGATTGAGGGTCACCACCTCAGTTGTGGCCCCTGCAATAAGTAGCACAATCCTGTCATTTTTTGCAATTGCATCTTTTTACATATTTCTATAAGGTACCTCTTACCTTCTTTCTCCTCGAGTTGCCACTTGGCCAGGCCGAGCTCTCGCTCGGACCGCTCGAGACCCTGCTTCAGGGTGCCTACTCCATAGTCAGTTCGGCTTTTCTTTTCGAACGCCAAATAGAGCATCAGGGGCTACTGTCTATGCTGTAATATTTTTACATATTTTTACTTACCTCGAATCCTATTAGAAGGCTAGCACAAGCTTCAGTCAGTCCGCTCTTGGCGGACTGAACCTTCTGGAGCACCGTACTCATGATAGTACGGTGATCCTCATCGATGGAGGCGCCGTTAAGCACCTCCAGCAAATTGTCCGGCGCCTCCGGTTGGATGGGGGCCACCGGCTTAGTAGGCTTGCTCCTCTTAGAAGGAGGTCCCCTGCCGCACTCCGGAACCGTTGAGGATTCCGGTGCGGTGTCCGGCACAAAGCCGGACTTGGAGCCCTGAGGGGTCTTGTCCCCTTTACTCCCGGAGTCCGGGAGGTCGCTTCGTGTCTCCTCCAGGACCACCTCCTCTTGGCCCGGAGCTTGTCGCGACGCCACTTCGGCGTCATCCGCAATGCGGGGGGAGGCAGCGGGCGGAACTGAATTCACGTCCGATGAATCCAGGGAGCCGCTCGACGACTCATCGAGCCCGGCCTTGGGAATGCTATGAGTTACTCTGGTATCTGAATACTTACGATCCCGCCGGGCGCCTGGCCCTTTGCGCCACTCCTCTTCGCCCTCGTCGGCGTCGGTGGAGTAGTCCGGGGGAAGGGTCTTCCCCTTCTTGGACCCTTCGGCCTCCCCTGTTGGGGAGGCCTTCCTCTTCTTTCCTCCCCCCGCTGGAGGGGGATAGGTTTCTTCTTCCTCCTCCTCGTCTTCGCGGGAGGAGAGCGTCTCGGAGTCGTCGGACGATGAGTCCGACACCACCGTACACCGCGAACTCTTGCGAGTCCCCGTGGCCTTCTTCTTGGCCTTCTTCTCCGGCACCACATAAGGTGCCGGAGCCAGGAGCTTCGATAAACGAGCATCTGCTGGGTGTTCGGGCAAAGGAGCCGGACAGTTGACCTATCCGGACTTCGCGTGCCACTCCTGTCAAAGGTAAGGGAGTTTAGATCCCGCATAGAGTCGAACTATGAGAAACAAATGTCCTGTAAAAGGAAAAGATAACTCACCACACTAGCTGGACGCTGCGTGCTGAATCCGCGATCCTCGGATGCGGATGCGGGAGCCTCGGCGCCCTTGAATAGCACCTTCCAGGCATCTTCGTACGTCGTGTCGAAGAGCCTATTCAAGGTTTGGTGCTGCGTCGGATCGAACTCCCACAGATTGAAGGCCCATTGTTGACACTGGAGGATCTGGCGGACGAGCATAACCTGGACTATATTGACAAGCTTCAGCTGCTTGTTCACTAGGGACTGGATGCATGTTTGCAGTCCGGTCACCTCTCCCTCGTTGCCCCATGACAGGCCCGTCTCTTTCCAGGACGTGAGCCGCATAGGGTGTCCGGACCGGAACTCGGGGGCTGCGACCCAATCAAGGTCGCGCGGCTCAGTGATGTAAAACCACCCCGATTGCCAGCCCTTCAGGGTCTCCACAAAGGATCCCTCGAGCCAAAGGACGTTGGCCATCTTGCCCGCCATGGCGCCTCCGCACTCCACCTGGCTGTCGCGCACCACCTTCGGCTTGACGTTGAAAGTCTTGAGCCAAAGGCCGAAATGGGGGTGGATGCGGAGGAAGGCCTCACACACGACGATAAACGCCGATATGTTGAGGACGAAGTTCGGGGCCAGATCATGGAAATCCAGGCCATAGTAGAACATGATCCCCCGGACGAATGGGTGAAGAGGGAAACCCAGTCCGTGGAGGAAGTGGGGAAGGAATACAACCCTCTCATGGGGCCTTGGGGTGGGGAGGAGCTGCCCCTTTTCAGGAAGCCGGTGTGCGATGTTGTTGGACAAGTATCTGGCCTTCCTTAGCTTTTTGACATGGCCCTCCGTGACAGAGGAGATCATCCACTTTCCTCCCGCTCCGGACATTGCTGGAGAAGGTTGAGGTGGGAAGTGCGGGCTTGGGCGCTGGAGCTCGGGTGCGCAGAAGATGGATAGGCAGAGGAGGAACAAGGCGTAGGTAAAATGGTGGACCCTTATCCACTTATATGGGCGGATGCGGCTATGCGTCCCCACTAGCCTGGTAAAACTCGCTTATCTCCCAAGCGCCGTGATAAAAGGCGCGGTTGGGTTACCCACGTTCGTATTTATGAGAATCCCGTAAATGGGGGACACGATCTCCGCTTTGACAAGACGTGCCAAGGAAACCGCCTAACAAAACACGCTGAGGTGGGGAAGTAAAAACGATTCGAATAAATGCTCGGCCGTAGTATGATGTCACGCTACGGAATACGTCAGCAGATTAGATTTTTGTTAATATTATTCTCTCTATGGCAATATGTGTAAACTTATTTTGAAGAGTCGGACACTACCCTTAGTGTTTACAAACTTTTATGAAGAACTTGGAGGAGGAACCCGCCTTGCAATGCCGAAGACAATCTGCGCGCCGGACTCGTCGTCATTGAAGCCTGGTTCAGGGGCTACTGAGGGTGTCCTGGATTAGGGGGTGTCCGGGTAGCCGGACTATACCTTCAGCCGGACTCCTGGACTATGAAGATATAAGATTGAAGACTTCGTCCCGTGTCCGGATGGGACTTTCCTTGGCGTGGAAGGCAAGCTTGGCGATGTGGATATTCAGATCTCCTACCATTGTAACCGACTTTGTGTAACCCTAACCCTCTCGGGTGTCTATATAAACCGGAGGTTTTTAGTCCGTACGACAACCCCAACATACAACAACCATACCATAGGCTAGCTTCTAGGGTTTAGCCTCCTTGATCTCATGGTAGATCTACTCTTGTACTACCTATATCATCAATATTAATCAAGCAGGACATAGGGTTTTACCTCCATCAAGAGGGCCCGAACCTGGGTAAAACATTGTGTCCCTCGTCTCCTGTTACCATCCGCCTAGACGCGCAGTTCGGGACCCCCTACCCGAGATCCGCCGGTTTTGACACCGACAGAAGGGCTGGTGCCCTCCCTTGATCGGCCTTCAATGCTGACCCTGGCAGGAGCCATGGTTCATCCATCGTACAGTGAACTGAAGAAACCTCCGCACACATTTCATCATGCATGGCAGTGGACTATACTAGATATAGACCACATCCACTACGCTGCAATGGATGGATACCTTTGTTTCAATATCTACGAGGGTTGGATGAAGAGCAAGAGACAAGTGTGCGGTTCAAGCAAAGAAGTATCGCCCAAGAGGAAGAGGGACAAGGACGAAGTCGAGGACATGGACGAGGACTCCGAGTAAGGTGTCAGTGTCGTTGCTGATGGTGGTTCTAATGCAGTGTCTACCGGATTACTTGCTTAGTTTAATTTCCGGTGTGCTTAGTTTTATTTGAGGGGTGTGCTGTGCTGAGCCCCCCAAGCAGAACTATCTTATGTTTCTTCTCGTTATATTTCGTCCATTTCATCTTTTAGTTGGTATAGTACTACCACTCGTGTCTTGACATTCTATACGTACAATATATATGGCCGCCAGCAGTTTAGTTGTCAAAGAATTTAAGGGTGCTTAGTTTTGTCAAAGAATTCCAGGGTGCTTAGTTTTATTTGAGGGGTGTTTTGTGCTGGACACCATTAACTTATCATTGTGAGAATCGGCTTATTTTTTCATGTAACATGGTCAACGGGTTTGACGTGAAAATAACAATGTCTAATGGCATTTCTGAGCAAACATCTAACTTAATGATGGCATTTTTTTAGATATCTAATTGCATTTTTCAGCAGGCATCTCATGGATCGATGGCATTTTTGAGTAGTTGTAACTTCTAATGGCAAAACTGAGTACTGATACAGAACTAGTGGCATAAATAATAAGAACCCAATAATTAAATAGGTATGCTAATTTCTTTATTTCTTTATACCTTTGTGTGCGAAACAATATACGCTGCCTCCCCCCAGATTTTCTTTACACAGGCAATATAGAACTATATGAGTGCCCTATTAAATTTTGGAATTATTCCGGGTTCGTTTGGCCTTTTTTTATACATTAATTGAGTTTCTGGTCATTTAATGTGCATAATTCAAATTTGAACTACAAGAACATGCTCCCGTGCACCAAAGTTGACTGAAAAATCACATGTGTGCCCTCGGGTGAATTTCTAGGTCCCATGCAAGAAATGGGAGTGAAATTCAAACATCTGGCTTCGTGGTTCGGCTGAGAACATTGAGAAGCTTGGTTTTAAAATTATTGTAAATCCAAAACATGCCTGAAAATCATGAAACTTGGCATGGTGTCATGTCATGGTACTATCATGTTGTGGTAAAAAAATTGCAGAATAGGAACAAGTTTTGGTATAAGTTTCTTGCAAACCGGAGCTTCTCTCAAGAAGGCTCGTGGTTCTGAGAGGGAACATGTTACCTTTGTGTGCATAATTCAATTTTTAAATACAAGCACATGCTCCAGTGCACCAAAGCTGGTTGAAAAATCACATGTGTGTCCTCGGGTAAATTTCAAGGTCCCATGCCAGAAATGGGAATGAAATTCAAACATCTGGGCGTCATGGCTCAGCTGGAAACATTGAGAAACTTGGTTTTTTAATTCCTGTAAATCCAAAACACACATGAAAATCATGAAACTTGGCTTGGTTTCATGACATGGCACCAACATGCTATGGTAATTTTGCTGTCCGATTTGCGAAGGCGCACACATTAACAATCAACAAAGTCATTTTGGAACAAGTGTTGTCATGTTACAAACGGAAACACAAGTATTATTGAAACCGTGGGCATTCTATTTACCATTTACGTGCCGCCACGCGTCCCCTGTTTTTATTAGCTAGGAGGCGCTGAGGGAGTCCTGGATTAGGGGGTGTTCGGATAGCCGAACTATACCTTCAGCCGGACTCCAGGACTATGAAGATACAAAGTTGAAGACTTCGTCCCGTGTCCGGAAGGATCTTTACTTGGCGTGGAAGGCAAGCTAGGTGTGCGGATATTCAAGATCTCCTACCATTGTAACCGACTCTGTGTAACCCTAACCCTATCCGGTGTCTATATAAACCGGAGGGTTGTAGTCCATAGGACAACCATACAACCATCATCATACACAATCATACCGTAGGCTAGCTTCTAGGGTTTAGCCTCCTTGATCTCGTGGTAGATCCACTCTTGTACTACCCATATCATCAATCTTAATCTAGCAGGAGTAGGGTTTTACCTCCATAGAGAGGGCCCAAACCTGGGTAAAATAAAGTGTCCCTTGTCTCCTGTTACCATCCGACCTTGACGCACAGTTCGGGACCCCCTACCCGAGATCCGCCGGTTTTGACACCGACATTGGTGCTTTCATTGAGAGTTCCTCTGTGTCGTCGCTTTTAGGCCCGATGGCTCCTTTGATCATCAACAACGATGAGGTCCAGGGTGAGACTTTCCTCCCCGGACAGATCTTCATCTTCGGCGGCTTCGCTCTGCGGGCCAATTCGCTTGGTCATCTGGAGCAGATCGAAAGCTACGCCCCTGGCCATCAAGTCAGGTTTGGAAGCTTAAACTACATGGCGGATATCCACAGAGACTTGATCTTCGACGGATTTGAGCCACAGCCAAGTGCGCCGCACTGTTTCGAGGGGCATGATATAGCTCTGCCTCTGAATAGTACCCTGGAGGCCGCACAGGCTCCGGCCCTGATCCTCGACTCGGAGCCTGCTGCGTACTTTGAGGATGAACGGTTGGACGTCACTTCGGGCGCTGCGATCTCAAAGGCGGTCGAGCCGAACGCCAGCCCCGTACTCCGCACGGCCCAGGACTCCAAGGAGCCAGACTCTTCTCCGAACTCCAAGCCTTCCGTGCCCCTGCCGATCGAATCTGATTGGGCGCCTGTAATGGAGTTCACCGCCGTGGACATCTTTCAGTGCTCACCTCTCGGTGATATCCTGAATTCTCTAGAGTCTCTCTCTTTATCAGGAGAGCCCAGGCCGGACTATGGCCTGCGAGGTTGGGATTCGGACGACGAAGAAATTCAAAGCCCACCCACCACCCACTTAATAGCCACTGTCGACGATTTAACCGACATGCTTGACTTCGGCTCCGAAGACTTCGACGGTATGGATGACGAAGGAGGAGACGAACAAGAACCAGCACCTGTAGGGCGCTGGACCGCCACCTCATCATATGACATATACATGGTGGATGCTCCAAAGGATGGAGATGGCGATGGAACTGTGGAGGACGGCACCTCGAAAAAGCCGGTAAAACGCCGGCGCCAATGGCGCCGCTCTAAATCCCGCCACAGCAGAAACGGTGATTCCGGCACGGGAGATAATACTACCCCGGACAGCGCCGAAGAACACCAAAACCAGCAAGATTCGGCGCAGGAAGATGAAAAAGCCAGCCCTCAAGAGAGAGCTGCAGAGCAAGAGGTTGAGGATGATAACTACATGCCTCCCTCCGAAGACGAGGCAAGCCTCGGCGACGATGAATTCGTCGTACCAGCAGACCTCGTCGAACAAGAGCGCTTTCAACACAGGCTTCTAGCCACGGCGAACAGCCTAAAGAAAAAGCAGCAACAGCTTAGAGCTGATCAAGATTTGCTAGCTGACAGGTGGACTGAAGTCCTTGCGGCCGAAGAGTACGAACTCGAGCGCCCCTCCAAAAATTATCCTAAGCGCAGGCCGCTACCCCAATCAGAGGAGAAAGCTCATGACATGGCAGACCGGCCACCTCGCGGCCGCGATAGAGAGGCCTGCCGAACCTTCAAACAAGCCATGCCCCGGTGCCGCTCAACTAAGGCACGGGAAAACGAGCCAGACCTGCGAAACGTCCTGGAGGATAAAGCAAGGCAAACAAGATCAATCTACGGATCGCGTGGACGCCCGATGACACGTGATGATTTTCACTCCGGACACAGTAAATCCGGCCGGGCCGAACACAACAGGCACAGCTCTTCCGAACTGCATCGTGACATAGCCTAGTACAGGGGCGCCGCACACCCACTATGCTTCACAGACGAAGAAATGGATCATAGAATCCCAGAGGGTTTCAAACCCGTCAATATCGAGTCATACGATGGTACGACAGATCCGGCAGTATGGATTGAGGACTATCTCCTTCACATCCACATGGCACATGGCGATGATTTGCACGCCATCAAATATTTTCCCCTTAAACTCAAGGGACCAGGCCGGCACTGGCTGAATAGCCTCCCAGCAGACTCAATCGGGTCTTGGGAGGACCTGGAGGCCGCATTCCTCGACAACTTCCAGGGGACCTATGTGCGGCCACCAGACGCCGACGACCTAAGCCAAATAATCCAGCAGCAAGAAGAATCGGCCAGGCAATTCTGGACACGATTCCTAACAAAGAAAAATCAGATAGTCGATTGTCCGGATGCAGAGGCCCTAGCAGCCTTCAAACATAACATCCGCGACGAATGGCTTGCCCGGCACCTGGGACAGGAAAAGCCGAAATCCACGGTAGCCCTCACGACACTCATGACCCGCTTTTGCGCGGGCGAAGATAGCTGGCTAGCCCGTAGCAACAACTTATCAAAGAAGCACGGTAATTCGGATATCAAGGATAAAAGTGGCAGATCACGTCGGAATAAGCAAAAGCGCCACATTAGCAGCGACAGCAATGAGGATACGACAGTAAATGCTGGATTCAGAGGCCATAAATCCGGTCAGCGAAAAAAGCCATTGAAAAAGAATACCCAGGGCCCGTCCAGTTTGGACCGGATACTCGATCGCTCATGCCAGATTCACGGCACCCCCGAAAGGCCAGCCAATCACACCAACAGAGATTGTTGGGTGCTCAAGCAGGCAGGCAAGTTAAGAGCCGAACACAAAGACAAGGGGCTGAACAGCGACGACGAGGAGGAGCCCAGGCCGTCGAACCACAGTGGACAGAAAGGGTTTCCCCCACAAGAGTGGACGGTGAACATGATATACGCGACACACCTTCCCAAGCGGGAGAGGAAGCGTGCGCTACGGGACGTATACGCGATGGAGCCAGTCCCCCCCAAAGTTCAACCCATGATCCTCTTGCCCGATCACTTTTGATCAAAGGGACCACGCCACTAGCATTCGTCACGGCGGTTTCGCCGCATTGGATCTTGACCCAATCGTGGACGGATTTCATCTTACAAGAGTCCTCATGGACGGCGGCAGAAGCCTGAACCTACTTTATCAGGATACAGTGCGGAAAATGGGCATAGATCCATCAAGGATCAAGCCCACAAGGACGACCTTTAAAGGCGTCATCCCAGGTGTAGAGGCCAATTGCACAGGCTCAGTAACACTGGATGTGGTCTTCGGATCTCCGGATAACTTCCGAAGCGAAGAGTTAATCTTTGATATAGTCCCGTTCCGCAGTGGCTATCATGCCCTGCTTGGACGAACCGCATTCGCTAAATTCAATGCGGTGCCGCACTACGCATATCTCAAGCTCAAGATGCCAGGCCCTCAAGGAGTAATCATGGTCAGTGGAAACACCGAACGCTCCATCTGTACGGAGGAGCACACGGCGGCTCTCGCGGCGGAAGTACAAAGCAACCTCTTAAGGCAACACTCCAGTCCGGCCATTAAAAAACCGGACAATGCAAAGCGCGCCCGGAGTAACCTGCAACAAGACCGTTTGGCACGTTCGGAGCAAGCGTAGCAATACGGCCCCAACCCCAGCCATCGCACCATAGCAGATCAAGTACCTCGAGTACACAATTACGCCCTTAAAATTCCATGGGCACAGGGGGAGGGGCACATTAACGGCATGCCTACAACACGGCGTCAAACGTACTAGGGGCTGCCGGATTTTTACTTTTTTACTTTCAGGACTCCATACTCTGGATACCTGTTCGGCAGTGTTGTCGCACAGACGATGCAAGACCCAGGAAAAGAGGAAAAGCTACGCCGCACTCCGGAATTCTCAGGTGGTCTCTATTTCGAGCGATATATCTGTTTCTAAACTTCGCGGCCTGTGCCTGGTCAGGACATGTTAAATAGTCTAATATCTTTTTTGCTTATCGCACTACTTGTATCGTTCGGCTTTGATAAATAGCCTCTTTATAAACAATGCATAGCTTTTTGTCTATCTTTTGCATTATCCTCTTTATATATATATATATATATATATATGTTTATTAAATAACATGATCGCACCCGTACACCATGGTACGGCAAACCACGCCAGGGGCTTCATTACCCTTTTATCTGGTTATGAAAAGTCCGTTCACTTTCACAAGTGCGGCACCCTGAACTTATAGCACTATATGCATCGGCTCCGAGTCATGATTTTGGTCACATGTTGGGTTTGCCCGGCTCCTATGTTTTGGTGCCTTACGTTCCGCTATATCGGCTAAGGTAGCACTAGGAGAACCACTGCGATTGTGCCCCAGTTCAGGTGGATTGAGCAACTCAGTGGAGAAAGCTAAAGCAGACTGTCATGATAAGGCGTGAGACCGGTCGCTATTCGAGAGGTTTTCGAGTCCTTAAAGGCTTATGCCGCTTCGAGCGGGGAGCTGGTTATGTCCGGCCAAAGGCGTGGATAGCGCCCCGAATTCGGCCTTCCGAACTAGGGGCTTCGCCGAAATTCAAAATTATAACGTTCTATGGCTAAGTGAGAGTGTTCAAGCATTATAGTCCGATTGCCTGGTTCGCTGTGCTGAGCGCCTCCCTCGAAGGACCCAACTATGGGAACAAGAGCCCTCGGGTTTATCCCGAACACCCCAACACTAGTGGCATGGGGCCAGAAGCCGACGAATGGCCATCTCTCAGTTTTTGATAAACGGCCGCACAGAAAACAATATTTGAAATTCAATAAGCATTGCTTAGCGCATATGAACAAGTTTTCAGCGCACAGGATACAAACGAGCGAGTTCATTCAAATATTACATCTTTAGTACATTCATCCGCGACAAGGCGGGATCCGGCAAGAACTTCCTTGTAGTAGTTCTCGGGCTTGCGATGCTCTTTCCCCTGCGGCGGCCCGTCCTTCACCAGCTTCTCTCCGTCCAGCTTGCCCAAGTGTACCCTTACACGGGCAAGGGCCCTTCGGGCACCTTCAATGTAGACGGAGCGCTTGATGACCTCAAGCCGTGGACAGGCCTCCACCAGCCGCCGCACTAGCCCGAAATAGCTCCCAGGCAGGGCCTCTCCAGGCCACAGCCGAACTAGTAAGCCCTTCATGGCCTGTTCGGCCGCCTTGTGGAGCTCGGCCAGCTGTTTCATCTGATCGCTCAAGGGCACAGGGTGTTCGGTCTCAGAATACTGAGACCAGAACACACTCTCCGTCGAGCTGCCCTCTTCAGCTCGGTAGAACGCGGCGGCGTCGGATGCGTTGCAGGGAAGATCGAAGAACGCCCCTGGAAAACTCCGGATTCGGGTAAGTAATAGGTAATTTACTTTTATATTCCTACTTTGCATTGAGAATGCCTTACCCGCTGCTATCTTTTTCACATCCTCCAACTCTTGGAGGGCCTTCTGGGCTTCGGCCTTGGCACTCTTGGCGGTCTCAATGGCCGAGGCGAGCTCAGATGCTTGCGTTTTCGCCTCAAGCTCCAAACCCTAATGTTTTTTCATGAGAGCTTGCAGCTCTTGCTGCACCTCGCTGGCTTGGACCCCAAGCCTTTCTCGCTCGGCGCGCTCCTCGGCCGTTTTCTTCTCGGCCTCAGCCAGCGCCTGCTTCAGGGTTGTCACCTCGGCTGTGGCCCTACAATAAGCAGTACAATCCTGTTATTTCTTTTTGCAATCAAGCCTCTCTATAGGCACCTTTTTTTTCCTTTTTAGGGTATTTCTTACCTTCTTTCTCCTCGAGCTGCCGTTTGGCAAGGCCGAGCTCTTGCTCGGTCCGCCCGAGGTCCTTTTTAAGGACATCCACCTGCGCAGTCAGTGCGGCGGTGGACAGCAGCGAAGCCTGCATACGCATATTTGACTTTTTTGTTAGACTCCTGCGATAATTACTAGATCCTCTATCCGGCTTTTCTTTCCGAACACCGAACAGAGCATCAGGGGCTACTGTCTATGCGGTAAATAAATTGACATATTTTTACTTACCTTGAAGCCTGTTAGAAGGCTAGCGCAAGCTTCATTCAGTTCGCTCTTGGCGGACTGAACCCTTTGGATCACCGTACTCATAACAGTACGGTGCTCCTCATCGATGGCGGCGCCCTTAAGCACCTCCAACAGATTGTTCGGTGCCTCCAGTTGGACGGAGGCCGCCGGCTCAGATGGCTTACTCCTCTTGGAAGGAGTTTGCCCACCGCGGACCGGGACTGTCGAGTCCGGCGCGGTGTCCGGCACAAAGCCGGACTTGGAGCCCTGGGGGGTTTCGTCCCCTTTACTCCTGGGGTCCGGAGGATTGCCTTGTGGATCCTCCAGGACCATCTCCTCCTGCCCCGAAGCTTGGAGGGGCGCCACTTCGGTGTCGTCCGCCCTGCAGGGGGAGAGCGCGGGCGGAACAGAGTTCACGTCCGACGAATCCAGGGAGCCGCTCGACGAATCGTCGAGTTCGGCCCGGGGCGGGCTGCATAAAGCACGGGCGATATTAGGGAAAGCCGCGCATTAAATGATTATCATGAGTCACTCTGGTATGAAAACACTTATGATTTCGCCGGACGCTTGGTTCTGTACGGCAGCTCCTCTCCGCCCTCTTCGGCATCGAGGGAGTAGTCCGGCGGAGGGGTCTTCCTTTTCCTTGACCCCTTGGCCTCCCTCGTTGAGGCGGCCTTCTTCTTCTTTGCTCCCCTCGCTGGAGGGGGAGAGCTTCCTTGTTCCTCCTCCTTGTTTTCACGAGAGGAGGGCGTTGCGGACTCGTCAGATGACGAGTCCGACACCACCATGTTGCGGGAACTTTTTCGAGTCCCGGTGGTTTTCTTCTTCTTGGCCTTCCTCTCCGGCACCACGTAAGGTGCCGAAGCCATTAGCTTCACCAAGAGAGCTGGGGCCGGGTCTTCGGGCAGAGGAGCCGGACAGTTAATTGGTCCGGATACCTCCTGCCAAGCCTGTCAAAGGTAAAGGGAGTTTAGATCCCGCATAGAGTTAATCTATGCAGAAGAGCTTAACGAACCTGTCAAAGGTATAGATAGCTTACCTCGCCAGCGTTGCGCCGCGAGCTGTATCCGCGATCCTCGGAGGCGGATGTGGGGGACTCGGCGCCTTTGGTCAGGACCTTCCAGACGTCTTCATACGTCATGTCGAATAGCCTACTGAGGGTTTGGTGCTGCGTCGGGTCGAATTCCCACAAAGTACAATCCCGTTCTTGGCACGGGAGGATCAGGCGAACGAGCATGACCTGGACTATATTGGCAAGCCGGATTGGCTTGTCCACCAGGGACTGGATGCATGTTTGCAAACCAGTCACTTCCTCCTCGTTGCCCCACGACAGGCCTGTCTCTTTCCAGGACATGAGCCGCGTGGGGGGTCCGGATCTGAACTCAGGGGCCGCGACCCATTTCGGATCGCGGGGCTCGGTGATGTAAAACCACCCAGCCTGCCACCCCTTTAGGGACTCCACGAGGGAGCCATCGAACCAGAGGGCGTTTGCTATCTTGCCAACCATAGCGCCTCCGCACTCCGCCTGGGTGTCGGACACCACCTTGGGCTTGACGTTGAAGGTCTTGAGCCAGAGGCCGAAGTGGGGGCGGACGCGGAGAAAAGCCTCACACACGACGATAAACGGCGAGATGTTTAGAACAAAGTTCGGGGCCAGATCGTGGAAATCCATGCCGTAGTAGAACATGAGCCCCCGGACAAATGGGTGAAGTGGAAAGCCCAGTCCGCGGAGGAAGTGGGGAAGAAAAACTACCCTTTCATGGGGCCTTGGGGTAGGAAGAAGCTGCCCTGTATCAGGAAGCCGGTGCGGGATGTCCTTGGACAAGTATCCGGCTTTCCTTAGCTTTTTGATTTGAGCCTCCGTCACGGAGGAAACCATCCACTTGCCTCTCGCTCCGGACATTGTTGGAGAAGGTTGAGGAAGGAAGAGCGGACTTGGGCGCTGGAGCTTGAGTGCGCGAGAGATGGATGGGCAAAGGAGGAAGAAGGCGTAGGTAAAAAAGGCGGATTCTTATCCCCTTATATAGGCGGATGCGGTTATGCGTCCCCACCTACCTAATAAAACTCACTTGCCTTTCGAGCGCCGTGGTAAATGGCGCGGTTGGGTTACCCACGTCTGTATTAATGAGAATCCCGCTAAAGGGGGGCACATGATCTCTGCTTTGACAAGACGTGCCAAGGAAACCGCCTCGCTAAACGAGTTGAGGTGGAACAATGAAAATAATTTATGTAGAAGGCTTGGCCGCAGTATTATGACGCACTGCGGGATACGTCAGCAGATTTGATTTGTGTTAATATTATTCTCTGTATGGCAATATGTGGAAACTTATTTTGCAGAGCCGGACACTATACTTGGTGTTTACAATCTTTTTGAAGAACTTGGAGGAGGAACCCGCCTTGCAATGCCGAAGACAATCTGCACGCCGGACTCGTCGTCATTGAAGCCTGGTTCAGGGGCTACTAAGGGACTCCTGGATTAGGGGGTGTTCGGATAGCCGAACTATACGTTCAGCCGGACTCCAGGACTATGAAGATACAAAGTTGAAGACTTCGTCCCGTGTCCGGAAGGATCTTTTCTTGGCGTGGAAGGCAAGCTAGGCGTGCGGATATTCGAGATCTCCTACCATTTTAACCGACTCTGTGTAACCCTAACCCTATCCGGTGTCTATATAAACCGGAGGGTTGTAGTCCGTAGGACAACCATACAACCATCATCATACACAATCATACCGTAGGCTAGCTTCTAGGGTTTAGCCTCCTTGATCTCGTGGTAGATCCACTCTTGTACTACCCATATCATCAATATTAATCTAGCAAGAGTAGGGTTTTACCTCCATCGAGAGGGCCCGAACCTGGGTAAAATAAAGTGTCCCTTGTCTCCTGTTACCATCCGACCTTGACGCACAGTTCGGGACCCCCTACCCGAGATCCGCCGGTTTTGACACCGACACTACTCATCTCCTTTTTGAGCATTGTTCTATTCATGCCTCGCAGAGAAGGTGACACGTGCGGCGAAACACCCGAAGCAAAATAAGAAACACAGGAGCAAAAGAAGAAGGAGGATTATCACCCCCAAAAAAGAAGGAAGACGCACACACAAGTCTGGGGCGCTGCTCTCACTACATGAAGGGTTGCTGGCCGCGGAGTCGTAACTGCTTCTTCATCGCCTCCATGACCTCCATCTCCTTGCGCGTCTCCTCCGCCATCTTCATCATTGTGTCCATGACGCGAGATTTCTCGACGCGAGCCTTCATCATCTGTTCCACAGCCGCATTACATACCTTGACAACAGCCTGGTGCTCGATGCGGAGCTTCGCCAACTCCTCCTTCTGTTCCATGACGAGGCCCTGCAACATCTTCATCGAGGAACTACTATTCTCATGCAGATTCTTCTAGCCGGCGTTCTCCTCCTTCAGCAGGCCGAGCTCGTGGCAGAGCTTTGCCTTGTCCTCCTGAAGTTGCAGGATTTCACCGGTCGCCTTCTTCTCCGAGGCAATGCTCTTCTTCAGCAGCATCACCAAACTAGCGGTCAACTCCCCCTGCTCATTGAGCTCAGCGGGCATGTCGTCGAGGCTCTCCTTCATCAGCTCCACCAAGCCGTGGATGAACTCCTTCTGCTTATTGAGGTGCTTATTGAGCTGATCGGGCATGCCGTCGAGGGATAACGACTCCAGCGCCGCCAGCTCAGCATGTCCGCCTCCACGTCTAGGGCGCTCCTTGGGGCCACCGCCTGCCCGTGAGAGATCTTTCGAAGTCTCTGCGTGGCGGTGAGCCCTCTCTTTTTTTCCGCGGCCTTGGTTGTCGCTCCCTTGTTACGAGTAGTTCTCGACCTAGAGCTTTGCACATCAGCCATGGCAAGGACGGACGAAGAAGGAGGACTTATGAGGAGGAAGGTAGAGTCATTTTTGGTTAGGTAGTTCCCCTTTTTATAACCTAAGTACTAGCACTAGTACTAAAACCTACATATTGGGAACACGTTCATGTTTGGTACGTACTGGTAGGTGTGAGCAGGCCTGCACTTAATTGTAGCACTAGTACTTTCGAATGTGATGGGAACAAGGTAATGATTAATTGATGGTTTTTGGTTTCGAGGCTCGAAACGGCTCCCGATGAGTTTAGTGGAACATAAATTTCAAGTAGACTACACTGCTCAGATGCGTAAATATTATGTTGCTGTCAAAAATTGGCACAAAATACGAAGGAGACCAATGGAAGTACTACTAGCAACCCATGATTTGACTACTCGCATGGGCGCAGTGGAGTAGTAATGTCTTTCTTCCGCCCTCACGTCCACTCAATTTGCATGCGTTGTATTAATTGACCATCAATGAAGTGAAGGACTTTACACGCGTAAAATTATCACATGGGGTGGATCTTGGTACAAAATTGCGTCTGCCCATGTACCCGCATGTGCGTACGAGGGAATGAGTGCGTGCGTGCACAGCTTTGCTTCGTGCATGTACCACCAGTGCGGCTCAGGGAGGATGAGTACATTCTTCTGGAACCAGCAGTACGTCATTGTGATCAATCCACACAAGGATGTCACGACAACGCCTCCACATGTGCCACGTGGCTTCATGAACTGTAAGAGAGACACTTTGTAGCATGCCATTGTGTTTTGCACATACTCGAAGTACTAGTAAGGTACACGTGCATTGCACACGTCAGATTTTGCAACCAAATTATGAATAAATACCACACTGTAGCATGTAATGTCTGATTCATATATGCCTGGTGTAGACCTTCGTTTAATTCTTATAGTTCATCTCATTCAAAATCAATTAGTTTTTATAAAAAACCTAGGGCCTCTTTGATACGTAGGATCTCCAAAATGCGGAAATAGGAAGAACATGAGATTAGAGTGGAATGTCATCTTGAATCCTACAGGATGATACGAGTGTTTGATTGAGCATAGAAAAAACACAGAATTCTTTCAAAGAAGTTTGAGTGGATGGGATGTTTCCTATGAAATCTAGTGCAAATGAATCATATGGAAAAATTCCTATGGTTTACAATCCTACGAATCAAACAACCAAGATAGGAAAAATTCCTAAGGATTAGAATCCTCCAAAACTCCTTCGAGAATACTTTGAATCAAAGAGCCCTTAATCTATTTTATGATTCATGGAATTGTGCGTTGTAAAGCATAAAGTAAAAAATAATAATGGCAATTCAACTAGAAAAAAAGTTTGGGCAGTTATGATATGGAAGATTCTAGAACAAAGGAGAACCACTGTTGTTTTGAGATTTGTGCATTATGCTTAAGTTCAACCATGGAGTCTGCTAGATTGTACATGTGGCAAAACCCGGTGGGGGGCTAGAAGATGGTGCGAGGGGCCGAGTGGAGGGAGACTATGAAGGAGTGCACAACTGCGAGATCGATATTTAGAGAGAGGGGGCGAGAGCGTGAGCTGTTGCACGCAGTGTCGGAGCCATGAAAAATGTCCCATGACCTAGGGGGCCAAGCATTGCTAATCCTTTACGAGGAGGGCCAATTCATCAACTTAAACCATTTTTACCAGCAATTGTCTAATGATCACATTCATATTAGCCTCGATATATAGTGATGTTAGGGGGGCAGGGCCCTTGCTGACCCCTATCTTCGCCATTGAGCGCGCGTCTGTGAGATGAAGTGGAAGGCATGGATGATGAGGGGGGGGTGTTGTATATATAATTAATGTGGGTGTATTAGCTATATATGTAATCATATATAGAGAGGTATAGATTGATCGATGTGGACGTGGGAAAGAGCGTGAGACCTCACTAGATATATAGATTGATCGGTTTATGTGGAAAACTATGAAAGACCTAGCTATACACACACACACACATAGAGGAACATCGATCGTTGCGCATGCACGTGAGAGATAAAGAATGTCTGATATGATGGAGAGGGGGATGTGTGTGTGTGCCCTCATGGGAGACCGACCTGAAGAAAAAGATTGCATGTGTGCGATGGATAATGCCGACTGGTAGTGTGTGTGCATGCATGCACGAGAGAAAGTTAGTGGTACAATTATAAAGAGAAGACCAATGTGTGGGTGTAAAAGACTAGGTGAGGTCATAATCAATGTAAAGTTGAATTCAAATATTTGAATAAGAGATCATGATGTTTGAAACCCATGGATGCATGAATTTAATGGAGATCTGCGCGGTGTGGTTTGGAAACGAGCATATTGTAATGTATACACATTGAACAAGGTCAAACTGGTTTGAATTTGAGATACCGATGGCAGACATCGTTTGGCCACATTGCATCCGTGCATGGACACACTATTCTAATTGGAGATGATGGGTGGCTTTCGCATCACATATCTATATCTATACCCCTATATATATATATTATATTATATATTTTTTATATAGTGTGAGGATAACTTTGACTTTGAAAGATGGTCGTTGGATGAGGCCAATCCGATGGTGCAGAGCTGGCAAATTTGAGCACTACTGGTCGTTGGATATCATCTAGATTCCACCAGATTTTGCCACATGTACAATCTAGAAGACTCTATGGTTGAACTTAAGCATAATGCACAAACCTCAAAACACAAGCACTTCTTCTTTGTTCTAGAATCTTCTGTATCATAATTGCCCAAATATTTTTCTACATGATTTCTTTTTACTTTATGCCTTACAACGCACAATTCCATGAATCTTAAAATAGATTAGCTTTCTTATAAAAACTAGATGATTTTGAATGAAATGAACTATAAGAATTAAACGAACATCTACATCATGCATATATGACTCAAAGCTTACATGCTATAATGTGGTATTTATTCATAATTTGGTTGCCAAATCTCATGCATGCAATGCACGTGTACCTTACTAGTCTAAATGGTGTCTGTGTGTGTGTTGTGCGTGTTAAACACATTGTACGTAGTATATCATACTAGTCTAAATTGTCTTTTTTTTGTACATCTTAATCTTGTTCTCCCGAAATTTCAAGCCGCGCCTTGTTATGCCGAAATTTCAAGCTAGCGTCTCTATCTATCGTGCTGCGAAACTCCCGCCTCTTCAACCCGCGCCTTGTTACCCCAAAATATTTAAGATAAATCATTGTCTCGTTGTGCTCCGACAACTCCCTCCATCTCAACCCGCGCCTTGCTATTCCAAAATGACAACGCGCGTGAAAACTCCCACCTCTTGTGAAATCCCGACACGTGAAATGCCCGTTATACCCCTGAACCGAAAGAACCGCCATAAATCGGTGGGGGTACTTTCATAACTTACCCCACATTTCGGACAAGCGCGTCCCTAAGCCATGGTTCCCCACTCCCATCCCATCCGCCCACCCATTCATACATCGAGGCCGGGAAAACCCACAAAGCCCCACACCCTCCTCCGTTCGCCACCCAGTCGGAGCCTCTTCCCCAACGACGTCGTCCACAGCAACACCTCGACGTCCCTCATCCACCATACCAGATGAGGATTCGTCGTTGATCTTGTCGTCCCGCCGGTTCAGCCACCCCGTCCTCCACCTCCAAGCAGCTGCCCCGACGTCCCCTCGTCTTTCGCGCCACCTTCATTCCCACACAGCCCTCTTCACCTGCACCACCAGAAGAGCATCATCATCACCGTTTCCTCGGATGAAGCTGCGGCCTAATCGGAGCCACCAAAGAGGTTGTACACTAATCGCCGCATTTTCTTCTTGATTCGATCTCACGGTGCTGCAGGCGCTCGGTCCCGAGCCGACACGACGCGGCTCCATCCACGGCGGCGTCGCTGGCCACTTCCTCCATGGCGTTGCTCCCTCGGCGGCGACGTCCACATCAGTAGGAGTTGTTGCTGCTTTAGCTATCGCTCGCACTGCTGCTTTGCTCTTGCTCTCGGTCCCCTGCCTGGTCTGCTCTTGCTCGCGCTGCTGCTCTCGCTCTTGCTCTTGCTTGCGATGCTACTCGGATTTAGCTACACTTCAGTCGACTGAATCGAATTTTGGGTCAATCGATTTTCAGGGGGTGGGGGGGGCTCGCCAGAGTTAAAGAACAACCAGCCGTGACGGGGAAGGGGGCTCACCAGAGAGGTACCCCACTATCTATCTTAGGGTTCAGGGTGGGGGCGATGGTCACCGGCGGTGGTGTGGTGGTGGCGTGGGGATCGCCGAAGAAAAAGCTCGACACGGGGGGGGGGCCTAGAGGGATGGTCGGGGCGGCGGCGGACTGGCGGTGGGGAGTGGTTTCGGGGCGGGCTGGGCGGCACACCGCCGGCCGCGGGCGGCGGGGGCGGCTGTTTGACCGGTGGTGGCTGGCGGCTCAGGGGGGTGGAGGTTGGAGATGAACTGCAGGCCCTTGATTTCGTATCCAACGGTTGCAAAATCAACTGACCAGCGATGAAAAAGTCAGTCGAGTGACATGTAGCCTCACCTCTAGTGCGTTCAGTTTCGATTGTAAAATTTAGTTTCGACAGCAAAATTTAGTTTCGACAGTTAAATTCAGTTTCGACAATTAAGTTCATAGATGAGCGACTGATGTATATATCTAGCACTTTGTGGTTATGTATTTTACGTCATCTATTGGAGATGCTATTAGAATTCCACTCAGGTCAACGTTGTCTCTCTTGTCCTGCTTCAGCCTCGGCATCGTACAACTCACCGGAGCTGCTCCAACGATGAATCCCTCCATCGTAGCGGAGCAGTAACTCGGGCTCCATCTCCAGACGCGTAAGATCTTCTTCCCCTCCTCCGACAGCCTAGTCAGTCGGAGCATCGTCACCGGCCAACCCAATCACGCTGAGATCGACATGGCTTCACCAAAGAGGTTGTACACTTCTTGTGGTTTGACTTAATCTCACCATGCTTCTTTGCATCATGTGATCTTCCAATTCTTGTGAACCAAACACCCAGATTGGCAAAAATCCTGTGTTTTTAAATTCTCTGTTTTGCATGTGCTTTCCTATCCTATTCATGTTTATTTCCTATCCCTGCATTGTTAGAATCCTCAAATTCAAACAAGCCCTTACACAATTACTTCTGTTACAGATATGTGTCAAAGAAAACCTTGTGTGGTTTGTCCTGCTCCTGCGGTGCTGTGTTCCACCCTGACTCAGCTGCTCCAATCACGGAAGGGTTCACCACAGCAGGGATCCGCTCTCTAGACTATCTTTCGCCGCCTCAGATCTTCTTCCCCGCCGCAGGCAGCCACGACAACTGCATTACCATCATCAACTGAGCAGATGACCTTGAGGACTACACGGGTCCGCAACAGAGGTCGCACTCTTCCGTGTCTGCTTATGTCAGGTATCGCTTAATATGATGACATGCTACTTCATCGTCATGTTCACCTATTAGACTCCGCCTCAGGTCCAAACTTATGCTGAAACTTGAGTTTTTTAATGGTTATGGGGTAGATATTGTGTAGCAATCATTACTATCTGTCTACTATCTGGTTAATCTCGGGTGTCTACTATGAGTTTCATGTTGGGTGCAAACAAACATTAAAGGAGCCATTATCTGTATTTTTTAACTAAAGCAATTATCTGCCTGCTATCATTTGTTTTGGGTCTATCCATAGTTTGCTACCATCACTCTTGATTTGTGCATGCACTCCTTACATAATCTCACTATGTTTTATTCCTATGCATGTCAGTTATTGTACACAATGGAACTGATCATGTAGAGCAAAAGAGACGAGCCTTACGTGGCAATAAAATTTCATGCAGACGTCGCTCCATGGTGGGCGCAAAGGCAGCCCCCCCTCCACCCATTTCGGATCGTAATCAAGAGGAAGATAACTATTCTGAGGGGGATTCAGAAGCAGAAGACCACTCCTATTTACCCCATGAGGTCTTCGCTCTAAATTGGCATGCTGATGTTGGTAATATCATGCATATGGTGCCTTGCATTGCTTACTGTATACATCAAAGATGTCATCTGCTTAGCTTAGACATGTGATACGTCTCCGTCGTATCTATAATTTTTTATTGTTCCATGCCAATATTATCATATACTTTTGGCAACTTCTTATACTATTTTTGGGACTATCATATTGATCAAGTGCCTAGTGCCAGTTCCTATTTGTTGCATGTTTTTTGTTTCGCAGAAACCCCATATCAAAAGGAGTCCAAACTGGATAAAAACGGACGGAAAATATTTTTGGAATATTTGTGAAATATGGGAACAAGGAATCAACGCGAGAAGGCGCCCGAGGGGGCCACGAGGTAGGGGGCGCGCCTGCCCCCCTAGGCGTGTCCCTAACCCTTGTGGGCCCCCCGTAAGGCGGTTGCTGCTCTTCTTTGGCCGCAAGAAAGCTAATTTTCAGAGAAAAATCTAGGCGAAGATTTCAATCCAATCGGAGTTACGGATCTCCGGATATATAAGAAACGGTGAAAGGGAAGAATCCCATAACGCAGAAACATAGAGAGACAGAGACAGATCCAATCTTGGAGGGGCTCTCACCCTTCCCTTGCCATGTAGACCAAGGACCAGAGGGGAAACCCTTCTCCCATCTAGGGAGGAGGTCAAGGAAGAAGAAGAAGGAGGGGGCCTCTCTCCCCCTCGCTTCTGGTGGTGCCGGAGTGCCACCGGGGGCCATCATCATCACCGCAATCTTCACCAACAACTTCACAGCCGTCATCACGAACTCTTCCCCCCTCTATGCAGCGGTGTAACCCCTCTTTTACCCACTTTAATCTCTACTTAAACATGGTCCTCAACGCTATATATTATTTCCCAATGATGTATGGCTATCCTATGATGTTTGACTAGATCTGTTTTGTCCTATGGGTTAATTGATGATCGTGATTGGTTGGAGTTGCATGTTTTATTATAGGTGCTATCCTATGGTGCTCTCCGTGCCGCGCAAGCGTGAGGGATTCCCGCTGTAGGGTTTGCAATATGTTCATGATTTGCTTATGGTGGGTGGCGTGAGTGACAGAAGCATATACCCGAGTAAGCAGGTTGTTTGCGTATGGGAATAAAGAGGACTTGATGCTTTAATGCTATGGTTGGGTTTTACCTTAATGATATTTAGTAGCTGCGGACGCTTGCTAGAGTTCCAATCATAAGTGCATTTGACCCGAGAAGAGAAAGTATGTTAGCTTATGCCTCTCCCTCATATAAAATTGCAATAACGATTACTGGTCTAGTTATCGATTGCCTAGGGACAAAAAACTTTCTCATGACGAAAAGCTCTTTACTAAAACTAATTTAGTTGTGTATTTATCTGAACAGCCCCTACTTTTATTTACGTGCTCTTTACTATCTTGAAAACTTATCCAACAACACCTACAAAGTACTTCTAGTTTCATACTTGTTCTGGGTAAAGCGAACGTCAAGCGTGCGTAGAGTTGTATCGGTGGTTGATAGAACTTGAGGGAATATTTGTTCTACCTTTAGCTCCTCGTTGGGTTCAACACTCTTACTTAACGAAAGAGGCTACAATTGATCCCCTATACCTGTGGGTTATCAGACGTTTTTCTGGCGCCGTTGCCGGGGAGCAATAGCGTGGAGTGAATATTCTCGTGTGTGCTTGTTTGCTTTATCACTAAGTAATTTTTATTTTCTGTTCTTAGTTGTTCTCTATCTTTAGTTATGGATATGGAACACAAAATACCAAAAAAAATTAGGTGTACTTGCTGCTCATGAAGATGGGGAACTTCCTAAAACCCTCGATGCTCGTTATGTGATAGATATTATGTACTACTTTGATAATCCTGAGAAAACCCCATTCAATTTTGTAATGGGAGACACGTTGGATCAACATGAGTACTTTAGGGATTATCGCTTGACTCAAAAAGGGAAACTACTATGGGATCAAATTTATATGTTGAAGTGGTATGCCAGGAAACTATGCTTGAGATATGATTATACTTGTTGCTCTAGGATGAAGGCTCCACACCTTCCCTTTCCATGCAAATTTAATGATAATGAAACCTTGGCTTGTTATGCTAGAGGTATATATGATTACTATGATGTGGAACAAATAGAAGAATTTGTTTCTTTTAAGGGTGCATGTGAAATTGAATCTTTGTTTAAAGAATTTGAAGATTTTGATGATTCGGTTTATAGACCTGAAAATTTAGCTATCCTTAAATATTGCTATGAGAATTATGAATACAATGCCGATATTGATACATTTATTGAGAAAGTCTCCGCTGTCCAAGAAGAGACTAATATTTTGCAGGACTCTATGGAAGAAGAAGTTGATGAAACTGTGAGCTCATTGGATGAAAAAGATGAGGAGGAGAGCGAAGAACAAAAGGAGGAAGAGCGGATTGATCACCCGTGCCCACCTTCTAATGAGAGTAACTCTTCAACTCATACATTGTTTAATTTCCCTTCGTGCTTACCGAAGGATGATTGCTATGATGACTGTTATGATCCCGTTGATTCTCTTGAAATATCCCTTTTTCATGATGCTTGCTATGCTTGTGGCCAAGATGCCAATATGAATTATGCTTATGGAGATGAACTTGCTTTAGTTCCTTGTGTTAAACATGAAATTGTTGCTATTACACCCACGCATGATAGTCCTATTATCTTTTTGAATTCTCCCGACTACACTATATCGGAGAAGTTTGCCTTTATTTAGGATTATATTGATGGGTTGCCATTTACCGTTGCACGTGATGATTTTGATAGACATAATATGCATGTGCTTGCTGCTCCTACTAGCAATTGTTATGAGAGAGGAACTACATCTCCACCTCTCTATGTTTCTAACACTGTCGTGGGTTTATCACGGCAGATGTCCTAGCGAAAGGACTTAATCGTGGAGCCATCGCAATGGGTTAACTCGAAGGGGTTAAAGCGGACACAGGGACACAGAGAGTTTATACTAGTTCGGCCCCTTCGATGAAGGTAAAAGCCTACGTCTAGTTTGTGATGGAATTGATGAAGTCTCGATGACTAGGGAGCAAATACGCTTCGGCTAGACCTCGAGTTGTGGTTGTCTGTCCTGAACCGCTATCGGGTCGCCCCCTTATATACACGGGTGACGCCTGTCGTTTCATAGAGTCCCAATCTCCGGTTCATACTCGTGCCCGGGTTGGTCTCTCCTTATGACTAACTTATAGTACAAGTCTATACAAGCCGGTTTACGGCTTACAGATACTAAACCGACTACGGCCTTGGGCCTATACAAGCTTCTTGGGCTTTAACATTCTTGAACTACTGACAAAGTTAACCCGGCCCAGGTAGACCGGTTTACGCCCAGTAGTAATATCCCCGACATTAGGCCCCAGATTGATTTGAACGAGTTCATGTCAGTCCTTAGCATAAATCTTCATCTTCAGCATCTTCCCATAATCGCTGAACCGCCATGTCATCATCTTCTTTGGTTGCTGTAAACCGGCATGACGTCATCATGAAGCTGATTTTATGACGCCATCTTTGTTTAACAGATCCGCAATAATCGAGGTGACAGCTCTGCTTCTGAAATTTGTGGCTCCTGGATTCGCGCGCCTGACACATGTCTTTTGCCTCATAAATAGGGCCGAAGGGCCATTTCCTTTTCTCCCCTTCATCCCCTTTCTCTTCGTCTTCCTCGCGTCGCCAACTTCGGAGCTCCGCCGCCGTTGCTGACCTCTGCGTCATCTTGGGCCGCTGCAACAACCTGACCGTACCAGAACACTGCGGCGTCCTTCCGCGTCTCCCCAAGCTCCGGTAAGACCTCTGCCTTCTCAACTTAGATCTGTTTTTAGGGTTTCCTGTGTTCTTGGTGTTCTTCGTCCACCTCGAGCTTCGAATGAGATGCATCTTTAGATGATCCCGTACCCTTTGCTTCGTACATCGGTAGTTTTTAGCATCTGCTTTTACTGCGATATACCTGGACCGTAGATCTGATCCATGGCTTTACTTCACAGTTCTTGCACCACTTCTTTTAAATCTTGAATATTTACCCCTTTTACGAACTCGCCCCAGATCCACTGCTATAATAGAACCTTGTGAAACCTGTTTCTGCACACTTGTTCATCATTAGTCCCCACTGTTTCACGGTTTTTTAGATCCAGCGGTTTAACCTTGCGGAAGAGAATTACCAAATCAGTGTATACCATTAGTCCCCTTGTTGAACCGCCAGAATCCCTTGGTCAACCGCATCGCTTTACCAATCTCGATTAGCTTTCTCTGGTTTAACTTTGATAATATCAGCATGTAAACTGTGCCCAACACAATCTTGAACCGGAACCATTTCGTTCTGTAGACTCCATCATGGCTAAACAAGTGTACGAGTGCAACTGGGATCCTTCTCGGGTTACAGAAACGCAAATGAACAACTTGGTTCTGACCGGCGCTTTAAGCAGTAAAAAGACCATCCACTGGAGGGTCCGGGCAAAGAGTGTCCTCCCACACCTTGAGAGGGAGAAGTTGTAGTCTTTGTGGATCACCTAGCTCGCGGTTTTAATCCGCCCGGTTTAAAATTCTACCGGGATGTCTTGGCCAACTTCCAACTTCATCCACAAGATATTGGTCCCAACTCTGTCACCAATATATGTCATTTCCAAGTGCTCTGCGAGGTGTTCTTTCAAGAGGAACCTACAGTGGAGTTGTTCCGAGATTGTTTTCACCTAAACCGCCATACAGAATTTCCTAACGGTTCCAATATGGAGCTGGGCGGCGTGGCAATCCAAAAGAGGAAAGAGGTCACTTATCCTCATGCAAAATTGCACAGTCATCCTCAGGAGTGGAATAACACCTGGTTTTATTGCAAAGATACCTCCCCTACCAATGAGAATCTCTTGCCCGGTTTTCGTCCGGAATGGCTTAGCAACACACACCCCATTCCTCAGAGGTTGACTGGCAAAGAGAGGATGAAGTACGCTCCTCAACTGTCCAAGCTCAGAGCCTTTATGGCCAATGGTTTAACAGGAGTCGATCTTGCCCGTTGCTGGATATCTTGGAGTATACTGCCCCTCAGCCAACGCTCCGGTCTGATGTGCGAATATACGGGCAGTGTTGACGACCCGCTGCGTCACGTAAACATCCAGCTTACTGATGAAGAGGTCACAGAAGCTGTGAAGAAAATTCTGAATGAACCGGAACACGCTTGTGCCCGAACCGGCCTTCTTCCTTTCTAAGCCATCAACAAACCGCCAGCGGTAAATCCGAATTCTCTTTTCTCTAAGTCTTACAGTATTGTACTTGCGTATTACTGATACCAATATCTGTTGGTGCAGGGTGATGATCCGTTTTGGAGTAAGAAGCTCCCGCAAGAGAAAGCGGATAAACCGGAAAGACCAATCCGGCCTAAGACACGGGTCGTTAAAAGGCCTGCTCACAAGAGGAAAACTACCGCCTCCTCTGATCCGCCTGCTGATGATGATGTCGGTAATCCGGATCTTGAGGCAGACCTTGATTCCCTCGGTTTACTTTTTATACAACTTATTGATGATACTATTTGCCAGGACGATGCCGAAGCTAGCCATGCTGATGATGCAGAGGTAATTACTCTTTCTTCTGATTCAAGCCTTCCACCTTCACACAAAATCCGTCAGGCAAACCGAAAAGTTAAACTTTCTCATCCTCTTGCTTACTTGGATCCCAACTTTCTTATGAAGACCCAACAGCATGAGGTGCGCCTCACGACTCGACACAGCGGCCAGGTAGTTACCTCCGCCGATATACCGAACAGTCCGGTTCGGAAACGTCGTTCAGAGGTCTCTAAATTTCTTGTCAATATTTGTCCTAAAGCGGGCTATTTTCGTCAACCGCTTAATCCGTGTGACTCCAATTATCAGGTCAGCTCGCACTCATCTTCTGGCGAGTCAACTGGTACCCAACTGCCTCCACTTAAAACCATGCTTGGGTAAGTTTGTACTTATCACAACCTTGTTGATTTTTGCAACTTTCAATATGTACTGTCTTTGATTTTGATGCTCCTTTTAGGGCCAAACCGAGACCAAGTAAGAAAGCTCGCCAGGATAAAACAGCTGAGGAGGGCGCTGCTCCTGAACCGGACACCGCCCCAAATGTTGAAGCGGTTATCCATGAAGATGTGGTTAATGACCCGCTAGCGCAAAATGAAGTTGTTACTGCTGAAGAGGGCTTTGTTGACACCTCCGGTCCTGCTTATCAGCCTGCCAGTCCCATCCAGATTGAGAAAACCACCAGTCCCTCCAAACCTGCTGATAAACTGACTCCGCCAGTTCAAACCGGCGAGTCTAAAGATGATGAAGTCGTAATCACTGGTATTGGGCGTTCTGAACCGAGAAATCCCGTCGCTTTAGCCAGGCACACTGCCAAAGAAGAATTTTCTACCATGAGCAAAGGCAAATGGGATGTTGATCTAGCAACATATACTGCTCTCAGCGCTCAAGATATTCATTCTGGCTACTTGAACCGGCTATATACTAGCCGTGATTATGAAGCCAATCTGGTAAAGATGATGAAAGAAAAACTTGAGGTAATCTCCATGTACTTGCTCCTGTTTATCACCACCGTAGCCCCCAAGGGTCGGTTCAACTTAATAAAGTTGAAACCGAGACTTTAATCTTCATATAGTAACATCCGAAATATTATCAGAGCAAACGGCCATTAGCCCCCAAGTGCCAAGTTGAATACTTGTATTGAGCTTGGGACTTTGATTAATTTAATCAATAGTTGTAGATCAAATAGGCATTAGCCCCCAAGTACAAAGCACATAACTTGTTATGTGGTTGGTACTTTATTTGTTAAACCGTAGATCTGTCGGATTTGCAGGCCGAACTGAAGGTCAAAGAGAATCAAGTCGCCGACCTTCAAGAAAACTCGAAATCCCAACAAGCTGAAACCTCCAAGGCCAAGGAGGAGTTAACCAGCGCTTTAAGCACCATGGAGCAGCTAAAGGAGGGCTTCAAGAAGGAACGGGCTGACTGAGCCACAGAAAAGGCCGCTTTAATCAAGAAGATTGAAGATGCGGAGGCTGCCCTTAAACCGGTAACTGACGAATTAACCAGCGTAAAGCAACAAGTGCACGCAATGACTGCCGCCATCTTTGGTAAGTTTCCTGTGACTTTTATAATAATCGTGATTCTCTTATAAACAGCCCGGTTTGTAAACTGCTGATCATGTTACAGGCACCCGCATTACCCACTTGGGGTCGGATGTGCGGATGAAACTGAAGGCTGCCTACACTTTAATCGAGCAGTTGTATACCGGCGCACAGCGGATTATCACAACTGCATCACACAATAATCCAGCACCCACTTTGATCCAGGATACGCTGAAGAGGCTGTCAATGCTCCCTGCTCGGATTGATGAGCTAAAAAAGTCTGCTGCTCGAACTGGAGCCATCAATGCCTTAATCCGGGCCAAAGCATGGGTGCCCGATTTTGATCCTGTTGAAGCGGCTCAAGGCTATCCCAGCTTGAAGGAGCACGGCTCAGAATTTAGTGAAGAGGATTTAAGACAGATAAACCGGGCGGTGCATCCTCTGGCCTGCCAATTGGTAGAGGAAGCAGATTTGTCGCATTATCAAGCTCAGTATAATGACCAGAACAAACGAATAGCTGCACCAATCCCTGAAGCGGAAAATCTGATCCCTCCAATCCGTAAGCACACTTATGCCCCTGATATTGAACCATCTTCCCTGATCCATGAAGAGGCTGTCTTTCAAGCATTAATGGGAATCGACTGGACCACTGTTGACTTCCAGCCGCTGGGTAGAGACGAGGAGGCTGAAGTGGCGCAGGATGATCCAGAACAATCAAACCGGGGCGGCAAGCAGGCGTGAACCGAAGGCAGCTTTAACTAGCTTCCTTGCTATACTTTGTCCAGAAAACAATGATCTTATTTGGGCACCAAGCTGCCTTGTAATAGGATAGACAATACTTTTTGCTTCTTGAGATGCCTTCGTGCATCTGTGCTGATACCTTCATTTGGAAGGTCAATATTGCCAACTTATTTCTCCTGCAATCCTGAAATCTTAAACTACCAGGGCGGTTGTACCGCCATCCGGTTTATGAATCTTTATATAGATACATAAGGAGACTTGCAAATATGGCCAAATTTGTGATACGAAATACCTGCCATTTTTTGGGCATGAAGTAGGCATTTAGCCAATCTTGAAATGGGGCTTTGGTAACCGTCATAGGAGAAAAACAGCTCCTTTATGTATAAGGCCGGCTTACTGTGTAAACCGTGCTTTGATCATAATACCCTTTTGTTACTCCAAAAGAGGATGTTTTTTTAAATCAAACCGAGCAAATAATCTCCTCTTTAAAAATGGACCGTGTTCCGCCAATTTAGTTGTTTTGAACTGGTACAAAACACTGTCGGTTTAAAAACGCAACCAAATAAAATAGCAACTCCTCAAGAAAGGCTGTTACAGCAAAATAGCAATGATAAAAACTTTTTGCAAAAAGAGAGGCTTTACTAAGCCGGTCAGATGGGGTTACCATGGTCAGACGCAACCAAGCTCCCCAAAGGTGTAGTGATGGTGCCAGTCGGCCAGGTCCCCAAATGACTCGTGGCATTACGCCGGCCAAGTGGCATGGCAATGGTTCGGGTTCGACCAAGCCCCCAAGTGACTCTAAGGCCTATAGGCCGACCAAGAGGCGTGACTGGTTCAGACTTGACCATGTCCCCAAGTGATCTGGTGGCTTTCGCCGATCAAGAGGTGTTGCATCGGTTCGGATACGACCGAGCCCCCAAGTGATCTGGTGGCTTTCGCCAATCAAGAGGTGTTGCATCGGTTCGGACACGACCGAGCCCCCAAGTGATCTGGTGGCTTTCGCCTATCAAAAGGTATTGCATCGGTTCAGATATGACCGAGCCCCCAAGTGATTTTTATAATGGTTGCAAGGGGTAAACCGGAGGCCGTCTTAAAATAGAACAACTCCATGTAACCACACATGATGTAAAAGAACAGATACCCCGCTTTAGCTGAGGATCCAGTTTATTATAATATATACATTGTCATAATATGTACATAAGCAGAGCCAATGGCTCAAGTATAGTAAGGCCGAAGATGAGCTATGTTCCACGGCCTGCTGGTCTCCTCTTCTGACTTACGTGAGTCCTTATGCTCTCGAATATCAATCAGATAGTATGACCCGTTATGCAAATTCTTGCTGACGACAAAAGGTCCCTCCCAAGGTGGGGATAATTTATGCATATTGGTTTGATCTTGAATGAGTCGAAGCACCAAATCTCCTTCTTGAAAGGTTCTGGTTCTGACCCGACGACTGTGATAGCGACGAAGATCCTGTTGGTAAATCGCCGAGCGGGCAGCCACAATGTCTCGCTCTTCATCCAACCGGTCCAAAGCGTCCTGTCGAGCCGTCTCGTTGTCCGCTTCAACATAAGCCACAACACGGGGTGAATCATGACGGATATCACTAGGGAGAACCGCCTCTGCCCCATAAACCATGAAGAATGGCGTGTATCTAGTTGATCTGTTGGGCGTGGTATTGATGCTCCATAACACAGAGGGCAACTCTTCGACCCAACAACTCGGCATCCTCTGTAAGGGAACCATACGCTGGGGTTTGATGCCTCTCAAGATCTCCTGATTAGCTCTTTCTGCTTGACCATTGGACTGCGGATGCGCCACTGATGAAACGTCAAGGCGGATGTGTTCTCGTTCGCAGAACTCTTTCATGGCACCCTTAGATAAATTGGTACCATTATCTGTGATGATACTGTGTGGAAAGCCAAACCGGAAAATCACCTTTTTGATGAACTGAACCGCGGTGGCTGCATCACACTTGCTAACAGGCTCTGCCTCCACCCACTTTGTAAATTTATCAACCGCCACCAGGAGGTGGGTCTTCTTGTCTTTGGACCTTTTGAAAGGCCCAACCATATCCAGCCCCCAGGTTGCAAACGGCCAAGTAATTGGAATCATCCTCAATTCTTGAGCCGGAATATGAGCGCGTCTTGAGAATTTTTGGCAACCATCACATCGCCTAACCAGATCCTCCGCATCAGCATGGGCAGTCAGCCAATAGAAACCGTGGCGAAACGCCTTAGCCACCAAAGACTTTGAACCGGCGTGGTGACCACAATCCCCTTCATGGATCTCGCGCAAAATTTCACAGCCTTCCTCAGGAGACACACAGCGTTGAAATGCTCCTGATACACTGCAATGATGCAACTCGCCATTGAAGATTGTCATGGACTTGGACCGCCGAACAATTTGTCTGGCCAGGGTCTCATCCTCTGGCAACTCGCCCCGGTTCATGTACGCCAGGTAAGGAAGCGTCCAATCCGTGATGACGTGTAGCGCTGCCACCAACTGAGCTTCCGGATCAGGAACCGCCAAATCCTCTTCACCAGGTAGTTGAACCGACGGGTTGTACAGCACATCGAGGAAAACATTAGGCTGCACCGGCTTACGCTGTGAACCCAGCCGGCTTAAAGCGTCCGCCGCCTCGTTCTTCCGACGGTCCACGTGGTCCACCTGATAACCCTTAGAGTGACCTGCAACCACGTCAACCTCACGACGATATGCAACCATGAGTGGGTCTTTAGAATCCCAAGTACCAGACACCTGTTGAGCCACCAAATCCGAGTCACCGAAGCACTTAACCCGGCTTAAGTTCATCTCTTTAGCCATCCGGAGACCATGGAGCAAGGCTTCGTACTCAGCTGCATTGTTAGTACAAGGGAACATTAAACGGAGAACATAACAGAACTTGTCACCTCGTGGGGAAGTTAATATGACTCCAGCCCCCGAGCCCTCCAATTGCCATGATCCATCAAAATGAATGGTCCAATATGTGTGATCTGGCTTCTCTTCAGGGACTTGTAACTCCGTCCAATCATTGATGAAATCAACAAGTGCCTGGGACTTCACCGCCATGCGAGGCACATACTTAAAACCGTGCGGCTCCAGCTCTATAGCCCACTTGGCAATCCGACCCGTTGCTTCTCGGTTCTGGATGATATCACCCAAGGGGGCGGAGCTAACCACTGTGATAGGATGCCCTTGGAAATACTGCTTCAACTTCCGGCTTGCCATGAAAACCCCATATACCAGCTTCTGCCAATGTGGGTATCTTTGCTTGGATTCAATAAGCACTTCGTTGATATAATAAACCGGACGCTGAACCGGGTACTCCTTGCCAGCCTCCTTCCGCTCTACCACAATGGCTACACTAACCGCGCGAGCATTAGCAGCAACATACAGCAGCAACGGTTCCCTATCAATGGGAGCGGCGAGCCGGGCGGATTGGCCAATTGCCGCTTTAAGTCCTCCAACGCCTGATCAGCAGCAGAACTCCAGACAAACTGATCCGTCTTCTTCAACATCTGATACCAACGGGATCGCTTTCTCCCCAAGGCGGCTGATAAACCGACTCAGTGCAGCAATCCGACCTGCCAGTCGTTGAACATCATTAATACACTTCGGTTTAGCCAGAGAGGTGATAGCCATGATTTTCTCCGGATTAGCCTCAATTCCCCTGTTGGACACCAGAAAAACCAATAACTTGCCAGCTGGTACACCAAAAACACATTTGGACGGATTGAGCATCATCTTGTACGTCCTTAGGTTATCAAAGGTCTCCTTCAAATCATCGACCAAAGACTCCTTCTTCCTTGACTTAACCACAATATCATCCACATAAGCATGCACATTACGGCCAATTTGTTTGTGGAGACAATTTTGCACACACCGTTGATAAGTTGCCTGGGCACTTTTGAGCCCAAAAGGCATAGACACATAGCAGAAGGCTCCAAAGGGAGTTATAAACGCCGTCTTCTCCTGGTCCTTAACTGCCATCTTAATCTGATGATAGCGGGAGTATGCATCCAAAAAACATAAACGCTCACAACCCGCCGTAGCATCAATGATTTGATCAATACTGGGAAGGGCAAAAGGATCCGCCGGGCAGGCCTTATTGAGATCAGTATAATCCACACGCATGCGCCAGATGCTGTTTTTCTTAAGGACCCCAGCACCGGATTAGCAAGCCACTCAGGGTGGAAAACCTCAACGATGAAACCAGCTGCTAAGAGCCTGGCCACTTCCTCTCCAATAGCTTTTCTCCTCTCCTCGTTGAACCGGCGGAGGAACTGTTTCACCGGTTTGTACTTAGGATCCACATTAAGGGTGTGCTCAGCGAGTCGCCTCAGTACACCTGGCATGTCAGAAGGCTTCCATGCAAAGATGTCCCGATTCTCACGGATGAACTCGATGAGCGCGCCTTCCTATTTCGGATCCAGATTGGTACTGATGCTGAATTGCTTGGACGAATCGCCAGGCACGAAGTCAACAAGCTTGGTCTCAGCTGCCGATGTAAACTTCAGGGTCGGATCATCCTCTGTAGTAGGCTTCTTTAATGGAGTCATATCCGTTGGATCAACATTGTCTTTATAATACTTGAGCTCCTCGGTAGCACAAACCGATTCTACGTACGCCGCGTCTCCTTCCTCGCACTCCAAAGCGATCTTGCGGCTTCCGTGAACCATGATGGTCCCCTTATAACCCGGCATCTTGAGCTGCAGATACACATAGCAGGGCTGCGCCATGAACTTGGCATAAGCCGGTCGACCAAACAGGGCATGGTATGGGCTTTGGATTTTCACCACCTCGAACGTCAGTGTCTCTGATCGGGAATCGTGATCATCTCCGAAGGCCACTTCCAATGCTATCTTGCCCACGGGGTAAGCTGACTTGCCAGGCACCACGCCATGGAAAACCGTGTTCGAAGGTCGGAGATCTTTATCTTTTAGCCCCATGCGTCGAAAGGTATGATAGTATAGGATATTGATGCTGCTACCCCCATCCATGAGTACCTTGGTGAACTTATAACCTCCCACCTGAGGCGCCACCACTAAAGCCAGTTGACCCGGATTGTCAACCCGAGGAGGGTGATCCTCTCTACTCCATGTGATTGGCTGCTCTGACCAGCGCAGATACCGTGGCACGGCCGGTTCAACAGAGTTAACTGCCCGCTTCTGGACCTTTCGGTCTCGCTTGTCCAAGCTAGTGGTGAACACATGATATTGCCCACTATTTAGCTGTTTTGGATTGCTCTGGTAACCCGACTGCTGCTGTTGCTGATTGTAACCACCTTGGTTATTCTGATTATGCTGATTGCCATGTCCGCCCGGATTACCATGAAATCCTGAACCGGAATTTCCTCCACCGTGACTCGGTCCACTACCAGAGCTGGGGTCATACCGGAAAGCATTGGATCTCTTGAACTCTTGCATGATATAACAATCCTTCCAAAGGTGGTTTGCTGGCTCCTCCCTTGTCCCATGCTTTGGACAAGGCTGATTCAACAAATAGTTTAAGCGCTCCGGATTGGGACTGGGCCCTCCATTGCGGTTTTTTCCCTTACGTCGCCGGCCCCTGTCTTGCACATTAGTATTAGCCACAAAATCCATGCTGATGTCCGCTTTACGCTTGCCGCCACCACCGTTTCCTGCCGAGTTATGATGCTGACCTTTGGGGTGGCCGTTCTTCCTTCCCTTCCCTGTCTTTTCATCGTCAGACTCGGGATCCTTGGTACTATCAGAATCAGCGTACTTCACCAAAACGGTCATGAGAGTTCCCATGTCGGTACAATCGCGCTTCATCCGTCCTAACTTTAGCTTCAAGGGTCCGAATCGGCAATTGCCTTCCAGAGTTATAACCGTGATGTCCGCATTGATGTGGTCCGATGAATGCAGAATTTTTGAGACTCTGCGCACCCAATGAGTCGTTGATTCTCCTTCCTCCTGGACACAAGCTGCTAAGTCTACTACCGACATGGGCTGCTTACATGTGTCCTTGAAATTACTGATGAACCGAGCTCGCAGCTGGGCCCATGAACCGATAGAATTGGACGGCAGGCTCTTCAACCAAGTACGGGTTGTCCCTTCAAGCATCATGGTGAAATATTTTGCACACGCTGCTTCGTCCACGTCCAGCATCTCCATGGCCATCTCATAACTCTCCACCCACGATTCTGGGGGTTGATCCGCCGTATAGTTTGGTACCTTGCGCGGGCCCTTAAAATCCTTAGGCAGGCGCACATTGCGTAAAGCGGGGACAAGGCAAGGCACTCCTAAAGCGCTGGAAGTGAGTCCTGGTTCAACCGAAGTAGTGGGACGAACCGGTGTAAGCTGACGGGCCTGATGCTGTGTTTCTAACTCGGCTTCCCTGCGCAACCGGGCCCGGTCTACCACCTCCTGGGCGTCGGGGGCCGGATTGTTGCCGCGGGGCGCTCCACGCCGAGCATTACTTGACTCAGTTGGCTCCTCTATATCTCTGCTGTAACTCCGGTTTGGACGTGGGGTAGAATGAATCCGCTCACGGCTGTACGAATATGCTTCCTATTGGACCAACGCCGTCCTGAGGAGCTCCTTGACCCGGCGTGTCTCTATCACCTGCAATGAATCTCCCTCGACCGGAATAGCCTCCAACCTTGCCGCCGCCGCAACAAGGTTATCCAGTGGATTGGAATAGTGATCCGGAGGTATGGGCACAACCCGTGGCTCTCCCGTGTTATGACGGGGCAGATCTATTACACGGGGCTGAACCGGCGCACCTGTCCCGGGCGCCTCCGCCCGGTTCACCACTGGTTGACTACTGGTCCCCACTCCAGGGGTATTGAAAAGATCCCTGCCTTCAAAAACCGAGGGCAAACGAGATCGGTACTTTCTCCTCATGACTTCTTGTGAAGTGTCCTGATCCAGCATGAGTTTATAGGCTTGTGCGTCCAGAGTGGCCCGCTCCGCGGTCATCCTGACCTCTTCATCTGCCAGATCCGCTTTGGCCTGGTTAATCTGTTCTCTCACCTTTGCGATGTCTGCACTATGAGCCTCCTGATCCGTCAGATTGGCCTCTGCCATGAGCGCAGTCAATGCATCGGACAGATCGGATAACACTTGAGCCGGCTGGCGCACAGAGCCTCCTGCTCCGGCAGCCGTTGCTGCCGCTGAACCGGAAACCATTGCTGCGGCCGTCGATGAGTGAGGCGCTGCTTGTGTACCGGCCATGAATATACCGACCCGGCTAGGCAGATCAGGGGGGTCCGGAATACTGTCGCCATCGGAACAGGCCCCAATCCGACCATCTTGTACTTGATACAAGGACTCAGTTTCTCCGGCTGATGACTCATCGCCAGAATAAACGACGGTTTCGCCACCAGATCCTGATCCGTCCTCATAGCTTCCTCCATGGATGACTCCTACGAAGGTACGCTTCATGGCTGGCTTAACCCGGGCAGGTCGCGCACGCTGAGCTGTCTTGATGAGGTCGGAGCAGGTGTCTAGCTCAGAGCCCGGTTCACCGATTTTGCCGATGAAGACGTGTATACCGCCAAAGGGGACCCGCTACCCGTACTCAATTGAGCCAGCCTCGGGGCCCCAGCCTGCGTCATCGATGTAGATCTTGCCGCGATGACTCTTGGTCATCCGGCCCACAGCGTATCCCTGGAATCCTTCAAAGCGGCCCTCCAAGAACTTGAAACCATCGTGCGATAGCCCCACGGTGGGCGCCAACTGTTGTGGGTTTGTCACGGCAGATGTCCTAGCGAAAGGACTTAGTCGTGGAGCCATCGCAACGGGTTAACTCGAAGGGGTTAAAGCGGACACAGGGACACAGAGAGTTTATACTAGTTCGGCCCCTTCGATGAAGGTAAAAGCCTACGTCTAGTTTGTGATGGAATTGATGAAGTCTCGATGACTAGGGAGCAAATACGCTTCGCCTAGACCTCGAGTTGTGGTTGTCTGTCCTGAACCGCTATCGGGTCGCCCCCTTATATACACGGGTGACGCCCGTCGGTTCATAGAGTCCCAATCTCCGGTTCATACTCGTGCCCGGGTTGTTCTCTCCTTATGACTAACTTATAGTACAAGTCTATACAAGCCGGTTTACGGCTTACAGATACTAAACCGACTACGGCCTTGGGCCTGTACAAGCTTCTTGGGCTTTAACATTCTTGAACTACTGACAAAGTTAACCCGGCCCAGGTAGACCGGTTTACGCCCAGTAGTAATATCCCCGACAAACACGATAAAATTGCAAGAAATTGATTATACTATGCATTGGCCTTTACTAGGTGTGCATGAATTGTTCTTTTATGACATGCCAATGCATAGGAAGAGAGTTAGACTTTGTCATTGCTTCATATATGTTGCTTTGTGTTCACTACTAAATGCCAAATTATTGCTAATTAAATTGGCTTTGATATACCTTGGGATCCGGGTGGATTCACTACCTGAGCACTATATGCCTAGCTTAATGGCTTTAAAGAAAGTGCTGCCAGGGAGACAACCCGGAAGTTTTAGAGATTCATTTATTTCTGTTTGTGCTTTTATATAGTTTAAAAACAAGAAAAATAAAGAGGGGAACCTAAAACTTTTCAAAAAGGAAAGTGAAAGTGAGAAAGACAAGCATTGTTGAAGTGGGAGAGCTCCTTGAACTTTGGTCATGCTCACAGAAACTTTGTGAATCTTAATTGCAGAAACTTTTCAATAAAAATAATTATCCCCTTGTACAATTCCATTGTATTATAAAAATAATGTGCCAAGGTTTGCCTTTAGGATGTTTACAATGCTTGTTGGTTTGTACGGTGTAGGACAGAAACTTTGGCTGTAGTGCGCGATTTTTAATTTTTTACTGGAACGTCAAACGTTTCTGAAACTTCTTTCACTGTCTTTTTATACAAATTGTTTATTTTTGCTAATTTTGGTAGAATTTATGAAGTACCATAAGTATGGTTAATGTTCAAATTGTTACAGACAGTTCTGTTTTAGATAGATTCTGTTTTTGATGCATTGTTTTCTTGTTTTGATGAAACTATCAATTTCTATCAGTGGATTAAGCCATGGAAAAGTTATATTACAGTAGCTACAATGCAAAATAAAAATATGAATTGGTTTGCAGTAGTACTTAGAGTAGTGATTTGCTTTATTATACTAACGGATCTTACTGAGTTTTCTGTTGAAGTTTTGTGTGGATGAAGTGTTCGATGATCGAGAAGGTCTCGATATGAGGAAAAGGAGGAGAGGCAAGATCTCAAGCTTGGGGATGCATAAGGCACCCCAAGTAAATATTCAAGGAGACTCAAGCGTCTAAGCTTGGGGATGCCCCGGAAGGCATGTTTTCGGATTCGTTTCGTTCATGCGATATGTGCAAATCTTGGAGCGTCGTTTGCATTTAATTTTCATTTTTCTTTTATGCACCATGCTGGTATGAGATAGTCCTTGGTTGATTTATAGAATTCTCATTGCACTTCACTTATATTCTTTGAGTATGGCTTTATAGAATGCTTCATCTGCTTCACTTATATCATTTGAAATTTGGATTGCCTATTTCTCTTCACATAGAAAACCGCCATTTGTAAAATGCTCTTTTGCTTCACTTATATTTGTTAGAGCGTGGGCATATCTTTTGTAGAAAGAATTAAACTCTATTGCTTCACTTATATCTATTTAGACAGATGACTGATGACCCACAAGTATAGGGGATCTATCGTAGTCCTTTCGATAAGTAGAGTGTCGAACCCAACGAGGAGCAGAAGGAAATGATAAGTAGTTTTCAGCAAGGTATTCTCTGCAAGTACTGAAATAAGTGGTAACAGATAGTTTTGTGATAGGATAATTTGTAACGAGCAACAAGTAACAAAAGTAAATAAAGCAATCCTTTTTATAGCAAAGGACAAGCCTGGACAAACTCTTATATAGAGAAAAGCGCTCCCGAGCACACATGGGAATTATCGTCAAGCTAGTTTTCATCACGTTCATATGATTCGCGTTCGGTACTTTGATAATTTAATATGTGGGTGGACCGGTGCTTGGGTGCTATTCTTACTTGAACAAGCATCCCACTCATGATTAACCTCTATTGCAAGCATCCGCAACTACAACAAAAGTATTAAGGTAAACCTAACCATAGCATGAAACATATGGATCCAAATCAGCCCCTTACAAAGCAACGCATAAACTAGGGTTTAAGCTTTTGTCACTCTAGCAACCCATCATGTACTTATTACTACCAAATGCCTTCCTCTTGGCCCAAATAATGGTGAAGTTTTATGTAGTCGACATTCACATAACACCACTAGAGGATAGATAACATACATCTCATCAAAATATCGAATGAATACCAAATTCACATGACTACTAATAGCAAGACTTCTCCCATGTCCTCAGGAACAAACGTAACTACTCACAAAGCATATTCATGTTCATAATCAGAGGGGTATTAATATGCATAAAGGATCTGAACAGATGATCTTCCACCAAATAAACCAATTAGCATCAACTACAAGGACTAATCAACACTACTAGCAACCTACTAGTACCAATCCCAGACTTGGAGACAAGAATTGGATACAAGAGATGAACTAGGGTTTTGAGAGGAGATGGTGCTGGTAAAGATGTTGATGGAGATTTCCCTCTCCCGATGAGAGGAGCATTGGTGATGACGATGGCGATGATTTCCCCCTCCCGGAGGGAAGTGTCCCCGGAAGAACAGCTTTGCCGGAGCCCTAGATTGGTTCCGCCAAGGTTCAGCCTCGTGGCGGCGGAGTCTCGTCCCGAAAGGTTGCTTATGATTTTTCTTCGGACGAAAGACTTCATATAGCAGAAGAAGGCCATCGGAGAGCCAACAGGGGGCCCACGAGGCAGGGGGCGCGCCCTGGGGGGTAGGGCGGAGTCTCATGGGCACGTGGTGGCCCCCTGAGGTATTTCTTCCGCTCAGTATTTTTTATTATTTTAAAAAATAACTTTCGTGGAGTTTCAGGACTTTTGGAGTTGTGCAGAATAAGTCTCTAATATTTGCTCCTTTTCCAGCCCAGAATTCCAGCTGCCAGCATTCTCCCTCCTTATGTAAACCTTGTAAAATAAGAGAGAATAGGCATAAGTATTGTGACATAATGTGTAATAACAGCCCATGGTGAAATAAATATCGATATAAAAGCATGATGCAAAATGGACATATCAACTCCCCCAAGCTTAGACCTCGCTTGTCCTCAAGCGGAAGCCGATAACGATAAATATGCCCACATGTTTTGAGGTAGAGGTGTCGATAAAATAAAATACGGACATGAGGGCATCATGATTTTTCTCATAACAACAACATATATGGATATTGTCATATGATTTCTTATGCTCAAGTAATAATATATTCACAATGCAAAAGTATGAATCAGAAACTTTATTGAGAACTAACAAACTATAATCTCAGTCATTGAAGCAATTGCAATTTATCATAACATCAGAAACAGTCTATGTCAGAGCTCTCTAGCAAGTCCACATACTCAACTATCATTTAGTCATTTTTCTATTTTTCTAAATATACCAAAACAGAGAAATATTGCCATAAAAATTGTTTTGGAGTCGGTTTACTTACCGTACCACATACCTATTCCTTTTCGGAGTCTGAAACATTCCAGAAAGTGTCCTTTATGTATTCCTCCGGGGTTACAGTTTCAATAACATTAGTTTCAACATTTATAGGATTACCTGAGATATAATGTTTGATTCTTTGACCGTTCACCACCTTTGGATTTGTGCCTTCGAAGTTGTTGATTTTTATGGCACCGGAACGATAGACCTTCTCGATAACGTAAGGGCCTTCCCACTTAGAGAGGAGTTTTCCTACAAAAAATCTTAAACGAGAGTTGTATAGCAATACATAATCACCTACATTAAACTCACGCTTTTGTATCCTTTTGTCATGCCATCTTTTAACTTTTTATTTAAACAACTTGGCATTTTCATAAGCTTGGGTTCTCCTTTCATCAAGTGAGCTAATATCAAATAACCTCTTCTCACCGGCAAGTTTGAAATCATAATTGATCTCTTTAATAGCCCAATATGCCTTATGTTCTAGTTCGAGAGGTAAGTGACATGCTTTTCCATAAACCATTTTATACGAAGACATACCCATAGGATTTTCATATGCAGTTCTATAGGCCCATAATGCATCATCAAGTTTCTTGGACCAATTCTTTCTAGACCTATTGACAGTCTTTTGCAAAATTAATTTGAGCTCTCTATTACTCAATCCTACTTGACCACTAGACTATGGGTGATAAGGAGATGCAATTTTATGATTAACATTATACTTAGCAAGCATTTTACGAAAAGCACCATGAATAAAATGTGAACCACCATCAGTCATTAAATATCTAGGGACTCCAAACCTCGGAAAAATAACTTCTTTAAGCATTTTAATAGAGGTGTTATGATCAGCACTACTAGTTGGAATAGCTTCTACCCACTTAGTAATGTAATCAACAACACCAAAAATATGTGTATATCCATTAGAGGCAGGAAAAGGTCCCATATAATCAAAGCCCCAAACATCAAAAGGTTCAATAACAAGTGAATAATTCATAGGCATTTCTTGACGTCTACTAATATTACCAATTCTTTGACATTCATCACAAGATAAGACAAACTTACGGGCATCCTTGAAGAGAGTAGGCCAATAAAAACCGGATTGCAATACCTTATGTGCAGTTCTATCTCCAGCGTGGTGTCCTCCATAAGCCTCGGAGTGACACTTGCGTAGGATATGTTCATGTTCATGCTCAGGTACACAACGTCTAATAACACCATCTACTCCTTCTTTATAAAGATGTGGGTCATCCCAAAAGTAATGTCTCGAATCATAGAAAAACTTTTTCATTTGTTGGTATGTGAAACTAGGTGGAGCAACGATGTAATTAGCATAATCAGCATACCACGGAGTAGTACGAGAAGCATTTATGACATTTAATTGCTCATCAGCAAAGCTATCATCAATAGGAAGTGGGTCATCAAGAACATTTTCTAACCTAGACAAGTTGTCTGCAACGGGGTTCTCAGCTCCCTTTCTATCAACAATATGCAAATCAAATTCTTGTAGCAAGAGAACCCATCTAATAAGTCTAGGTTTAGCATCTTTCTTTTCCATAAGATATTTAATAGCAGCATGATTAGTGTGAATAGTTACTTTACAATCAGCAATATAAGGTCTGAACTTATCACAAGCAAATACAACTGCTAAGAATTCTTTTTCGGTAGTAGCATAGTTTCTTTGAGCATTGTCTAGAGTCTTACTAGCATATTGAATAACATTTAATTTCTTATCAACTCTTTGCCATAGAACAGCACCTACAGCATAATCACTAGCATCACACATAATTTCAAAGGGTAAATTCCAATCAGGTGGATGAACAATAGGTGCAGAGATCAATGCTTTCTTAAGTATTTCAAATGCTTCTACACAATCATCATCAAAGACAAATGGTATATCTTTTTGTAATAAATTAGTTAGAGGCCGAGAAATTTTTGAGAAGTCCTTAATGAACCTCCTATAAAATCCGGCATGACCAAGGAAACTTCTTATACCTTTGATGTCCTTGGGACATGGCATCTTTTCAATAGCATCAACCTTGGCTTTATCAACCTCAATACCTCTTTCAGAAACTTTATGCCCCAAGACAATGCCTTCATTAACCATAAAGTGGCATTTTTTCCAATTCAAGACAAGATTAGTTTCTTCACATCTCTTCAAAACTCGATCAAGGTTGCTCAAGAAATCATGAAAAGAGGATCCATAGACGGAAAAATCGTCCATGAACACCTCACAAATCTTTTCACAAAAGTTAGAGAATATAGCCATCATGCATCTTTCAAAGGTAGCAGGTGCATTACATAAACCAAAAGGCATACGTCTATAAGAAAAAGTACCAAAAGGGCAAGTAAAAGTAGTCTTTGATTGATCATTGGCTAACACAGGTATTTGAGAGAAACCAGAATAACCATCTAGAAAGCAAAAATGTGTATGTTTGGATAATCTTTCTACCATTTGATCGATAAAAGGTAAGGGGTAATGATCTTTCTTAGTAGCTTTATTTAATTTGCGGAAATCAATTACCATCCTATAACCTATAATAATTCTTTGCGGAATCAATTCATCTTTATCATTAGGAACGACGGTAATACCTCCTTTCTTAGGGACACAATGGACAGGACTTACCCACTGACTATCAGCAACGGGATAAATTATACCTTCCTCAAGAAGCTTTAGTATTTCTTTTCTTACCACTTCTTTCATCTTAGGATTCAGCCGTCATTGATGATCACGAACTGGTTTGGTATCTTCTTCCAAATTTATTTTATGTTGACATAGAGTGGGACTAATGCCCTTAAGATCATCAAGAGTATATCTAATAGTAGCACGGTGCTTCTTCAGAGTTTTCAATAATCTCTCTTCTTCATGCTCTGAAAGGTTAGCACTAATAATAACAGGATATATCTTCTCATCAAGATAAGCATATTTAACAGTATCAGGTAATGGTTTGAGCTCAAACACGGGATCACCCTTGGGTGGAGGAGGATCCCCTAGGATTTCAACAGGTAAATTGTGTTTCAGGATGGGTTCTTGTTTAAAGAATACTTCATCTATTTCCCTTCTTTCATTCATAAACATATCATTTTCATGTTCTAGAAAATATTTTTCTAAAGGATCACTGGGAGGTACGGCAATAGAAGCAAAACCAATAATTTCATGCTTACTAGGCAATTCTTCTTCATGGTGTTGTCTACTAAATTAAGAGAAATTAAACTCATGAGACATATCACCCAAGCCAATAGTAACAACATTCTTTTCGCAGTCTATCCTAGCATTAACTAGTGTTCAAGAAGGGTCTACCAAATATAATGAGCCAAAAGCTATCTTGTGGGGAACCAAGAACAAGAAAATCTGCAGGATATTTAGTTTGTCCACACAAGGCTTCAACATCTCTAACAATTCCAATGGGTGATATTGTATCTCTATTAGCAAGTTTGATGGTAACATCAATACCTTGTATCTCAGCAGGTGCAATTTCATGCATAATTTCTTTGTATAAGTCATGAGGTATAGCACTAGAACTAGCACCCATATCACATAAGCCATGATAACAATGATCTCCTATTTTAACAGAAATAACATGCATGCCTACCACATGTCTATGTTTATCTTTAGCACAAGCTTTGGCAATTCTAGCAGTTTCACCACAGAAATAAATAACATGCCCATCAATATTATCAGCCAAGAGATCTTTAACAGTAGCAATATTAGGTTCAACTTTAACTTGCTCAGGAGGTGTATAAGTTCTAATATTGCTTTTATGAACCACAGTTGAAGCTTTAGCATGATCCTTTATCCTAATAGGGAAAGGTGGTTTCTCAACATAAGAAGTAGGAACAATAGGATCATTACAAGTGACAGTCTTTTCTTCAAGTTTAGGAGGTGCAACTAATTTTACTTCTATGGGAGGATGATATTTAAACCACTTCTCCTTGGGGAGATCAACATAAGTAGCAAAAGATTCACATAAAGAAGCTACTATCTCAGAGTCAAGTCCATATTTAGTGCTAAATTTACGGAAAACATCGGTATCCATAAAAGGTTTAACACAATCAAAGTTAGGTGTCATACCTGACTCCTTACCTTCGTCGAGATCCCAAACTTCAGAGTTACGTTTAATTCGATCCAATAAATTCCATTTGAATTCAATAGTCTTCATCATAAAAGAGCCAGCACAAGAAGTATCGAGCATGGTGCGATTGTTATTAGAAAGCCGAGCATAAAAACTTTGAATAATTATTTCTCTTGGGAGCTCATGATTGGGGCATGAATATAACATTGATTTAAGCCTCCCCCAATCTTGAGCAATGCTTTCTCCTTCACGAGGCCAAAAATTATATATATAATTGCGATCACGATGAACAAGATGCATAGGATAAAATTTCCGATGAAATTCCAATTTCAATCATTTATAGTTCCATGATCCCGTATCATCACATAGCCTATACCATGTCGATGCATCTCCCTTCAAAGATAAAGGGAAGAACTTCTTCTTAACAACATCACCGGGTATACCTGCAAGCTTAAATAATCCACAAACTTCATCCACATATATTAAGTGCTCATCAGGATGCTTTGTCCCATCTCCTGCAAAAGGATTAGCTAGCAGTTTTTCTAACATACCCGAAGGAACTTCAAAGGGAACATCTTCATTTTCAATAGGTTCAGTAGGTTGAGGAGAAACTGTTTTCTCTACTGGTCGAGGTGAAGATACCCCGAACAAGCCCCTCAGAGGATTAATTTCCATAGTAACAAGTGACAGAAAATTTCAACACACTATATAAATTTTTCCTTACCAAATTCCACCTAACAAAGGCGCTTCACTCCCCGGCAACGGCGCCAGAAAAGAGTCTTGATGGCCCACAAGTATACGGGATGTATCGTAGTCCTTTCGATAAGTAAGAGTGTCGAACACAACGAGGAGCAGAAGGAAATGATAAGAAGTTTTCAGCAAGGTATTCTCTGCAAGTACTGAAATAAGTGGTAACAGATAGTTTTGTGATAGGATAATTTCTAACGAGCAACAAGTAACAAAAGTAAATAAAGTACAGCAAGGTGGCCCAATCCTTTTTATAGCAAAGGAAAAGCCTGGACAAACTCTTATATAGAGAAAAGCGCTCCCGAGGACACATGGGAATTATCGTCAAGCTAGTTTTCATCACGTTCGTATTATTCGCGTTCGGTACTTTGATAATTTGATCTGTGGGTGAACCGGTGCTTGGGTGCTGTTTTTACATGAACAAGCATCCCACTTATGATTAACCTCTATTGCAAGCATCCGCAACTACAACAAAAGTATTAAGGTAAACCTAACCATAGCATGAAACATATGGATCCAAATCAGCCCCTTACGAAGCAACGCATAAACTAGGGTTTAAGCTTATGTCACTCTAGCAACCCATCATCTACTTATTACTTCCCCATGCCTTCCTATAGGCCCAAATAATGGTGAAGTGTTATGTAGTCGACGTTCACATAACACCACTAGAGGATAGACAACATACATCTCATCAAAATATCGAAGAATACCAAATTCACATGACTACTAATAGCAAGACTTCTCCCATGCCCTCAGGAACAAATGTAAATACTCACAAAGCATATTCATGTTCATAACAGAGGGGTATTAATATGCATAAAGGATCTGAACATATGATCTTCCACCAAATAAACCAACTAGCATCAACTACAAGGAGTAATCAACACTACTAGCAACCTACTAGTACCAATCCCGGACTTGGAGACAAGAATTGGATACAAGAGATGAACTAGGGTTTTGAGAGGAGATGGTGCTGGTGAAGATGTTTATGGAGATTTCCCTCTCCCGATGAGAGGAGCGTTGGTGATGATGAGGGCGATGATTTCCCCCTCCCGGAGGGAAGTGTCCCCGGCAGAACAGCTCTGCCGGAGCCCTAGATTGGTTCCGCCAAGGTTCCGCCTGATGGCGGCGGAGTCTCGTCCCGAAAGGTTTCTTATGATTTTTCTTTGGACGAAAGACTTCATATAGCAGAAGATGGCCATCCGAGAGCCAACAGGGGGCCCACAAGGCAGGGGGCGCGCACTGGGGGGTAGGGCGCCCCCATCCTTGTGGGCAGGTGGTGGCCCCCCTAACGTATTTCTTCCGCTCAGTATTTTTTATTATTTCCAAAAATAAATTTTGTGGTGTTTCAGTACTTTTGGAGTTGTGCAGAATAAGTCTCTAATATTTGCTCCTTTTCCAGCCTAGAATTCCAGCTGCCGGCATTCTCCCTCCTTATGTAAACCTTGTAAAATAAGAGAGAATAGGCATAAGTATTGTGACATAATGTGTAATAACAGCCCATAATGCAATAAATATCGATATAAAAGCATGATGCAAAATGGACGTATCAATTACAGGAATTGGTCTTTCACATGGTTAGTCATAAAATCCTACATAAAACATGTAGATCACTGAATATGATATGTTTGATTCCTTGCAATAGTTTTGTGATATAAAGGTGGTGATATTAGAGTCGTGCTAGTTGAGTAATTGTGAAATTGAGAAATACTTGTGTTGAGGTTTGCAAGTCCCGTAGCATGCACGTTTGGTGAACCGTTATGTAACGAAGTTGGATCATGAGGTATTTATTGATTGTCTTCCTTATGAGTGGCCGTCGGGAACGAGCGATGGTCTTTTCCTACCAATCTATCCGCCTAGGGGCATGAGTTGTAGTACTTTGCTTCGGGGGCTAATAAACTTTTGCAATAAGTATATGAGTTCTTTATGACTAATGTGAGTCCATGGATTATACGCACTCTCACCCTTCCATCATTGCTAGCCTCTTCGGTACCGTGCATTGCCCTTTCTCACCTCGAGAGTTGGTGCAGACTTCGCCGGTGCATCCTAACCCCGTGATACGATACGCTCTATCACACATAAACCTTCTTATATCTTGCTCAAAACAGCCACCATACCTACCTATCATGGCATTTCCATAGCCACTCCGAGATATATTGCCATGCAACTTCCATTATCATCATATACATGACTTGAGCATTTATTGTCATATTGCTTTGCATGATCGTAAGATAGCTAGTATGATGTTTTCATGGCTTGTCCGTTTTTTGATGTCTTTGCTATGCTAGATCATTGCACATCTCGGTACACCACCGGAGGCATTCATATAGAGTCATATCTTTGTTCTAGTATCGATTTGTAATATTGAGTTGTAAGTAAATAAAAGTGTGATGATCATCATTATTAGAGCATTGTCCCAGTGAGGAAAGGATGATGGAGACTATGATTCCCCCACAAGTCGGGATGAGACTCCAGACGAAAAAAAGGCCAAAAAAAGAGAAGACCCAAAAAAAAGAAAATAAGAAAAAAATAAGAAAAAAAATGAGAGAAAAGAGAGAAGGGGAAATGTTACTATCCTTTTACCACACTTGTGCTTCAGAGTGGCATGTTCTTCATATAGAGAGTCTCTTGAGTTATCACTTTCATATACTAATGGGAATTTTCATTATAGAACTTGGCTTGTATATTCCAACGATGGGCTTCCTCAATTGCTCTAGGTCTTCATGAGCAGGCAAGTTGGATGCACACCCACTTAGTTTTAGTTTGAGCTTTCATACACTTATAGATCTAGTGCATATGTTGCATGGCAATCCCTACTCCTCACATTGACATCAATTGATGGGCATCTCCACAGCCCATTGATTAGCCGTGTCGATGTGAGACTCCCTCCTTTTTTGTCTTCTCACACAAACCTCCATCATCATACGTCTCCACAGCCCGTCAAGAAGTATGAACCAATTGCTCGGCTTGTTATCGGGGTTGTGCATGATTTGAATGCTTTGTGTGGTGAAGATGGAGCATAGCCAGACTATATGATTTTGTAGGGATGAGCTTTCTTTGGCTATGTTATTTTGATAAGACATAATTGCTTGGTTAGTATGCTTGAAGTATTATTGTCTTAATGTCAAATGATAGACTATTGCTTTGAATCACTCATGTCTTAATTTTCATGCCATGATTAGATTATGTGATCAAGATTATGCTAGGTAGCATTCCACATCAAAAATTATCTTTTTATCATTTATTTTCTCGAGGACGAGCAGGAATTAAGCTTGGGGATGCTGATACGTCTCCGTCGTATCTATAATTTTTGATTGTTCCATGCCAATATTATACAACTTTCATATACTTTGGGTAACTTTTTATACTATTTTTGGGACTAACTTATTGATCCAATGCCCAGCGCTAGTTCCTGTTTGTTGCATGTTTTTTGTTTTGTAGAAACCCCATATCAAAAGGAGTTCAAACGGGATAAAATGGACAGAGAATATTTTTGGAATATTTGTGAAATATGGGAAGAAGAATCAACGCTAGAAGGTGCTCGAGGGGGCCACGAGGTAGGGGGCACGTTTGCCACCCTGGGTGCGCCCCTGACACTCGTGGGCCCCCCGTAAGGCGGTTGCTGCTCTTCTTTGGCCGCAACAAAGCTAATTTTCGGAGAAAAATCTGGGCAAAGGTCTCAAAGCAATCGGATATATAAGAAACAGTGAAAGGGCATAATCCAGAACGCAGAAACAGAGAGAGACAGATCCAATCTCAGAGGGGCTCTCACCCCTCCCATGCCATGGAGACCAAGGACCAGAGGTAAAACCCTTCTCCCATCTAGGGAGGAGGTCAAGGAAGAAGAAGAAGGAGGGGGCTCTCCCCCCTCGCTTCCGGTGGTTCCGGAGTGCCACTGGGGGCAATCATCATCACCACAATCTTCACCAACAACTTCACCGCTGTCATCACCAACTCTTCCCCCTCTATGCAGCGGTGTAACCCCTCTTTTACCCATTGTAATATCTACTTAAACATGGTGCTCAGCGCTATATATTATTTTCCAATGATGTATGGCTATCCTATGATGTTTGAGTAGATCCGTTTTGTCCTATGGGTTAATTGATGATCGTGATTGGTTTGAGTTGCATGTTTTATTATTGGTATTGTCCTATGGTGCTCTCTGTGTCACGCAAGTGTGAGGGATTCCCTCTGTAGGGTTTGCAATATGTTCATGATTTGCTTATGGTGGGTGGCGTGAGTGAGAGAAGCATATACCCGAGTAAGTAGGTTGTTTGCATATGGGAATAAAGAGGACTTGATGCTTTAATGCTATGGTTGGGTTTTACCTTAATGATCTTTAGTAGTGGCAGACGCTTGCTAGAGTTCCATTCATAAGTGCATATGATCCAAGTAGAGAAAGTATGTTAGCTTATGCCTCTCCCTCATATAAAATTGCAATAACGATTACCGGTCTAGTTATCGATTGCCTGGGGAAAATAACTTTATCATGACGAAAAGCTCTTTACTAAAACTAATTTAGTTGTGTATTTATCTAAACAGACCCTACTTTTATTTACATGCTCTTTACTATCTTGAAAACTTATCCAACAACACCTACAAAGTAGTGTAGTTTCATACTTGTTCTGGGTAAAGCGAACGTCAAGCGTGCGTCGAGTTGTATCGGTGGTCGATAGAACTTGAGGGAATATTTGTTCTACCTTTAGCTCCTCGTTGGGTTCGACACTCTTACTTATCGAAAGAGGCTACAATTGATCCCCTATACTTGTGGGTAATGAACATGTTTTGTGTCAATGCCATCTGTTTAGTTTCTTTATCGTATATGTGAATCATGAAATGCCATCTTGTTTAGCCAGGCATCATATATGTGAATTTTGCAATGCCACCCTGGTTAGCCAGTCATCTTATATGTGAATTATATCATGACATCATTTTTTATTGCGTGTTAAATTTGTCAACAATTTTAGTACATTCAATTACTCTTCCTGTGCATCAGCCATTCGGCACGGTCATGGAAAAATCTGGAGTGGAAACATGGTCTTCAGAGGAGACAATGCTATCTGACGAAGTGCATGTCTTGCTAGTTATAGATAGCTCCTTAGAGGAGGATTCAGAGACAGATGACCAGTCCTATCCCCCCCCCCCGAGGTGCATGCTCTAACTTGGCAGGGTTATGTTGTTCATATCGTGCCTATGGTATATTGCATTGCTATGTCATTTGCTTAGTTTAGACATGCTTTGTGTGAATGCCACCTGTTTAGTGTCTAATTACCATTTATGTGAATTATGCAATGCCATCTTGTTGCAAGACATTATATATGTGAATTACGCAATGCTATCTTGTTGCAAGGCATTATCTATGTGAATTATCCAATGCCATGTTGTTTAGCCAAGCGTCATATATGTGAATTATATCATGTCGTCCTTTTTTTGTATTTCTCATTGCTTTTGTCGACAATGTTTGTATATTCAACTGCTCTTCATGTGCATCAGCCATTTGAATTGGTGATGGAGAAATCTGGAGTGAAAACAAGGTCTTCAGAGCAGACAATGCTACCTGGTGAAGCAGATATCTTGTTGGTTACAGATAGCTCTTCGGAGGAGGATTAAGAGGCAGATGACCAATCCTATTATCCCCCTGAGGTGTATGCTCAAACTTGGCAGGGTTATATTACTCATATCACGCATATGTTGTATTGCAATGCTTATTTTTTACATCATATACACGATATTGAATGCCATCTCCTTAGTTGACACATCATATATGCATTGCCCTCTGCTCACTTCCTTAGTATATAAATCATATATTTGAATTATATCATGCCATAATGTTTACATAGACATTATGTATCTGAATTATGGCATGCCAACCCATTTTCTATAGACATAATATAGTTATGTCATCTCATCCTGTTCACATAGTCATCGTATTTTAAATTATGTCATTCTATCTGTGAATTATATCGTGCCATCATGTTTCCATCAATGGCATGTTTGTGATTTATGGCATGCCAACCACTTTAATAGACACATCATATAGTTATATCATGTCATCCTGTTTACATAGTCATCATATTTTCAAATATGTCATTCTATCCTGTTTAGTTATCCATCATACATATGAAATTGTGTCATGCTATCCTGTTTAATTAGCCATCATATATGTGAAATTATGTCCTGCTATTCTGTTTGGTTAGAAAACATAAATGTGAATTATTTCATGCCTTGTTTTCTTCCCTACTATCCATTGCACCTGTCTATCTTACAATGTCTATACATTCAATTATTTTCTTGTTTATCAGCCATTTCAATTGGAGGGGGTGATGGCAGTATCTGTGGGAGTAAAAACACGGTCTTCAGAAAAGATCGTGCTACCTGTCTGTCGTGGATTTGTCACGGCAGATGTCCTAGTGAGAGGACTTAGTCGTGGAGCCATCGCAACGGGTTAGCTTGAAGGGGTTAAAAGTGGACACAAGGACACGGTTTTTATACTAGTTCGGCCCCTTCGATGAAGGTAAAAGCCTACGTCTAGTTGTGATGGGATTGATGGGTTTCGAGGGCTTAGGGAGCAATAAGCTTCGCCTAAACCTTGAGTTCTTGTTCTCTGTCCCCAAACCGTCGTCGGGTCGTCCCCTTATATACACGGGTGACGCCCATCGGTCTGCAAAGTCCCGACCTCCGGCTTATAAACGTGCCCGGGTCGGTCTCTCTATTCCTAACTTACAATACAAGTTTACCCCAGGCCGGTTTACACCATAAACCTTTAAACCGATTATAGGCCTTGGGCCCTTCTACTTTTAACATCTCGGGTCTATGGACGGAGGTAACCCGGGCCCTGCAGGCCGGTTTACCCCAGATAGTAATATCCCCAACATTAGGCCCCAGATTGATTTGAACAGGTTCATGTCAATCCTTAATAAAAATTTCTGTCCTCAAATGCCTTCCAGTAACTTGTTAAACCGCCATTTCTCCGTCTCCTCTTGCTGCGGTAAACCGATATGACGTCAGCGCAAGTTACCGTCTCCTTTCGCTAACCCGCCAGAATCAGTGCGACGGCTGGGCTCCCGAAATCTCCGGCCCCTGGATTCGCGCGCCTGACACGCGCGCCGCGCCTTATAAATAGGACTTGAAGGTCATCTTCCTTTCCTCCCCTTCTTCGTCTTCCTCGCGACCCAGACCTCCGAGCTCCGCCGCCGCCGTCAGCTGCTGCATCAACTCGGGCCGCCGCATCAACCTGATCGGACCAGAGCACCGCGGCGACTTTCCACCTTTGTTTGGATCCCGGTAAAGCCTCTGTTCTTCCGCTTTTAGATCTGTTCTAGGGTTCGTCATCCTGTTACTGTTTCTTGTTCATCCCCATAGCAGTTTTGCGAACAGATGATGATACCTGTATCGTGATTGGTAGTCTTTTTCAGCAGTCGCCATAAATCTGTACTCGTCTCCTTAGATATCACTCTTGTTCCTGCTTGTCGAACTTATGTTGTTCTGCTGTGAGCCAAACTTCATATTACCTGTTTTTATTTCTTTTTTGCCCTAGCTGTCGATCCATTGTTTTGAAAGAATCCGTACGGGATCTGTTTCTGCTTTCATACTCACAACTGTTAGATCTGGTCGGTTTAACTCTTAGCAAAGCGAACAAACCGATCCACACATCCATTAGTCCCCTTGATGAACCGCCGGTTGATATTATTGTAGATAACCTGACTCTATACAAGAGCATCTTCGGTTTACAATCACACTTGTTCTCAAACCGGAATACCTTTGTCTTGTAGATTTCCTCATGGCAAAACAGGTGTACGAATGCAACTGGGTTCCCTCTTGCATCACTGAGACCCAACTAAACAACTTAGTTCTGACTGGTGCTTTGAGTAGCAAAAATACCATCCATTGGAGGGTTCCAGGAGACGAATGTCCTCCTACCCCGCAGGAGGGAGAAGTGGTGGTGTTTGCGGATCACCTGGCCCGGGGTTTTAATCCACCCGGTTCAAAATTTTATCGGGACGTCCTGGCTAATTTTAGGTTGCGCCCACAAGATGTTGGTCCAAACTCAGTCACGAATATCTGCCATTTTCAAGTGCTTTGCGAGGCGTACTTCCAAGAGGAACCTACTGTAGAGCTGTTCCGGGACTTTTTCCATTTAAACCGACGTACTGAATTTACCGACGGCCCTAATATGGAACTGGGTGGTATGGCAATCCAGAAGAGGAAAGAGGTGACTTATCCTCACGCCAAGTTGCATAGTCATCCGCAAGAATGGAATTGCACTTGGTTCTATTGCAAGGATACTTCCCCTGCTGAAGAAAATCCACTGCCCGGCTTCCGTCCAGAGAGACTTAGCAATACACACCCCTTCCCCCCACGGCTAACCGCCAAAGAGAGGAGTAAGTATGCCCCTCAGCTGTCCAAGCTCAGAGCCTTCATGGCTAACGGTTTAACGGGGGTTGATCTTGCCCGTTGCTGGATTTCATGGAGCATCCTGCCCCTTAGCATCCGCTCCGGTTTGATGTGCCAATACACGGGTCGGGTTGATGATCCTCTGAGGCACTGCAACATTCAGCTGACGGAGGACGAAGTCGCTGAAGCCGTGAAAAAGATGTTGAACGAACCGGAACATGTTTGCGCTCGAACCGGCCTGCTTCCATTTTGCGCCACAAACAAACCACCTGCTGTAAGTAACTCCTCCCTGTTTATAGAATTTTTGATCTCCTTATATATATTGCTAACTTCCAGTCCTTTCCGAAACAGGGAGATGATCCGTTTTGGAGCAAGAAGCTTCAGGAGCCAACCGAAAAGATAATCAGACCCAAGACAAGGGTGAAGAAGCCTGCTACAAAGAAAAGGCACACTGCTTCCTGTACCCCCGATTTAGAGGAGGATGATGTGGGTAATCCGGACCTTGGGGTAGACCTTGATTCAGTTGGCTTACTTTTTGTACGTCTTATTGATGATGATATTTGTCAGGACGACGCTGAAGCGAGCAATGCTGAAGGCCCAGAGGTAACTATTCTTTCTTCTGATGCCGTTCCTTTGCCTTTGAAAAAACCTCGCCAAGCAAACCGGAAAATTAAATTTTCTCACCCTCTTGCTTACTTGGATCCCAAATTTCTTGTGAAGACCCAGCAACATGAAGCCCGACGCACCACCCGGCATAGCGGCCAGGTAGTTACCTCCGCCGGTTTACCGAACAGCCCGGTTCGGAAACGCCGCTCAGAGGTCTCCGATTTATGCGCTAGCTTTCCTCCTAAAGCAGGTTTAACTCGTCAGCCTCTAAATCCATCTGACTCCGATTATCAGGTCACTTCCCATTCCTCTTCCGGTGAATCTTCAGCCACTCAACTGCCACCGTTGAAGACAGTTATTGGGTAAGTTGGACTGATCACAACATATCTCTGTATGGGTCTCTTAATCCATCTTATACCGTTTTTTCAATCTTTGGGCTTTTTTTTTTCAGGGCTAAACCTAGACCGAGCAAGAAGGCTCGTCTGGATAACCCGGCTGAAGGGACTGCCGCTCCTGAACCGGAGAAAACTCCTGGTGCTGACACTCTGGGTCGTGAAGATACTCAGAATTATCTATCTCCGCAAGATGACACCTGCGCTGAAGAAAGGACTATCGAACCTGCCAGCCGTACTGATCCGCCTGCCAGTCCTGTTCGGGTTGAGGAATCCATCCCCCCTTCTGGAACTGTTGATAAACCGACAGGGCCACTGCAGAGCAGCGATTCCAAGGATGACGATGTTGTGATTACCGGCATTGGCCGCTCTGAACCGGGGAACACTGCTACTTTGGCCAAGCATACTGCCAAGGACGAAATCTCGGCCATAAAGGGCAAATGGGACCTTGACTCCTCTACGTACGCCGCTTTAAGCGCCCCGGATCTTTATTCTGGGTACCTGAACCGACTGTACACCAGCCGGGATTATGAAGCTGGCATGATCAAGATGATGAAGGAGAAACTTGAGGTAACTCCCTTGTGCTTCATTCCATTGCAACTTAGCTTATCAATATTTCCAAACCGAGATGGTAAACCAGATCAGGCTGCCTTGACAATTAAGGTCCGGTTTAGAAAACCCAAGGCTTCAACATAGGTCATAACCAAAAAACATCATCAGATAACCATTAGCCCCCAACTGCCAAGTTTAAATACTTGTATTAATCTTGGGACTTTTTGTAATGGAAAACTTGCGTTAAAATCAAGTATGCATTAGCCCCCAAGTATCGAGCACATAACTTGCTTGTGTGGTTGATACTTCCAAACCGTGCAATATTTTCTGAACACTGTTGACGACCTGCTGCAGGGGGATCTGAAGACCAAAGCGAAACAAGTCTCGGACCTTCAGGAAATTTTAGAAACCCAACAGGCTGAAACTGAAAAAACGAAGGACGAATGGGCCCATGCCTTAACCGTTATGGAACAGCTGAAAGAAAGCCACAAAAAAGAACAAGCTGATTGGGCTACTGAGAGAGCTCTTTTGACGAGGAGGGCTGAAAATGCCGAAGCTGCTCTTAAACCGGTGGTCGATGAATTATCCACCGTGAAGCGACAGATACACTCCATGACCTCTACCGTCTTTGGTAAGCTTTTCGACGCCCTTCTTCCAATTTGTACCTTGTCTGCTACATCCTATGTCCGGTTTGTAATCCATCTTGGAACACTGCAGGCTCACGTATTGGACACTTGGGTTCTGATGTGCGGATGAAACTCAAAGCTGCTTACACTCTGATTGAACAGTTGTACACCGGAGCACGAAGAGCCATCACCACTGCATCGCACAACAACCCTGCGCCGTCTCTGATTCAAGACACGTTAAAGAGGCTGTCCATGCTTCCAGCCCGGATTGAAGAGTTGAAGAGATCAGCTGCTCGAACTGGAGCCATTACTGCCTTGATCCGGGCCAAAGCGTGGGTACCAGATTTCGATCCTGTCGAAGCGGCCCAAGGATACCCCAGCTTGAAGGAAGACGGTTCAGACTTTGGTGAGGACGATTTGAGGGCGATAAACCGGGCGGTGCGCCCCCTAGCTTGTCAATTGGCTGAGGAAGCAGATCTGTCACATTACCAAGCCCAATACGACAACCAAAACAAACGAGTAGCTGCCCCGGTCCCTGAAGCGGGAAACCTTATTCCTCCAAACCGTAAGCATACTTACGCCCCTGACATTGAACCGTCCTTGCTGATTCACGAAGAGGCCGTCTTTCAAGCGCTAATGGGAATCGACTGGACAACTGCTGATTTCCAGCCAATGGGTAACCAAGATAGAGCTGAAGCGGCACAAGACGATCCCCAGCCTTCGAACCGAGGCGGCGAACAAGCGTAATCAACGCTCCCGTTCACCTTAATTGGTGACGTTTTACTCCGTCAAAGAACAATATATTCAGGCACTACGTTGCCTTGTAATAAGATAGTTTAATACCTCTGCATTTGAATGTGCCTTCGCGCACGGGTACTGATGCTCTTTCTAATGACGTTTTCCAACTTTGTTTCCTGTCTTTACTGAGTACACAAGATCTTCCGACCCTATGAACCGTGCTGCGCCTTTGCCAAACCGGGCAACTTGCCTCTGGGTTAAAAAACGGACCAGGCTATGCCAGCTGAATCGGTTTAAAAATACTTGACGTTCCGAAGAACAAAAAATACCACAATAAAGGCAGAAAACAAAAACCAAATATGAAAAGGCAACGCGATAGTAAAACGCATGCAAATAGTGGTTACTATGAACCGTTCAGAAGGCGTGACCATCGTCAAGACAAAACCGAGCCCCCAAGAGGTGTAGCTACGGTTTAGGTCGACTAGGTTCCTAACTGAATCGTGGCAAATATGCCGGTCAAATGGCATTGCATTGGTTCGTCAACCAAGCCCCCAAGTGACTCAATGGCCAAGGGCCGATCAAGTGGCATTGCATTGGTTCGGACACGACCAAGCCCCCAAATGATTCATTGGCTAAAAAGCCGACCAGAAGGCATTACCATCATCAAGACATGACCGAGTTCCCCTAAGGCGTAATCTACGGTTCAAGTCGATTAGGTCCCCAACTGATTCAGTGGCAAATGTGCCAGCCAGAAGGCATTACCGTCGTCAAGACATGACCAAGCCCCCCGGAGGTGTAGCTACGGTTCAGGCCGACTAGGTCCCCAACTGACTTTATAGGGTTTAGCTATGTTCTCTTTGGTTCGAACACGACCTATGTTTGAACAGGAAGCCCCATGTTTGAATAGCTATGTTCTCTTTGGTTCGAATACGACCTATGTTTGAACAGGAAGCCCCATGTCTGAATGGCTATGTTCTCTTTGGTTCGAATACGACCTATGTTTGAACAGGAAGCCTCATGCTTGAACCGGGATATTGAACCGGACATTAAGAGCTTCACAGCCCTGTAGGAGACATCTTCCCTTGAACCGGCCTTTAAACCGGAATCTATAATTTGAACTTCTGTGAAGCGACCTCCAGGGGTAAGCACACATGATGTGAAGAACAGTAGAGACCCCGCTTTACTCGAGGCTCCGGTTTATTGTATTAATCATAATATATACATGGTCATGATATGTACATAAACAGAGCCCAGGGCTCATGTATAATAAGGTCGAAGATGAGCTATGTTCCACGGCCTGCTGGTCTCCTCCTCTGATGTGCGTGAATCCTTGCGCTCTCGAATATCAATCAGGTAATATGACCCATTATTCAGATTTTTGCTGACCACAAAAGGTCCCTCCCAAGGCGGGGATAATTTATGCTGGTCAGACTGATCCTGGATGAGCCGAAGCACCAAATCCCCCTCCTGAAAGGTTCTGGTCCTAACCCGACGGCTGTGGTAACGGCGAAGATCTTGCTGGTAAATCGCTGAACGGGCAGCTGCCAAGTCATGCTCCTCATCCAACAAGTCAAGAGCGTTCTGCCGTGCCTGCTCATTGTCCGCTTCAACATATGCTGCCACGCGAGGTGAGTCATGTCGTATATCACTTGGGAGAACCGCCTCTGCTCCATAGACCATAAAAAACGGCGTAAACCCCGTGGATCTGTTAGGCGTGGTGTTGATGCTCCATAATACAGACGGTAGCTCCTCCACCCAACAACCCGGCGTCCTTTGCAAAGGGACGAGAAGCCGGGGTTTGATACCTCTCAAGATCTCTTGGTTCGCTCGTTCTGCCTGACCATTAGACTGTGGGTGCGCTACCGAAGAAACATCAAGCCGTATATGCTCCCGTGCACAGAACTCTTTCATGGCCCCCTTGGATAGATTGGTACCATTATCTGTGATGATGCTGTGCGGAAATCCAAACCGGAAGATCACCTTCTTTATAAACCGAACCGCCGTGGCAGCATCACACTTACTGACAGGTTCTGCCTCCACCCACTTTGTAAATTTGTCAACCGCCACCAGTAGGTGGGTCTTCTTATCTTTGGAACGCTTAAAAGGCCCAACCATATCGAGCCCCCAAGTCGCAAACGGCCAAGTGATTGGAATCATTCTCAATTCTTGGGCCGGTATGTGTGCTCGTCTGGAAAATTTCTGGCATCCATCACATAACCTAACCAGGTCTTCTGCATCAGCATGAGCAGTTAACCAGTAGAAACCGTGGCGGAACGCTTTAGCCACCAATGACTTTGAACCGGCGTGGTGGCCGCAATCCCCTTCATGTATTTCTCGTAATATCTCACACCCCTCCTCAGGGGACACGCACCGTTGCAGCGCTCCTGATATGCTGCGATGATGTAGCTCTCCTTTGAAGATGGTCATAGACTTGGACCGCCGTACTATCTGTCGAGCCAAGCTTTCGTCTTCTGGCAACTCACCCCGGTTCATATATGCCAGATACGGGAGCGTCCAATCCGGGGTGACGTGAAGAGCCGCCACTAATTGAGCCTCCGGATCAGGAACAGCCAACTCCAGCTCACCGGGTAGCTGCACCGATGGGTGATACAATACATCCAAGAAAACATTGGGTGGGACCGGTTTACGCTGAGAACCCAAGCGGCTTAAAGCGTCTGCTGCCTCATTCTTTCTGCGGTCCACATGATCCACTTGATAGCCTTTGAAATGCCCAGCCACCATATCTACTTCACGTCGGTATGCAGCCATGAGCGGATCCTTAGAATCCCAGGTGCCAGATACCTGTTGAGCCACCAGATCCGAATCACCAAAGCATCTAACTCTGCTCAGATTCATCTCTTTAGCCACCCGAAGACCATGAAGCAAAGCTTCATACTCAGCCGCATTATTTGTACAGGGGAACATTAAACGGAGGACATAACAAAACTTGTCACCTCGTGGGGAAGTTAAAACGACTCCAGCCCCCGAGCCTTCCAATTGTCTTGACCCGTCAAAATAAATGGTCCAATAGGTGTTATCTGGCTTCTCCTCAGGCGCTTGTAACTCTGTCCAATCGTTTATGAAATCGACCAGTGCTTGTGACTTTATGGCCGTCCGGGGCACGTATCTTAAATCGTGCGGCCCGAGCTCGATAGCCCACTTGGCAATCCGACCGGTCGCCTCCCGGTTCTGTATAATGTCACCCAAAGGAGCAGAACTGACCACCGTGATGGGGTGTCCTTGAAAATATTGCCTCAGCTTCCGGCTTGCCATAAAAACACCGTATACCAGCTTCTGCCAATGCGGATACCTTTGCTTGGACTCGATAAGTACTTCACTGATATAATAAACCGGTCGCTGAACCGGATGTTCCTTTCCAGCCTCCTTTCGTTCTACCACCATCGCCACACTGACCGCTCTGGCATTCGCTGCAACATATAACAGGAGTGGCTCTTTATCTACAGGGGCTGCCAACACTGGCGGATTGACTAGCTGTCACTTCAAGTCCTCAAACGCTTTATCCGCCTCCGCACTCCAGACAAATTGATCCATCTTCTTGAGCATTTGATACAAGGGGATCGCCTTTTCACCGAGGCGACTGATGAACCGGCTTAACGCTGCAATCCGCCCGGCCATGCGCTGAACATCGTTGATGCATTTTGGTTTGGCCAGGGAGGTGATGGCTGTGATCTTTTCCAAATTAGCCTCAATTCCTCTATGGGACACTAAAAATCCCAACAACTTGCCTGCAGGTACACCAAAAACACATTTAGCTGGGTTGAGCATCATTTGGTACACTCTCAAGTTATCGAAAGTCTCCTTCAAATCGTCAACCAGGGTCTCCTTCTTTCGTGACTTGACCACAATATCATCCACATAAGCATGCACATTACGACCAATCTGCTTGTGGAGGCAATTTTGCACACACCGCTGATAAGTAGCCTGCACACTCTTAAGCCCGAAGGGCATAGACACATAGCAGAAGGCTCCAAAGGGAGTAATGAACGCTGTCTTCTCCTGGTACTTAACTGCCATCTTGATCTGATGATAACCCGAATAGGAATCCAAGAAACTTAAACGCTCGCAACCTGCCGTAGCATCAATGATTTGATCAATCCGGGGGAGAGCAAAAGGATCCGCTGGGCAAGCTTTATTCAAGTCTGTGTAGTCCACACACATGCGCCAGGTGCCGTTTTTCTTAAGAACTAGCACCGGATTAGCAAGCCATTCGGGATGAAAAACCTCAATGATAAAACCAGCTGCCAGAAGCCTGGCCACTTCCTCACCAATTGCTTTATGTCTTTCTTCGTTAAACCGCCGTAAGAACTGCTTTACCGGTTTATACTTAGGATCCACATTAAGGGTGTGCTCAGCGAGTTGCCTCGGTACACCAGGCATGTCAGACGGCTTCCATGCAAAGATGTCCCGATTCTCACGGATGAACTCGATGAGCGCGCTTTCCTATTTTGGATCCAAGTTTGCACTGATGCTGAACTGCTTGGATGAATCGCCAGGCACGAAGTCAACAAGCTTAGTTTCGGCCGCTGACTTGAACTTCAAGGCCGGATCGTGGTCCGTAGTTGGCTTTTTTAATGAAGTCATATCCTCCGGATCAACACTGTCTTTGTACTGCTTTAGCTCCTCCGTAGCACAAACCGATTCTGCATAAGTCGCATCTCCTTCCTCGCATTCCAAAGCGATTCGACGGCTCCCATGAACCGTTATAGTGCCCTTGTAACCTGGCATCTTAAGTTGCAGATACACGTAGCAGGGCCGTGCCATAAATTTTGCATAAGCTGGCCGTCCGAACAAAGCGTGGTACGGACTTTGGATTTTAACCACTTCGAACGTCAGCGTCTCTGATCTGGAATCGTGACTATCGCCAAATACCACTTCAAGGGCTATCTTACCAACCGGATATGCAGACTTGCCACGCACCACCCCGTGGAATACTGTATTGGTCGGTTTGAGATCCTTATCTACCAGTCCCATACGACGGAAGGTCTCGTAATACAAGATGTTAATGCTGCTCCCTCCGTCCATGAGCACCTTGGTGAGCTTATAACCTCCCACCTGAGGCGCCACCACCAATGCTAACTGACCCGGATTATAAACCCTGGGAGGGTGATCCTCTCGGCTCCATATGATAGGCTGTTCTGACCAGCGCAGATAGTGAGGCGTGGCCGGTTCAATAGCACTGACTGCTCGCCTCTGAAGCTTTCTATCCCGTTTATCCAAGCTTGTAGTAAAAACATGATACTGTCCACCGCTCAACTGTTTCGGGTTGCTCTGATAACCACTTTGATTACTTTGATTATTTTGATTATTTTGGCTGACCTGCCCGCCCGGATTACCCTGGAACCCTGGACCGGAATTTCCGCCACCGTACCCTGATCCGGAACCGGAACCGCCGCCGGAGCTGTGATCATATTGGAAAGTGTTTGAGCTTTTGAATTCCTTCATGATATAACAATCCTTCCAAAGATGGGCTGCTGGTTCCTCCTTTGTTCCGTGCTTCGGACAGGGCTGGTTTAAGAAAAAGTTCAAACGCTCCGGGTTAGGACCGGGATGTGCGCGAAAACTTGGCTGTTTCCCCTTACGCCGCTGGCCTTTATCCTGTGCACTTGTGCTGGCCACCAAGTCCATGCTCCCGTCCGGTTTACGTTTACCTCCGCCTCCATTACCTGCCGGCCGATGTTGCTGGCCCTTGGTGTTGCTATTCTTCTTTCCCTTCCCTGCTTTGTCATCACCAGAGTCAGGATCCTTGGTACTGTCCGAATCCGCATACTTCACTAAAGCGGTCATGAGCGTTCCTATATCTGTACAATCACGCTTCATCCGTCCCAGCTTTAGCTTCAAAGGGCCAAACCGACAGTTGCTTTCCAACAGCACCACGGCGGTGTCTGCGTTGATGCGATCTGACGAGTGCAAAACTTCTGATACACGCCGTACCCAATGGGTAGTTGATTCCCCTTCTTGCTGAACACAGGCTGCTAGGTCAACTATCGACATTGGCTGTTTGCACGTGTCCTTGAAATTCTTGATAAACCGGGCGCGCAATTGGGCCCACGAACTAATTGAATTAGGCGGTAAGCTCTTTAGCCAAGTCCGGGCCGTTCCTTCTAGCATCACAGTAAAATACTTGGCACACGCCGTGTCATCCACATCCAGCATCTCCATAGCCATCTCATAGCTCTCCACCCATGTCTCCGGAGGCTGATCTGCCGTGTAGTTTGGTACCTTGCGGGGGCCTTTGAAGTCTTTGGGCAGGCGTACGTTGCGCAAAGCGGGAACAAGGCACGGTACTCCCAAAGAACTGGAAACCACCCCCGGTTCAACCGTAGCTGCTGGGAAGATAGGTGTAAGCTGACGAGCCTGATGCTGCACTGCTAATCCGGCCTCCCGTGCACGGGTGCGATCCACATTCTCGTGAGCATTGTCAACGCCCGCCGGATTGTTGCCGCGGAGCGCTTCACGCCTGGCGTTACTTGAAACGGCCGGCTCCTCCACGCGCCTACTATAGCTCCCGCTGGGGCGAGGGGTGGAGTGAATCCGATCACGGCTTTGCGAATATGCTTCTTGCTGGGCCAGCGCGGTCCTAAGGAGCTCCTTGACCCGGCGTGTCTCTTCATCCTGCGGTGAATCTCCTTCGATCGGAATGGCTTCCAACCGAGCCGCCGCCGCGACGAGGTTATCCATCGGGTTGGAATAATGACCTGACGGCGTTGGTATGGCCGGTGGTGTACTAGTGTTGTGACGAGGCAGGTCTATTACCCGGTGCTGAACCGGGGCGCCGGTTGTCGCCTCCGCACGGTTTACCCCCGGGGTGTTGAAGAGATTTCGAGCGTCAAGGGCGGCGGGCAACCGAGATCGGGATTTTCTTTTCAAGACTTCCTGAGACGCCTTCTGATCCATTATGAGCCTGTAAGCCTGTGCATCTAAAGCGGCGCGCTCCGCCGTCATCCTGATCTCTTCTGCTGCCAGCTCCGCTTTAGCCCGAGTGATCTGCTCTCTTACTTTGGCAATCTCAGCATTGTGAACCTCCTGATCCACCGGGTTGGCTTCCGCCATGAGCGCTGCTAGTGCGTCAAACAGGTCTGACAAAACTTGGGCTGGTGAACCCGTAGGGCCTCCTGCCCGCGCGGCCGTTGCCGCTGCCGATCCGGAGATCGCTGCTGCTGCAGTTGATGATCGTGGCACCGCCTGCGTTCCAGCCATGAAGATCCCAACCCGATAGGGCAGATCAGAGGGGTCCGGAATACTGTTGCCATCGGAGCCGCCCCCAATCCGATCATCTTGCAGCTGGTAAAGAGATTCGGTTTCCCCGGTCGACGTTTCATCGCCGGAGTAGATGGCGGTTTCGTCACCAGATTCTGATCCTTCCTCGTAGCTTCCTCCGTGGATGACTCCCACGAAGGCGTGCTTCCTGGTCGGTTTAGCCAGGGTCGATCTCGTGCACTGAGCTGTCTCGACGAGGTCGGCGCAGACGCCTAACTCGGGGCCTGGTTCTCCGATCTTTCCGATGAAAACATGGATGCCGCCAAAGGGGACCCGGTACCCGTACTCGATCGAGCCGGCGTCGGGGCCCCAGCCTGTGTTGTCGATGTAGAGTTTTCCGCGGCGGCTTTTGGTCATCCGTCCTACAGCGTAACCCTCGAGTCCTTCAAAGCGGCCCTCCAAGAACCTGAAACCATCTCGCGATAGCCCCACGGTGGGCGCCAACTGTCATGGATTTGTCACGGCAGATGTCCTAGTGAGAGGACTTAGTCGTGGAGCCATCGCAACGGGTTAGCTTGAAGGGGTTAAAAGTGGACACAAGGACACGGTGTTTATACTAGTTCGGCCCCTTCGATGAAGGTAAAAGCCTACGTCTAGTTGTGATGGGATTGATGGGTTTCGAGGGCTTAGGGAGCAATAAGCTTCGCCTAAACCTCGAGTTCTTGTTCTCTGTCCCCAAACCGCCGTCGGGTCGTCCCCTTATATACACGGGTGACGCCCATCGGTCTGCAAAGTCCCGACCTCCGGCTTATAAACGTGCCCGGGTCGGTCTCTCTATTCCTAACTTACAATACAAGTTTACCCCAGGCCGGTTTACACCATAAACCTTTAAACCGATTATAGGCCTTGGGCCCTTCTACTTCTCCTTGGGCTTTAACATCTCGGGTCTATGGACGGAGGTAACCCGGGCCCTGCAGGCCGGTTTACCCCAGATAGTAATATCCCCAACACTGTCGATGGAGATAGAATCACAGTTGTACTTGCCCAAGAACCAGCCCCACCACACATAACCCAGACTCACGCAGATTGTACCCCAACCCAGTTCCCGTTGACACAGCACCGTCTCCACCACAGAGCACCCAAACACTGCAGTACCCAAAGCATGAGGACCACCACTCCGAACCCCAAGTCAACGCTTAAAGCAGAAGAAGAATTGTTCTCAGGTCAGGTTCCATAGCTATGGTTCATACTACTTTGCTCTTGCATCACTGTATTTACTCATACCAACTAATTTCAAATTCGAAGGATGCAATTGAAACTCCAATGGCGCAAAGGTACGTTTTAAACTTGTTTCTTTCACGTGTTTGCTGTTGTAACTTGCTCTATGTTGATTTCAGTTTAAATTGAATAAACAGTTATATTCTCATGCCATGCACCTTACAAGTGTTGTTATTGCTGTGTAGTTTCCCACACTTATATTCTGTCTAAGCTGCTTTGTCTTAAATAGATATGATTCGAACTGTATCTATCTTGATTTGGCAACATAAACTAGAATGATATAGACCACAGTGACCATACTACATAGATATATGTTTGTTTCATGTTGTTATCCTGTCCACCTTACTACTGAACTGGTTTACCAAAATCAGTTTCATATACTACATTGTAAACATGTGATGTGTTTGTTTGTTTCTCTTTTAGAACGCGGATAAAATATTGGAGAAGAGTACCCCGTTATGCAATGGTACAGGAAGTAATGCAGATAAGGTTCAAGATAGTGAGACATCCCTGTTGGTCTCCAAGAAAGCTGATAAAAACTATATTGAAGACACTGAGACAACCCCAAAGTCCTGTCTTGATGTAGTGTTCGAGTTACTGGCTACTACTCCTGGCACCAGCTCTTCGAACTTGCTGCCTGAATCAGTTCGGCTTCTTGAGTCTCAAATTCAAGTTGAAAGACATCGATCAGATGTTATGCGACAAGAAGCCGAAGGACTGAGGAAGTCCCTGCAGAATTCAAATGCATACTTTCTGGTGCAACAACAAGTGCTGGAGGATTTAAGCGACAAACAAGAGAAAGTTAATAAGCTTGCTAAGCATCTTGCCAGCATTATGGGTACCCAGGATATTGTTTCTTGAGCTCTTCTGAAGTGGTTTCAGTTCTAGACTTGTTTTGCTGCGGCGTTTATATGCTGCTTTGTTCCCTATATTTGCACTGGTGGCGAACTTTGATGCCCAGTGGATGTAATATGTGTAATAGCCGTGATATCCTAGCGTAAATTGCTTGCCTATTTATTTCCTTATTGTCTTGTTTATTTGTTTTCTTGTAGTCAGTGCAGTTCTTTTTCCGCGGTTTGCTAGTGGCCGCAATAACCTATTTTTTAAAACTAGGCCACATTAACCATGGGCTACATATTTACTATAGTTAACATCGGCCTCCTACGGGCTGTAGAAACAATGGGCCTTCTACGGGGCGTAGAAACAATGGGCCTTATACATGTCGTAGACACAATGGGCCTTCTACGGCCGTATCATTAATGGGCCTTCTACGGGCCGTACGATCGGTTGGCCAAACATGGGCCAATAACAGACCACATTATGGCCGTAAATGGGCTAGAGTTGAAATCGCCCATTCATGGGCCGACCATAACGGGTCGTCGTTAATCGGCCGTATATGATGACGCTATGAAAACGACCCAACGTATTAACGGGCCACAAACGGGCCGACTGTAACCACGGGCTGAATTTGGCCCACAAGCAGAAAATGACAGTAAAGGGCCGAAAGTAAACGAATGCTGGAAATGAGCCCAAGAATAAATGGGCCCTGAGAAGGCCGAAATATAACATGGGCTAGAAACGGCCCAACGGAGTAATGGGACGTTAATGGGTATAAAGTGATACACTGTTCATTACGGGCCAGTTTTACCACGGGCCGTTAATGGGCCGAGGGTTACTAAGGGCCTCATATGGGCCAAAAGACATCATGGGCCATACATGGGTCGGAAGTTAAAATGGGCTGGAATTATATTGGGCGGCCCAGATGACGCTACCGGGCCTAATTTGGATAGGCCGTAAACGGGCCCTGGGTTAGCGGGCTGTAAATGGGCTATATGCGAACAGGCCGTTCACACACTTGCCGTGGGCCGGCCCGCCACCTTTTGACCAAGTCAAACGGGTCAGCCTTTTCACAGGAGTGGGCCTCTGTTGGGCCATGCCACGTGTCGACTTATCATAGGCGCTTTAGGTCCAATGAATGGATGACATCTGTCCCAACGGCGAGCCGACACGTGTTCCCTCCAGCCAATGATGATTTTACATGTGGAAAATCATCATTGGTCAGGGCTGTTAACGGGTTATCAGATCCAAAATCGGACCTGATAGCTTAACGACGTTCCGTTATGGTGGATGCCACGTGCCGGTCACCCTTGACGAAAGCACTTCTGTGACGCGCGATTTATCGTCATGGAAATGGACACTTCCGTGATGATAATTTTGGTAATGTCATGGAACACTTCTACGATAGCACAAGTATGACTATCTTGATTCTGTCATAAAATTATCATGGATGTACATGCATGACAGAAAACGTGACCTATTGTGACAAACATGTATCATCACGGAAGTATATTTTTTTTGTAGTGACTCTATGTATTATACTATGCACTATAATTAATTAAAGGTAGTATCATACACTAGTATCATATGTACTGTATATTCATGCTACTAGTATATGACACTGTCCACTATACTCATGATTTCTTATCGTGGAAAAAAAATTGGAGGTGAAACGATGAACTCATGTTTTCATTCGAACAAAAATATGATGTTAGGTAATGTAAATGTTTTCAAAGAGCACACGGTTCACTCACGAAAGTTGTGTGTCCATTAAACCGTGGCCGATGCACCCCCCCCCCCCCACCCCTCTGCCACGCGCGCAACCTGAGTCATGCGTTCTGATTGGCTAGAACACAAACCCCACGGATCATAGGTTTGCACCGTTGGATTCTCCTTGATCGACCGGCGATCCTCATCCCTTTCGACAACACATGTACATGTTTTAAAATAGCCCCTCCCAAAAAAAATTCAAATAGCACACGGTTCACACACGGAAGCCGTGTGCCTACCTGGCTGTGCACACACGAAAGTCTTCATTTCAAACGAAATTATTCTGTTTGTGCACACGAGCGCTTAGAGGCAACAGTTTCCATAGGCCTTTCCGCGCGTGCGGCGACCGAGGATATTTTTTACCCTTTTCACGTAGGCCACCAACACCCCCACCGTCTGCCCCCGTTTCACTCAACTAGTCCACCCAATCTCCTTCGCCAGCTCCCCCTCTCCCAGATCCACAGCAGAACCCTCTCCAGCACCGCCGTGCTCACCCCGGTCGTGTGCCCGCTCTTCGGTGTCAACCCTACCTCCACTGCTGTTCCCAACACGTGGCGGCCCGCGCCTCGTCGTCTTTGTTTGCTTGCCAGCCACCCTCAAGCATATCGATGCAGTAACCCTCGCCTCTCCTGTGGTTCGGCCGGGTTTGCATTAAGAAGCCTGTTAGTTACTGCTCTCCATCGCGGTGAGGCATATTTCCTTGCAATCCCTCTTCCAATTTCGTCTCCTATGTTCCCAAGTTGGCTATAAAATAACGGAGAGCGTATATATGTTCATTATCTACCTTCCTTACTATATATAAGTTGTATTTGTTCCAATATGTTACTGCCTATTTACAAATCGCGGGCGCCCGAATCACACAAATTTAACAAATTAGCCGTACATTTTCTAAATTATTGCATGGCATGTTTAGAAAGCATGATACCAAGTTGTTAGTTTTATGCTTATCCTCCTTTCCTGAGTTTTGCATGTGTTCCCTGTAGATGCCGAGTAGCAGCGACATCACTCATTCAGGCCATGTATCTTCATCTGATTCGGACAACCCTAGGTCCTCAGCAGATTGTGAGGAATCAAGTAGTCTTAAACGGGGTAGAGCTGCAGCAATTACCCTTCTGGTCAGGACACGGAGGTACGCTCCAAGGAAGCCCACACACCAGCCTAAAGGTGTATATGAAGTAACGAGATTGATTTAAAGTCCTGGGCTCCAACTAAACCAGATAAAGCACGCATGAGGTTCAGGAGTGTGTGTGGATTTGTTGGCAGGGCAAGGCTTAACATTAATCTGCCGGGGTTTCGGAAGGCTGACACAAAAACACGGCGAAGGATAGTCCGGGAGATCATGGATCACTTCAATGTTCCAAAGCAGTGGAGAATGCAGGTGGAACACGCTGCACTGAAGAAGGCTAGGGATGCTTGGAGAAACTGGAAGCACGTGATGTACAAGAAGTACTTGAGTGAAGGCAAGGACCCAATCCCCGCATACCCCCAAATTACAAAGGCAGACTGGGCAGAATTCAAAAGGGTCAGGGCAACTCCAGAGTTTGTTGAGAAGAGTTTCAAGCAATCGGAACTTCAGAAGAAGAACATACACCCCCACCGTATGGGTGTGGCAGGATCCTACGGCATGAAACTGATATGGGAACAGGAGGACAAAGAAGCAGTAGCGGCAAGTGGGAATCCGGCCTTTAGTGAAATCAGGGGCGAACATGCTACTTGCGGGCACGTGCAAAGAGGCGTGATGACAACACTTATTACTCCCTCCGTTTTTATTTACTCTGCATATTAGAGTTGACCGAAGTCAAACTTGCTAAAGTTTGACCAAGTTTATAGAAAAGATTATAAATATTTACCATAACAAATCTATATGATGTTGAAGTACATTCAACAATGAATCTAGTGATATTGATTTGTTATTATATATGCCAATATTTTTGTCTATAAATTTGGTCAAAGTTTACAAAGCTTGACTTTGACCAAAGCTAATACGCGAACTAAATAAAAACGGAGGGAGTACTTTGAAAATGCATGTGACGCCAAACTGTATGAAGTGATGGTAGAGGCTTCCAAGATCCCTGGAAGGTTCTACAAGAACTCAGGGCCATGTGACATTCTGTCCATTGCTCTAGACACAAAAGAGCCCCCTGGCCGTGCAAGGGGTATAGGTGTTAATGTCCCGCACAAGAGGGCTCTCACACTCATCAAAGAAGAGAGGCTCAGCATGAAAAAACCGAGGAGTGAAATGAAGCAGAATGCATTGTTCGAAAAGTTGAAGAAGGAGATTTAGCTGGCAGTTCGAAAGGATGTTGAGGAGTCAATGATGATGCAGCAGACTCTAACACTAACAGATAGCCAGCAGATGGGAGGGGAGGCGGGCATGGATGATGCTGCTTATTGCGCGACAGCACTGCACAAGAGTAGTTGTGCATCAGCTGACCCCAGCGACACTGAGACTGCAGCTGCTCGTGATGATGCTATATCTGATCTATCTGGAATGAAAGACAGACTGAAGGGCGTGCTTAAACATTATGAAGGTACATTAAAATGTGCAATAGCCTGGGTTTGCCCACCCTTCTTGGAACATGGCCTCTTCTTGGACAATGTGCCATTGAAGCCGGGCTGTGTGAAGTGCTACGTGACTGAAGTAAAGCCTGGATTCAATGAATTTGCCCTAAAGAATGTCCTAGGAGACTTCGATGAGCAAATGACCTTGGGAGAAACACTGTTACATCACATCCAGTCGCCATGAAAGGAAATAGAGTTCATCGATGAGATTCCTGAAGCCCCGCCAAGAGCAACCACTGTTGCCCCTCAACCGGTGACGCTCTCCTTGCCACAGCAGCTCTCGCGGGCTGATGCATCAACCTGTGATCAGCCGGACCAACTTTGTGGCGTACAAGCCATGTCATCCTCCACCCCAAAGCAACCAGTGGCAAGGCCTAAAACTGTTGATGACGCACCACCGGTTCAGATGCCGGCCGCTGAAGCATCGGGGGGAGACCCAGCTGCAGCACATGCTTAGCAGACCAACCCGCTGGAACAGACTGCTAAGTAGTTTGATGCTTCAGAACCGCCTGCTAAGTAGTCTGTAGGTCCAGAACCGACTGCTCAGTAGTCCGTCAGTCCGCAGGCGCGTGATCAGCATACCAATGCGTCAGCACTTCCTGCTCAGCAAACCAACGCGTTGGCACAGCCTCCTCAGCACACCGACAAGTTAGCACCACCTGCGCAGAAACCCGACATAGCTTCAACGCCTGGTCAGTAGTCCGATGCCTCTGCTCCTACAACCCAGCAGTCCGTCACAACACCACCGCCAGCTCAGCGGTTCAGCATAGATAAACAGTCTGCTAAGAAGTCCGTCCAAGCTTCACCGTCTGCTTGGCAGTCTATCGTGCAGGCTACCAGACGTTTTGCCAGAAATGTTTCAAGTACCAAGAAGGAAGTGGCCAAAAAGGCTACACCCACGACCACGAGGAAGCGCAGTAGGAAGGTGAAGAGGAAAGAGAACGATTGCCTCTTACTTAAAGCACTCATCGCCCAGAACCAAATTAACAGCAGCTTGTTCAAATCGGGGAGTAATATTATTTCTGACGCCATGGATGATGAAGAAGTAGAATTGTTGCATTCTAAAAGAAAAGCAGACGTACTTCAAGCACGCAATTATGTCCATGGCCAGCCATTTCTTAATGGTGAATACTTTGATGAGTGCAGCTCCAGTTGCCGCGAGTTACATGAATATTGCATGGATCTAATGTCAGTAGGTCATCATGGTTTGCTAGTCCACTACAACAGAGATCATTTCCGACATGATGCTGGTTCCATCGATGTGAGTTTCGAGGACTTACATCTCTTCTTCAACTTCAACGTGCTCGATGCCACTCTTGTTAGATGCCCGATTTTGTAAGTACTTAAGAAACTCTGATCAACTTCTCCATACAAGGCTATAAATGATAAACAGCTAACTGCATTCTATTCCTCTCAGGGGATTGAACGCGCAGAGAAGAAAAAGGGAGAGTGTGTATTTCATAGATCCTGCGTTAACAAATGTCACAACATTACATGGTAAGGAACGACGGGACTAGGCCGTTAACACAGTTGTCCGTATCTTCGAAAACACGTCCCATGCAGAATCATTTATCTGACCATATCATGAACGGTAAGTCAAGTAAGCAACCACGCATACACTGATTGTCTTTTAGATTTCGACATCATTCGTAAGTTCATGGCTTTCTTAGTATGTAGCAATCACTGGATATTGGTATTCATTTTTCCAAACAAGAACACAGTTTACTACATCGATTCTCTCAGAGAGTCAACCAACGCTCAGGATCTGACGCATCTTCAGCAATTCATGGATAGGTATTGAATTCTATGATGTTGAAATTAATTTGCATTCATGTCTGGTTCAATAATTGATGTTGTCAAAATTCATCATCATTTGCAGTGTGCTCGCATTGTGGAAAACTAAACCAGGGAACCTGTTCAAGAGGGAACTACCACTGCAGCACGAGATCGTTTCTCCGGTAACACACCGAAATCCGTTATTTTCAGAAAATTTATCCAACAGTCTGCAAATACCTTTCCTTATGCTAGTCAAATGTTCAAGCTTCTAAATAAACCTCTTTCTATTTTGTCCAAAGAAAAAATAATACATCTAACACCGGTTAGGTTGTTCCTAACAGGACAAATAGATGACTAATTCTGTACAAAAAAATTCAGTGTCCTCAGCAAGAAGCAGGGACCAACCTTTGTGGATACTATGTTTGCAGACACATGATCTCCATCTGCAATCTGCTGATAGTTGTGACGATCCTTGCAAATTAGTACCCGGAAGTCTATCTTAATTAATATATTCTACTCCACTCATATGGCAATCTGCAGCTGGTCTTAAAACCGAGGATCCCTGAACCACTCCCGACTGGTGAATTGCTAATGGTTCAGAGATTTATCGGCGACTTCTTCCTGGATCACTACATCAATCCCACTAGTGATAATGATGATTTCAGCATGCCTTCTCCTGAAACATTGAGTAAGAGTTAGCCGCTAAACATATAACGCATGGATCCATTGTTTTCCATCTGATGAGGTCTTCGTATTTCGTACAATATGATTAATTATGTAATGCATATATGTGTGGACAAATCATTGGAATTTAGCTACCATATGTTCAATTGCAATTGTTGCGAAATCTGATGAATGTTCTTCATGTGGACATTATTTTTTCAGTTGAATACTGTGGTGAATTTGCTTTTTGCGTGTCGTTTCAAAATGGGATATTTTTTTATTTATTCAATTGAATATTGTGCCGAATTTGATTTTTGAATACCGATTCAAAATGGGATATTTTTGTTTCAACCTGGCAATTGCTCCGCACACGGTTCAACTAAATGAGTGTGTGCGATCCACATCGGAAAGCATACGTAAATCGTAGCAGAACTATCGGTGATACACAGAAGATCGCAGACGATTTGCAGCGCTACTATGTGTGCGTAGGTTCTCCGGAACCGTTTGTGATATCGCGTTATCGCACACGAGAACTGGGAGTAAACCGTGCCCAATGCAAAATACAATCCCAGTCGTAACTATTTCAGGAAATGTGTGGGATCCCAAACGTAAAGCACACGTCACTCTGCAGCAACCGTCGGTGATACCTAACAAATCACAAACAGTCTACAACACTTGTATGTGTGCGAAGGGGCTCCTAGACCGTTTGTGATAGAACATTATCGCAGACGGTAATTGTTGGAAAACTTGTGCGATGGAGTCTAGCATGGCAGACGGGTTAAGCAGAAAACTCGTGTGCGATAGGGCAAAAATTGCACACAGTTCATATGTTGGCCCGTGTGCCTTACATACTGTTTCCCAAATGGTTCGTTAAAACAGACCGTATGGTTTCACTGCGTCATTAGAAACGCTTAATCACTGATACCACACGTGCAAAAGAATTTAGTGTGTGCTGCATTGCACACGATTACATTTTGGAAGGCCTCTACATCACTGCTCCATATCCCCGGCGGTTTCTGGGTCGTGTGGGAAGGATACCCTATCGCACACACTCACTTGACGACGGTTCCAAATGCCGTCGCGGAAAGTGGTTAAAAACTGTTTGTTTAGCACCGACGCGTACCAGTGGTGGGGAAGCGCAACTGGCGAGGGGGTTACTGTGGTAAAACTCTGCCACACGTACCCGCGCACCGTTCTGGGCCTGGCCCAGTAACGCTCCCCGCTTATATGTGGCCCAGGCCCGGGGGCTCCTTTCGGTGTACAAGAGTACGGGTCCTTTTTGTACCCCTTTACTTGTGCGCGGGCAGTCGCATCCACACGCCTGCGGCCATGCTTGGTGGGGTAGAGGGAGCGAAGACACAAGACTACCAGAGCAACGACAAGACAGAAGTACAAGAAGCGAAGGGACAAGGTGGGATCTCCTCGGCAGGAGCCTTGCCGGGGCAGCTTACGTAGACCCAGCAAGAGCCCTTGCCAGGGCAACTTGCCCAAAACCAGCAGAGCCGCCACGCTTGAGCCTAAGAGTTCCGACACCATCGACAAAATTGGAACCAAGGCTCGGGAGGTGCCTGCATGGTGGCGTGCAGATCTTTGTCAAGACCAAGGGCATACAAGACTAGATGAGAACTAGAAGACGAAGACCTCCGGCAAAATCCTTGCCAGAGACGCCCACAAGACCCCCGACAAGACCCTTGCCGGGGACGCCCGCAAGACCCCAGCAAGACTCTTGCCGAGGACATCTACGAGGCCGCAGCCAGGCCCACGCCATGGCTCCACCGCCGTTTCCACACAGCTGCCAGCCCGCCAACTAGGTAGGCACCTGCGTGGCGGCATGCAGCTCCTAGGTCAACTCAGCAAGCACCTGCGTGGTGGCATGCAGATCTTTGTGAAGACTCTACCACCACACCAGCTTAGCAGCCTACCAGCCTACATGGTGCTGCATGCCTCGTTGGCCTGGACGTGTGTTGGAGCAAGGCGAAGCGGCGACGGACGGGACGGGCTTCGTTGCCGTCCCCGGTAAAGCAAGAGGACACCTAAGTAGCGCATTTAATGTGTTTTGTCCTACGGCACTAGGGATAAACTCAACAACTATACAACTTTCCACATCATGTGTGCCACTTGGCAGCCCCTTTGACTATAAAAGGAGGCCCGCAGCGTACTGAGAGAGGATTCGAACTTTTTGGACCCTGCATGCTCTGTAGCAAGTCCAAGAACACCAGATAAACATACACCAGCAGGAGTAGGGTGTTACACATTGCTTGCGGCCCGAACCTGGATAAACTCCCCCGCGTTGATCTTCTAATCGGAAAGCATACGTAAATCGTAGCAGAACTATCGGTGATACACAGAAGATCGCAGACGATTTGTAGCGCTACTATGTGTGCGTAGGTTCTTCGGAACCGTTTGTGATATCGCGTTATCGCACACGAGAACTGGGAGTAAACCGTGCCCAATGCAAAATACAATCCCAGTCGTAACTATTTCAGGAAATGTGTGGGATCCCAAACGTAAAGCACACGTCACTCTGCAGCAACCGTCGGTGATACCTAACAAATCACAAACAGTCTACAACACTTGTATGTGTGCGAAGGGGCTCCTAGACCGTTTGTGATAGAACATTATCGCAGACGGTAATTGTTGGAAAACTTGTGCGATGGAGTCTAGCATGGCAGACGGGTTAAGCAGAAAACTCGTGTGCGATAGGGCAAAAATTGCACACAGTTCATATGTTGGCCCGTGTGCCTTACATACTGTTTCCCAAATGGTTCGTTAAAACAGACCGTATGGTTTCACTGCGTCATTAGAAACGCTTAATCACTGATACCACACGTGCAAAAGAATTTAGTGTGTGCTGCATTGCACACGATTACATTTTGGAAGGCCTCTACATCACTGCTCCATATCCCCGGCGGTTTCTGGGTCGTGTGGGAAGGATACCCTATCGCACACACTCACTTGACGACGGTTCCAAATGCCGTCGCGGAAAGTGGTTAAAAACTGTTTGTTTAGCACCGACGCGTACCAGTGGTGGGGAAGCGCAACTGGCGAGGGGGTTACTGTGGTAAAACTCTGCCACACGTACCCGCGCACCGTTCTGGGCCTGGCCCAGTAACGCTCCCCGCTTATATGTGGCCCAGGCCCGGGGGCTCCTTTCGGTGTACAAGAGTACGGGTCCTTTTTGTACCCCTTTACTTGTGCGCGGGCAGTCGCATCCACACGCCTGCGGCCATGCTTGGTGGGGTAGAGGGAGCGAAGACACAAGACTACCAGAGCAACGACAAGACAGAAGTACAAGAAGCGAAGGGACAAGGTGGGATCTCCTCGGCAGGAGCCTTGCCGGGGCAGCTTACGTAGCCCCAGCAAGAGCCCTTGCCAGGGCAACTTGCCCAAAACCAGCAGAGCCGCCACGCTTGAGCCTAAGAGTTCCGACACCATCGACAAAATTGGAACCAAGGCTCGGGAGGTGCCTGCATGGTGGCGTGCAGATCTTTGTCAAGACCAAGGGCATACAAGACTAGATGAGAACTAGAAGACGAAGACCTCCGGCAAAATCCTTGCCAGAGACGCCCACAAGACCCCCGACAAGACCCTTGCCGGGGACGCCCGCAAGACCCCAGCAAGACTCTTGCCGAGGACATCTACGAGGCCGCAGCCAGGCCCACGCCAAGGCTCCACCGCCGTTTCCACACAGCTGCCAGCCCGCCAACTAGGTAGGCACCTGCGTGGCGGCATGCAGCTCCTAGGTCAACTCAGCAAGCACCTGCGTGGTGGCATGCAGATCTTCGTGAAGACTCTACCACCACACCAGCTTAGCAGCCTACAAGCCTACATGGTGCTGCATGCCTTGTTGGCCTGGACGTGTGTTGGAGCAAGGCGAAGCGGCGACGGACGGGACGGGCTTCGTTGCCGTCCCCGGTAAAGCAAGAGGACACCTAAGTAGCGCATTTAATGTGTTTTGTCCTACGGCGCTAGGGATAAACTCGACAACTATACAACTTTCCACATCATGTGTGCCACTTGGCAGCCCCTTTGACTATAAAAGGAGGCCCGCAGTGTACTGAGAGAGGATTCGAACTTTTTGGACCCTGCATGCTCTGTAGCAAGTCCAAGAACACCAGATAAACATACACCAGCAGGAGTAGGGTGTTACACATTGCTTGCGGCCCGAACCTGGATAAACTCCCCCGCGTTGATCTTCTAATCCCGCTCTTTCCACAGCCCCGCGCCCTGTCAACCGTAGAAGGGATTCTTTGTGATCCCATAGGTGTCATTTCCCCAACACTTTCCTCCTCCCATTTTCCTTTCTCCACTTAGATCGGCCCATATGGGGGCGCACCAGCCCACTAGGAGCTGGTCTATCCCTCCCTTGACCCAATAAGGCCCATATCTTTCCCGGGGGGTGCCCAGAACCCCTTTCGGTGACCTGATACGTACCCGATACCCTCGGAACAATTCCGGTTTCGGAATACTATCGTACTACATATGAATCTTTACCTCTCGACCATTTCGAGACTCCTCGTCATGTCCGTGATCTCATTTGGGACTCAGAAAAATCTTGGGTCACCAAATCACTTAACTCATAATACAAATCGACATTGAACGTTAAGCGTGTGGACCCTACGTGTTCGAGAACTATGTAGACATGACCGAGACACCTCTCCGGTCAATAACCAATAGCGGAACCTGGATTCTCATATTGGATCCCAAATATTCTACGTAGATCTTTATCGGTCGTACCGTAATGACAGCATACATTATTCCCTCTGTCATCGGTATGTTACTTGCTCGAGATTCGATCGTCGATATCCTCATACCTAGTTCAATCTTGATACCGGCAAGTCTCTTTACTCGCTCCGTAATGCATCATCCGGCAACTAAATCATTAGTCACATTGCTTGCAAGGCTTATTATGATGTGCATTACCGAGAGGGCCCAGAGATACCTCTCCGATACTCGGAGTGACAAATCCTAATCTCGATCTATGCCAACCCAACAAACACCTTTGGAGATACCTTTAGAGCATATTTATAATCACCCAGTTACGTTGTGATGTTTGATAGCACACAAGGTATTCCTCCGGTATCCGAGAGTTGCATAATCTCATAGTCAAAGGAATATGTATATGACATGAAGAAAGCTATAGCAATAAAACTGAACGATCATTATGCTAAGCTAACAGATGGGTCTTGTCCATCACATCATTCTCTAATGATGTGATCCCATTAATCAAATGACAACACATGTCTATGGTTAGGAAACTTAACCATCTTTGATTAACAAGCTAGTCTTTTAGAGGCATACTAGGGACACGGTGTTTTGTCCATGTATACACGCATGTATCAAGTTTCCGGTTAATACAATTCTAGCATGAATAATAAACATCTATCATGATATAAGGAATTATAAAATAACAACTTTATTATTGCCTCTAGGGCATATTTCCTTCACTATGGTTAGGGCGTGGTGGCACTTGTGTTTTGGTGGAGGTGGCGCGGCGGAGCAGGCGTGCTGCGATACTGGCGGCCGCGAGGCCTCTCCTCCTAGGCGGCTCTGTGGTGCTCTAGATCTGGTGGCACAGGTTGCGGGTTGAGGGCTGCGAGCAGCGTGGTCCAGTGGCGGCCGCCTTCTCGAATATGTGCATCGGTGGTGGTGGTCCGAAGGTGTGTGTTCGTCGATTCTTACGCCTTGAGCTCGGCGAGCGACGCGGGATGGGGGCAGCTGTCCGACTTGGCTGCTGCTCCGGCCATGGGTGACCACATGGCTGTTGGGTGGGTCGGGTGTGGCGGTTGCGGCTGGCTTTCCGGCGTCGGCTCGTCCATAGGTTGCTTGTATCGCCGTACAATCCCTTTCCTTGTATTCCGGACGCTTCTCTCGTCGAAGGGTTGGCCTCCTCCCAACCGCGGTCCATCAATCATCTCGCGCCCAGTGCAGCATGATCGACCTCATCTCATGCACGATGTAGCTGGACCGAACTCGTCTCACGGACGATGCAGCAGGACCGAGCTCGTCTCGCACATGATGTCTCCAGACTAGGCTCGCCTCACGCCCGGTGCTGCAGGACAGGTCGATGGAGGCCAGTTTTGGCTGACCTATTGGGTCTCGGTGCTGGGGGCCGCCCAGGGGTGTGAAAGGCGGGAACTTTCCGCTTGTCTCTTTGGTTGGGATAATGGCTGGTCTTGGGTGATGTGGTGTCAAGGTCATGGATGCCGGGGCGGCGACCCTGGTGGTGGTAGCACGGAGCTCGTGGGGGCTGAGCCCGTGGCTTGGTGCTGCCCGGTGGCCATGGGCATTTGAGCGGCATGGTAGCCTGGGTGTGGCGCTCAGTGGCGGTGTGTGCTGGCCGGGCTGAAAACATGTTCTTTTTCAGACGGACCGGCGGCAGCGAAACGTGTTCCCTTCTTGAAGGCGTCGTCACGGCTCTCATTGCCCGTCGTGCTGCTCCAGGAAAAACTATGATCCTCGGATTGGGCGGTGGCGGCGCTCCGAGGTCGTACCCTTTTTGAAGGCGCTGCCTTGGAGCCCACGATTTGTCGTATGCAGGCTCATTTCTTCAGGGTGGAGAGTTTCCTATTGAAGCCTCCAGTTGCTCTTGTAGTGCTAGAGGTGGTATTGCTGCGTACGGCGTCTATGTATCTTGCCTTGTGTGTGTGTGTGTTTTGGTGGCGTGCATTTGTATTGGGTTGTTGATGATCATTGTTTTTTATATAAAGCGGGGGAGAAAGCCTTTTTCCGGGTATAATCAAAACTAGCCCGCTCGAACTAAATGATGGTAAGGTTTTTGCTAAGACTAAGCCACAATGAAAGTAATTTCAGCAATAACATCGAGTCCAACTCACCAAATTTGACAATGTGACAATGGACTAATGAGAATAGATATTTTGAGTAACTTAGCTAGTTACTCATACCGTGAGTAACATCACACATACCAATACAATATGACTCTATAACCTAATATATAAAACTTTGCATGACACAACACTTATGTTACTACCCACTATGAAAAGTAACATAGTTTAGGGATATGAGTGTGTTACTGGTGTACGTTAGAGCATCTATAGCTGAACTTGGCAAATCCGACCCCTCAAACACCCGCGGACGCGCCCGTGCGTGCCCGCGGATAGTGATCGGTTGTGACGCCCTTGATTCAATCGTACACTAATCATACATGCAAATGTGTACAATCAAGATCAAGGACTCACGGGAAGATATCACAACACAACTCTAAACACAAATTAAAACAATACAAGCTTTATATTACAAGCCAGGGGCCTCGAGGGCTTGAATACATAAGCTTGAAAACACAAGAGTCAGCGGAAGCAACAATATCTGAGTACAGACATAAGTTAGACAAGTTTGCCTTAAGAAGGCCAGCACAAAAGCAACATCGATCGAAAAGTCAAGGCCTCCTGCCTAGGAGCCTCTTAACTACTCCTGGTCGTCAGCGGTCTCCACGTAGTAGTAGGCATCGGCGGTGGCATCTGGCTCCTGGGCTCCGACATCTGGTTGCATCAACCGGAAGGAAGAAGAAGAAAGGGGCAAAGGGGAAGCAAAGCAACCGTGAGTACTCATCAAAAGTACTCGCAAGCAAGGATCTACACTACATATGCAACATTATCAAAGGAAGGTTGTATATGTGGACTGGGCTGCAGAAATGCCAGAATAGAGAGAAGGGGAAAGCCTAGCCTATCGAAGACTAGCATCTTCTGGAAACAACCATCTTGCAGCAACAGGAGGGAGTAGAGTAGCATAAAGTAAAGTAGTAGAAGTGTTATCAACCTCGGCCAGAGATCCTTTCTCGATCCCTGCGAGAAAGCAATCCCAAAGCCATACTGTCCATTTCTCATATCCATGTCTCATCTCAAGTATCCAGTTCTAGTTGTATCGATCGGGATACAACTCCAAGTGTCCGTTACCGTAGGACAGGCTATCGATAGATGTTTTCTTCCCTGCAGGGGTGCACCAACTTACCCACCATACTCGATTAACTCCAGCCGGACACACTTTCCTGGATCATGCCCGGCCTCGGCCAAACAAAACGCTGCAACCCAACCTAGGCTTAATAGAGAGGTCAAGCACGCCGGACTAAACCTATGCCCCCAGGGGTCATGGGCCATCTCCCCGGGAACTCCTGCACGTTGCGTGGGCGGCCGGTGAGCAGACCTATCTACCTCCTTCAAAAAGGCAGGTGCTTACGTAGTCCAACCCGGCACGCGCCGCTCAGTCGCTGACGTCTATTAAGCTTCGGCTGATGTATACGACACAGAACGCACATACTATGCCCACGTGATGGTTAGTGCTATCAGGCCAGAGGCCCCTCGGATCAAATATCCAAATCGTAGTGGATTAGGAGCACACGGTAACAAGCAGTGCCGGATTTCGGGTTCCGGCAAACCCTTGAGGTTCGAACTTTGGGGTGCGCGCAGAGATTACGCCTTCTACCTACCTGTGCTCCTCCGCCTCGCAAAGATCTAAACTACCAAAAGAACAGCACAAGAGACGCAGGGTTTATACTGGTTCGGGCCACCGATGTGGTGTAATACCCTTCTCCAGTGTGGTGTGGTGGATTGCCTCTTGGGCTGACGATGATGAACAATACAAGGAAGAACAGCCACGCGAGGGTCTATCCTTGGCTGGGATGATGAACTGCTTGGGGGAGTTCATTTGCCCTTCTCTCTCTCTCATTGTGCGTAATGCTCACTACTAGGTTTCTCGATGGCCTTCGTCTCCTCTCCCCTCTAGCCTGGGGGTGGCTAGTCCTATTTATAGGCAAAGGCCCTGAGCCTCTTCCTAAATATTGAGCGGGAAGGGCACCAACAAATTGCCATTTTGAAGGGGAACATCTGGTACACTTATCCTGACTAAAGTTGGTCCTCGCCTGCCAAAGGCTCTGGTGGTGACGCTAGCTTGGGCTCCTCAATGACTTCCTCCCCACCGTTGGACTGGTCTTGGTCTCGTTGCAGCGAAACGGGTGACTTTGCTTGATGCTCTCGCCTGCGCTTGCCCCCTTTGCACCAAAGAGGAAAGGAGGACACTACGCGGGCCGGCGCCCGCCTGGCGCCCTTGGTCGTCATGGCTTGCGTCATGGACACCTCGTGGGGTACCCTGCCTTGATCTCTTGGCCTCCTCGTGAGCCAACCTGATGAGGCCACGCCTGAGGAAGCTCCGCGTCGTCCGCCCCGTGAGGCTTGGCCCCTCGCGAGGGTCTTGGGTCTTGCGTTTATGAACATGGGCCGTGCTGGGCCCCCTTTGAGCCACGCCGCAGGCCGCAAGCAGGCAAGTCTGGGGACCCCCGTTCCCAGAACGCCGACAGTAGCCCCCGGGCCCAAGGCGCGCCCGGACTTGGCCGCGCAGAGAGGCGAAAGAGCAAGGGCGAAGCGCTGCGGGCCCTAACAGCCTGTGGCCTTGAGCGCCGCATGGCAGTTGATTGGACGGGAGCGTCTCCACTTCCCCATGATGCCTCGGCATCCGCACGGATTGGACAAGTCCCTGCATGCAAAACTGGTCATGATTACCTGCGATCGTGGAGGCCGACGGTTGGCCTTCGCTGGTTATAAGTACGGAACGGTGCGCGTCCTTCCAGTCCATCTCTTCTTGCTTTTCCTTCTTCCCGATCCTCGCTCCGTCTTGCTTTGATGGCTCCGATATGCCGGTTCTCGGCGGCAGAGAAAGGAAAGGCTCCCAGAGAGGAACCAGACCGCTCCCGCCGAAGAAACGGCTCGCCCTCCGTGGTCGGGACGAGGGGGCCCATCAGGTGGTGTCGAGGCCCTGGTGCGAGCGGCCACCACCGGGGTTCCCGCTTCCCCTGTACGCCCACATCGAGGGCGCCGAAGGAGTCGATGTCGATCGCCGTAGGCGGCGCCGCCGTCGGCGCCGACAGGTCACGAAGGTGTGGGTCGTCCCCCCTGGGGTCCACACCGAGGGATCCTCCCGAGAGTTCGTGCTTCACGCCGCCATTCCTTCTCGGTCTTGGATTCGCCTTCCCCCCTTCTTAGCCTCCATCATCCCGTAGGGAGAACTCCTAGAGCTTTGGCTGCAGCACCCTCGCGACCGAGGCAAAGGTCGCGGTGGTTGCCCCGGGCGATGTCTTCATGACTCGAGGCTGGGGCGAAATTGCCCGGGCTTGCAAGACAAGAGGCGCCTTCGTGACCCACCTGGAGTACGATGGTGCTTCGGTGATGTTCTTCAAGGTCTTCGACGCGAACGGGCGCCGGCTAGAGTGCTGCCCCGGGAGAGGTGATCGGGACCCTGCCACGGCGAGGGCTGGGCCCGCCTACCGCTCCTTTAGCGGCTCCTCAAGCGGTGGAGGCGTCGGAGGATCCAGCGACTCCGGCGAGCTCTTCGCGACTCCAGAGACGAGCGACGACAGCTACGAGCCCCCGAGCCGGCGCCGCTCCCGGAGCAGGGCAGGCTCGTCAGGCCGTCGCCGACTCTGATCTGGATGGGGTTGGCGCCGGTGCTTGACGGCCCATTGTTGATGATGGCATCTTTTGCAGGGGTGCGTGTAGTTAGCGTCCTTTTAGGATTTGTTCCCTGCGAGGAATCAAAGGTGCGCCCCGTGGGGCTTGTAAGGTGCCTGCGGCCCTGCTTGTTAATATAAATCTCACCGTAGAATTGTGTGAATTGCTCATTCCGCCTTAGCTCAGTTCTCCCTTTCGAACCTCACGAGGGCTTGGTGCTCTGCGCCGACAGGTCCCAGTCCCAAGGCGGCGTCAGCCATCGCTGGTATGCCAGGTCGCGGTGCCGTGGTCAAGGCCAGGAGGTGAGCGACCTGGGGTCCGGTAAGAGCCCCTGAGTCGCGATGCTCAGGAGGTCCCCTTTGGCGCTCAAGCAGCCGTCATTCGGTGAGAAACGAGAGCAGCGTCGCTAACACAGGATTGCATTAGGTGCAGGGGTGGCGCCACGGTTGTGACACCCAAAAAAAATTTGACCATGTTTTATTAATTAAAATTTTGCCAGGAATTAAAACTTTTATTTTCTGAGCTTCCTTTTGATTTTGAACTTGGTTATTATGGAGTTTTTCCCCAAAGTGAAAAAATTTCAATCATGTGATTGATCTTGTTTAAACCTCTCAAGAAAAACTTTTCTTTTAGCAGGACCTATCACATAATTAAATTTGCTTGGTCTTTATTTTCTTGAAAAATGTTTTCCCTTGTCTATATGGCCATATTTGAACTACAACCATGTGATAAATTATCTCATAAATCCCACCAAAATTTGGAGATGTCATGTGATGTTATTAAATCACTTTTATGCAAAAATATCTTTTATTCTTGAAATAAATTTGAGCTCTACACACAATTTTCTTCTCTGGTCCAGTGGGCAGTTTTGCACTACAACCCATTTAAATGCTTCTCTCTAGCCTCCACCAAAATTATGGGATGTTAGTAGCAGCATATGATTCAACTTTATGCAAAAACCCAGTGAGGTCCTTTGAAAAATTTGAGTGAATCAACCTCATCTTCATTCTGGCCCAACTTGCTGGTTTGTACAGCAACCACATTTTTAGTTGCTCCTTCACCCATGATTCCTTTTTCTACTTGTAGCCAACCCTAACAAACCCCTAAGTCCAGGAACATGCACTCTTTGGAACACTTTTGGTCCATGTTGTGTTGCCATTTACCTTCTGTCCAGAACTGGAGTTTTGCAAAAATTGCACTAACGAGTTTCTCCTTTTGCCAAACTAACCTTGCCACCCTCTCTTGCATCTAAAGAGACACTGATCTGGAGATTCTTGCCAATCCAAGAACTACCTAAGTGCCCATGGCATTTCATCAAACACCCTGAGTGCATGGCCAGTTCTGGTATGATTCCAAGTTTGCATTGTGAACTTGAGTCACTGAACTATCAAGCATGTCCCATAGATTTTCCCTAGCCTATAACCCTGTTCTGCTAACTCTCGTATGGTTTGGGACCCTCTAGGCCACCCTGGCATTTCGCCGAGCAGCTGGTGGGCGTGCACTGGGCGCGCCCAGAGCACGCCAACTGCAGCCGCGCACCGAGCCGCCGTGTCGCGCGCCCCTGGCTTGAACCACACGGCAGAACCTCGCCTCGCACTCCCCTCCTCACCACGTCACGCCAAAAGGCCCCGGCCGCTCCCTCGCGTCCTACAGTGCCGCCGTCAGATGCCATTTGGCGGAACGCTCGCGGCCGCAACCGCTGCCCGACCACGCCTGCGCTCGCCAGCGCCGCCCAAGCTCCCAGCGCTTGCCACCTGCCTCCTGCAGCAGTGCGTGCTCATCCACAACTTCGTCCCCTAGCGTTCGTCACCACCACATCGCCCTAACTACAGAACGGCAGTCGCCGGCAAGCTTATCCACGGCCGCCGCAAACCGACTCGATTGTGCTATAAAAGAGGCCCCCGAGCTCAAACCCGTGCGCAGGCAGTCTCACACCACTTCACTCTGGCCCCTTTGGCCGTCAATCGAAGGAAGGGAGTCGTCTTCTTCCTCTCCGGCAGCTCCATCCGCCACCATTGCCCCGACCATTCTGGCGCTACCAGGGTCTCCCCCTCTCCACTCTCTCCACCAGGAACCCCCACATCCTCCCGTGAGCCTGTTCAATTACTCAATCTTGATCGAGACTCGCCGCGGGCAAGTTTTCACTTTTTCCGACGACCACCGTCTGCCGCGGAGCTCGCCGTCGACGGCTCCGTCTACCCCAGAGAACAAAATGACCACCGGAGTGACCACCTCGGCCCCCTGAATCCGCTGGTGGTCTCAGCTTTCCCAACGGAGCCACCGTTCGCCGGCGACAATCGCCGGAGCCCCGCTCCTCTCGGGCAGAGGAGGGAGACGACGCGGGCGACTGGTCAAACCTGACCAGTGGGCCAGGCGGGCCCACTGTCAGAGACCCAGCGCCAGTCCACGTGGGTTAAGTGGAGGCGTAAAACCTCAAGTACGCCTCCTCTGACCGAAAGCGTATTCTTGTTGAAAACGTTTACTTTTCTGTTTTTATTTAAATCAGTTTTTGACCAGAACTTTGACTGTCTATATCTTTTTAAATATAAATCCAAATGAATTAATTCTTTTTCCTACATCTCTCAAATATTGTCTAGTTTATTTTAAGATTTATTTGAAAAAAATTCCAAGCAACTTTTTGTGCTGTTTTTGAAATATGTGTTATTTGCATATTTTTGAAAATAGGAATTTCGGAGAGGAGTAAGGATCTTGCAAAAATCTTGGAGTGCACCCTCCCTTTCTACATCATGAAGGCAAGCATCCTGAACCCTGGTGTAATTTTTGTGTGTGTCGTTTGACTCGGTAACAACACCACCCTGGCACGCGCATGCGTCATTTTATGTGAGGATGTGATCCTGTTCATAAGTGCATATTAGTGGATTTCATGCATATGGAGTTGACATGTTTTGTGATGGAAATCACCGCCATACACTTTTCATGTATACCGAAAGGAATGCCGGGTAGACCTCTGTCTTGGGTAGACGCGGTCTTGTCCCTAGTCCTCCGTTGAGACGGTCGTGTCCGGTATGGCATGATGGGGTATGTCGTGTGGTGTTTCTATCTGTTGGTTGAAGTATATGCATTGTTATGCTAACCTTGCAGGAAATATTACTACCTCCTGAGTCGACCGTAGATCGAGTCTTGTTCCGGTAACCCCCATACTTGTTTCGTACTGCCACAGGTCCCTACCGTAAGTAGGGTATGGTTCAGTAAGTTGTTAACCCTTGTCTTGGCACACACTGTACAGAGAGGCCATGGTGGAAGATACCGGCTGCATCCGATAGGCATGCCACCTGGTCCGGGGGCATGGGTGTTTCGGTTGTAGCCGAAGGGGGTAGCTCCCCTAGTTTGCGCGCGGTATAAATTTTGTGATCCCGTGCTACGTCGAGGTTGTAGCCTCCCCACTTAGAGTTTGCTTGACAGGTGTCGTGGGTGATTCCAGACACCGGTAAGTTAAGCTGGTGTGTGCAAGTCAGGTGTGTTTTCAATTAAAAGACCGTAGACGGAATTAGTCCCGATGGACTAAAGGAATCCGTTACTCGTGGGTAAAGAGTACACCCTCTGCAGAGATTAAACCTATTCGAATAGCCGTGTCCATGGTTAAGGATTATAGTCTGGGATGGGTCAAGTGTTGGTCTTAGTGTCGGTCTTCGGAGGAGAAACCACTAAAACTCGAATATTAATTATGACTTGTGACATATGATGGTTATGATTATTATTATCTTTATGGACTAACTGTTTGCATGTTTTGAAATAAAGAATATCCCTGGGACGGTACCACCTCCTGGATATTCACCATGATAAATTTTGCTTTTATATAAGCCCATTAAGTGGTGTCGCTAAGATGCCCGACTGTGGCATTTCTTTTTAAAGCCCTCTCTGTGGTGTCGCTAAGACGCCCGACTGTGGCATTTCTTTTAAACGCCCTTTAGGTGGTGTCGCTAAGACGCCCGACTGTGGCATTTCTTTTAAACGCCCTTTAGGTGGTGTCGCTCAGACGCCCGACTGTGGCATATTTTTATGGTTTCATTTACTCTTTTGTTTTGCCCATGTTTAATTTAAATATTATTACTCACGTGCAACATGAACCTAACACCATAGTTAGCAGTATGATTATATAATGTTTTGGAGCATGATTATCTGTGGCTATAATATACCTGTGTTCTTAATGTTTGCGAGTACATTCAAAGTACTCACTGGCTTGTCCCTGGCTATTGTCTTGGCCAGATTGATTGCTTGGAGAGGAGCATTGTGACGACCGCCTCGGAACCTAAGCAACGGTGTTAGTAGCCTCGTGAAGATAGGAGTTACCCTGGTCAGCTGTTCCCGTGGGAAATGGAGTCCCATAACCGTGGTGAACCGCAAACCGCTTCCGCCCTCAACCACTAGAAACCATTTGTTGTATTCATAGGCCACAATGGTCTTGTATTGCATACTTTGTACTCTTGCTTGGAATTTCTGTATCAAGTTGGTGCCTCATCAGCTAACAGTAATCCTGGGGCTGATGAGCTCAACGGCCATTTTCTGGAAATTAATGTCCGGAAAACCGGTCGTGACAGACTTGGTATCAGAGCCAGGCTGACCATTGGCTAATCCTATCCTAGCCAGGTCAATAAACCTAGGCAGACCAACCCACCGAGCCATGACCAAACCCCAGCCAAGCTTCTCATGCAAGACAACCCCACAGTGACCCGACACCTTCTGGCAGTCGGTGCCCAACCTATCAACCTAGCCTGTCGCTCATGCGCCAGTGACCGGATCCTAAATAGTCCTTGCTCTCAAGCGTGCGAAGGAAGACTCCATCCCTTTTTCCTATAAAAAGGGCACGCTAGCCCCAACCCAGCACAGCACAGCCGCTATCCCAAAACCGAGCCACAATGCTTGGTCCTGTCGTGCACACTAAGACTACGGCAACCAACCTTGGAGGTTTTCTGACCATACTCGCAAACCTCACACGTCGAGCCTATGCGTTAGAAGAGCCCCCAGAATATGTTGTGTACCAAGGGTCCATGAGCGGTGAGAGCCGTCAATTTTGGGCCACTGTGCACATTTATGGTAGGGGTCTAGCACCCGAACGCCCCTACAGGTTCACAGGAAGAACAACTTCCTTTGAGCCACAAGCCATCCAACTAGCTGCTCGAGAAGCTATAATTCATCTCCGGCACTTGTCGCCCAGAGTTAACTGTCGCTTGTTCCACTACTACCCCAGACGTGAAGGATATGGTAGACCACCCCAAGTTGCCAACGGAGATCACGAAACAGATCCTGCATTGTTGCACCTAGTGCGCTACGTAAGTGCACTAGAGGAACTGTGCGATCAGATCACGATTGATCTTATCGTAGCTCGTGGAGAGCTGGTTCGTCGAGCCCCGGCAAGAGAGGAGGATGAGCCCAGCGCTGACAACCCAGTCGTGCTGTTTGGACAACCGATCGAGCCCCCGAGGTCTACCCCAGCCATCGGCCAAGGTGTTGCGATAACCCCAGAAGTGCTTCGTCGCATATTGGGAGCACACTCCAACGGGGTTGTAGCCAACAATCCCTGAAATGGTCATCATTGCTACCCCGAGCCTGCAGCCCCTCAACCCACTCCAGTTAATTCCGACGGTGAGACCCGCGGAGAAGCCTCAACATCCACCAGGCACGCCCGCTTGGATGTAAACGAGGTAGACTAAGTCACCCGAGTAATATCGAGTCCCGGAGTATTCTCGCTTGTAACCTGTGACCTTGTAAATAAACGTCGCCTGTCGTTGAGCCCCTGCAGCCTTGCATGGGTATGCCAGCATTTCTACCCAGGCACGGTTGCCAAAGACCCCTGACAACCCGCCACAGTAACATGTCACCTCGGTGAAATATGTGTATATGTGGCTTGACTCCGACCCGTGGAGCGGAGCTGGAAGTTTCCTTACCATTCACCATGGTAATAGTGACCCAGCTCCAGTGCTATAAAAGGCCACCGTGTGACCTTGCCAAAGCACCTCTCACCTTGTGCACCACCTTCACAACCATTTCTTGCCATGCCGAGCCCCAGCATTCATCTGAGAACCCCAGATGCAACCCCGGGTAGTTTTGTCAAGATATTGTGGGATTTTACCTGCAGTACCATGGGCGCTACCCAGCACCCCAGTACGAGCTGTTCAAATCGAGGATCACCTCTTCCACCTCGAGATATCGGGCAGCAGTGCACATCCCTCCCGTAGACTCAAACCAAGACCCAACAGAGGTCTCCTTCGTGGGGAAATCTATGCCGACCCCGCTTATGGCCGTAGAGGCTACTGCATACGAAGCGCTTGCTCGCCTTCGATTCGCGGTACCCTATGCCAGCGAACGAGGGTATTATTATTTTCTGAGCCGTGCAGCACCCGGTGGAGTATCATCTTTTCCCGGTGGACGAATTAAGAAAGACCCAGTCCTAGCCAACCTGGTCCAGTATGTCATCGCTCGAGAACGCTTCACCCAACATGTGATGGGATATCTCCAGAGTCTCGCGGATTTAAATCCTCAGATCGCCATCGGCAGATCCCTGAGGCCCGTCCAAGAGAGATGCATACATCGACTGGTTAAACCCCTTTCCCCGATAGAAGAGGAATGTGTCTCAGTACCAGAAACGTTCTCGCAAGACCCCGTCCAGTTATCGTTTCCATTTTAGACGTCACTGTCGTGTTCTTTGTTGCAACATTTAATTATGTATTGTGACTTATGCGTGGTAACCTTAGCTTGCAAGTTATTTGGCTTCTACTAATATGTATGGTTTTGTTGTGACTTATGCTCCTTTATTGTAACCGTTCTCCACTCGCGAAAGATCCCTGAGAGATTTGTCTTTCAAAGCAACCCTTAGCAAATCTCGAGGACGAGATTTTTCTTAAGGGGGGTAGTGTTGTGACACCCAAAAAAATTGACCATGTTTTATTAATTAAAATTTTGCCAGGAATTAAAACTTTTATTTTCTGAGCTTCCTTTTGATTTTGAACTTGGTTATTATGGAGTTTTTCCCCAAAGTGAAAACTTTTCAATCATGTGATTGATCTTGTTTAAACCTCTCAAGAAAAACTTTTCTTTTAGCAGGACCTATCACATAATTAAATTTGCTTGGTCTTTATTTTCTTGAAAAATGTTTTCCCTTGTCTATATGGCCATATTTGAACTACAACCATGTGATAAATTATCTCATAAATCCCACCAAAATTTGGAGATGTCATGTGATGTTATTAAATCACTTTTATGCAAAAATATCTTTTATTCTTGAAATAAATTTGAGCTCTACACACAATTTTCCTCTCTGGTCCAGTGGGCAGTTTTGCACTACAACCCATTTAAATGCTTCTCTCTAGCCTCCACCAAAATTATGGGATGTTAGTAGCAGCATATGATTCAACTTTATGCAAAAACCCAGTGAGGTCCTTTGAAAAATTTGAGTGAATCAACCTCATCTTCATTCTGGCCCAACTTGCTGGTTTGTACAGCAACCACATTTTTAGTTGCTCCTTCACCCATGATTCCTTTTTCTACTTGTAGCCAACCCTACTAAACCCCTAAGTCCAGGAGCATGCACTCTTTGGAACACTTTTGGTCCATGTTGTGTTGCCATTTACCTTCTGTCCAGAACTGGAGTTTTGCAAAAATTGCACTAACAAGTTTCTCCTTTTGCCAAACTAACCTTGCCACCCTCTCTTCCATCTAAAGAGACACTGATCTGGAGATTCTTGCCAATCCAAGAACTACCTAAGTGCCCATGGCATTTAATCAAACACCCTGAGTGCATGGCCAGTTCTGGTATGATTCCAAGTTTGCATTGTGAACTTGAGTCACTGAACTATCAAGCATGTCCCATAGATTTGCCCTAGCCTATAACCCCGTTCTGCTAACTCTCGTATGGTTTGGGACCCTCTAGACCGCCCTGGCATTTCGCCGAGCCGCTGGTGGGCGTGCACTGGGCGCGCCCAGAGCACGCCAACTGCAGCCGCGCACCGAGCCGCCGCGTCGCGCGCCCCTGGCTTGAACCACACGGCAGAACCTCGCCTCGCACTCCCCTCCTCACCGCGTCACGCCAAAAGGCCCCGACCGCTCCCTGGCGTCCTACAGCGCCGCCGTCAGATGCCATTTGGCATCACGCTCGCGGCCGCAACCGCTGACCGACCATGCCTGCGCTTGCCAGCGCTGCCCAATCTCCCAGCGCTTGCCACCTGCCTCCTGGAGCAGTGCGTGCTCATCCACAACTTCGTCCCCTAGCGTTCGTCGCAGCCACGTCGCCCTAACTACAGAACGGCGGTCGCCGGCAAGTTTATCCACAGCCGCCGCAAACCGACTCGATTGTGCTATAGAAGAGGCCCCCGAGCTCAAACCCGTGCGCAGGCAGTCTCACACCACTTCACTCTTGCCCCTTTGGCCGTCAATCGAAGGAAGGGAGTCGTCTTCTTCCTCTCCGGCAGCTCCATCCGCCACCATTGCCCCGACCATTCCGGCGCTACCAGGGTCTCCTCCTCTCCACTCTCTCCACCAGGAACCCCCACATCCTCCCGTGAGCCCGTTCCACTACTCAATCTTGATCGAGACTCGCTGCGGGCAAGTTTTCACTTTTTCCGACGACCACCATCCGCCGCGGAGCTCGCCGTCGACGGCTCCGTCTACCCCAGAGAACAAAACGACCACCGGAGTGACCACCTCGGCCCCCTGAATCCGCCGGTGGTCTCAGCTTTCCCAACGGAGCCACCGTTCGCCGGCGACGATCGCCGGAGCCCCGCTCCTCTCGGGCAGAGGAGGGAGACGACGCGGGCAACTGGTCAAACCTGACCAGTGGGCCAGGCGGGCCCACTGTCAGAGACCCAGCGCCGGTCCACGTGGGTTAAGTGGAGGCGTAAAACCTCAAGTACGCCTCCTCTGACCGAAAGCGTATTCTTGTTGAAAACGTTTTCTTTTTCTGTTTTTATTTAAATAAGTTTTTGACCAGAACTTGGACTGGCTATATCTTTTTAAATACAAATCCAAATGAATTAATTCTTTTTCCAACATCTCTCAAATATTGTCTAGTTTATTTTAAGATTTATTTGAAAAAAATTCCAAGCAACTTTTTGTGCTGTTTTTGAAATATGTGTTATTTGCATATTTTTGAAAATAGGAATTTCGGAGAGGAGTAAGGATCTTGCAAAAATCTTGGAGTGCACCCTGCCTTTCTACATCATGAAGGCAAGCATCCTGAACCCTGGTGTAATTTTTGTGTGTGTCGTTTGACTCGGTAACAACACCACCCCGGCACGCGCATGCGTCATTTTATGTGAGGATGTGATCCTGTTCATAAGTGCATATTAGTGGATTTCATGCATATGGAGTTGACATGTTTTGTGATGGAAATCACCGCCATACACTTTTCATGCATACCGAAGGGAATGCCGGGTAGGCCTCTGTCTTGGGTAGCCGCGGTCTTGTCCCTAGTCCTCCGTTGAGACGGTCGTGTCCGGTATGGCATGATGGGGTATGTCGTGTGGTGTTTCTATCTGTTGGTTGAAGTATATGCATTGTTATGCTAACCTTGCAGGAAATATTACTACCTCCTGAGTCGACCGTAGATCGAGTCTTGTTCCGGTAACCCCCATACTTGTTTCGTACTGCCACAGGTCCATACCGTAAGTAGGGTATGGTTCAGTAAGTTGTTAACCCTTGTCTTGGCACACACTGTACAGAGAGGCCATGGTGAAAGATACCGGCTGCATCCGGTAGGCATGCCACCTGGTCCGGGGGCATGGGTGTTTTGGTTGTAGCCGAAGGGGGTAGCTCCCCTAGTTTGCGCGCGGTATAAATTTTGTGATCCCATGCTACGTCGAGGTTGTAGCCTCCCCACTTAGAGTTTGCTTGACAGGTGTCGTGGGTGATTCCAGACACCGGTAAGTTAAGCTGGTGTGTGCAAGTCAGGTGTGTTTTCAATTAAAAGACCGTAGACGGAATTAGTCCCGATGGACTAAAGGAATCCGTTACTCGTGGGTAAAGAGTACACCCTCTGCAGAGATTAAACCTATTCGAATAGCCATGTCCATGGTTAAGGATTACAGTCTGGGATGGGTCAAGTGTCGGTCTTAGTGTCGGTCTTCGGAGGAGAAACCACTAAAACTCGAATATTAAATATGACTTGTGATATATGATGGTTATGATTATTATTATCTTTATGGACTAACCGTTTGCATGTTTTGAAATAAAGAATATCCCTGGGACGGTACCACCTCCTGGATATTCACCATGATAAATTTCGCTTTTATATAAGCCCTTTAAGTGGTGTCGCTAAGACGCCCGACTGTGGCATTTCTTTTTAAAGCCCTCTCTGTGGTGTCGCTAAGACGCCCGACTGTGGCATTTCTTTTAAACGCCCTTTAGGTGGTGTCGCTAAGACGCCCGACTGTGGCATTTCTTTTAAACGTCCTTTAGGTGGTGTCGCTCAGACGCCTGACTGTGGCATATTTTTATGGTTTCATTTACTCTTTTGTTTTGCCCATGTTTAATTTAAATATTATTACTCACGTGCAACATGAACCTAACACCATAGTTAGCAGTATGATTATATAATGTTTTGGAGCATGATTATCTGTGGCTATAATATATCTGTGTTCTTAATGTTTGCGAGTACATTTAAAGTACTCACTGGCTTGTCCCTGGCTATTGTCTTGGCCAGATTGATTGCTTGGAGAGGAGCATTGTGACGACCGCCTCGGAACCTAAGCAACGGTGTTAGCAGCCTCGCGAAGATAGGAGTTACCCTGGTCAGCTGTTCCCGTGGGAAATGGAGTCCCATAACCGTGGTGATCCGCAAACCGCTTCCGCCCTCAACCACTAGAAACCATTTGTTGTATTCATAGGCCACAATGGTCTTGTATTGCATACTTTGTACTCTTGCTTGGAATTTCTGTATCAAGTTGGTGCCTCATCAGCTAACAGTAATCCTGGGGCTGATGAGCTCGACGGCCATTTTCTGCAAATTAATGTCCGGAAAACCGGTCGTGACAATGGTAGTTGGTGCTTCCGGATGGTGACTTATCTCGAGAATCAGGGACCGCTCCCCGGTGTGTCGCTGAGTCCGTGCATCGGCAGGCGCGAGATCGCTCGGCGAGGTCCTTGCGTGCCTTTCTCCTCTCACCTTTGCTCCCCTTTCTGCTCTACGTCCTCGGGTCCCGGCCCTAGAGCGAGTCTCAGTCGTCGCTGGTATGCCAGGTCACGATGCCGTGGACAAGGCTAGAGGGTGAGGGCTGGAGAGCCAGTAGGAGCCCTGAGTCGTGATGCTCAGGCACCCCCCCCCTTTAACGTGCAAGCGGTTCGCGCGGATGAGAGTGAAGGAGACACCGCATGGGCCTCGCCTGACGCAGCTCCTTTAGGAGACCCTGTAGACCATCATAGAAAGAACGAGGGGTTGCCATGACAATTGACAGTCAACTGTTGGTTGCTTCCGAAGGGCGACGAGGCACTGAAGGCTTGACAAGGTGGCGCCATGCGGGGTTGCCGCAGCCAGAGCTCAGCCATCCAGGTTTGTCGGCGTTGCAGGGACGGACCCGTGCACAAGCGCCGTGCCGTTTTGGGAGCAGCTCCGTTAGTTGGCGCCAGTTGAGCGGGCAGCTAGGTCAAATACGTTAGCCGCAAAGGAGTGGATTCATTCAAATAGAAGCTGGGAAAGCGAATATTGCTGGGTCAGGCCCAAGCGGCTTGGGGATGATGCAGCCCGAGGGGCGCCCCCAACAGAGTAAGCTAACAACATGAAATAAAAGGGATACATGCCGCAGGGACGGACCCACGTGGCCTGGGAATAATGCAGCCCTGAGGGGCGCTCCCAGCTGGAAATGAAACTTGAAAGATGTCACCTGATGATGTTAAGGACGAAGGAGTGTTGGTGTAGCAGACTCGGTGGGCTGCGGAAGCCGGTCCTCACGAGGCCCCAGGCCCAGGGGCCTCGGGAGGCTCCGGAGGAGCTGGTGGCTATTCGCGGACCATCTCCATCTCCACCAAGGTTGCAGAACGCCTGGCCTCTTGAGCTTCCATGATGCCCCTCATGAGGCGCTGGTACACGGCAGCCGCGTTCGGCAGCCCATAAGGCATGCGAACGTAGCTATCGGGTGGACCTTCGCAACGCCCCACTCGCGAGGGCCAGAGGCGCTCCAGAGAGACGACTCAATTGAGCCCTGGTATGTCGATGCAGACGCGCAGCCCACCATCCTCGCCTGGATGGGGAGCCACAGCTGGTTGGCGGCGGCAACCTCTCATGGCTCTTGGTTCCTGTAGTTCTTGAATGGCCTTGCTGACGAACTCCTGAGGGTCTGGCTCTCCTTGTCTTGCTCCTTCTCGAGGGAAACGTGCTTCGAAACACGCCTCCACGTGGTGCCCAAGCGCCTCCCTCGTGACCTTGGCTAGGTCGGTGTCCCTCCAGGGGAGAGCCCCCGATCCCTGCCTGAGGAGGGCGCTGGGCGTGCTTTCCTACGCGATGGAAGGGGGTTCCCCCTGGGCAGGCGCGGGCCCTGAGGGGCTGGTCCTGACGATGTCTTCTTCTTCTTGGGGATGCTCTCGGGAAGCCTCCTGCTTCCGCGATCCGGGTCTTCCAGCGACGCGGCCTGAAAGGCTCGTTCCGGGGAACACACCACGTCCTTCTCTTCATAGGGCACCGTGATGACTCCTCCACTTCCTGGCATCTTGAGGATGTTGTAGCCGTGGTGAGTCACAGCCATGAATTTGGCCAGAGCTGGGTACCCGAGGATGGCGTTGTACGGCAGGCGAATGTGAGCGACGTCGAAGTCGATGAGTTCGGTGCGGTAGTTGTCGCGTGCCCTGAAGGTGACAGGGAGGCGGACCTACCCAATCGGGACCGTGGAGCCGTCGGTGACTCCGGAGAAAGGCTTGGTTGGCCGAAGCTGGTTGTAGGGCACTTGGAGATTGTTGAATGTTTCCACGGACAGGACGTTGAGCCCTGCCCCGCCATCGATGAGGGTCCTGGTAACCACCACGTTGCTGATGATCGGGGAACAAAGCATCGGGAGGACTCGGGCTGTGGCTGCACACTTGAGCTGATCCGCTGAGCTGAACATGATGGCGCACGCCGACCACCTGAGAGGGCGCGTGGCTTTGAGCTTGGGGAGGACTGCATTCACTTCACGGGCAAACTGCTTGAAGATGCGCTGAGAGGCTGGGGCTTGAGCTTCGCCCAGGATGCAGGCGATCGCGCGCGGCTCCTGGAAGCCCCCAGCCCCTTCGTCCTGATGGCGGTCCTCGTTTCTCCTTGACTGAGGCGGCAGCGGAGGGAGGCCTACGTTACCTTGTAGGCGATCCTCGCGAGGCTGGTCCCTCCAGTCTCCCTAGCGAGGCGGGTCTCGCCAGCGATCCTCGCGAGGTTGATCGCGCCACCCTCAGCGCGGGCCGCGGTCTTCCCAGCGTCCCGCGTTTCTTCCTCCTCCTCGGCCGTAGCCCCGGTCAACGTGGTCGGGGCGACGGCCGATCCTTCCTTCTCGCACGGCTCGGAGCTCTTGGCATTCGTTGGTGTTGTGGGTGTGGAGGTCATGGTACACGCAGTACCGACTGCCCCGGGAGGATTCGGGCTGATCTTTGCCCCGCTTGGTGTCTGGTTCTGCCGCGAGCACGGCAGCCCCCTTGCACTTCACATCCTTGGCCTTGGACTTCTTCTCTTCTAGGTCTGCGGCAGGCAGCTCGAGGAGGGAGAGACGCCCTTCCTCAGCCCTGGCGCACTTGGTCGCCAAGTTGAACAGCTCCAAGGAAGTGCACAGGTCTTCATGCATCGCCAGCTCCTCCTTCATCTTGACGTCGCGCACGCCGTCGGAGAAGGCTGAGATGATGGCCTCCTCGGACACCTTGGGAATCTTGAGGCGTGCGTTGTTGAAGCGCTGGATGTACTTTTCAGGGTCTCTCCGGGTTGTTGCTTGATGCGGCGCATGTCGCTCACGGCGGGCGGCCGGTCGCGGGTACCTTGGAAGTTGGCGATGAAGCGGGCGCGCATCTGGTCCCAGGAGGAGATCGTTCCTATAGCCAGGTTTAGGAGCCAGGCGTGGGCCCCGTCCTTGAGCGTCATGGGAAACCAGTTCGCCATGACCTTCTTGTCTCCGTTGGCAGCTTCGATGCCCAGCTCATAGAGCTGGAGGAACTCTGCGGGGTCTGTCGCGCCGTCGTAGCCAGGAGGCAGGTCTGGCTTGAACTTGCCGGGCCACATGACGCCGCGTAGCTCGATGGTGTAGGCACGGCAGCCTGCTGTGGCCACGGGAGGCCTTGGGTGACGGAGAGCTTGGTCCTGCGGGTCCCCGTGCGCCGCAGCTGGGAGCAGCGCGGGGTCTTGACGTGCGGGAGCAGGAGCATGGTCGCGACGTGCTGGAGCAGGGAGCGCCCGGGCAGCTTCTTGCGGGCGAGGGACTTCTTGGCAGCTCTGCTCTTGCCGCGCTGGCACCTGACGGAGCGGGTTCCGCCCAGGGGCCACGCGCCTTGGAGCCATGACGTCTTCTTGATGAGGAGGCGGCTGGGGCGCCCCGGAGCTTCGTCGCCCGCGCGGGGCGGGGTTCGGTGCAGCGGAACGGACGGCGCGGGAGAGCCCCCTGCGGCGCGAACGGAGCTCGGTGACGCAGTCGAGCCATTCTTCATAGACGTCATCAACGGGACGGTAGCGCAGGAGCTCGTTTGCCGCGATGAGCGCAGCTCGAGCCTCCATGGGTGCGCAGAGCGCGCGGGACGAAGAACCAGTTGGGGTGAGCGAGGGAGTAGCGGTACGGCCGTCTTGCTGCACGGACAGATGTTGGACGACGCTTGCTGCTCGTTCCCCGCCGGGCCGGTGGCGGCATTGACGACAGGCGACGGGGAACGGCGAGGACGCCCGCCGACGGGAGTCGTCTGGGCGACTCGGGAACCGAGAGCGGCTCGGCGCTCGGCGCGGGCCCGGCGAGCATCAGATATGGACGCGACGGTCGGAAGAGAACGGGGCGGTGGAAGACGAATTCCGGCGCACCCCTACCTGGTGCGCCAAATGTCGGATTTTGGGTTCCGGCAGACCCTTGAGGTTCGAACTCTGGGGTGCGCGCGGAGATTACGCCTTCTACCTACCTGCGCTCCTCCGCCTCGCAAAGATCTGAACTACCAAAAGAATAGCACAAGAGATGCAGGGTTTATACTGGTTCGGGCCACCGATGTGGTGTAATACCCTACTCCAGTGTGGTGTGGTGGATTGCCTCTTGGGCTGACGATGATGAACAATACAAGGAAGAACAGCCACGCGAGGGTCTGTCCTTGGCTGGGACGATGAACTGCTTGGGGGAGTTTAGTCGCCCTTCTCTCTCTCTCTCTCTCTCTCTCTCTCTCTCTCTCTCTCTCTCTCTCTCTCTCTCTCTCTCTCTCTCTCTCTCTGTGCGTAATGCTCACTACTAGGTTTCTCGATGGCCTTCGTCTCCTCTCCCCTCTACCCTAGGGGTGGCTAGTCCTATTTATAGGGAAAGGCCCTAGGCCTCTTCCCAAATATTGAGCGGGAAGGGCGCCAACAACTGGCCATTTTGAAGGGGAACATCTGGTACACTTATCCTGACTAAAGTTGGTCCTCGCCAGCCAAAGGCTCTGGTGGTGATGCTAGCTTGGGCTCCACAATGACTTCCTCCCCACCATTGGACTCGTCTTCGTATCGTTGCACCGAAACAGGTGCCTTTGCTTGATGCTCTCGCCTGCGCTTTCCCCCTTTGCACCAAAGAGGAAAGGAGGACACTGCACGGGCCGGCGCCCGCCTGGCGCCCTCGGTCGTCATGGCTTGCATCATGGGCACCTCGTGAGGTACCCCGCCTTGATCTCTCCGCCTCCTCATGAGCCAACCTGATGAGTCCGCGCCTGAGGAAGCTCCGCGTCGTCCGCCCCGCGAGGCTTGGCCCCTCGCGAGGGTCTTGGGTCTTGCGTTGATGAAGATGGGCCGTGCTGGGCCCCCTTTGAGCCACGCCGCAGGCCGCAGGCAGGCAAGTCTGGGGACCCCCGTTCCCAGAACACCGACAAGCAGAGACTCACGAAAGATGTGACCCCGTTGCCCCGTCTCGAGGACTTGCGGCAAGGGCTAAGAATGCTCGGCCACGCCTCGTAAGTATCTCGCGGGCACCTTCCAAGTCAACCATACTCCACATCACTCGCGGGTACCCCTCAGGGTCGACCCGCCTTTCCTAGTAACAGTTGTAAAGTCCAAGTATCCGTGTGTCCAAACATCAAGGAGAAAACCCGAGGAATCACCCCCGATGAATTCCACTCGATGTAATCATCAAGGTGAACGTAAGAGGAACCACCCTCGAGGTTCACACTTGAGGGTTGCACGACAGAGTCGTATGGGAAGTGGTTAAGGAGGAAATCACCCTCGATGACCATGACCGAATAGCTACACTACAGGGTTAACATCAGAAGTGCTGAAGAGGTCTCACAATCGTCACTCGATAGTAACCCAGTAGTGTCGAGCAACAAGGGGAAAGTGATGTGCAGTGCCGGGGCCTGGTCTTCGATCCCGTTGATCGGGTCTTCGATGATGAAGCAGGGGCAACCGGGACAAGGTGGGGGTCACTAATGGATCACTAACTAACCTATAGAAGCAGACTATGCATCAGAATAGGAGCAAACAATAACAGTAGCAAAATCTAATGCAATCATGAGAGAATGGAATGGGCGATATCAGGATGATCAAAGGGGGGGCTTACCTGGAAGCTCTGCTGCAGAGGAACGGTCGTTGGTGACGTAGTCGATCACAGGGGCATCACCGGTCTCGAGGTCTACCGGAGAGAAGAGGGTGAAGAAACAGTAAATACATAGCAAACAGAGGTATCACTAAGCATGTCATGACGATACGTAGTGCTAGGCGTGCTCTAACGCGGTACTACATGTTGCAGACGAAGGGGGGAAACATCCGAGGATGATTTCCCGGCGGTAGGCGGATTTCGAACAGATGAAAGAGAGGGGACGGTTCCATGTTCAGCATGCTAGGGGCATGTGACAGATGAATGGACCGCGTATTCGGGTTCATCTCATTGTTCTGAGCAACTTTCATGTATAAAGTTTTTCCATCCGAGCTATGGTTTAATTACTACGAATTTCTAAAGTTTAAAACATTTTCTGAAATTATTTAAATTAACAGAATTAACAGAAAAGGAATATGATGTCTGCATTCCGTGGGGATGATGTCAGCGGTCAACAGACACACTGACCAGGTCAAAACTGACCTGTGGATCCAGTGGGACCCACATGTCATAGACAGAGAGCTAACAGAGTTCATTTTAACTAAATAGAGCTAATTAAGGAGGGTGGGCCCCAGGTGTCAGTAGCTGCTTAGGTTAATTAAACATTTGAAAATACACCAAAGTTAATAAGTGGATGGGCTCGCCTGTCATTGACAAGGGTGCCCAGTTAGCAGAGTTGACTGAGTCAACTCAGTCAATAGGGCCCCCACGGGCCCATGGTCAGTTGCTCAAGGGACGGGCCCTGGCGTCCCCGTCAGCCCATGCCAGCACTGGTGACCGGAGTAACTCCCGCGGGCCGTTTCACGGCGGCGCATCACCGGCGAGGTTCGGAAACAACCGTCCGGGGGTTATTTGACATGTGAGAGGCGCCGTTCGGATGCGGTAAACGAGCCACGTCGAGTGGCGGCAGTGGCAGCAGCTGGGGAGGCCGGAAAGGGCACCGGCGATGAGGTTTGCGGCAGAGCAGCTACGGGTGATGATGAAACAGAGTTACGGCATGGTACGGCTCGGGCGAAATGCTAGGTAGATGTTGCGCAATGCGGTGAAGCTAACGGGCATACGCCCGTGACCAACTGCTCACCGAAGACTCGCCGGCGACGAGCTCCGCGGCGCTGCGTTCAGGCATGCGTGGGGATAGCAGCTAGGGGGCACCGGAGTCAGCAAGGAAAGGAAGAAGGAAGAGGATATAACCAGGGAGGCACGCATGGTGGCCCTTGGTGCTTTAGTAGCTGCAGAGGGCGGCGCCGGAGGCGAAGAAGATCGACGGCAGCCGGAGATGGGGACGAAGATCCAAAGCTGCAGCGCCTCCGAGCTCCAGCAGAGGCTACCAGTCGAAGGAGTTGACCCCGGCGGAGCTCACCGAAAGGGTCAGCGGGCGCGGGGCCGCCGGTGGCCGCGAAAACGACGGAGGACGGTGGCGACCGTGCTCAGGCCTCGATGGGGAACGAGGGGGAGAACGAGGAGGGATCTGGTGGGGAGAGGGAGAGGCAGAGTGGGCATCAGTGGAGAGCGGGGGAGTGAGTGGGGAGCAGGGGAGAGGACCGAGGCATCGGGGGCTTATCCCCTCGCCGACGACTCCGAGGCGGCGTGACGGCAACCGGGAGCGCGCGCGTGCGTGCGCTGCTCGGTCGGTGGAACAGGAGGAAGGGGAGAGCAACCGGGGAGGGAGCGTGGGTCGTCCTGCTGGGATGGGCCGAGGCCCATGGGAAGGCCAGGGGCTCTCCCACCCCTTTGCTTTTCCTTTTCCCTTTTTTTATTTTTTCTTTTTCCAGCAGCTTTGTCTTTTCTTTTATCCACAATTGACCTTGCAAAAATATGCCACTGCCTAAACAATTTCAAAGAATAATTGGGCACTGCCACAAAAAGATTGTGAGACTTTTGAAGTAGTTTGCAAATTTTATAATTTAATAAGGCATTTAAATTATTGCGTAGGCCACTGTTATAAGTAGTTTAGGCCACTTAAACACTTTGCAAAAAAATGTTGGTTCACCACCAATATTAGTTGTGGAATATTTGGCACATGATGAACATTTTAGTTTTCATGTTTGAGCAATTTGAAATTTCACTCAGAATTTGAAATTGAACTCAACTGGAATTTGAAATGGAATATTAATCAAAGTGACTAAGCACTGTTATTGCAAAATGATTAGCTTCATCCCAGTTATTACTATAGCATCATTACACCGGGGTGTTACAACTCTCCTCCTATAAAAGAAATTCTCGTCCCGAGAATTAAGAGGTAGAAGGGAATAGGTCGGGGTATTCAGCTCGGAGGTTATCTTCGTGTTCCCAAGTGGCTTCATCTTTAGTATGATTCGACCATTGCACCTTGAGGAACTTGGTAACCTTCTGGCGGGTTCCACGTAAATTCTTCAAGAATGCGGATCGGATGCTCTTTGTATGTGAGATCATCTTGAACTTCAATCAATTCTGGATCCACTTCACGTTCCGGATCCTTGAAGCATCGACGAAGTTGCGACACGTGGAAGATGTCATGAACATGAGAGAAGTGAGGTGGCAACTCCAATTGATAAGCCACTAGTCCACGACGGGAGAGAATGCGCAAAGGACCAATGTAGCGCGGAGCTAGCTTGCTCTTGACTCCGAACCGATGAGTGCCTCTCAAAGGAGTGACACACAAATAAGCTTGTTCACCAGGTTTATAAGTTGAACACCATTATTTCCGGTCATAGTTGCTCTTCTGGCGGGACTGGGCTGCCTTGAGATTATCCCAGACAATGCGAACCTGCTCTTCAGCTTGTTGAATAATGTCTGGACCAATGAGCGTCCGTTCCCCAGTTCCTGACCAATTCAGAGGGGTTCGGCACTTGCGTCCATAAAGCACTTCGAAGGGTGCCATTTTCAAGTTGGCTTGATAGCTGTTGTTATAAGAGAACTCCGCATAAGGGAGAGAATCTTCCCATTTCTTGCCGAAAGAAATAACACAAGCTCGAACCATGTCTTCAAGAATTTGATTGACTCACTCGACTTGGCCATGGGATAGGGGATGATAAGCAGTGCTCCAGGTAATATGAGTTCCCATTACCTCTTGGAAACTATCCCAGAACTTCGAAGTGAATATATTGCCGCGGTTTGAACTGATCTCCTTCGGAATGTCGCATAGTGACACAATTCTGGAGATATACAAGTTTGCTAATTGACTAGCAGTGATAGTCTCCTTGACTGGCAGAAAGTGAGCAACCTTCGAGAATTGGTCGATGATGACAAAGATAGCATCGTTACCTTTCTGAGACTTGGGAAGGCCAGTGACGAAGTCCATTTGGATCTTATCCCACTTCCATTCAGGAATCGGAAGCGGTTGTAGAAGTCCAGCCGGTTTCTGATGTTTTGCTTTGACGCGACGACAAACGTCACATTCTTCAATATATCGAGCAATCTCTTGCTTCATCTTAAACCACCAGTACTTCTGACGGATGTCTAGATACATCTTGGTACTTCCTGGATGAATAGAGAGAGGGGTGTCATGCGCTTCTTTAATCACCTTCTCTGTCATAAGCTCGAACCTTCACCAAGTGAGAAATCTCTAGATTTCTCTAAGGCAAGATCCTTTTTCATCAAATCCACGTGAGCATCTTTGGCTTGAGCAGAATTAATTGCTTTCAGCAGAGTTGGTCCCAGGACAAGGTTATTCAGAGAACCCTGTGGAACTAGTTGAAGGTTTAGCTTGCATAGCTCTTCATAAAGGCGGGGTTGAGCTTTGAAAACCATGTGATTGTTGCAATAAGACTTACGGCTCAGTGTTGGGGAACATAGTAATTTAAAAAAATCCTACGCACATGCAAGATCATGGTGATGCATAGCAACGAGAGGGGAGAGTGTTGTCTACGTACCCTCATAGACCGAAAGCGGAAGTGTTATGAGAACGCAGTTGATGTAACGTCTTCACGATCCGACCGATCCAAGTACCTAACGCACGGCACCTTTGAGTTCTGCACACGTTCAGCCCGATGACATCCTCGAACACCGATCCAGCCGAGTGTTGAGGGAGAGTTTCGTTAGCACGACGGCGTGGTGACGATGATGATGTTCTACCGACGCAGGGCTTCGCCTAAGCACCGCTACAGTATTATCGAGGTGGACTATGGTGGAGGGGGGCACCGCACACGGCTAAAAGATCAAATCAATTGTTGTGTTTCTAGGGTGCCCCCTGCCCCAGTATGTAAAGGAGCAAGGGGGGAGGTGCGGCCGGCCAGGAGGAGGCATGCCAGGAGGAGTCCTACTCCCACCGGGAGTAGGACTCCTTGATAACCCACAAGTCTAGGGGATCGCAACAGTTTTCAAGGGTAGAGTATTCAACCCAAATTTGTTGATTCGACACAAGGGGAGCCAAAGAATATCCTCAAGTATTAGCAGCTGAGTTGTCAATTCAACCACACTTGGAAACTTAATATCTGCAGCAAAGTGTTTAGTAGCAAAGTAATTAGATAGTGGTGGTAACGGTAACAAAAGTAAAGACAGCAAAGTAATGTTTTTGGTATTTTTGTAGTGATTGTAACAGTAGCAACGGAAAAGTAAATAAGCGTTAACCGGTATATGGAAAACTCGTAGGCACCGGATCAATGATGGATAATTATGCCGGATGTGGTTCATCATGTAACAGTCATAACATAGGGTGACACAGAACTAGCTCTAGTTCATCAATGTAATGTAGGCATGTATTCCGAATATAGTCATACGTGCTTATGGAAAAGAACATGCATGACATCTTTTGTCCTACCCTCCCGTGGCAGCGGCGTCCTATTGGAAACTAAGGGATATTAAGGCCTCCTTTTAATAGAGAACCGGAACAAAGCATTAACACATAGTGAATGCATGAACTCCTCAAACTATGGTCATCACCGGGAGTGGTCCCGATTATTGTCACTTCGGGGTTGCCGGATCATAACACATAGTAGGTGACTATAGACTTGCAAGATAGGATCTGGAACTCACATATATTCATGAAAACATAATAGGTTCAGATCTGAAATCATGGCACTCGGGCCCTAGTGACAAGCATTAAGCATAGCAAAGTCATAGCAACATCAATCTCAGAACATAGTGGATACTAGGGATCAAACCCTAACAAAACTAACTCGATTACATGATAAATCTCATCCAACCCATCACCGTCCAGCAAGCCTACGATGCAATTACTCACGCACGGCGATGAGCATCATGAAATTGGTGATGGACGATGGTTGATGATGACGACGACGACGAATCCCCCTCTCCGGAGCCCCGAACGAACTCCAGATCAGCCCTCCCGAGAGAGATTAGGGTTTGGCGGCGGCTCCGTATCGTAAAACGTGATGAAACTTTCTCTCTGATTTTTTTCTCCCCGAAAGCTAATATATGGAGTTGGAGTTGGCGTCGGAGGGCATCCAGGGGGCCCACGAGGTAGGGGGCGCGCCCAGGGGGGAGGGGCGCGCCCAGGGGGGAGGGGCGCGCCCCCCACCCTCGTGGACAGGGTGTGGGCCCCCTGGTCTTCATCTTTGGCGATGGTTTTTATTATTTATTCTAAGATATTCCGTGGAGTTTCAGGTCATTACGAGAACTTTTGTTTTCTGCACATAAAACAACACCATGGCAATTCTGGTGAAAACAGCGTCAGTCCGGGTTAGTTCCATTCAAATCATACAAGTTAGAGTCCAAAACAAGGGCAAAAGTGTTTGGAAAAGTAGATACGACGGAGACGTGTCAACTCCCCCAAGCTTAAACCCTTGCTTGTCCTCAAGCAATTCAGTTGACAAACTGAAAGAGAAAAAGAAAAACTTTTACAAACTCTATTTGCTCCTGTTGTTGTAAACATGAAAAGCCAGCATTCAAGTTTCAGCAATTATTATGAACTAACCATACTCACAATAACACGTAGGTCTCACAATTACTCATATCAATAGCATAATCAGCTAGTGAGCCATAATAATAAAACTCGGATGACAACACTTCCTCAAAATAATCATAACATGATATAACAAAATGGTATCTCGCTAGCCCTTTTTGAGACCGCGAAACATAAATGTAGAGCACCTTTAAAGATCAAGGACTGACTAAACATTGTAATTCATGGTAAAAGAGATCCAGTCAAGTCATACCCAATATAAACCAATCATAATGAATGCAAACGACAGTGTGCTCTCTAGCGGGTGCTTTTTAATAAGAAGGGTGATGACTCAACATAAAAGTAAATAGGTAGGCCCTTCGCAAAGGGAAGCAGGGATTTGTAGAGGTGCCAGAGCTTGATTTTTGAAATAGAGATAAATAATATTTTTAGCAGCATACTTTCACTGTCAACGCAACAACTATGAGATGGCTGTATCTTCCTTACTACATGCATTATAGGCAGTTCCCAAACAGAATGGTAAAGGTTTATACTCCCCCTCCTCCACAAGCATCAATCCATGGCTTGCTCGAAACAACGAGTGCCTCCAACATTCAACGGGTCCCAGGGGGAGTTTTGTTTAATTATTTTGATTTGCTTTGATCTTTTTGGATCATGGGACTGGGCATCCCGGTTACCGGCCCTTTCTCGTGAATGAGGAGCGGAGTCCACTCCTCTTGAGAATAACCCACCTAGCATGGAAGATATAGGCAGCCATAGTTGCACATGAGCTGCTCGAGCATACAAAACAGAATTTCATTTGAAGGTTTGGAGTTTGGCACATACAAATTTACTTGGAACGGCAGGTAGATACCGCATATAGGAAGGTATAGTGGACTCATATGGAACAACTTTGGGGTTTAAGGAGTTTGGATGCACAAGCAGTATTCCCGCTTAGTACAGGTGAAGGCTAGCAAAAGACTGGGAAGCGACCAACTGAGAGAGCGACAACAGTCGTAAACATGCATTAAAATTAATTCACACCGAGTATAAGCATGAGTAGGATATAATCCACCATGAACATAAATATCATGAAGGCTATGTTGATTTGATTCAACTACATGCGTGAACATGTGCCAAGTCGAGTCACTCAATTCATTTAAAGGAGGATACCATCCTATCATACCACATCATAATCATCTCAATAGCATGTTGGCACGCAAGGTTAACCATTATAACTCATAGCTAATCAAGCATGGCACAAGCAACTATAATCTCAAAATGTCATTGCAAATATGTTTACTTCATAATAGCTGAATCAGGAATGATGAATCATCAAATTTACAAAAACAAGAGAGGTCGAGTTCATACCATCTTTTCTCATCCCAATGAGTCCATAATATATCATCATTATCGCCTTTCACTTGCACGACTGAACGGTGTTTATAATAATAAGAGTGCACGTGTATTGGACTAAGCTGGAATCTGCAAGCATTCAACTCAAGAGAGAAGACAAGTAATATGGGCTCTAAGTTAAATAAACAATCATGCATATAAGAGCCGCTAAGCATTTTCAATATAGTCTTCTCGACCCCCAAAGTAAGGAAAAGAAAAATAAAAACTATTTACACGGGAAAGCTCCCAACAAGCAAAAGAAGGACGGGAAATATTTTTGGGTTTTCTTTTTAATTCTATTACAAGCATGGAAAGTAGACTAACTAATTTTTTTGTTTTTTTTTCTTAAGGTTTATCAAACACACAAGAAGAAAGCTAGAAAAATAAATTTAAACTAACATGGATATTACAATGAAAGAGTATGAACACCGACATCTAGCAATGAGTGTGTGTGAACATGAATGTAATGTCGGTGGGAAATACGTACTCCCCCAAGCTTAGGCTTTTGGACTAAGTTGGTCTATTGCCAGGGATAACCTGGCTGATATCCGTAGGTGAAGCTGGGGTCATACTGCGATGCAGCGGCTACCGCCCGCTGAGCAGCAGCACGGCGTCGGGCTGCTTCCACTCCCCTCTCGTACTCATCTGCCTCCTCTCTAGTAATAATATATCTTCCTCTTGCCTGAAAATCAAAGAAGGTAAGAGCAGGAAGAGCAACACGGACCACACGCCGTCTGTCAAAGATTAGTCGATACTGGTAAGGTGGTCCAGTCCTCTCAATGAACTGGTGGGAAAACATAGGATCGAGATCTAAATGAGAAGTGGGCAACTCCACATCACCCTCATGAATGTCTACATCAAGAAAATTAGCTAAGCGGGTTGCATAAATTCCTCCAAAGAAATCTCCGTTACGTCTATTAAGATGCAACCTACGAGCTGCAATGGCTCCCATATGATAAGCTTGGTCCCCTAACACAGCACTTCTGAGAATGCTGAGATTAGGGGCACACATGTGACATGCTTCATCCTTAGGAGTTATACATCTACCAATGAAAAGAGCAAAATAATGTATAGCAGGAAAGTGAATGCTCCCTATAGTGGCCTGTGCTATATCTCTAGATTCCCCCGCAGTTATTCTAGCAAGAAAATCTCTATATTCAGATTTAGGGGGATCCCTGATACTACCCCAAGATGGAAGTTTGCATGCACGAGTGAAATCCTCTAAGTCCGTGGTATAAGACTTGTCATAAAGGTCAAACATGACTGAAGGAGAATTACGCGAAGATGAATAATCAAACCTCCCCACAAATGAACTTGTGAGATAACGATACTGGGGGCATTTATCAGCTTCAAAGTCCTCAAGACCGGCATTAGCACATATGCGTAAAATTCTTCTTTAATTCCCACTTGATTCATAAAATTTTCCGAAGGCCATTCACAGGGCCTCACGAGCACGTCTCTTGGTGGTTCCTCGTCACCATCACGCATTGCAAGTCTGGGACCTTGCTTCCTTGAAGAAACACCTTGGAACATCCTCCTAAGCATATTGTTTTCTCTGAAAATAATTCTGAAATTTTTGGTAACTTCAAACAAAAGTGAACCAACTTCAATAAGATTGATAACAACTACTCATACAAGTGCCTAGAGCATATATCAAGAATTAGAACTACTTGGAACCATATAAATTTGACATGCAAACTCAAGAACATGGTCACCTATGCAGCAGAAATTTGCAATGAATAAAGCACTAGAACAAAAACTAATTGGACCAATGGAGGAGTCGCATACCAAGGAACAATCTCCCCAAGCAGTTTTGCGAGAGGTGCTTTGAGCAAGGAGATCGAAAATCACAGCAAAAGTTGCTGGAACACGAGCTTGAGTTGGTTTTTCGGGTTTGTGTGAGGCAGAGGAAGAAGATGTGTGCAGGGATAAGTGGAGGAGGGTCACCGTGGGCCCACGAGGCAGGGGGCGCGCCCAGGGGGGTAGGGCGCGCCCTCCACCCTCATGACCAGGTGGCAGCTCCCCCCGCGGTAATTTTTGCACTAAAAATCCTTAAATATTCCCGAAAAAATCATATTATATTGGCATGGCATTCTGAGGACTTTTATTTTCGGGATTTTTTATATTGCACGGATAAGTCATGAAACAGACAGAAAAATACTATTTTACTTTATTTCTACTAAAGAACAGAAAATATAAAGAGGGTACAGAAGGTTGTGCTTCTAGTTTCATCCATCTCATGCTCATCAAAAAGAATCAACTAACAAGGTTGATCAAGTCTTGTTAACAAACTCATTCCGATAATCATGGAATCGGAGAAATTTCGAATAACACTATGTTACCTCAACGGGGATATGGACATCCCCAACAATAAGTATACCATATTTCTTTTTGACAGTAGGAAGAGGAAATTCAAAACCTCCAAATATAATCGATGGAATTTTTCCAATAGAGTTGATACTATAAACTTGAGGTTGTTTCCTCGAAAAGTGCACCGTATGCTCATTACCATTAACATGAAAAGTGACATTGCCTTTGTTGCAATGAATAACATCCCCTGCAGTATTAAGGAAAGTTCTTCCAAGAATAATAGACATACTATCATCCTTGGGAATATCAAGAATAACAAAGTCCGTTAAAATAGTAACGTTTGCAACCACAACAAGCACATCCTCACAAATACCGACAGGTATAGCAGTTGATTTATCAGCCATTTGCAAAGATATTTCAGTAGGTGTCAACTTATTCAAGTCAAGTCTACGATATAAAGAGAGAGGCATAACACTAACACCGGCTCCAAGATCACATAAAGCAGTTTTAACATAATTTCTTTTAATGGAGCATGGTATAGTAGGTACTCCTGGATCTCCAAGTTTCTTTGGTATTCCACCCTTAAAAGTGTAATTAGCAAGCATGGTGGAAATTTCAGCCTCCGGTATCTTTCTTTTATTAGTAATGATATCCTTCATATACTTAGCATAAGGATTTGTTTTGAGCACATCAGTCAATCGCATACGCAAAAAGATAGGTCTAATCATTTCAGCAAAGCGCTCAAAATCCTCATCATCCTTTTTCTTGGATGGTTTCGGAGGAAAAGGCATGGGTTTTGAACCCATGGTTCTCTTTCTTTACCATGTTTCCTAGCAACGAAGTCTCTTTTATCATAACGTTGATTCTTTGATTGTGGGTTATCAAGATCAACAACAGGTTCAACTTCTACATCATTATCATTACTAGGTTGAGCATCATCATGAACATCATCATTAACATCTTCACCAGGTTCATGTTCATTACCAGATTGTGTTTCAGCATCAGATATAGAGACATCATTTGGATTATCAGGTGGTTCAGCAATAGGTTCACTAGAAGTTTGCACAGTTCTATCATTTTTCTTTTTCTTCCTTTTAGAAGAACTAGGTGCATCAATATTATTTCTTTGATAATCTTGCTCGATTCTCTTAGGGTGGCCTTCAGGATACAAAGGTTCCTGAGTCATTCTACCAGTTCTAGTAGCCACTCTAACAGCATAATCATTTTTCTTACTATTCATTTCATCAAGCATTTCTTTCTGAGCTTTAAGTACTTGTTCTACTTGAGTGGTAACCATAGAAGCATGTTTGCTAACAAGTTTAGGTTCACCTCTAATATTATCCATATAATCACTCAAGCGTTTAATCATAAAGGTATTCTGCTTTAATTGTCTACCAAAATAAGCATTAAAGTCATCTTGCTTAAACATAAAGTCATCAAACTCATCCAAACACTGACTAGCAATTTTAGTAGGAGGGACTTCAACTTTATCATATCTATAGAGAGAATTTACCTTTACTACCTGTGTCGGGATATATACTTCTTCAACAGGCGGTAAATTAAGACCATGTATTTCTTCAATAGGAGGTAAATTCTTAACATCTTCAGCTTTAATACCTTTTTCTTTCATAGATTTCTTTGCCTCTTGCATATCTTCGGGACTGAGAAATAGAACACCTCTCTTCTTCGGAGTTGGTTTAGGAATAGGCTCAGTAATTGGCTCAGGAGCTGGCTCAGGAGTTGGCTTGGGAGGTGGCTCAGGAGGTGCCCAATTATTTTCATTTGCCAACATATTATTCAATAAAATTTCAGCGTCATCCGGTGTTCTTCCCCTGAAAATAGAACCAGCACAACTATCCAGGTAATCTCTGGAAGCATCAGTTAGTCCATTATAAAAGATATCAAATATTTCAGGTTTCTTAAGAGGATGATCAGGCAGAGCATTAAGTAACTTGAGAAGCCTCCCCCAAGCTTGTGGGAGACTCTCTTCTTCAATTTGCACAAAATTGTATATTTCCCTCAAAGCAGCTTGTTTCTTATGAGCAGGGAAATATTTAGCAGAGAAGTAATAAATCATATCCTGGGGACTTTGCACACAGGCAGGATCAAGAGAATTAAACCATTTCTTAGCATCACCCTTTAATGAGAACGGAAATATTTTGAGTATATAAAAGTGACGCGATCTTAGATTATTAGTAAACAGGGCAGCTATTTCATCTAACTTACGAAGATGTGCCACAACAGATTCAGATTCATAGGCATAAAAAGGATCAGATTCAACCAAAGTAATTATATCTGGATCAACAGTAATATCATAATAATCCTAATCAGGAACACAGATAGGTGAAGTAGCAAAAGCAGGGGCGGGTCTCATCCTACCTCTAAAAGATTCCTTACTCCACTTAATTAGTAACCTCTACGTTCAGGTTTATCCGGACAAGCAAGAATAGCTTCATAAGATTCATTATTAAAAAGATAACCCTCAGGAATAATAGGCATAGGTTCATCATCACTAACATCATCGTGTTCAGGTTCACTAATTTCTCTTTCTCTAGACTTAGAAATTTGCTCATCTAGAAATTCACCAAGTGGCACAGTAGTATCAAGCATAGAAGTAGTTTCATCATAAGTATCATGCATAGAAGAAGTGGCATCATCAATAACATGCGACATATCAGAATTCATAGCAGTAGTAGGTTTAGGTGTCGCTAGCTTACTCATAACAGAAGGTGAATCAAGTGCAGAGCTAGATGGCAGTTCCTTACCTCCCCTCGTAGTTGAGGGATAAATTTTTGTCGTCGCGTCTTTCAAGTTCTTCATAGTGTCCAGCAGATAAAATTACCAAGTGACTCAAAGAATAGAGCTATGCTCCCCGGCAACGGCGCCAGAAAAGGTCTTGATAACCCACAAGTATAGGGGATCACAAAAGTTTTCGAGGGTAGAGTATTCAACCCAAATTTGTTGATTCGACACAAGGGGAGCCAAAGAATATTCTCAAGTATTAGCAGCTGAGTTGTCAATTCAACCACACCTGGAAACTTAATATCTGCAGCAAAGTGTTTAGTAGCAAAGTAATATGATAGTGCTGGTAACGGTAACAAAAGTAAAGACAGCAAAAGTAATGTTTTTGGTATTTTTGTAGTGATTGTAACAGTAGCAACGGAAAAGTAAATAAGCGTAAACCAGTATATGGAAAACTCGTAGGCACCGGATCAATGATGGATAATTATGCCGAATGTGGTTCATCATGTAACAGTCATAACATAGGGTGACACAGAACTAGCTCCAGTTCATCAATGTAATGTAGGCATGTATTCTGAATATAGTCATACGTGCTTATGGAAAAGAACTTGCATGACATCTTTTGTCCTACCCTCCCGTGGCAGCGGGGTCCTATTGGAAACTAAAGGATATTAAGGCCTCCTTTTAATAGAGAACCGGAACAAAGCATTAACACATAGTGAATGCATGAACTCCTCAAACTATGGTCATCACCGGGAGTGGTCCCGATTATTGTCACTTCGGGGTTGCCGGATCATAACACATAGTAGGTGACTATAGACTTGCAAGATAGGATCTGGAACTCACATATATTCATGAAAGCATAATAGGTTCAGATCTGAAATCATGGCACTCGGGCCCTAGTGACAAGCATTAAGCATACCAAAGTCATAGCAACATCAATCTCAGAACATAGTGGATACTAGGGATCAAACCCTAACAAAACTAACCCGATTACATGATAAATCTCATCCAACCCATCACCGTCCAGCAAGCCTACGATGCAATTACTCACGCACGGCGGTGAGCATCATGAAATTGGTGATGGAGGATGGTTGATGATGACGACGGCGATGAATCCCCCTCTCATGAGCCCCGAACGGACTCCAGATCAGCCCTCCCAAGAGAGATTAGGGTTTGGCGGCGGCTCCGTATCGTAAAACGCGATGAAACTTTCTCTCTGATTTTTTTTCTCCCCGAAAGCCAATATATGGAGTTGGAGTTGGCGTCGGAGGGCATCCAGGGGGCCCACGAGGTAGGGGGCGCGCCCAGGGGGGAGGGGCGCGCCCCCCACCCTCGTGTACAGGGTGTGGGCCCCCTGGTCTTGATCTTTGGCGAGGATTTTTTATTATTTATTCTAAGATATTCCGTGGAGTTTCAGGTCATTCCGAGAACTTTTATTTCTGCACATAAAACAACACCATGGCAATTCTGCTGAAAACAGCGTCAGTCCGGGTTAGTTCCATTCAAATCATACAAGTTAGAGTCCAAAACAAGGGCAAAAGTGTTTGGAAAAGTAGATACGACGGAGACGTATCACTCCCCTCCCTTCCTTGTTGGATTAGGAGAAGGGGGAAAGAAGTGGAGGAGAAGAAGGAAAGGGGGTGCGCTGCCCCCCTCTCCTTGTCCTATTCGGACTAGGGGGAGGGGTGCGCGGCCCTTGCCCTGGCCGCCTCTCCTCATCTCCACTAAGGCCCACTATGGCCCATTAGCCCCTCGGGGGGTTCCGGTAACCCCTCGGTACTCCGGTAAAATCCGGATTTCACCCGGTACACTTCCGATATCCAAATATAGGCTTCCAATATATCAATCTTCATGTCTCGACCATTTCGAGACTCCTCGTCATGTCCGTGATCACATCTGGGACTCCGTACAACCTTCGGTTCATCAAAACTCATAAACTCATAATATAACAGTCATCGAAACTTTAAGCGTGCGGACCCTACAGGTTCGAGAACTATGTAGACATGACCGAGACACGTCTCCGGTCAATAACCAATAGCGGAACCTGGATGCTCATATTGGCTCCCACATATTCTACGAAGATCTTTATCGGTCAAACCGCATAACAACATACGTTGTTCCCTTTGTCATCGGTATGTTACTTGCCCGAGATTCGATCGTCGGTATCTCAATACCTAGTTCAATCTTGTTACCGGCAAGTCTCTTTACTCGTTTCTAAATACATCATCCCGCAACTAACTCATTAGTTGCAATGCTTGCAAGTCTTATAGTGATGTGCATTACCGAGTGGGCCCAAAGATACCTCTCCGACGATCGGAGTGACAAATCCTAATCTCGAAATACCCCAACCCAACAAGTACCTTCGGAGACACCTGTAGAGCACCTTTGTTATCACTGCTACCTCTTGAGCACTGCGTTGGATTTCCCCGAAGAGGAGAGGATGATGCAGCAAAGTAGCGTAAGTATTTCCCTCAATTTTTGAGAACCAAGGTATCAATCCAGTAGGAGGCTACGCGCAAGTCCCTCGTACCTGCACAAAACAATAGCTCCTCGCAACCAACGCGATTAGGGGTTGTCAATCCCTTCACGGTCACTTACGAGAGTGAGATCTGATAGAGATGCAAAGTGAAAAGTAAAAGGCAAAGTAAAAAATCAAAGGAAGATTAAAGTGATGGAGATTGATATGATGAGAATAGACCCGGGGGCCATAGGTTTCACTAGTGGCTTCTCTCAAGATCATAAGTATTCTACGGTGGGTGAACAAATTACTGTTGAGCAATTGACAGAATCGAGCATAGTTATGAGAATATCTAGGTATGATCATGTATATAGGCATCACTTCCGAGACAATTAGACGGACTCCTGCCTGCACCTACTACTATTACTCCACTCATCGACCGCTATCCAGCATGCATCTAGAGTATTAAGTTAAAAATAGAGTAACGCTTTAAGCAAGATGACATGATGTAGAGGGATAGTTTCATTCAGTATGATAAAAACCCCATCTTGTTATCCTTGATGGCAACAATAAAATACGTGCCTTGCTGCCCCTTCTATCACTGGGAAAGGACACCGCAAGATTGAACCCAAAGCTAAGCACTTCTCCCATGGCAAGAAAAACCAATCTAGTAGGCCAAACCAAACTGATAATTCGAAGAGACTTGAAAAAATAACCAATCATACATAAAAGATTCAGAGAAGATTCAAATATTATTCATAGATAGACTTGATCATAAACCCACAACTCATGGGTCTATGATGATTACATCGAATAGATCTCCATGAGAGAGGGGGAGAACATTGCATTGAGATCCAAAAAGAGAGAAGAAGCCATCTAGCTAATAACTATAGACCCGTAGGTCTGAGGTGAACTACTCACACTTCATCGGAGGGGCTAGGATGATGTAGAAGCCCTCCATGATGACGGCCCTCTCCGGCGGAGCTCCGGAACAGGCCCAAAGATGGGATCTCGTGGGTACAGAAGGTTGCGGCGGTGGAATTAGGTTTTTGGCTCCATATCTGATCGCTTGAGGGTACGTAGGTATATATAGGAGGAAGGAGTACGTCGGTGGAGCACCGAGGGGCCCACGAGGCAGGGGGCACGCCCCCCACCCTCGTGACCGCCTCTTTGCTTCCTTAGAGTAGGGTCCAAGTCTCCTGGATCACGTTCGGTGAGAAAATCACGTTCGCGAAGGTTTTATTCCGTTTGGACTCCGTTTGATATTCTGTTTCTCCGAAACTCTGAAATAGGCAAAAAACAGCAATTCTGGGGTAGGCCTCCGGTTAATAGGTTAGTCCCAAAAATAATATAAAAGTGGAAAATAAATCCCAATATAGTCCAAAACAATAGATAATATAGCATGGAGCAATCAAGAATTATATATACGTTGGAGACGTATCAATCACCCAGTTACGTTGTGACGTTTGGTAGCACACAAAGTGTTCCTCCGATAAACGGGAGTTGCATAATCTCATAGCCATAGGAACATGTACAAGTCATGAAGAAGGCAATAGCAACATACTAAACGATCAAGTGCTAAGCTAACGGAATGGGTCAAGTCAATCACATCATTCTCCTAATGATGTGATCCCGTTAATCAAATGACAACTCATGTCTATGGTTAGGAAACTTAACCATCTTTGATGAACGAGCTAGTCAAGTAGGGGCATACTAGTGACACTCTGTTTGTCTATGTATTCACACATGTATTATGTTTCCGGTTAATACAATTCTAGCATGAATAATAAACATTTATCATGATATAAGGAAATAGATAATAACTTTATTATTGCCTCTAGGGCATATTTCCTTCAGTCTCCCACTTGCACTAGAGTAAATAATCTAGTTCACATCGCCATGTGATTTAACACCAATAGTTCACATCATCATGTGACCAACACCCAAAGGTTTTACTAGAGTCAATAATCTAGTTCACATCGCTATGTGATTAACACCCGAAGAGTACTACGGTGTGATCATGTTTTGCTTGTGAGAGAAGTTTAGTCAACGGGTCTGCCACATTCAGATCAGCATGTATTTTGCAAATTTCTATGTCAACAATGCTCTGCACGGAGCTACTCTATCTAATTGCTCCCACTTTCAATATGTATCCATATTGAGACTTGGAGTCATCTAGATCAGTGTCAAAACTTGCATCGACGTAACCCTTTACGAAGAACCTTTTGTCACCTCCATAATCGAGAAACATATCCTTATTCCACTAAGGATAACTTTGACCGTTGTCCAGTGATCTACTCCTAGCTCACTATTGTACTTCCTTGCTAAACTCAGTGTAGGGTATACAATAGATCTGGTACACAGCATGGCATACTTTATAGAACCTATGGCTGAGGCATACACTACAGAAAAAATACACTTCCGTGATGATACGTGTTTGTCACATTAGGTTGCTTTTTTTGTCATGCATGTACATCCATGACAAATTTGTGACAGAATCAAGATAGTCATACCTGTGCTGTCGTAGAAGTGTTCCATGACATTACCAAAATTATCATCACGGAAGTGTCCACTTCCATGACGATAAATCACGCATCACAGAAGTGCTTTCGTCAAGGGTGACCGACACGTGGCATCCACCGTAACGGAACGCCGTTAAGCTATCGGATCGGTTTTTGGATCCGATAACCCGTTAACAGCCCCGACCAATGGGAAATTTCCATGTGTAAAATTCTTATTGGCCGGACGAAACACGTGTCGGCTTGTCAGTGGGTCAGATAGGCGCCTATGATACGTCGATACGTGGCACGGCCCAACAGAGGCACATTCCTGTGTAAAGGCCGGCCCGTTTGACTTGGTCAAAAGCTGGCGGGCCGGCCCATGGAAAGCCTGTTAACGGCCTGTTCGAATATAGACCATTTACAGCCCGCTAACCCAAGGCCCGTTACGCCCTATCCGAATTAGGCCCAGTAGCGTCATCTGGGCCATCCAATATGATTCCAGCCCGTTTTCACTTCTGGCCCATGTATGGCCCATGACGTCTTTCGGCCCATATGAGTCCCTATGTAACTCTTGGCGTATTAACGGCCCGTGGTGAAACTGGCCCGTAATGAACAGTGTATCACTTTACACCCATTAACGGCCTGTGGTGAAACTGGCTCGTGATGAACAGTGTATCACTTTATATCCATTAACGGCCCGTTATTCCATTGGGCCGTTTCCAGCCCATGTTATCTTCCGGCCTTCTTCAGAGACCATTTATTCTTGGGCTCATTTCCAGCAATTGTTTACTTACGACCCGTTACTGTGATTTTCTGCTTGTGGGCCAAATTCAGCCTGTGGTTACACTCGGCCCGTTTTTGGTCCGTTAATACGTTGGGCCGTTTTCATAGCGTCATGAAATACGGCCTATTAATGATGGTCCGTTATGGTCGGCCCATGAACGGACGATTCCAACTCTAGCTCGTTTACGGCCCGAATGCAGTCTGTTCGGCCCATGTTTGGCCAATCGATCATACGGCCCGTATAAGGCCCATTGATGATATGACCTGTAGAAGGCCCATTGATGATACGGCCCGTAGAGGGCCAATTGTTTCTACGGCCCGTAGAAGGCCCACTGCTTCTACGGCCCGTAGAAGGCCCACTGTTTATACGGCCCATAGAAGGCCCACTGTTTCTACGACCCGTAGGAGGCCCAGTGTCACTACAGTAAATATTAGCCCATGGTTATTGTGGCCTAGTTTTAAAAAATAGGTTATTGCAGCCACTAGCAAACCGCTGAAAAAGAACTGCACTGACTACAAGCAAACAAATAAACAAAACAAGGAAATAAATAAGCAAGCAACTTATGCTAGGCTATCACGGCTATTACACATATTACATCCACTTGGCATCAAAGTTCGCCACCAGTGCAAATATAGGGAACACATCAGCATATAAACACCGCAGCAAAAAAATTCTAGAACTGAAACCACTTCAGAAGAGCTCAAGAAACAATATCCTGGGTACCCATAATGTTGGCAAGATGCTTAGCAAGCTTATTAACTTTCTCTTGTTTGGCGCTTAAGTCCTCCAGCGCTTGTTGTTGCACCAGAAAGTATGCATCTGAATTCTGCAGGGACTTCCTCAGTCCTTCAGCTTCCTGTCGCATAACATCTGATCAATGTCTTTCAACTTGAAGTTGAGACTCAAGAAGCCGAACTGATTCAGGCAACAAGTTCGAAGAGCTGGTGCCAGCAGTGGTAGCCAGTAACTCGAACGCTACATCAAGACAGGACTTTGGGGTTGTCTCAGTGTCTTCAATATAGTTTTTATCAGCTTTCTTGGAGACCAACAGGGATGTCTCACTATCTAGAACCTTATTTGCATTACTTCCTTTACCATTGCATAACAGGGTACTCTTCTCCAATATTTTATCCACGTTCTAAAAGAGAAACAAACAAACACATCTCAGGTTTACCAGTTCAATAGTATGGTGGACAGGATTACAGCATGAAACAAACATATATCTATGTAGTATGGTCACTGTATGGTCAATATCATTCTGGTTTATGTTGCCAAATCAAGATAGATACAATTCGAATCATATCTATTTAAGACAAAGCAGCATAGACAGAATATAAGTGTGGGAAACTACATAGCAATAACAGCACTTGTAATGTGCATGGCATGAGAACATAACTGTTTATTCAATTGAAACTGAAATCAACATAGAGCAAGTTACAACAGCAAACAGCCAAACACGTTGAAGAAACAGGTTTAGAACATACCTGTTGCGCCATTGGAGTTTCAATTGCATCCTTCAAATTTGAAATTAGTTGGTATCAGTAAATACAGTGATGCAAGAGCAAAGTAGTATGAACCATAGCTACGGAACCTGACCTGAGAACAATTCTTCTTCTGCTTTAAGCGTTGACTTCGAGTTTGGAGTGGTGGTCCTTGTGATTTGGGCACTGCAGTTGCCTTACTAACTGCTCGTGTTTGGGTGCTCTATGGTGGAGACGGTGATGTGTCAACGGGAACTGGGTGTCTATCTGCTGGGGTTGGGTTAGAAGGGGTGTAGTTGGTTCTCTGTCCAACTGGGTAGGGGTACAATCTGCATGAGTGTGGGTTATGTGTGGTGGGGATGGTTCTTGGGCAAGTACAACTATGGTTCTATCTACATCGACAGGTAGCACGATCTTTTCTAAAGACCGTGTTTTTACTCCCACAGAAACTGCCATCACTCCCTCTAATTGAAATGGCTGATAAATAAGAAAAGTAATTGAATGTACAGACATTATAAGATAGACAGGTGCAATGGATAGTAGGGAAGAAAACAGGGCATGAAATAAATTCACATTTATGTTGTCTAAGCAAACAGAATAGCAGGACATAATTTCACATATATGATGGCTAATTAAACAAGATAGCATGACACAATTTCACATGTATGATGGCTAACTAAACAGGATAGAATGACATACTTCAAAATATGATGACTATGTAAACAGGATGACATGATATAACTATACGATGTGTCTATTAAAGTGGTTGGCATGCCATAAATCACAAACATGCCGTCGATGGAAACATGATGGCATGATATAATTCACGGATAGAATGACATAATTTAAATATGATGACTATGTAAACAGGATGAGATGATATAACTATATTATATGTTTAGAAAATGGGTTGGCATGCCATAATTTAGATACATGCTGTCTATGTAAACATCATAGCATGACATAATTCAAATATATGATTTATATACTAAGGAAGTGAGTAGAGGGCAATCGCATATATGATGTGTCAACTAAGGAAATGGCATTCAATATTGTGTATATGATGTAAAAACTAAGCATTGCAATACAACATATGTATTATATGAGTAATATAACCCTGCCAAGTTTGAGCATACACCTCAGGGGGATAATAGGACTGGTCATCTGCCTCTGAATCCTCCTCTGAAGAGCTATCTGTAACCAGCAAGATATCTGCTTCAGCAGGTAGCATTGTCTGCTCTGAAGACCTTGTTTTCACTCCAGATTTCTCCATCACCAATTCAAATGGCTGATGCACAGGAAGAGCAGTTGAATATACAAACATTATCGACAAAAGCAATGAGAAATACAAAAAAAGGACGGCATGATATAATTCACATATATGACGCTTGCCTAAACAGCATGGCATTGCATAATTCACATACATAATGCCTTGCAACAAGATAACATTGCATAATTCACATATATAATGTCTTGCAACAAGATGGCATTGCATAATTCACATATATGGTAATTAGACACTAAACAGGTGGCATTCACACAAAGCATGTCTAAACTAAGCAAATGACATAGCAATGCAAGATACCATACACATGATATGAGCAACATAACCCTGCCAAGTTAGGGCATGCACCTCGGGGGGGGATATGACTGGTCATCTGTCTCTGAATCCTCCTCTGAGGAGCTATCGGTAACCAGCAAGACATGCGCTTTGTCAGATAGCATTGTCTGCTCTGAAGACCTTGTTTCCACTCCAGATTTTTCCATGACCGTGCCAAATGGCTGATGCACAGGAAGAGTAATTGAATGTACTAAAATTGTTGACAAATTTAACATGTAATAAAAAATGATGGCATGATATAATTCACATATAAGATGACTGGCTAACCAGGGTGGCATTGCAAAATTCACATATATGATGCCTGGCTAGACAAGATGGCATTGCATGATTCACATATACGATAAAGAAACTAAACAGATGGCATTGACACAAAGCATGTCTAAACTAAGCAGATGACATCTTTAATGTATACAGTAAGCAATGCAAGGCACCATATGCATGATATTACCAACATCAGCATGCCAAGTTAGAGCAAAGACCTCATGGGGTAAATGGGAGTGGTCTTCTCCTTCTGAATCCCCCTCATAACAGTTATCTTCCTCTTGATTACGATCCGAAATGGGTGGAGGGGGCTGCCTTTGCGCCCACCATGGAACGTCGTCTGCATGAAATTTTATTGCCACGCAAGGCTCGTCTCTTTTGCTCTACATGATCAGTTCCATTGTGTACAATAACTGGCATGCATAGGAATAAAACATAGTGAGATTATGTAAGGAGTGCATGCACAAATCCAGAGTGATGGTAGCAAACTGTGGATAGAACCAAAACCAATGATAGCGGGCAGATAATAGCTTTAGTTAAAAAATACAGATAATGGCTCCTTTAATGTTTGTTTGCACCCAACATGAAACTCATAGTAGATAGATAGTACTGATTGCTGCCCCAATATGTACCCCACAACCATTTAAAAACTCAAGTTTCAGCATTAGTTTGGAACTGACTCGGAGTCTAATAGGTGAACACGACGATAATGTAGCATGTCATCATATTAAGCGACGCATAACGTAAGCAGACACGGAAGAGTGCGACCTCTCTTGCGGACCCGTGTAGTCCTCAAGGTCATCTGCTCAGTGGATGATGGTAATGCAGTTGCCGTGGCTGCCGGCGGCGGGGAAGAAGATCTGAGGCGGTGAAAGACAGTCTTGAGAGCGGATCCCTGTTGTGGTGAACCCTTCCGTCGTTGGAGCAGCTGAGCTGGGGTGGAAAACAGCGCCACAGGAGCAGGACAAACCACACAAGGTTTTCTTTGACACATATCTGTAACATAAGTAATTGAGTAAGGGCTTGTTTGAATTTGAGACTTCTAACAATGCAGGGATAGGAAATAGACAGGAATAGGGTAGGAATGCATGTGCAAAACAGAGAATTTAAAAACACAGGATTTCTGCCAATCTGGGTGTTTGATTCACAACAATTGGAAGATCACAGGATGCAAAAAAGCATGGTGAGATTAAGTCAAACCACAAGAAAATGTACAGTTATAATGCTATTATGCTACTATCGCTTAGTCTTGTGCTTGATGAATAGGAATATGAAAAGGAGGAGAAGTGGAAATTAGAATTCCTATGGTTTTTCTTACAAGGAGACACTAAAGGAACAAATCCTACAGTTTTCCTTTGCTCCATTTCTTTGCACCAAATTCATGAAAACTAGTACCATAGGAAACTTTCCAATTCCGATGTTTTTCATTCACTTTTCCTTTCAAGCATTGGCAATTCTAGTAGGCAGGCTTGAGCAAGGAAAATCCTACACTAAAAAAATGTTTTTGTGCTACTTCTATTACTTTGAACCCAGGCCACTGCCATACTAGCTCAACTCCCAGGCCCATCGACAAATGCACAGCAGAAACGCACAGAGATAAATAATGATGGCGTTCAAGAGAGTCCATCACGGATAGCTAAGTTGCCTGGTACCTCACTGCTTGTCATATACTAGGATAAAATAATCTTCTTTACCGTTACTACGTGTGCTCAGTGGACAATATATATAACATGTAGAGTAAAAAAGAAATGCAACAAGTGTACAACCTCTTTGGCGAAGCCATGTCGATCTCAGCGTGATTGGGTTGGCCGGTGAGGATGCTCCAGCTGACTTGGCTGTCGGAGGAGGGGAAGAAGATCTTAGGCGCCTGGAGATGGAGCACGAGGTACTACTTCGCTGTGATGGAGGGTTTCGTCGTTGGAGCAGCTTCGGTGAGTTGTACGACGCCGAGGCTGAAGCAGGACAAGAGAGACAACGAACAACGTTAACCTGAGTGGAATTCTAATAGCATCTCCAATACATGACATAAAATACATAACCACAAAGTGCTAGATGTAAAATACATCAGCCGCTCATCTCTGAACTGAACTGTCGAAACTGAACTTAACTGTCGAAACTGAACTTAACTGTCGAAACTGAATTTTGCTGTCAAAACTGAATTTTGCTGTCGAAACTGAACGCACTAGCAGGTGAGGCTACACGTCGGTCCACTGACTTTTTCATCTCTGGTCAGTCGATTTTGCAGCCGTTGGATACGAAATCAAGGGCCTGCAGTTCATCTTCAACCTCCACCCCCCTGAGCCGGCCAAACAGCAGCCCCCCGCCGCCCGCGGCCGGCAGTGCGCCGCCCCGAAAACACTCCCCACCGCCAGTCCGCCGCCGTCCCGGCCATCCCTCTAGGCCCCCCGTGCCGAGCTTTTTCTCCGGCGATCCCCACGCCACCGCCCCGCCAACGCCCCGCCATCGCCGGCGACCACCGCCCCCATCCTGAACCCTAAGATAGATAGTGGGGTATCTCTCCGGCGAGCCCCCCTCCCCGCTGCGGCTGGTTCTTCCTTCACCCCGGCGAGACCCCACCACCTGAAAATCGACTGACCCAAAAGTCAATTCAGTCGACTGAAGTGTAGCTAAATCGGAGCAGCATTGCAAGCAAGAGCAAGAGCGAGAGCAGCAGCGCGAGCAAGAGCAATAGCAAGAGTAGACCAGGCAGGGGACCGAGAGCAAGAGCAGAGCAGCAGCGCGAGCGAGAGCTAAAGCAGCAGCAGGTCCTACTGATGTGGACGTCGCCGCCGAGGGAGCGACGCCGTGGAGGAAGTGGCCGGCGACGCCGCCATGGATGGAGCCGCGCCGTGTCGGCTCGGGACCGAGCGCCGGCAGCATAGTGAGATCGAATCAAGAAGAAAATGCGGCGATTAGTGTACAACCTCTTTGGTGGCGCCGATTAGGCCGCAGCTTCATCCGAGGAAACAGTGATGATGATGCTCTTCCGGTGGTGCAGGTGAAGATGGCGGTGTGGGAATGGAGGTGGCGCGAAAGATGAGGGGAACATCGTGGCAGCTCCTTGGAGGTGGAGGACGGGGTGGCTGAACCGGCGGGACGATGAGATCGACGATGGATCCTCATCCTGTACGGTGGATGAGGGACGTCGAGGTGTTGTTGTGGACGACGTTGTCGGGGAAGAGGCTCCGACTGGGTGGCGGACGGAGCAGGGTGTGCGGTTTCGTCGCGGGTTTTCACGGACTCGGTGTACGAATGGGTGGGCGGATGGGATGGCAGTGGGGAACCATGGCTTAGAGATGCGCTTGTCCGAAATGTGGGGTAAGTTACGAAAGTACCCCCACCGATTTGAGGCGGTTCTTTCGGTTCAGGGGTACCACGGGCATTTCGCGTGCCTGGATTTCACAGGAGGTGGGAGTTTTTGCTCGCGTTGTAATTTCGGAATAGCAAGGCGCGGGTTGACATGGAGGGAGTTGCGGGAGCACAACGAGTCAAATATACATCTTAAATATTTTGGGCTAACAAGGCGTGGGTTGAAGAGGCGGGAGTTTCGCTGCACGATAGACAGAGACGCTACCTTGAATTTTTGGCATAACAAGGCACGGCTTGAAATTTCGGAAGAACAATCTTAACGTGTACCCAGAAAAAAGACAATTTGCACCTCAACACGCACAACACACACACAAACACCATTTAGACTAGAGTAAGGTACACGTGCATTGCACGCATGAGATTTGGCAACCAAATTATTAATAAATACCACATTATAGCATGCAAGCTTTGAGTCATATATGCATGATGTAGATGTTCGTTTAATTCTTATAGTTCATTTCATTCAAAATCATCTAGTTTTTATAAGAAATCTAATCTATTTTAATATTCATGGAATTGTGCGTCGTAAGACATAAAGTAAAAACAAATAATGGCAAATCATGTAGAAAAACATTTGGGCAATTCTGATACAGAAGATTCTAGAACAAATAAGAAGTGCTTGTCTTTTGATGTTTGTGCATTATGCTTAAGTTCAACCATGGAGTCTTCTAGATTATACATGTGGCGAAATCTGGTGGAATCTAGATGATATCCAACGGCCAGTAGTGCTCAAATTTGCCATCTTTGGACCATCGGATTCGCCTCATCCAACGACCATCTTTCAAAGTTAAAGTTACCCGCACATAATATAAAGAAATAAAATATATATATATAAGGGTATAGATATATATATTTGATGCGAAAGCCGCCCATCATCTCCAATTAGAATAGTGTGTCCATGCACGGATGCGACGTGGCCAAATGATGTCTGCCATCGGTATCTCAAATTCAAATCAGTCTGACCTTGTTCAATGTGTATACATTACAACATGCTCGTTTCCAAACCACACCGCGCAGATCTCCATTATATTCATGCATGCATGGGTTTCAAACATCAGGATCTCTTATTCAAATATTTGAATTCAACTTTACATTGATTGTGACCTCACCTATTCAGCTATTCTTTTACACCCACACAGTAGTCTTCTCTTTATAATTGTACCACTAACTTTCTCTCGTGCATGCATGCACACACACTACCAGTCATCATTATCCATCGCACGCATGCAATCTTTTTCTTCAGGTCGGTCTCCCATGAAGGCACACACCAACACACATCCCCCTCTCCATCATATCGGGCATTCTTTATCTCTCACGCGTGCATGCGCAATGATCGATGTTCCTCTATGTATGTGTGTATATAGCTAGGTCTTTCATAGTTGTCCACCTAAATCGATCAATCGATATATCCAGTGAGGTCTCGCCCTCTTTCCCACGTCAACATCAATCAATCTATATCTCTCTATATAAGATTAACATATATATCTAATACACCCAGATTAATTATGTATCCAACGTCCCCCTCTCATCATCCATGCCTTCCTCTTCAACTCTTAGACGCGTGCACAATGGCGAAGACAGGGGGCAGTAAGGGCCCTGCCCCCCTCCCCCCTAACATCACTATATATCTAGGCTAATATGAATGTGATCATTAGACAATTGCTACTAAAATGGTTTAAGTTCATGAATTGACCCTCCTCGTAAAGGATCAGCAATGCTTGGCCCCTAGCTCATTTATTTTTCATGGCTCCGCCACTGCGTGCATCAGCGCACGTGTTCGCCCCCTCTCTCTAAATATCGATCTCCACTTGTGCATTCCTTCATAGTCTCCCTCCACTCGGCCCCTCGCACCATCTTCTAGCCCCACCACCGGATTTTGCCACATGTACAATCTAGCAGACTCCATGGTTGAACTTAAGCATAATGCACAAACCTCAAAACAACAGTGGTTCTCTTTTGTTCTAGATTCTTCTGTATCATAACTGCCCAAACTTTTTTTCTAGTTGAATTGCCATTATTTGTTTTTACTTTATGCTTTACAATGCACAATTCCATGAATCATAAAATATATTAAGGGCTTCTTTGATTCAAAGGATTCTCAAAGGAATTTTGGAGGATTCTAATCATTAGGATTTTTTCCTATCTTGGTTGTTTGATTCGTAGGATCGTAAACCATAGGAATTTTTCCATATGATTCATTTGCACTAGATTTCATAGGAAACAACCATCCGCTCAAACCACTTTGAAAGAATTCTGCGTTTTTTCTATGCACAATCAAACACTCGTACAATCCTGTAGGATTCAAGACGACATTCCACTATAATCCCATGTTTTTCCTATTCCCGCGTTCTTAGATTTTTCATAAAAACTAATTGATTTTGAATGAGATGAACTATAAGAATTAAACGAAGGGCTACATCAAGCATATATGACTCAGAGTTTACATGCTATAGTGTGGTATTTATTCATAATTTGGTTGCAAAATCTGATGCGTGCAATGCACGTGTGCCTTACTAGTATTTCGAGTTTGTGCAAAACACGTAAACTAGAATACCAATGGCATGCTACACAGTGTCTCTCTTACAGTTCATGAAGCCACGTGGCACATGTGTAGGCGTTGTCGCGACCTCCTTGCGTGGATTGATCACAGTGACGTGCTGCTGGTTCCAGAAGAATGTACTCGTCCTCCCTGAGCCATACTGGCGGTGCATGCACGAAGCGAAGATGTGCACGCACGCCATGCACGCACTCATTCCTCGCATGCACACGCGGGTACACGGGCGGACACAATTTTGTACCAAGATCCACCCCATGTGATAATTTTACGCATGTAAAGTCGTTCACTTCATTGATGGTCGATTAATACAGCGCATGCAAATTGAGTGGACGTGAGGGCGGAAGAAAGACATTATTATTCCACTGCGCGCATGCGAGTAGTTAAATCGTGGGTTGCTAGTAGTACTTCCATTGGTCTCCTTTGTATTTTTTGCCAATTTTTTACAGTAACATACTCAATATTTACGCATTTGAGCAGTGTAGTACTTGAAATTTATGTTCCGCTAAACTCATCGGGAGCCGTTTCGGACCTCGAAACCAAAACCATCAATTAATCTTTACCTTGTTCCCATCACATTTGAAAGCCTGCTCACACCTACTAGTAGTACGTACCAAACCTGAACATGTTCCCACTATGCAGGTATTAGTACTAGTGCTAGTACTTAGGTTATAAAAAGGGGAACTACCTAACCGAAAATCACTCTACCTTTCCTCCTCATAAGTGCTTCTTCTTCGTCCGTCGTTGCCATGGCCGGTGAGCGGAGCTCTAGGTCGAGAACTACTCGTAACAAGGGAGCGGCAACCAAGGCTGTGGAAAAAAAAGAGGGCTCGCCGCCATGCAGAGACCTCGAAAGATCTCTCACGGGCAGGCGATGGCTCCCAGGAGTGGCCTAGCCGCGGAGGCGAACATACCGAGCCGGCGGAGCTGGAGTCGTTATCCCTCGACGGCATGCCCGATCAACTCAATAAGCAGAAGGAGTTCATCCAAGGCTTCATGGAGTTGCTGAAGGAGAGCCTCGACGACATGCCCGCTGAGCTCAATCAGCAGGGGAAGTTGACCGCCGGCTTGGTGATGCTGCTGAAGAAGAGCATTGCCTCGGAGAAGAAGGCGACCGGTGAAATCCTGCGACTTCGGGAGGACAATGTGAAGCTCTGCCACGAGATCGACCTGTTGAAGGAGAAGAACGCCGGCTGGAAGAAACTGCATGAGAATAGTAGTTCGTCGATGAAGATGCTGCAGGCCCTCTCCGTGGAACAGAAGGAAGAGTTGGTGAAGCTCCACATCAAGCACCCGGCTGCTGTCAAGGTACGTAATATGGCCGTGGAACAGATGATGAAGGCTCGCCTCGAGAAATGCCGCATCATGGACACAATGATGAAGATGGCGGAGGATACGCGCAAGGAGATGGAGTCGTGGAGGCGATGAAGAAGCAGTTACGACTTCGCGGCGAATTAGATCATTTGGGGTGATAATCTTCCTTCTTCTTTTGCTCCTGTGTTTCATCTTTTGCTCTGTGTGTTTCGCCGCACGTGTCACGTTCTCTACGAGGCATGAATAGAACAATGTTTTTTAGGGAATGAATAGAACAACGCTAACAATGAGATGACTAGCAAATTATATCATTTTTTATCGCCATATGGCACTGGGCTGCCGTGTTTCGTGCTCCTCCGTCGCAGTACTACTCTAGTGGAAAACTTAAGTATACCGCACGGTTCTTTGCTCCTCCTCGATTAGGTCGTCGGCGCATTTATACGATCAGTCAAATCACAAGGCCCCGCCTTCAAGCAGTAATGAGCCATCAAATCACAAAGTCCCTCGCCTCTCGTGAAACCGACCAAGCTAGACTACCCCGCCCTTTAGCCTTTTAAAAAATGTATACTTTTGTACAGCAGTAGTATCGATGGATTGCGCCATGGAGAAAAACTTGAAATTAAAAAAAGGTGGTACATATAGAGAGCGCTCGTTGCCAAATTATGCATATAGTACTATTAAAAAGGCTAGTCACAATAATGGTGTCCACCACAACCCACCCCTCAAATAAAACTAAGAGGGTGGTTGGATACGTTTTAGTCCCATGACTAAAAGTAGTGGGACTAAAACATGCTAGCCTCACCCATGCTTGGATCCAAATACTAAAAAGGCTAAAATCAAGTTAATGAGCATTTATTATCCTCCAAACCCTGCAATCCAGAACTCGCCTGTGTTAAAGGAGAGGAGTTAAATGAGTAGAGAGAGGACTAATCCAAATTTTAGTAGGGGTACCCCTGACTAAAAAAATTTAGTCTCAAGACTAGTTTTCGCCCCTCTTTAGTCAGGGGTGCTTCGAACTTTAGTCTCTTAAAGAGGCTATTTTTAGTCAGACCAAAATAAGTCCCTTGGATCCAAGCACCCTCTAAGCATCCTGGAATTCTTTGACAAAACTAAGCACCCTGAAATTCTTTGACAACTAAACTGCTGGCTATATGATGTTGGCCATATATATTGTACGTATATAATGTAAAGAAACTAGTGGTAGTACTATACCAACTAAAAGATGAAATGTAAGAAATACTAGTATGTACATACTGAAGAGTTAAAGTAACGAGAAGAAACATAACATAGTTCTGCTGGGGGCTCAGCACAACACACCCCTCAAAATAAATTAAGCACACGTCAAATTAAACTTTGCAACTGTTCCGGTAGACAGTGCATTAGAACCACCATGAGCACCGACACTGCCACCTTACTCGGAGTCCTCGTCCCACGTCCTCGACTTCGTCATTGTCCCTCTTCCTCTTGTCCACTGCATTAGTATTGAAGGACGTGCGGGGATGAGTAGGAGCGGACTGCCAGCGTGCGAACGGCAGGGTAGTGGCTTTCCATTCTCCCATGATACGGGCTTTCGAGATCCCTTGGATCTGAGATCGAACGGTTGCATGGCGTGATTCTAGACCTATGGGTGAATGTCCTATCCTGGAGGGTTATTTTGCAAATTTTCAGCAACTTAGCATGCGACCGTTTGATCTCAGATCCAAGGGCTGCCAGCAGCCCGTATCATGGTCGCGCCTACCACGACCGTCGCGTCGCTCGCACGGTCGCGCCCTTGGAGATTTAACACGGTGCATTAGGCTATCTGATGTTGGCATGTCATACATAGTCATCACATAGTCACTCATACTACAACAAGGTTGGCTATAATTGTATTTTTTGTTACTCCTCTCTGTCTCTTTCTTCGTACTCAAGGAAGAAACGGTGCTAGTAAGCGCGTGTATTTATTGCATTTGCCAAGGAGTGACCTCTTCCAATGAAATGGTGCTACTAAGTTTGCTTCATTTAATTAGCTATAGACTCAAAATTGTCTTTTCACCTAGGTACACGCGCTTAGCACCGTTTCTTCCTTGGGTCACCAAACTAGTCTCTCTCTTCTTGATTAACTTGCCACATCAGACTTTATGCCTATGTGGCAATCTTAAGCACCTGTAGGAGCAAGTAAAAGTAAGTACAATAGTGCGCTTCACATGGCATTTTTGCATATGTGGAGGAAAGAGAGGCAAGGAAAAAGTGCAGAAGTGGGCTCTCATGCAAGAGCCAGCCTCTACTACATGGTGGAGCATTGGAAAGGCACCTGTATGGAGGTGGTCAGGAATCTGGGAGACTCACGCCGGTCGTAGCGCCGTAGTTAAAATGATAATGGCAAGTCAAATAACAGGGCCCCACCTGTCCAGCAGTAACTCGCTGTCAACTCACACAGCCCTACGTTTGCAGCAGCCTACTCCCTCGTCTTCTCGCGTCTTTGTCGAACCGACTAGGCGGAACTGCCACGCCGCCTAACGCGCAGGAAAAGCCCCGCCCTCGACTTTTAAATAGTATACAGTATACTAATTTTGTATCCATGGATTGCGCTCGCGCCATGGAGCAAAGCGTCTAGAAAACGTAGGAGAGATGGTGGTCTTGCAATAGAGAAGAGGGAGAGGCGAGACGGTGGTTTTGGAATGGACATGATGGAGAGGAGAGGAGGTGGTTTTGCAATGGAGAAGAGGGAGAGGAGCGTGCGGTAGCGATTTAGGATTGGACGAGAGGGTCGGCGCGCTCTGACTGGATCAAAATAAAAATCAATTTACCCTTCAATTAAGAATGCGACCCCACATTAACTAGTCTCCCTTTTATTCTGGGTCATAATTGACCATGATTTTCGCACATAAAATATATGTTATACATTGTATACAAGGCCACTATCAAAATTACAATTTGCAACTATACAAGGCCACTAACATTAATCGAGGCAAAAATGATGGTGTTTGACTCGTACTAGCACCCGAGGACATTAATATCCCTTGTGTGCATGCGGGAGTGAGAAGGTTAGCTTGCATTCCCAACATTAATCAACCAATGAGGAGTAAGAGGGTTGGCTTGTTGTGCTTGGGAGATAAAAACCACATTAATTAACACAACAATCAAGGTGACAAGCTAGCTTACAACATTGACTTAAACATAGCATTGATTTTTACCTTGGTACCTGTAATATGAGTTTGTGGCCTTGTATAAAAAAATGGAGGGAGTATAATTTGAAAGTACATTCAGATACGAACCAAACGGTACAATTTTTGGTGACATGCATTCACATTTTGCTTGTCAAATACAGTACATGGTCAAACTTTGACCCAAGATACGCGAAACAACAAAAAAATACTTCCAAGACCAATGCCGCTCTTCCGCTCTTCTCATCTTAAACCACCGCCGCTCCTCTCCTGTTCCAATCTAAATGCAGCACCGCTCCTCTCCTCTTCCATTTCAAAACCACCGCCCCTCCTCTCTGTTCTAGTCCAAAACCAGCGTCGCTCCTCTCCCGTTCTAATCCAAAACCATCGCTGCTCCTCTCCTCTTCCATTCAAAAACCACTGCCGGCGAGTGGAGGTGCTGTGGAGAAGTAGATCGATGGAGGAGTACAACCGATACATGAGGATCGCAGACGGCGACCCTATGAAGCTAGCTAGGATGTTGGAGATACAGTCTTGGTTTGACAACAAGGACCAACTAGCGGCGACGGCGACATCCATGGCCAAATATCTGCAACAGAGCGAAAAGGCGGCGATACTCCCGGAGGGAGTCGCGCCGGAGTACATAGAGTTGCTCCTCTGGGCCATGGAGCAAATAGATTCACCGAATATGATCGTGAGGGAGCGGTGGTGGGAGTATCGATCCCAGATGGAGCATCCACCAGAGATTGAAGGATTGAGCATCTACAGGGTGCCGTTTGTGAGGGTTTCCTGCCAGAGCGAACCGGTGGAGTCTTCGTCGACCGAACCCAACTGCAAGAGGAGAAAAGCAGTTGGCCCGACGACAATTCCCTGCCATCATCTCCCTCGCCGTTCACATCGTCTCACGGGGCGGCTGTCTGCCGCCGAGGAATAGGAGGGGCTGCCCCCCCCCAGCCCGATAGTCGAGCAGGTTGTGAATTGTCAGGAGGTGCTTAGGGTTGTCAGTATTTGCAGGTTGTGAATTGTGTTTTGTGTTGTGTATTTTGAGAGTACTTTCAGATATGAATGTCTTTTGAATTTCAGATTTGCAGTATTGAGCATATAAAGTATTTTATGAATTCCATAGATCTATTTTTAGCACTTAAAAATGTAACTTCATAGGAGTATAAAAGTGCAGACAATGTGATTCTCAGAGAAGAAACTGTAAGTTTCAGTTTTAGATAAGAAACTGCAAGTTCAGTTTCATATAAGAAATTGCAACTTTCAGAGGCAGAGCATTTATATTAACACGGCCTTTTCAAACAGGGTTAACATCATGTTGGAAGTTTTATTCATGGTCGAAAATGGAACTACCGGCCAGTTAACATCATGCTGATCAACATTCATGCATAGCACATCTTCATATGATGCACAGTCAAAATGCCCACACAATGTCGAGTGTGCGAAACACAGAGAAAACAAGGGACGAAGGCAAGTGTTGGACGTGGTTTTGGAGGTCCATAGGCCTGTTTGTATTTCCTTAGGGCCGTCATGTATCGACCGGCCTATGGACCTCCCATCCGAGGTTTTATTTTTGGCAGCCCAATTTATGTATTTTTTTGAAGAAAACGCAGAGGACTGTTCTATTTTTCTATATAAGAATAGGAACGCCAGGTCCAACTTATGTTTCCCTTCTAACTATATTATATATATTTCAATTATTTTATATGTTGACTGTTCAGTTCACATACTCCCTCCTTTTCGGTTTATAGGGCTTATCTCAAAATTTTAGTTTTTGCATTTTATAAGGCTCAATTTGGTTGTTTTCCATCACATGTTCAGATTCCAAGGTGCATTAAATCATTGCATGCAAGTATTAAGAGAAAATTGACCAATGCATGTACTTTATGCATGCATCATTGCAATTTATGCATTGATAAACATAATTTTTTGAGGAAAACAAGTGCATTAATTAGGTGCTTTTGCAAACTACAAAAAGTATTCCAGCATTCATCATCTACCTTGGTTGGTGAGATTTTTGAATTAAGCCCTATAAACCGAAAAGGAGGGAGTAGTTGGCAAATAGATCTCGCCGCCACCCCCCGCCACCTGACTCCGGGCGCGCTTGCCCCCCTCAGCAAGTCCGCTCGCGCGCCCCATGAAGTCGCTGGCCATATCCACGGGGGAATGGCTGGAAGACAGGCAGATGTACAAGATGCATCTCCCACATGTCTACAAAGCCTTCCCGCGGATGCTCCAGCCGCTCGACTCCGTCGCGCCGGCGGTGCTGCGGGAGACTCGAGGGAGGAGATGGAGGGAGCAGCCGATGCGGATCCGCGACGACGCTCTCTCCTGGGCCCAGTGCACGCGCAAATGGAGGGAAGCAGAGGAGGAAGCTGCGAGGGAGGAAGCCGAGGAGGGACCAAATCCGTTCTCTCACTCATGCAGGTATGCTCGGATGTGCAAGGATCATGTGGATTGGGAGCTGCTGAATCTAGCCCTGCGGATCTACTTCAAAGGAGATTTCTCGGAGAAGCACAGGATGCCCCAGCCCAGTGAGCCGCCGATTGCGTTCGTTCGATGGGCGAAAGGAGAAGTGAATTCAGGAGATCCACGCCGTGCTGCGAGATGGGAATGCATGACTGGACTCCTGCCCACCAGCATGCCACCGGAGCCAGAGCAAGTGGATCCCCTACCTTACCTCTCCCCCAAACCTGCAGAAGATTGAAATTAGGCTTGCAATCTGCTTCCATTGAGTTGTCTGGTGGTTATTTCTGCTTCCTGAGAGACAACATCTGGCTGGAGGATGAGCAGGAACCAGGAACTCCGATGAATTTCCCCTATCACAATGGATCGGACAAGGGCAAGTTGATGAGCTTCGTGGAAACCCTAACAAGATCCCTCCAGAAATCGTTGGCGATCACTTGTGGCTGAACAAGGCTCGACCTGCTCGGGGCTGGACCCGTGGGCTCGTCTCAAGATCTCTGGTGAAAATGATGGGCACCTGGCGCCGAAAAAGAGGGACATTCACCATGCTACGCCTTCTAGCCCGGTGTCTCCGCTTGCTTACTGGTCGCCGCAGGCTGACACGGCCCCTCGGCTGAAGACCATGAAGGCTTCGCTGGACCCTCCTTGTGTCATTTGAGTGCTCTATCCGCTCTGCCTTTGGCACCGCTCGGGTGATTTGTGTTATTCAAAGAACTTGTTCATCCACCCCCCTAGTTTGTAGCTTTTCTACCTTTGCTTTCGAACTGCTCTTTGAGCTGCTATATCAGAATATGTTGTGGTTTCGTTCTCAGCAATGGAACCGGGGAGATGCTCCCTGTTTTTCTAAAAAAAATTATTTCATATGTTATTATATATTATTTTTATTGTCATCATATATTTAACAGATACTTACATATGTAAGAAAACAATATCCCACATCTTATTAACTTATAAAAAAAATTCTTAACAACTAAAATCCTGGATTGTTTTGGCACGAAACTCCTAGTGATTGTGTACAAAAGCTTGGTAAGATTTAAGGACGAATGTAATAATATCACTTATTATTTAAATATATTTATAACAAAATGCTCATCCCCTTTTTATTTTTTGATACCATTGCTGGCCCAACCCAACATTATAATTAGAATCAGCCCAGCAAAATCGTGTATTTTGAGTAAGTGCAAATGGCCTGTAATTTTTTAGGAAATAAAATAAACTGGCCGCATGGACGCTACATTATTTGTTCACCCAGCCCAGCTAATGGCTGTAATTCAAAAAAAAGATCAAATTGACTGTAAATTCTACCGCGCAAAAAAAAGACTATAAATTCTGAAAAAATGGGTTGAATACGTGCCACATTTTTGGAGGCTGAAATGTGGGCCAATAGGTCGAAGCCAATGCAAGTCGTTGTCAATTTAGTCAACAAATGATTCTGACATGTTAGTCATTGGATTTACATCCAACGACAGGCATCCATCTTCAATCTCTCGTCTTCTTCCTCCAGCGCCGCCGGGACCACCTCCCGCCTCCTGCTGCTAGCCGCTCTGCTTAGCACGCTTCGCTATGAAGCGCTACTCCACCGTTGGCCAGGCCATCCCTCCACCCCTCCACACCTCCTGTTCTTCTCCACCAACTGCCAAACCACACCGCACTAGAACCAGTTAACCCTCATACACCTCTCCGTCTGCGACTCTACTCCCGTGTCTTCCCATCTCCGGCTCGTTGCTGTCCGGGGCCTCGCCTTCGTCCACCACCTTAGATGCGCTCGGCGCGGAGTGGTCAAAGTGGTCAACGAACGACACCATCGGAAGTAGACTGTGCGTGGAGAGGCTGACAGCTGGGTCCATGGCCGCACACAAGGAAAGGCCTCCTTATTACGCGCAAAATAATGATTCCTCCACCTGACATCTGGTACCCACCGAAAGGGCCTCTGTATTTTGCGAAATAAAGTACCCCCCGCTAACATGTCGGACCCACCAGCTATCTTCGCACGCAAGGAAGTGCCTCCTTATTACGCACAAAAAAATGAATATTCCCCCTACCAGCTGGAACCCAGCATAGTGGGAGGCTGACTTGTGGGCTTACCAAATTGACAGGGACGGAGGGCTTTGTCAACTTAGTCAATATGAACGATTCTAGCTCATGTTACCGTACGATGTTCATCCAACGGCCGTAGTGCTTCTTCAACCTCTGGTCTTCTTGCTCCAGCCGCCCAAACCAGCGCCGGTCGTGACGCGTGCTCCTGCTTCCCGTGGCCGGCTGTGATGCCGCGGAGGCCTCACCACCCCCTACTACTCCCACCGCTGGCCATCCCTCTACTCACCCACACCCCTTGTTAATATGCGGCGACAGCAGCCTCACACCGCAGCCAAACCAGTGAACCCTCGTACTCCTCTTCGCGTGGGCATCCACTGCTGCGTCTTCCCCGGCTCCGAGTCGTCCCCTTCCTGGTCTTCGCCGTCGTCCACCGCCCTGGTGCTCTCGGCGCGGCATGGTCAACGTGGTCAACGACCGACTTCCATCGGAAGAGTACTGTACGTGTAGAGGCTGACAGCTGGGTCCACGGCAGACGCAAGGAAGTGCCTCCTTATTACGCGAAAAATAATTATTCCTCCACCTGACAGCAGGGACCCACCGGACGGGCCACCAATATTTTGTGAAAAAAATCGTTTCCCCTTGACTGCTGGGTCCCACCGGATGGGCCACCGTATTTCGTGAAAAAAACGTTCCCCCCGCTGTCAGCTCGGACCCACCGGACGTGCCTCCTTATTACGCACAAAAAAATGAATACTCCCCCAGCTAGCTGGGACCCACCTTGCTGGGAGGCTGACTTGTGAGCCTACTAAGTTGACGGGGACAAAGGGCTTTGTCAACTTAGTCAATATGAACATTCTAGCTCCAGTGACTGTACGATGTCCATCCAACGGCCGTAGTGCTTCTTCAACCTCTGGTCTTCTTCCTCCAGCCGCCCAAAGCAGCGCTGGTCGTGCCGCATGCTCCTGCCTCCCGTGGCCGGTTGTGCTGCCACATAGGCCTCACCGCCCCCTACTATTCCCACCGCTGGCTAGGCCATGCGGCGACGGCAGCCTCACACCGCAGCCGAACCAGTGAACCCTCATAGTCCTCTCTGCGCGGGCTTCCACTACCGCGTCGTCCCCTTCCTAGGCCTCGCTGTCGTCCACCGCCGTGGTGCTCTCCACGCGGCATGGTCAACATGGTCAAGGAACGACTTCCATCGGAAGAGTACTGTACATGGAGAGGCTGACAGCTGGGTCCACGGTCACAGAACAGTTTTTTTTGTGATTTGCCAAGTAAGTCGCTTTGTCAGGCCTGTTGGGCTGCAAATCTTTCAAGACGAGGAGGAGAGCTTTCATTCGGCTGGCCGAGAAAATGGCCCATCAGTAATGAGAAATCGGTTGTACATTTTAAAACACATCAAACCGGCAATTAGTTTCAAATATCTTTTTTTTTATTTCAAGATTTTAAATTACATTAATTTTTATGCATGGAGAATTTGTTGGATTTTATATAGATATACATTTGTTTTTAAAATCAGTTTGAATGTGAGTTGAAATTTCGGGATTAAAAACAGTTCGGACCGCACCGAAATATGCAAAATTTCATATAATTTTTTAACCGTGGCCACAATTTGGGCTGTAATGCTAACAAAAAGAATATGGGCTCCAAAAAACCTTAAGAATTAGCAAATGGGCTGAAAATTATTAGAAATAATGGCAGATGGGCTGTATGCTGTTTTCCACCGATTTGAGGCTTTCCTAAAAAAAGGTTGACGCACAAGCAGTGACTGTTGGATGTCCATCCAACGGCCGTCGTGCTTCTTCAATCTCTGCTCTTCCTGCTACAGCCGCTCAAACAGGCGCCGGCGGGACTGCCTGCTCCCTCCTCCCCGCGGCCAGCTCTGCTGCCGCGCAGGCCTCACCGCCCCACTATACTCCCATCGCTGGCCTAGCCATCCCTCTACTCACCCACACCTGCTGTTATTCTCCGGTGACGGTAGACGAACCAGTAAACCCTCGTACAGTCGTACTCCCCTCCGCGTGGGAAACAACTGTCGAGTTTTCCCTACCTCCGTGTCATTCCCTTCCTAGGCCTCGCCATCGTCCACCGCCCTGGTGCTCTCGGCGCGGCCTGGTCAACATGGTCAACGACCGACATGCATCTGAAGTGGACTTTAGGTGGAGAGGCCGACAGCTGGGTCCACGGCCGCACGCAAGGAAATGCCTCCTTATTACGCGCAAAATAAAGATTCCTCCACCTGACATCTAGGACCCACCGAAAGTTCCTCTGTATTTCACGAAAAAAACTTTACCGCCGCTGACAGCTCGGACCCACCAGCTATATCTTCGCACGCAAGGAAGTGCCTCCTTATTAAGCACAAAAAAATGAATACTCCCCCTGTTAGCTGGGACCCAGTATAGTGGCAGGATGACTTGTGGGCCTACTAAGTTGACGGGGATGGAGGGCTTTGTCAACTTAGTCAATATGCACGATTCTAGCTCCAGTGACCGTACGATGTCCATCCAACGGCCGTCGTGCTTCTTCAACCTCTAGTCTTCTTGCTCCAGCCGCCCAAACCAGCGTCGGTCGTGCCTCGTGCTCTTGCCTCCCATGGTCGGCTGCGATGCGGCGGAGGCCTCACCGCCCCCTACTACTCCCACCACTGGCCAGGCCATCCCTCTACTCACCCACACCCCCTGTTACTCTGCGGCGACGGCAGCCTCACACCACAGCGAACCAGTGCCCTCGTACTCCTCTACGCGTGGGCATCCACTGCCCCGTCTTCCCCGGCTCCGCGTCGTCCCCTTCCTAGGCCTCGCCGTCGTCCACCGCCCTGGTGCTCTCGGCGCGGTGTGGTCAACGTGGTCAAGGAACGGCTTCCATCGGACGTGGACTGTACGTGGAGAGGCTGACAGCTGGGTCCACGGCCGCAGCAAGGAAGTGCCTCCTTATTACGTGCAAAATAATTATTCCTCCACCTGACAGCGGGGATCCACCGGACTGGCCACCGTATTTCGCCCCCCTGACTGCTGGGACCCACCAGCTACATCTTTCCAGGCAAGGAAGTGCCTGATAGTCGGGACCCACCTGGTCGAAGCGTACGTAGCGTTGTCATTCTGGTCGCGAATGTGTACATACATATATACTGGTGAATGTAGAAGCGCGCCCGTGTCGTAGTAGAGGCGGCCAGGGTGCAAGAAAGAAAATACGGCCACGTATGTGTACATACGGGCGGGGTCTCGAACGCCTACTCGCGCATACGTACGGCGAGGGCTCGTGTACATGGCTGGTTCGGAACGGAGAAACAGCGTCCTCGTCGTGTTCATGGGTCGAAACGGAATGCGTGGTCGTGTTCATCGAGAGGGCTTGGACGGAAGAGGCGATGGAAACGAGGCCTGGCGTACCGCACAACGGAGGAAATGGACCTCCTACAGTCGAAACGGGGGTCCTGTTGATCGGGAGGGGTGTGGCGTACTGCCCAACGGAGGAAACGGACCTCCTACGGTCGAAACGGGGGTCCTGTTGATCGGGAGGGGTGTGGCGTACCGCAAAATGGAGGAAACGGACCTCCTACGGTCGAAACGGGGGTCCTGTTGATCGGGAGGGGTATGGCGTACTGCAAAACGGAGGAAACGGACTTGTGTTGGAGCGCTACGGTCGAAAAGGGGGTCCTGTTCATCGGGAGGGGTGTGGCGTACCGGAAAAAGGGACTCCACGGGATACTGTTCATCTCCACCGTCGACCCCCTCCAGCCTCCATGAGCTACTGTTCATCCATCGTCGACCTCCTCTAGCCTCCACGGGCTCCTGTTCATCCAGCCTCCACCGCACGCTACTCCACCGGCTACTGTTCAACCACCCCTCCACCGTCTACTGTTCATCCATCCCTTCACACCACGGTGTGACGCCCGGGTATTTAAGCTATAGTAAACCTCTGCTAATGATGCCACGTCACCTCGATTACTGTTGCTAATCTCGCATTAGTTCGAAACCGGTTCGAATTCAAATTCAAAACCAAGCAAACAATAAAAGTTCTCAAATATTAAAACTAAAATGTTCGGAGTGTGCCAAATAATTCATAAGTAAGTATGGTGGAGAAACCACACTTTTATAAAAGTGTTAAATACTCTAAAATGTTTTAAACAGTAGCAAAAACAATTAGTTGAATGCCTTTTACAATAAATAAAATATTAAACTGTCTTAGTTAGTTGCCCAAACTTATGTGGCAGTAATATATTATTTAAACTAAACTAGGGACTACTTTTGTAATCTGTAAAACTATAATAAAAGAAACTAGAAATAAAACAGAAAAGAAATAAAATAAACAAAAGAACAGAAAAACAATACAAGGATGCAGTTAAGGAAAAGGACCCCCCCCCCCGGGCCAACCGACCAACGGGCCGGCCCAGTCGGCCACCAGGCCATCCCATCCACCCCCATAACCCACACTCCCTCCCGAAACCCTAACCAACCACCCACACTCCCCCACTCGCTCACCCACGACCCCTCGCTCCTCCTCCCGATCCAATCTGGATCGGGTCCGACCGCGTAGCCCGTCGCTGCGCAGACCCCAACCCCACCATCGCCGACGCCCGCTTCCTCACCCTCCGCCCCGTGTGGACCCGGTCGGGGCAGCCGACGCCGCCGACGCCCCGCTCCACGCCCCTCGCCGGCCGCTGCTTCCTCGTCTTCATCGTCAGCGTCGCCACCGCCGCCTTGAGCACACTTTTGCACATCTACAGGGCCGGTGAGCCCCCCGTCCATTTCCTCTCGAACCCTCCTGCTCCGTCGTGGCCGCGACCTGCGCCCCCTTCCCCCCGTGCTCGTCTGCTCTCGCCGCCCCGCGCGCCCTCGCCTCCTCTGCTCCTGTTGCCGCTCCGAGGTCGCCGCCTCCACCCCGCAGTCAAGCGCTGCCCGTGCCCCGGGCCGCACTCGCACCGCACGCGCGCGTCCCACGCCGCGCCTTGCGCCCGCCTCCATCACGCCCCGCTCACCCCCTGCTGCAAGCCCCCCTCCACCTCGCGCGTGCTCGCGTCCTGCGCGCGTGACCGCCCAGGCCCGGCTCTCCGCGCCGCTGGTCCCCACTGCCCCCCACCGTCTGCCCTGCGCCGCCGCCCCTGCACATGGCCTCGCCGCACCTGTGCAAGCCTCCCTGGCCGCGGACTCGTGCTCCCCACTGCGACAGCTCCTCCCCTTCAAGCGCGCCCGTGCTGACCATGCCCGTAGCCACCCCTCTGCGTCAACGCCTCGCCGCAACCGGCGTCTCCCCTGGTAGGTGTCGTGGCCGCCGGCGCCCTGCTGCGTCGGGTCAGGGGCTCCGCCCGCTAAAGGGCGTCCCAGAGCGCCCCTACGCCTGCACCCGCAACGCCCACACGCCCGCTAAGGCCCCTTCGGGCCACTGACCAGAGGGACCCAGCCCACAGAACGTTTTAAAAGAAAATGAAAAATAAAATGAAAATGAATTGATAAAATTAATAATTAATTAAATTAATTAATTAGTGAATTAATTAAGTTAATTAATTCTATTTAATTAACCTAATTAATTAGTTAGTTTAATTAAACAGTAACTAGATTAGCTAAACCCTAATTAGCTTAAATAACTAGTTAACCCAATTAACTAGTGTTAATTAACTAACAGTCAATGACATGTGGGTCCTGATGGACCCACAGGTCAGTTTTGACCCAGTCAACCACACTATTGACTACTGACATCACACCTATGTCATGCTGATGTCATCCCTTACTATTCTGGATAATGTTGATTTAAATTAATTAAATAATTCCAGAAACTGTTTAAAACTATAGAAAATCATATAAAATAAACTGTAGCTCAGATGGAAATGTTTTCTACATGAAAGTTGCTCGGAACAACGAGACGAACCCGAATACGCGGCCCTTTCGTCCGCCACCTATCCCTAGCATAGCAAACACACAACTTTCCCCCTCCGGCTCCTCTGCCCGAAAACGCGAAACACCGGGGATACTTTCCCGGATGTTCCCCCCCCCTCACCAGTATCACCTCATACCGAGTTAGAACACGTCTAGCTCTGCCTGTTGTCCTGTTATGCACTTGCTTGCTATGTATTTACTGTTTGTCCCCCCTTCTCTTCGGTAGACCCCGTGACCATGCTGATGCCCCTGTGGTCGACTACGTCACCGACGACCTCTCCTTCTTGTCTGAGCAACCAGGCAAGCCCCCCCCCCTTGATCACCAGATATCGCCTATTCTTCTCTATACTGCTTGCATTAGAGTAGTGTAGCATGTTACTGCTTTTGGTTAATCCTATCCTGATGCATAGCCTGTCCTTGCTACTACTGTTGTTACCTTTACCTGCAATCCTACATGCTTAGTATAGGATGCTAGTGTTTCATCAGTGGCCCTACACTCTTGTCCATCTGCCATGCTATACTACCGGGCCGTGATCACTTCGGGAGGTGATCACGGGCATATACTATATACTTTACACTGTTACATTACCTGTGATACTGCTCGGAGATGGGGGCTGAAGGGGCAGGTGGTCCACCCAGGTAGTGGTGGGCCTGGGTTCCCGATGGCCCCCGACTGTTACTTTGTGGTGGAGCGACAGGGCAGGTTCAGACCACCTAGGAGAGAGGTGGGCATGGCCCTGTCGGCGTTCGCGGTTACTTCAAATAACACGCTTAACGAGATCTTGGTATTTGATCTGAGTCTGGCCATTTGGTCTATACGCACTAACCAACTACGTGGGAAAGATATGGGCACTCGACGTCGTGGTATCAGCCGAAGCCTTCGTGACGTCAGCGACTGAGCGGCGCGCGCCGGGTTGGACCGTGTAACGTGACTTCCTTTGTAATGGAGGTTGCTAGGTCTGCTCTCCGGCCGCATACGCAACGTGCAGGCGTGCTATGGGCGATGGGCCCAGGCCCCTGTGCGCTTAGGATTAGACCGGCGTGCTGACCTCTCTGTTGTGCCTAGGTGGGGCTGCGACGTGTTGATCTTCCGCAGCCGGGCATGACCCCAAAAAGTGTGTCCGGCCAAATGGGATCAAGCGTGTTGGGTTATGTGGTGCACCCCTGCAGGGAAGTTAATCTATTCGAATAGCCGTGTCCCTCGGTAAAAGGACGACCCGGAGTTGTACCTTGACCTTATGACAACTAGAACCGGATACTTAATAAAACACACCTTTCCAATTGCCAGATACAACCCGGTGATCGCTCTCTAACAGGGCTACGAGGAGGGGATCGCCGGGTAGGATTATGCTATGCGATGCTACTTGGAGGACTTTAGTCTACTCTCTTCTATATGCTGCAAGACAGAGGCTGCCAGAAGTGTAGTCTTCGACAGGATTAGCTATCCCCCTCTTATTCTGGCATTCTGCAGTTCAGTCCACTGATATGGCCCTTTAGACATATACCCATGCATATGTAGTGTAGCTCCTTGCTTGCGAGTACTTTGGATGAGTACTCACGGTTGCCTTGTTCCCCCTTTTTCCCCATTTCTCTACCCGATTGCTACGACCAGACGATGGAGCCCAGGATCCAGACGCCACCTTCGACGACGACTCCTACTACTCTGGAGGTGCCTACTACTACGTGCAGCCCGCTGACGACGACCAGGAGTAGTTAGGAGGATCCCAGGCAGGAGGCCTGCGCCTCGTTCGATCTGTATCCCCGTTTGTGCTAGCCATCTTATGGCAACTTGTTTAACTTATGTCTGTACTCAGATATTGTTGCTTCCGCTGACTCGTCTATGATCGAGCACTTGTATTCGAGCACTTGTATTCGAGCCCTCGAGGCCCCAGGCTTATATTATGATGCTTGTATGACTTATTTATGTTTTATAGTTGTGTTGTGATATCTTCTCGTGAGTCCCTGATCTTGATCGTACACGTTTGCATGCATGATTAGTGTACGATTGAATCGGGGGCGTCACACACGGGATCCTGTTCAACCACCCATCCACGGGCACCCCTCCACCGTCTACTGTTCATCCTGCCCTCCACACCACAGGGTCCTGTTCATCCACCCCTCCACGGGCACCCCTCCACCGTCTACTGTTCATCCAGCCCTCCACCACACCATGGGGTCCTGTTCATCCAGAGGCAACGCCACCGCTCACTGTTCATCCAACCCCCCCCCCCCCCGCAACACTCACTGTTCATCCCATCGATCGGCTTCAGTTAGCAGCAGTAGCCAAGGAATCGCTCGATCGGGTTCAGTTAACAGCCATCGATCGATGCTCGGGTTCAGTAACACGTAGCCTGTAGTGCAATCGCTCGGGTTCAGTTAGAGCCCAATGCCTCACTCGGGTTCAATTAGAGCCAATGCCTCACACACACGCGCATACTTGTACGAGAGAAACACGCATCGCTCGGCCCCCGACCTCCCACCGTAACTCAGAACTCCCCGAAATTTTCCTCCCCCTCGCTTCTACCATGGTTTTTTCCGTCATGGACAGCCCAAAGAATGTCATGCAGCTGCGTCTCCTGCCCGCCCAGGATGAAAAGCCCATTTTCTGTCATGATTTTTTGTCATAGAAGTAGGAGCCACCACATCTATGATGATACCGGGTTTTGTCACAATTATCGTCATAGACGTGTCATATGTATGACAGAAAAAAAATTCGTTCGGCCCAAAATGTCACGGATGTGTCTTTTTTTTTGTAGTGCTAGGGAATGACTTTCATTCTCTTTCTATCTTCTGCCGTGGTCGGGTTTTGAGTCTTACTCAATTTCACACCTTGTAACACAGACAAGAACTCTTTCTTTGACTGTTCCATTTTGAACTACTTCAAAATCTTGTCAAGTTATGTACTTATTGAAAAAACTTATTAAGCGTCTTGATCTATCTCTATAGATCTTGATGCTCAATATGTAAGCAGCTTCACCGAGGTCTTTCTTTGAAAAACTCCTTTCAAACACTCCTTTATGCTTTGCAGAATAATTCTACATTATTTCCGATCAACAATATGTCATTCACATATACTTATCAGAAATGTTGTAGTGCTCCCACTCACTTTCTTGTAAATATAGGCTTCACCGCAAGTCTGCATAAAACTATATGCTTTGTGATGACCCACAAGTATAGGGGATCTATCATAGTCCTTTCGATAAGAGTGTCGAACCCAACGAGGAGCAGAAGGAAATGATAAGCGGTTTTGAGCAAGGTATTCTTTGTAAGTACTGAAATAAGTGGTAACAGATAGTTTGGTGACAAGATAAATTGTAACGAGCAACAAGTAACAAAAGTAAATAAAGTGCAGCAAGGTGGCCCAATCCTTTTTGTAGCAAAGGACAAGCCGGAACAAACTCTTATAGTAGGAAAAGCGCTCCCGAGGACACATGGGAATATCGTCAAGCTAGTTTTCATCACGTTCATATGATTCGCGTTCGGTACTTTGATAATTTGATATGTGGGTGGACAGGTGCTTGTGTGTTGTTCTTACTTGAACAAGCATCCCACTTATGATTAACCTCTATTGCAAGCATCTGCAACTACAACAAAAGTATTAAGGTAAACCTAACCATAGCATGAAACATATGGATCCAAATTAGCCAAGCAATGCATAAACTAGGGTTTAAGCTTCTGTCACTCTAACAACCCATCATCTACTTATTACTTCCCAATGCCTTCCTCTAGGCCCAAATAATGGTGAAGTGTTATGTAGTCGACGTTCACATAACACCACTAGAGGCTAGAAAACATACATCTTATCAAAATATCAAACGAATACCAAATTCACATGACTACTAATAGCAAGACTTCTCCCTTGTCCTCAAGAACAAACGTAACTACTCACAAAACATATTCATGTTCATAATTAGAGGGGTAATAATATGCATATAGGATCTGAACATATGATCTTCCACCAAATAAACCAACTAGCATCAACTACAAGGAGTAATCAACACTACTAGCAACCTACTAGCACCAATCCCGGACTTTGAGACAACAATTGGATACAAGAGATGAACTAGGGTTTGGAGATGAGATGGTGCTGGTGAAGATGTTGATGGAGATTGCCCTCTCCCGATGAGAGGAGAGTTGGTGATGACGATGGTGATGATTTCCCCCTCCCGGAGGGACGTGTCCCGGCAGAACAGCTCTACCGAAGCTCTAGATTGGTTCCGCCTCGCTTCCGCCTCGTGGCGGCGGAGTCTCGTCCCGAAAGGTTGCTTCTGATTTTTTTTCTCATCGAAAGACTTCATATAGTAGAAGATGGACGTCGGAGACCCACCAGGGGGCCCACGAGGTAGGGGGGCGCGCCCCCCACCCTCATGAGCAGGGTGTGGGCCCCCTGGACTTCATCTTTGGCGAGGATTTTTCTTTATTTATTTTAAGATGTTCTGTGGAGTTTCAGGACTTTTGGAGTTGCACAGAATAGGTCTCTAATATTTGCTCCTTTTCCAGCCCAGAATTCCAACTGCCGGCATTCTCCCTCCATATGTAAACCTTGTAAAATAAGAGAGAATAGCCATAAGTATTTTGACATATTGTGAAATAACAGCCCATAATGCAATAAATATCGATATAAAAGCATGATGCAAAATGGACGTATCAACTCCCCCAAGCTTAGACCTCGCTTGTCCTCAAGCGAAAAGCCGATAACAATAAATATGTCCTCATGTTTAGAGGTAGAGGCGTCGATAAAAATAAAATACGAACATAAAGGCATCATGATTATTCTCATAACAGCAACATATATAGATTTTGTCATATGATTACTTATGTTCAAGCGATGATCTATTCACAATGCAAAAGTATGAATCATAAACCTTATTGGGCTCCAACAAATTATAATCTCAGTCATTGAAGCAATTGCAATTTATCATAACATCGGAAAGAGTCTTGTCAGAGCTTAAAAGCAAATCCACATACTCAACTATCATCTAGTCCTTCATAATTGCTAACACTCACGCGATACTTGTGGTTACGGAGTTTTAATCGAACACAGAGAAAGATAGGGGCTTATAGTTTTGCCCCACAACCTTTTACCTCAAGGGTAATGTCAACAATAATGGTTCATGCTCCCCTACATCCAATTAGATATATATATCATGTTCTTTCCAACATGCTGAGCTTGCCAAAGGATAAAATGAAAAATAAAAGGTGAAGATCACCATGACTCTTGCAAAAGGTAGAAGATAATAAAAAAAGATAGGCCCTTCGCAGAGGGAAGCAGAGGTTGCCATGCGCTTTTATGGTTAGATGCACAAAATCTCAATGCGAAAGAACGTCACTTTATATTGCCCCTTGTGATGTGAACCTTTATTATGCAGTCCGTCGCTTTTATTACTTCCACATCACAAGATCTTATAAAGCTTATTTCTCCCACACCAATCAATCATACATATTTAGAGCAATTTTTATTGGTTTGCACCGATGACAACTTACTTTAAGGATCTTACTCAATCCATAGGTAGGTATGGTGGACTCTCATGGCAAAACTGGTTTAAGGGTATTTGGAAGCACAAGTAGTATCTCTACTTAGTGCTAAGAATTTGGCTAGCATGAGGGGGAAAGGCAAGCTCAACAAGTTAGAGGACCCATGACAACATACTATGTCTCAGATATAAGAAAGACATAACTCATTACGTTGTCTTCCTTGTCCAACATCAACTCTTTAGCATGTCATATTTTAATGAGTGCTTCCAATCATAAAAGATGTCAATGATAATATATCTATATGTGAAACCTCTCTTTCCTTATTACTTCCTATTAATTGCAACGATGACCAAAGCTATGTCTTCCAATTCCCAACAACCTTTAATCATCATACTCTTTCTATGTGACGTCATTACTCTTAATAAGATCAATATGAACTTTTTGTTTCTTTTTATTCTTTTTCTCTTTTCTTTTATTCACCCAAGATCATGGTAAAATAATCATGCCCTTGACTCAACACTAATCTTTATTATATATATAGCTCACGGACTCGATTACAAAGGGAGATCAAAAAGCAAAACTCAAAACTAGATCATGCCATAAACTTTATTCCACTAGATCAAGATACTACTAATAGGATCGAACTAAGAAAAACGGTAAAGATAGGAGTTGTGATTGTGATACGATACCGGGGCACCTCCCCCAAGCTTGGCAGTTGCCAAGGGGAGTGCCCATACCCATGTGATTATGTCTCCTTTGTTGGTGAAGAAGCTGGTGGAGGTTTTGTTGAAGCAAGCTTGTCGTCCATCTTCCAAGGCATAGGCTCACCATCATAGAAGGATGATCGAGTCTCCGGGATCCTCAAATCTGCAGCCAAACTCATCCTTTTGAATCTATATTCATACTCACAGTTTTGGTTCGGTCATAGATTTGGGCTTGGAGGTGCTCGATCTTCTCATGAAGCTTGAAGATGGCCTCCCCTATGTTGTCAGCATCCAACTTGTGGTTGCTAGTGAACTCTGCTATCATCATGTGGTTGGAGTTGAGTCCACGTTCCACCATCCCTTGGCACTTGAAAACTTGTTGCTCCACCGCTTCGAGCCTCGTCTCCAAGCTTCCGGTCCCCTTTGGTCCCTCTTCATCGCGGATGTGCAGCAACCCATTGCGCAACTCAATGGTTTGAGGATGTCGCAGCACCTCCGCAAGGTAAGGATTGATGACCTTCTCGAAGAACTTGTCCTTGGAAGCACTTGGGGCCGTCATGATAACCTGGATCTGTCAGAAAAATAGCTCGAAACAAGAACAGAGGAGATTTGCGTGATACGGGAGTCAAAACCTTCGGGAGAATATATAATGAATTTTTACCAACCAAAATACGTATCATGCAAGAAAACGGAGTCTGGAGGGCACACGAGGTAGGGGGCGCGCCCACCACCCTCGTGGGGCCCTCGTGTCTTTCCCGGACTACTACTTATTTTTCTATTTTTCTAAATATTCCAAAATGGAGAGATATTGCCTTAAAAATTGTTTTGGAGTCGGTTTACTTACTGTACCACATACCTATTCCTTTTCGGAGTCTGAAACTATCTGGAAGGTGTCCCTTATGTATTCCTCCGGGGTTACGGTTTCAATAATATTGGTTTCAACATTTATGGGATTACCTGAGATATAATGTTTGATTCTTTGACCGTTTACCACCTTCGGATTTGTGCCTTCGAAGTTGTTGATTTTTATTGCACCGGAACGATAGACCTCCTCGATAACATAGGGGCCTTCCCATTTAGAGAGAAGTTTTCCTGCAAAAAATCTTAAACGAGAGTTGTATAGCAATACATAATCACCTACATTAAACTCACGCTTTTGTATCCTTTTGTCATGCCATCTTTTTAACTTTTTCTTTAAATAACTTGGCATTTTCATATGCTTGTGTTCTCCATTCATCAAGTGAGCTAATATCAAACATCCTCTTCTCACCGGCAAGTTTGAAATCATAGTTGAGCTCTTTAATAGCCCAATATGCCTTATGTTCTAGTTCAAGAGGTAAGTGGCATGCTTTTCCATAAACCATTTTATATGGAGACATTCCCATAGGATTTTTATATGCAGTTCTATAAGCCCATAATACATCATCAAGTTTCTTGGACCAATTCTTTCTAGACCTATTAACAGTCTTTTGCAAAATTAATTTGAGCTCTCTATTGCTCAATTCTACTTGACCACTAGACTGAGGATGATAAGGAGACGCAATTCTATGATTAACATCATATTTAGCAAGAATTTTACGGAAAGCACCATGAATAAAGTGTGAACCACCATTAGTCATTAAATATCTAGGGACTCCAAACCTCGGAAAAATAAATTCCTTAAGCATTTTAATAGAAGTGTTATGATCAGCACTACTAGTTGGAATAGCTTCTACCCACTTAGTAACGTAATCAACAGCAACTAGAATATGTGTGTATCCGTTAGAGGCAGGAAAAGGTCCCATATAATCAAAGCCCCAGACATCAAATGGTTCAATAACAAGAGAATAATTCATAGGCATTTCTTGACGTCTACTAATATTACCAATTCTTTGACATTCATCACAAGACAAGATAAACTTACGGGCATCCTTGAAGAGAGTAGGCTAATAAAAACCGGATTGCAATACCTTATGTGCAGTTCTGTCTCCAACGTGGTGTCCTCCATAAGCTTCGGAGTGACACTTGCGTACGATCTGTTCCTGTTCATGTTCAGGTACACAACGTCTAATAACACCATCTACTCCTTCTTTATAAAGATGTGGGTCATCCCAGAAGTAATGTCGTAAATTATAGAAAAACTTCTTCTTTTGTTGGTATGTGAAGCTAGGTGTTATAAACTTAGCAACAATATAATTAGCATAATCAGCATACCATGGAGTACTGCGAGAAGTACTTATAACATTTAATTGTTCATCAGGAAAGCTATCACTAATAGGTAGTGGGTCATCAAGAATATTCTCTAACCTAGACAAGTTGTCTGCTACAGGGTTCTCAGCTCCTTTTCTATCAACAATATGCAAATCAAATTCTTGCAGGAAGAGAACCCATCTAATAAGTCTAGGTTTAGCATCTTTCTTTTCCATAAGATATTTAATAGCAGCATGATCAGTGTGAATAGTTACTTTAGAATCAACAATATAAGGTCTGAACTTATCACAAGCAAATACAACTGCTAAAAGTTCTTTTTCAGTAGTAGCATAATTTCTTTAAGCGTTGTCTAGAGTCTTACTAGCATAATGGATAACATTTAATTTCTTATCAACTCTTTGCCCTAGAACAGCACCTACAACATAATCGCTAGCATCACACATAATTTCAAAGGGTAAATTCCAATCAGGTGACTGAACAACAGGTGCAGAGACTAATGCTTTCTTGAGTATTTCAAATGCTTCTACACAATCATCATCAAAGACAAATGGTACATCTTTTTGCAATAAATTAGTCAGAGGCCGAGAAATTTTTGAGAAGTCCTTAATGAACCTCCTATAAAATCCAGCATGACCAAGGAAACTTCTTATACCTTTGACGTCCTTAGGACATGGCATCTCTTCAATAGCGTCAACTTTGGCTTTATCAACTTCAATGCCTCTTTCGGAAACATTGTGCCCCAAAACAATACCTTCATTAACCATAAAGTGGCACTTTTCCCAATTCAAGACAAGATTAGTTTCTTTTCATCTATGCAAAACTCGATCAAGATTGCTCAAGCAATCATCAAAAGAGGAACCATAGACGGAAAAGTCATCCATGAAAACCTCGCAAATCTTTTCACAAAAGTTAGAGAATATAGCCATCATGCATCTTTGAAAGGTAGCAGGTGCATTACATAAACCAAAAGGCATACGTCTATAAGCAAAAGTACCAAAAGGGCATGTAAAAGTAGTCTTTGATTGATCTCTAGCCGACACAGGTATTTGAGAGAAACCAGAATAACCATCTAGAAAGCAGTAGTGTGTATGTTTGCATAATCTTTCTAGCATTTGATCGATAAAAGGTAAGGGCTAATGATTTTTCTTAGTAGCTTTATTCAATTTGCGGAAATCAGTTACCATCCTTTAACCTGTGATGATTCTTTGTGGAATCAATTCATCTTTATCATTAGAAACAACAGTAATACCTCCCTTCTTAGGGACACAATGGACAGGACTTACCCACTGACTATCAGCAACGGGATAAATTATACCTGCCTCAAGAAGCTTGAGTATTTCTTTCCTTACCACTTCTTTCATTTTAGGATTCAGATGTCGTTGAGGATCACGAACTGGTTTGTCATCTGCTTCCAAATTTATTTTATGTTGACATAGAGTGGGACTAATTCCCTTAAGATCATCAAGAGTGTATCCAATAGCAGCACGATGCTTCCTCAGAGTTTTCAATAATCTTTGTTCTTCATGCTCTGAAAGGTTAGCACTAATAATAACAGGATATATCTTCTTTTCATCAAGATAAGCATATTTAAGATTATTAGGCAATGGTTTAAGCTCAAACACGGGATCACCCTTGGGTGGAGGGGGATCCCCTAAAATCTCAACAGGTAAATTGTGTTGCAGAATGGGTAACTGTTTAAAGAATACTTCATCTATTTCCCTTCTTTCATTCATGAACATATCATTTTCATGGTCTAGCAGATAGTGTTCTAAAGGATCACTAGGAGGTACGGCAATAGAAGCAAGTCCAATAATTTCATCCTTACTAGATAATTCTTCCTCACGACGTTGTTTACTAAATTTAGAGAAATTAAACTCATGAACCATATCATCCAAGACAATAGTAATAACATTCTTTTCGCAGTCTATCTTAGCATTAACAGTGTTCAAGAAGGGTCTACCAAATATAATGGGACAAAAGCTGTCTTGTGGAGAACCAAGAACAAGGAAATCAGCGGGACATTTAGTTTTCCCACACAAGACTTTGACATCTCTAACAATCCCAATTGGTGAAATAGTATCTCTATTGGCAAGCTTAATTGTGACATCAATGTCTTCTATCTCAGCAGGTGCAATTTCATGCTTAATTTCTTAATATAAGGTAATGGGTATAACACTAGCACTAGCACCCATATCACATAAGCCATGATAGCAATGATCTCATATTTTAACAGAAATAACAGGCACGCCTACCATAGGTCTATGTTTATCTCTATCACATGGTTTAGCAATTCTAGCAGTTTCACCTTCGAACTGAATAACATGCCCATCAATATTGTCATACAAGAGATCTTAACAATAGCAACATTAGGTTCTACTCTAACTTGCTCAGGGGGTACATAAGTTCTAATATTACTTTTACGAACAACAGTTGAAGCTTTAGCATGATCCTTTACTCTAACAGGGAAAGGTGGTTTCTCAACATAAGGAGTAGGAACAATAGGATCATTATAAGTGACAATCTTTTCTTCAACTTTAATAGGTGCAGCTACTTTTACTTCTATGGGAGGATGATATTTAGACCACTTCTCCTTAGGGAGATCAACATAAGTAGCAAAAGATTCACAAAAAGAAGCTACTATCTCAGAGTCAAGTCCATATTTAGTGCTAAACTTACGAAAAATATCGGTATCCATAAAAGATTTAACACAATCAAACTTAGGTGTCATACCTGACTCCTTACCTTCGTCGAGGTCCCAATCTTCAGAGTTGCGTTTAACTCTATCCAATAAATTCCATCTGAATTCAATAGTCTTCATCATAAAAGAGCCAGCACAAGAAGTATCGAGCATGGTGCGATTGTTTTCAGAAAGCCGAGCATAAAAACTTTGCATAATTATTACTCTCAAAAGCTCATGATTGGGGCATGAATATAACATTTATTTAAGCCTCCCCCAAGCTTGAGCGTTGCTTTCTTCTTCGCGAGGCCAGAAATTATATATATAATTGCGATTATGATGAACAAGATGCATAGGGTAATACTTTTGATGAAATTCCAATTTCAATCTTTTATAGTCCCACGATCTCGTATCACATAGCCGATACCATATCAATGTGTCTTCCTTCAAAGATAAAGTAAAGACCTTCTTCTTAGCAACATCATCAGGTACACCTGCAAGCTTAAATAATCCACAAACTTCATCCACATATAATAAGTGCTCATCAGGATGCTTTGGTCCATCTCCTGAAAAAGGATTATCTTGCAGTTTTTCCATTATACCCGAAGGAAATATAAAAGGAGTTTCATTTTCAATAGGTTCAGTAGGTTGAGGAGCAACTCTTTGCTCCATTGGACGGGGTGAAGATACCCCGAACAAGCCCCTCAGAGAATTACTTTCCATAGTAACAAGTGACAATAAATTTCAGCACACTAAATAAATTTCTCCTTACCAAATTCCACCTACCAAAGGCGCTACACTCCCCGGCAATGGCGCCAGAAAAGAGTCTTGATGACCCACAAGTATAGGGGATCTATCATAGTTCTTTCGATAAGTAAGAGTGTCGAACCCAACGAGGAGCAGAAGGAAATGATAAGCGGTTTTCAGCAAGGTATTCTCTGCAAGTACTGAAATAAGTGGTAACAGATAGTTTGGTGACAAGATAAATTGTAACGAGCAACAAGTAACAAAAGTAAATAAAGTGCAGCAAGGTGGCCCAGTCCTTTTTGTAGCAAAGGACAAGTCGGAACAAACTTTTATAGTAGGAAAAGCGCTCCCGAGGACACATGGGAATATCGTCAAGCTAGTTTTCATCACGTTCATATTATTCGCGTTCGGTACTTTGATAATTTGATATGTGGGTGGACCGGTGCTTGTGTGCTGTTATTACTTGAACAAGCATCCCACTTATGATTAACCTCTATTGCAAGCATCCGCAACTACAACAAAAGTATTAAGGTAAACCTAACCATAGCATGAAACATATGGATCCAAATCAGCCCCTTACGAAGCAACGCATAAACTAGGGTTTAAGCTTCTGTCACTCTAACAACCCATCATCTACTTATTACTTCCCAATGCCTTCTTCTAGGCCCAAATAATGGTGAAGTGTTATGTAGTCGACGTTCACATAACACCACTAGAGGCTAGACAACATACATCTTATCAAAATATCAAACGAATACCAAATTCACATGACTACTAATAGCGAGACTTCTCCCTTGTCCTCAGGAACAAATGTAACTACTCACAAAACATATTCATGTTCATAATCAGAGGGGTAATAATATGCATATAGGATCTGAACATATGATCTTCCACCAAATAAACCAACTAGCATCAACTACAAGGAGTAATCTGAAGGAAATATGCCCTAGAGGCAATAATATAGTTATTATTTATTTCCTTATATATCATGATAAATGTTTATTATTCATGCTTATAAAGGTGCTCTACAGGTGTCTCCGAAAGTATTTGTTGGGTTGGCGTATTTCGAGATTAGGATTTGTCACTCCGAATGTCGGAGAGGTATCTCAGGGCCTTCTCGGTAATGCACATCACATAAGCCTTGCAAGCATTGCAACCAATAAAGTTAGTTGCGAGATGATGTATTACAGAACGAGTAAAGAGACTTGCCAGTAACGAGATTGAACTAGGTATTGGATACCGAAGATCGAATCTCGGGCAAGTAACATACCGATGACAAAGGGAACAACGTATGTTGTTATGCGGTCTGACTGATAAAGATCTTCGTAGAATATGTAGGAGCCAATATGGGCATCCAGGTCCCGCTATTGGTTATTGACCGGAGACGTGTCTCGGTCATGTCTACATTGTTCTCGAACCGTAGGGACCGCACGCTTAAAGTTACGATGACAGTTATTACGAGTTTATGCATTTTGATGTACCGAAGTTAGTTCGGAGTCCCGGATGAGATCACGGACATGACGAGGAGTCTCGAAATGGTCGATACATAAATATTGATATATTGGACGGCTATATTCGGACATCGGAATGGTTCCGAGTGGTTTCGGAGAAAACCGGAGTGCCGGAGGGGTTACCGGAACCCCCCGGGAGAAGTATTGGGCCACATGGGCCTTAGTGGAGAGAGAGAGGGGCGGCCAGGGTGGGCCGCACGCCCCCTCCCCCTCTGGTCCGAATTGGACTAGGAGAGGGGGGGCGGCTCCCCCCTTTCCCTCTCCCTCTCCCCCTTCCTTTCCCCCTCCTAGTAGGAGTAGGAAAGAGGGGAGTCCTACTCCTACTAGGAGGAGGACTCCTCCTCCTGGCGCGCGCCACAAGGGCCGGCCGGCCTCCCCCCTTGCTCCTTTATATACGGGGGCAGGGGGGCACCCTAGAACACACAAGCTGATCATCGTGATCGTTCCTTAGCCGTGTGCGGTGCCCCCCTCCACCATATTCCACCTCGGTCATATTGTTGCAGTGCTTAGGCGAAGCCCTGCGTCGGTAGTACATCAAGATCGTCACCACGCCGTCATGCTGACGGAACTCGTCCCCGAAGCTTTGCTGGATCGGAGCCCGGGGAACGTCATCGAGTTGTACGTGTGTTAAGAACTCGGAGGCGCCGGAGTAACGGCGCTTGGATCGGTCGGATCGGGAGGACGTACGACTACTTCCTCTATGTTGCGTCAACGCTTCCGCTTCGGTCTACGAGGGTACGTAGACAACACTCTCCCCTCTTGTTGCTATGCATCACCATGATCTTGCGTGTGCGTAGGAAAATTTTTGAAATTACTACGTTCCCCAACAGTGGCATCCGAGCCTAGGTTTTTATGGTTTGATGTTATGCACGAGTAGAACACAAGTGAGTTGTGGGCGATATAAGTCATACTGCCTACCAGCATGTCATACTTTGGTTCGGCGGTATTGTTGGATGAAGCGGCCCGGACCGACATTACGCGTACGCTTACGCGAGACTGGTTCTACCGACGTGCTTTGCACACAGGTGGCTGGCGGGTGACAGTTTCTCCAACTTTAGTTGAACCGAGTGTGGCTACGCTCGGTCCTTGCGAAGGTTAAATGGCATCAACTTGAAAAAATATCGTTGTGGTTTTGATGCATAGGTGAGATTAGTTCTTGCTTAAGCCCGTAGCAGCCACGTAAAACTTACAACAAACAAAGTAGAGGGCATGTTGTGATGTGATATGGTCAAGACATGATGCTAAATTTTATTGTATGAGATGATCATGTTTTGTAACCGAGTTATCGGCAACCGGCAGGAGCCGTATGGTTGTCGCTTTATTGTATGCAATGCAATCGCCCTGTAATGCTTTACTTTATCACTAAGCGGTAGCGATAGTCGTAGAAGCTTAAGATTGGCGAGACGACAACGATGCTACGATGGAGATCAAGGTGTCGCGCCGGTGACGATGGTGATCATGACGGTGCTTCGGAGATGGAGATCACAAGCACAAGATGATGATGGCATATCATATCACTTATATTGATTGCATGTGATGTTTATCTTTTTATGCATCTTATCTTGCTTTGATTGACGGTAGCATTATGAGATGATCTCTCACTAAATTATCAAGAAGTGTTCTCCCCGAGTATGCACCGTTGCCAAAGTTCGTCATGCCCAGACACCACGTGATGATCGGGTGTGATAAGCTCTACGTCCATCTACAACGGGTGCAAGCCAGTTTTGCACACGCAGAATACTCGGGTCATACTTGACGAGCCTAGCATATGCAGATATGGCCTCGGAACACGGAGACCGAAAGGTCGAGCGTGAATCATATAGTAGATATGATCAACATAATGATGTTCACCATTGAAGACTAATCCATTTCACGTGATGATCGGTTATGGTTTAGTTTGATTTGGATCACGTGATCACTTAGAAGATTAGAGGGATGTCTATCTAAGTGGGAGTTCTTAAGTAATATGATTAATTGAAGTTAAATTTATCATGAACTTAGTCCCTGGTAGTATCTTGCTTGTTTATGTTAATTGTAGATAGATGGCTCGTGCTGTTGTTCCATTGAATTTTAATGCGTTCCTTGAGAAAGCAAAGTTGAAAGATGATGGTAGCAATTACACAGACTGGGTCCGTAACTTGAGGATTATCCTCATTGCTGCACAGAAGAGTTACGTCCTGGAAGCACCGCTGGGTGCCAGGCCTGCTGCTGGAGCAACGCCAGATATTGTGAACGTCTGGCAGAGCAAAGCTGATGACTACTCGATAGTTCAGTGTGCCATGCTTTACGGCTTAGAACCGGGACTTCAACGACGTTTTGAACATCATGGAGCATATGAGATGTTCCAAGAGTTGAATTATATTCCAACAGAATGCCCGGATTGAGAGATATGAAGTCTCCAATAAGTTCTATAGCTGCAAGATGGAGGAGAATAGTTCTGTCAGTGAGCATATACTCAAAATGTCTGGGTATTATAATCACTTGATTCAACTGGGGGTTAATCTTCCGGATGATTGTGTCATTGACAGAATTCTCCAATCACTTCCACCAAGCTACAAAGGCTTCGTGATGAACTATAATATGCAAGGGATGGATAAGACGATTCCCGAGCTCTTCGCAATGCTAAAGGCTGCGGAGGTAGAAATCAAGAAGGAGCATCAAGTGTTGATGGTTAACAAAACCACTAGTTTCAAGAAAAAGGGCAAAGGGAAGAAGATGGGGAACTTCAAGAAAAACAGCAAACAAGTTGCTGCTCAAGAGAAGAAACCCAAGTCTGGACCTAAGCCTGAAATTGAGTGCTTCTACTGCAAGCAGACTGGTCACTGGAAGCGGAACTGCCCCAAGTATTTGGCGGACAAGAAGGATGGCAAGGTGAACAAAGGTATATGTGATATACATGTTATTGATGTGTACCTTACTAGAGCTCGCAGTAGTACCTGGGTATTTGATACTGGTTCTGTTGCTAATATTTGCAACTCAAAACAGGGACTACGGATTAAGCGAACACTGGCAAAGGACGAGGTGACGATGCGCATGGGAAACGGTTCCAAAGTCGATGTGATCGCAGTCGGCACGCTACCTCTACATCTACCTTCGGGATTAGTATTAGACCTAAATAATTGTTATTTGGTGCCAGCGTTGAGCATGAACATTATATCTGGATCTTGTTTGATGCGAGACGGATATTCATTTAAATCAGAGAATAATGGTTGTTCTATTTATATGAGTAATATCTTTTATGGTCATGCACCCTTGAAGAGTGGTCTATTTTTGATGAATCTCGATAGTAGTGATACACATATTCATAATGTTGAAGCCAAAAGATGCAGAGTTGATAATGATAGTGCAACTTATTTGTGGCACTGCCGTTTAGGTCATATCGGTATAAAGCGCATGAAGAAACTCCATACTGATGGACTTTTGGAACCACTTGATTATGAATCACTTGGTACTTGCGAACCGTGCCTCATGGGCAAGATGACTAAAACACCGTTCTCCGGTACTATGGAGAGAGCAACAGATTTGTTGGAAATCATACATACAGATGTATGTGGTCCGATGAATGTTGAGGCTCGTGGCGGATATCGTTATTTTCTCACCTTCACACATGATTTAAGCAGATATGGGTATATCTACTTAATGAAACACAAGTCCGAAACATTTGAAAAGTTCAAAGAATTTCAGAGTGAAGTTGAAAATCATCGTAACAAGAAAATAAAGTTTCTACGATCTGATCGTGGAGGAGAATATTTGAGTTACGAGTTTGGTCTACATTTGAAACAATGCGGAATAGTTTCGCAACTCACGCCACCCGGAACACCACAACGCAATGGTGTGTCCGAACGTCGTAATCGCACTTTACTTGATATGGTGTGATCTATGATGTCTCTTACAGATTTACCGCTATCGTTTTGGGGTTATGCTCTAGAGACGGCCGCATTCACGTTAAATAGGACGCCATCGAAATCCGTTGAGACGACGCCTTATGAACTATGGTTTAGCAAGAAACCAAAGTTGTCGTTTCTTAAAGTTTGGGGCTGCGATGCTTATGTGAAAAAGCTTCAACCTGATAAGCTCGAACCCAAATCGGAGAAATGTGTCTTCATAGGATACCCAAAGGAAACTGTTGGGTACACCTTTTATCACAGATCCGAAGGCAAGACATTTGTTGCTAAAAATGGATCCTTTCTAGAGAAGGAGTTTCTCTCGAAAGAAGTGAGTGGGAGGAAAGTAGAACTTGATGAGGTAACTGTACCTGCTCCCTTATTGGAAAGTAGTACATCACATAAATCTGTTTCTGTAGCACCTACACCAATTAGTGAGGAAGTTAATGATGATGATCATGCAACTTCAGATCAAGTTACTATAGAACCTCGTAGATCAACCAGAGTAAGATCCACGCCAGAGTGGTACGGCAATCCTATTCTGGAAATCATGCTACTAGATCATGGTGAACCTACGAACTATGAAGAAGCGATGGTGAGCCCAGATTCCGCAAAATGGCTTGAAGCCATGAAATCTGAGATGGGATCCATGTATGAGAACAAAGTATGGACTTTGGATCTTCAAGAACAAGACTGACGCTGATGGTAATGTTACTGTCTACAAAGCTCGACTTGTCGCAAAAGGTTTTCGACAAGTTCAAGGGATTGACTACGATGAGACCTTCTCACCCGTAGCGATGCTTAAGTCTGTCCGAATCATGTTAGCAATTGCCGCATTTTATGATTATGAAATTTGGCAAAAGGATGTAAAGACTGCATTCCTGAATGGATTTCTGGAAGAAGAGTTGTATATGATGCAACTGGAAGGTTTTATCGATCCAAAGGGAGCTAACAAAGTGTGCAAGCTCCAGCGATCCATTTATGGACTGGTGCAAGCCTCTCGGAGTTGGAATAAACGCTTTGATAGTGTGATCAAAGCATTTGGGTTTGTACAGACTTTTGGAGAAGCCTGTATTTACAAGAAAGTGAGTGGGAGCTCTGTAGCATTTCTGATATTATATGTAGATGACATATTACTAATTGGAAATGATATAGAATTTCTGGATAGCATAAAGCGATACTTGAATAAAAGTTTTTCGATGAAAGACCTCGGTAAAGCTGCTTACATATTGGGCATCAAGATCTATAGAGATAGATCAAGACGCTTAGTTGGACTTTCACAAAGCACATACCTTGACAAAGTTTTGAAAAATTTCAAAATGGATCAAGCAAAGAAAGGGTTCTTGCCTGTATTACAAGGTGTGAAGTTGAGTAAGACTCAATGCCCGACCACTGCAGAAGATAGAGAGAAGATGAAAGATGTTCCCTATGCTTCAGCCATAGGCTCTATCATGTATGCAATGCTGTGTACCAGACCCGATGTGTGCCTTGCTATAAGTTTGGCAGGGAGGTACCAAAGTAATCCAGGAGTGGATCACTGTACAGTGGTCAAGAATATCCTAAAGTACCTGAAAAGGACTAAGGAGATGTTTCTCGTGTATGGAGATGACAAAGAGCTCGTCGTAAACGGTTACGTTGATGCAAGCTTTGACACTGATCCGGACGATTCTAAATCGCAAACCGGATACATATTTACATTAAACGGTGGAGCTGTAGGTTGGTGCAGTTCTAAACAAAGCGTCATGGCGGGATCTACATGTGAAGCGGAGTACATAGCTGCTTCGGAAGCAGCGAATGAAGGAGTCTGGATGAAGGAGTTCATATCCGATCTAGGTGTCATACCTAGTGCATCGGGTCCAATGAAAATCTTTTGTGACAATACTGGTGCAATTGCCTTAGCAAAGGAATCCAGATTTCACAAGAGAACCAAGCACATCAAGAGACGCTTCAATTCCATCCGGGATTTAGTCCAGGTGGGAGACATAGAGATTTGCAAGATACATACGGATCTGAATGTAGCAGACCCGTTGACTAAGCCTCTTCCACGAGCAAAACATGATCAGCACCAAGATTCCATGGGTGTTAGAATCATTACTGTGTAATCTAGATTATTGACTCTAGTGCAAGTGGGAGACTGAAGGAAATATGCCCTAGAGGCAATAATATAGTTATTATTTATTTCCTTATATATCATGATAAATGTTTATTATTCATGCTAGAATTGTATTAACCGGAAACATAATACATGTGTGGATACATAGACAAACAGAGTGTCACTAGTATGCCTCTACTTGACTAGCTTGTCAATCAAAGATGGTTAAGTTTCCTAACCATAGACAAAAGAGTTGTCATTTGATTAACAAGGTCACATCATTAGTTGAATGATCTGATTGACATGACCCATTCCATTAGCTTAGCACCCGATCGTTTAGTATGTTGCTATTGCTTTCTTCATGACTTATACATGTTCCTATGACTATGAGATTATGCAACTCCCGTTTACCGTAGGAACACTTTGTGTGCTACCAAACGTCACAACGTAACTGGGTGATTATAAAGGTGCTCTACAGGTGTCTCCGAAAGTATTTGTTGGGTTGGCGTATTTCGAGATTAGGATTTGTCACTCCGAATGTCGGAGAGGTATCTCAGGGCCTTCTCGGTAATGCACATCACATAAGCCTTGCAAGCATTGCAACCAATAAAGTTAGTTGCGAGATGATGTATTACAGAACGAGTAAAGAGACTTGCCAGTAACGAGATTGAACTAGGTATTGGATACCGACGATCGAATCTCGGGCAAGTAACATACCGATGATAAAGGGAACAACGTATGTTGTTATGCGGTCTGACCGATAAAGATCTTCGTAGAATATGTAGGAGCCAATATGGGCATCCAGGTCCCGCTATTGGTTATTGACCGGAGACGTGTCTCGGTCATGTCTACATTGTTCTCGAACCGTAGGGTCCGCACGCTTAAAGTTACGATGACAGTTATTATGAGTTTATGCATTTTGATGTACCGAAGTTAGTTCGGAGTCCCGGATGAGATCACGGACATGACGAGGAGTCTCGAAATGGTCGAGACATAAAGATTGATATATTGGACGGCTATATTCAGACATCAGAATGGTTCCGAGTGGTTTCGGAGAAAACCGGAGTGCCGGAGGGGTTACCGGAACCCCCCGGGAGAAGTATTGGGCCACATGGGCCTTAGTGGAGAGAGAGAGGGGCGGCCAGGGTGGGCCACGCGCCCACTCCCCCTCTGGTCCGAATTGGACTAGGAGATGGGGGGCGGCGCTCCCCTTTCCCTCTCCCTCTCCCCCTTCCTTTCCCCCTCCTAGTAGGAGTAGGAAAGAGGGGAGTCCTACTCCTACTAGGAGGAGGACTCCTCCTCCTGGCGCGTGCCACAAGGGCCGGCCGGCCTCCCCCCTTGCTCCTTTATATACGGGGGCAGGGGGCACCCTAGAACACACAGGTTGATCATCGTGATCGTTCCTTAGCCGTGTGCGGTGCCCCCCTCCACCATATTCCACCTCGGTCATATTGTTGCAGTGCTTAGGCGAAGCCCTGCGTCGGTAGTACATCAAGATCGTCACCACGCCGTTGTGCTGACGGAACTTGTCCCCGAAGCTTTGCTGGATCGGAGCCCGGGGAACGTCATTGAGCTGTACGTGTGTTAAGAACTCGGAGGCGCCGGAGTAACGGCGCTTCGATCGGTCGGATCGGGAAGACGTACGACTACTTCCTCTACGTTGCGTCAACGCTTCCGCTTCGGTCTACGAGGGTACGTAGACAACACTCTCCCCTCTCGTTGCTATGCATCACCATGATCTTGCATGTGCGTAGGAAAAATTTTGAAATTACTACGTTCCCCAACATAATCAACACTACTAGCAACCTACTAGCACCAATCCCGGACTTTGAGACAAGAATTGGATACAAGAGATGAACTAGGGTTTGGAGATGAGATGGTGCTGGTGAAGATGTTGATGGAGATTGCCCTCTCCCGATGAGAGGAGCGTTGGTGGTGACGATGGTGATGATTTCCCCCTCCCGGAGGGAAGTTTCCCCGGCAGAACAGCTCTGCCGGAGCTCTAGATTGGTTCCGCCTCGGTTCCGCCTCGTGGCGGCGGAGTCTCGTCCCGAAAGGTTGCTTCTGATTTTTTTTCTCATCGAAAGACTTCATATAGTAGAAGATGGAGATCGGAGACCCACCAGGGGGCCCACGAGGTAGGGGGCGCGCCCTGGGAGGGGGGCGCGCCCCCCGCCCTCGTGAGCAGGGTGTGGGCCCCCTGGACTTCATCTTTGGCGAGGATTTTTCTTTATTTATTTTAAGATGTTCTGTGGAGTTTCAGGACTTTTGGAGTTGCACAGAATAGGTCTCTAATATTTGCTCCTTTTCCAGCCCAGAATTCTAGCTGCCGGCATTCTCCCTCCTTATTTAAACCTTGTAAAATAAGAGAGAATAGCCATAAGTATTGTGACATATTGTGAAATAACAGCCCATAATGCAATAAATATCGATATAAAAGCATGATGCAAAATGGACGTATCACTTTGATCAACTTATCAAAGCGTATATTCCAACTCCGAGATGCTTGCACCAGTCCATAGATGGATTGCTGGAGCTTGCATATTTTGTTTGCACCTTTAGGATTGACAAAACCTTCTGGTTGCATCATATACAACTCTTCTTTAAGAAATCCATTAAGGAATGTAGTTTTGACATCCATTTGCCAGATTTCATAAAATGTGGCAATTTGCTAACATGATTCGGACAGACTTAAGCATCGCTACGAGTGAGAAAATCTCATCGTAGTCAACACCTTGAACTTTGTCAAAAACCTTTTTCCAACAAGTCTAGCTTTGTAGATAGTAACACTACTATCAGCGTCTGTCTTCCTCTTGAAGATTCATTTAATCTTAATGTCTTGCCGATCATAGGGAAAGTGAATCAAAGTCCATACTTTGTTCTTATACATGGATCCCGTCTCACATTTCATGGCCTCAATCCATTTCGTGGAATCTGGGCTCATCATCGCTTCCTCATAGTTCGTAGGTTCCTCATGGTCAAGTAACATGACCTCCAGAACAGGATTACCGTACCACTCTGGTGCGGATCTCACTCTGGTTGACCTACGAGGTTCGGTAGTAACTTGATCTGAAGTTACATGATCATCATCATTAGCTTCCTCACTAATTGGTGTAGGAGTCACAGGAACAAATTTCTGTGATGAACTAATTTCCAATAAGGGAGCAGGTACAGTTACCTCATCAAGTTCTACTTTCCTCCCACTCACTTCTTTCGCGAGAAATTCCTTCTCTAGAAAGGATCCATTCTTAGCAACGAATATCTTGCCTTCGGATATGTGATAGAAGGTGTACCCAACTGCCTCCTTTGGGTATCCTATGAAGACACATTTCTCCGATTTGGGTTTGACCTTATTAGGATGAAACTTTTTCTTATAAGCATCACAGACCCAAACTTTAAGAAACGACAGTTTAGGTTTCTTGCTAAACCACAGTTCATACGGTGTCATCTCAACGGATTTATATGGTGCCCTTTTTAACATGAATGCAGTTGTCTCTAATGCATAACCCAAAACGATAGCGGTAAATGAGTAAGAGACATCATAGATCGCACCATATCTAGTAAAGTGCGATTACGACGTTCGTACACACCATTCCGTTGTGGTGTTCTAGGTGGCATGAGTTGTGAAACTATTCCGCTTTGTTTCAAATGAAGACCAAACTCGTAACTCAAATATTCTCTTCCATGATCAGATCGTAGAAACTTTATTTTCTTGTTACGATGATTTTCCACTTGACTCTGAAATTATTTGAACTTTTCAAATGTTTCAGATTTATGTTTCATCAAGCATATATACCCATATCTGCTCAAATCATCTGTGAAGGTGAGAAAATAACGAAACCCGCCGCGAGCCTCAAAACTCATCGGATCGCATACATCAGTATGTATTATTTCCAATCAGTCAGTTGCTCGCTCCATTGTTCCGGAGAATGGAGTCTTAATCATCTGCCCATGAGGCATGGTTCGCAAGCATCAAGTGATTCATAATCAAGTGATTCCAAAAACCCATCAGCATGTAGTTTCTTCATGTGCTTTACACCAATATGACCTAAACGTCAGTGCCACAAATAAGTTGCACTGTCATTATTAACTTTGCATCTTTTAGCTTCAATATTATGAATATGTGTATCACTACAATCGAGATCCAACAAACCATTTTCATTCGGTGTAAGGTTTTATTCATGTAAACAGAATAACAATTATTCTCTAACTTAAATGAATAGCCGTATTGCAATAAACATGATCAAATCATATTCTTGCTCAACGCAAAAACCAAATAACATTTATTTAGGTTCAACACTAATCCCGAAAGTATAGGGAGTGTGCGATGATGATCATATCAATCTTGGAACTACTTCCAACACACATCGTCACCTCGCCCTTAACTAGTTTCTGTTTATTCTGCAACTCCTGTTTCGAGTTACTACTCTCAGCAACTGAACCAGTATCAAATGTCGAGGACTTGCTATAAACACTAGTAAAGGACACATGAATAACATGTATATCCAATGTACCTTTGTTCACTTTTCCATCCTTCTTATCCGCCAAATACTTGGGGCAGTTCCACTTCCAGTGACCAGTCCCTTTGTAGTAGAAGCACTTAGTCTCAGGCTTAGGACTAGACTTGGGCTTCTTCACTTGAGCAGCAACTTGCTTGCCATTCTTCTTGAAGTTCCCCTTCTTCCCATTGCCCTTTTCTTGAAACCAGTGGTCTTGTCAACCGTCAACACTTGATGTTTTTCTTGATTTCTACCTTCATTGATTTCAGCATCACGAAGAGCTTGGGAGTCGTTTCCATTATCCCTTGCATATTATAGTTCATCACGAAGTTCTACTAACTTGGTGATGGTGACTAGAGAATTCTGTCAATCGCTATCTTATCTGGAAGATTAACTCCCACTTGATTCAAGCGATTGTAGTACCCAGACAATCTGAGCACATGCTCACTGCTTGAGCTATTCTCCTCCATCTTTTAGCTATAGAACTTGTTGGAGACTTCATATCTCTCAACTTGGGTATTTGCTTGAAATATTAACTTCAACTCCTGGAACATCTCATATGGTCCATGACGTTCAATACGTCTTTGAAGTCCCGATTCTAAGCCGTTAAGCATGGTGCACTAAACTATCAAGTAGTCATCATATTGAGCTAGCCAAACGTTCATAACGTCTGCATCTGCCTGCAATAGGTCTATCACCTAGCGGTGCATCAAGGACATAATTCTTCTGTGCAGCAATGAGGATAAACCTCAAATCACGGACCCAGTCCGCATCATTGCTACTATCATCTTTTAACTTTGTTTTCTCTAGGAACATATATAAAACATAGGGAAGCAACAACACGAGCTATTGATCTTCAACATTATTTGCAAAATACTATCAGGACTAAGTTCATGATAAATTAAAGTTCAATTAATCATATTACTTAAGAACTCCCACTTAGATAGACATCCCTCTAATCATCTAAGTGATCACGTGATCCAAATCAACTAAACCATGTCCGATCATCACGTGAGATGGAGTAGTTTTCCATGGTGAGCATCACTATGTTGATCATATCTACTATATGGTTCACGCTCGACCTTTCGGTCTCCAGTGTTCCGAGGCCATATCTGCATATGCTAGGCTCTTCAAGTTTAACCTGAGTATTCTGCGTGTGCAAAACTTGCTTGCACCAGTTGTAGATGGACGTAGAGCTTATCACACCCGATCATCACATGGTGTCTGAGCACAACGAACTTTGGCAACGGTGCATACTCAGGAAGAACACTTTTGTCTTGAAATTTAGTGAGAGATCATCTTATAAAGCTACCGTCAAACTAAGTAAAATAAGATGTATAAAAGATAAACATCACATGCAATCAAAATATGTGACACGATATGGCCATGATCATCTTGCGCCTTTGATCTCCATCTCCAAAGTACCGTCATGATCTCTATTGTCACCGGTATGACACCATGATCTCCATCATCTTGATCTATATCAATGTGTCGTCACATGGTCGTCTCGCCAACAATTGCTCTTGCAACTATTGCTATCGCATAGTGATAAAGTAAAGCAACTATTTGGCGCTTGCATCTTATGCAATAGAGAGACAACCATAATGTTTTTGCCAGTTGCCGATAACTTCAACAAAACATGATCATCTCATACAACAACTTATATCTCATCACGTCTTGACCATATCACATCACAACATGCCCTGCAAAAACAAGTTAGACGTCCTCTACTTTGTTGTTTGCAAGTTTTACGTGGCTGCTACTGGGCTTAGCAAGAACCGTTCTTACCTACGCATCAAAACCACAACGACTGGGTATTCCTGGAAGTTCTTCTAGAAATACGTCTTGGAAGTCGCGAACGACTGGAATCTTTTCAATTCCCTCAAGAGGTGTTGCGTTCAACGCATTGAAAGCATAAAGTCGTGCTTCAGCGTTTTGAACAAGCTGAGCATGGTAGCTTACTATCTCATAGGAAGGATGTAAGAGGTGAACGACCTTGGTGGCGCAAACGATAGTGACAGTATGCGCTTTCAACCATTCTATTCCCAGAATGAGGTCAATATTGGAAGACTCCAGAATAATGGGAGAAACATGAAATTCCAACCCTTCAATTTCAATAGGGACATCGCGACCAATCATGGTAGTTCGACACTGACCCGCAGGGGTGCATACCACTATCAAAGTGTTCATGGGCTCGCATCGAATGTCATGTGCGTAAGCAAAATTTTCTGACATGAATGAATGTGATGCTCCTGAATCGAATAAAGCAGAAGTTGGTACTGAATTAATGAGAAGAGTACCCATCACTATGGCAGGCTGGTCTTGAGCTTCATTCAGATCAACATGATTAGCCTGACCACGACCATAAGGTCTGGCATTGTTGTTATGGGGCTGATTGTTACCAAGACCAGCAGCAGGAAGAGCCAGTTGATTTTGATTCTCAGGACAGTTCCTGGAGTGGTGACCCGGAAGGCTGTTGGAAATATGAAAGAAATATGCCCTAGAGGCAATAATAAAGTTATTATTTATTTCCTTATTTCATGATAAATGTTTATTATTCATGCTAGAATTGTATTAACCAGAAACATAATACATGTGTGAATACATAGACAAACAGAGTGTCACTAGTATGCCTCTACTTGACTAGCTCGTTGATCAAAGATGGTTAAGTTTCCTAGCCATAGACATGAGTTGTCATTTGATTAACGGGATCACATCATTAGGAGAATGATGTGATTGACATTACCCATTCCGTTAGCTTAGCACTCGATCGTTTAAGTATGTTGCTATTGCTTTCTTCATGACTTATACATGTTCCTATGACTATGAGATTATACAACTCCCGTTTACCGGAGGAACACTTTGTGTGCTACCAAACGTCACAACGTAACTGGGTGATTATAAAGGTGCTCTACAGGTGTCTCCGAAGGTACTTGTTGGGTTGGTGTATTTCGAGATTAGGATTTGTCACTCCGAATGTCGGAGAGGTATCTCTGGGCCCTCTCGGTGATGCACATCACTTAAGCCTTGCAAGCATTGCAACTAATGAGTTAGTTGCAAGATGATGTATTATAGAACGAGTAAAGAGACTTGCCGGTAATGAGATTGAACTAGGTATTGAGATACCGATGATCGAATCTCGGGCAAGTAACATACCGATGACAAAGGGAACAACGTATGTTGTTATGCGGTCTGACCGATAAAGATCTTCGTATAATATGTAGGAGCCAATATGAGCATCCAGGTCCCGCTATTGGTTATTGACCGGAGACATGTCTCGGTCATGTCTACATTGTTCTCGAACCGTAGGGTCCGCACGCTTAAGGTTTCGATGACAGTTATATTATGAGTTTATAAGTTTTGATGTACCGAAGGAGTTCAGAGTCCCGGATGAGATCGGGGACATGACGAGGACCCTCGAAATGGTCGAGACGTAAAGATCGATATATTGGACGACTATATTCGTACATCGGAAAGGTTCTGAGTGGTTCGGGTATTTTTCGGAGTACCGGGGAGTTACGGGAATACGGGGGAGAAGTATTGGGCCTTTTTGGGCCATACGGGAAAGAGAGAGGGGCTGCCTAGGGCAGGCCGCGCCCCCCCCCCAAGGCCTAGTCAGAATTGGACTAGGGGGAGGGGCTGCACCCCCTCCTTCCTTCCCTTCTCCTTCCCCCTTCCTTATCTCCTACTCCTACTACATGGAAGGACTCCTAGTTGGACTAGGAAAGGGGGAATCCTACTCCCGGTGGGAGTAGGACTCCCTAGGGCGCGCCATAGAGAGGGCCGGCCCTCCCCTCCTCCACTCCTTTATATACGGGGGCAGGGGGCACCCCATAGACACACAAGTTGATCTTCGTGATCGTTCCTTAGCCGTGTGTGGTACCCCCCTCCACGATATTACACCTCGGTCATATTGTAGCGGTGCTTAGGCGAAGCCCTGCGACGGTTGAACATCAAGATCGTCACCACGCCGTCGTGCTGACAAAACTCCTCCCCGAAGCTTTGCTGGATCGGAGCCCGGGGTGCGTCATCGAGTTGTACGTGTGTCAAGAACTCGGAGGTGCCGGAGTAACGGTGCTTGGATCGGTTGGACCGGGAAGACGTACGACTACTTCCTCTATGTTGCGTCAACGCTTCCGCTTCGGTCTACGAGGGTACGTAGACAACACTCTCCCCTCTCGTTGCTATGCATCACCATGATCTTGTGTGTGCGTAGGAAATTTTTTGAAATTACTACGTTCCCCAACAGTGGCATCCGAGCCTAGGTTTTATGGTTTGATGTTATATGCACGAGTAGAACACAAGTGAGTTGTGGGCGATATAAGTCATACTGCTTACCTGCATGTCATACTTTGGTTCGGCGGTATTGTTGGATGAAGCGACCCGGACCGACATTACGCGTACGCTTACGCGAGACTGGTTCTACCGCCGTGCTTTGCACACAGGTGGCTAGCGGGTGTCAGTTTCTCCAACTTTAGTTGAACCGACTGTGGCTATGCCCGGTCCTTGCGAAGGTTAAAACAGCACCAACTTGACAAACTATCGTTGTGGTTTTGATGCGTAGGTAAGAACGGTTCTTGCTAAGCCCAGTAGCAGCCACGTAAAACTTGCAAACAACAAAGTAGAGGACGTCTAACTTATTTTTGCAGGGCATGTTGTGATGTGATATGGTCAAGACGTGATGAGATATAAGTTTTTGTATGAGATGATCATGTTTTGTTGAAGTTATCGGCAACTGGCAAAAGCATTATGGTTGTCTCTCTATTGCATAAGATGCAAGCGCCAAATAGTTGCTTTACTTTATCGCTATGCGATAGCAATAGTTGCAAGAGCAATTGTTGGCGAGACGACCATGTGACGACACATTGATATAGATCAAGATGATGGAGATCATGGTGTCATGCCGGTGACGATGGAAATCATGACGATGCTTTGGAGATGGAGATCAAAGGCACAAGATGATGATGGCCATATCAGATCACATATTTTGATTGCATGTGATGTTTATCTGTTATACATCTTATTTTGCTTAGTTCAGCGGTAGCTTTATAAGATGATCTCTCACTAAAATATTAAGGTATAAGTGTTCTCCCTAAGTATGCACCGTTGCGAAAGTTCTTCGTGCTGAGACACCACGTGATGATCGGGTGTGATAGGCTCTACGTTCAAATACAACGGGTGCAAAATAGTTGCACACGCGGAATACTCAGGTTAAACTTGACAAGCCTAGCATATAACAGATATGGCCTCGGAACACGGAGACCGAAAGGTCAAGCATGAATCATATAGTAGATATGATCAACATAGTGATGTTCACCATTGAAACTACTCCATCTCACGTGATGATCGGACATGGTTTAGTTGATTTGGATCACGTGATCACTTAGAGGATTAGAGGGATGTCTTTCTAAGTGGGAGTTCTTAAGTAATATGATTAATTGAACTTTAATTTATCATGAACTTAGTCCTGGTAGTATTAGCATATCTATGTTGTAGATCAATAGCTCGCGTTGTTGCTTTCATATGTTAATTTTGATATGTTCCTAGTGAAAATTATGTTGAAAGATGTTAGTAGCAATGATGCGGATTGGATCCATGATCTGAGGTTTATCCTCATTGCTGCATAGAAGAATTATGTCCTTGATGCACCGCTAGGTGACAGACCTATTGTAGGGGCAGATGCAGACGTTATGAATGTTTGGCTAGCTCAGTATGATGACTACTTGATAGTTTAGTGCACCATGCTTAACGGCTTAGAATCGGGACTCCAAAGACGTTTTGAACGTCATGGACCATATGAGATGTTCCAGGAGTTGAAGTTAATATTTCAAGCAAATACCCGAGTTGAGAGATATGAAGTCTCCAACAAGTTCTATAGCTAAAAGATGGAGGAGAATTTCTCAACTAGTGAGCATGTGCTCAGATTGTCTGGGTACTACAATCGCTTGAATCAAGTGGGAGTTAATCTTCCAGATAAAATAGTGATTGATAGTATTCTCTAGTCACCATCACCAAGTTAGTAGAACCTCGTGATGAACTATAATATGCAAGGGATGATGAAAGTAATTCCCAAGCTCTTCGTGATGCTGAAATCGATGAAGGTAGAAATCAAGAAAAACATCAAGTGTTGATGGTTAACAAGACCACTAGTTTCAAGAAAAGGGCAAAGGGAAGAAGGGGAACTTCAAGAAGAACGACAAACAAGTTGCTGCTCAAGTGAACAAGCCCAAGTCTGGACCTAAGCCTGAGACTGAGTGCTTCTACTGCAAAGGGACTGGTCACTGGAAGCGGAACTACCCCAAGTATTTGGTGGATAAGAAGGATGGCAAAGTGAACAAAAGTATATTTGATATACAGATTATTGATGTGTATTTTACTAGTGTTCGTAGCAACCCCTCGGTATTTGATACTCGTTCAGTTGCTAAGAGTAGTAACTCTAAACGGGAGTTGCAGAGTGAACAGAAACCAGTTAAGGGTGAAGTGACGATGTGTGTTGGAAATAGTTCCAAGATTGATATGATCATCATCGCACACTCCCTATACTTTCGGGATTAGTGTTAAACCTAAATAAGCGTTATTTGGTGTTTGCGTTGAGCATGAATATGATTTGATCATGTTTATTGCAATACGGTTATTCATGTAAGTTAGAGAATAATTGTTGTTCTGTTTACATGAATAAAACCTTCTATGGTCATACACCCAACGAAAATGGTTTCTTGGATCTCGATCGTAGTGATACACATATTCATAATATTGAAGCCAAAAAATGCAAACTTAATAATGATAGTGCAACTTATTTGTGGCACTGCCGTTTAGGTCATATTGGTGTAAAGCGCATGAAGAAACTCCATGCTGATGGGATTTTGGAATCACTTGATTATGAATCACTTGATGCTTGCGAACCATGCCTCATGGGCAAGATGACTAAGACTCCGTTCTCCGAAACAATGGAGCGAGCAACAGATTTGTTGGAAATCATACATACTGATGTATGTGGTCCGATGAATATTAAGGCTTGCGACAAGTATCATTATTTTCTGACCTTCACAGATGATTTGAGCAGATATGGGTATATATACTTGATGAAACATAAGTCTGAAACATTTGAAAAGTTCAAAGTATTTCAGAGTGAAGTGGAGAATCATCATAACAAGAAAATAAAAGTTTCTCCGATATGATCGCAGAGGTAAAATATTTGAGTTACGAGTTTGGCCTTCAGTTAAAACAATGTGAAATAGTTTCACTACTCACGCCACCTAGAAACACCACAGTGTAATGGTGTGTACGAACATCATAACCGTACTTTATTAGATATTGTGCGATCTATGATGTCTCTTACCGATCTACCACTATTGTTTTGGGGTTATGCATTAGAGACAGCTGCATTCACATTAAATAGGGCACCATCTAAATCCATTGAGACGACACTGTATGAACTATGGTTTAGCAATAAACCTAAGCTGTCGTTTCTTAAAGTTTGGAGTTGCGATGCTTATGTGAAAAAGTTTCATCCTGATAAGCTCGAACCCAAATCGGAGAAATGCGTCTTCATAGAATACCCAAAGGAAACTGTTGGGTACACCTTCTATCACAGATCCAAAGGCAAGATATTTGTTGCTAAGAATGGATCCTTTCTAGAGAAGGAGTTTCTCTCGAAAGAAGTGAGTGGAAGGAAAGTAGAACTTGATGAGGTAACTGTACCTGCTCCCTTATTGGAAAGTAGTTCATCCCAGAAATCTGTTCCTGTGACTACTACACCAATTAGTGAGGAAGCTAATGATGATGATCATGTAACTTCAGATCAAGTTACTACCAAACCTCGTAGGTAAACCAGAGTGAGATCTGCACCAGAGTGGTACGGTAATCCTGTTCTGGAGGTCATGTTACTTGACCATGACAAACCTACGAACTATGAGGAAGCGATGATGAGCCCAGATTCCGCAAAATGGTTTAAAGTCGTGAAATCTGAGATGGGATCCATGTATGAGAACAAAGTATGGACTTTGATTGACTTGCCCAATGATTGGCAAGCCATTGAGAATAAATGGATCTACAAGAGGAAGACAGGCGCTGATAGTAGTGTTACTATCTACAAAGCTAGACTTGTCAAAATTTGGTTTTTGACAAAGTTCAAGGTGTTGACTACGATGAGATTTTCTCACTCGTAGCGATGCTTAAAGTCTGTCCGAATCATGTTAGCAATTGCCGCATTTTATGAAATCTGGCAAATGGATAAACAAAACTGCATTCCTTAATGGAGTTATTAAAGAAGAGTTGTATGTGATGCAACCAGAAGGTTTGTCGATCCTAAAGGTGTTAAAAAAATATGCAAGCTCCAGTGATTCATCTATGGACTAGTGCAAGCATCTCGGAGTTGGAATATACGCTTTGATAAGTTTATCAAAGCATATAGTTTTATACAGACTTGTGGTGAAGCCTGTATTTACAAGAAAGTGAGTGGGAGCACTACAACATTTCTGATAAGTATATGTGAATGACATATTGTTGATCGGAAATAATGTAGAATTATTCTGCAAAGCATAAAGGAGTGTTTGAAAGGAGTTTTTCAAAGAAAGACCTCAGTGAAGCTGCTTACATATTGAGCATCAAGATCTATAGAGATAGATCAAAACGCTTGATAAGCTTTTTCAATGAGTACATACCTTGACAAGATTTTGAAGTAGTTCAAAATGGAACAGTCAAAGAAAGAGTTCTTGCATGTGTTACAAGGTGTGAAGTTGAGTAAAGACTCAAAGCCCGACCACGGCAGAAGATAGAAAGAGAATGAAAGTCATTCCCTATGCCTCAGCCATAGGTTCTATAAAGTATGTCATGCTGTGTACCAGAACTATTGTATACCCTGCACTGTGTTTAGCAAGGGAGTACAATAGTGATCTAGGAGTAGATCACTGGACAGCGGTCAAAATTATCCTTAGTGGAATAAGGATATGTTTCTCGATAATGGAGGTGACAAATGGTTCATCGTAAAGGGTTATGTCGATGCAAGTTTTGACACTGATCTAGATGACTCTAAGTCTCAATCTGGATACATATTGAAAGTAGGAGCAATTAGCTAGAGTAGCTCCGTGCAGAGCATTGTTGACATAGAAATTTGCAAAATACATACGGATCTGAATGTGGCAGACCCGTTGACTAAACTTCTCTCACAAACAAAACATGATCACACCTTAGTACTCTTTGGGTGTTAATCACATAGCGATGTGAACTAGATTATTGACTCTAGTAGACCCTTTTGGGTGTTGGTCACATGGTGATGTGAACTATTGGTGTTAAATCACATGGCGATGTGAACTAGATTATTGACTCTAGTGCAAGTGGGAAACTGAAGGAAATATGCCCTAGAGGCAATAATAAAGTTATTATTTATTTCCTTATTTCATGATAAATGTTTATTATTCATGCTAGAATTGTATTAACCAGAAACATAATACATGTGTGAATACATAGACAAACAGAGTGTCACTAGTATGCCTCTACTTGACTAGCTCGTTGATCAAAGATGGTTAAGTTTCCTAGCCATAGACATGAGTTGTCATTTGATTAACGGGATCACATCATTAGGAGAATGATGTGATTGACATGACCCATTCCGTTAGCTTAGCACTCGATTGTTTAAGTATGTTGCTATTGCTTTCTTCATGACTTATACATGTTCCTATGACTATGAGATTATGCAACTCCCATTTACCGGAGGAACACTTTGTGTGCTACCAAACGTCACAACGTAACTGGGTGATTATAAAGGTGTCCTACAGGTGTCTCCGAAGGTACTTGTTGGGTTGGCGTATTTCGAGATTAGGATTTGTCACTCCGAATGTCGGAGAGGTATCTCTGGGCCCTCTCGGTAATGCACATCACTTAAGCCTTGCAAGCATTGCAACTAATGAGTTAGTTGCAAGATGATGTATTACAAAACGAGTAAAGAGACTTGCCGGTAACGAGATTGAACTAGGTATTGAGATACCAACGATCGAATCTCGGGCAAGTAAAATACCGATGACAAAGGGAACAACGTATGTTGTTATGCGGTCTGACCGATAAAGATCTTCGTAGAATATGTAGGAGCCAATATGAGCATCCAGGTTCCGTTATTGGTTATTGACCGGAGACATGTCTCGGTCATGTATACATTGTTCTCGAACCGTAGGGTCCGCACGCTTAAGGTTTCGATGACAGTTATATTATGAGTTTATGAGTTTTGATGTACCGAAGGAGTTCGGAGTCCCGGATGATATCGGGGACATGACGAGGTGTCTGAAAATGGTCGAGACGTAAACATCGATATATTGGACGACTATATTCGGACATCGGAAAGGTTCTGAGTGGTTCGGGTATTTTTCGGAGTACCGGGGAGTTACGGGAATACGGGTGAGAAGTATTGGGCCTTATTCGGCCATACAGGAAAGAGAGAGGGGCTGCCTAGGGCAGGCCGCGCCCCCCCCCAAGGCCTAGTCCGAATTGGACTAGGGGGAGGGGCTGCGCCCCCTCCTTCCTTCCCTTCTCCTTCCCCCTTCCTTATCTCCTACTCCTACTACATGGAAGGACTCCTAGTTGGACTAGGAAAGGGGGAATCCTACTCCCGGTGGGAGTAGGACTCCCTAGGGCGCGCCATAGAGAGGGCCGACCCTCCCCTCCTCCACTCCTTTATATATGGGGGCAGGGGGCACCCCATAGACACACAAGTTGATCTTCGTGATCGTTCCTTAGCCGTGTGTGGTGCCCCCCTCCACGATATTACACCTCGGTCATATTGTAGCGGTGCTTAGGCGAAGCCCTGCGACGGTTGAACATCAAGATCGTCACCACGCCGTCGTGCTGACAAAACTCCTCCCCGAAGCTTTGCTGGATCGGAGCCCGGGGTGCGTCATCGAGTTGTACGTGTGTCAAGAACTCGGAGGTGCCGGAGTAACGGTGCTTGGATGTTGGACCGGGAAGACGTACGACTAATTCCTCTATGTTGCGTCAACGCTTCCGCTTCGGTCTATGAGGGTACGTAGACAACACTCTCCCCTCTCGTTGCTATGCATCACCATGATCTTGTGTGTGCGTAGGAAATTTTTTAAAATTACTATGTTCCCCAACAAAATATGCCTAGAGGCAATAATAAAATGGTTATTATTATATTTCCTTGTTCATGATAATTGTCTATTATTCATGCTATAAGTGTGTTATCCGGAAATCGTAATACATGTGTGAATACATAGACCACAAACATGTCCCTAGTGAGCCTCTAGTTGACTAGCTCGTTGATCAACAGATAGTCATGGTTTCCTGACTATGGGCATTAGATGTCATTGATAACGGGATCACATCATTAGGAGAATGATGTGATGGACAAGACCCAATCCTAAGCATAGCACAAGATCGTGTAGTTTGTCTGCTAGAGCTTTTCCAGTGTCAAGTATCATTTCCATAGACCATGAGATTGTGCAACTCCCGGATACCGTAGGAGTGCTTTGGGTGTGCCAAATGTCACAACGTAACTAGGTGACTATAAAGGTATACTACAGGTATCTCCGAAAGTGTCTGTTGGGTTGACATGAATCGAGACTGGGATTTGTCACTCCGTATGACGAAGAGGTATCTCTGGGCCCACTCGGTAAGCATCATCATATTGAGCTCAATGTGACCAAGTGGTTGATCACGGGATCATGCATTATAGTACGAGTAAAGAGAGTTGCCGGTAACGAGATTGAACAAGGTATCGGGATACCGGCGATCGAATCTCGGGCAAGTATCATAACGATAGACAAAGGGAATTGAATACGGGATTGATTGAATCCTCGACATCGTGGTTCATCCGATGAGATCATCGTGGAACATGTGGGAGCCAATATGGGTATCCAGATCCCGCTGTTGGTTATTGACCGGAGAGTCGTCTCGGTCATGTCTGCGTGTCTCCCGAACCCGTAGGGTCTACACACTTAAGGTTCGGTGATGCTAGGGTTGTAGAGATATTAGTATGCGGTAACCCGAAAGTTGTTCAGAGTCCCGGATGAGATCCCGGACGTCACGAGGATTTCCGGAATGGTCCGGAGGTGAAGATTTATATATAAGAAGTCCAGTTTCGGCCATCGGGAAAGTTTTGGGGGTAATCGGTATTGTAGCGGGACCACCGAAAGGGTCCCGGGGGTCCACCGGGTGGGGCCACCTATCCTGGAGGGTCCCATGGGCTGAAGTGGGAGGGGAACCAGCCCCTGGTGGGCTGGTGCGCCCCCATGGGCCTCCCCCTGCGCCTAGGGTTGGAAACCCTGGGGGTGGGGGCGCCCCACCTGACTTGGGGGGCAAGTCCTCCCCTTGGCCGCCGCCCCCCTTGGAGATGGGATCCCCTAGGGCCGGCGCCCCCCTAGGGGCCCTATATATAGTGGGGGGAGGGAGGGCAGCCGCACCCAAGTCCCTGGCACCTCCCTCTCCCCTCGTAACACCTCTCCCTCTCGTTGGAGCTTGGCGAAGCCCTACCGAGATCACCGCTGCTTCCACCACCACGCCGTCGTGCTGCTGGATCTCCATCAACCTCTCCCTTCCCCTTGCTGGATCAAGAAGGACGAGACGTCTTCCCCAACCGTACGTGTGTTGAACGCGGAGGTGCCGTCCGTTCGGCACTAGGATCTTCGGTGATTTGGATCATGACGAGTACGACTCCCTCAACCCCGTTCTCTTGAACGCTTCCGCTCGTGAACTACAAGGGTATATAGATGCACTCCTCTCTCTCGTTGCTAGATGACTCCATAGATTGATCTTGGTGAAGCGTAGAAAAATTTTATTTTCTGCAACGTTCCCCAACAGTGGCACCATGAGCTAGGTCTATGCGTAGTTTCTATGCACGAGTAGAACACAAGTTGTTGTGGGCATCGATTTTGTCAATTTTCTTGTCGTTACGAGTCTTATCTTGATTCGGCGGCATCGTGGGATGAAGCGGCCCGGACCGACCTTACACGTACTCTTATGTGAGACGGGTTCCACCGACTGACATGCACTAGTTGCATAAGGTGGCTAGCGGGTGTCTATCTCTCCCACTTTAGTCGGATCGGATTCGATGAAAAGGGTCCTTATGAAGGGTAATAGAAATTGGCATATCATGTTGTGGTTTTGACGTAGGTAAGAAACATTCTTGCTAGAACCCTATTGCAGCCACGTAAAAACATGCAACAACAATTAGAGGACGTCTAACTTGTTTTTGCAGCATATGCCTTGTGATGTGATATGGCCAAAAGGATGTGATGAATGAATTATATGTGATGTATGAGATTGATCATGTTCTTGTAATAGGAATCACGACTTGCATGTCGATGAGTATGACAACCGGCAGGAGCCATATGAGTTGTCTTTATTAATTGTATGACCTGCGTGTCATTGAATAACGCCATGTAATTACTTTACTTCTTTGCTAAACCGTTAGCTATAGTAGTAGAGGTAATAGTTGGCGAACAACTTCATGGAGACACGATGATAGAGATCATGATGATGGAGATCATGGTGTCATGCCGGTGACGATGATGATCATGGCGCCCCGAAGATGGAGATCAAAAGGAGCAAAAATGATATTGTCCATATCATGTCACTATTTGATTGGATGTGATGTTTATCATGTTTTTGCATCTTATTTGCTTAGAACGACAGTAGTAAAAAAGATGATCCTTCACAATAATTTCAAGAAAGTGTTCCCCCTAACTGTGCGTCGTTGCAAAAGTTCGTTGTCTCGAAGCACCACGTGATGATCGGGTGTGATAGATTCTAACGTTCACATACAACGGGTGTAAGCCAGATTTACACATGCAAAACACTAAGGTTGACTTGATGAGCCTAGCATGTACAGACAAGGCCTCGGAACACAAGAGACCGAAAGGTCGAACATGAGTCATATGGAAGATACGGTCAACATGGAGATGTTCACCAATGATGACTAGTCCGTCTCACGTGATGATCGGACAGGCCTAGTTGACTCGGATCATGTATCACTTAGATGACTAGAGGGATGTCTATCTGAGTGGGAGTTCATTAAATAATTTGATTTGATGAACTTAATTATCATGAACTTAGTCTAAAAACCTTTGCAAAATGTCTTGTAGATCAAATGGCAAACGCTCACGTCAACCTCAACTTCAACGCGTTCCTAGAGAAAACCAAGCTGAAAGATGATGGCAGCAACTATACGGACTGGGTCCGGAACCTGAGGATCATCCTCATAGCTGCCAAGAAAGCATATGTCCTAGAAGCACCGTTAGGTGAAGGTCCCATCCCAAAGAACCAAGACGTTATGAACGCTTGGCAATCGCGTGCTGATGATTACTCCCTCGTTCGGTGCGGCATGCTTTACAGCTTAGAACCGGGGCTCCAAAAGCATTTTGAGCAACATGGAGCATATGAGATGTTCGAAGAGCTGAAAATGGTTTTCCAAGCTCATACCCGCGTCGAGAGATATGAAGTCTCCGACAAGTTCTACAGTTGTAAGATGGAGGAAAATAGTTCTGTCAGTGAGCACATACTCAAAATGTCTGGGTTGCACAACCTCTTGTCCCAGCTGGACATTAACCTCCCGGACGAGGCGGTCATTGACAGAATCCTTCAGTCGCTCCCACCTAGCTACAAGAGCTTTGTGATGAACTACAATATGCAGGGAATGGAAAAGACTATTCTGAGGTATATTCAATGCTGAAATCAGCGGAGGTGGAAATCAAAAAGGAACATCAAGTGTTGATCGTCAACAAAACCACTAGTTTCAAGAAAGGCAAGGGTAAGAAGAGCTTCAAGAAGGACGGCAAGGGAGTTGCCGCGCCCGGTAAACTAGTTGACGGGAAGAAGCCAAAGAATGGACCCAAACCTGAGACTGGGTGCTTTTATTGCAAGGGAAAGGGACACTGGAAGCGGAACTGCCCCAAATACTTAGCGGACAAGAAGGCCAGCAACACTAAAGGTATATGTGATATACATGTAATTGATGTGTACCTTACCAGTACTCGTAGTAGCTCATGGGTATTTGATACCGGTGCGGTTGCTCACATTTGTAACTCAAAACAGGAGCTGCGGAATAAGCGGAGACTGGCGAAGGACAAGGTGACGATGCGGGTCGGGAATGGTTCCAAGGTCGATGTGATCGCCGTCGGCACGCTACCTCTACATTTACCTACGGGATTAGTTTTAAACCTCAATAATTGTTATTTAGTGCCAGCTTTGAGCATGAACATTGTATCTGGATCTCGTTTAATACGAGATGGCTACTCATTTAAATCCGAGAATAATGGTTGTTCTATTTATATGAGAGATATGTTTTATGGTCATGCCCCGCTGGTCAATGGTTTATTCTTAATGAATCTCGAACGGGATGTTACACATATTCATAGTGTGAATACCAAAAGATGTAAGATTGGTAATGATAGTCCCACATATCTGTGGCACTGCCGCCTTGGTCACATCGGTGTCAAACGCATGAAGAAGCTCCATACAGATGGACTTTTGGAGTCTCTTGATTTCGAATCATTTGACATGTGCGAACCATGCCTCATGGGTAAAATGACTAAGACTCCGTTCTCCGGAACAATGGAGCGAGCAACCAACTTATTGGAAATTATACATACTGATGTGTGTAGTCCAATGAGCGTTGAGGCTCGCGGTGGCTATCGTTATGTTCTCACTCTCACTGATGACTTAAGTAGATATGGGTATGTCAATTTGATGAAACACAAGTCTGAGACCTTTGAAAAGTTCATGGAATTTCAGAATGAGGTAGAGAATCAACGTGACCGAAAGATAAAATTCTTACGATCAGATCATGGAGGAGAATATTTAAGTCACGAATTTGGTACGCACTTGAAATGTGGAATCATTTCACAACTCACGCCGCCTGGAACACCTCAGCGTAACGGTGTGTCCGAACGTCGTAATCGCACTCTATTGGATATGGTGCGATCTATGATGTCACTCACTGATTTACCACTATCATTTCGGGGATACGCTCTAGAGACAGCTACATTCACTTTAAATAGGGCACAGTCTAAATCCGTTGAGACGACACCATATGAATTATGGTTTGGGAAGAAACCTAAGCTGTCGTTTCTAAAAGTTTGGGGGTGCGATGCTTACGTCAAGAAACTTCAACCTGAAAAGCTCGAACCCAAGTCGGAAAAATGCATCTTTATAGGATACCCTAAGGAAACCATTGGGTATACCTTCTACCTCAGATCCGAAGGCAAGATCTTTGTTGCCAAGAACGGGTCCTTTCTGGAGAAAGAGTTTCTCTCGAGAGAAGTAAGTGGGAGGGAAGTAGAACTCGATGAAGTACTGCCTCTTGAACCGGAAAGTAGCGCAGCTCAGGAAGATGTTCTTGTGGTGCCTGCACCAACTAGAGAGGAAGTTAATGATGATGATCAAGGTACTTCGGATCAAGTTGCTACTGAACTTCGAAGGTCCACTAGGACACGTTCCACACCAGAATGGTATGGAAACCCTGTCCTGGAAATCATGTTGTTAGACAATGGTGAACCTTCGAACGATGAAGAAGCAATGGCGGGCCCAGATTCCAACAAATGGCTTGAAGCCATGCAATCCGAGATAGGATCCATGTATGAAAACAAAGTATGGACTTTGACAGACTTGCCCGATGATCGGCGAGCGATAGAGAATAAATGGATCTTTAAGAAGAAGACGTACGCAGATGGTAATGTTACCATCTATAAGGCTCGACTTGTCACTAAGGGTTATCGACAAGTTCAAGGGGTTGACTACGATGAGACCTTCTCACCCGTAGCGAAGCTGAAGTCCGTTCGAATCATGTTAGCAATTGCCGCATACTATGATTATGAGATACGGCAAATGGACGTCAAAACGCATTCCTTAACGGCTTTCTTAAGGAAGAATTGTATATGATGCAGCCAGAAGGTTTTGTCGATCCTAAGAATGCTAACAAGGTATGCAAGCTCCAGCGCTCCATCTATGGGATGGTGCAAGCATCTCGGAGTTGGAACATTCGCTTTGATGAAATGATCAAAGCGTTTGGGTTTATGCAGACTTATGGAGAAGCCTGCGTTTACAAGAAAGTGAGTGGGAGCTTTGTAGCATTTCTCATATTATATGTGGATGACATACTTTTGATGGGAAATGATATAGAACTTTTGGACAGTATTAAGGCCTGCTTGAATAAGTGTTTTTCAATGAAGGACCTTGGAGAAGCTGCTTACATATTAGGCATCAAGATCTATAGAGATAGATTGAGACGCCTCATAGGTCTTTCACAAAGCACATACCTTGATAAGATATTGAAGAAGTTCAATATGGATCAGTCCAAGAAGGGATTCTTGCCTGTGTTGCAAGGTGTGAAATTGAGCTCCGCTCAATGCCCGACCATGGCAGAAGATAGAGAAAAGATGAGTGTCATCCCCTATGCCTCGGCTATAGGGTCTATCATGTATGCCATGCTGTGTACCAGACCTGATGTAAACCTTGTCGTAAGTTTGGTAGGAAGGTACCAATATAATCCCGGCATGGAGCACTGGACAGCGGTCAAGAACATCCTGAAGTACCTGAAAAGGACTAAGGATATGTTTCTCATTTATGGAGGTGACGAAGAGCTCGTCGTAAAGGGTTACGTCGACGCTAGCTTCAACACAGATCTGGATGACTCTAAGTAACAAACCGGATACGTGCATATTTTGAATGGTGGGGCAGTAAGCTGGTGCAGTTGCAAGAAAAGCGTCGTGGCGTGATCTACATGTGAAGCAGAGTACATGGCAGCCTCGGAGGCAGCGCATGAAGCAATCTGGATGAAGGAGTTCATCACCGACCTAGGAGTCATACCCAATGCGTCGGGGCCGATCACTCTCTTCTGTGACAACACTGGAGCTATTGCCCTTGCCAAGGAGCCCAGGTTTCACAAGAAGACCAGGCACATCAAGCGTCGCTTCAACTCCATTCGTGAAAATGTTCAAGATGGAGACATAGATATTTGCAAAGTGCATACGGATCTGAATGTCGCAGATACGTTGACTAAACCTCTTCCTTGAGCAAAACATGATCAACACCAGAACTCTATGGGTGTTTGATTCATCACAATGTAACTATATTATTGACTCTAGTGTAAGTGGGAGACTATTGGAAATATGCCCTAGAGGCAGTAATAAAATGGTTATTATTATATTTCCTTGTTCATGATAATTGTCTATTATTCATGCTATAAGTGTGTTATCCGGAAATCGTAATACATGTGTGAATACATAGACCACAAACATGTCCCTAGTGAGCCTCTAGTTGACTAGCTCGTTGATCAACAGATAGTCATGGTTTCCTGACTATGGGCATTAGATGTCATTGATAACGGGATCACATCATTAGGAGAATGATGTGATGGACAAGACCCAATCCTAAGCATAGCACAAGATCGTGTAGTTTGTCTGCTAGAGCTTTTCCAGTGTCAAGTATCATTTCCATAGACCATGAGATTGTGCAACTCCCGGATACCGTAGGAGTGCTTTGGGTGTGCCAAATGTCACAACGTAACTAGGTGACTATAAAGGTATACTACAGGTATCTCCGAAAGTGTCTGTTGGGTTGACATGAATCGAGACTGGGATTTGTCACTCCGTATGACGAAGAGGTATCTCTGGGCCCACTCGGTAAGCATCATCATATTGAGCTCAATGTGACCAAGTGGTTGATCACGGGATCATGCATTATAGTACGAGTAAAGAGAGTTGCCGGTAACGAGATTGAACAAGGTATCGGGATACCGGCGATCGAATCTCGGGCAAGTATCATAACGATAGACAAAGGGAATTGAATACGGGATTGATTGAATCCTCGACATCGTGGTTCATCCGATGAGATCATCGTGGAACATGTGGGAGCCAATATGGGTATCCAGATCCCGCTGTTGGTTATTGACCGGAGAGTCGTCTCGGTCATGTCTGCGTGTCTCCCGAACCCGTAGGGTCTACACACTTAAGGTTCGGTGATGCTAGGGTTGTAGAGATATTAGTATGCGGTAACCCGAAAGTTGTTCAGAGTCCCGGATGAGATCCCGGACGTCACGAGGATTTCCGGAATGGTCCGGAGGTGAAGATTTATATATAAGAAGTCCAGTTTCGGCCATCGGGAAAGTTTTGGGGGTAATCGGTATTGTAGCGGGACCACCGAAAGGGTCCCGGGGGTCCACCGGGTGGGGCCACCTATCCTGGAGGGTCCCATGGGCTGAAGTGGGAGGGGAACCAGCCCCTGGTGGGCTGGTGCGCCCCCATGGGCCTCCCCCTGCGCCTAGGGTTGGAAACCCTGGGGGTGGGGGCGCCCCACCTGACTTGGGGGGCAAGTCCTCCCCTTGGCCGCCGCCCCCCTTGGAGATGGGATCCCCTAGGGCCGGCGCCCCCCTAGGGGCCCTATATATAGTGGGGGGAGGGAGGGCAGCCGCACCCAAGTCCCTGGCACCTCCCTCTCCCCTCGTAACACCTCTCCCTCTCGTTGGAGCTTGGCGAAGCCCTACCGAGATCACCGCTGCTTCCACCACCACGCCGTCGTGCTGCTGGATCTCCATCAACCTCTCCCTTCCCCTTGCTGGATCAAGAAGGACGAGACGTCTTCCCCAACCGTACGTGTGTTGAACGCGGAGGTGCCGTCCGTTCGGCACTAGGATCTTCGGTGATTTGGATCATGACGAGTACGACTCCCTCAACCCCGTTCTCTTGAACGCTTCCGCTCGTGAACTACAAGGGTATATAGATGCACTCCTCTCTCTCGTTGCTAGATGACTCCATAGATTGATCTTGGTGAAGCGTAGAAAAATTTTATTTTCTGCAACGTTCCCCAACAAAGGCCACACTTGAAGCACAGACCATCATTGGGATTGGAAGCAAAAGCTTGGGGTGGTACTGCTCAAAGAGGCTGCCTCTACGGTGGAGGGGGAATACGAGGTGCAACATAGGACTGTCTTGGTGCAGGTGTAGTTGGGCGGTACATGCTGTGGGGTATCCATATCCGACGCTTCTGCGCTGACGGGCCCGAAGATGAGCCAGCGTCACAGCTGCACCTGAGGGATCCCTGGTGTTCCTGAAGACCAGTCTCAACCTGAATAGCCTTGTTCACTAAGGTGGCGAAGTCGGCAAAGTCATGAACGAGTAGTGCTAGCTTGATATCAGGGTGAAGTACATCACGAAACTTCTCTTGCTTACGAGCATCAGTTGCAATGTCTTGTTCAGCATAACGTGAAAAGTCCAGAAATTCCCGTTGATAAGCATCTACAGACTTGTTGCCTTGGGTCAGGTTGCGGAAATCTCGCTTTTTCCTGTCCATGATTCCCCGAGTAATGAAGCGGGCACGGAAGGCATCTTGGAAATCCGACCAAGTGATGACCGTTCCTGCAGGTAGGGTACGCCTGTGGCTGTCCCACCATTGAGCAGCGGGACACTTGAAAAAGAATGATGCAAAGGTGACATATCTAGCAGGGGCCACACTAGCAAACTCCATTTCATACGTGATGTCACACAGCCAGTCATCAGCATCAAGGGGTTGAGTTGAGCTGCGGTAGATAGTTGGGTTGAGGCGCATGAAGTCCTGCAGAGCTACTGGGGTTGGCTGTTGATTCATGTTCGCATGAGGAAACTGACCCATCATTCCTTCCATGAATTGACGATTTAGCTCAAACTGTTGCATCATTACAGCAAAGAATTTGGGCGGTGGTGGATCGTTGGCACCACGGCCACGACCAGCCGGTCTAACCATCCTGCTAACATGTAACAGGGGTAGTTCAGCATTGAGCATTTGCAAAGACAAGGATCATTCATGATGAAACATGCATAAAGAAAGAGGTACGATGCATACCACTTCGAAGTCAACACGGCAATTTGTGAACTACTCAAAATACTATTCTAAGGAATAACTATGACTTATCCAACTTTGGGGTGAATGTGGTCACGGGATCCTAATATTAGAATTAGTAAATTCGTTTAACCCGAATGGAAGAGAGATCATAGTCCCAGAGTATAGATGAGAAGTAAAAGATGCTAATACCACCCAATGGCGACGTGGGCCCGTAAGACACACAGCCAATGTTAGTAAAAGTTTTTCAGTGACTAGACTCAACTTCGGCCAAGGAGTTGGAAAGGGGGCTACCTACAGGCAGTCGGCTCTGATACCAACTTGTGACGCCCTCGATTCAATTATACACTAATCATACACGCAAATGTGTACGATCAAGATCAAGGACTCACGGGAAGATATCACAACACAACTCTAGACACAAATTAAAATAATACAAGCTTTATATTACAAGCCACGGGCCTCGAGGGCTCGAATACATAAGCTCAAAAACACAAGAATCAGCGGAAGCAACAATATCTGAGTACAGACATAAGTTAGACAAGTTTTCCTTAAGAAGGCCAGCACAAAAGCAACATTGATCGAAAAGGCAAGGCCTCCTTCCTGGGAGCCTCCTAACTACTCCTGGTCGTCAGCGGTCTCCACGTAGTAGTAGGCATCGGCGGTGGCATCTGGTGTTGGTGAACGTAGTAATTTCCAAAAAATTCCTACGCACACGCAAGATCATGGTGATGCATAGCAACGAGAGGGGAGAGTGTTGTCTACGTACCCTCGTAGACCGAAGCGGAAGCGTTGATGCAACATAGAGGAAGTAGTCGTACGTCTTCCCGATCCGACCGATCCAAGCGCCGTTACTCCGGCGCCTCCGAGTTCTTAACACACGTACAGCTCGATGACGTTCCCCGGGCTCCGATCCAGCAAAGCTTCGGGGACGAGTTCCGTCAGCACGACGGCGTGGTGACGATCTTGATGTACTACCGACGAAGGGCTTCGCCTAAGCACTGCAATAATATGACCGAGGTGGAATATGGTGGAGGGGGGCACCGCACACGGCTAAGGAACGATCACGATGATCAACTTGTGTGTCCTAGGGTGCCCCCCGCCCCCGTATATAAAGGAGCAAGGGGGAGGCCGGCCGGCCCTTGTGGCGCGCGCCAGGAGGAGGAGTCCTCCTCCTAGTAGGAGTAGGACTCCCCTCTTTCCTGCTCCTACTAGGAGGGGGAAAGGAAGGGGGAGAGGGAGAGGGAAAGGGGGGCGCCGCCCCCCTTCTCCTAGTCCAATTCGGACCAGAGGGGGAGGGGCGCATGGCCCACCCTGGCCGCCCCTCTCTCTCTCCACTAAGGCCCATGTGGCCCAATACTTCTCTCGGGGGGTTCCGGTAACCCCTCCGGCACTCCGGTTTTCTCCGAAACCACTCGGAACCATTCCGATGTCCGAATATAGCCGTCCAATATATCAATCTTTATGTCTCGACCATTTCGAGACTCCTCGTCATGTCCGTGATCTCATCCGGGACTCCGAACTAACTTCGGTACATCAAAATGCATAAACTCATAATAACTGTCATCGTAACTTTAAGCATGCGGACCCTACGGTTCGAGAACAATGTAGACATGACCGAGACATGTCTCCGGTCAATAACCAATAGCGGGACCTGGATGCCCATATTGGCTCCTACATATTCTACGAAGATCTTTATCGGTCAGACCGCATAACAACATACGTTGTTCCCTTTGTCATCGGTATGTTACTTGCCCGAGATTCGATCGTCGGTATCCAATACCTAGTTCAATCTCGTTACTGGCAAGTCTCTTTACTCGTTCTGTAATACATCATCTCGCAACTAAATTTATTGGTTGCAATGCTTGCAAGGCTTATGTGATGTGCATTACCGAGAAGGCCCTGAGATACCTCTCCGACATTCGGAGTGACAAATCCTAATCTCGAAATACGCCAACCCAACAAATACTTTCAGAGACACCTGTAGAGCACCTTTATAATCATCCAGTTACGTTGTGACGTTTGGTAGCACACAAAGTGTTCCTACGGTAAACGGGAGTTGCATAATCCCATAGTCATAGGAACATGTATAAGTCATGAAGAAAGCAATAGCAACATACTAAATGATCGGGTGCTAAGCTAATGGAATGGGTCATGTCAATCAGATCATTCAACTAATGATGTGACCTTGTTAATCAAATGACAACTCTTTTGTCTATGGTTAGGAAACTTAACCATCTTTGATTGACAAGCTAGTCAAGTAGAGGCATACTAGTGACACTCTGTTTGTCTATGTATCCACACATGTATTATGTTTCCGGTTAATACAATTCTAGCATGAATAATAAACATTTATCATGATATATAAGGAAATAAATAATAACTATATTATTGCCTCTAGGGCATATTTCCTTCAGTCTCCCACTTGCACTAGAGTCAATAATCTAGATTACACAGTAATGATTCTAACACCCATGGAATCTTGGTGCTGATCATGTTTTGCTCGTGGAAGAGGCTTAGTCAACGGGTCTGCTACATTCAGATCCGTATGTATCTTGCAAATCTCTATGTCTCCCACCTGGACTAAATCCCGGATGGAATTGAAGCGTCTCTTGATGTGCTTGGTTCTCTTGTGAAATCTGGATTCCTTTGCTAAGGCAATTGCACCAGTATTGTCACAAAAGATTTTCATTGGACCCGATGCACTAGGTATGACACCTAGATCGGATATGAACTCCTTCATCCAGACTCCTTCATTCGCTGCTTCCGAAGCAGCTATGTACTCCGCTTCACATGTAGATCCCGCCACGACGCTTTGTTTAGAACTGCACCAACTTACAGCTCCACCGTTTAATGTAAATACGTATCCGGTTTGCGATTTAGAATCGTCCAGATCAGTGTCAAAGCTTGCATCAACGTAACCGTTTACGACGAGCTCTTTGTCACCTCCATACACGAGAAACATCTCCTTAGTTCTTTTCAGGTACTTTAGGATATTCTTGACCGCTGTCCAGTGATCCACTCCTGGATTACTTTGGTACCTCCCTGCCAAACTTATAGCAAGGCACACATCGGGTCTGGTACACAGCATTGCATACATGATAGAGCCTATGGCTGAAGCATAGGGAACATCTTTCATCTTCTCTCTATCTTCTGCAGTGGTCGGGCATTGAGTCTTACTCAACTTCACACCTTGTAATACAGGCAAGAACCCTTTCTTTGCTTGATCCATTTTGAACTTTTTCAAAACTTTGTCAAGGTATGTTCTTTGTGAAAGTCCAATTAAGCGTCTTGATCTATCTCTATAGATCTTGATGCCCAATATGTAAGCAGCTTCACCGAGGTCTTTCATCGAAAAACGTTTATTCAAGTATCCCTTTATGCTATCCAGAAATTCTATATCATTTCCAATTAGTAATATGTCATCTACATATAATATCAGAAATGCTACAGAGCTCCCACTCACTTTCTTGTAAATACAGGCTTCTCCAAAAGTCTGTACAAACCCAAATGCTTTGATCACACTATCAAAGTGTTTATTCCAACTCCGAGAGGCTTGCACCAGTCCATAAATGGATCGCTGGAGCTTGCACACTTTGTTAGCTCCCTTTGGATCGATAAAACCTTCCGGTTGCATCATATACAACTCTTCTTCCAGAAATCCATTCAGGAATGCAGTCTTTACATCCATTTGCCAAATTTCATAATCATAAAATGTGGCAATTGCTAACATGATACGGACAGACTTAAGCATCGCTACGGGTGAGAAGGTCTCATCGTAGTCAATCCCTTGAACTTGTCGAAAACCTTTTGCGACAAGTCGAGCTTTGTAGACAGTAACATTACCATCAGCGTCAGTCTTCTTCTTGAAGATCCATTTATTCTCTATTGTTTGCTGTCGGGGGATATCGGCCTCCACGAGCACCTATGGGGACGGAGCCCCTTGTCGATTCGGCGGGGGCGGAGGTTGCACAAAGAGCAGATCGAGGCGACACACACACACAATGATTTTACCCAGCTTCGGGCCGCATGGATGCGTAAAACCCTACTGCTGCTTGTCTGGTTGATTCGAGTTCTTTCTCTGGAGCGCAAGAAGCTACCGTAAGTTGGAGCTGGACGTAGACGAGGGTCTACCGGGTGTCCTCCCTCTGGTCTGCCTCCCTTCTATCCTTCTTCTTCTCCCCCTCCCCTCCTACGTACGCATGGGCCTCCTTTTATATGCTAAAGGGGTTTTCCACAGGTAGCGACACAGGTGAGGGTAAAAATGGCAAGGAACTGTGCGAACAGTGGCCACACAGTGCTATCGCACCTAACTCTGACGGCGGGGGACAAAGGCATTAAATGCCCGTCTGGATCGCCCGAACAGTGCCGAGGCGGACCGTTAGGGGCGCCTCCGCTTGCCACGGGGGCGACTCTTCCAGCGTCGCATGCCACGCGCGCGCCCCAGGTTGCGCGGCGCCCTGCCACGTGTCTCTGGGGAAGCTCCAGAGAGACGCGTGGGCAGGTGAGCTGGAGTGCACGCCTGAGGTGGTGGTTCGCCGCGGCAAGTGGCTTGCCGCGGTGGTTGTCTTGCCGCACCTGAGAGCTTGCCGCTCGTCAGGCCTTGCCGGGGCGTGCGGCGCGCCGCGACGGGCTTCTCTTGGGGTGCCTTGGTTCGGCCGTCCCGGCGAGCTCCTCCTACCGGGGCCTTGGTGCTTCGGCTTAGTCGTCCCGGCAAGCTCCTCTTGCCGGGGCCTTGTCGCCTTGGCCCGGCAAGCTCCTCTTGCCGGACCTCGCCTTCTTGGCCCGGCAAGCTCCTCTTGCCGGGGCTTGGTCTTCTAGGCTCGGTCACTCGGCCTCCGTCCGGCCCAGAAAGGGCCGTGGAGGCTCTTGTCGCTCCCCTGGCGAGCCTTGCCGCGGGACGCTACTACTGCCCGTGCACAAGTTCGGGGTACTAAGGTACCCCTACTTTAGTACACCGACAGGAGCCCCCGGGTCTGGGCCATACACGGTGCCGAGCGATGTTGGGCCAGGCCCTAACAGTGCACGGGCACGCGTGGCCTGGGTTGCGCTGCTCCTTAACTCCGTGCCCGTCGCGCCTTCCCCATGTGGCGCGCGCTTATCGCGGCGTCGTGGGGGGGCGAGGCGTGCGAGACGTGCGTGACGTGGGTGGCGTGCGCGGGGCTTGAGGCCCGCAGGCATGCGTCACGTCGGGCACGATTCCTTTATTTGGAAAGGCGAAACGTCCGCCCCCACTTTCGAGTGGGGGGGGAGAGGTCGCCTCATCTGTCGCCTCGGCCCTGCTCGCCCGCCACGCGTCCTCCATGCGCTTGGGGTAGCGGTGGTGGAGGCAGGGAGCCGGGCCGACGCGGGTCAAAGTAGAGGGTCGGCCCCGTCGCCTGCCCTTCCTCTGCTTTGATTGGTCGGGCGGGGCGGCCGATCCCCCACTCCGCCCCTTTATAAGGAGCGGAAGGGGATGATGAGGGTCCGCACTCCTTCCTTCTCCCTTCTCTTAGATCCCTGGTCCCCTCTCCCCAACCGTCATGGAGAAAGGGAACCCTGGTCCTTCTTCGGTGGCGGCAAGGGTTGCCGCCAGGCAGCGCGCCCCTCCTCCCCTTGCACCCGCGGCTGCGGAGCCAACCGTAAGGGGAAGGGGGAGGGGGCGAGGTCGTGGACGAGACCGAGGCGCTCGAGGCGGGCGGGGCGGCGCGCCGGCCTCGCCTCCGCCGGCGGCTCCGTTTCCCCCGGCGGTTCATCTCGGGGACGATCCCTGCGAGTTCATCATCAGGCTGCGCCGGGCGCCTCGCCGTCGCCTCCGCCTCCCGGCTCCCTTCGCGGACGTCCTGGAAGCGGAGCAACACGATACGCTGAGACTGCGCATGAGGGGCTGCGGGATCAGTGGTATGCGAGTCCACGTCGAATCCCGAGCCCCCGGCGTGATGTGTCTCGGTCGAGGGTGGACGTCGTACGCCCGGATCCACAGCTTGATGGAGGGGTTCACCCTCCATTTTAAGCTGATGGAGGGTGATCTCCTCTCCGTCAAGGCCTTCGGGGACCTCGGCACCCGGGCCCGGTGCTGCGTGGATAGCTCCTCCGACAGCGAAGGCTCCTCCTCGAGCGAGAGTGGCGAGGAGGGGAGCGACAGCGACGACGAGGGGAGCGATCGCCGGGATGACGGGTCCGACTAGGTGCCGGTCGCAGCTCCGCGTGGCACGGGCGGCCCCCATCGTCCGCGTCGCTGGCGCCGTGAACTCCCCGGGGTCGTCTCCTTGGGCGGCTGGCGTAGGGAGGCTGCGGAAGAGGAAGAGGGCGGGCGGCAAGGCCGCTGCCTCGCCTTCCAGCTTCGCCCCAGACGCCGTCACCACCCCTGCTCGCGGCGACGACCACCGGGGTCTTCTCTCCGGCCCGGCAAGCTCCTCTTGCCGGGGCTTCGTCTTCTCGGGTGGCCGGAGTGGCGAGGCTGTGGAAGAGGCTGGCGGCAAGGCCGTCAACTCGGAGTACGAGGGCTAGATGCCCTCGACAGCGTGTTGACGTCCCGCAGCCTCCTTCTCGAGCTCCGCTTCCGGCGTCGCCGTCTCCATCCGGCCTCCGGAGCTCCGGGGCGGAGCCCCGGATGCTCTCTTGGCGTCTTCTGCCACTCGTAGCTCGTCTAGGCGCCCCTTTTGCCCTTCTCGCCTCCTTGCCCTACCTCCTGAGGAGAGAGACAAGAAAGGGATTACGGGCACCTTATCTCTTTTTATCTTGTAAGCCCTCGGGCCTTAATTGTGTTTAAATCTTGTAATCCCATCTTTCATGTTTTTCATTCTCTCTGAGTTGTACCTGAGTGGAATGTTTTTAATGAAAAGGGGGTGTTTGCCGGACCATTTGTCTCGCGGGTACATCCCGCGGCAAGGAGCGAACCCTTTGCATCGTTAAGATAGACACTTCCCCGCCCGACAACGGACCCTGCCGTCTCCCCGCGCCCCTTGGCCCTCCTCACGCTCTTGGCGGAGGCAGGGAGAAGGCGGGTTCTGGCCCCTTGCTTCCTCCTCTTGCCGCCGCGGCTACTATCAGAAGCGGGCCCCGGGAACGCGCTCCGGGGTTTGTCGCTTAAGAGAGCACGGCAGCTATTAGGAGGAAGCAAAGTTTTCGCATTCCGCGGCTCACGAGAGAATGCATGATAAGGGATGTAAAGACTTATCTGAGGTTGCCGCCCCCGGCAACTCTGGCTTGCCGGGGCGCGGGTGCTGGCTCGCCCTTCTCCCCTTCTTCGTCCTTGAGCGGCTCGGCAAGGGTATGCAACTCCTGCGAGCCAAAGGGAAAGGACGGGAAAAAGACGCGGACTCGACCTCTAAGTTAGGGGTTAGCGACCGTTAGGCACTATCAACCCTAACCAAGGACGAGACTCGACTCAGCATGCATGCTAAAACTTGGGGGCGCCAGCGCTTCATTGCTGCCAGGGTCTGCGCCTGGCTTTGTACAAAGGATTACATGCAACTGCGGCAAGACTTTTGTACAAAGAGTTGGTTGCCAGACGGGGTCCGACAACCGCGCCTTACGGGTAAAACTTGCGAAGATGCTCAATGTTCCAGGAATTGCTCACCGGAGTACCATCTTCGGTCTCGAGGCGGACGGCGCCGGGCCTCGTGACTCGTTTCACCCGGCAAGGGCCTTCCCACTTCGGCGTCAACTTGTTATGTATCTTAGCCGACTGAACGCGCCGAAGAACAAGGTCGCCTTCCTCGAGGCTCCTGGCTTTAACTTTGCGGCTATGATAGCGACGCAGAGCTTGCTGGTAGCGAGCGGATCGCACAGCAGCCTGGAGACAATCCTCCTCGAGGAGCAGTGCGTCATCTTCACGCGACCGCTCTTGCTCAAGCTCATCATAAGCGAGCACTCGAGGTGACCCGTATACGAGTTCCGTGGGGGTAACTGCTTCTGCTCCATAGACTAGAGCAAATGGTGTCTGGCCGGTGGCTCGATTTGGCGTCGTTCTGACCGACCAAAGAACCGCCGGCAGATCCTCGATCCAGTTCCGTCCGCGCTTGAGCAGCTTGTCAAAACTTCTGGTCTTGAGCCCACGCAGTACCTCGGCGTTGGCCCTTTCCGCTTGACCGTTGCTCTGGGGATGAGCAACAGAAGCGAAGCAGACCTTGGTGCCGAGGTTTTGGGTGTACTGCATGAAAGCGTGGCTTGTGAACTGCGTACCGTTGTCGGTGATGATCCTGTTGGGGATCCCGAAGCGGCAAACAATCGACCTGAAGAATTTGATCGCGGACTGGGCAGTCACCTTCCTCACCGGTTCCACTTCTGGACACTTTGTGAACTTGTCGATGGCAACGAACAATTACTCAAAGCCCCCGACGGATCGGGGGAAGGGGCCGAGGATATCGAGCCCCCAGACCAAGAAGGGCCAGGACAAAGGGATCATCTGGAGAGCTTGAGCTGGCTGGTGTATCTTCTTGGAATGGAACTGGCACGCTTCACACTTGGTTACTTGTGCAGTTGCATCCTGGAGGGCTGTGGGCCAGAAGAAACCTTGCCGGAACGCTTTGCCGGCAAGTGCTCTGGCGCCAATGTGGTGTCCACATATGCCTCCGTGTATCTCCGCCAACAGCTCATGTCCGTCTTCCCGGCGAATGCACTTCAATTTCACCCCATTGCGTCCTCTTCTGTACAGTGCGCCGTCGACGAACTGGTACATACTGGACTGCCGGGCTACTCTTTCCACGTCTTCTTGTTCTTCGGGAAGTTCTCCTGTCTGGAGGAAACGGACGATCCGCTGTGCCCACGTCGGAGCCTGTGGCTCGACGACGAGGACCAAAGGCATGTCGGCGGCTGCGGGAACATCAGCTTCCACGGCGAGGACTTGGGGCTCAGCCGGAGCTTGACGTTCCCCGGCAAGCTTGCCGGGGCATGGCTTGCCGGGAGCGCCTGCTTCGTCGGGACAAACCCTGGGGCTTGCCGGAGCGGGCAGCTCCTCAGCACTCTTGGCGTCGATCTCGGGGACCCTCTTGGCGGCGGCTTCGGGAAGCTCTGCCGGGAGATAGTCACCAGAGACCGATTTTCTCTTCTTGCTTGGCCCAGTCGATGGTGTCACGGATGGCTGAGTCAGCTTGAGCACAAAAGTCCCTGGTTCCACGGGTAGCTTTAGTGCGGCGCATTTTGACAGGCTGTCGGCGATGTCGTTCTCTGCTCTGGGAACGTATTCCATTTGCAGGCCGTCAAAGCGCTCTTCCAGCTTCCTCACTTCATCAACGTAAGCCTCCATCAACGGGCACTGGTAATCCTTGTTCACTTGGCGGATGACGAGCTGCGAGTCACCCCTGACAATGAGCTTCTTGATCCCAAGTTCCGCCGCGATCCTGAGACCGGCGAGCAAACCTTCATACTCTGCCGTATTGTTGGTTGCTTGCTCCTTGGGAAAGTGCATCTGGACGATGTACTTGAGGTGCTCTCCGGTGGGCGCGATGAGCAGCACGCCGGCACCGGCGCCTTCCAGCGAAAAGGCACCATCAAAGTACATCAGCCACTCTTTGGTTGCTTCCTTGTCGGGGATGCTCGTCTCTGGAATTTCTTCGTCCGGTGTCGGCGTCCACTCTGCTATGAACTCTGCCAATGCTCTGCTCTGGATGGTCGATGTGCTCTCGAACTTGAGGCCAAAGCTTGACAGTTCTAGTGCCCACTCGACAATCCTGCCTGTTGCTTCGGGATTCTGCAGTATCCTCTTAAGCGGAAAGCGAGTGACCACTGTGATCTCGTGTGCTTGGAAGTAATGGCGCAGCTTCCTCGAGGCCATGAGAAGGCCGAAGAGCAATTTCTGCACACCAGAGTACCTCGACCTAGCCCCCTGCAGGAGGGAACTGACGAAGTAAACTGGGCGCTGCACCATCCTCTTCTTCTGCACTTCCCCTTGCGCTTGCGCGGATTCGCCTTTGCCGGGGCCAGAGCTTGTCGGGGAAGCCCCCTGCTTGTCGCCGGACGCGCTTGCCGTGGTTGCGGGCTCGTCATCAGCTTCCCTCTCCGCTACTAACGCAGCACTAACCACTTGATTGGTTGCCGCTAGGTAGAACAGCAACTTCTCTTGCGGTCTAGGCGCGACAAGTATAGGAGCGGAGGACAGGTATTTCTTTAAGACTTGCAGCGCAGCCTCCGCTTCCGGAGTCCATTTTACTGGACCTGCCTTTTTCAAGATTTTGAAAAACGGCAGGGCGCGTTCCGCAGACCTGGAAATAAACCTGCTGAGAGCCGCCACGCAGCCGGCAAGTCTTCACACGTCCTTGACACGCGTTGGTGCTTCAATCTGCTCGATGGCCTTGATCTTGTCGGGGTTGGCTTCGATCCCACGCTGAGACACGAAGAACCCGAGAAGCTTGCCGGAGGGAACTCCGAACACGCACTTCTTGGGGTTGAGCTTGAGGCTGATCTTGCACAAGTTCGCAAAGGTCTCTTCCAAGTCTTGAACCAAGGTTGCCTTGTCTCTGCTCTTGACCACAATGTCGTCCATGTAGGCCTCCACATTTCTGTGGATCTGTGGCTCGAAAGCAGTGTGGACAACCCTCGCAAACGTCGAGCCTGCATTCTTCAGTCCAAAAGGCATCCGCACAAAACAGTACGTGCCGCATGGAGTGATGAACGCAGTCTTCTCTTCGTCTTCTTCAGCCATGAAGACCTGGTGGTACCCGGAGTAGGCGTCAAGGAATGAAAGCAGGTCGCATTCGGCTGTGGAGTCAACAATCTGGTCGACGCGCGGCAAGGGAAATGGATCTTTAGGGCAAGCTCTGTTGACATCGGTGAAATCGATGCAAAGCCTCCACTTCCCGTTTGCTTTGCGCACGACAACAGGATTGGCCAACCACGTCGGATGGAGCACGCCTCTGACGAGGCCTGCCGCTTCCAACTTCCTGATCTCCTCCGCGATAAACTCTTGGCGCTCCACCGCTTGTTTCCTGACCTTTTGCTTGACGGGCCGCGCATGAGGACAGACGGCAAGGTGGTGCTCAATCACTTCCCTGGGAACGCCGGGGATGTCAGATGGTTGCCAGGCAAACACATCGACATTCGCCTGCAGGAAAGCAACGAGCGCGCCTTCCTATTTGGGGTCGAGAGTGGCACTGATGGTGAAGGTACCACCAGTGCCGTCCTCCTTGGCGGGCACCTTCTTGGTCGCTGGTGGAGCAGCCGTCGTCTCCTTGCGTTTACCGGCAGAGCTCAATGGTGCGTCCTCAACGGCAGCGCAGCGCTCCGAAGAGGCGCGCTTGCCGGAGTGGGCACCAGAGCATTCGCCGGGCTTGGCCTTCTTGCCGGCGGGGCTCGATGGCATGTCCTCGACGGCAGCGCAGCACTCCGAAGAGGCGCGCTTGCCGGAGTGGGCGCCAGAGCATTCGCCGGACTCGGTCTTCTTGCCGGCGGGGCTCGATGGCTCGTCCTCGACGGCAGCGCAGCACTCCGAAGAGGCGCGCTTGCCGGAGTGGGTGCCAGAGCATTCGCCGGACTTGGTCTTCATGCCGGCGGGGCTCGATGGCACGTCCTCGACGGCAGCGCAGCACTCCGAAGAGGCGCGCTTGCCGGAGTGGGCGCCGGAGCACTCGCCGGACTTGGTCTTCATGCCGGCGGGGCTCGATGGCACGTCCTCGACGGCAGCGCAGCACTCCGAAGAGGCGCGCTTGCCGGAGTGGGCGCCGGAGCACTTGCCGGACTTGGTCTTCATGCCGGCGGGGCTCGATGGCACGTCCTCGACGGCAGAGCAGCACTCCGAAGAGGCGCGCTTGCCGGAGTGGGCGTCGGAGCACTTGTCGGACTTGGTCTTCTTGCCGGCGGGGCTCGATGGCACGTCCTCGACAGCAGCGCAGCACTCCGAAGAGGCGCGCTTGCCGGAGTGGGCGCCGGAGCACTTGCCGGACTTCTTCTTTCCCCCGGAAGCTCCAGCGGCAGGCGGGCCGCGGGCCGTTGCTGCTGTTGCGTCCCGGTATATTTGGTCGGCGTAGATAAGGGCATCCTTCTTGTCGCCGGGGACAGAAATGACGCTTATTGGGCCAGGCATCTTGAGCATGTTATACGCATAGTGAGAGGCCGCCATGAACTTGGCGAGCGCTGGTCGGCCGAGGATCCCGTTGTAAGGCAACGGAAAGTCGACGACGTCAAAGGTGACCTTCTCGGTCCTGAAATTCAGCTCGCTGCCAAATGTTACCGGCAGCGTGATCTTTCCCTTCGGCTTGCTCCTTCCCGGGTTGATTCCTTGGAATGTGCCGGTTTCTTCGAGCTCGCTGTCGGGGACTTGGAGTCTCCGGAGAACAGCAGAGGAGATCAGATTCAAGCTGGCCCCACCGTCAACTAGCATCTTAGTGACCTTGAGGTTGCGGATCGTTGGGGAAACCAACATCGGCAAGCACCCGACCGCGGTTGTGCGATCAGGGTGGTCCTCAATGTCGAAGATGATAGGCGTGCTGGACCATCTCAGGGGTCTGCGCGACTCGACGGGTGGTTCCGCTGCATTGACCTCCCGCACCCACCGTTTAAGCTGGTGGTGGGAAGCGTGCAGGGAGGCACCGCCGTCCACACACAAGACCTCAGTGGCTTTCTGAAACTCCTGCTCGCTGGTCTCGGGGTCTTCCATGTCTTCGTCATCGTCATCGTCTTCGCCCTTGTCGCGTCCCCGGGGAGGTCTGTCTGCTTGCCGCTGCTTGTCCTTGCCGCGGCGCTCCCCCGGGCCGGGGCGCTTCATGCCGGATCCCCCGCCGCCTCCTTGGGCTCTCTCCTTGTCGCATCGTGCGTACTCGGCCTTCTGCAGGTCGACGAGTCGCTCGACTTGCTTGCAACTCTGGAGGTCGTGGCCCCTGGTATGGTGGATCTTGCAGTACTTCTTGTCGGTGCCGTCTCGCTTATCGGCAGCAGCCACCGCCCGGAAGTCGGCGCACCCGACAACCTCCTTGCCAGGGCCTCCCGCCTGGGCTTTCTTGGCGGAGCCCTCGCTGCCGGACTTCTCGACAACCAGTACCTCTGGGTTTTTCTTCTTTTGCCGTTCCGCCGCCGGCCTCTCCTTGCCGGGGCGGTACCTTCACTGTCGGATTCTCCTTCTCCAACACTTTCTCCGGGGAGCTTCCTCCCCTCCTCAGCGCGTGCACACTTGTCGGCCAGGGCGTAAAGCTCGCTAACCTCCTTGATTTTGCACATCGCCATCTCCTCCCGCATCCTGCGGTTGCGCACGTTCTGATGGAACGCGCTGATCACCGCGGCGGGGTGGACGTCTGGGATGTTGTAGTGCACATGGCTGAACCTCTGGATGAACTTGCGCAAAGGCTCCCCCTCCTTCTGAACAACCAGATGAAGATCGCTTGCCTGGCCATGGGGTTTGTGGCCGCCCGTGAAGGCGCCAACGAACTGATGGCTTAGATCTGGCCAGGAGGAGATGGCTTCCCGCACGTTTTAGCATGCATGCTGAGTCGAGTCTCGTCCTTGGTTAGGGTTGATAGTGCCTAACAGTCGCTAACCCCTAACTTAGAGGTCGAGTCCGCGTCTTTTTCCCATCCTTTCCCTTTGGCTCGCAGGAGTCGCATACCCTTGCCGAGCCGCTCAAGGACGAAGAAGGGGAGAAGGGCGAGCCAGCACCCGCGCCCCGGCAAGCCAGAGTTGCCGGGGGCGGCAACCTCAGATAAGTCTTTAAATCCCTTATCATGCATTCTCTCGTGAGCTGCGGAATGCGAAAACCTTGCTTCCTCCTAAAAGCTGTCGTGCTCTCTTAAGCGACAAACCCCGGAGCGCGTTCCCGGGGCCCGCTTCTGATAGTAGCCGCGGCGGCAAGAGGAGGAAGCAAGGGGCCAGAACCCGCCTTCTCCCTGCCTCCGCCAAGAGCGTGAGGAGGGCCAAGGGGCGCGGGGAGACGGCAGGGTCCGTTGCCGGGCGGGGAAGTGTCTATCTTAACGATGCAAAGGGTTCGCTCCTTGCCGCGGGATGTACCCGCGAGACAAATGGTCCGGCAAACACCGCCTTTTCATTAAAAACATTCCACTCAGGTACAAATCAGAGAGAATGAAAAACATGAAGGATGGGATTACAAGATTTAAACACAATTAAGGCCCGAGGGCTTACAAGATAAAAAGAGATAAGGTGCCCGTAATCCCTTTCTTGTCTCTCTCCTCAGGAGGTAGGGCAAGGAGGCGAGAAGGGCAAAAGGGGCGCCTAGACGAGCTATGGGTGGCAGAAGACGCCAAGAGAGCATCCGGGGCTCCGCCCCGGAGCTCCGGAGGCCGGATGGAGACGGCGACGCCAGAAGCGGAGCTCGAGAAGGAGGCTACGGGACGTCAACACGCTGTCGAGGGCATCTAGCCCTCGTACTCCGAGTTGACGGCCTTGCCGCCAGCCTCTTCCGCAGCCTCGCCACTCCGGCCACCCGAGAAGACGAAGCCCCGGCAAGAGGAGCTTGCCGGGCCGGAGAGAAGACCCCGGTGGTCGTCGCCGCGAGCAGGGGTGGTGACGGCGTCTGGGACAAAGCTGGAAGGCGAGGCAGCGGCCTTGCCGCCCGCCCTCTTCCTCTTCTGCAGCCTCCCTACGCCAGCCGCCCAAGGAGACGACCCCGGGGAGTTCACGGCGCCAGCGATGCGGACGATGGGGGCCGCCGGTGCCACGTGGGGCTGCGACCGGCACCTAGTCGGACCCGTCATCCCGGCAATCGCTCCCCTCGTCGTCGCTGTCGCTCCCCTCCTCGCCACTCTCGCTCGAGGAGGAGCCTTCGCTGTCGGAGGAGCTATCCACGCAGCACCGGGCCCGGGTGCCGAGGTCCCCGAAGGCCATGACGGAGAGGAGATCACCCTCCATCAGCTTAAAATGGAGGGTGAACCCCTCCATCAAGCTGTGGATCCGGGCGAACGACTTCCACCCTCGGCCAAGACACATCACGCCGGGGGCTCGGGATTCGACGTGGACTCACGTACCACTGATCCCGCAGCCCCTCATGCGCAGTCTCAGCGTCTCGTGTTGCTCCACTTCCAGGATGTCCGCGAAGGGAGCCGAGAGGCGGAGGCGACGGCGAGGCTCCCGGCGCAGCCTGATGATGAACTCGCAGGGGTTGTCCCCGAGATGGACCGCCGGGGGAAACGGAGCCGCCGGCAGAGGCGAGGCCGGCGCGCCGCCCCGCCCGCCTCGAGCGCCCCGGCCTCGTCCACGACCTCGCCCCCTCCCCCTTCCCCTTACGGTTGGCTCCGCCGCCGCGGGTGCAAGGGGAGGAGGGGCGCGCTGCCTGGCAGCAACCCTTGCCGCCACCGAAGAAGGACCAGGGTTCCCTTTCTCCATGACGGTTGGGGAGAGGGGACCAGGGATCTAAGAGAAGAAAGAAGGAAGGAGTACGGACCCTCATCATCCCCTTCCGCTCCTTATAAAGGGGCGGAGTGGGGGCTCGGCCGCCCCGCCCGACCAATCAAAGCAGAGGAAGGGCAGGCGACGGGGCCGACCCTCTACTTCGACCCGCGTCGGCCCGGCTTCCTGCCTCCACCACCGCAATCCCAAGCGCAAGGAGGATGCATGGCGGGCGGGCAGGGCCAAGGCGACAGATGAGGCGACCTCTCCCCCCCCCCACTCGAAAGTGGGGGCGGACGTTTCGCCTTTCCAAATAAAGGAATCGTGCCCGACGTGACGCATGCCTGCGGGCCTCAAGCCCCGCGCACGCCACCCACGTCACGCACGCCTCGCACGCCTCGCCCCCCACGACGCCGCGATAAGCGCGCGCCACTTGGGGAGGGCGCGACGGGCACGGAGTTAAGGAGCAGCGCAACCCAGGCCACGCGTGCCCGTGCACTGTTAGGGCCTGGCCCAACAACGCTCGGCACCGTGTATGGCCCAGACCCGGGGGCTCCTGTCGGTGTACTAAAGTAGGGGTACCTTAGTACCCCGAACTTGTGCACGGGCAGTAGTAGCGTCCCGCGGCAAGGCTCGCCAGGGGAGCGACAAGAGTCTCCATGGCCCTTTCTGGGCCGGACGGAGGCCAAGTGATCGAGCCTAGAAGACCAAGCCCCGGCAAGAGGAGCTTGCTGGGCCAAGAAGGCGAGGTCCGGCAAGGAGCTCCTCTCGCCGAGGAGCTCCTCTCGCGAGACAAGCGGAGGCGACCCCGGAGTGCGTTGGAAGAGTCGCCCCCGTGGCAAGCGGAGGCGCCCCTAACGGTCCGCCTCGGCACTGTTCGGGCGATCCAGACGGGCATTTAATGCCTTTGTCCCCCGCCGTCAGAGTTAGGTGCGATAGCACTGTGTGGCCACTGTTCGCACAGTTCCTTGCTATTTTTACCCTCACCTGTGTCGCTACCTGTGGAAAACCCCTTTAGCATATAAAAGGAGGCCCATGCGTACGTAGGAGGGGAGGGGGAGAAGAAGAAGGATAGAAGGGAGGCAGACCAGAGGGAGGACACCCGGTAGACCCTCGTCTACGTCCAGCTCCAACTTACTGTAGCTTCTTGCGCTCCAGAGCAAGAACTCGAATCAACCAGACAAGCAGCAGTAGGGTTTTACGCATCCATGCGGCCCGAAGCTGGGTAAAATCATTGTGTGTGTGTGTCGCCTCGATCTGCTCTTTGTGCAACCTCCGCCCCCGCCGAATCGACAAGGGGCTCCGTCCCCATAGGTGCTCGTGGAGGCCGATATCCCCCGACAGCAAACAATAGAGAATAAATGGATCTTCAAGAAGAAGACTGACGCTGATGGTAATGTTACTGTCTACAAAGCTCGACTTGTCGCAAAAGGTTTTCGACAAGTTCAAGGGATTGACTACGATGAGACCTTCTCACCCGTAGCGATGCTTAAGTCTGTCCGTATCATGTTAGCAATTGCCACATTTTATGATTATGAAATTTGGCAAATGGATGTAAAGACTGCATTCCTGAATGGATTTCTGGAAGAAGAGTTGTATATGATGCAACCGGAAGGTTTTATCGATCCAAAGGGAGCTAACAAAGTGTGCAAGCTCCAGCGATCCATTTATGGACTGGTGCAAGCCTCTCGGAGTTGGAATAAACACTTTGATAGTGTGATCGAAGCATTTGGGTTTGTACAGACTTTTGGAGAAGCCTGTATTTACAAGAAAGTGAGTGGGAGCTCTGTAGCATTTCTGATATTATATGTAGATGACATATTACTAATTGGAAATGATATAGAATTTCTGGATAGCATAAAGGGATACTTGAATAAACGTTTTTCGATGAAAGACCTCGGTGAAGCTGCTTACATATTGGGCATCAAGATCTATAGAGATAGATCAAGACGCTTACATATTCAAGGCGAGGAGCTCCTCTCGCCGGACCTCGCCTTCTTGGCCCGGCAAGCTCCTCTTGCCGGGGCTTGGTCTTCTAGGCTCGATCACTTGGCCTCCGTCCGGCCCAGAAAGGGCCATGGAGACTCTTGTCGCTCCCCTGGCGAGCCTTGCCGCGGGACGCTACTACTGCCCGTGCACAAGTTCGGGGTACTAAGGTACCCCTACTTTAGTACACCGACAGGAGCCCCCGGGTCTGGGCCATACACGGTGCCGAGCGTTGTTGGGCCAGGCCCTAACAGTGCACGGGCACGCGTGGCCTGGGTTGCGCTGCTCCTTAACTCCGTGCCCGCCGCGCCCTCCCCAAGTGGCGCGCGCTTATCGCGGCGTCGTGGGGGGCGAGGCGTGCGTGACGTGGGTGGCGTGCGCGGGGCTTGAGGCCCGCAGGCATGCGTCACGTCGGGCACGATTCCTTTATTTGGAAAGGCGAAACGTCCTCCCCCACTTTCGAGTGGGGGGGGGAGAGGTCGCCTCATCTGTCGCCTCGGCCCTGCCCGCCCGCCACGCATCCTCCTTGCGCTTGGGATTGCGGTGGTGGAGGCAGGAAGCCGGGCCGACGCGGGTCGAAGTAGAGGGTCGGCCCCGTCGCATGCCCTTCCTCTGCTTTGATTAGTCGGGCGGGGCGGCCGAGCCCCCACTCCGCCCCTTTATAAGGAGCGGAAGGGGATGATGAGGGTCCGTACTCCTTCCTTCTTTCTTCTCTTAGATCCCTGGTCCCCTCTCCCCAACCGTCATGGAGAAAGGGAACCCTGGTCCTTCTTCGGTGGCGGCAAGGGTTGCCGCCAGGCAGCGCGCCCCTCCTCCCCTTGCACCCGCGGCGGCGGAGCCAACCGTAAGGGGAAGGGGGAGGGGGCGAGGTCGTGGACGAGGCCGGGGCGCTCGAGGCGGGCGGGGCGGCGCGCCGGCCTCGCCTCCGCCGGCGGCTCCGTTTCCCCCGGCGGTCCATCTCGGGGACGACCCCTGCGAGTTCATCATCAGGCTGCGCCGGGCGCCTCGCCGTCGCCTCCGCCTCCTGGCTCCCTTCGCGGACATCCTGGAAGTGGAGCAACACGAGACGCTGATACTGCGGATGAGGGGTTGCGGGATCAGTGGTATGCGAGTCCACGTCGAATCCCGAGCCCCCGGTGTGATGTATCTTGGCCGAGGGTGGAAGTCGTTCGCCCGGATCCACAGCTTGATGGAGGGGTTCACCCTCCATTTTAAGCTGATGGAGGGTGATCTCCTCTCCGTCAAGGCCTTCGGGGACCTCGGCACCCGGGCCCGGTGCTGCGTGGATAGCTCCTCCGACAGCGAAGGCTCCTCCTCGAGCGAGAGTGGCGAGGAGGGGAGCGACAGCGATGACGAGGGGAGCGATCGCCGGGATGACGGGTCCGACTAGGTGCCGGTCGCAGCTCCGCGTGGCACCGGCGGCCCCCATCGTCCGCATCGCTGGCGCCGTGAACTCCCCGGGGTCGTCTCCTTGGGCGGCTGGCGTAGGGAGGCTGCGGAAGAGGAAGAGGGCGGGCGGCAAGGCCGCTGCCTCATCTTCCAGCTTCACCCCAGACGCTGTCACCACCCCTGCTCGCGGCGACGACCACCGGGGTCTTCTCTCCGGCCCGGCAAGCTCCTCTTGCCGGGGCTTCGTCTTCTCGGGCGGCCGGAGTGGCGAGGCTGCGGAAGAGGCCGGCGGCAAGGCCGTCAACTCGGAGTACGAGGGCTAGATGCCCTCAATAGCGTGCTGACGTCCTGCCACCTCCTTCTCGAGCTCCGCTTCCGGCGTCGCGGTCTTCACCCAGCCTCCGGAGCCCCCCCGGGCGAAGCCCCGGATGCTCTCTTGGCGTCTTCTGCCACCCGTAGCTCGTTTAGGTGCCCCTTTTTCCCTTCTCGCCTCCTTGCCCTACCTCCTGAGGAGAGAGACAAGAAAGGGATTACGGGCACCTTATCTCTTTTTATCTTGTAAGCCCTCGGGCCTTAATTGTGTTTAAATCTTGTAATCCCATCTTTCATGTTTTTCATTCTCTCTGAGCTGTACCTGAGTGGAATGTTTTTAATGAAAAGGGAGTGTTTGCCGGACCATTTGTCTCGCGGGTACATCCTGCGGCAAGGAGCGAACCCTTTGCATCGTTAAGATAGACACTTCCCCGCCCGGCAACGGACCCTGTCGTCTCCCCGCGCCCCTTGGCCCTCCTCACGCTCTTGGCGGAGGCAGGGGGAAGGTGGGTTCTGGCCCCTTGCTTCCTCCTCTTGCCGCCGCGGCTACTATCAGAAGCGGGCCCCGGGAACGCGCTCCGGGGTTTGTCGCTTAAGAGAGCACGGCAGCTTTTAGGAGGAAGCAAGGTTTTCGCATTCCGCAGCTCACGAGAGAATGCATGATAAGGGATGTAAAGACTTATCTGAGGTTGCCGCCCCCGGCAACTCTGGCTTGCCGGAGCGCGGGTGCTGGCTCTCCCTTCTCCCCTTCTTCGTCCTTGAGCGGCTCGGCAAGGGTATGCAACTCCTGCGAGCCAATGGGAAAGGATGGGAAAAAGACGCGGACTCGACCTCTAAGTTAGGGGTTAGCGACTGTTAGGCACTATCAACCCTAACCAAGGACGAGACTCGACTCAGCATGCATGCTAAATCTCCAGACATGCGGAGCGGAGGCATTCCTCCTCACGGACTCGTGCACGGCCCTCCTCGAGTACCCACTCACGTAGAGCCCGGGCAAGAGCAGCTGCTCCTTGAGGAGGACCGCCTTCCGGCCGCTGAGCGAGTTTCTCGCCTCCAGCAAACTCTGCGCCGCTCCCGTAGCCGCAGAAGTTAGCGCCGGAAGTTGCGGGAAAGGCGACCTCGTTCTTCGGCGAGCCCAGGCCGCCAAGATCCAAACGAGTCGGCGCCGACCGTGGGAGGAACCTTGCCAGCGCGGCCGTCGGAACCCGTTCCGTCGGCCACCCCCTCTGTCCAAGTCTTGCCGCAGTTGCATGTAATCCTTGGTACAGAGACGGGCGCAGATCCCAAGCATAGCTTATGTGCCCCGCACATCTTGTCGATTTCGCGCCTCTCCGCTTGGCGCATGCATTATTTGACACGATTGTGCAGCACTCGACTCCGGCAAGCGATGGTAGGTCGTGAATCCCCGAGCCCTCGTTATTCCCTTACCTCGAGAAGGGGGGATGACAAGATAGGCTGGGCGTCGCCCGAGGAAGCTGCGCCTTGCCGGACTGCAAACAACAGAAAAGCTAAGTTGCCAAAGTTTGAGCAATTAAGCTCCTTTTTATCTTTAAGTTATCTTCCTCGAACGGCCGAGCTTTGTATGGGAAACCTGTGCGCGGAGGGGCCGGCTCGTGGCTGGTTGCGCCCTTATTTCGTTTCGAGTCCGCTCAACGACTTAAGTGTGCTACATCCAGAGTGGCGTCCTTACTTTGTTTTGAGCTTGCTCGGCAGCTTGAGTGTGCCGCGACTGCAGTCGCCACGCTTACCTCGCCCTGAGCCTGCTCAACATTCTAAGTGAGTTGCGCCAGCCGCGGCAAGGTTTCTTGCCGGCAGAGGCACCGCCAGCGGGTTGCTGATGTCCCGCACTCGGCACCCGTGGCAAGGCGGAGGCTTACGCCGACAAGTTCCCGGGAGCGTAGGGCGCGAACGTACGAAGCACGAAGTCGAACGAGGGAGATAACAGCGCAATGAACTGCCTAAGATAAAAGTTATATTCCAAAATGACTTGCCGCTGCTCTAATCAGCTGTTTCTATGACATGCTCAGCAGCGACAAGGGAAGAAAAGAAAGAGGTGGGCGGCCTAATCCGCGCGGTCAACCTCGACCCTCCTGATCCTGGCCACCCTTTCCACAATGGGGGTGACGAGGGCCCTAATCTCCGTCAGGTCGGCGTCTTCCGGCAGGTGCCTGAGGACGTTGGTAAGCCTGATGGTGGGGTTGCGGAAGACGATCTTCACCAGCACCCTCTCGAGGGCCCCGGAGACGGCTTCCCGCGTCTCCTCGGCCAGCTGCCCTGGGATCGTTTCCCGGAGATGCTGGAGCACCCCCACCAAGCCCTTGAAGAAGGAAGGGATATCGGCCTCCACGAGCACCTATGGGGACGGAGCCCCTTGTCGGTTCGGCAGGGGGCGGAGGTTGCACAAAGAGCAGATCGAGGCGACACACACACACAACGATTTTACCCAGCTTCAGGCCGCATGGATGCGTAAAACCCTACTGCTGCTTGTCTGGTTGATTCGAGTTCTTGCTCTGGAGCGCAAGAAGCTACAGTAAGTTGGAGCTGGACGTAGACGAGGGTCTACCGGGTGTCCTCCCTCTGGTCTGCCTCCCTTCTATCCTTATTCTTCTCCCCCCCCCATACGTGCGCATGGGCCTCCTTTTATATGCTAAAGGGGTTTTCCACAGGTAGCGACGCAGGTGAGGGTAAAAATGGCAAGGAACTGTGCGAACAGTGGCCGCACAGTGCTATCGCACCTAACTCTGACGGCAGGGGACAAAGGCATTAAATGCCCGTCTGGATCGCCTGAACAGTGCCGAGGCGGACCGTTAGGGGCGCCTCCGCTTGCCACGGGGGCGACTCCGCCAACGTCGCATGCCACGCGCGCGCCCCAGGCTGCCCGGCGCCCCGCCACGTGTCTCTGGGGAAGGTTGGCAAGGATCTTATCGTCCCGTCCCCCGGCAGCCTGCACCGCAATGGTGTAGATGCTGAGGAACTCAGACGGATGCGACTTGCCGTCGTACTTCTCGGGCACGTCGGGCTTGAAGTTCTTTGTGCTGGGCCACTGGACTTGCCGCAGCTCGCGGGTGAACGCGGGGCAGCCTACCGAATACGGCAGTTCGCCTGGTTCCCCCGGTGCGTGCATGTTTCCAGAGGGCTCAACGCGCTGGTCTGATTGACGTCGCGCCTCTCTTCTGCGCTCGATGCGGGTTCGAGCGTCTTCTTCCCTTCGTTCGTGAAGGACTTGGCGTTGGTCGCGGCGAGTTCGCGGGTTCGACGACGCGGTGGAGTCGTTGTCGAGGTGAGCCCGGCGAGTCGGCGACCGCGGCTTCTGGGGCGGGGAGTGCATGGTGGTTGCACCCCCGCCATTCTTGGCGCCATCGGTTCTCGCCAGGGTGACTGGCCGCGGCTGCGACGCGCTGTGCTGCCGCGGAGTGTCGCCGTTGGCGAAACCGATGAGTCTCTGGATGGTTGCCCTCCAGTCGTCGAGCTTGTCCGCCGTCGGAGGGTCGTCTAGGAGTAGCTGAGCTCGCGCGAGAGCTTCCGCTGGGGTGGCGGGTAGAGGCGGCGAACGGCGCGAGGAGCGGGATGTGCTCGAACTCCTAACCATGTTAGAAGGAGCAACACCCGGTCCAGGCAGCCGCGCGACGCTCGTTCCGGCACGCTGGATCGCATGCTGGTCCTGAGCGCCTTGGGACCCACCAGCTCGGTCTGGGTCCAGCGAGCGTATGGTACCATGGGTACCATGACGCTGCTGGTTTCGCGCCTCCTGAGAGGGGCGTGGGGCGAGCTCGGACGTCGCGGGACCAAGAACTGGTTCGACGGTGCCCGTTCCTCCGCCGGCGTCCTCCCCACCACCCGTCCGCTCCATGGGCGGTGGGTTCGACGCTGACGGACCGGTCACCTCCGGAGCTTTCTTCTTCGGCGCCATGCCGGCGCAAACAATGAGAGTCTGGCTCGCGCGGACGCCGGATCTGGTTCACACAACCTCGACGCGCCCCCTACCTGGCGCGCCAAAGATGTCGGGGGATATCGGCCTCCACGAGCACCTATGGGGACGGAGCCCCTTGTCGGTTCGGCGGGGGGCGGAGGTTGCACAAAGAGCAGATCGAGGCGACACACACACACAACGATTTTACCCAGCTTCGGGCCGCATGGATGCGTAAAACCCTACTGCTGCTTGTCTGGTTGATTCGAGTTCTTGCTCTGGAGCGCAAGAAGCTACAGTAAGTTGGAGCTGGACGTAGACGAGGGTCTACCGGGTGTCCTCCCTCTGGTCTGCCTCCCTTCTATCTTTCTTCTTCTCCCCCTCCCCTCCTACGTACACATGGGCCTCATTTTATATGCTAAAGGGGTTTTCCACAGGTAGCGACGCAGGTGAGGGTAAAAATGGCAAGGAACTGTGCGAACAGTGGCCGCACAATGCTATCGCACCTAACTCTGACGGCGGGGGACAAAGGCATTAAATGCCCGTCTGGATCGCCCGAACAGTGCCGAGGCGGACCGTTAGGGGCGCCTCCGCTTGCCACGGGGGCGACTCTGCCAACGTCGCATGCCACGCGCGCGCCCTAGGTTGCGTGGCGCCCCGCCACGTGTCTCTGGGGAAGCTCCAGAGAGACGCGTGGGCAGGTGAGCTGGAGCGCACGCCTGAGGTGGTGGTTCGCCGCGGCAAGTGGCTTGCCGCGGCGGTTGTCTTGCCGCACCTGAGAGCTTGCCGCTCGTCAGGCCTTGCCGGGGCGCGCGACGCACCGCGGCGGGCTTCTCTTGGGGTGCCTTGGTTCAGCCGTCCCGGCGAGCTCCTCCCACCGGGGCCTTGGTGCTTCGGCTTAGTCGTCCCGGCAAGCTCCTCTTGCCGGGGCCTTGTCGCCTTGTCCCGGCAAGCTCCTCTTGCCGGACCTCGCCTTCTTGGCCCGGCAAGCTCCTCTTGCCGGGGCTTGGTCTTCTAGGCTCGGTCACTCGGCCTCCGTCCGGGCCAGAAAGGGCCGTGGAGGCTCTTGTCGCTCCCCTGGCGAGCCTTGCCGCGGGACGCTACTACTGCCCGTGCACAAGTTCGGGGTACTAAGGTACCCCTACTTTAGTACACCGACAGTTGCCGATCATCGGGCAAGTCAACCAAAGTCCATACTTTGTTCTCATACATGGATCCCATCTCAGATTTCATGGCTTCAAGCCATTTTGCGGAATCTGGGCTCACCATCGCTTCTTCATAGTTCGTAGGTTCACCATGATCTAGTAGCATGATTTCCAGAACAGGATTGCCGTACCACTCTGGCGCGGATCTTACTCTGGTTGATCTACGAGGTTCTGTAGTAACTTGATCTGAAGTTGCATGATCATCATCATTAACTTCCTCACTAATTGGTGTAGGTGCTATAAAAACAGATTTCTGTGATGTACTACTTTCCAATAAGGGAGCAGGTACAGTTACCTCATCAAGTTCTACTTTCCTCCCACTCACTTCTTTCGAGAGAAACTCCTTCTCTAGAAAGGATCCATTTTTAGCAACAAATGTCTTGCCTTCGGATCTGTGATAGAAGGTGTACCCAACAGTTTCCTTTGGGTATCCTATGAAGACACATTTCTCCGATTTTGGTTCGAGCTTATCAGGTTGAAGCTTTTTCACATAAGCATCGCAGCCCCAAACTTTAAGAAATGACAACTTTGGTTTCTTGCTAAACCATAGTTCATAAGGCATCGTCTCAACGGATTTCGATGGCGTCCTATTTAATGTGAATGCGGCCGTCTCTAGAGCATAACCCCAAAACGATAGCGGTAAATCTGTAAGAGACATCATAGATCGCACCATATCAAGTAAAGTGCGATTACGACGTTCGGAGACACCATTGCGTTGTGGTGTTCCGGGTGGCGTGAGTTGCGAAACTATTCCGCATTGTTTCAAATGTAGACCAAACTCGTAACTCAAATATTCTCCTCCACGATCAGATCGTAGAAACTTTATTTTCTTGTTACGATGATTTTCAACTTCACTCTGAAATTCTTTGAACTTTTCAAATGTTTCAGACTTGTGTTTCATTAAGTAGATATACCCATATCTGCTTAAGTCATCTGTGAAGGTGAGAAAATAACGATATCCGCCACGAGCCTCAACATTCATCGGACCACATACATCTGTATGTATGATTTCCAACAAATCTGTTGCTCTCTCCATAGTACCGGAGAACGGTGTTTTAGTCATCTTGCCCATGAGGCACGGTTCGCAAGTACCAAGTGATTCATAATCAAGTGGTTCCAAAAGTCCATCAGTATGGAGTTTCTTCATGCGCTTTATACCGATATGACCTAAACGGCAGTGCCACAAATAAGTTGCACTATCATTATCAACTCTGCATCTTTTGGCTTCAACATTATGAATATGTGTATCACTACTATCGAGATTCATCAAAAATAGACCACTCTTCAAGGGTGCATGACCATAAAAGATATTACTCATATAAATAGAACAACCATTATTCTCTGATTTAAATGAATATCCGTCTCGCATCAAACAAGATCCAGATATAATGTTCATGCTTAACGCTGGCACCAAATAACAATTATTTAGGTCTAATACTAATCCCGAAGGTAGATGTAGAGGTAGCGTGCCGACTGCGATCACATCGACTTTGGAAACGTTTCCCACGCGCATCGTCACCTCGTCCTTTGCCAGTGTTCGCTTAATCCGTAGTCCCTGTTTTGAGTTGCAAATATTAGCAACAGAACCAGTATCAAATACCCAGGTACTACTGCGAGCTCTAGTAAGGTACACATGAATAACATGTATATCACATATACCTTTGTTCACCTTGCCATCCTTCTTGTCCGCCAAATACTTGGGGCAGTTCCGCTTCCAGTGACCAGTCTGCTTGCAGTAGAAGCACTCAGTTTCAAGCTTAGGTCCAGACTTGGGTTTCTTCTCTTGAGCAGCAACTTGTTTGCTATTTTTCTTGAAGTTCCCCTTCTTCTTCCCTTTGCCCTTTTTCTTGAAACTAGTGGTTTTGTTAACCATCAACACTTGATGCTCCTTCTTGATTTCTACCTCCGCAGCCTTTAGCATTGCGAAGAGCTCGGGAATCGTCTTATCCATCCCTTGCATATTATAGTTCATCACGAAGCCTTTGTAGCTTAGTGGAAGTGATTGGAGAATTCTGTCAATGACGCAATCATCCGGAAGATTAACCCCCAGTTGAATCAAGTGATTATAATACCCAGACATTTTGAGTATATGCTCACTGACAGAACCATTCTCCTCCATCTTGCAGCTATAGAACTTATTGGAGACTTCATATCTCTCAATCCGGGCATTCTGTTGGAATATTAACTTCAACTCTTGGAACATCTCATATGCTCCATGATGTTCAAAACGTCGTTGAAGTCCCGGTTCTAAGCCGTAAAGCATGGCACACTGAACTATCGAGTAGTCATCAGCTTTGCTCTGCCAGACGTTCACAACATCTGGCGTTGCTCCAGCAGCAGGCCTGGCACCCAGCGGTGCTTCCAGAAAGTAACTCTTCTGTGCAGCAATGAGGATAATCCTCAAGTTACGGACCCAGTCCGTGTAATTGCTATCATCATCTTTCAACTTTGCTTTCTCAAGGAACGCATTAAAATTCAACGGAACAACAGCACGAGCCATCTATCTACAATTAACATAAACAAGCAAGATACTATCAGGGACTAAGTTCATGATAAATTTAAGTTCAATTAATCATATTACTAAAGAACTCCCACTTAGATAGACATCCCTCTAATCTCCTAAGTGATCACGTGATCCAAATCAAACTAAACCATAACCGATCATCACGTGAAATGGATTAGTCTTCAATGGTGAACATCATTATGTTGATCATATCTACTATATGATTCACGCTCGACCTTTCGGTCTCCGTGTTCCGAGGCCATATCTGCATATGCTAGGCTCGTCAAGTATGACCCGAGTATTCTGCGTGTGCAAAACTGGCTTGCACCCGTTGTAGATGGACGTAGAGCTTATCACACCCGATCATCACGTGGTGTCTGGGCACGACGAACTTTGGCAACGGTGCATACTCGGGGAGAACACTTCTTGATAATTTAGTGAGAGATCATCTCATAATGCTACCGTCAATCAGAGCAAGATAAGATGCATAAAAAGATAAACATCACATGCAATCAATATAAGTGATATGATATGGCCATCATCATCTTGTGCTTGTGATCTCCATCTCCGAAGCACCGTCATGATCACCATCGTCACCGGCGCGACACCTTGATCTCCATCGTAGCATCGTTGTCGTCTCGCCAATCTTATGCTTCTACGACTATCGCTACCGCTTAGTGATAAAGTAAAGCATTACAGGGCGATTGCATTGCATACAATAAAGCGACAACCATACGGCTCCTGCCGGTTGCCGATAACTCGGTTACAAAACATGATCATCTCATACAATAAAATTTAGCATCATGTCTTGACCATATCACATCACAACATGCCCTGCAAAAACAAGTTAGACGTCCTCTACTTTGTTTGTTGCAAGTTTTACGTGGCTGCTACGGGCTTAAGTAAGAACCAATCTCACCTACGCATCAAAACCACAACGATAGTTTGTCAAGTTGATGCCGTTTTAACCTTCGCAAGGACCGGGCGTAGCCACACTCGGTTCAACTAAAGTTGGAGAAACTGTCACCCGCCAGCCACCTGTGTGCAAAGCACGTCGGTAGAACCAGTCTCGCGTAAGCGTACGCGTAATGTCGGTCCGGGCCGCTTCATCCAACAATACCGCCGAACCAAAGTATGACATGCTGGTAGGCAGTATGACTTATATCGCCCACAACTCACTTGTGTTCTACTCGTGCATAACATCAAACCATAAAAACCTAGGCTCTGATGCCACTGTTGGGGAACGTGGTAATTTCAAAAAAAATTCTACGCACACGCAAGATCATGGTGATGCATAGCAACGAGAGGGAAGAGTGTTGTCTACGTACCCTCGTAGACCGAAGCGGAAGCGTTGACGCAACATAGAGGAAGTAGTCGTACGTCTTCCCGATCTGACCGATCCAAGCGCCGTTACTCCGGCGCCTCCGAGTTCTTAACACACGTACAGCTCGATGACGTTCCCCGGGCTCCGATCCAGCAAAGCTTCGGGGACGAGTTCCGTCAGCACGACGGCATGGTGACGATCTTGATGTACTACCGACGCAGGGCTTCGCCTAAGCACTGCAACAATATGACCGAGGTGGAATATGGTGGAGGGGGTACCGCACACTGCTAAGGAACGATCACGATGATCAACTTGTGTGTCCTAGGGTGCCCCCCTGCCCCCGTATATAAAGGAGCAAGGGGGGAGGCCGGCCGGCCCTTGTGGCGCGCGCCAGGAGGAGGAGTCCTCCTCCTAGTAGGAGTAGGACTCCCCTCTTTCCTACTCCTACTAGGAGGGGGAAAGGAAGGGGGAGAGGGACAGGGAAAGGGGGGCGCCGCCCCCCTTATCCTAGTCCAATTCGGACCTGAGGGGGAGGGGGCGCGCGGCCCACCCTGGCCGCCCCTCTCTCTCTCCACTAAGGCCCATGTGGCCCAATACTTCTCCCGGGGGGTTCCGGTAACCCCTCCGGCACTCCGGTTTTCTCCGAAACCACTCGGAACCATTCCGATGTCCGAATATAGCCGTCCAATATATCAATATTTATGTCTCGACCATTTCGAGACTCCTCGTCATGTCCGTGATCTCATCCGGGACTCCGAACTAACTTCGGTACATCAAAATGCATAAACTCATAATAATTGTCATCGTAACTTTAAGCGTGCGGACCCTACGGTTCGAGAACAATATAGACATGACCGAGACACGTCTCCGGTCAATAACCAATAGCGGGACCTAGATGCCCATATTGTCTCCTACATATTCTATGAAGATCTTTATCGGTCAGACCGCATAACAACATACGTTGTTCCCTTTGTCATCGGTATGTTACTTGCCCGAGATTCGAACGTCGGTATCCAATACCTAGTTCAATCTCGTTACTGGCAAGTCTCTTTACTCGTTCTGTAATACATCATCTCGCAACTAACTTTATTGGTTGCAATGCTTGCAAGTCTTATGTGATGTGCATTACCGAGAAGGCCCTGAGATACCTCTCCGACATTCGGAGTGACAAATCCTAATCTCGAAATACGCCAACCCAACAAATACTTTCGGAGACACCTGTAGAGCACCTTTATAATCACCCAGTTACGTTGTGACGTTTGGTAGCACACAAAGTGTTCCTACGGTAAACGGGAGTTGCATAATCTCATAGTCATAGGAACATGTATAAGTCATGAAGAAAGCAATAGCAACATACTAAACGATCGGGTGCTAAGCTAATGGAATGGGTCATGTCAATCAGATCATTCAACTAATGATGTGACCTTGTTAATCAAATGACAACTCTTTTGTCTATGGTTAGGAAACTTAACCATCTTTGATTGACAAGCTAGTCAAGTAGAGGCATACTAGTGACACTCTGTTTGTCTATGTATCCACACATGTATTATGTTTCCGGTTAATACAATTCTAGCATGAATAATGAACATTTATCATGATATATAAGGAAATAAATAATAACTATATTATTGCCTCTAGGGCATATTTCCTTCATCTGGCTCATGGGCTCCGGCATCTGGTTGCATCAACCGGAAAGAAGAAGAAAGGGGAAAAGGGGGAGCAAAGCAACCGTGAGTACTCATCCAAATTACTTGCAAGCAATGATCTACACTACATATGCAACATTATAAAAGGAAGGTTGTATGTGTGGACTGGACTGCAGAAATGCAAGAACAGAGAGAAGGGGAAAGCCTAGCCTATCAAAGACTAGCATCTTCTGGAAACCACCATCTTGCAGCAACAGGAAGGAGTAGAGTAGCATAAAGTAAAGTAGTTGAAGTGTTATCAACCTCGGCCAGAGATCCTTTCTCGACTCCCTGCGAGAAAGCAATCCGAGAGCCATACTATCCATTTCTCATATCCATGTCTCATCTCAAGTATCCAGTTCTAGTTGTATCGATCGGGATACAACTCCAAGTGTCTGTTACCGTAGGACAGGCTATCGATAGATGTTTTCTTCCCTGCAGGGGTGCCCCAACTTACCCACCACGCTCGGTTAACTCCGGTCGGACACACTTTCCTGGGTCATGCCCGGCCTCGGCCAAACAATACGCTGCAACCCGACCTAGGCTTAATAGAGAGGTCAAGCACGCCGGACTAAACCTATGCCCCCAGGGGTCATGGGCCATCTCCCCGGGAACTCCTGCACGTTGTGTGGGCGGCCGGTGAGCAGACGTAGCTACCTCCTTCAAAAAGGCAGGTGCTTACGTAGTCCAACCCGGCGCGCGCCGCTCAGTCGCTGACGTCTATTAAGCTTCGGCTGATGTATACGACGCAGAATGCCTATACTATGCCCACGTGATGGTTAGTGCTATCAGACCAAAGGCCCCTTGGATCAAATATCCAAATCATAGTGGATTAGGAGCACGTGGTAACAAGCAGATACTCACGAAAGATGTGACCCCGTTGCCCCGTCTCGAGGACTTGCGGCAAGGGCTAAGAATGCTCGGCCACGCCTCGTAAGTATCTCGCGGGCACCTTCCAGGTCAACCCGACTCCACATCACTCGCGGGTACCCCTCAGGGTCGACCCGCCTTTCCAAGTAACAGTTGTAAAGTCCAAGTATCCGTGTGTCCAAACATCAAGGAGAAAACCCGAGGAATCACCCCCGGTGAATTCCACTCGATGTAATCATCAAGGTGAACGTAAGAGGAACCACCCCCGAGGTTCACACTTGAGGGGTTGCACGACAGAGTCGTATGGGAAGTGGTTAAGGAGGAAATCACCCTCGATGACCACGACTGAATAGCTACACTACAGGGTTAACATCAGAAGTGCTGAAGAGGTCTCACCCTCGGCTCTCAATAGTAACCCAGTAGTGTCGAGCAACTAAGGGGAAAGTGATGTGCGGTGCCGGGGCCTGGTCTTCGATCCCATTGATCGGGTCTTCGATGATGAAGCAGGGGCAAGCGGGACAAGGTGGGGTCACTGATGGATCACTAACCAACCTATAGTAAGCAGTTTAGGATAAGCAGGTAAGGTACTATGAGCAGGCAAAAGCAGACTATGCATCAGAATAGGAGCAAACAATAACAGTAGCAAAATCTAATGCAAGCATGAGAGAATGGAATGGGCGATATCAGGATGATCAAAGGGGGGCTTGCCTGGAAGCTCTGCTGCAAAGGAACGGTCGTCGGTGACGTAGTCGATCACAGGGGCATCACTGATACGTCTCCCTCGTATCTACTTTTCCAAACACTTTTGCCCTTGTTTTGGACTCTAACTTGCATGATTTGAATGGAACTAACCCGGACTGACGCTGTTTTCAGCATACTTTCCATGGCGTTATTTATGTGCAGAAACAAAAGTTCTCGGAATGACCTGAAACTCCACGGAACGTCTATTTGGAAATAATAAAAAATCCTTGCAAAAGATGAAGACCAGGGGGCCCACACCCTGTCCACGAGGGTGGGGGGCGCGCCCCCTACCTCGTGGGCCCCCGGGAGCTCCTCCGACCTCAACTCCAACTCTATATATTTGCTTCCAGGGAGAAAAAACCAGAGAGAAGGATTCATCGCGTTTTACGATGCGGAGCCGCCGCCAAGCCCTAAAACCTCTCGGGAGGGCTGATCTGGAGTCCGTTCGGGGCTCTGGAGAGGGGGATTCGTCGCCATCGTCATCATCAACCATCCTCCATCACCAATTTCATGATGCTCACCGCCGTGCGTGAGTAATTCCATTGTAGGCTTGCTGGACGGTGATGGGTTGGATGAGATCTATCATGTAATCGAGTTAGTTCTGTTAGGGTTTGATCCCTAGTATCCACTATGTACTGAGATTGATGTTGCTATGACTTTGCTATGCTTAATGCTTGTCACTAGGGCCCGAGTGCCATGATTTCAGATCTGAACCTATTATGTTTTCATGAATATATGTGAGTTCTTGATCCTATCTTGCAAGTCTATAGTCACCTACTATGTGTTATGATCCGGCAACCTCGAAGTGACAATAATCGGGACCACTCCCTCTGATGACCATAGTTTGAGGAGTTCATGTATTCACTATGTGCTAATGCTTTGTTCCGGTACTATATTAAAAGGAGGCCTTAATATCCCTTAGTTTCCATTAGGACCCCGCTGCCACGGGAGGGTAGGACAAAATATGTCATGCAAGTTCATTTCCATAAGCACGTATGACTATATTCGGAATACATGCCTACATTACATTGATGAATTGGAGCTAGTTCTGTGTCACCCTATGTTATGATTGTTACATGATGAAACACATCCGGCATAATTCTCCATCATCGATCCAATGCCTACGAGCTTTTCCTATACTGTTCTTCGCTTATTTACTTTTCCGTTGCTACTGTTACAATCACTACAAAACACCAAAAAATATTACTTTTGTTACCGTTACCACTACTATCATATTACTTTGCTACTAAATACTTTGCTGCAGATACTAAGTTATCCAGGTGTGGTTGAATTGACAACTCAACTGCTAATACTTGAGAATATTCTTTGGCTCCCCTTGTGTCGAATCAATAAATTTGGGTTGAATACTCTACCCTCGAAAACTGTTGCGATCCCCTATACTTGTGGGTTATCAATCACCGGTCTCGAGGTCTACCAGAGAGAAGAGGGGGAAGAAACAGTAAATACATAGCAAACAGAGGTATCACTAAGCATGACATGACGATACGTAGTGCTAGGCGTGCTCTAACGCGGTACTACACGTTGCAGACGAAGGGGGGAAACATCCGAGGATGATTTCCCGGCGGTAGGCGGATTTTGGACAGATGAAAGAGAGGGGACGGTTCCAGGTTCAGCATGCTAGGGGCACGTGACAGATGAATGGACCGCGTATTCGGATTCGTCTCGTCGTTTTGAGCAACTTTCATGTATAAAGTTTTTCCATCCGAGCTACGGCTTAATTACTACAAATTTTTGAAGTTTAAAACATTTTCTGAAATTATTTAAATTAACAGAATTAACAGAAAAGGAAGATTTGCCTGTTATTCCTGAGGGTTATGTTTTTGATAAATAAGCTTCTTTAGCTATTTTAGCTTGCAAAGATAGATATGAACTCAAGAGGTTATTAGCTAAATGGAATCAGCAATCTCTTAATGCTAGAATGAAACCTGACCCTGCTTTTGCAACTTCACTTATCTGTGTTACCAATAAGGATTATTAATTTTCTGTTGATCCTGATATAATTACTTTGGTTGAATCTGATCCTTTTCATGGCTATGAATCTGAAACTGTTGTGGCACATCTTACTAAATTAAATGGTATAGCCACCCTCTTTACTAATGATGAGAAATCTCGCTACTTTTATATCCTTAAAATATTCCCGTTCTCATTAAAGGGTGACGCTAAGATATGGTTTAATTCTCTTGATCCTGGTTGTGTGCGTAGTCCCCAGGATATGATTTATTACTTCTCTGCTAAATGTTTCCCTGCTCATAAGAAACAAGCTGCTTTAAGGGAAATATACAACTTTGTGCAAATTGAAGAAGAGAGTCTCCCACAAGCTTGAGGGAGGCTTCTCAAGTTACTTAATGCTTTGCCTGATCATCCTCTCAAGAAAAATGAAATACTTGATATCTTTTATAATGTACTAACCGATTCTTCTAGAGATTACCTGGATAGTTGTGCTGGTTCTGTTTTCAGGGAAAGAACACCGGATGAAACTGAAATTCTATTGAATAATATGTTGACAAATGAAAATAACTGGACACTTCCTGAGCCAGCTCCTGAGCCAATTCCTAAACCAACTCCGAAGAAGAGAGGTGTTCTATTTCTCAGTCCTGAAGATATGCAAGAGGCAAAGAAATCTATGAAAGAAAAAGGTATTAAAGCTGAAGATGTTAAGAATTTACCTCCTATTGAAGAAATACATGGTCTTAATCTACCGCTTGTTGAAGAAACATATGGTCTTGATAACCCGACACAGGTAGTAAAGGTAAATTCTCTCTATAGATATGATAAAGCTGAAATCCCTCTTACTAAGGTTGCTAGTCAATGCTTAGATGAGTTTGATAATTTTATGGTGAAGCAAGAAGATTTCAATGCTTATTTTGGTAGACAATTGAAATACAATTCAAATATGCTTGAACACTTGGGTAATTACATGGCCAATGTTAAGGGTGAACTTAAACTTATTAGCAAACATGCTTCTATGGTTACCACTCAAGTAGAACAAGTACTTAAAGCTCAAAATGATTTGCTCAATGAACTGAATAGTAAGAAAAATGATTATGATGTTAGAGTGGCTACTAGAACTGGTAGAATGACTCGGGAACCTTTGTATCCTGAAGGCCACCCTAAGAGAATTGAGCAAGATTCTCAGAGAAATAATATTGATGCACCTAGTCCTTCTAAGAAGAAGAAAAAGAAAAATGATAGGACTTTGCATGCTTCTAGTGAACCTATTGCTGAACCACCTGAGAATCCAAATGATATATCTATTTCTGATGCTGAAACACAATCTGGTAATGAACATGAACCTAATGAAAATGCTAATGATGGTGTTCATGATGATGCTCAACCTAGTAATGATAATGATGTAGAAATTGAACCTGCTATTGATCTTGATAACCCACAATCAAAGAATCAACGTTATGATAAGAGAGACTTTGTTGCTAGGAAACATGGTAAAGAAAGGGAGCCTTGGGTTCAGAAACCCGTGCCTTTTCCTCCCAAACCATACAAGAAAAAGGATGATGAGGATTTTGAGCGTTTTGCTGAAATGATTAGACCTATCTTTTTGCGTATGCGATTAACTGATATGCTCACAATGAATCCTTATGCTAAGTATATGAAAGAAATTGTTACAAATAAAAGAAAGATACCAGAAGCTGAGATTTCCACCATGCTTGCTAATTATACTTTTAAGGGTGGAATACCAAAGAAACTTGGAGATCCAGGAGTACCTACTATACCATGCTCCATTAAAAGAAACTATGTTAAAACTGCTTTATGTGATCTTGGACACGGTGTTAGTGTTATGCCTCTCTCTTTATATCGTAGAGTTGACTTGAATAAGTTGACACCTACTGAAATATCTTTGCAAATGGCTGATAAATCAACTGCTATACCTGTCGGTATTTGTGAGGATGTGTGCCTGTTGTGGTTGCAAACGTTACTATTTTAACGGACTTTGTTATTCTTGATATTCCCGAGGACGATAATATGTCTATTGTTCTTGGAAGACCTTTTTTGAACACTGCAGGGGCTGTTATTGATTGCAACAAAGGCAATATCACTTTTCATGTTAATGGTAATGAGCATACGGTACACTTTCCAAGGAAACAACCTCAAGTTCATAGTATCAACTCTATTGGAAAAATTCCGTCGATTATATTTGGAGGTTTTGAATTTCCTCTTCCTACTGTCAAGAAGAAATATGATATTCTTATTATTGGGGATGTGCATATCCCCGTTGAGGTAACATAGTGTTATTCGAAATTTCTCCGGTTTCATGTTATTCGGAATGAGTTTGTTAACAAGACTTGATCAACCTTGTTAGTGGATTCCTTTTGATGAGCATGAGATGGATGAAACTAGAAGGCACAACCTTCTGTACCCTCTCTCTATTTTCTGTTATTTAGTTGAAATAAAGTAAAAATAGTACTTTTTTGTCTGTTTTCTAATTTATCTGTGCAATACAAAAATACCCCGAAAATAAAAGTTCTCCAAATGCCCTGAAAATGGAATATTATTTTTTCTAGAGTATTTGAGAATTTCTGGCGCTGAGAACACAGCAGGAGGGGCAAGCACCTGGCCACAAGGGTGGAGGGTGCGCCCTACCCCCCAGGGCGCGCCCCCTGCCTCGCGGGCCCACGGTGGCCCTCCTCCACTTATTCCTGCACCCATACACTCCTTCTTCCTCCCACAAACACCAATATCCAGCTCAAGCACGAGTTCTAGCTTATTTTGCTGCGATTTTCGATCTCCTTGCTCAAAGCACCTCTCACAAAACTGCTTGGGGAGATTGTTCCTTGGTATGTGACTCCTCCATTGGTCCAATTAGTTTTTTGTTCTAGTGCTTTATTCATTGCAAATTTGTGCTGCCTAGGTAACCATGTTCTTAAGATTGCATGTCAAATTTATGTGGTTCCAAGTAGTTCTAATGCTTGATATAGTATCTAGGCACTTGTAGGAGTAGTTGCTATCAATTTTGTTGAGCTTGGTTCACTTTTTTTTGAAGTTACTAAAATTTCAGAAATTTTCAGAAAATAATAAAGAGATTTTTGAGGGGCTCGTCGAGCCGAAGCTCGAAGGAAAAGCAGAATGAAGAAGCACAGAGGCCCAAATATAATTTGCCTCGCACCGCGGAGGTCCAGCCGTGTGAATGGCCTTCCGATGATTTCTTGAGAGAAGCCGGAATTTATGATGATTTCTATTCATTGGCTGAGAATGCTGGCCTCACCGACTTTCTCCGCGACCAACGTCATCAGTATCTCTTATTCACTAATACTTTTGTGCAAAACTTCTACTATTTTCCTAAGGAAGCACCTCCTTCAATAGAGTTTCATTTATATGATGTTGTTAAGAAGATGCCACTAGATGAATTTTGCAAGGTTTGCAAAATACCCTTCGAGGGTACTTTAGATGAACCACATCGTAATGTGGACGGATTTATTGACACCATTACTGTGGGGGAAACCAGGAAGGTTTCCGAAAAGAATCACTAGCATACATTTTCCTGTTTTACGCTACTTTGCCATATTTGCTAGTCGTTGCTTGATTGGTCGCGGAAACTGTGGAAACCTTAATGTTCCTGATATTATCATCTTGTTCCATGGTTTATTTCGCGATAACACTATTAGTATGGGCGGAATTATTGCTAAACGGTTAAGTTTGAACCGTACAAAGGGCCCCATATTTGGAGGTATTTGTGCTTCACGCCTTGTTGCACATTTTAACATACCTATTAGGCTCTATGAGAAAGAAAAAAATTGCTGCCCAATGCTTACTTAGATTATAAGAGTATGTTAGCACATGACTTTATTGTTAAGAACTAGTATAAATGCCCGTGCGTTGCAACGAACGATAAATTTAAAGGTAAATACACGGGAAGTCACAGAACTTGCACGCAATGGTCAGTTCAGTACATAAACTTATAAAATACATGTTTCTGGTCATCAAACTTGCGTGAGTGTGCAAATACGGTGCTTTCTACCGTAGCCACGTGTGGCTGAGGAGGTGGGTAATACACTCGCTTTTTCTTCAGAAAGCACCCTTGCATTTCATTCATTTACGGAGAACAATTTTGAAATAAAATGAAAACAGGCTGTATCAGTGTGGGTGGAATTCGACCACACAATCTGCTGCAATTCACGTGCATATAGCTAGCCAATCAGCCCACTGACGTTTTACATCTAACGTGCACAATTACCTTTATATAAGAGGACCATACGAATTAAATAGAAATCAAAACCGGAAAAGGTTATGCAAAAAGGTGGAAGCCCCGGTTCGAACCATCCGGCCACAATGACACATAAAGAGATGAACACAATTTATCATATGTATTCTTTATTTTCTATGTAAGAAAAACAACTTATATTCTAGATAAATTTTTCAGACATATCGACTAGATTTTTATTCTAATATTTAATTTTTTAAATTAAAATATTTAGATAAAAGGAAATACAGTGCAGAATGAATGCATGTATTTTTAGGACAAATCAACCAAATTTCTGTTCGAATTCAAAAAAATAAATTAGAAAATCTTGATAAAAAATATAGTGCAAAATGAATGTATGTTTTTGGACAAATCAACCAAATTTTTGTTTGAATTTGAATAATTTTAAATTAATAAATATAGATAAAATAAATTGTACTGTAGAATGAACGTACATAAATTCTTTTGGACAAATCAACAAAGTTTTTTTTAATCCGAATAATTTTAAATTGGAAAACTAGATAAATGAAATTATAGGTCAGAATGAATGTACGTAAATTTTCCAGACTAATCAAGTAAAATTTTGCTTGAATTGTAATAATTTTAAATTATAGAATCTAGAAAAGGAGAATATAGTGTAGAATGAATGTACGTAAATTTCTTTCAGAAAAATCAGCGAAAATTTTGTTTGAATCTGAATAATTTAAAATTTGAAAATGTTGAGAAAAAAATATATTTCTAAATGGGTAACTTTAGCCTAAAGGATATATACCTTCGTAGTCCATATAAAATAAGAAGCAGGATGAGATGGTGTGGCTAGTACTCTAGCGCTATTATAACTAGTCACGATCCGAACTCCCTCAGACCTATTTTTCCAGTCCAGTTTATTTACAACGCACACTGATGGTTAGGACCCAGCGGGAGACTATGTTTTAACATTACCTCTGTTGGAGGGCTTTTGTACGAAGTTAAAAAAAACTTGAGGGTGTTTCTGTGAAAAATATCAAGTCCGCGGCGCTTCAGCCGCTAACAGTGGGCCCTAGCCAGGATGGCATGCCATATAGGCAGTGAATACACCCGCGTACGGGAAATGTGGCCGTATTCGCACGCCCGCATAAGTTTGATGACTAGAAACACGTATTTTGCAAGTTTATGCATCAAACTGACCATCACGTGCAAGTTATATGACTCCCGGTGTATTTACCTCATAAATTTAATAGTACTCGGTCCTTTTCAACACTTATTATATTCGATTTTGACTAACTTCAGTGAACATGTGTCCTCGAGTATCACTTTTTAGTAAATGTCTCCCTAACATCGTTCGTTAGGATGTTTTTCAGCTCTGCACTTTCATCTGACGACGATAAGTAGCTGGGAGAATTCCAGAAATTCATTTTGGCTCTAGTTAGCACATGCTCTTGCGTGCCAAAAATAAAATTTACAAATATTAAAAAATATGAAAAAAAAAGATATGTTCATTGTCACACCCAAATGGTACATGCAAACTTATAGGGGGACAACTTAACCATGTTGGCTTGTGGGAAAAAAAGTCAACACCAAATGTCACACTTAATTTTATCTTTTTCACCGATGAAGCACTATTATCGCATATGGCATGAAAATTGTCAAGCACGCTTGCTACACTAATATGAACATGTAGTAAAAAATTAGAATTTTTAAAATTTATTTTGATTTTCCTGTTCATTACAGAGAATATGCTCCCAGAGCCAAATATCCGCGTCCGGGGAATTACTTCTTTTTGGAAAAAGAAGAAAAAATGGCTCGATGCGATACATACATTTGCTAGGCCCACTTTGTTCTGCCCGATATGTTTCAATAGTGAGTGGAGAAAATGAAAAGGCCGAACTGAATCCATCTGGCCATTCCAGCCCACGAGTACTTCCTCTTGCACTACCCTCCTCACTTCCACAGCACCAGACACAGCAGACTTGTCTCAAAAAAAACAGACACAACGGACTCGCCTAGGGATATCACGTCGCCGCCGCCGTCCGACGCCTGGGCTCGCCGCCGCTGGGGTGTGGTGCTGCACCCTTCGTTTCTCGATGGAGAATAGCGTCGGTTTCCTCCATCCAGATCTTTGCATAGCTCGTCCTCCTGGCCGACCTCGCATGTGCGCCACCACCTTGCTGCCATCCCGGCGAGCATCCCGACAGCCGCCGCTTGCCTCTTCATTCTCCGCCCCGCCTGGCTGCCCTCTGCTTCCGTGACGTCGCCTCCAATATTGCAAAGGTAATGCGTGCCATTTCTCTTATTCTCTCTTTTCTTCCTCATTTTGATTGCAATGGGGATTAATTAATTATATATTTGATCTGGTTTAGCGTTTTAGAACCTCTCCGGATCTCCCAATCTCCTTCAATCCCACCCCGTCACCCCCGTATGCAGTTGGTGGAGTAGCAGCTCCTTCCTTATGCTCCAATCTTGGTTATTTGTGGCAGTAGTAGCATAGTTAGCAGATTCAGATTTGCTTTGGTAGCTAGCTTTTGACACTTTTTGATTAGTTACTAAATAATGTGTATGGCACAATTGATAGCACGTAGTCACCATGAAAAATATCTCTATTGTTTGCTAGTACACTGCTTACATGTTCAAGCATCTTAATCCTGACGAAACAGACTATCCCAATTTTTTCAAAAATATGCAACGCTACACTATTAATATGTACACCAGTAGTTCTGAAACCGATATGTATTTTCTTACAATGTGTCAGATATTTTCCAGGTTTCTTGGACTTAGATAAAGCGATGTTTAGAAAAATCAGTGCAATAACATCAGCTCCAAGGCGAGAAATATGTCTCTATTTTGACTGGTAAGTCTCAATTTCACCTTAGCTACTCATTGTTGGTAAATTTGCATACATAGATTGTACAAACATAATAGAGATCATCAAAGTGATCAAATATTTAAATAAAAATTAATGAGTTATTGGACATATTATATAAAGAAATATCCATGAATGAGTTAGTGGTTCAGAACATGAAGACATCCTCCTTCAAGACGATCAAGTAGTTCTGAATTCTAACTCCGAAGTTGACAGCTTGATTGTTCTGAAGAATACAAGAAGTAATTTTCAGGTTAGAAAATTAGAGATTCAACGTGTAATATAAATTATTAAGTTGGTCATGAATGAACGTACTAAGTTGAAACTGAATTTATAAACACAAAATTGAAATATTGCATTACCTATTTGGTCAAGACTTCTGTGAACAATATTCTTTGTGTATGTATCGCTTGTACTGATCTTATTCTTCCTTTTCTTCTTCTCCTTTGTGCACGTGTCACTTTTATTTTTCTTCTTATTTGTCTCCTTTTTCACATCTTGTGTACCTGTTAGTACATTTATGTTTGATGTCGCGGTTGCTCTAGAAAGCGCGACATATAGTTGACCATGTGAGAAAACAGGTTCAGCCAGGTAGACACCGACAGTTGGTATTGTCTGGCCTTGTGATTTGTTTATTGTCATTGCAAAATTGAGTCTGACTGAAAACTGTTTTCTCTTAAAACTGAACGGGGACATGTCGTCGTCAGATGGGCATAATGGTATCCGAGGCAAGAAAACTCGCATTCCAGAGTGCTGCCCTACCACAATCTCTGCATCAATTGCATTTTTCTAAAATCCACGTACGACGAGTCTGGTGCCGTTGCAGAGCCCATTAGCAGGGTCGATGTTCCTGAGTAGTATGATTGGACAATTTTTTTTAGCTTCAGCATATGTGGAGGCAGTCCATTTGGGGTTAGGGTGTTTAGGAATTCTGGTGGATAGTAGTTATGTGGGTCGTCTTCTACTCAATCGAAGCTGTGGTACACCATCTCCTCCCCCTGGAAGCGATCAATCATTTTCAGATTGATCTTGTCTACGCAATCATTCCTTGTGGATAAAATTGCTCTTGAGGTGATGTACTCTGGATCTTTTAGGTAAGCATTCCCCGTTTGGTAGATACAGTCAATAAGTCTATCCAAGGCGGTATCATCTGTCTTATTTGGCACACGTATACTTGTAGGTAGAAGTATTTCACCATCATCATTTGTCTCCTTGGTTCCGTTTCCAATGCGTAGTAGGTATTCTGCGAACCATGGGTCGTTCTGAGCCCTCATGTTGCGCACAAGCTTCAATTGACGCATGCAATTCTAGAGCTTCGACCTGCGTAGTGATGCATCTACTATCTGGGCTCTTGTTCCCTTTCGGACAACAGGTAGCACTTGTCTAAAATCTCCCCCAAATACGACCGTTTTTCCACCAAATGGAAGATCTGGTCTATCCATTATGTCCCGCATGCTTTTGTCTAGCGCCTCCACCGTCTGTCTCTTTGGCATAGATGCTTCATCCCAGATTATTAGTGATGCTTCTTGGAGTAGCTTTGCTGTCCCACTCTGTTTTGTGAAGCTACAAATAGCTCCATCATCTATTTTTAGTGGAATCTTAAACCTCGAGTGTGCTGTTCTCCCTCCAGGCATTATGGAAGCAGCAACACCGGAAGTGGCCGTCGCCACGGCAATCTTGCCTTGTCCGCGTATTGTGGCCAAGAGCGCCCTATAAAGAAAAGTTTTTCCTGTGCCTCCTACCCATCGACAAAGAATATACCTCCTCTTTGGCGGTCAACCGTGGCTAGGATTTCGTCGTAGGCCTTCCTCTGCTCGATGTTTAGGTTTTTATGCAACGATACGTCCTTAGGGTCTACCTCGATGGAGGTCTCCTCAACGATCTCCCTAGGTATGTCGCCAGTTGTCTCATGTCGTTTGTCGATCTCTGGAAGAGGAAACGATTCTATGTCTTTTCCCATTGAGTGCAACATGTCCCTGATATTTCTCAGCACCATCTGTTCGACTATGTGCTTGCATTTGCAGTTTCTGCTGTAGTCTTCTGACATTGCATCAAGGTGTTTGTTCCATAGGCCACGTACATCGCTGGGTTCACAGAAAACCAAGATTGTCGCGAATAGCCTTCGTAGTGATGATGGCATTCGAAACAACTCTGCTTCTATCATGCAGTCATCTAGTGTGTTGTCTGCCTCAATGAGCCCCCGTTTTTCTGCAGCTTCACGGAAGGTTGGCATTACTTGTCCATCGACTGTTCGTAGGTCTTCGTAGCTGGTGGCGCCTGTCACGTGGTTTAGGAGTACTCGAAGATAATATTGTTCTCCTTCAGCCGGGTGTGCCGAGACCATCCTGCCAACCTAGAACACAGCGGCTCGTTTCCTCTCTTGCCAAAACTTCCCTTGTCTTTGCCAAGTATAATTTTTCGGAAAGTCTCTGTATAGTATGCCTCGTGCTTTCTCATGTAAGCTGTTTGCTTCAAAGTACGCAGTCAACATTGATCTTTCTGTGCCATCACGGTCGATAATATTCTTTATTTTTTCCATGCCATTGTATGAAACCATGTGCATATTTGGAAGATGTAGCTGCAATTGCAAGACTGGTGGGTGTATTTTGCTTAATTCGAAGCCATATATTCTCCAGAGTGCTTCCGGAGGTGTCACCCACCGCGCGTCTCTGTACTGTTTAATCTCGTCAATTTCGACTTCGTCTACTTTGTCAGTTACAGATACAGATGCTCGGTCATGTCCCTTATAGATGTACTTGAATAAGTACTTAACAGCTTTAATGCTCGAGCATGTCTCAACATTTATGTGGCAGTTGAACATCCGCAAAAGATATGGGTTGTAAGGAACCACCCACCTATTATCCAGTTGGCATTTTTGTACCGTTTCAGTCCGACCATCATTGCGTCTCCTATACAGTGGGTAAGAGTCCTTGCCTTGAATTGTAGTTTCATTAAATGGCCTTGGATAATTGTTCTTGCATGACGGACGATTCTTTGTGCATGGACAAAATTTATTCAATGCACCGCAAGGACCATGCATCATATGTTTGATTACCATTTTGTATAACTCTGGGTACTTGTGCTTGTTAGGGAGCTCAGCGGAGATGATTCTGTCATACTGTTCCGGACATGTGTATTTGTATTTTCCAGTCATGATGAGCAAAAAGTGAGCATGGGGTAATCCCCTCTTTTGGAACTCTACGACATATGTATATGCCTTAACCTTTCCAAGAATGGCCTTCTCAAATAGTTGCTTCTTCATTTCTTCTAGCTTCGCCTTGAAAGCACGAACGACAATGTCTGGGCGATCTTGTGGTGTTTGTCCAAATTGTAGTTCACGTGTGATCTCTTCCCAGTTGGGGTTGCAGGTCATTGTGAGGAATACGTCTGGTATTCCATATTTTCTAACTAAAGCCATAGCATCTAGATACCGACGAATTTTATCTCGTGGCCCTCCAATAAATGATGACGCAAGTACTCTCCGTTTTCCAATTGCATCTCCATTCTGTTCTCCAGCTTGAATGCTGTCTAGAAGGCCTTGGTATAGATCGGCCCTTATTTTGTTTTGATGATGCCACATGTAATCCAGTCTGGAGCTTTCAATCTTTATGTATGTATCTACAGCAAACTGCTGGAAAAGCCGTCCGCCATGCAATATTGGGTTGAATATGCTTGGTCGTGTATGGAATTTATAGCTGTAGTATTCTTTCATGGTTACCCACAGGCCGTTGGCAGAATCTGTGCAAATATTGCGACATAAAAAGTTAGTTAAATTGAATTTTGAATATAATAGTATACGAAAATTTTACCTGGGTCATCATCATTACTGATATTATCAGCACCAATATCTTCCTCTTCTGTATACCTCTTTGGGATTTTCCTATGCCAACTCAGTTCAGCTCTTGGAAAGAATAGAGGGTACGACAACGGATCATAGCACCCGTAATATGATCGAATGTGCTATTTTTCGTTGTTGTTTCCATGTAGTATTACATTCCTGTCATAAGTGTCTCTTCTTTCATTTCCTTCAATCCACACTGCAGCTACCTCCGAATTTATTGGCGCGTTGTATGTTCTCTGGTCCAATCTTTGGTCCAGGTTTAAGACGAGTCTGTAGTCCTCAAGGTTTTGGGCTCGTCCCAAACTCCTAAACTGTTGAGAGTATGGGTTATCCCGTAGGATGTCGGTTATTATCCCGATCACATGCTTGTCTTGCTCGTACATTTCCTCGTGGCAACAGCGGTACCGATGCTCTAAGCTTGGATCATCGTCGTAGAAGTATAGCTCTAGATGCTTTGGATCTGATCGACTATTACCAAATGAGTGTATGTTGTGATAGATCTGACCATGTGCTCAAAAGGTGTAAATACCACCAGTTGTTCGCATGTCAGTTGTGTCTCTGTCAAGATGGCAGTATAGAGTAGTAAACGAGAAGTGGCCATTGAAAAATCTTATATTGTTCCGAAAATGTCTTGCATCAGAGTCGTTGCTTGTCCAAAGTCTCATGAGTTTAGGTGGTGTATCTGCATTGGCTAGTCTTATCTGCCATTTTCTGCAGCATAATCACTTAGTTTCATACTTGAATTTTTTTGCATGGCAGAATCTGCAATTTTCTTCCGTTTTGAGCACGTGTTTTTTTTTGGTATGTTGCTATAGACGAAATCATAAGGATCAGGGTTGTGCATTTCCTCGCCTTCTTTGATTTCAATTTCCACTTCTCTGTCCCATTCTAGTTTGTTTTGTAGCATAAAAGTTAGTACATAAGCTATATAATGATTAAAATATATTTAAATTCTATTGAGCTTACCTTGACCAGAGAACATGTATTCGTCCTTGTTTATGTCCTCTTCAAATATGACTTCATTATACCTGTGTTGCAATTTTTTATTATATAATATATTTCTTTGGATTTCATAAGAACATATATGGAATGGATGACCTTATCTTGATCGTCATTATTGATTGATTGTGTTGGTGTATCTACTTCTTTCATGGTAGCATCATGCTCACATATAATCTCATCCTTGCCTGTGTACTAATTATTTATATGTAATTTTTGTATTGCATAAAAATATATAGGAAATTTTATAACCTTACTGTGAACATCATTGTATAATGTTTGTATTTGTGCATCTACTTCCTTGATTGCTGGAAACATTGAAAACGGGATGTCTGGCCACAACGCCACCTTATTGTGATCGTCACTCGGTGTATCCGCTTCTTTGATGCTTGGAAACATTGATGAGGGGATGTCTGTCCATAAAAGATGGTTAGTTGTACAAACATTCGTATATTTATTTGAACGCGAGTATTGTGTAAAATTTAGTATTACCGTAAATCATTTCTTCTGGTTGCTGTAGAGGTTCTGTGTTGGCGTCACCGGTTTCCGTCATAGATACGTCTTGTTTCGATGATACATGCCTGTCTTGTCGTGAATTCTTTGTTACGACGGTGTAGCAATGTTTGCCTTTCTCCTGGTGTGACATGCTTTCTGTAATCAGGAAAGGTAGAAGTACCAACTTCTTTTTCAGTTGCGATATATGCAGGGTTCTCCAGTGCAATGGAGTCTTTGCTTGCTGTGTTGCGTTTCAATTCATTGATATGTTCTATTCTAGCTTTCTTTTGTTCCGGCTGCATTTTTGCATATATCTGCCTTTGTTGTGCGCATATTTTTTCTTTCTTTTGTTGATAGGCTTCACGGCGTTTTTTGAGTTTTTCCTCTCTTTTTTCATCGGCCATTTGTGCATAGCGCTCTCTATCTCGTTTCCTTCTTCTTTCCTTAGCATCCATCTCTCAAGAATGTGATCAAAATGCTTGCTTGCAAGTTTTGGAAGTGTAAGAAATATTAGAAATGGAAAATTGATTAAACTTGTATATGTTAGTTCAGTGTGCAATCTAGTCAAATAATTGCATCTATTTTTTCCTTGTCAACAATGATGTTTAAATATGATTCAGTGTGTCATATATAAAATCTTGTAAAATTGTTGCTCAAAGTACGGTTTGGTGTACTATTTTTTCAGAAATTTCAAATTGCTAATGATAAACTTATTTATTTCATGGCAGGTGCCGGTGTTCCTAAAGATGTTGAAGAATTCGCAAAAAGAAAGAGATGTTGAAGGATGTCGTATATGAAAATACGCAACGAAAATATCTGATGTTAAGCTGACTTGGGAGCTTAGCAGCTTAATTGAACCAAAGGTATCTAGAAGGCGACGTGTGAAACTGATTCTATTTAATTGAACTGAAGACTTGAGATTGTGTAAGAATCATGTGGAGGTACAGGTGTATTTGTAGCACCAGCGATACCTGCCTCCAAGTAGGTTTCCGCCTCCTGTATGTATCTAAGTAGGATTCAGACTCTTTCATTGAGTATATTTTTTTGGGTGTTATTTTGGTACTGAGTCGGACTGACTATGGCATGTACGTATACACGGCCTGGTATGATGTGGCCCTGGACGTGAACCTGGCGTATGTATCTACTCCTGTATCTACTCCCTCCGTTCCGAAATAATTATCGCTGGGGGTTCTTTTCCGACCAGGTGAAAACTAGTGAAATTACAAAACTGCCCCCGATTTAAAATCGCGCTCAGGTCGTCGTCTTTCTCCGTCGCTCCTTCCCTCCGCTAGGACTCCGTCGCTCCTCCCCTTCGCCAGGCGGAGTAGGACTCCGTCGCTCCTCCCCTTCGCCAGGCTCCTCCGGCGTCCTTCCCCGCCGGCTGCCTGCGCCGCTCCAATCAAGAGCCAGATCCCCTCTTTGGTCGCCCTTCCACGCCGCGATCGGAAGCTCCCTCGCCGGCGGCCGCCCATCGGCTGCATGCTCCGTTCCCCAGGATCCTTCCCCACTGGCCGCAGATCCCTCGCCGGCCGCCTCCCTCCACTCCAATCGAGAGCTCGAGGTCAGCCGCCGCAGCTCGCTGCTCCTTTTTGCTCTTGGATTTCAATCAAAGAAAGGCTTAATTAGATTTCAGAGTACTGTGTGTAATTACTCTACTGTGTAATGAATCTTCAACAGATTACAGATTTCAAAGTACTCTTCAATCAATCAATCTTCACAGATTTCAAGGAGTATAAATGTGAATTTCCTATAATTTTGGAAACATCTTGATAGAACAGGAGTAGTATGAACAATAGTTTGATGAGGAAACACACAATAGTTTGATGAACAACAGTATTACAGTAGTATGAACAATACTCCATGATGAACAACAGTAGTTTGATGAGAAAACACACAGTACTCTCATTGAAATTACAGTAGTAGTTTGTGGGATGAAATATGAACTTCAGTACAGGAATAAGTGCATATAACTGAATTGGTGCATATATTGCTTGTAATCTGAGGTTAACATTCACTGATAGTTGTAGCCAAAAATTAATAGAAGGAGCAGAAAGCCAGAAACAATTTGAATATTACTACCTCAGTCAAATTTTCCAGAGTGCAGGTAATAATAACTAAGGTAAAAGCATAAACACAAGTACCATCAGTACTGTCACAGAGAATTCCTAATTCCTTTAGTATTTTTATCACATTGTGTCAGTGCAAGGTATTGGCACAGAGTACTCTATCGAAAATGAGGTTAACTACAAACAATGACCACTGGTTGAAAAGAAAAATGATGACAGATTCGACAAAACTGATACACAATGCCAAGTGCATAACAAACAGAATAGCCTCTATGGTATGGAATATGAGTGAATATCTCCAGAAAGATTATTCATATGCATCTACTTGCCACTAAAGTTTCTGTCCTGGCAAGGACTTCTACAAGACATCAATACACAATTTCTTCCAATTGGGACCAATGCAGATAATTAGATCGCTTACAGTAAGATATCATCACTTCAGGCAAACTATTCTAAGCTAGCATGGCAACTTGGCAATACTCCGGTAATACAGGAATCAGAAGGTCGGCTATTTGTAATGTGTACAATAATTTGGCCTAAAGCAACATTTCTATACAGAAAATGCACTACAGGTGATGAATGCAAATGACGGATGCTAAACAAATCGTTATCCTCCATTGGATTGAAGAAAGGGAAAAACATACTAAGGGCAGCATATCCAGAGCAGAGGGTAGGCAGCTACCTGTTCCTTGGAGGTGATGTTTGGATCGACCCCAAAGTTTATGTCGTGCATGAGGCGCTCGATCATGGTGTAGGGGCGCCGGGTCTCAGGATCTATAGTCTTCTCCATGACGATGGTGGCGATGTCCCGGAACTGCGCGGACAGCTGCACCTCCCTCTCCTTGCCAGAAACTTGGAGCTCCCCTTTCTCCAAAATCTGACAGAGCACAACAGTCTTCGGGAGTTTCCTGGTTGGTTGTGCTCTGATGTTTCATTCTCAGAGATTGTCTTGTTTAGCAATTCAAATCCTTCCCCATTATCATATGAACCACTAACATACTTAATCTGCAAGGAAAACTCTTCATGGTTATATAAGTGAAATACCACACCAGCTATGCATAATATCAACAACTAACTAATTGCGAAAATTGTGAAAGATGTTCATCTAAAGCTCCTTTGAGATATCTGTAACAATACAAGGATGACATTAAGACACATATTTTTTTGGAACCAGCACTTTCATCATATATAAAATGGAGGAAACACCATCCTCATACAAAGCACACCAATTTATTTGTACATAAAATTATTATATTAACTCCAGAAATGTGGACCTTACCCACGAATGCGTTCTCTTAACCCTTCATCAAACATATCTGATCTTGCATACCCAAATATATGGACTTCTCTAGATTGTATAAATCCCTGTCTTATCAGAGAGCAATATTCAGTCAGTATGCGCAAAGCTGAGAAGACATTATGTACATGACATGAAGTACATTATACAATGATGTTCAATTATTTCTTTAATATAGTCATGTACGGTTTACATTTGGGTGCAAGTTAACTAACTCAAGATAGATTACCTTGTGCTTCTACTTGTACTTCTACTTCATCTTACATATTCATATCTTCAGGAGAAAATGGACCTCACAGACCTCAACTTCACTCCACCTGCAGAAGATGTGGATGAAATGGAGGAAGATGCTTGCGATGAGGCTGTGATGCTAGTGATGATGCTTGTGATGCTTGCGATGAGGATGTGATGCTAGTGATGATGCTTGTGATGCTTGCAATGAGGCTGTGATGCTAGTGATGATGCTTGTGATGCTTGCGATGAGGCTGTGATGCTAGTGATGATGCTTGTGATGCTTGCGATGATGCTTGTGATGCTTGCGATGAGGCTCTGATGCTACTGATGCTATGATGATGCTTGTGATGCTAGTGATGAGGCTAGTTGCTCGCGATGAGGCTGTGATGCTAGTGATGCTTGTCATGTCCGTAATAATCCATATTTGAGTATGTTGGAGTACGTTGTTTGTGTGGAGTATGTTGGAGTATGTCTAACTCCACTTGTATGTGTAACTCCATTTGATTTTGCACTTTTACTCCAAGTATTTTTACTCCATATATTTTTTACTCCATACTCCATTTGTATGTGTATATTTCTACTACTCCATTTGTATGATCATTCTCTGATAGGAGAGTAGTGAATTAGAGAAGAGTATGTGCTCACTAAACTGTCTTCTTCTTCTTTCACATTATAATTTTTGTGCATTTCAATTAAACCAAATGGGCGTACTCCAAACTGTTGTTGTCACAGTGTCATCCTGACTGGTTGTTGTCAGTGTCAACACTAGGAGTCAACAGTGTCAACACTAGGAGTAATTTGACAGTAAATTAGGAGTAACTTTATGGACTAAGTTCTCCTAGGTTTCATTTTAATTAACTAAAGGAAAGGTTTCAGTTAGTTAATTAAAGGAAAGGTTTCGTTTAATTAATTAAAGGAAAGGTTTTATTTTGATTAATTAAAGAAAATGTTTCATTTAATTAATTAAAGGAAAGGTTCAGAAGACAAGATAAGAGAAGAGAGCAAGAAGACAAGAGAAAATGCATTATCGCCTAACAGTTCTTTGAATTTGATTTCATCAGATTTAGGTGAAAACAAAATCACAGGACAGCTTATAGCTGGCCACCATTGCATTATCGCCTAAGTTAGCATTGCATTATTGAGCAAGATTAGCATTGCTAGTTACTCCAGACTGCTCTTGCATCACAAATTAGCATTGCATTATTGAGCACAGATTAGCATTGCTAGTTACTCCAGACTGCTCTTGCACAACCTGTCTTTCTGCAATGCCACATAAGCATGTGTGCTAAACCTGTCTACTCCTGCTACTTCTTATTCAAATCTCTACCAGATCTACTCCAAGAACAGAAGAGAAGAGATCCAAGCACAAGAAGTACTGGAGCTACTGCACAAATCTGTATAATTATGCAAGACAGAAAATTGGGCATGTGTATCACAGTACTCCTTCTTTGATCCTAGGCTTAATTACTCTTCGGCAATTTGGACTGAATGTGTTGAGCTGGATGGTTTAACTACTTGTACAGTACTGCAAGAATACGAGCTTCTGAATTTGAATGTGCAAATACTGAATCAAAGAACTACTCGTTGTTCAATGGCTACATCACAGAACATATCAAAGACTAGGGTGATTCCACATAGGAAAATCTGCTTTCTCACAAGTCCATGGCAGAGCACCAATGAGTGCAACTTGATAAGAAAACATACCACAGTCGCAATGTAACATAAACAAAATAGACGCCCTGGCTAAATCAAACAAGTACTCCATGCCAACGGATTTTGGGGAAACAAGGAAGGACTTGTAGCCTGATTAGTCCCACCTCGCTCACGGATTTTGATTTGTTTCTGAATCCAACTACTGCAAGAACTACTCTACTGAATCAGAGTTGCAGACTGAGTGACGGGCTCACCGAGGTACTCCTGTCGCAGCGGTTGTAGGCGCCCTCCTGCCGCTGTAGTCGTAGGAGTCGCCATTGAGCTCGGCGTCGCCCTCCTACTCCAGCTGCTTGCCCCGCCACCGGCTCCAGCTGCTCATCCTGCCACCAGCTGCTCGTCCCATCGCCGCCGCCAGCTAGCTGGTCCTCCACCGCATCCGTACCTGTCGACTGGGTTGAGAGGGAACTCCATCTCCCACCGCTGCTCCGGCCCCGCTCCAGGCCCGCCGCTCCGCTGCTCCGGCGCCTCTCCAGATCCGCCGCTCGGCCGCGGCTCCACGTCCACGCCTCCGTTGCCCAGATCCCGCTCTGGCGCCGCTACACATCCACACGTCCGTCGCCTAGAAGCTTGTCGCCGGCGCAAAAAGATTCACTTTTTTGTTGACCTTCGGGGTATGAGTGGAGGCGGGATGGTGGGGAGAAAGGGGTGGTGGAACAGGCCGGCGACGGGGAGAGGGAGAGGCCGGCGACGAGGAGAGGAAGAGGCCGGCGACGAGGAGAGTGAGAGCGCGGCGACGAGGAGAGGGAGAGGGCGGCGATAGAGGGGAGAGGGATTGGGAGAGCGGCGAGCTAGCTAGTGGGAACGAGCTAGTGCAAGCGAGTGGGAGGGCAAAATAGGAAGGTGAAAAATATATATAACGTGACGGAATTTGCACTGGGGTTGCCCAGCGACAATTATGTCGAAACAGAGGGAGTAAGTAGGATTCAAACTCCTGTATGTATCTAAGTAAGATTCGGACTCTTTCATTGAGTATATTTTTTGGGTGTTATTTTGATACTGAGTCGGACTAACTATGGCATGTACACTGAGTTGCTTATTGCAGTTTGATGGCCTGTTTGGAGAGTGAACCTTGTGTGGCCTGTCCTGTTGGCTCAAGGTTTGGTTGGAGGGGTTGTGGGTTCAAGTCTCACCGTGCACCTCTTTTTATCACTTATTAAAGACCGCGCATTGATTAATTTTAAAAGTCAAGGGTGTTATTATAAAATGTAAATGAATCGTTTTTTCAACTTATATCAGTACCGCGGGTTCATTACAATAAAAACTTAGGGGGTTTCTACAAAACGCCTTTTTATCACTTATTAAAGACCGCGCATTGATTAATTTTAAAAGTCAAGGGTGTTATTATAAAATGTAAACGAATCGTTTTTTCAACTTATATCAATACCGCGGGTTCATTACAATAAAAACTTAGGGGGTTTCTACAAAACGTCATGACGGACCAAGAATACATATTTCTTTTATTAGTAGGTATAGAGTATAGATATAGATATAGATATAGATATAGATATAGATATAGATAGGGAAGGGGAAATACAAATTGTTCTTTGATAAACATCACCCTGAGACTATTACCTTGCCTGCTCCTTCCTTGTTTAATTTATCTGAAGGTCCGTATCTCGTTTCGTGGGCTGCCATTCAAGCCTACCGGAACCCTACACCAGCCCCGGAGCCAGAACCATAATTTGAGCCTCCACGGCAGTCTGATTACTTTTGGGATCCAGAAATGACTATCAGCCAGTGGCAGTCAGAGTCCTTTTCATCTCAGTACGACCCCAACTACAACTACGGATATCTGCCAGGCCATCCTTGTCAATGAACCAACTTAGGCCAAAAGGCTAAGCTTGGGGGATTACGTATTTCTCACCAACATTACATTCATGTTCACACACTTATTGCTAGATGTCGGTGCTCATACTCTTTCACTGTAATATCCATGTTAGTTTATTTTCTTTTTCTTGCTTTCTTCTTGTGTGTTTGTTAAACCTTAAAAAACCAAAAAAATTAGAGTAATTTTTACTTAGTTTACTTTTCTTGCCGTAGTAGTAATAATTAAAAGAAAACCAAAAAGATTTTCCGTTCTTCTTTTGCTTGTTGGGAGCTTTCTCGTGTAAATAGTTTTATTCTTTTCTTTTCTTTGGGGTCGATAAGAGAAGACCATAATTAAATTATTGAAGTGGCTCTTATATGCATTATTGTTGATTTAACCAAGAGCCCATATTGCCTTGTCTTCTCCTGTTTATTGAATGTTCGCAGATTCCAGCTTAGTCCAATGCACGTGCACTCTTATTATTATTCACTTCGTTCGGTCATGCAAGTGAAAGACAATTATGATGATATATGATGGACTGACTGAGATGAGAAAAGCTGGTATGAACTCGACCTCTTTTGTTTTTGTAAATATGATGAGTTCATCGTTCCTGATTCAGCCTATTATGAATAAACATGTTTGCAAGGACAATTAGAGATTGTAGTTACTTATGCCATGCTTGATTAACTATGAGTTATAATGGTTTACCTTGCGTGCCAACATGCTATTAAAATGGTTGTGATGTGGTATAGTGGGGTGGTATCCTCCTTTGAATGATTTAAGTGACTTGACTTGGCACATGTTCACACATGTAGTTGAAACAAAATCAACATAGCCTTCAGGATATTTATGTTCATGGTGGATTATATCCTACTCATGCTTGCATTCAATGTTTATTAATTTTAATGCATGTTCATGACTGTTGTCGCTCTCTACTTGGTCGCTTCCCAATCTTTTGCTAGCCTTCACTTGTACTAAGCGGGAATACTGCTTGTGCATCCAATCCCTTAAACCCCAAAGTTATTCCATATGAGTCCAGTATACCTTCCTATATGCGGTATTTAGCTGCCGTTTCAAGTAAATTCGTATGTGCCAAACTCTAAACCTTCAAATAAACATTCTGTTTTGTATGCTCGAATAGCTCATGTATCAACTAGGGCTGCTCTTATCTTCCATGCTATACGGGTTATTCTCAAGAGGAGTGGACTCTGCTTCTCACTCGCGAGAAAATGGCTGGTCACCGGGATGCCCAGTCCCATGCTTTATGCAAACTAAATCAAAATAATTGCAAACAAAACTCCCCCTGGGACTGTTGCTAGTTGGAGACACTCGTTGTTTCGAGCAAGTCATGGATTGATGCTTGTTGGTGGAGGGGGAGTATAAACTTTACCATTCTGTTTGGGAACCGCCTATAATGTGTGTAGCATGGAAGATATCACCATCCCTTGGTTGTTATGTTGACAATGAAAGTATGCCGCTCAAAATATTATTTATCTCTATTTCAAAACCGAGCTCTGGCACCTCTACAAATCCCTGCTTCCCTCTGCGAAGGGCCTATCTATTTACTTTTATGTTGAGTCATCACCCTCTTATTAAAAAGCACTAGCTGGAGAGCGTAGCTGTCATTTGCATTCATTACTATTAATTTATATTGGGTATGACTATGATTGGATCTCTTTTACCATGAATTACAATGTCTAGTCACTTCTTGATCTTTAAAGGTGCTCTGCATTTATGTTTTGCGGTTTCAGAAAGGGCTAGCGAGATACCATCTTGTTATATCATATCATGATTGTTTTGAGAAAGTGTTGTCATCCGAGATTTATTATTTTGACTCGCTAGTTGATTATGCTATTGATATGAGTAAACATGAGACCTAAGAGTTATTGCAAATGTGGTTAGTCATAATCTTTGCTGAAAACTTGAATGTTGGCTTTACATATTTATGACAACAAGAGCAAACAGAGTTTGTAAAAGTTTTTATTTATCACTTTCAGTTTGTCAACTGAATTGCTTGAGGACAAGCAGAGGTTTAAGCTTGGGGGAGTTGATACGTCTCCGTCGTATCTACTTTTCCAAACACTTTTGCCCTTGTTTTGGACTCGAACTTGCATGATTTGAATGGAACTAACCCGGACTGACGCTGTTTTCAGCAGACTTTCCGTGGTGTTATTTATGTGCAGAAACAAAAGTACTCGGAATGACCTGAAACTCCACGGAATGTCTATTTGGAAATAATAAAAAATCCTTGCAAAAGATGAAGACCAGGGGGCCCACACCCTATCCACGAGGATGGGGGCGCCCCCCTAGGGCGCACCCCCTACCTCGTGGGCCCCCGGGAGCTCCTCCGACCTCAACTCCAACTCTATATATTTGCTTTCGGGGAGAAAAAACAGAGAGAAGGATTCATTGCGTTTTATGATACGAAGCCACCGCCAAGCCCTAAAACCTCTCGGGAGGGCTGATCTGGAGTCCGTTCGGGGCTCCGAAGAGGGGGATTCGTCGCCATCGTCATCATCAACCATCCTCCATCACCAATTTCATGATGCTCACCGCCGTGCGTGAGTAATTCCATCATAGGCTTGCTGGACGGTGATGGGTTGGATGAGATCTATCATGTAATCGAGTTAGTTTTGTTAGGGTTTGATCCCTAGTATCCACTATGAGATTGATGTTGCTATGACTTTGCTATGCTTAATGCTTGTCACTAGGGCCCGAGTGCCATGATTTCAGATCTGAACCTATTATGTTTTCATGAATATATGTGAGTTCTTGATCCTATCTTGCAAGTCTATAGTCACCTACTATGTGTTATGATCCGGAAACCCCGAAGTGACAATAATCGGGACCACTCCCGGTGATGACCATAGTTTGAGGAGTTCATGTATTCACTATGTGATAATGCTTTGTTCCGGTACTCTATTAAAAGGAGGCCTTAATATCCCTTAGTTTCCATTAGGACCCTGCTGCCACGGGAGGGTAGGACAAAAGATGTCATGCAAGTTCTTTTCCATAAGCATGTATGACTATATTCGGAATACATGCCTACATTACATTGATGAATTGGAGCTAGTTTTGTGTCACCCTATGTTATGATTGTTACATGATGAACCGCATCCGGCATAATTCTCCATCACCGATCCAATGCCTACGAGCTTTTCCTATATTGTTATTCGCTTATTTACTTTTCCGTTGCTACTGTTACAATCACTACAAAACACCAAAAATATTACTTTTGTTACCGTTACCACTACTATCATATTACTTTGCTACTAAATACTTTGCTGCAGATACTAAGTTATCCAGGTGTGGTTGAATTGACAACTCAACTGGTAATACTTGAGAATATTAATTGGCTCCCTTTGTGTCGAATCAATAAATTTGGGTTGAATACTCTACCCTCGAAAACTGTTGCGATCCCCTATACTTGTGGGTTATCAATCACCGGCCTTGAGGTCTACCGGAGAGAAGAGGGGGAAGAAACTGTAAATACATAGCAAACAGAGGTATCACTAAGCATGACATGATGATACGTAGTGCTAGGCGTGCTCTGATACGTCTCCAACGTATCTATAATTTATGAAGTGTTCATCTATTATATTATCTGTTTTGGATGTTTATGGGCTTTATTAAACACTTTTATATTATTTTTGGGACTAGCCTATTGACCTAGAGCCCAGTGCCAGTTCCTGTTTCCCCCCTTGTTTCAGTGTTTCGAAGAAAAGGAATATCAAACGGAGTCAAAACGAAATGAAACCTTCTGGAGAAGTTATTTTTGGAAGGAAAGCAACCAGATAGACTTGGAGTGCACGTCAGGAAAGAAACGAGGGAGCCACGAGGTAGGGGGGCGCCCACCCCCTAGGGCGCGCCCTCCACCCTCGTGGGCCCCTCATGGCTCCCCTGACGTACTTCTTCCTCCTATATATACCCATATACCCTAAAACGATCGGGGAACAGAGGAGATCGGGAGTTCCGCCGCCGCAAGCCTCTGTAGCCACCAAAAGTCAATCGCGACCCTGTTCCGGCACCCTGCCGGAGGGGGGAACCCTCACCGATGGGCGGTGGCCATCTTCATCATCCCGGCGCTCTCCATGACGAGGAGGGAGTAGTTCACCCTCGGGGCTGAGGGTATGTACCAGTAGCTATGTGTTTGATCTCTCTCTCTCTCTCTCTCTCTCTCTCTCTCTCTCTCGTGTTCTTGATTTGGCACGATCTTGATGTATCGCGAGCTTTGCTATTATAGTTGGATCTTATGTTTCTTCTCCCCCTCTACTCTCTTGTAATGGATTGAGTTTTCCCTTTGAAGTTATCTTATCAGATTGAGTCTTTAAGGATTTGAGAACACTTGATGTATGTCTTGCCGTGCTTATTTGTGGTGACAATGGGATATCACGTGATCCACTTGATGTATGTTTTGGTGATCAACTTGTGGGTTTCGCCCATGAACCTATGCATAGGGGTTGGCACACGTTTTCATCTTGACTCTCTGGTAGAAACTTCGGGGCACTCTTTGAAGTTCTTTGTGTTGATTGAATAGATGAATCTGAGATTGCGTGATGCATATCGTATAATCATACCCACGGATACTTGAGGTGACATTGGAGTATCTAGGTGACATTAGGGTTTTGGTTAATATGTGTCTTAAGGTGTTATTCTAGTACGAACTCTTGAATAGATCGATCCAAAAGAATAACTTTGAGGTGGTTCCGTACCCTACAATAATCTCTTCGTTTGTTCTCCGCTATTAGTGACTTTTGAGTGACTCTTTGTTGCATGTTGAGGGATAGTTATATGATCCTTGTATGTTATTATTGTTGAGAGAACTTGCACTAGTGAAAGTATGAACCCTAGGCCTTGTTTCCTATCATTGCAATACCGTTTATGCTCACTTTTACCACTTGTTACCTTGCTGTTTTTATATTTTCCGTTTACAAAAACCTATATCTACCATCCATATTGCACTTGTATCACCATCTCTTTGCCGAACTAGTGCACATATACAATTTACCATTGTATTGCGTGTGTTGGGGACACAAGAGACTCTTTGTTATTTGGTTGCAGGGTTGTTTGAGAGAGACCATCTTCATCCTTAGGTCATCCACTTGAGGGAAATTTGCTACTGTCCTACAAACCTCTGCACTTGGAGGCCCAACAACGTCTACAAGATGAAGGTTGCGTAGTAGACATCAAGCTCTTTTCTGGCGCCATTGCCGGAGAGGCTAGGTAAGCGGCACTCACACTGTGACGCCCGTGATTCAATCGTACACTAATCATGCACGCAAATGTGTACGATCAAGATCAGGGACTCACGGGAAGATATCACAACACAACTCTATAAATAAAATAAGTCATACAAGCATCATAATACAAGCCAGGGGCCTCGAGGGCTTGAATACAAGTGCTCGATCATAGACGAGTCAGCGGAAGCAACAATATCTGAGTACAGACATAAGTTAAACAAGTTTGCCTTAAGAAGGCTAGCACAAACTGGGATACAATCGAAAGAGGCGCAGGCCTCCTACCTGGGATCCTCCTAACTACTCCTGGTCGTCGTCAGCGGCATGCACGTAGTGTTGGGGAACGTAGTAATTTCAAAAAATTTCCTACGCACACGCAAGATCATGGTGATGCATAGCAACGAGAGGGGAGAGTGTTTGTCTACGTACCCTCGTAGACCGAAGCGGAAGCGTTGACACAACGTAGAGGAAGTAGTCGTACGTAGAGGAAGTAGTCGTACGTTCTCCTCGCGATCCAACCGATCACAGCACCGTTACTCCGGCACCTTCGAGTTCTTGGCACACGTTCAGCTCGATGACGATCCCCGGGCTCCGATCCAGCAAAGCGTCGAGGAAGAGTTCCGTCAGCACGACGGCGTGGTGACGATCTTGATGTGTTACCGGCGCAGGGCTTCGCCTAAGCACTGCAACGATATAATCGAGGTGGAATTTGGTGGAAGGGGGCACCGCACACGGCTAAGGAACGATCCGTAGATCAACTTGTGTGTCTTTGGGGTGTCCCCTGCCCCCGTATATAAAGGATGAAGGGGGGGAGGCTGGCCGGCCAAAGGAGGGAGGCGCAGGAGGAGTCCTACTCCCTCTGGGAGTAGGATTCCCCCCCCCCCCCCCCAATCCTAGTTGGACTAGGATTCTTCAAGGGGGAGAGAGAAGGAGAGGGGGGCGCCCACCTCTCCTAGTCCTAATAGGACTAGGGGAAGGGGGGAGGCGCGCAGCCCCTAGGGCTGCCCTCTCACTTCTCCTCCAAGGCCCATGTTGGCCCATTATGCTCCCGGGGGGTTCCGGTAACCCTCCCGGTATTCCGGTAAAATCCTGATTTCACCTGGAATGCATCCGATGTCCAAACATAGGCTTCCAATATATAATTCTTTATGTCTCGACCATTTCGAGACTCCTCGTCATGTCCGTGATCACATCCGGGACTCCGAACTCCTTCGGTACATCAAAATGCATAAACTCATAATAACTGTCATCGTAACGTTAAGCGTGCGGACCCTACGGTTCGAGAACAATGTAGACATGACCGAGACACGTCTCCGGTCAATAACCAATAGCGGGACCTGGATGCCCATATTGGCTCCTACATATTCTACGAAGATCTTTATCGGTCAGACCGCATAACAACATACGTTGTTCCCTTTGTCATCGGTATGTTACTTGCCCGAGATTCGATCGTCGGTATCCAATACCTAGTTCAATCTCGTTACCGGAAAGTCTCTTTTCTCGTTCTGTAATACATCATCTCGCAACTAACTCATTGGTTGCAATGCTTGCAAGGCTTTATGTGATGTGCATTACCGAGAAGGCCCTGAGATACCTCTCCGACAATCGGAGTGACAAATCCTAATCTCGAAATATGCCAACTCAACATGTACCTTCGGAGACACTTGTAGAGCACCTTTATAATCACCCAGTTACGTTGTGACGTTTGGTAGCACACAAAGTGTCCCTACGGTAAATGGGAGTTGCATATTCTCATAGTTGAAGGAACATGTATAAGTCATGGATAAAAGCAATAGCAACATACTAAACGATCGGGTGCTATGCTAATGTAATGGGTCATGTCAATCAGATCATTCAACTAATGATGTGATCTCGTTAATCAAATAACAACTCTTTGTTCATGGCTAGGAAACATAACCATCTTTGATTAATGAGCTAGTCAAGTAGAGGCATACTAGTGACACTCTGTTTGTCTATGTATTCACACATGTATTATGTTTCCAGTTAATACAATTCTAGCATGAATAATAAACATTTATCATGATATAAGGAAATAAATAATAACTTTATTATTGCCTCTAGGGCATATTTCCTTCAGTCTCCCACTTGCACTAGAGTCAATAATCTAGTTCACATCGCCATGTGATTTATCAGCAATAGTTCACATCACCATGTGATTAACACCCATAGTTCACATCGATATGTGACCAACACCCAAAGGGTTTACTAGATTCAGTAATCTAGTTCACATTGCTATGTGATTAACACCCAAAGAGTACTACGGTGTGATCATGTTTTGCTTGTGAGAGAAGTTTAGTCAACGGGTCTGCCACATTCAGATCCGTTATGTATTTTGCAATTTTCTATGTCTACAATGCTCTGCACGGAGCTACTTTAGCTAATTGCTCCCACTTTCAATATGTATCTAGATTGAGACTTAGAGTCATCTAGATTAGTGTCAAAACTTGCATCGACGTAACCTTTTACGACGAACCTTTTTGTCACATCCATAATCGAGAAACATATCCTTATTCCACTAAGGATAATTTTGACCGCCGTCCAGTGATCTACTCCTAGATCACTATTGTACTCCCGTGCCAATCTCAGGGTAGGGTATACAATAGGTCTGGTACACAGCATGGCATACTTTATAGAACCTATGGCTGGGGCATAGGGAATGACTTTCATTCTCTTTCTATCTTCTGCCGTGGTCGGGCTTTGAGTCTTACTCAATTTCACACCTTGTAATACAGGCAAGAACTCTTTCTTTGACTGTTCCATTTTGAACTACTTCAAAAATCTTTTCAAGGTATGTATTTATTGAAAAACTTATCAAGCGTCTTGATCTATCTCTATAGATCTTGATGCTCAATATGTAAGCAGCTTCACCGAGGTCCTTCTTCTAAAAACTCCTTTCAAATACTCCTTTATGCTTTACAGAATAATTCTACATTATTTCCGATCAATAATATGTCATTTACATATACTTATCAGAAATGCTGTAGTGCTCCCACTCACTTTCTTGTAAATACAGGCTTCACCGCAAGTCTGTATAAAACTATATGCTTTGATCAACTTATCAAAGCGTATATTCCAACTCCGAGATGCTTGCACCAGTCCATAGATGGATCGCTGGAGCTTGCATATTTTGTTAACACCTTCAGGATCGACAAAACCTTCTAGTTGCATCGTATACAACTCTTATTTAATAAATCCATTAAGGAATGTAGTTTTGTTTATCCATTTGCCGGATTTCATAAAATGCGGCAATTGCTAACATGATTCGGACAGACTTAAGCATAGATACGAGTGAGAAACTCTCATCGTAGTCAACACCTGGAACTTGTCGAAAACCTTTTGCGACAATTCCAGCTTTGTAGATAGTAACACTACTATCAGTGTCCGTCTTCCTCTTCAAGATCCATTTATTTTCTTTGGCTTGCCGATCATTGGGCAAATCCATCAAAGTCCATACTTTGTTCTCATACATGGATCATATCTCAGATTTCATGGCCTCTAACCATTTTGCGGAATCTGGGCTCATCATCGCTTCCTCATAGTTCGCAAGTTCGTCATGGTCTAGTAACATGACTTCCAGAACAGGATTACCGTACCACTCTGGTGCGGATCTCACTCTGGTTTACTTACGAGATTCGGTAGTAACTTGATCTTGAAGTTACATGATCATCATCATTAGCTTCCTCACTAATTGGTGTAGTAGTCACAGGAACAGTTTTCTGTGATGAACTACTTTCCAATAAGGGAGAAGGTACAATTACCTTATCAAGTTCTACTTTCCTCCCACTCACTTCTTTCGAAAGAAACTCTTTCTCTAGAAAGTTTCCGAACTTTAGCAACAAAAGTCTTGCCTTCGGATCTGTGATAGAAGGTGTATCCAACAGTTTCCTTTGGATATCCTATGAAGACACATTTCTCCGATTTGGGTTCGAGCTTATCAGGTTTGAAGCTTTTTCACATAAGCATCGCAGCCCCAAACTTTAAGAAACGATAGCTTAGGTTTATTGCTAAACCATAGTTCATACGGTGTCGTCTCAACGGATTTAGATGGTGCCCCTTTTAACGTGAATGCAGCTGTCTCTAATGCATGATCCCAAAACGATATTGGTAAATCGGTAAGAAACATCATAGATTGTACTATATCCAATAAAGTACGGTTATGACGTTCGGACACACCATTATGCTGTGGTGTTCCAGGTGGCATGAATTTGTGAAACTATTCCACACGGTTTTTAACTGAAGGCCAAAACTCGTAACTCAAATATTTTACCTCTGCGATCATATCGTAGAAACTTTTTATTTTCTTGTTACGATGATTATCCACTTCACTCTGAAATTCTTTGAACTTTTCAAACGTTTCAGACTTATGTTTCATTAAGAAGATATACCCATATCTGCTTAAATCATCTGTGAAGTTCTGAAAATAATGATACTTGTCGCGAGCCTTAATATTCATCGGACCACATACATCAGTATGTATGATTTCCAACAAATCTGTTGCTTGCTCCATTGTTCCGGAGAACGGCGTTTTGGTCATCTTGCCCAAGAGGCATGGTTCGCAAGCATCAAGTGATTACAAAATCCCATCAACATGGAGTTTCTTCATGCGCTTTACACCAATATGACCTAAACGGCAGTGCCACAAATAGGTTGCACTATCATTATTAACTTCGCATTTTTTTGGTTTCAATATCATGAATATGTGTATCACTGCGATCGAGATCCAATGAACTATTTTCATTGGTGTGTATGACCATAGAAGGTTTTATTCATGTAAACAGAACAACAATTTATTCTCTTGCTTAAATGAATAGCCGTATTGCAATAAACATGATCAAATCATATTCATGCTCAACGCAAACACCAAATAACACTTATTTAGTTTCAACACTAATCCCGAAAGTATAGGGAGTGTGTGATGATGATCATATCAATCTTGGAACCACTTCCAACACACATCGTCACCTTGCCCTTTAACTAGTCTTTGTTCATTCTGCAACTCCCGTTTCGAGTTACTAAATTTTAGCAACTGAACTAGTACCAAATACTAAGGGGTTGCTATGAACACTAGTAAAGTACACATCAATAACATGTATATCAAATATACTTATGTTCACTTTGCCATCCTTCTTATCCGCCAATCACTTGGGGAAGTTCCGCTTCCAGTGACCAGTCCCTTTGCAGTAGAAGCACTTAGTCTCAGGCTTAGGACCATACTTGGGCTTTTTCACTTGAGCAGCAACTTGCTTGCCGTTCTTCTTGAAGTTCCCCTTCTTTCCTTTTGCCCTTTTCTTGAAACTAGTGATCTTGTCAACCATCAATACTTGATGTTTTTCTTTGATTTCTACCTTCGCTGATTTTAGCATCGCGAAGAGCTTGGGAATATTTTCCGTTATCCCTTGCATATTATAGTTCATCACGAAGTTCTCCTAACTTGGTGGTGGTGACTAGAGAATTCTGTCAATCACTATCTTATCTGGAAGATTAACTCCCACTTGATTCAAGCGATTGTAGTACCCAGACAATCTGAGCACATGCTCACTAGTTGAGCGATTCTCCTCCATCTTTTAGCTATAGAACTTGTTGGAGACTTCATATCTCTCAACTCGGGTATTTGCTTGAAATATTAACTTCAACTCCTGGAACATCTTGTATGGTCCATGACGTTCAAAACGTCTTTGAAGTCCCGATTCTTAAGCCGTTAAGCATGGTGCACTAAACTATTAAGTAGTCATCATATTGAGCTAGCAAAACGTTCATAACGTCTGCATCTGCTCCTGCAAAAGGTCCGTCACCTAGCGGTGCATCAAGGACAAAATTCTTCTGTGCAGCAATGAGGATAAACCTCAGATCACGGATCCAATCCGCATCATTGCTACTAACATTTTTCAATGTAATTTTCTCTAGGAACATATCAAAATAAACATAGGGAAGTAACAACGCGAGCTATTGATCTACAACATAGATATGCTAATACTACCAGGACTAAGTTCATGATAAATTAAAGTTCAATTAATCATATTACTTAAGAACTCCCACTTAGATAGACATCCCTCTAATCCTCTAAGTGATCACGTGATCCAAATCAACTAAACCATGTCCGATCATCACGTGAGATGGAGTAGTTTCAATGGTGAACATCATTATGTTGATCATATCTACTATATGATTCACGCTCGACCTTTCGGTCTCTGTGTTCCGAGGCCATATCTGTATATGCTAGGCTCGTCAAGTTAAACCTGAGTATTCCGCGTGTGCAACTGTTTTGCACCCGTTGTATTTGAACGTAGAGCCTATCACACCCGATCATCACGTGGTGTCTCAGCACGAAGAACTTTCGCAACGGTGCATACTCAGGGAGAACACTTCTTGATAATTTAGTGAGAGATCATCTTATAATGCTACCGTCAATCAAAGCAAGATAAGATGCATAAAAAGATAAACATCACATGCAATCAATATAAGTGATATGATATGGCCATCATCATCTTGTGCTTGTGATCTCCATCTTCGAAGCACCGTCATGATCACCATCGTCACCGGCGCGACACCTTGATCTTCATCGCAGCATCGTTGTCGTCACGCTAATCTTATGCTTCTACGACTATCACTACCGTTTAGCAATAAAGTAAAGCATTACATCGCGATTGTATTGCATACAATAAAGCGACAACCATATGGCTCCTGCCAGTTGCCGATAACTCGGTTACAAAACATGATCATCTCATACAATAAAATTTAGCATCATGTCTTGACCATATCACATCACAACATGCCCTGCAAAAACAAGTTAGACGTCCTCTACTTTGTTGTTGCAAGTTTTACGTGGCTGCTACGGGCTTAAGCAAGAACTCATCTTACCTACGCATCAAAACCACAACGATAGTTTGTCAAATAGACTCCGTTTTAACCTTCTCAAGGACCGGGCGTAGCCACACTCGGTTCAACTAAAGTTGGAGAGACAGTCTTCCGCAAGCCATCTATGTGCAAAGCACGTCGAGGGAACCGGTCTCGCGTAAGCGTACGCGTAAGGTTGGTCCGGATCGTCTCGTCCAACAATACCGCTGAACCAAAGTATGACATGCTGGTAGGCAGTATGACTTGTATCGTCCACAACTCACTTGTGTTCTACTCGTGCAAATAACATCAAACCATAAAACCTAGGCTCTGATACCACTGTTGGGGAACGTAGTAATTTCAAAAATTTTCCTACGCACACGCAAGATCATGGTGATGCATAGCAACGAGAGGGGAGAGTGTTTGTCTACGTACCCTCGTAGACCGAAGCGGAAGCGTTGACACAACGTAGAGGAAGTAGTCGTACGTAGAGGAAGTAGTCGTACGTTCTCCTCGCGATCCAACCGATCACAGCACCGTTACTCCGGCACCTCTGAGTTCTTGGCACACGTTCAGCTCGATGACGATCCCCGGGCTCCGATCTAGCAAAGCGTCGAGGAAGAGTTCCGTCAGCACGACGGTGTGGTGACGATCTTGATGTGTTACCGGCGCAGGGCTTCGCCTAAGCACTGCAACGATATAATCGAGGTGGAATTTGGTGGAAGGGGGCACCGCACACGGCTAAGGAACGATCCGTAGATCAACTTGTGTGTCTTTGGGGTGTCCCCTGCCCCCGTATATAAAGGATGAAGGGGGGGAGGCTGGCCGGCCAAAGGAGGGAGGCGCAGGAGGAGTCCTACTCCCTCTGGGAGTAGGATTCCCCCCCCCAATCCTAGTTGGACTAGGATTCTTCAAGGGGGAGAGAGAAGGAGAGGGGGGCGCCCACCTCTCCTAGTCCTAATAGGACTAGGGGAAGGGGGGAGGCGCGCAGCCCCTAGGGCTGCCCTCTCACTTCTCCTCCAAGGCCCATGTTGGCCCATTATGCTCCCGGGGGGTTCCGGTAACCCTCCCGGTATTCCGGTAAAATCCTGATTTCACCTGGAATGCATCCGATGTCCAAACATAGGCTTCCAATATATAATTCTTTATGTCTCGACCATTTCGAGACTCCTCGTCACGTCCGTGATCACATCCGGGACTCCGAACTCCTTCGGTACATCAAAATGCATAAACTCATAATAACTGTCATCGTAACGTTAAGCGTGCGGACCCTACGGTTCGAGAACAATGTAGACATGACCGAGACACGTCTCCGGTCAATAACCAATAGCGGGACCTGGATGCCCATATTGGCTCCTACATATTCTACGAAGATCTTTATCGGTCAGACCGCATAACAACATACGTTGTTCCCTTTGTCATCGGTATGTTACTTGCCCGAGATTCGATCGTCGGTATCCAATACCTAGTTCAATCTCGTTACCGGCAAGTCTCTTTTCTCGTTCTGTAATACATCATCTCGCAACTAACTCATTGGTTGCAATGCTTGCAAGGCTTTATGTGATGTGCATTACCGAGAAGGCCCTGAGATACCTCTCCGACAATCGGAGTGACAAATCCTAATCTCGAAATATGCCAACTCAACATGTACCTTCGGAGACACTTGTAGAGCACCTTTATAATCACCCAGTTACGTTGTGACGTTTGGTAGCACACAAAGTGTCCCTACGGTAAATGGGAGTTGCATATTCTCATAGTTGAAGGAACATGTATAAGTCATGGATAAAAGCAATAGCAACATACTAAACGATCGGGTGCTATGCTAATGTAATGGGTCATGTCAATCAGATCATTCAACTAATGATGTGATCTCGTTAATCAAATAACAACTCTTTGTTCATGGCTAGGAAACATAACCATCTTTGATTAATGAGCTAGTCAAGTAGAGGCATACTAGTGACACTCTGTTTGTCTATGTATTCACACATGTATTATGTTTCCAGTTAATACAATTCTAGCATGAATAATAAACATTTATCATGATATAAGGAAATAAATAATAACTTTATTATTGCCTCTAGGGCATATTTCCTTCACGTAGTAGTAGGCACCTCCGGTGTAGTAGGAGTCGTCGTCGACGGTGGCGTCTGGCTCCTGGGCTCCAACATCTGGTTGCGACAACAGAGAGAAAGGAAAGGGGGAAAGGGGGAGAAAAGCAACCGTGAGTACTCATCCAAAGTACTCGCAAGCAAGGAGCTACACTACATATGCATGGATATATGTGTAAAGGGCCATATCAGTGGACTGAACTACAGAATGCCAGAATAAGAGGGGGATATCTAATCCTGTCGAAGACTACGCTTCTGGCAGCCTCCGTCTTGCAGCATGTAGGAGAGAGTAGACTGAAGTCCTCCAAGTAGCATAGCATAGCATAATCCTACCCGGCGATCCCCTCCTCGATGCCCTGTTAGAGAGCGATCACCGGGTTGTATCTGGCACTTGGAAGGGTGTGTTTTATTAAGTATCCGGTTCTAGTTGTCATAAGGTCAAGGTACAACTCCAAGCCGTCCTGTTACCGAAGATCACGGCTATTCGAATAGACTAACTTCCCTGCAGGGGTGCACCACATAACCCAACACGCTTGATCCCATTTAGCCGGACACACTTTCCTGGGTCATGCCCGGCCTCAGAAGATCAACACGTCGCAGCCCCACCTAGGTACAACAGAGAGGTCAGCACGCCGGTCTAAACCTAAGCACGCAGGGGTCTGGGCCCATCGCCCTGAGCACACCTGCATGTTGCGAGGGCGGCCGGAAGCAGACCTAGCCTAGTGGCGTTCCAGTCCAATCCGGCGCGCGCCGCTCCGTCGCTGACGTCAAGAAGTGCTTCGGATGAAACTACGACGCCGAGTGCCCATATCTTTCCCGCGTAGCTGGTTAGTGCGTATAGACCAAATGGCCAGACTCAGATCTGAAGGAAATATGCCCTAGAGGCAATAATAAAGTTATTATTTATTTCCTTGTATATCATGATAAATGTTTATTATTCATGCTAGAATTGTATTAACCGAAAACATAATACATGTGTGGATACATAGACAAACAGAGTGTCACTAGTATGCCTCTACTTGACTAGCTTGTTAATCAAAGATGGTTAAGTTTCCTAACCATAGACAAAGAAGTTGTCATTTGATTAACAAGGTCACATCATTAGTTGAATGATCTGATTGACATGACCCATTCCATTAGCTTAGCATCCGATCGTTTCGTATGTTGCTATTGCTTTCTTCATGACTTATACATGTTCCTATGACTATGAGATTATGCAACTCCCGTTTACCGTAGGAACACTTTGTGTGCTACCAAACGTCACAACGTAACCGTGTGATTATAAAGGTGCTCTACAGGTGTCTCCGAAAGTATTTGTTGGGTTGGCGTATTTCGAGATTAGGATTTGTCACTCCGAATGTCGGAGAGGTATCTCAGGGCCTTCTCGGTAATGCACATCACATAAGCCTTGCAAGCATTGCAACCAATGAGTTAGTTGTGAGATGATGTATTACAGAACGAGTAAAGAGACTTGCCGGTAACGAGATTGAACTAGGTATTGGATACCGACGATCGAATCTCGGGCAAATAACATACCGATGACAAAGGGAACAACGTATGTAGTTATGCGGTCTGATCGATAAAGATCTTCGTAGAATATGTAGGAGCCAATATGGGCATCCAGGTCCTGCTATTGGTTATTGACCGGAGTCGAGTCTCGGTCATGTCTACATTGTTCTCGAACCGTAGGGTCCGCACGCTTAAGGTTTCGATGACAGTTATATTATGAGTTTATGCATTTTGATGTACCGAAGTTAGTTCGGAGTCCCGGATGAGATCACGGACACGACGAGGAGTCTCGGAATGGTCGAGACGTAAAGATTGATATATTGGACGACTATATTCGGACATCGGAATGGTTCCGAGTGGTTTCGGATAATAACGGAGCACCGGGGGGGGGGGGGTTACCGGAACCCCCCGGGGGGTTAATGGGCCTCATGGGCCTAATGTGGAGAAGAGGAAGGGGCTGCCAGGGCTGGCCGTGCGCCCCCTCTCCCCCTAGTCCGAATTGGACAAGGAGGGAGGGGCAGCGCCCCCCCTTTTCCTATTCTCCCTCCTCCTCTCCTAGTTGGACAAGGAACGGGAGGGGAGTCCTACTCCCGGTAGGAGTAGGACTCCTCCTGCGCGCCACCATAGGGCCGGCCGCACCTCCCCCCCTTGCTCCTTTATATACGGGGGCAAGGGGGCACCCTAGAACACACAATTGATCAACGTGATCCTTCCTTAGCCGTGTGCGGTGCCCCCCTCCACCATATTCCACCTCGGTCATATTGTCGCGGTGCTTAGGCGAAGCCCTGCGTCGGTAGTACATCAAGATCGTCACCATGCCGTCGTGATGACGGAACTCCTCCCCGAAGCTTTGCTTGGATCGGAGCACGGGGATCGTCATTGAGCTGAACGTGTGCTAAGAACTCGGAGGCGCCGGAGTAACGGTGCTTGGATCGGTCGGATCGGGAAGACGTACAACTAATTCCTCTATGTTGCGTCAACGCTTCCGCTTCGGTCTACATGGGTACGTAGACAACACTCTCCCCTCTCGTTGCTATGCATCACCATGATCTTGCGTGTGCGTAGGAATTTTTTTGAAATTACTACGTTCCCCAACAGTGGCATCCGAGCCTAGGTTTTTATGGTTTGATGTTATTTGCACGAGTAGAACACAAGTGAGTTGTGGACGATACAAGTCATACTGCCTACCAGCATGTCATACTTTGGTTCAGCGGTATTGTTGGACGAGACGATCCGGACCAACCTTATGCGTACGCTTACGCGAGACCGGTTCCCTCGACGTGCTCTGCACATAGATGGCTTGCGGAAGACTGTCTCTCCAACTTTAGTTGAACCGAGTGTGGCTACGCCCGGTCCTTGAGAAGGTTAAAACGGAGTCTATTTGACAAACTATCGTTGTGGTTTTGATGCGTAGGTAAGATGAGTTCTTGCTTAAGCCCGTAGCAGCCACGTAAAACTTGCAACAACAAAGTAGAGGACGTCTAACTTGTTTTTGCAGGGCATGTTGTGATGTGATATGGTCAAGACATGATGCTATATTTTATTGTATGAGATGATCATGTTTTGTAACCGAGTTATCGGCAACCGGCAGGAGCCATATGGTTGTCGCTTTATTGTATGCAATGCAATCGCCCTGTAATGCTTTACTTTATCACTAAGCGGTAGCGATAGTCGTAGAAGCATAAGATTGGCGAGACGACAACGATGCTACGATGGAGATCAAGGTGTCGCGCCGGTGACGATGGTGATCATGGCGGTGCTTCGAAGATGGAGATCACAAGCACAAGATGATGATGGCCATATCATATCACTTATATTGATTGCATGTGATGTTTATCTTTTTATGCATCTTATCTTGCTTTGATTGACGGTAGCATTATAAGATGATCTCTCACTAAATTATCAAGAAGTGTTCTCCCCAAGTATGCACTGTTGCCAAAGTTCGTCGTGCCCAGGCACCACGTGATGATCGGGTGTGATAAGCTCTACGTCCATCTACAACGGGTGCAAGCCAGTTTTGCACACGCAGAATACTCGGGTTATACTTGACGAGCCTAGCATATGCAGATATGGCCTCGGAACACGGAGACCGAAAGGTCGAGCGTGAATCATATAGTAGATATGATCAACATAGTGATGTTCACCATTGAAACTACTCCATCTCACGTGATGATCAGACATGGTTTAGTTGATTTGGATCACGTGATCACTTGGAAGATTAGAGGGATGTCTATCTAAGTGGGAGTTCTTAAGTAATATGATTAATTGAACTTTAATTTATCATGAACTTAGTCCTGGTAGTATTAGCATATCTATGTTGTAGATCAGTAGCTCGCATTGTTGCTTCCCTGTGTTTATTTTGATATGTTCCTAGAGAAAATTGTGTTGAAAAATGTTAGTAGCAATGATGCGGATTGGATCCGTAATCTGAGGTTTATCCTCATTGCTGCACAGAAGAATTTTGTCCTTGATGCACCGCTAGGTGACGGACCTTTTGCAGGAGCAGATGCAGACGTTATGAACGTTTTGCTAGCTCAATATGATGACTACTTAATAGTTTAGTGCACCATGCTTAACGGCTTAGAATCGGGACTTCAAAGATGTTTTGAACGTCATGGACCATACGAGATGTTCCAGGAGTTGAAGTTAATATTTCAAGCAAATACCCGAGTTGAGAGATATGAAGTCTCCAACAAGTTCTATAGCTAAAAGATGGAGGAGAATCGCTCAACTAGTGAGCATGTGCTCAGATAGACTGAGTACTACAATCGCTTGAATCAAGTGGGAGTTAATCTTCCAGATAAAATAGTGATTGACAGAATTCTCTAGTCACCATCACCAAGTTAGTAGAACTTCGTGATGAACTATAATATGCAAGGGATAACGGAAAATATTCCCAAGCTCTTCGCAATGCTAAAATCGGCGAAGGTAGAAATCAAAGAAAAACATCAAGTGTTGATGGTTGACAAGATCACTAGTTTCAAGAAAAGGGCAAAAGGAAAGAAGGGGAACTTCAAGAAGAACGGCAAGCAAGTTGCTGCTCAAGTGAAAAAGCCCAAGTCTGGTCCTAAGCCTGAGACTAAGTGCTTCTACTGCAAAGGGATTGGTCACTGGAAGCGGAACTACCCCAAGTGATTGGCGGATAAGAAGGATGGCAAAGTGAACATAAGTATATTTGATATACATGTTATTGATGTGTACTTTACTAGTGTTCATAGCAACCCCTCAGTATTTGGTACTAGTTCAAGTTGCTAAGATTAGTAACTTGAAACAGGAGTTGCAGAATGAACAAAGACTAGTTAAAGGGCAAGGTGACGATGTGTGTTGGAAGTGGTTCCAAGATTGATATGATCATCATCACACACTCCCTATACTTTCGGGATTAGTGTTGAAACTAAATAAGTGTTATTTGGTGTTTGCGTTGAGCATGAATATGATTTGATCATGTTAATTGCAATACAGTTATTCATTTAAGTTAGAGAACAATTGTTGTTCTGTTTACATGAATAAAACCTTCTATGGTCATACACACCAACGAAAATGGTTTGTTGGATCTGATCGTAGTAATACACATATTCATAATATTGAAGCCAAAAGATACGAAGTTAATAATGATAGTGCAACCTATTTGTGGCACTGCCGTTTAGGTCATATTGGTGTAAAGCGCATGAAGAAACTCCATGCTGATGGATTTTTGGAATCACTTGATTATGAATCACTTGATGCTTGCGAACCGTGCCTCATGGGCAAGATGACTAAGACACCGTTCTCCGGAACAATGGAGCAAGCAACAGATTTGTTGGAAATCATACATACTGATGTATGTGGTCCGATGAATATTAAAGCTCGCGACAAGTATCATTATTTTCTGACCTTCACAGATAATTTGAGCAGATATGGGTATATCTACTTGATGAAACATAAGTCTGAAACATTTGAAAAGTTCAAAGAATTTCAGAGTGAAGTGGAGAATCATCGTAACAAGAAAATAAAAGTTTCTACGATATGATTGTGGAGGAGAATATTTGAGTTACGAGTTTGGTCTTCAATTAAAACAATGTGGAATAGTTTCACAAACTCATGCCACCTGGAACACCACAGCATAATGGTGTGTCCGAACGTCATAACCGTACTTTATTGGATATAGTACAATCTATGATGTTTCTTACCGATTTACCAATATCGTTTTGGGATCATGCATTAGAGACAGCTGCATTCACGTTAAAAAGGGCACCATCTAAGTCCGTTGAGACGACACAATCAGAACTATGGTTTGGCAAGAAACCAAAAATTGTCGTTTCTTAAAGTTTGGGGTTGCGATGCTTATGTGAAAAAGTTTCAACATGATAAGCTCAAACCCAAATCGGAGAAATGTGTCTTCATAGGATACCCAAAGGAGACAGTTGGGTACACCTTCTATCACAGATCCGAAGGCAAGACATTCGTTGCTAAGAATGGATCCTTTCTAGAGAAGGAGTTTCTCTCGAAAGAAGTGAGTGGGAGGAAAGTAGAAACTTGATGAGGTAGCTGTACCTGCTCCCTTATTGGAAAGTAGTTCATCACGGAAATCTGTTCCTGTGACTCCTACACCAATTAGTGAGGAAGCTAATGATGATGATCATGTAACTTCAGATCAAGTTACTACCGAAACTCACAGGTAAACCAGAGTGAGATCCGCACCAGAGTAGTACGGTAATCTTGTTCTGGAAGTCATGTTACTAGACCATGACGAACTTGCGAACTATGAGGAAGCGATGATGAGCCCAGATTCCGCGAAATGGTTTGAGGCCATGAAATCTGAGATATGATCCATGTATAAGAACAAAGTATGGACTTTGATGGATTTGCCCGATGATCGGCAAAGCCATAGAAAATAAATGGATCTTCAAGAGGAAGACGGACGCTGATAGTAGTGTTACTATCTACAAAGCTAGAATTGTCGCAAAAGGGTTTTCGACAAGTTCAAGGTGTTGACTACGATGAGAGTTTCTCACTCGTATCTATGCTTAAGTCTGTCCGAATCATGTTAGCAATTGCCGCATTTTATGAAATCCGGCAAATGGATAAACAAAACTACATTCCTTAATGGATTTATTAAAGAAGAGTTGTATACGATGCAACTAGAAGGTTTTGTCGATCCTGAAGGTGTTAACAAAATATGCAAGCTCCAGCGATCCATCTATGGACTGGTGCAAGCATCTCGGAGTTGGAATATACGCTTTGATGAGTTGATCAAAGCATATAGTTTTATACAGACTTGCGGTGAAGCCTGTATTTACAAGAAAGTGAGTGGGAGCACTACAGCATTTCTGATAAGTATATGTAAATGACATATTATTGATCGGAAAATAATGTAGAATTATTCTGTGAAGCATAAAGGAGTATTTGAAAGGAGTTTTTCGAAGAAGGACCTCGGTGAAGCTGCTTACATATTGAGCATCAAGATCTATAGAGATAGATCAAGACGCTTGATAAGTTTTTCAATAAGTACATACCTTGAATTTTTTTTTGAAGTAGTTCAAAATGGAACAGTCAAAGAAAGAGTTCTTGCCTGTATTACAAGGTGTGAAATTGAGTAAGACTCAAAGCCCGACCACGGCAGATGATAGAAAGAGAATGAAAGTCATTTCCTATGCCTCGGCCATAGGTTCTATAAAGTATGCCATGCTGTGTACCAGACCTATTGTATACCCTACCGTGAGATTGGCACGGGAGTACAATAGTGATCTAGGAGTAGATCACTGGACGGCGGTCAAAATTATCCTTAGTGGAATAAGGATATGTTTCTCGATTATGGAGGTGACAAAAAAAAAGGTTCGTCGTAAAGAGTTACGTCGATGCAAGTTTTGACACTAATCCAGATGACTCTAAGTCTCAATCTGGATACATATTGAAAGTGGGAGCAATTAGCTAGAGTAGCTCCATGCAGAGCATTGTTGACATAGAAATTTGCAAAGTACATGCGGATCTGAATGTAGCAGACCCGTTGACTAAGATTCTCTCACAAGCAAAACATGATCACACCTTAGTACTCTTTGGGTGTTAATTACATAGGGATGTAAACTAGATTACTGAATCTAGTAAACCCTTTGGGTGTTGGTCACATAGCGATGTGAACTATGGGTGTTAATCACATGATGATGTGAACTATTGATGTTAATCACATGGTGATGTGATCTAGATTATTGACTCTAGTGCAAGTGGGAGACTGAAGGAAATATGCCCTAGAGGCAATAATAAAGTTATTATTTATTTCCTTATATCATGATAAATGTTTATTATTCATACTAGAATTGTATTAACTGGAAACATAATACATGTGTGAATACATAGACAAACAGAGTGTCACTAGTATGCCTCTACTTGACTAGCTCATTAATCAAAGATGGTTATGTTTCCTAACCATGAACAAAGAATTGTTATTTGATTAACGAGATCACATCATTAGTTGAATGATCTGATTGACATGACCCATTCCATTAGCATAGCACCCGATCGTTTAGTATGTTGCTATTGCTTTTATCCATGACTTATACATGTTCCTTTAACTATGAGATTATGCAACTCCCGTTTACTGTAGGAACACTTTGTGTGCTACCAAACGTCACAACGTAATTGGGTGATTATAAAGGTGCTCTACAGGTGTCTCCGAAGGTACATGTTGGGTTGGCGTATTTCGAGATTATGATTTGTCACTCCGATTGTCGGAGAGGTATCTCTGGGCCCTCTCGGTAATGCACATCACATAAGCCTTGCAAGCATTGCAACTAATGTGTTAGTTGTGAGATGATGTATTACGGAACGAGTAAATAGACTTGCCGGTAACGAGATTGAACTAGGTATTGGATACCGACGATCGAATCTCGGGCAAGTAACATACCGATGACAAAGGGAACAACGTATGTTGTTATGCGGTCTGACCGATAAAGATCTTTGTAGAATATGTAGGAGCCAATATGGGCATCCAGGTCCCGCTATTGGTTATTGACCGGAGACGTGTCTCGGTCATGTCTACATTGTTCTCGAACCGTAGGGTCCGCACGCTTAAGGTTTCGATGACAGATATATTATGAGTTTATGAGTTTTGATGTACCGAAGGAGTTCGGAGTCCCGGATGAGATCTGGGACATGACGAGGAGTCTCGAAATGGTCGAGACGTAAAGATCGATATATTGGACGACTATATTCGGACATCGGAAGGGTTCTGAGTGGTTCGCGTATTTTCGGAGGTACCGGGGAGTTACGGGATTACGGGAGAAGTAATGGGCCTTGATGGGCTTTAGTGGGAAGAGGAAAAAGGCTGCTGCGCCCCCCTCCCCTCTAGTCCGAATTGGACTAGGGAAAAGGGGGCCGACCACCTCTCCTTCTCCTCCTATTCCTTCTCCCTTCCTCCCTTTTTGGTGGACTCCTACTAGGACTTGGAGTCCTAGTAGGAATCCATATCCTGGCCGCACCTTTGCCTTGGCCGGCCTCCTCCTCCTCCATCCTTTATATACAGGGGCAGGGGGCACCCCATAGACACACAAGTTGATCTACGGATCGTTCCTTAGCCGTGTGCGGTGCCCCCTTCCACCAAATTCCACCTTGGTCATATCGTTCCAGTGCTTAGGCGAAGCCCTGCGCCGGTAACACATCAAGATTGTCACCATGCCGTCGTGCTGACGGAACTCTTCCCCGATGCTTTGCTGGATCGGAGCCCGGGGATCGTCATCAAGCTGAACGTGTGCCAAGAACTCGGAGGTGCCGGAGTAACGGTGCTGTGATCGGTTGGATCGCGAGGAGAACGTACGACTACTTCCTCTACGTTGTGTCAACGCTTCCGCTTCAGTCTATAAGGGTTTGTAGACAACACTCTCCCCTCTCGTAGCTATGCATCACCATGATCTTGCGTGTGCGTAGGAAATTTTTTGAAATTACTACGTTCCCCAACAGTGGCATCCGAGCCTAGGTTTTTATGGTTTGATGTTATTTGCACGAGTAGAACACAAGTGAGTTGTGGACGATACAAGTCATACTGCCTACCAGCATGTCATACTTTGGTTCAGCGGTATTGTTGGACGAGACGATCCGGACCAACCTTACGTGTACGCTTACGCGAGACCGGTTCCCTCGACGTGCTCTGCACATAGATGGCTTGCGGAAGACTGTCTCTCCAACTTTAGTTGAACCGAGTGTGGCTACGCCCGGTCCTTGAGAAGGTTAAAACGGAGTCTATTTGACAAACTATCGTTGTGGTTTTGATGCGTAGGTAAGATGAGTTCTTACTTAAGCCCGTAGCAGCCACGTAAAACTTGCAACAACAAAGTAGAGGACGTCTAACTTGTTTTTGCAGGGCATGTTGTGATGTGATATGGTCAAGACATGATGCTATATTTTATTGTATGAGATGATCATGTTTTGTAACCGAGTTATCGGCAACCGGCAGGAGCCATATGGTTGTCGCTTTATTGTATGCAATGCAATCGCCCTGTAATGCTTTACTTTATCACTAAGCGGTAGCGATAGTCGTAGAAGCATAAGATTGGCGAGACGACAACGATGCTACGATGGAGATCAAGGTGTCGCGCCAGTGACGATGGTGATCATGACGGTGCTTCGAAGATGGAGATCACAAGCACAAGATGATGATGGCCATATCATATCACTTATATTGATTGCATGTGATGTTTATCTTTTTATGCATCTTATCTTGCTTTGATTGACGGTAGCATTATAAGATGATCTCTCACTAAATTATCAAGAAGTGTTCTCCCCGAGTATGCACTGTTGCCAAAGTTCGTCGTGCCCAGGCTCCACGTGATGATCGGGTGTGATAAGCTCTACGTCCATCTACAACGGGTGCAAGCCAGTTTTGCACACGCAGAATACTCGGGTTATACTTGACGAGCCTAGCATATGCAGATATGGCCTCGGAACACGGAGACCGAAAGGTCGAGCGTGAATCATATAGTAGATATGATCAACATAGTGATGTTCACCATTGAAACTACTCCATCTCACGTGATGATCGGACATGGTTTAGTTGATTTGGATCACGTGATCACTTAGAAGATTAGAGGGATGTCTATCTAAGTGGGAGTTCTTAAGTAATATGATTAATTGAACTTTAATTTATCATGAACTTAGTCCTGGTAGTATTAGCATATCTATGTTGTAGATCAGTAGCTCGCATTGTTGCTTCCCTGTGTTTATTTTGATATGTTCCTAGAGAAAATTGTGTTGAAAAATGTTAGTAGCAATGATGCGGATTGGATCCGTAATCTGAGGTTTATCCTCATTGCTGCACAGAAGAATTTTGTCCTTGATGCACCGCTAGGTGACGGACCTTTTGCAGGAGCAGATGCAGACGTTATGAACGTTTTGCTAGCTCAATATGATGACTACTTAATAGTTTAGTGCACCATGCTTAACGGCTTAGAATCGGGACTTCAAAGACGTTTTGAACGTCATGGACCATACGAGATGTTCCAGGAGTTGAAGTTAATATTTCAAGCAAATACCCGAGTTGAGAGATATGAAGTCTCCAACAAGTTCTATAGCTAAAAGATGGAGGAGAATCGCTCAACTAGTGAGCATGTGCTCAGATAGACTGAGTACTACAATCGCTTGAATCAAGTGGGAGTTAATCTTCCAGATAAAATAGTGATTGACAGAATTCTCTAGTCACCATCACCAAGTTAGTAGAACTTCGTGATGAACTATAATATGCAAGGGATAACGGAAAATATTCCCAAGCTCTTCGCAATGCTAAAATCGGCGAAGGTAGAAATCAAAGAAAAACATCAAGTGTTGATGGTTGACAAGATCACTAGTTTCAAGAAAAGGGCAAAAGGAAAGAAGGGGAACTTCAAGAAGAACGGCAAGCAAGTTGCTGCTCAAGTGAAAAAGCCCAAGTCTGGTCCTAAGCCTGAGACTAAGTGCTTCTACTGCAAAGGGACTGGTCACTGGAAGCGGAACTACCCCAAGTGATTGGCGGATAAGAAGGATGGCAAAGTGAACATAAGTATATTTGATATACATGTTATTGATGTGTACTTTACTAGTGTTCATAGCAACCCCTCAGTATTTGGTACTAGTTCAAGTTGCTAAGATTAGTAACTTGAAACAGGAGTTGCAGAATGAACAAAGACTAGTTAAAGGGCAAGGTGACGATGTGTGTTGGAAGTGGTTCCAAGATTGATATGATCATCATCACACACTCCCTATACTTTCGGGATTAGTGTTGAAACTAAATAAGTGTTATTTGGTGTTTGCGTTGAGCATGAATATGATTTGATCATGTTAATTGCAATACAGTTATTCATTTAAGTTAGAGAACAATTGTTGTTCTGTTTACATGAATAAAACCTTCTATGGTCATACACACCAACGAAAATGGTTTGTTGGATCTCGATCGTAGTAATACACATATTCATAATATTGAAGCCAAAAGATACGAAGTTAATAATGATAGTGCAACCTATTTGTGGCACTGCCGTTTAGGTCATATTGGTGTAAAGCGCATGAAGAAACTCCATGCTGATGGATTTTTGGAATCACTTGATTATGAATCACTTGATGCTTGCGAACCGTGCCTCATGGGCAAGATGACTAAGACATCGTTCTCCGGAACAATGGAGCAAGCAACAGATTTGTTGGAAATCATACATACTGATGTATGTGGTCCGATGAATATTAAAGCTCGCGACAAGTATCATTATTTTCTGACCTTCACAGATGATTTGAGCAGATATGGGTATATCTACTTGATGAAACATAAGTCTGAAACATTTGAAAAGTTCAAAGAATTTCAGAGTGAAGTGGAGAATCATCGTAACAAGAAAATAAAAGTTTCTACGATATGATTGTGGAGGAGAATATTTGAGTTACGAGTTTGGTCTTCAATTAAAACAATGTGGAATAGTTTCACAAACTCATGCCACCTGGAACACCACAGCATAATGGTGTGTCCGAACGTCATAACCGTACTTTATTGGATATAGTACAATCTATGATGTTTCTTACCGATTTACCAATATCGTTTTGGGATCATGCATTAGAGACAGCTGCATTCACGTTAAAAAGGGCACCATCTAAGTCCGTTGAGACGACACAATCAGAACTATGGTTTGGCAAGAAACCAAAAATTGTCGTTTCTTAAAGTTTGGGGTTGCGATGCTTATGTGAAAAAGTTTCAACATGATAAGCTCAAACCCAAATCGGAGAAATGTGTCTTCATAGGATACCCAAAGGAGACAATTGGGTACACCTTCTATCACAGATCCGAAGGCAAGACATTCGTTGCTAAGAATGGATCCTTTCTAGAGAAGGAGTTTCTCTCGAAAGAAGTGAGTGGGAGGAAAGTAGAAACTTGATGAGGTAGCTGTACCTGCTCCCTTATTGGAAAGTAGTTCATCACGGAAATCTGTTCCTGTGACTCCTACACCAATTAGTGAGGAAGCTAATGATGATGATCATGTAACTTCAGATCAAGTTACTACCGAAACTCACAGGTAAACCAGAGTGAGATCCGCACCAGAGTAGTACGGTAATCTTGTTCTGGAAGTCATGTTACTAGACCATGACGAACTTGCGAACTATGAGGAAGCGATGATGAGCCCAGATTCCGCGAAATGGTTTGAGGCCATGAAATATGAGATATGATCCATGTATAAGAACAAAGTATGGACTTTGATGGATTTGCCCGATGATCGGCAAAGCCATAGAAAATAAATGAATCTTCAAGAGGAAGACGGACGCTGATAGTAGTGTTACTATCTACAAAGCTAGAATTGTCGCAAAAGGGTTTTCGACAAGTTCAAGGTGTTGACTACGATGAGAGTTTCTCACTCGTATCTATGCTTAAGTCTGTCCGAATCATGTTAGCAATTGCCGCATTTTATGAAATCCGGCAAATGGATAAACAAAACTACATTCCTTAATGGATTTATTAAAGAAGAGTTGTATACGATGCAACTAGAAGGTTTTGTCGATCCTGAAGGTGTTAACAAAATATGCAAGCTCCAGCGATCCATCTATGGACTGGTGCAAGCATCTCGGAGTTGGAATATACGCTTTGATGAGTTGATCAAAGCATATAGTTTTATACAGACTTGCGGTGAAGCCTGTATTTACAAGAAAGTGAGTGGGAGCACTACAACATTTCTGATAAGTATATGTAAATGACATATTATTGATCGGAAAATAATGTAGAATTATTCTGTGAAGCATAAAGGAGTATTTGAAAGGAGTTTTTCGAAGAAGGACCTCGGTGAAGCTGCTTACATATTGAGCATCAAGATCTATAGAGATAGATCAAGACGCTTGATAAGTTTTTCAATAAGTACATACCTTGAATTTTTTTTGAAGTAGTTCAAAATGGAACAGTCAAAGAAAGAGTTCTTGCCTGTATTACAAGGTGTGAAATTGAGTAAGACTCAAAGCCCGACCACGGCAGATGATAGAAAGAGAATGAAAGTCATTTCCTATGCCTCGGCCATAGGTTCTATAAAGTATGCCATGCTGTGTACCAGACCTATTGTATACCCTACCCTGAGATTGGCACGGGAGTACAAATAGTGATCTAGGAGTAGATCACTGGACGGCGGTCAAAATTATCCTTAGTGGAATAAGGATATGTTTCTCGATTATGGAGGTGACAAAAAAAAGGTTCGTCGTAAAGAGTTACGTCGATGCAAGTTTTGACACTAATCCAGATGACTCTAAGTCTCAATCTGGATACATATTGAAAGTGGGAGCAATTAGCTAGAGTAGCTCCATGCAGAGCATTGTTGACATAGAAATTTGCAAAGTACATGCGGATCTGAATGTAGCAGACCCGTTGACTAAGATTCTCTCACAAGCAAAACATGATCACACCTTAGTACTCTTTGGGTGTTAATTACATAGCGATGTAAACTAGATTACTGAATCTAGTAAACCCTTTGGGTGTCGGTCACATAGCGATGTGAACTATGGGTGTTAATCACATGATGATGTGAACTATTGATGTTAATCACATGGTGATGTGATCTAGATTATTGACTCTAGTGCAAGTGGGAGACTGAAGGAAATATGCCCTAGAGGCAATAATAAAGTTATTATTTATTTCCTTATATCATGATAAATGTTTATTATTCATACTAGAATTGTATTAACTGGAAACATAATACATGTGTGAATACATAGACAAACAGAGTGTCACTAGTATGCCTCTACTTGACTAGCTCATTAATCAAAGATGGTTATGTTTCCTAACCATGAACAAAGAGTTGTTATTTGATTAACGAGATCACATCATTAGTTGAATGATCTGATTGACATGACCCATTCCATTAGCATAGCACCCGATCGTTTAGTATGTTGCTATTGCTTTTATCCATGACTTATACATGTTCCTTTAACTATGAGATTATGCAACTCCCGTTTACCGTAGGAACACTTTGTGTGCTACCAAACGTCACAACGTAATTGGGTGATTATAAAGGTGCTCTACAGGTGTCTCCGAAGGTACATGTTGGGTTGGCATATTTTGAGATTAGGATTTGTCACTCCGATTGTCGGAGAGGTATCTCTGGGCCCTCTCGGTAATGCACATCACATAAGCCTTGCAAGCATTGCAACTAATGTGTTAGTTGTGAGATGATGTATTACGGAACGAGTAAATAGACTTGCCGGTAACGAGATTGAACTAGGTATTGGATACCGACGATCGAATCTCGGGCAAGTAACATACCGATGACAAAGGGAACAACGTATGTTGTTATGCGGTCTGACCGATAAAGATCTTCGTAGAATATGTAGGAGCCAATATGGGCATCCAGGTCCCGCTATTGGTTATTGACCGGAGACGTGTCTCGGTCATGTCTACATTGTTCTCGAACCGTAGGGTCCGCACGCTTAAGGTTTCGATGACAGATATATTATGAGTTTATGAGTTTTGATGTACCGAAGGAGTTCGGAGTCCCGGATGAGATCTGGGACATGACGAGGAGTCTCGAAATGGTCGAGACGTAAAGATCGATATATTGGACGACTATATTCGGACATCGGAAGGGTTCTGAGTGGTTCGCGTATTTTCGGAGGTACCGGGGAGTTACGGGATTACGGGAGAAGTAATGGGCCTTGATGGGCTTTAGTGGGAAGAGGAAAAAGGCTGCTGCGCCCCCCTCCCCTCTAGTCCGAATTGGACTAGGGAAAAGGGGGCCGACCACCTCTCCTTCTCCTCCTATTCCTTCTCCCTTCCTCCCTTTTTGGTGGACTCCTACTAGGACTTGGAGTCCTAGTAGGAATCCATATCCTGGCCGCACCTTTGCCTTGGCCGGCCTCCTCCTCCTCCATCCTTTATATACAGGGGCAGGGGGCACCCCATAGACACACAAGTTGATCTACGGATCGTTCCTTAGCCGTGTGCGGTGCCCCCTTCCACCAAATTCCACCTTGGTCATATCGTTGCAGTGCTTAGGCGAAGCCCTGCGCCGGTAACACATCAAGATCATCACCGCGTCGTCGTGCTGACGGAACTCTTCCCCGACGCTTTGCTGGATCGGAGCCCGGGGATCGTCATCAAGCTGAACGTGTGCCAAGAACTCGGAGGTGCCGGAGTAACGGTGCTGTGATCGGTTGGATCGCGAGGAGAACGTACGACTACTTCCTCTACGTTGTGTCAACGCTTCCGCTTCAGTCTACAAGGGTATGTAGACAACACTCTCCCCTCTCGTAGCTATGCATCACCATGATCTTGCGTGTGCGTAGGAATTTTTTTGAAATTACTACGTTCCCCAACAATTTGTGGCACTGCCGTTTAGGTCATATCGGTATAAAGCGCATGAAGAAACTCCATACTGATGGACTTTTGGAACCACTTGATTATGAATCACTTGGTACTTGCGAACCGTGCCTCATGGGCAAGATGACTAAAACACCGTTCTCCGGTACCATGGAGAGAGCAACAGATTTATTGGAAATCATACATACAGATGTATGTGGACCAATGAATGTTGAGGCTCGTGGCGGATATCGTTATTTTCTCACCTTCACAGATGATTTAAGCAGATATGGGTATATCTACTTAATGAAACACAAGTCTGAAACATTTGAAAAGTTCAAAGAATTTCAGAGTGAAGTTGAAAATCATCGTAACAAGAAAATAAAGTTTCTACGATCTGATCATGGAGGAGAATATTTGAGTTACGAGTTTGGTCTACATTTGAAACAATGCGGAATAGTTTCGCAACTCATGCCACCCGGAACACCACAACGCAATGGTGTGTCAGAACGTCGTAATCGCACTTTACTTGATATGGTGCGATCTATGATGTCTCTTACAGATTTACCGCTATCGTTTTGGGGTTATGCTCTAGAGACGGCCGCATTCACATTAAATAGGATGCCATCGAAATCCGTTGAGACGACACCTTATGAACTATGGTTTAGCAAGAAACCAAAGTTGTCGTTTCTTAAAGTTTGGGGCTGCGATGCTTATGTGAAAAAGCTTCAACTTGATAAGCTCGAACCCAAATCGGAGAAATGTGTCTTCATAGGATACCCAAAAGAAACTGTTGGGTACACCTTCTATCACATATCCGAAGGCAAGACATTTGTTGCTAAAAATGGATCCTTTCTAGAGAAGGAGTTTCTCTCGAAAGAAGTGAGTGGGAGGAAAGTAGAACTTGATGAGGTAACTGTACCTGCTCCCTTATTGGAAAGTAGTACATCACAGAAATCTGTTTCTGAAGCACCTACACCAATTAGTGAGGAAGTTAATGATCATGATCATGCAACTTCAGATCAAGTTACTACGGAACCTCGTAGATCAACCAGAGTAAGATCCGCGCCAGAGTGGTACGGCAATCCTGTTCTGGAAATCATGCTACTAGATCATGGTGAACCTACGAACTATGAAGAAGCGATGGTGAGCCCAGATTCCGCAAAATGGCTTGAAGCCATGAAATCCGAGATGGGATCCATGTATGAGAACAAAGTATGGACTTTGGTTGACTTGCCCGATGGTCGGCAAGCAATAGAGAATAAATAGATCTTCAAGAAGAAGACTGACGCTGATGGTAATGTTACTGTCTACAAAGCTCGACTTGTCGCAAAAGGTTTTCGACAAGTTCAAGGGATTGACTACGATGAGACCTTCTCACCCGTAGCGATGCTTAAGTCTGTCCGAATCATGTTAGCAATTGCCGCATTTTATGATTATGAAATTTGGCAAATGGATGTGAAGACTGCATTCCTGAATGGATTTCTGGAAGAAGAGTTGTATATGATGCAACCGGAAGGTTTTATCGATCCAAAGGGAGCTAACAAAGTATGCAAGCTCCAGCGATCCATTTATGGACTGGTGCAAGCCTCTCGGAGTTGGAATAAACGCTTTGATAGTGTGATCAAAGCATTTGGGTTTGTACAGACTTTTGGAGAAGTCTGTATTTACAAGAAAGTGAGTGGGAGCTCTGTAGCATTTCTGATATTATATGTAGATGACATATTACTGATTGGAAATGATATAGAATTTCTGGATAGCATAAAGGGATACTTGAATAAAAGTTTTTCAATGAAAGACCTCGGTGAAGCTGCTTACATATTGGGCATTAAGATCTATAGAGATAGATCAAGACGCTTAATTGGACTTTCACAAAGCACATACCTTGACAAAGTTTTGAAAAAGTTCAAAATGGATCAAGCAAAGAAAGGGTTCTTGCCTGTGTTACAAGGTGTGAAGTTGAGTAAGACTCAATGCCCGACCACTGCAGAAGATAGAGAGAAGATGAAAGATGTTCCCTATGCTTCAGCCATAGGCTCTATCATGTATGCAATGCTGTGTACCAGACCCGATGTGTGCCTTGCTATAAGTTTGGCAGGGAGGTACCAAAGTAATCCAGGAGTGGATCACTGGACAGCGGTCAAGAATATCCTGAAGTACCTGAAAAGGACTAAGGAGATGTTTCTCGTGTATGGAGGTGACAAAGAGCTCGTCATAAACGGTTACGTTGATGCAAGCTTTGACACTGATCCGGACGATTCTAAATCGCAAACCGGATACGTATTTACATTAAACGGTGGAGCTGTAAGTTGGTGCAGTTCTAAACAAAGCGTCGTAGCGGGATCTACATGTGAAGCGGAGTACATAGCTGCTTCGGAAGCAGCGAATGAAGGAGTCTGGATGAAGGAGTTCATATCCGATCTAGGTGTCATACCTAGTGCATCAGGTCCAATGAAAATCTTTTGTGACAATACTGGTGCAATTGCCTTAGCAAAGGAATCCAGATTTCACAGGAGAACCAAGCACATCAAGAGACGCTTCAATTCCATCCGGGATTTAGTCCAGGTGGGAGACATAGAGATTTGCAAGATACATACGGATCTGAATGTAGCAGACCCGTTGACTAAGCCTCTTCCACGAGCAAAACATGATCAGCACCAAGACTCCATGGGTGTTAGAATCATTACTGTGTAATCTAGATTATTGACTCTAGTGCAAGTGGGAGACTGAAGGAAATATGCCCTAGAGGCAATAATAAAGTTATTATTTATTTCCTTGTATATCATGATAAATGTTTATTATTCATGCTAGAATTGTATTAACCGGAAACATAATACATGTGTGGATACATAGACAAACAGAGTGTCACTAGTATGCCTCTACTTGACTAGCTTGTTAATCAAAGATGGTTAAGTTTCCTAACCATAGACAAAGAAGTTGTCATTTGATTAACAAGGTCACATCATTAGTTGAATGATCTGATTGACATGACCCATTCCATTAGCTTAGCATCCGATCGTTTTGTATGTTGCTATTGCTTTATTCATGACTTATACATGTTCCTATGACTATGAGATTATGCAACTCCCGTTTACCGTAGGAACACTTTGTGTGCTACCAAACGTCACAACGTAACTGTGTGATTATAAAGGTGCTCTACAGGTGCCTCCGAAAGTATTTGTTGGGTTGGCGTATTTCGAGATTAGGATTTGTCACTCCGAATGTCGGAGAGGTATCTCAGGGCCTTCTCGGTAATGCACATCACATAAGCCTTGCAAGCATTGCAACCAATGAGTTAGTTGCGAGATGATGTATTACAGAACGAGTAAAGAGACTTGCCGGTAACGAGATTGAACTAGGTATTGGATACCGACGATCGAATCTCGGGCAAGTAACATACCGATGACAAAGGGAACAACGTATGTAGTTATGCGGTCTGACCGATAAAGATCTTCGTAGAATATGTAGGAGCCAATATGGGCATCCAGGTCCCGCTATTGGTTATTGACCGGAGACTAGTCTCGGTCATGTCTACATTGTTCTCGAACCGTAGGGTCCGCATGCTTAAGGTTTCGATGACAGTTATATTATGAGTTTATGCATTTTGATGTACCGAAGTTAGTTCGGAGTCCCGGATGAGATCACGGACATGACGAGGTGTCTCGGAACGGTCGAGACGTAAAGATTGATATATTGGACGACTATATTCAGACATCGGAATGGTTCCGAGTGGTTTCGGATAATAACGGAGCACCGGGGGGGTTACCGGAACCCCCGGGGGGTTAGGGGGCCTCATGGGCCTAATGTGGAGAAGAGGAAGGGGCTGCCAGGGCTGGCCGCGCGCCCCCTCTCCCCCTAGTCCGAATTGGACAAGAGGGAGGGGCGGCTCCCCCCCTTTTCCTATTCTCCCTCCTCCTCTCCTAGTTGGACAAGGAACGGGAGGGGAGTCCTACTCCCGGTAGGAGTAGGACTCCTCATGCGCGCCACCATAGGGCCGGACGCACCTCCCCCCCTTGCTCCTTTATATACAGGGGCAAGGGGGCACCCTAGAACACACAATTGATCAACGTGATCGTTCCTTAGCCGTGTGCGGTGCCCCCCTCCACCATATTCCACCTCGGTCATATTGTCGCGGTGCTTAGGCGAAGCCCTGCGCCGGTAGTACATCAAGATCGTCACCACGCCGTCGTGCTGACGGAAATCCTCCCCGAAGCTTTGCTGGATCGGAGCACGGGGATCGTCATCGAGCTGAACGTGTGCTAAGAACTCGGAGGCGCCGGAGTAACGGTGCTTGGATCGGTCGGATCGGGAAGACATACAACTACTTCCTCTATGTTGCGTCAACGCTTCCGCTTCGGTCTACGTGGGTACGTAGACAACACTCTCCCGTCTCGTTGCTATGCATCACCATGATCTTGCGTGTGCGTAGGAAATTTTTTGAAATTACTACGTTCCCCAACAAGATAAAATACCCAGATCTCGTTAAGTGTGTTAAGTATCCGCGAACGCCGACAGGGCCAGGCCCACCTCTCTCCTAGGTGGTTTGAACCTGCCCTGTCGCTCCACCACAAAGTAACAGTCGAGGGCCGTCGGGAACCCAGGCCCACCTCTACCGGGATGGAGCCACCTGCCCCTTCAGCCCCCATCTCCGAACAGTATCACAGGTAATGTAACAGTATAAAGTATATAGTATATGCCCGTGATCACCTCCCGAAGTGATCACAGCCCAGTAGTATAGCATAGCAGACGGACAAGAGTGTAGGGCCACTGATGGAACACTAGCATCCTATAGTAAGCAGTAGGATAGCAGGTAAGGGTAACAATTATAGCAACAATGACAGGCTATGCATCAGAATAGGATTTACCGAAAGTAGTAACATGCTACACTATTCTAATGCAAGCAGTATAGAGAAGAATAGGCGATATCTGGTGACCGGGGGGGGGGGGCTTGCCTGGTTGCTCTGGCAAGAGAGAGGGGCCGTCAACTCCGTAGTCGTACTGGGTAGCAGCAGCGTCGGTCTCGGTGTCTAGCGAGAGAAGAGGGGGAAGAAACAATAAATATTTAAGCAAACAGATGCATAGTGATGCATGACATGACAAGTAACGGCGTTAGAGGTGCCCTAACGCGGTATGGGATGATACCAGTGAAGGGGGGAAACATCCGGGAAAGTATCCCCGGTGTTTCGCGTTTTCGGGCAAAGGAGCCGGAGGGGAAAAGTTGTGTGTTTGATATGTTAGGGGTGCGTGGCGGACGAACGGGCTGCGTATCCGGGTTCGTCTCGTCGTTCTGAGCAACTTTCATGTTGAAAATAATTTAATCTGAGTTACGGATTAAAAGATATGATTTTCTAAAGATTTAAACAAATTCTGGAATTTCTGGATTTAATTTAATTCGAAATAATAAACAGACAAATTGCTATGGGTACACAGGAGTGTACCTAGCAATGTGTGCATATGTAAGACATGTGGGGCCAGGGACTGGGTTGACCCAGTCAATATTTTGACTAGTCAAAAGTGAACAGTGTATGCGGGTCCCAATTGTCATCGACTAAGACTAATTAAACAGGTTAATTAGTTTAATTAGTTGTTCAGTTTAATTAATCAAAATTAATTAAGTCAATTAATTCTTCAATTAATTAATTATTTATTTTTATTATATATTTTTCCTTTTTTTTAAATGTTCTCAGGGGGTGGGGCCCCCATGTCATTGGCCCTAGGGGCCAAACGGGCACGCGGGTAACGCGAAACGGGCACGTGCGTGGGCACCCATCGAGGCTGACCCGGGTGCGGCGGACGGAGCCCAGGGGCGCCGAACCCGGGCGCCGACTGACCGGGGCCGCAGTTCACGGCGGCGGCGAGCGTAGGGGACGGCGGCGCGCGGGCGCGTGGGGCCGGTGGTCAGGGGCGGGGCACGTCTGGGGCGCACGGGGCGCGGCTAGGCGTGGCGCAGGCACGCGCGGAGGTGCGGTGCATCGGCCGTGAGGCGCGGGCGTTGCGCGAGCAGTGCGCAGCCGCGGGGTGGAGGCCGTGGCTCAGGGCGGCAGCAGGCGGGGCTGCACCGTGGTCTAGGTGCAGCGGCGCACGCGCGAACGTGTGTGCAGGGGCGGCGTGCGGTGAGGCACGGCGGGCACAGCCAGGGTGCACGCGAGAGAGGGGAGCGACGGGGATCTGGCGGGCGAGCGCGCGCGAGGGCACGGGGAGGAAGAGGAGGACCGGGGTCCTCACCAGCGTTGGTGAGCAGGGGGGCGACGGGCTCGGTGGAGCCTTTGGGGAGGAGGACGAGGACGCATCATCGGCGAGGAGGAGACGTGGAGGACGAAGCGACGGGCGGTGGCGGGATCCGGCGAGGAGGAGGCCGTGGCAGTGGCGTTCCGGGCGGCAACGGCGGAACGATCCAGAGGCAGGGGCGTCGCGACGAGGTGGGCTTCGGGGAGGAGGGCGAGACGTGCGGCAAGGTGCGGCACTGGGGTGGGCGCCGGAGTCCGGGCGCGGGGCGGCGCGCCGTTGCCCCCCGATTCCGATCTGGATCGGGGGAAGGAGAGGAACATGGGGATCGTGGGGGGGGGGAAGTGGGAGGTGTCGGCGGGGGTTACGGGTTAGGGTTCGGCCTCCAGGGGGTTATGGAGAGAGTGGGGGGTGGCCGGTTGGGCCTGGCGGGCTGGCCGACCAGCTGGGCCAGTGGGCCGTGGGAGGGGGTTCCCTTTTTTTTGTTTTGTTAGTTTTTGCAGTTTCTTTTCTTTTTATTTATTTTCTATCGGTTTTATTACATTCATCCGTTTATTTTAGTTTTGTAAATTATATTATTAGTTTTATTAATTACACCATGACCACAAAAGTTTAAACCACAATTAAAATAGTTTAATATTTATAACTAATAAAGGGCATTTATTTAATTGTTCAAGTTGTTGTTTTATTTAATATAGTGCATTTAAATAATTTATTAAAGTGTGGTTTCACCTCCAATGTTTTCTAGGGATTATTTGTCACACAGAGAACATTTTAGTTTTAACGTTTGAATTTTTTTTATCATTTGACTTTAATTCAAATTTAGGTTTGAACCGGTTTTGAACTAAGGCGAGATTAACAATAGTAACGAAGGTGACGTGGCATCATTAGTAGAGGTTTACTGTAGCTTAATTATCCGGGCGTCACAATTCTCCTCTACTACAAGAAATCTCGTCCCGAGATTTAAGTGGTACTGAAAGGGGGAAGGTTTAGTTACGAAATTCTAACGGATCTTCTCGGCCTTGGTTACTCTTCTCGAAGAGGTCGATCCATTAAGTTGATGTCTTCATTTCTCTGCTTCAGGTCATCATGATGAAGTCGGTGTCCTTTCTTCGGGAATTCCATCGTACTTACGAAAGAATAAGGGTGCGTATTCCGGGAGAACGGACCTCTACAAGGTTGACTATCTGGTCGATAACGTCGGGGAAGGTGGCGGAAGTAACTCTCGAATTGAATTAAGAAAATATCGAGAGTAATGTAAGGAGGTATCTTGGGAAGTTTTGAGCGGGCATGCAATCGTTCGATGCCTAACCAGAAGGTGAAAGGGTTTCAGGGCAATGAGAATAGATATTGCGCCTCATACCAGAATAGATCACTAGACATGTGGTCCGTGAATTACATACGAAGTCAAGCGCGAGGAACAACCTTGGGAACAGGTGGTGTACAAAGTCAGTTTTCGATCCTGTGGAACTGTGGGTTATGGGCCCACCATGTGGGATAAAGGTAGGAGTGGTGACATCTTGCATGGTCACGATAGCAAGGCATGTCAGAGGCTAGCATGTTAGTTATGTCGGCAACAACATCGATACCAAGGGTGAGGGACGAAGAGAACCATTTTCCTGCTCGTTGAACGAGGCGGACCAATAGGCAAAGTTCTCGTCCATCGGTGGTTACCGGAATGTCATCAACAATAGTAACACGGTCTTACTGACAGAGTTGTACACCGAGGTGTTTACATAAGCAGGAGAATATTACTGCTTAGATCAATGGAAAGGTAAATACGATTATCCGATTAAACTGAACAATGGAAAGGAAAATGTGTTTAAACACATACTTCAAGGGTATATCCTTCCCAAGGACAAGAAGAGCATGATATCCATGATAGGATATAACATAGAATACCATTTAGGTAATGGGAGAGGAATTTCATGACATTACCCATACAATGGTGTTTGGATAATTGAGCAAGAATCATTCAGCATTGGGCTCCAAATGTTCTTGTTGAAAATCGGAGTACCATAGACATGCTTCGGGATAGCATTGACATGGTCATCAGGTGAAGATCAGACTTTGGGACCACAAAGGATCCATCAGGAATTTCTAGAACATCTCATGCAATTTTTTCAGGAAAAAGATGAGGACGTAGCCGATGGGTCCGGCAGCAATCCATTGACATGTCAAAAAGAATGTATTTACAACATTATCTAAACAATTTTGTGTCGGGGGAGGCAAGAATGTTGTCGATGATAACACAAACCATCAAAGGGCAAGGATGGTATTTCCTCATCATGAATTTGATTGATATCCTGGAAGAGCTGAGAATGTTGATGATGATCACGACATATTTGTCATGAGGTTTCATGAAGATGTAAACGATGACATCAAGTCAAAGGAATGATGAAGCAAAAGGTTAATGGAACCAAGGGTACGACACAAACTCCAAACAAAGCTTGTTGACCAAAGCGAAAAGATATGATGAGGAAGATCGACGTAAGATTAGCTCACCGTCGAAACTTGTGCTCCGGGAAAAGGGATCAGGTAGCACAGTTAAAATTTTAGCACACAATAATGATATAGCCGGTCAGGCTAGGAATGACTTGAAGGATTATTAAACTCGTAAGCAACGAAAATTACTCAGAGTTATTGAATCGGAGTGCGGACTCGGTTCAGTTATCGGTGTCTTTTAATGTTTAATAACTCAGAGCCCATGAAAAATTGTAATCAGTGAGAATGTAGTACTTGATGAAAAACTCATAGGAAGTTATGCAGTTCCAAGATAGTCTCGAGATACCAGGGGGTAATACTCGAAGACAGATCAAAGTAGAGGTTCGACTGGGGTATTGCTTTGCAGAAGACAAGTACTTCAACTTGTCCGAGAAATGGGATCCAAGAGGAACATATGGTCGGAACCACGATTGCAAATGATCAATTCACCGATACCAAAGGATATTATATCAAGGAATTAGTTATTATTACAAGAAGCTACCATGATAGGATCTACATCGTGTCCATGGGCATGAACACAAAGTTCAAGGTCGACTCCCACTTCTCCAATGCATAACCTTTCATTCACTGCTCTAGTAAAAATGTTTTGAGTGTGAAGAGCTACCTGGTGAACTACCAGAGGAGTATGAACCGTGAAAACTTTCGAGTTCAGACGGTTTAGAGGAGGCATATGGTCAACCCATAGGAGCTTCTTAGAAACATATACCACAAGTTTCAAGAGTAAATATCACAAGCTCGAAAGTAGAGCAAGGTTGAGCAAGTAGATGATACAATTTACCAAAGGCATTATGTATCCGAGGGAAGGCTCACAAGGTTATTGAATATGAAGGACGCCGTCAGATCAAATCCAACAAGGGATCTGATGTGAGCATCGGTACTCAACCAGAAGAAGAAAGAATGCAAGGAGATCAGACTATAGAAACAACTGACTAATTCAAAGCTCAAATGCAAAAGAATTATGATTTCCGATCAAGGGATCAGAAGCAAACATTCTGATTAAGGATGGATAAGTTGCGTATGCTTAGGGGTACAATCGATGGCAATCCGATTGGTCAAGAACAAGCTCAGGTTTAAAATGATGTCTAAGCCGGAAGGATAATCCCTGAGGATTGCAAGCATCCGCAACATATCGAATCAATAGACTCTAAATGATAATGACAAAGGATGCCAATAAGATTACCAGACTTATTGGATTAATCATAATGCTAGCAAGCAAGAATTTCAAGAGCATTAGGCTGTTGAGGATTTTCAGAAAAACGAACGGTCTTACGAAAACTTTTGTGAAACACATGATCAACCGGGGTTGAACGAATCCTCGATAGGTTGCGAGGAAATATCCGTAGGTGTAATCGTGCAGAAGAGCTGCAAGGCAGTAAACACAAAGGATTCTCGGAATAGCGGGTAGTTCAGGGCATCTTGTACTAACAAGAGTAACCGAGAATGAACGTATGGATGGCAAGTATAAGTAGCTATCCATAGGGATATATCGGTGGTGCGGGTTTGCAAAAACGACGGGCACAAAGCCTCGAGAGAACATCAGAGGGTATCTTCGGAACCTTCTAGTGAAGCAGGCGATCATCTGTAATAAAGGGCTCTCCGGGAGGAAATAGTTACGAGAACCTAGAGTCGGAGTTATTAAAATCATTTAACCCGAATAGAAGAGAGATCAGAGCCCCAGAGTATAGGTCGAGGAATAAAAGATCCTAATACCACCCAATGGCGACGTGGGCCCATGGGCCGCACAGCCATGTTACTAAAAACTTTTTCAATGACTAGACCCAACTTCGACCAAGGAGTTGGAAAGGGGGATTCCTACAGGCAGTCGGCTCTGATACCAACTTGTGACGCCCCCGATTCAATCATACACTAATCATGCACGCAAATGTGTACGATCAAGATCAGGGACTCACGGGAAGATATCACAACACAACTCTATAAATAAAATAAGTCATACAAGCATCATAATACAAGCCAGGGGCCTCGAGGGCTCGAATACAAGTGCTCGATCATAGACGAGTCAGCGGAAGCAACAATATCTGAGTACAGACATAAGTTAAACAAGTTTGCCTTAAGAAGGCTAGCACGAACTGGGATACAATCGAAAGAGGCGCAGGCCTCCTGCCTGGGATCCTCCTAACTACTCCTGGTCGTCGTCAGCGGCATGCACGTAGTAGTAGGCACCTCCAGTGTAGTAGGAGTCGTCGTCGACGATGGCGTCTGGCTCCTGGGCTCCAACATCTGGTTGCGACAACCAGAGAGAAAGGAAAGGGGGAAAGGGGGAGAAAAGCAACCATGAGTACTCATCCAAAGTACTCGCAAGCAAGGAGCTACACTACATATGCATGGATATATGTGTAAAGGGCCATATCAGTGGACTGAACTACAGAATGCCAGAATAAGAGGGGGATATCTAATCCTGTCGAAGACTATGCTTCTGGCAGCCTCCGTCTTGCAGCATGTAGGAGAGAGTAGACTGAAGTCCTCCAAGTAGCATCGCATAGCATAATCCTACCCGGCGATCCCCTCCTCGATGGCCTGTTAGAGAGCGATCACCGGGTTGTATCTGGCACTTGGAAGGGTGTGTTTTATTAAGTATCCGGTTCTAGTTGTCATAAGGTCAAGGTACAACTCCAAGCCGTCCTGTGACCGAAGATCACGACTATTCGAATAGATTAACTTCCCTGCAGGGGTGCACCACATAATCCAACACGCTTGATCCCATTTGGCCGGACACACTTTCCTGGGTCATGCCCGGCCTCGGAAGATCAACACGTCGCAGCCCCACCTAGGCACAACAGAGAGGTCAGCACGCCGGTCTAAACCTAAGCACGCAGGGGTCTGGGCCCATCGCCCTGAGCACAACTGCACGTTGCGAGGGCGGCCGGAAGCAGACCTAGCCTAGTGGCGTTCCAGTCCAATCCGGCGCGCGTCGCTCCGTCGCTGACGTCAAGAAGTGCTTCGGATGATACCACGACGCCGAGTGCCCATATCTTTCCTGTGTACCTGGTTAGTGCGTATAGACCAAATGGCCAGACTCAGATCAAATACCCAGGTCCCGTTAAGCGTGTTAAGTATCCGCGAACGCCGACAGGGCCAGGCCCACCTCTCTCCTAGGTGGTCTGAACCTGCCCTGTTGCTCCGCCACAAAGTAACAGTCGGGGGCCGTCGGGAACCCAGGCCCACCTCTACCGGGATGGAGCCACCTGCCCCTTCAGCCCCCATCTCCGAACAGTATCACAGGTAATGTAACAGTATAAAGTATATAGTATATGCCCGTGATCACCTCCCAAAGTGATCACAGCCCAGTAGTATAGCATAGCAGACGGACAAGAGTGTAGGGCCACTGATGGAACACTAGCATCCTATACTAAGCAGTAGGATAGCAGGTAAGGGTAACAACTGTAGCAACAATGACAGGCTATGCATCAGAATAGGATTAACCGAAAGCAGTAACATGCTACACTATTCTAATGCAAGCAGTATAGAGAAGAATAGGCGATATCTGGTGATCAAGGGGGGGGGGGCTTGCCTGGTTGCTCTGGCAAGAGAGAGGGGCCGTCAACTCCGTAGTCGTACTGGGTAGCAGCAGCGTCGGTCTCGGTGTCTAGCGAGAGAAGAGGGGGAAGAAACAATAAATATTTAAGCAAACAGATGCATAGTGATGCATGACATGACAAGTAACGGCGTTAGAGGTTCCTTAACGCGGTATGGGATGATACCGGTGAAGGGGGAAACATCCGGGAAAGTATCCCCGGTGTTTCGCGTTTTCGGGCAAAGGAGCCGGAGGGGAAAAGTTGCGTGTTTGATATGTTAGGGGTGTGTGGCGGACGAACGGGCTGCGTATCCGGGTTCGTCTCGTCGTTCTGAGCAACTTTCATGTTGAAAATAATTTAATCCGAGTTACGGATTAAAAGATATGATTTTTTAAAGATTTAAACAAATTCTAGAATTTCTGGATTTAATTTAATTCAAAATAATAAACAGACAAATTGCTATGGGTACACAGGAGTGTACCCAGCAATGTGTGCATATGTAAGACATGTGGGGCCAGGGACTGGGTTGACCCAGTCAATATTTTGACTAGTCCAAAGTGAACAGTGTATGCGGGTCCCAATTGTCATCGACTAAGACTAATTAAACAGGTTAATTAGTTTAATTAGTTGTTCAGTTTAATTAATCAAAATTAATTAAGTTAATTAATTCTTCAATTAATTATTATTATTATTATTATTATTATTATATATTTTTCCTTTTTTTTAAACGTTCTCAGGGGGTGGGCCCCCCATGTCATTAGCCCTAGGGGCCAAACGGGCGCGCGGGTAACGGGAAACGGGCACGGGCGTGGGCACCCGTCGAGGCTGACCCGGGTGCGGCGGACGAAGCCTAGGGGCGCCGAACCCGGGCGCCGACTGACCGGGGCCGCAGTTCGCGGCGGCGGCGAGCGTAGGGGACGGCGGCGCGCGGGTGTGGTCAGGGGCGGGGCACGTCTGGGGCGCACGGGGCGCGGCTAGGCATGGCGCAGGTGCGCGCGGAGGTGCAGTGCAGCGGCCGTGAGGCGCGGGCGTTGCGCGAGCAGTGCGCAGCCGCGGGGTGGAGGCCGTGGCTCAGGGCGGCAGCAGGCGGGGCTGCGTCGTGGTCTCGGCGCAGCGGTGCACGCGCGAACGTGTGTGCAGGGGCGGCGTGCGGTGAGGCACGGCGGGCACGGCCAGGGTGCACGCGTGAGAGGGGAGCGACGGGGATCTGGCGGGCGAGCGCGCGCGAGGGCACGGGGAGGAAGAGGAGGACCGGGGTCCTCACCAGCGTTGGTGAGCAGGGGGCGACGAGGCTCGGTGGAGCCTTTGGGGAGGAGGACGAGGAGGCATCATTGGCGAGGAGGAGACATGGAGGACGAAGCGACGGGCGGTGGCGGGATCCGGCGAGGAGGAGGCCGTGGCAGTGGCGTTCCAGGCGGCAACGGCTGAACGATCCAGAGACAGGGGCGTCGCGACGAGGTGGGCTTCAGGGAGGAGGGCGAGACGTGCGGCGAGGTGCGGCACTGGGGTGGGCGCCAGAGTCCGGGCGCGGGGCGGCGCGCCGTTGCCCCCCGATCCCGATCTGGATCGGGGGAAGCAGAGGAATATGGGGATCGTGGGGGGGGGAGTGGGAGGTGTCAGCGGGGGTTACGGGTTAGGGTTCGGCCTCCAGGGGGTTATGGAGAGAGTGGGGGGGGGGGGTGGCCGGTTGGGCCTGGCGGGCTGGCCGACCAGCTGGGCCAGTGGGCCGTGGGAGGGGGTTCCCTTTTTTTGTTTTGTTAGTTTTTGCAGTTTCTTTTCTTTTTATTTATTTTCTATCGGTTTTATTACATTCATCAGTTTATTTTAGTTTTGTAAATTATATTATTAGTTTGACTAATTACACCATGACCACAAAAGTTTAAACCCCAATTAAAATAGTTTAATATTTATAACTAATAAAGGGCATTTATTTAATTGTTCAAGTTGTTGTTTTATTTAATATAGTGCATTTAAATAATTTATTAAAATGTGGTTTCACCTCCAATGTTTTCTAGGGATTATTTGTCACACAGAGAACATTTTAGTTTTAACGTTTGAATTTTTTTTATCGTTTGACTTTAATTCAAATTTAGGTTTGAACCGGTTTTGAACTAACGCGAGATTAACAACAGTAACGAAGGTGACGTGGCATCATTAGTAGAGGTTTACTGTAGCTTATTTATCCGGGCGTCACACACACCCCGTCAATCAAGCTCTTTTCTGGCGCCGTTGCCGGGGAGGTGAGTGCTTGAAGGTATATCTTTAGATCTTGCAATCGAATCTTTTTGTTTCTTGTTTTAGCACTAGTTTAGTTTATAAAAGAAAACTACCAAAAAATGGAATTGAGTTTGTCTCATACGCTTCATCTTTTTAATATCTTTCGTGAGTGTGATGGAAAGGGAAATTGTGCCAAAGTGTTAGAAGAAGAATGCATTAAAATGTTTGGCACTAAATCTTTGAATGACGAGCATGATTGCAATGTTGTTAGTATGAACTCCTTGAATATCCATAGGACTAATGATGGTTGCACTAGTTATGATGAAAATGTCTCCTATAAACATGTCAATTTTTGTGGATTGCATTGGGTCTGTAAGTTCACACCAAATAGAGAAGATAGATACTGCAAGAGGCATAAGTACTTAGAAACTAAATTGTTGCAAGAAAGGCTAGATGTTTGTGCTGAAAGATTCAATATTTATCACCATCCTTGTGAACTTTGCAATGAACATGGTCATTTAAAGCTCCAGTGCTATTTGTTTCATGATCAAGTCGTGTCCAAAAATTGTGATAATTTGATTACCCTTGAGCATAATAAAGAGCTTAGTCTTGTTTTGGGGTATGAAGAAATGAAACGTATAACTGAGGTATTCCAAAATTTAATCTTGATAGATTTCTTGATTTTGATCTAGAGAAGATTTATATGTATTGTGCGGTGAATTGCATTGAAAACCCTTATATTGCCAATTACATAAAGAAAAGAAAGCAAATAGAAGATAAAGAGAATACTAATGAAAGGGAAGAGACTTCCCAATATCCTCCTATTATTTCTTATGATGAATCAGGTAACGAGGAGGAGCCTTCTATTCAACCAATCTCATTAATAAGGAGCTCCAAAAAGAGGATTGAACCCACACATGATGTGGTGAATAAGAAGAAAAGAAAAAGAAAGAGAGGTAAAAAGATATCTCTCCCAAATAATGTTGCTCCTATTATTGTTGTGCCTCATGAAAATGAATCAAAAATAATTGTGGAAGATGATGCACTTGATGATGATCTCGTTATGCCTATTGCTTGTTGTGAAGATTATGATTGGGAAGATAATGGTACTTCTTATGATCTTGAAAATCTTTTTGGCACTTGCTTGGAAGAATATGATAATAGTGTTTGCTATACTATTGGTGCTATCCATACTATTAATGATGAGAGTGATTGTGCTTATGATATGAAAAGGCCCAAGCTTGCGGAAGCTATGTTTGATAAGGATGACATATTTGAGAATATATTTGCTGCAATTAATGTTTGTCCCAAGCTTGGGGATGCTATGTTTAATGAAGATGATATTTTTAGCCTCTCAAGTTTTGATATGCAAAGTTGTTATGATGATAGCATGCGTTATACCTATCATGATTATATTGATGAAAGTGGATTTGGAGAGGTCATGACTTTATTTAGTGATGTATCCACTTTTTCGGAAGAGGTTTCAATTGATTATGATGAGAACAAAGTTGGTACTTATGATGATTATTGTGATGAAACTTATGCTATAAAAAGTAGTGATGATTGTATTTATAAAACTTGTCATGATTATGATTACCCTTTTTCTGAACATTACTCTTTTAATGTGGAAACAATTTATAGTATTCAAGTCTCTTATGATACTCCCACTATTCCGTATGAGAAGAATTTTGCTTATGTGGAGAGTAATAAAATTTCTATGCTAGTAGATCATGAAAAGAATGTTTTAGGTGCTGGTTATATTGTTGAATTCATTCATGATGCTACTAAAAATTATTATGAGGGAAGAATATATGCTTGTAGGAATTGCAATAATATCAAGTTTCCTCTCTATGTGCTTAAAGTTTTGAAGTTATGCTTGTTTTACCTTCCTATGCAAGTTGATTCTTGTTCCCATAAGTTGCTTGCTCAAAAAATCCCTATGCATAGGAAGTGGGTTAGACTTAAATGTGCTAGTCATATTCTTCATGATGCTCTCTTTATGTTTCAATTCTTACCTTGTATGTGAGCATCATTGAAATCATCATGCCCAGCTAGGGGCGTTAAACGTTAGCGCTTGTTGGGAGGCAACCCAATTTTATTTTAGTTTCTTGCTTTTTGGTTATGTTTAGGAATAAATAAACCATCTAGCTTCTTTTTAGGTGTGGTTTTGTGTTTTCATTAGTGATTGTGCCAAGTAGAACCTTTGGGAAGATTTGGGTGAAGTCTTTATGATCATGCTGTAAAAAAACAGAAACTTTAGCGCTCACGAGATTGGCTAGAACTTTTTACTGGAGAGAGATATTTAGTTGATTATTTTTGCATATGATTACTAGACAAATTCCTCAGGTCCACCAATTTATTTTAGAATTTTTGGAGGTCCAGAAGTATACGTTTGATACAGATTACTACAGACTGTTCTATTTTTGACAGATTCTGTTTTCATTGTGTTGCTTGCTTATTTTGATGACTCTATGGCTAGTAAATTAGTTTATAAACCATATAGAAGTTGGAATACAGTAGGTTTAACACCAATATAAATAAAGAATGAGTTAATTACAGTACCTTGAAGTGGTGTTTTCTTTTCTTTCGCTAACGGAGCTCACGAGTTTTCTGTTAAGTTTTGTGTTGTGAAGTTTTCAAGTTTTGGGTAAAGACTCGGTGGACTATGGAATAAGGAGTGGCAAGAGCCTAAGCTTGGGTATGCCCAAGGCACCCCAAGGTAATATTCAAGGACAAGCAAGATCCTAAGCTTGGGGATGCCCCGGAAGGCATCCCCTCTTTCGTCTACGTTCATCGGTAACTTAACTTGCAGCTATATTTTTATTTACCACATGATATGTGTTTTCCTTGGAGCGTCATTTTATTTTCTTTAGCTTTGCTTGATGTTTGAATAAAATACTAATATCTGAAATTCTTAAATGAGATAGAGTCTTCACATAGCTACATAATTATTTAACTACTCATTGATCTTCACTTATATCTTTTTGGAGTAGTTTGTCATTTACTCGTGTGCTTCATTCATATCTTATGAGTAAATGGTTGAATGATTTGAATGTCATAAATCTGAAATTATACATGTTTCATATGCTTATCCCATGGGGAGTAATGACTTTACATATAAGCAGTAGAGGTGGCAAATTGATTGAAGATTAGCAAACATTGTATTGGTCACTTGAACAATTCATGAAAGAATATTGAAGGAGAGAGATTTCACATATAAATACACTACCACGGACATATTTTGTAATTGTGAGCACTCATTAAAATATGACATGATAAAAGGTTGATGTTGGACAAGGAAGACAACATAATGGGTTATGTTTTCTTATATCCGAAATAAAGTATATTGTTATGGATCGCCTAACACGTTGAGCTTGCCTTTCCCCCTCATGCTAGCCAAATTCCTTGCACAAAGTAGAGATACTACTTGTGCATCCAAACTCCTTGAACCAAGTTTCTTCCATGAGTGTCCACCATATCTACCTATATGCGGTATTTACCTGCCGTTCCAAGTAAATTTGCACGTGCCAAACTCTAAACCTTCAAATAATAATCTGTTTTGTATGCCCGAATCGCTCATGTAGCGACTACGGGTTAGCAGTATCTTCCATGCTAGGTGGGTTATTCTCACGATGAGTGGACTCCGCTCATCATTCACGAGAAAATGGCCGGTAACTGGGATGCCTAGTCCCATGATCAAAAGATCAAAATCAAATCAAAAATAATTGCAAACAAAACTCCCCCGGGTTTGATGTTAGTTGGAGGCACCCGTTGTTTCGGGCAAGCCATGGATTGATGATTGTTGGTGGAGGGGGAGTAAAAATCTTTACCTTTCTGTTTGGGAACCGCCTATAATGTGTGTAGTGTTGGAAATATGCCCTAGAGGCAATAATAAAAGGATTATTATTATATTACCTTGTTCATGATAATTGTCTATTGTTCATGCTATAATTGTGTTATCCGGAAATCGTCATACATGTATGAATACATAGACCACAACATGTCCCTAGTGAGCCTCTAGTTGACTAGCTCGTCGATCAAAAGATAGTCATGGTTTCCTGACTATGGGCATTTGATGTCATTGATAACGGGATCACATCATTAGGAGAATGATGTGATGGACAAGACCCAATCCTAAGCCTAGCACAAGATCGTGTAGTTTGTTTGCTAAAGCTTTTCCAATGTTAAGTATCATTTCCTTAGACCATGAGATCGTGTAACTCCCGGATGTCGTAGGAGTGCTTTGGGTGTGCCAAATGTCACAACGTAACTGGGTGACTATAAAGGTATACTACAGGCATCCCCGAAAGCATCTGTTGGGTTGACACGGATCGAGACTGGGATTTGTCACTCCGTATGACGGAGAGGTATCTCTGGGCCCACTCGGTAATGCATCATCATAATGAGCTCAATGTGACCAAGTGTTTGGTCACGGGATCATGCATTACGGTATGAGTAAAGTGACTTGCCGGTAACGAGATTGAATGAGGTATTGGGATACCAACGATCAAATCTCGGGCAAGTAACGTACCGATTGACAAAGGGAATTGTATACGGGATTACTTGAATCCTCGACATCGTGGTTCATCCGATGAGATCATCGAGGAGCATGTGGGAGCCAACATGGGTATCCAGATCCCGCTGTTGGTTATTGACCGAAGATTCGTCTCGGTCATGTCCGCGTGTCTCCCGAACCCGTAGGGTCTACACACTTAAGGTTCGGTGACACTAGGGTTATTAGGAAGACTTATATGTGATTACCGAATGTTGTTCGGAGTCCCGGATGAGATCCCGGACGTCACGAGGAGGTTCGGAATAGTCCGGAGGTAAAGATTTATATATGGGAAGTTGTCATACGGTCACCGGAAAGGTTCGGGGGCATATCGGTATTGTACCGGGACCACCTGAGGGGTTCCGGGGGTCCACCGGGAGGGGCCACCTCTCCCGGAGGGCCTTATGGGCTGTAGGAGGAAGAGAACCAGCCCCAAGTGGGTTGGGGCGCCACTCCCCCTAGGGCCCATGCGCCTAGGGTTGGGGGAAACCCTAAAGGGGGCGCTCCCCTTGCTTGCGGGGCAAGTCCCCTCCCCTTGGCTGCCGCCCCCCCTCTAGATCTCATTTAGAGGGGCCGGCCCGCTTCCCCTTCCCCTATAAATAGAAGGGCGAGGGGAGGGCTGCTCACCACATCCAAGGCGCAGCCCCTCCCCTTCCCAACACCTCTCCTCCTCCGTTAAGAGCTTGGCGAAGCCCTGCCGGAGTACTGCTGCTTCACCACCACCACGCCGTCGTGCTGCTGTTGGAGCTATCTTCCTCAACCTCTCCCTCCCCTTGCTGGATCAAGAAGGAGGAGACATCTTCCCAAACCGTACGTGTGTTGAACGCGGAGGTGCTGTCCGTTCAGCACTTGGTCATCGGTGATTTGGATCACGGCGAGTACGACTCCATCATCCCCGTTCTCTTGAACGCTTCCGCTCGCGATCTACAAGGGTATGTAGATGCACTCTCCTCTCGTTGCTAGTTGACTCCATAGATTAATCTTGGTGAAACGTAGGGAATTTTTTGTTTTCTGCAACATTCTCCTACAGTGGCATCATGAGCTAGGTTTATGCGTAGTTCTCTTTGCACGAGTAGAACAGAAATTTGTTGTGGGCGTAGATGTTGTCAACCTTCTTTCCACTACTAGTCTTATTTTGCTTCAGTGGTATTGTGGGATGAAGCGGCCCGGGCCGACCTTACACGTACGCTTACGTGAGACAGGTTCCACCGACTGACATGCACAAGTTGCATAAGGTGGCTAGCGGGTGTCTGTCTCTCCCACTTTAGTTGGAGCGGATTCGAAGAAAAGGGTCCTTATGAAGGGTAAATAGAAGTTGGCAAATCACGTTGTGGTTTTCACGTAGGTAAGAAAACGTTCTTGCTAGAACCCTATTGCAGCCACGTAAAACATGCAACAACAATTAGAGGACGTCTAATTTGCTTTTGCAGCAAGTGCTTTGTGATGTGATATGGCCAAAAGTTGTGATGAATGATATATGTGATGTATGAGATGACCATGTTACTGTAATAGGAATCACGACTTGCATGTCGATGAGTATGACAATCGGCAGGAGCCATAGGACTTGTCTTAATTTATTTATGACCTGCGTGTCAACACAAACGTCATGTAATTACTTTACTTTATTGCTAAAGCGTTAGCCATAGTAGTAGAAGTAATAGTTGACGTGACAACTTCATGAAGACACGATGATGGAGATCATGATGATGGAGATCATGGTGTCATGCCGGTGACGAAGATGATCATGGCGCCCCGAAGATGGAGATCAAAAGGAGCAATATGATATTGGCCATATCATGTCACTATTTGATTGCATGTGATGTTTATCATGTTTATGCTTCTTATTTACTTAGAAATGACGGTAGTAAATAAGATGATCCCTCACAATAAATTTCAAGAAAGTGTTCCCCCTAACTGTGCGCCGTTGCGAAAGTTCGTTGTTCCGAAGCACCACGTGATGATCGGGTGTGATAGGTTCTAACATTCGCATACAACAGGTGTAAGCTAGATTTACACACGCAATACACTTAGGTTGACTTGACGAGCCTAGCATGTACAGACATGGCCTCGGAACACAAGAGACCGAAAGGTCGAACATGAGTCGTATGGAAGATACGATCAACATGGAGATGTTCACCGATGATGACTAGTCCGTCTCACGTGATGATCGGACACGGTCTAGTCAAGTCGGATCATGTATCACTTAGAAGACAAGAGGGATGTCTAACTTGAGTGGGAGTTCATTAAATAATTTTATTAGATGAACTTAATTATCATGAACTTAGTCTAAATAAACTTTGCAATATGTCTTGTAGATCAAATGGCCCACGCTAATGTCAACCTCAACTTCAACGCGTTCCTAGAGAAAACCAAGCTGAAAGATGATGGCAGCAACTATACGGACTGGGTCCGGAACCTGAGGATCATCCTCATAGCTGCCAAGAAACAATATGTCCTAGAAGCACCGCTAGGTGAAGCACCCATCCCAGAGAACCAAGACATTATGAACGCTTGGCAGCAGCGTGCTGATGATTACTCCCTCGTTCAGTGCGGCATGCTTTACAGCTTAGAACCGGGGCTCCAAAAGCGTTTTGAGAAGCACGGAGCATATGAGATGTTCGAAGAGCTGAAAATGATTTTCCAAGCTCATGCCCGGGTCGAGAGATATGAAGTCTCCGACAAGTTCTACAGTTGTAAGATGGAGGAAAATAGTTCTGTTAGTGAGCACATACTCAAAATGTCTGGGTTACACAACCGCTTGTCCCAGCTGGACATTAACCTCCCGGACGAGGCGGTCATTGACAGAATCCTTCAGTCGCTCCCACCTAGCTACAAGAGCTTTGTGATGAACTACAATATGCAGGGGATGGAAAAGACCATTCCTGAGGTGTATTCAATGCTGGAATCAGCAGAGGTAGAAATCAAAAAGGAACATCAAGTGTTGATGGTGAATAAAACCACGAAGTTCAAGAAAGGCAAGGGGAAGAAGAACTTCAAGAAGGATGGCAAGGAAGTTGCCGCCCCCGGTAAGCCATCTATCGGGAAGAAGTCAAAGAATGGACCCAAGCCTGAGACTGAATGTTTTTATTGCAAGGGAAGGGGACACTGGAAGCGGAACTGCCCCAAATACTTAGCAGACAAGAAGGCCGGCAACACTAAAGGTATATGTGATATACATGTAATTGATGTGTACATTACCAGTACTCATAGTTGCTCCTGGGTATTTGATACTGGTGCGGTTGCTCATATTTGTAACTCAAAACAGGAGCTGCGGAATAAACGGAGACTGGTGAAGGACGAGGTGACGATGCGCGTCGGGAATGGTTCCAAGGTCGATGTGATCGCCGTCGGCACGCTACCTCTACATTTACCTACGGGATTAGTTTTAAACCTCAATAATTGTTATTTAGTGCCAGCTTTGAGCATGAACATTGTATCTGGATCTCGTTTAATGCGAGATGGCTACTCATTTAAATCCGAGAATAATGGTTGTTCTATTTATATGAGAGATATGTTTTATGGTCATGCCCCGCTGGTGAATGGTTTATTCTTAATGAATCTCGAACGTAATGTTACATATATTCATAGTGTGAATACCAAAAGATGTAAGGTTGATAATGATAGTCCCACATACTTGTGGCACAGCCGCCTTGGTCACATAGGTGTCAAACGCATGAAGAAGCTCCATACAGATGGACTTTTGGAGTCTCTTGATTTCGAGTCATTTGACACGTGCGAACCATGCTTCATGGGGAACATGACCAAGACTCCGTTCTCCGGAACAATGGAGCGAGCAACCAACTTATTGGAAATCATACATACTGATGTGTGCGGTCCAATGAGTGTTGAGGCTCGCAGTGGCTATCGTTATGTTCTCACTCTCACTGATGACTTGAGTAGATATGGGTATGTCTACTTAATGAAACACAAGTCTGAGACCTTTGAAAAGTTCAAGGAATTTCAAAGTGAGGTTGAGAATCAACGTGACAGAAAAATCAAGTTCTTACGATCAGATCATGGGGGAGAATATTTAAGTCATGAATTTGGTACGCACTTAAAGAAATGTGGAATCGTTTCACAACTCACGCCGCCTGGAACACCTCAGCGTAACGGTGTGTCCGAACATCGTAACCGCACTCTATTGGATATGGTGCGATATATGATGTCACTCACTGATTTACCACTATCATTTTGGGGATACGCTCTAGAGACAGCTACATTCACTTTAAATAGGTCACCGTCTAAATCCGTTGAGACGACACCGTATGAATTATGGTTTGGGAAGAAACCTAAGCTGTCGTTTCTGAAAGTTTGGGGATGCGATGCTTATGTCAAGAAACTTCAAGCTGAAAAGCTCAAACCCAAGTTGGAAAGGTGCGTCTTCATAGGATACCCTAAGGAAACCATTGGGTATACCTTCTGCCTCAGATCCGAAGGCAAGATCTTTGTTGCCAAGAACGGGTCCTTTCTAGAGAAAGAGTTTCTCTCGAAAGAAGTAAGTGGGAGGAAAGTGGAACTTGATGAAGTATTACCTCTTGAACCGGAGAGTAGCGCAGCTCAAGAAAATGTTTCTGTGGTGCCTCCACCGATTAGAGAGGAGGTTAATGATGATGATCATGAAACTTCAGATCAAGTTGCTACTGAACTTCGTAGGTCCACAAGGACACGTTCCGCACCAGAGTGGTACGGCAACCCTGTCCTGGATATCATGTTGTTAGACAACGATGAACCTTCGAACTGTGAAGAAGCAATGGTGGGCCCAGATTCCAACAAATGGCTTGAAGCCATGCAATCCGAGATAGGATCCATGTATGAAAACAAAGTATGGACTTTGACAGACTTGCCCGATGATCGGCGAGCGATAGAGAATAAATGGATCTTTAAGAAGAAGACGGACGCGGATGGTAATGTTACCATCTATAAGGCTCGACTTGTCGCTAAGGGTTATCGACAGGTTCAAGGGGTTGACTACGATGAGACCTTCTCACCCGTAGCGAAGCTGAAGTCTGTCTGAATCTTGTTAGCAAGTGCCGCATACTATGATTATGAGATATGGCAAATGGACGTCAAAACGGCATTCCTCAACGGCTTTCTTAAGGAAGAATTGTATATGATGCAGCCGGAAGGTTTTGTCGATCCTCAGAATGCTAACAAGGTATGCAAGCTCCAGCGCTCCATTTATGGGCTGGTGCAAGCATCTCGGAGTTGGAACATTCGCTTTGATGAAATGATCAAAGCATTTGGGTTTATGCAGACTTATGGAGAAGCCTGCGTTTACAAGAAAGTGAGTGAGAGCTCTGTAGCATTTCTCATATTATATGTGGATGACATACTTTTGATGGGAAATGATATAGAACTTTTGGACAGCATGAAGGCCTATTTGAATAAGTGTTTTTCAATGAAGGACCTGAGAAGCTGCTTATATATTAGGCATCAAGAACTATAGAGATAGATCAAGACGCCTCATAGGCCTTTCACAAAGCACATACCTTGAAAAGATATTGAAGAAGTTCAATATGGATCAGTCCAAGAAGGGGTTCTTGCCTGTGTTGCAAGGTGTGAAATTGAGCTCAGCTCAATGTCCGACCACGGCAGAAGATAGAGAAAAGATGAGTGTCGTCCCCTATGCCTCAGCCATAGGGTCTATCATGTACGCCATGCTGTGTACCAGACCTGACGTAAACCTTGCCGTAAGTTTGGTAGGAAGGTACCAAAGTAATCCCGACATGGAATACTGGACAGCGGTCAAGAATATCCTGAAGTACCTGAAAAGGACTAAGGACATGTTTCTCGTATATGGAGGTGAAGAAGAGCTCGTCGTAAAGGGTTACGTCGACGCTAGCTTCGACACAGATCTAGATGACTCCAAGTCACAAACCGGATATGTGTTTATTTTGAATGGTGGGGCAGTAAGCTGGTGCAGTTGCAAGCAAAGCGTCGTGGCGGGATCTACATGTGAAGCGGAGTACATGGCAGCCTCGGAGGAAGTGCATGAAGCAATATGGATGAAGGAGTTCATCACCGACCTAGGAGTCATACCCAATGCGCCGGGGCCAATCGCTCTCTTCTGTGACAACACTGCAGCTATTGCCCTTGCCAAGGAGCCCAGGTTTCACAAGAAGACCAGGCACATCAAGCGCCGCTTCAACTCCATTCGTGAAAATGTTCAAGATGGAGACATAGATATTTGTAAAGTACATACGGATCTGAATGTCGCAGATCCGTTGACTAAACCTCTCCCTAGGGCAAAACATGATCAACACCAGAACTCTATGGGTGTTCGATTCATCACAATGTAACTAGATTATTGACTCTAGTGCAAGTGGGAGACTGTTGGAAATATGCCCTATAGGCAATAATAAAAGGATTATTATTATATTTCCTTGTTCATGATAATTGTCTATTGTTCATGCTATAATTGTGTTATCCGGAAATCGTCATAATGTGTGAATACATAGACCACAACATGTCCCTAGTGAGCCTCTAGTTGACTAGTTCGTTGATCAACAGATAGTCATGGTTTCCTGACTATGGGCATTTGATGTCATTGATAACGGGATCACATCATTAGGAGAATGATGTGATGGACAAGACCTAATCCTAAGCCTAGCACAAGAGCGTGTAGTTCGTTTGCTAAAGCTTTTCCAATGTTAAGTATCATTTCCTTAGACCATGAGATCGTGTAACTCCCGGATGCCATAGGAGTGCTTTGGGTGTGCCAAACGTCACAACGTAACTGGGTGACTATAAAGGTATACTACAGGCATCCCCGAAAGCATCTGTTGGGTTGACACGGATCGAGACTGGGATTTGTCACTCCGTATGATGGAGAGGTATCTCTGGGCCCACTCGGTAATGCATCATCATAATGAGCTCAATGTGACCAAGTGTTTGGTCATGGGATCATGCATTACGGTATGAGTAAAGTGACTTGCCAGTAACGAGATTGAACGAGGTATTGGGATACCGACGATCGAATCTCGGGCAAGTAACGTACCGATTGACAAAGGGAATTGTATACGGGATTACTTGAATCCTCGACATCGTGGTTCATCCGATGAGATCATCGAGGAGCATGTGGGAGCCAACATGGGTATCTAGATCCCGCTGTTGGTTATTGACCGGAGAGTCGTCTCGGTCATGTCTGCGTGTCTCCTGAACCCGTAGGGTCTACACACTTAAGGTTCGGTGACGCTAGTGTTATTAGGAAGACTTCTATGTGATTACCGAATGTTGTTCGGAGTCTCGGATGAGATCCCGGATGTCAGGAGGAGTTCCGAAATAGTCCGGAAGTAAAGATTTATATATGGGAAGTTGTCATACGGTCACTAGAAAGGTTCGGGGGCATATCGGTATTGTACCGGGGCCACCGGAGGGGTTCCGGGGTCCACCGGGAGGGGCCACCTCTCCCGGAGGGCCTTATGGGCTGTAGGAGTAAGGGAACCAGCCCCAAGTGGGCTGGGGCGCCACTCCCCCCTAGGGCCCATGCGCCTAGGGTTGGGGGAAACCCTAAAGGGGGGCGCCCCCTTGCTTGGGGGCAAGCCCCCTCCCCTTGGCCGCCGCCCCCCCTCTAGATCTCATCTAGAGGGGCCGGCCCCCTTCCCCCTCCCCCTATAAATAGAGGGGCGAGGGGAGGGCTGCTCACCACATCCAAGGCGCAGCCCCTCCCCTTCCCAACACCTCTCCTCCTCCGTTAAGAGCTTGGCGAAGCCCTGCCGGAGTACTGCTGCTTCACCACCACCACGCGTCGTGTTGCTGTTGGAGCTATCTTCCTCAACCTCTCCTTCCCCTTGCTGGATCAAGAAGGAGGAGACGTCTTCCCCAACCATACGTGTGTTGAACGCGGAGGTGCTGTCCGTTCAGCACTTGGTCATCGGTGATTTGGATCACGGCGAGTACGACTCCATCATCCCCGTTCTCCTGAACGCTTCCGCTCGCAATCTACAAGGGTTTGTAGATGCACTCTCCTCTCATTGCTAGTTGACTCCATAGATTGATCTTGGTGAAACGTAGGGAATTTTTTTTGTTTTCTGCAACGTTCTCCAACATGTAGTATGGAAGATATTTGGAACTCTTGGTCGTTATGTTGACAATGAAAGCATACCTCTCAAAATTATTTTCATCTCTGTTTTTGCTTCGGGCTCTCGCACCTCTGCAAATCCCTGCTTCCCTCTGCGAAGGGCCTATCTTTTACTTTTATGCAAGAGTCATGGTGATCACCTTCCTTTTTTCATTTCATCCTTTGGCAAGCACCTCGTGTTGGAAAGATTCTGATATATATATCCAATTGGATGTAAGGCATCATGAACTATTATTGTTGACATTACCCTTGAGGTAAAAGGTTGGGAGGCGAATTTATAAGCCCCTGTCTTTCTCTGTGTCTGATTAAAACTTTGAACCCATAAATATCGCGTGAGTGTTAGCAATTGTGAAAGACTAAATGATAGTTGAGTATGTGGAGTTTGCTAAAAGCTCTGACATAGACTCTTCCTGAAAATAAGATGAATTGTAATTGTTTGATGACAAATAACACGGTTGTTAGTTTTCACGAAAGTTTATGTTCTATACTTTAACATGTGAATAGTTTGTTACTTGATCATGAAAAGTTCTATGAGTTGAGCTATTGTTATGACATATAATGATGCTAGAAAAGGTGGTTGAAATTATCATTGATCAAACTTATGCACCTGCTAGCATTCACACTTCATAAATTATTTCTTTCATTATTTACCTACTCGAGGACGAGCAGGAATTAAGCTTGGGGATGCTGATACGTCTCCAACGTATCTATAATTTATGAAGTATTCATGCTATTATATTATCTGTTTTGGATGTTTATGGGCAGTATTAAACACTTTTATATTATTTTTGGGACTAACCTATTGACCCAGAGCCCAGTGCCAGTTCCTGTTTATTCCCTTGTTTCAGTGTTTCGAAGAAAAGGAATATCAAACGGAGTCAAAACGGAATGAAACCTTCTGGAGAAGTTATTTTTGGAAGGAAAGCAACCAGATAGACTTGGAGTGCACGTCAGGAAAGAAACGAGGGAGCCACGAGGTAGGGGGCCGTGCGCACCCCCCTAGGGCGCGCCCTCCACCCTCGTGGGCCCCTCGTGGATCCCCTGACGTACTTCTTCCTCCTATATATACCCATATGAAGGAAATATGCCCTAGAGGCAATAATAAAGTTATTATTTATTTCCTTAATTCATGATAAATGTTTATTATTCATGCTAGAATTGTATTAACAGGAAACATAATACATGTGTGAATACATAGACAAACAGAGTGTCACTAGTATGCCTCTACTTGACTAGCTCATTAATCAAAGATGGTTATGTTTCCTAACCATGAACAAGGAGTTGTTATTTGATTAATGAGGTCACATCATTAGTTGAATGATCTGATTGACATGACCCATTCCATTAGCTTAGCACCCGATCGTTTAGTATGTTGCTATTGCTTTTATCCATGACTTATACATGTTCCTATGACTATGAGATTATGCAACTCCCGTTTGCCGGAGGAACACTTTGGGTGCTACCAAACGTCACAACGTAACTGGGTGATTATAAAGGAGTACTACAGGTGTCACCAAAGGTAGATGTTGGGTTGGCGTATTTCGAGATTAGGATTTGTCACTCCGATTGTCGGAGAGGTATCTCTGAGCCCTCTCGGTAATGCACATCACTTAAGCCTTGCAAGCATTGCAACTAATGAGTTAGTTGCGAGATGATGTATTATGGAATGAGTAAAGAGACTTGCCGGTAACGAGATTGAACTAGGTATTGGATACCGACGATCGAATCTCGGGCAAGTAACATACCGATGACAAAGGGAACAACGTATGTTGTTATGCGGTCTGACCGATAAAGATCTTCGTAGAACATGTAGGAGCCAATATGGGCATCCAGGTCCCGCTATTGGTTATTGACCGGAGACGTGTCTCGGTCATGTCTACATTGTTCTCGAACCGTAGGGTCCGCACGCTTAAGGTTTCGATGACAGTTATATAATGAGTTTATGAGTTTTGATGTACCGAAGGAGTTCGGAGTCCCGGATGAGATCGGGGACATGACGAGGAGTCTCGAAATGGTCGAGACGTAAAGATCGATATATTGGACGGCTATATTCGGACATCGGAAAGGTTCTGAGTTGTTCGCGTATTTTCGGAGGTACCGGGGAGTTACGGGAATACGGAGAAGAGTATTGGGCCTTATTGGGCCTTAGTGGGAAGGAGCCAGGAGGTGGCGCGCGCCCCTCCCAAGCCCAGTCCGAATTGGACAAGGGGTTTGGGGGCGCGGCCCCCTCTCCCTTCCTTCTTCTCTCCCCTCCTTTCCCCCCTTCTCCTAGTTGGACTAGGAAAGGTGGAATCCTACTCCCGGTGGGAGTAGGACTCCCCTTGGCGCGCCCAAACCAGGCCGGCCGCCCCTCCCCCTTGGCTCCTTTATATACGGGGGCAGGGGGCACCCTAGAACACACAAGTTGATCCTTGAGATCGTTCCTTAGCCGTGTGCGGTGCCCCCCTCCACCATATTCCACCTCGGTCATATTGTAGCGGTGCTTAGGCGAAGCCCTGCGACAGTAGAACATCAAGATCGTCACCACGCCGTCGTGCTGACGGAACTCTTCCCCGAAGCTTTGCTGGATCGGAGCCCGGGGAACGTCATCGAGCTGAACGTGTGCCAAGAACTCGGAGGTGCCGGAGTAACGGTGCTTGGATCGGTCGGATCATGAAGACGTACGACTACATCAACCGCGTTGATATAACGCTTCCGCTTTCGGTCTACGAGGGTACGTAGACAACACTCGCCCCTCTCGTTGCTATGCATCACCATGATCTTGCGTGTGCGTAGGATTTTTTTTGAAATTACTACGTTACCCAACAGTGGTATCAGAGCCTAGGTTTTTATGGTTTGATGTTATTTGCACGAGTAGAACACAAGTGAGTTGTGGATGATACAAGTCATACTGCCTACCAGCATGTCATACTTTGGTTCAGCGGTATTGTTGGATGAGACGACCCGGACCAACCTTACGCGTACGCTTACGCGAGACCGGTTCCCTCGACGTGCTTTGCACACAGATGGCTTGCGGGAGACTGTCTCACCAACTTTAGTTGAACCAAGTGTGGCTACGCCCGGTCCTTGAGAAGGTTAAAACGGAGTCTATTTGACAAACTATCGTTGTGATTTTGATGCGTAGGTAAGATGAGTTCTTGCTTAAGCCCGTAGCAGCCACGTAAAACTTGCAACAAACAAAGTAGAGGACGTCTAACTTGTTTTTGCAGGGCATGTTGTGATGTGATATGGTCAAGACATGATGCTATATTTTATTGTATGAGATGATCATGTTTTGTAACCGAGTTATCGGCAACCGGCAGGAGCCGTATGGTTGTCGCTTTATTGTATGCAATGCAATCGCCCTGTAATGCTTTACTTTATCACTAAGCGGTAGCGATAGTCGTGGAAGCATAAGATTGGCGAGACGACAACGATGCTACGATGGAGATCAAGGTGTCGCGCCGGTGATGATGGAGATCATGATGGTGCTGCAGAGATGGAGATCACGAAGCACAAGATGATGATGACCATATCATATCACTTATATTGATTTGCATGTGATGTTTATCTTTTATGCATCTTATCTTGCTTTGATTGACGGTAGCATTATAAGATGATCTCTCACTAAATTATCAAGAAGTGTTCTCCCCGAGTATGCACCGTTGCCAAAGTTCGTCGTGCCCAGACACCACGTGATGATCGGGTGTGATAAGCTCTACGTCCATCTACAACGGGTGCAAGCCAGTTTTGCACACGCGGAATACTCGGGTTATACTTGATGAGCCTAGCATATGCAGATATGGCCTCGGAACACGGAGACCGAAAGGTCGAGCGTGAATCATATAGTAGATATGATCAACATAATGATGTTCACCATTGAAGACTAAGCCATTTCACGTGATGATCAGTTATGGTTTAGTTGATTTGGATCACGTGATCACTTAGAAGATTAGAGGGATGTCTATCTAAGTGGGAGTTCTTAAGTAATATGATTAATTGAACTTTAATTTATCATGAACTTAGTCCTGGTAGTATTAGCATATCTATGTTGTAGATCAGTAGCTCGCATTGTTGCTTCCCTGTGTTTATTTTGATATGTTCCTAGAGAAAATTGTGTTGAAAAATGTTAGTAGCAATGATGCGGATTGGATCCGTGATTTAAGGTTTATCCTCATTGCTGCACAGAAGAATTATGTCCTTGATGCACCGCTAGGTGACGGACCTATTGCAGGAGCACATGCAGACGTTATGAACATTTTGCTAGCTCAATATGATGACTACTTAATAGTTTAGTGCACCATGCTTAACGGCTTAGAATCGGGACTTCAAAGACGTTTTGAACGTCATGGACCATATGAGATGTTTCAGGAGTTGAAGTTAATATTTCAAGCAAATACCCGAGTTGAGAGATATGAAGTCTCCAACAAGTTCTATAGCTAAAAGATGGAGGAGAATCGCTCAACTAGTGAGGATGTGCTCAGATTGTCTGGGTACTACAATCGCTTGAATCAAGTGGGAGTTAATCTTCCAGATAAGATAGTGATTGACAGAATTCTCTAGTCACCATCACCAAGTTAGTAGAACTTCGTGATGAACTATAATATGCAAGGGATAACGGAAAATATTCCCAAGCTCTTCGTGATGCTAAAATCGGCGAAGGTAGAAATCAAAGAAAAACATCAAGTGTTGATGGTTGACAAGATCACTAGTTTCAAGAAAAGGGCAAAGGGAAAGAAGGGGAACTTCAAGAAGAACGGCAAGCAAGTTGCTGCTCAAGTGAAAAAGCCCAAGTCTGGTCCTAAGCCTAAGACTAAGTGCTTCTACTGCAAAGGGACTAGTCACTGGAAACGGAACTACCCCAAGTGATTGGCGGATAAGAAGGATGGCAAAGTGAACATAAGTATATTTGATATACATGTTATTGATGTGTACTTTACTAGTGTTCATAGCAACCCCTCAGTATCTGGTACTAGTTCAGTTGCTAAGATTAGTAACTCGAAACGGGAGTTGCAGAATGAACAAAGACTAGTTAAAGGGCAAGGTGACGATGTGTGTTGGAAGTGGTTCCAAGATTGATATGATCATCATCACACACTCCCTATACTTTCGGGATTAGTGTTGAAACTAAATAAGTGTTATTTGGTGTTTGCGTTGAGCATGAATATGATTTGATCATGTTAATTGCAATACAGTTATTCATTTAAGTTAGAGAACAATTGTTGTTCTGTTTACATGAATAAAACCTTCTATGGTCATACACACCAACGAAAATGGTTTGTTGGATCTCGATCATAGTGATACACATATTCATAATATTGAAGCCAAAAGATGCGAAGTTAATAATGATAGTGCAACTTATTTGTGGCACTGCCGTTTAGGTCATATTGGTGTAAAGCGCATGAAGAAACTCCATGCTGATGGACTTTTGGAATCACTTGATTATGAATCACTTGATGCTTGCGAAGCATGCCTTATGGGCAAGATGACTAAAACGCCGTTCTCCGGAACAATGGAGCGAGCAACATATTTGTTGGAAATCATACATACTGATGTATGTGGTCCGATGAATATTAAGGCTCGCGACAAGTATCATTATTTTCAGAACTTCACAGATGATTTGAGCAGATATGGGTATATCTACTTGATGAAACATAAGTCTGAAACGTTTGAAAAGTTCAAAGAATTTCAGAGTGAAGTAGAGAATCATCGTAACAAGAAAATAAAAGTTTCTACGATATGATCGCAGAGGTAAAATATTTGAGTTACGAGTTTGGCCTTCAGTTAAAACAATGTGAAATAGTTTCACTACTCACGCCACCTGGAACACCATAGCATAATGGTGTGTCCGAACGTCATAACCGTACTTTATTGGATATAGTGCAATCTATGATGTTACTTACCGATTTACCACTATTGTTTTGGGGTTATGCATTAGAGACAGCTGCATTCACGTTAAATAGGGCACCATCAAAATCCGTTGAGATGACACCGTATGAACTATGGTTTGGCAAGAAACCAAAGTTGTCTTGTCTTAAAATTTGGGGTTGTGATGCTTATATGAAAAAGTTTCATCCTGATAAGGTCAAACCCAAATCGGAGAAATATGTCTTCATAGGATACCCAAAGAAGACAGTTGGGTACACCTTCTATCACAGATCCGAAGGCAAGATATTCGTTGTTGAGAATGGATCCTTTCCAGAGAAGGAGTTTCTCTCGAAAGAAGTGAGTGGGAGGAAAGTAGAAAACTTGATGAGGTAATTGTACCTTCTCCCTTATTGGAAAGTAGTTCATCACAGAAATCTATTCTTGTGACTACTAGACCAATTAGTAAGGAAGCTAATGATAATGATCATGTAACTTCAAGATCAAGTTACTACTGAATCTCGTAAGTAAACCAGAGTGAGATCCGCACCAGAGTGGTACGGTAATCCTGTTCTGGAAGTCATGGTACTAGACCATGATGAACTTGCGAACTATGAGGAAGCGATGATGAGCCCAGATTCCGCGAAATGGTTTGAGGCCATGAAATCTGAGATATGATCCATGTATGAGAACAAAAGTATGGACTTTGATGGATTTGCCCGGTGATCGGCAAGCCATAGAATATAAATGGATCTTCAAGAGGAAGACGAACGCTGATAGTAGTGTTACTATCTACAAAGCTAGAATTGTCGCAAAAGGTTTTCGACAAGTTCAAAGTGTTGACTACGATGAGAGTTTCTCACTCGTATCTATGCTTAAGTCTGTGTGAATCATATTAGCAATTGCCGCATTTTATGAAATCTGGCAAATGGATAAACAAAACTGCATTCCTTAATAGATTTATTAAAGAAGAGTTGTATATGATGCAACCAGAAGGTTTTGTCAATCCTAAAGGTGCTAACAAAATATGCAAGCTCCAGCGATCCATCTATGGACTGGTGCAAGCATCTCGGAGTTGGAATATACACTTTGATAAGTTGATCAAAGCATATAGTTTTATACAGACTTGCGGTGAAGCCTGTATTTACAAGAAAGTGAGTGGGAGCACTACAGCATTTCTGATAAGTATATGTGAATGACATATTGTTGATCGGAAATAATGTAGAATTATTCTGCAAAGCATAAAGGAGTGTTTGAAAGGAGTTTTTCAGAGAAAGACCTCGATGAAGCTGCTTACATATTGAGCATCAAAATCTATAGAGATAGATCAAGACGCTTGATAAGTTTTTTCAATGAGTACATACCTTGACAAGATTTTGAAGTAGTTCAAAATGGAACAGTCAAAGAAAGAGTTCTTGCCTGTGTTACAAGGTGTGAAATTGAGTAAGACTCAAAGCCCGACCACGGCAGAAGATAGAAAGAGAATGAAAGTCATTCCCTATGCCTCAGCCATAGGTTCTATAAAGTATGCCATGCTGTGTACCAGATCTATTGCATACCCTACCACTGAGTTTGGCAAGGGAGTACAATAGTGATCTAGGAGTAGATCACTGGACAGCGGTCAAAATTATCCTTAGTGGAATAAGGATATGTTTCTCGATTATGGAGGTGACAAAAGGTTCGTCGTAAAGGGTTACGTCGATGCAAGTTTTGACACTGATCTAGATGACTCTAAGTCTCAATCTGGATACATATTGAAAGTGGGAGCAATTAGCTAGAGTAGCTCCGTGCAGAGTATTGTTGACATAGAAATTTGCAAAATACTTACGGATCTGAATGTGACAGACCCGTGGACTAAAATTATCTCACAAGCAAAACATGATCACACCTTAGTACTCTTTGGGTGTTAATCACATAGCGATGTGAACTAGATTAGTGACTCTAGTAAACCCTTTGAGTGTTGGTCACATATCGATGTGAACTATGGGTGTTAATCACATGGTGATGTGAACTATTGCTGGTAAATCACATGGCGATGTGAACTAGATTATTGACTCTAGTGCAAGTGGGAGACTGAAGGAAATATGCCCTAGAGGCAATAATAAAGTTATTATTTATTTCCTTAATTCATGATAAATGTTTATTATTCATGCTAGAATTGTATTAACATGAAACATAATACATGTGTGAATACATAGACAAACAGAGTGTCACTAGTATGCCTCTACTTGACTAGCTCATTAATCAAAGATGGTTATGTTTCCTAACCATGAACAAGGAGTTGTTATTTGATTAATGAGGTCACATCATTAGTTGAATGATCTGATTGCTTAGCAACCGATCGTTTAGTATGTTGCTATTGCTTTTATCCATGACTTATACATGTTCCTATGACTATGAGATTATGCAACTCCCGTTTGCCGGAGAAACACTTTGGGTGCTACCAAACGTCACAACGTAACTGGGTGATTATAAAGGAGTACTACAGGTGTCACCAAAGGTAGATGTTGGGTTGGCGTATTTCGAGATTAGGATTTGTCACTCCGATTGTCGGAGAGGTATCTCTGAGCCCTCTCGGTAATGCACATCACTTAAGCCTTGCAAGCATTGCAACTAATGAGTTAGTTGCGAGATGATGTATTATGGAACGAGTAAAGAGACTTGCCGGTAACGAGATTGAACTAGGTATTGGATACCGACGATCGAATCTCGGGCAAGTAACATACCGATGACAAAGGGAACAACGTATGTTGTTATGCGGTCTGACCGATAAAGATCTTTGTAGAATATGTAGGAGCCAATATGGGCATCCAGGTCCCGCTATTGGTTATTGACCGGAGACGTGTCTCGGTCATGTCTACATTGTTCTCGAACCGTAGGGTCCGCACGCTTAAGGTTTCGATGACAGTTATATAATGAGTTTATGAGTTTTGATGTACCGAAGGAGTTCGGAGTCCCGGATGAGATCGGGGACATGACGAGGAGTCTCGAAATGGTCGAGACGTAAAGATCGATATATTGGACGACTATATTCGGACATCGGAAAGGTTCTGAGTGGTTCGGGTATTTTTGGAGGTACCGGGGAGTTACGGGAATACGGAGAAGAGTATTGGGCCTTATTGGGCCTTAGTGGGAAGGAGCCAGGAGGTGGCGCGCGCCCCTCCCAAGCCCAGTCCGAATTGGACAAGGGGTTTGGGGGCGCGGCCCCCTCTCCCTTCCTTCTCCTCTCCCCTCCTTTCCCCCCTTCTCCTTGTTGGACTAGGAAAGGTGGAATCCTACTCCCGGTGGGAGTAGGACTCCCCTTGGCGCGCCCAAACCAGGCCGGCCGCCCCTTCCCCTTGGCTCCTTTATATACGGGGGCAGGGGGGCACCCTAGAACACACAAGTTGATCCTTGAGATCGTTCCTTAGCCGTGTGCGGTGCCCCCCTCCACCATATTCCACCTCGGTCATATTGTAGCGGTGCTTAGGCGAAGCCCTGCGACAGTAGAACATCAAGATCGTCACCATGCCGTCGTGCTGACGGAACTCTTCCCCGAAGCTTTGCTGGATCGGAGCCCGGGGAACGTCATCGAGCTGAACGTGTGCCAAGAACTCGGAGGTGCCGGAGTAACGGTGCTTGGATCGGTCGGATCGTGAAGACGTACGACTACATCAACCGCGTTGATATAACGTTTCCGCTTTCGGTCTACGAGGGTACGTAGACAACACTCTCCCCTCTCGTTGCTATGCATCACCATGATCTTGCGTGTGCGTAGGAAATTTTTTGAAATTACTACGTTACCCAACACCATATACCCTAAAACGATCGGGGAACAGAGGAGATCGGGAGTTCCGCCGCCGCAAGCCTCTGTAGCCACCAAAAGTCAATCGGGACCTTGTTCCGGCACCCTGCCGGAGGGGGGAACCCTCACCGGTGGCCATCTTCATCATCCCGGCGCTCTCCATGACGAGGAGGGAGTAGTTCACCCTCGGGGCTGAGGGTATGTACCAGTAGCTATGTGTTTGATCTCTCTCTCTCTCGTGTTCTTGATTTGGCACGATCTTGATGTATCGCGAGCTTTGCTATTATAGTTGGATCTTATGTTTCTTCTCCCCCTCTACTCTCTTGTAATGGATTGAGTTTTCCCTTTGAAGTTATCTTATCAGATTGAGTCTTTAAGAATTTGAGAACACTTGATGTATGTCTTGCCGTGCTTATCTGTGGTGACAATGGGATATCACGTGATCCACTTGATGTATGTTTTAGTGATCAACTTGCGGGTTCCGCCCATGAACCTACGCATAGGGGTTGGCACATGTTTTCGTCTTGACTCTCCGGTAGAAACTTTGGGGCACTCTTTGAAGTTCTTTGTGTTGGTTGAATAGATGAATCTGAGATTGTGTGATGCATATCGTATAATCATACCCACGGATACCTGAGGTGACATTGGAGTATCTAGGTGATAGGGTTTTGGTTGATATGTGTCTTAAGGTGTTATTCTAGTACGAACTCATGAATAGATCGATTCGAAAGAATAACTTTGAGGTGGTTCCGTACCCTAGAATAATCTCTTCGTTTGTTCTCCGCTATTAGTGACTTTGGAGTGACTCTTTGTTGCATGTTGAGGGATAGTTATATGATCCTTGTATCTTATTATTGTTGAGAGAACTTGCACTAGTGAAAGTATGAACCCTAGGCCTTGTTTCCTAGCACTGCAATATCGTTTACGCTCACTTTTATCATTAGTTACCTTGCTGTTTTTATATTTTCAGATTAAAAAAACCTATATCTACCATCCATATTGCACTTGTATCACCATCTCTTCGCCGAACTAGTGCACCTATACAATTTACCATTGTATTGGGTGTGTTGGGGACACAAGAGACTCTTTGTTATTTGGTTACAGGGTTGTTTGAGAGAGACCATCTTCATCCTACGCCTCCCACGGATTGATAAACCTTAAGTCGTCCACCTGAGGGAAATTTGCTACTCTCCTACAAACCTCTGCACTTGGAGGCCCGACAACGTCTACAAGAAGAAGGTTGCGTAGTAGAAATCATGCTCTAACGCAGTACTACACGTTGCAGACGAAGGGGGGAAACATCCGAGGATGATTTTCCGGCGGTAGGCGGATTTCGTACAGATGAAAGAGAGGGGAAGGTTCCATGTTCAGCATGCTAGGGGCATGTGACAGATGAATGGATCGCGTATTCGGATTAGTCTCGTCGTTCTGAGCAACTTTCATGTATAAAGTTTTTCCATCTGAGCTACGGTTTAATTACTACGAATTTCTAAAGTTTAAAACATTTTCTGAAACTAATTAAATTAACAGAATTAACAGAAAAGGAATATGACATCAGCATTGCGTGGGGATGATGTCATCGGTCCACAGACACGCTGACCAGGTCAAAACTGACCTGTGGGTCTAGTGGGACCCACATGTTATAGACAGAGAGCTAACAGAGTTCATTTTAATTAAATAGAGCTAATTAAGGGGGGTGGGCCCCGGGTGTCAGTGGCTGCTTAGGTTAATTAAACATTTTAAAATACACCGAAGTTAAGTGGGTGGGGCCTGCCTGTCATTGACAAGGGGCGCCCAATGAGTAGAGTTGACTGAGTCAACTTAGTCAACAGGGCCCCCACGGGCCCACGGTCAGTTGCTCAAGGGACGGGCCCAGGCGTCCCTGTCAGCCCACGCCGGCGCTGGTGACCGGAGTAACTCCGGCGGGCCGTTTCACGGCGGCGCATCGTCGGCGAGGTTCGGAAACTACCGTCCGGGGGTTATTTGACGCGCGAGAGGCGCTGTTCGGACGCGGTAAACGAGCCACGTCGAGTGGTGGTAGCGGCAGCAGCTGGGGAGGCCGGAAAGGGCACCGGCGACGAGGATTGTGGCAGAGCAGCTATGGGTGACGATGAAACAGAGTTACGGCGTGCTACGGCTGGGGCGAAAGGCTAGGCAGGTGCTGCGCAACGCGATGAAGCTAACGGGCATACGTCCGTGACCAACTGGTCACCGGAGACTCATCGGCGACGAGCTCCGTGGCGCTGCGTTCGGGCACGCCTGGGGATAGCAGCTAGGGGGGGGGGGCGCCAGAGTCAGCAAGGAAAGGAAGAGATCACCAGGGAGGCACGCACGGTGGCCCTTGGTGGTTTAGTAGCTGCGGAGGGCGGCACCGGAGACGAAGAAGATCGACGACAGCCGGAGATGGGGACGAAGATCGGATGCTGCGGCGCCTCCAAGCTCCAGCTGAGGCCACTCGTCGAAGGAGTCGACCCCGGCGGAGCTCACCGACAGGGTCAGCGAGCGCAGGGCCGCCGGTGGCCGCGAAAACGACGGAGGACGGCGGCGACCGTGCTCGGGCGTCGATGGGGAACGAGGGGAGAACGAGGAGGGATCTGGTGGGGAGAGGGAGAGCCAGAGCGGGCGTCAGTGGAGAGCGGGGGAGTGAGTGGGGCGCAGGGGAGAGGACCGAGGCGTCGTGGGCTTATCCCCTCGCCGACGACTCTGAGGCGGCGTGACGGCAACCGGACGCGGGCGCGCGCGTGCGCTGCTCGGTCAGTGGAACAGGAGGGAGGGGAGAGCGACCGGGGAGGGGGCGTGGGCCGTCCTGCTGGGATTGGCCGAGGCCCATGGGAAGGCCAGGGGCTCTCCCACCCCTTTGCTTTTCATTTTCCCTTTTTTTGTTTTTTTTTCAGCAACTTTGCCTTTTCTTTTATCCACAATTGACCTTGCAAAAATATGCCACTGCCAAAACAATTTCAAAGAATAATTGGGCACGGTCACAAAAAGATTATGAGACTTTTGAAGTAGTTTGCAAATTTTATAATTTAATAAGGCATTTAAATTATTGCTTAGGTCACTGTTATAAGTAGTTTAGGCCACTTAAAAACTTTACAAAAAAATGTTGGTTCATCACCAATATTAGTTGTGGAATATTTGGCACATGATGAACATTTTAGTTTTCATGTTTGAGCAATTTGAAATTCCACTCAGAATTTGAAATTGAATTTAACTGGAATTTGAAATGGAATATTGATCAAAGTGACTAAGCATTGTTATTGCAAAATGATTAGCTTGATCTCAGGGATTACTGTAGCATCATTACACCAGGGTGCTACATCGGTCACCCCTCAAAAAATGCATTCCACATATGGATACCTCAAATTAGAAACCCCAAATCCATATTATTACATGCAATGTGAAACCTAATCTACGTGGAGCTTGTCCGGTTCCGCTCCCCGCTCGCCCGCCCGCCCTGGCCATGTCCGGCGGCCGGCTGCGCTCCTTAGAGTGTCGGGCTGGTCGCCAGCAGGGTAGGGTAGGGCATGGGACACGAGTTGGCTCACGGGACTCAAGGCCCCGTCGTCTCCCATGCCCTACTCTTCCTCGTCGGAGACCTGAACCAGAACGATGCTGGTGGATGTCAAATCGACGATGCGGTTGCGGCACCCGGACTGGTGCACCATACGGGGCGCCGGGGAGTGCGACTGCGCCTCGCCGATGTCCGCCGCCGCCTCCCGTGCCTAGTGCGTTGCACGGCGTGCACGCCGTGCCATGGCCTCGTGGGACGATGGTGCGTCCCCAATATTGGCGCTCCACCGGAGGGGTTGCGCGTCCACCAGCTCGTTCGGACATCAGACGAACCGCACGACCTTCGGCGAGGCAGCTACAGCCGGTCTTGCGCCGGATCCATACCCCATTTGGGCGGACGCAATGGATTCCCGATAGATGGAGTCTGAGCGCAGCCGTCCACGGGCCTCCTCCCGGGCGCGGCGAGCGCAAGCCGGACGACCATCTCCTCCTCGGGGCCACGCGGGATGAGCTCGAAGTCTACGGATCTAGAGGTGAAGGACTCAGATCCGCTGTCTGCCATGCCGGAGATGACCGGAAGGAGCCGGAGACGAGCTTGGGTGGCGGATAGGGGGTGGATGGGAGGGGAGTGAAGTGGCTAGGGTTTGGTCCAGCAAGCAGATGAAGAGAATTTTATGTGGGATCGGGTGAGGCAGCATGGCCGGGGCCGACGTGGTGGGCGTGACCGGGCGCGCCCGGGCGCGCCCCATATCCGCTCCATATTTGAGCTACATATGGGGATGCCGGTCAGCCCGGACGGGGTCCGTTTGGATAAAAAATCATGACCAAACAGTGACCGGCGGCTCGTTCGAACGTATGAGGCGAGTTTGAGAGGTCCGGCGGCTGTAGATGCTGCTAGTCGAGACGGTGGAAAATTACCGAACGAAACGCGTCGCTACTTCACCTTGAAAAAAAGCCGCGACCGCTGCTGGCGATACACATCACCCCCCCGCGGAAACACTGCTAAAAAAACCCTGCCAAAACTAAAACATGGCTCGCTCATAAAAACCAAAACATGCCTGGCTCAGACCCTCCTCATCCTGTGTGGCTCCCTCGATTGATCCCAAATCCCCAATTAATCCCACCGCCGCCTAGAGCACAAGAGCGGGCAGCGGCAGCCGGCGAACGCCAAGTACGGCGTGACCAGCCAGGTGGGCCGGTAGAGGAGAGCCAAGGTGCGCAGCCCCGGCCGGATTAGTTACTTTGTTTCTCAATCCAGATTGTTAACGGGTGCAAGATGCAAATCCAGATTGTTATCCAGGACGATTGGACGAAGAGGGAGCAAATCTATGAGTGACAGGGATAAGGGAAGGGAAGGAATGCAAAATGAAAGGTTAGTTACTTAATTTCTCAATTATGCGTTTGAGTGCTTGATGATTGAATTGCATTAACACGTTTGCACCTGGATTGTACGTGATTCTAGTTAATGTCATATAATCTAGTTAGTGTGTGGACTGTCTTGGTTATGCATCATACAATTTTATTATTTTTATTTTTTGTGTGTATCAACTCCGCCACACCTACAAATTAATCCTGCCTCAGCCACTGAGCACAGCCGAAAAAGTTCGCATCCTTTTGAAGAAGCGCAAATACATTTCGAATATAGGGCGCGAAATACATCCTATGGAGAATATTCTGATTTATTGATCCAACAAGTTTAACCATGCTTTAATAGTCAATTTACAAGCCACAGCAACATCTAACCAGTGCTTCTGAAACTAAACATAGGCATGGTTGCAGTAGCTTCCTAGGCACCAAACTAAACCCATCTCATCCATGGGGTTTCTTGCAAGAGTTTAGGACATGGTTGGAGGAACCAGAAGCTTGTGCATTTCTGACACAGAAGGCATTAACTACTCATCTACATCGATATAAACAGGGTGATCTCGGCGAATGATGTGGACGTTCATGGTAAGCACCTGCTCGTTCTTGAGCAGCTCAAACAGGCACATGTCGTCATCCTCCAGCTTGTTGTCGTTTACAAACTTCTTCCAGCCTGTGTGTAGCTCATAAAATTTGCACTTTTCCTTGTCGCCGATATAGAGCTTGGCTTCCCAAGTGTGGTTCTTCCCAGGCACTTGAAGCCTCATCCACTGCTCCTCGCGTGGAAGATGATCATCAGCGTATCTCTGTTCGATGTACTGAGTTGCACATTCACAAGGTAGGATGGTAAGTTGTCAACAGATCAAATAAGCAAACACATGCATCCTTACCAAGAAAGAGGAAACTGCATGGATCGAGCACAACTTACCAGCTTGGCACGGCAGCTAGGCATGATGGACACGAATATTTTGGTTTCTGGCTGAATAACATGGAGCCTCTCTTTGATTTTTATCTTCTGCTGCCAAGTCAGTTCGGTACATCTGGTAACCACATACCCCGTGTCTGTGCGAGTCACTTTCATCTTCTGCCGGCTAGCTGGTTTAAGATGATGGACTATTATTGCCACTCCACCATCGCTCTTTGACATTTCAAATGCACAGATATCGCCTTCCCGCAATTTGTTGTCGCGAACAAAGCAGGGCCAACCAGAAAAAATGATACAAGAAAGGATGCATGCTCCATCAGTGATAACCTTCAAATTGGCATCCCATGTTTTGCTGTTCTGAGGATGACAAAGTTTGATAATCTGGTCTTGATGAGGAAGGTGATTGGCAGCATACTCCTTACGGATGACCTATTACAAATGAATGATCTGGCTGATGAATTATCTCAAACCATAATTTGCAGAGAGCTAGTGTTTCAACAATTCGAACAAAGTTCTAGCAAGATATTCTGAATTCTGTTTTCTGAACATTGTTAGAGTTGTGTCGAATATTGTGTACAAGGTAGGTTACAGTTGGACTATGAGTTGTATTGTGTTTACAGGGTACGGAGTCGTGTCCTGGTAGGACACTTGTATCCTAGGCCTCTCATATATAGCGGGGGTAGACACACGATGTAACCTATGCCAACATAATAGCACCGGAACGCAGGGGAAACCGGCGGCATGTGCCGGTGTCCAGGGCGACCGGGTGCGGTATTGTAGCGGTGTCATGGGGAGGAGCGCCCATAGTCAGGCCCCGGGGATGTAGCCATATCGGTGAACCTCGTTAACAAATCTCGGTGTCGTACTCGTGTGATTGCTTGGTCCTCGGGATCAACGGTATGCCTCAGATTTATTCTAACAAACATGGTGTTCATTCAAAAAATAAATAATCAAAGCATTGTACAGTAATCACAACATACTGTAAACCTACCAGAAATCCATCAGATAGATTTTTCTCGTTCATGGCTGTGACATAAAATTGAATTCCATTCCGATTTTCGTTCAAAAATGCATCAACTCTTGCCTTCTGGGCACTAGTTAGTTTACAACCCATTTCTAAAATGTAATGTGATTCGGTAGATCCCCGAAGGCCAACTGAATTGCTGGGTTCCTGAATATGTTTTGGAAATGTTACATCTTCAGCTGTGCAACATCAATCATGAAGGCAGAAATCAGAATAAAAAGTAAATTAAGAAAATCTAAAACAAAACATCAATAGAAATGCATACTCAACTGTTCAATACTGAACTTGATTTCTGCGAACTTGAGTCTGCTTGACTTATCTTTGAAGTTCTGCAACTGTCACTTGTACCGTCGTTCCGGCTTTCTTTTTTGGTGGGTAGTGATTGATCATGAAAAATGTCCCTCTCTTGGAGATTAGGACCACAGCTCATGATAACACATGAAAGCTCGTTCTCGCAGCCACTTGGTTTAAAGATTTTTACTTTGAAGTGGGAGTCCCCACTGTATGTAAAGACTAGGAAGTCATTTTGTTTAAGTTCATGAGCACTGGCAAAGTTTGCCCACCCTGATCCAAAAACTAACTTATGCTGTTCCCTGGCAACCTGAACATTATAAATTTTACCATCTGGGACTTCTAGTTTGAGTTCATCAGATATGTGACCTCTGAAATTACTTGCGAACTTTTGTGGTATGGCCTGCATGAAGAAATAAATCACAAAGGATCTTTGACCAGAAAATGACCACATACAAGGCTAAGTGATTGCTAGTCCATCTTCATGCCTATATAATTCACTGCAAAGAAAACTAAGAGCACACATGCTTCTGTAATATCTATTATCAAATTTTGGTTATCTAGGTAAGTATACTTTGTGGCTTCGTGCAATTAATTCTCAAAAGAAGTATATTTGATGTAACCCAAATGGTGCTCAAACTCCTAAATTCGTCATCAAGATTATCAAATTAGTAGCAGTGTTACTCAGTTTTTTTGCAAAACTATAGTTGTGAAAACTGAAGGAGGTATATTTGGTGCACAAGAAACACTGTAATTGGCAAGGTCTTACCATTTCATCCTTGAAATTACCCAGAGTCATAATTTTGAAGAAAGACCAGTCATGATCTCTCATGTGCCAATAATGGTGACCAACACATTCTATGCATACTACACACGGTTTCTTCATCCTGTCATCATCTTGTCCAGGCCTGCCATATCAGTTGAGATGAAATTGTTAGAATATTGAAATCAAAATCCACACACACGGACAACCATTTTGAGACAAACTTTGACCATCGATTGGACCTACATAATATGAGTTATATGCCCACCAAAAATATTCCACTCCTTGCAAACAAGTTTCCAGTGGTATAATTTTTATGGTATACTCATACATTATTCGTTTAACTGATGGTCAAAGCAAATATCAAAATATGCGCAGACCTTGCAAACCTGAACATAGGGAGATGGCATGACGAGTGAACAAAGTTATACTTATTGGTCCTAGGAACACAAAATGCAACTAAAGTTAGTACGGACCTTTCTCTATGTGATTGCAAAAGACTATCATGGCAAATGTCCCTTTCCTCGGCATTAGGATCACAGCTCATCATAACACATGCCAACTCTTTCTCGCAACCATTTGGTTTAAAGATTTGAACTTTGAAATGGGAGTCTCCACTGTATATAAAGACTAGGAAGTAACCCTGTTCAAGTTCATAAGCACCAGCAAACTTTGTCCACCCTGATTGAAGAACTAACTTCTCCTGTTCCCTGGCAACCTGAACATTATAAATTTTACCATTTGAGACTTCTAGTTTGACTTCATCAGATATGTAACCTCTGAAATTAGTGGCGAACTCTTCTGGTATGGCCTGCATGAAGAAAAAAATGATAAAGGATCATCGACCAGCCAATCACCACAGACAAGGTTAAGGGATTACTAGTCCATCTTCATTCCTATATAATTCACTATAAGGAAAAATAGGAGCAAACATGCTTCTCTAATATTTATTATCATTTTGGTTATCTAGGTACTTCATGCAATTTAATTCTCCAATAAAGTATATTTGTTGTAACCAAAATTGGTTCTCAAACTCCTAACTTCATCGTCATGATTATCAAATTACTAGCAGTACTTCTCATTTTTTGGCAAAACAGCAGTTTTCAAAACTTTCCAAGATATATTTGGTGCACAAGAAATAGTGTAATCGGCAATGCCTTACCATTTCATCCTTGAAATTACTGAGAATCATAACCTTGAAGAAAGACCAGGTATGATCTTCCATGTGCCAATAGTGGCGTGCAACACATTCTATGCATATTGTGCATGCTCTGTTCTTGTGATCATTTGGTCCGGTCCTGCTATAAACAGTTGAGATGAAACTGTTAGAATATTGAAATCAAAATCCACACGCACACATATTTTGTGATTAACTTTGATGATCGATTTGACCTACAAAATGTGAGTTATATGCCGCCAAAAGTGTATCACTGGATTTGCATTCGAAATAAGTTTTCAATGGTATAACTTTTATGGTATATAACTCATACATTACTGGTCTAGTTGTTGGTCAAAGTAAATATCAAAATATGTGCAGACCTTGCAATTCCGAACAGAGGGAGATGACAAGACAAGTGGACAAAGTTATTTCTATTAGTCCTAAGAACACATAATGTAACTAACATTAGGACTAACCTTTCTCTAGGTGATTGCATAGGGTTATCATGACAGCCACTCTTTTGTTGGGCACAAGTAGTGAAATTCTTCATGACACAAGACAACAACTTATCACAGCCACTTATATCGAAGATTCGAACTTTGAAATGGGAGTTCCCACTATACCCAAATAACACTATGTCACCCTCTTCAAGATCATATGCACTGGCAAATCTATCCCATCCAGATCGAAGGACTAGCTCGTGACGTTCCTCGGCAACCTGAATACCAAATTTTTGGCCATCTGGCAAATCTAGCTCGATTTTTTCAGATATTTGCTGTCTGATATTGTTTGCGAATCCTTTTGGAATGGTCTGCACAAATAGTCAATTGAGACCACTTTTAAATTAGTATTATCCTGACAGTCCCTCTAAAGGCAAGCAAGAGCATTGTACAAAATGAGTTTGTCACATGAGATCAAAATTAGTGTCTCCAATACAGAACATAGCTTGTGAAATGTTCCTTTTTTTTATCAGCAACTAGCCAACCACCAAGTTTATCTTCATGCATATTCAGCTATCCTAACTCCTAAGTGAGGGAGCATCCACATAGCGGTAGGCGTAGATTTCGCCAAAAGATTTTAGTTCATGAGGTTTTAGGTTTGAAATCGCATTCTCCTTATAAACAATAGTACATATTTCCTCATGTGCAATCTCCTTTTTTTTTCATTTTCTTCGATATATAGAAAAAATAGGTTAGTGCTGCTAACTTCACTAGAAAATCAAGAGGATACATGTTTTTCTTGTGAAGGTAGAATTTTGGTTATTTCTATATGCTTAATGCGATATTTTTAGTCATGCCAGTCAAGTATATTTATTTCAAAACAGTCAAGAATTTTTCAGAAATAATTTCGAGGCTCCAAACTTCAGCATGAAATTTACAAAATTGCTAGCTCAGTTTGTCAGTATCCCCAAAAATAACAATCTGAAAACTAAACAAGATATATCTTAATGCACAAGAACAGAGTAATTGACAATGCCTTACCAGTCCATTTTTTGAATCACTGACACCCATCATAACCATGAAGAAACGCATTTTACCCATGCGGTGCCAATAATGAAATGCAGCACAATCCTTGCATATTGTGCGACATTTGCTTCTCATGTTACCCAACCTACCATGTTAGTTGAGATGAAATTGTTATAGACAATTTATATCAGACATTCACACATTGTGCACACCCACATGCTGCTCAAAGGTAAACACACCAAGTACATGATAAATAACATAATTTGATTACGATGGTAGGCAGGCAAGTATACGACACATAATACTAAGAAAAACAAATGTTTCTACTTTATAATGGCATAGGTAAGAATATCGAATATCGATTGAGTCCACATGATTTTATTTGTTAGGACACAAAAGGTGACTAGAGGTAGCACTGCAGCATAGTTGCCAACCTTTCAGTTTTTGTAGACGACTGCGTATCATTACCGCGCGACATGTTCATTTCATGGACACAAGGAGTGTTCACTGCAACACAGGATAACTCTTTCTCACAGCCAGTTTGATTGAATATTCGAACTTCAAAGCAGGAGCTTCCACTGAATTCAAACAATAAAGTGTCACCCTGTTCGAGTTCATATGTGCTCACAAATGCCGCCCATCCAGATTGAAAGACTAGGTCATTCTGTTCCTTAGAAACCTGAACGCTATGTTTTTCACCATTAGGTACTTCTAGCATGACTTGGTCAGATATCTGGCCTCTGATATTATTTGCTAGCTTTCTTGGCACATCCTGCAAGAATAAGCAAATGGGACATTTCTTAACTTAAACGGAAGGTTCATGTTATGGCAATCAAGATTCAAGAGTGCACTACAAAAGCCTGTTTGTTTGAACACAACCCGCAACTATTTTATTTGCAGAAACAGGGTACATGCACACTCAGTGTTCAAGAAAGCGTTTTTAAGCGACGCTTAAGCGCTGAGCGATGGCAAAGCGCTTCGCTTTTGCCCTAAGCGGTAGATTAAGCGTTTTTATTTAAATTTGACCAAAATTTGGCAATTTTTGTACTACTTCTGCTGGTCTGCTTGTGCAATAATGGCAATATGTTATTTATTTTATTACTAGGCTATGTTCAAGAACTATTTCCTTCATATTTTGGCAAAATTCTGTCCACATGATATCTGTTAGGTTATGTCTATTTGAACTGAACTGCATTTTAGTTGTTATTTTGCTTGCTATGCGAACCTGATATGTATTTGCTATTGTGTGAACTGTATTTCAGATGCTACTTCAATTACCCATGTGCCATGCTTCCTATTTTCATGTGTTATATCATTCAAAATCTGTCAAATTCTAGCCAATTTCAAAAAACGCTGAAGTGCGATTAAGCTGCGCTTAAGCGCTCATTGCTCTAAGCTGTGGCCTTCCGCTTCGCTTACGCTTTCCGCTTTCTTGAACATTGTGCACACTGGATCAATTGAAATGTAGTCATGTCGGCGCCAAGCAAAGAATAGTTGAATGTGACCATAGAAAAGTTAGATGGATGACATGGAAAACTATATTTTTTAACTAATGTATGCTAGTATGGAGTATGGACTATGGAGTATATTTTAGAGTGAGGAAATTTCGCACTGCTGTTTTTTATCTGAGTGGGAAAAAGATCAGCAACAACAACAATGGCACTAACTTTAGTTCATTGTCATGCCTAAAATGACATTTCATAACCAGATTAGTGCTGGTAACTTTATTCCGCCTACTTTTATTTTCCAAAGTATGTTACTGGATTCTCACTGTTTTGTCAAATTACATATTCCCTCCGTTCACGAATATACATTTGATTTATAAAAAAGTTGGAACATCTTATTATTTATGAACGGAGGGAGTACGTCAAAGAACAAACTCATTTTTGAAACTCACAACTTCAAGATTAAGACTATAAAATTGCAGGCTTAACATGCCCATTCTCCTAGAAAATGTGAGCCTAAACATTATAACAAGAAACCCTAAACCGTAAATCCTAAATGTTGCATAGGAATAGTAAATGACAAGATCTTACCATGAAATCACCGGTCACAATCTTGACGAAACTCTTTTTCCACTCACCGACGCGGTGCCAATTGTGGTACACGATGCACTCGCTGCATCTTGTGAAAGATGTCTTCATTCTACCACACCTACCTTGTTAATTGAGATCCAAGTTGTTAGAAATTGGCAAATATATCACGTAAGAGCCCAACGGAACTCAACGCACAAGCGGGTAAAAAGAAGCACAATATCCATGTTAAACCAAAAGGAAAAAGATCCAAATGTGAACCCTACAGTCAAAATAAATAAGTACAATGAAGTCAAGCGAGCCCAAGCAACTGCTGTCAACCAAAACAAGTAGTCCCTCCGATCCATATTACTTGATACATCCGTTTGAGCGACAAGTAATATGGATCTAGATACATCCTTTTGAGTGACAAGTGATATGGATCTAGATGCATCCATTTGAGTGACAAGTAATATGGATCTAAACCGTTTGAGCGGCAAATAATATGGATCGGAGGGAGTACCATACGATTGCAGCCTCAGCCACATTTCATATGAACTTGTGTCACCACGTTTAAGATCTGTAAGCATTTCTTTGTTTTTTGGTTTTAAACTTGTAATGCTAAAAACTTCACCAAAAAAGAGTATCATTCTTCAAAAGAAAGCCGTGCACTTGGACATGGGTGCATGCATGTGGCATCTCAACGATCTAAAGATGTACCAGAAACTAGAAAGACAAGAAGGGCTAGTCGAGATTACCTGTTGCAAGAAGCTTTCTCTAAAAGCCGTATGATGCAGAAGACCCCGGAGCGGCGGCGGTGACTCTCTCACGAGATGGAGGGAGAGCAGCAACAGAGGCAGGGAGGAAGATCAAGTGGCCCGACTAGCAACAGAGACTGTAGTATATATAGGAGTAGTTGGAAGAGAGAAAAGAGAAAAAAGTTAACTGTGCAAAGTAATGAAAATGCTGCTCAATGGATGGATGGCAGGCGCACATTGGTAACCTGCGAGTCTCCCACCAACTTTACAAGCCCATTGGATCAATTTGTTTCTTGGAACTCAAACACTCATTTACTCTCCTTTTTGTGGTCAAACACTCATTTACTTCAATTACTAGTATCTTTATTTACCATGAATTGTAAAATCTTATGTAAAGATTTAAATTTGACTAACAATTAAATAAAAAACCATATATTTTAAGTTTAATTTGAGATTATATATTTTTTGTTGTATAAATTATACTTTAAATATAAGATGTTCTATTAATAATTTTGTGAAACAAATGTATATAGGCACATTTTAGTGTGTTTGTTCACTCATTTCACTCCATATGCAGTTCATATGAAAATATGCAAAACATTTTATATTAATGAAAGAAGTATATTCTACCTTTGAAATACATTATATTTTAGATGCATGAGCGTCACATATTGCAATGAAATAAATAGTCTATCGGTGAACATATTGACAACTTGAAGAAATTCAACTAGCAGTAAGGGTAACTCCAACACCTGACCCCATATTTTCTTCGTCTCAGTCCGTTTGGGCTGAAACGGTCAAATGCGACAACCCAACGCGCGACCCCATTGTTAAATTGTGTCCTGCTTGATCCATTTTTGACGCGAATTTGCCTCGGATTTACGCCCAGATGGACAGTGAACGGACACGCGCGCGTCCTTTCCTCGTCTGCCCTCGGGCCCGCGTATTGGCCGTCCAACCACTTCCTACCAGCCACATTTATGCCGCATGCACGGACAGGCCCGCCTGTCAGCACCAAGCCGCCTCCTAAGTGTCCTTTTTAAAAGCCAAAGTTATGGACCGACCATTCCATATTCTTTTCACGGCCGCTTCGCCGCCCTTTCACACCATTCCTCCCCCCTCAAAAGCCGACAAACCCTAGAGCACGCCTCCGGCCGCTGCCACCCACAATAGGGATGTCGAAGTGGATCCCCGGCAAGACGGCCAAGCACGACCATGAAGCGGGGGCGTCCTCTGGTTCACAGAAGCCGAGGAGAGCCACTGGCTTCTCCATCTCTTCGGCCGCCCCCTACCGTGTTGAAATATATTGCCCGCTTTCCTCCATCAGATCGATCTTTTGATCGCGCCCCCGGGAAGAGGAGATTAATCACTCCGGCGGCGGCGCGCTGCGGAAGTGGTGAAGAAAACCTATGATTGACGTCATGAGACTAACCGCTCTAATACTAGGTACATCCCGAATATCCTCAATTCCTGTGAAGAAATCCATCAGAATTCGGTGCAAACGGCCAATCATAGTGTTGGTACAAGCTACACGTGCTAAATCGGCACCGGCCTTCAACCAAGGCGCATCATCCTTGGTGGTTCGTCGACGCCGACTGTGCGAAATGAACCACACACGGCGGCCTGCACACTCGACACCCGACACGCATGGCGGCGCTACAAGATTCGTCTCAGCTTAGCGTATGCATACGCGGCCCCGAAGCACTGGGCCGTCCACCAGGGAAGTCTGGAATCCCAGGAGGGCGATCTTCCGAGCCAGACGTGGATATCGGCGAGACGCCACTGGCTGCACCGAGCATTACGCCTGCACCAGCCGCATGCATCGATCACGGGAGGGCGAACCTATACGAGCCATCGAGCATGCCAGATCGGTGCTCTATCGAGCGTCCGAGTCTTCCCAGAGTCGATCCCGTGATATTCGTCGAGCAGGTCAGATTTGCGTGGCTTCTTCGCAGCTCAACGTCGTACGGGCGGCGCGTGCATGATCTAGAGCAGGCGCATGCCGACCCTATGCGCTGGAGCAGCCAGCTTCAACCACGCGGCGCCGCGACTCCATCCAGCCCAGGCGCAAGTCGACTTCGACCAGGCAATCATCCACGCCACATGCATGGACGTGGTTTCAGCGATGGTGATTACTTTGGTTCTTCGGCCAGATGTGATGTCTGACTCGCTGCAGCTCCAACCGGCCTCCTGCTCACGGACACCGCCCGCGCTAGGCGCACACGCTACGAACAGCTGACCTGACCCAATAGAGGTCCATCGCAGGGAAACTTTGAGCACGCGACAGCATCAGACTACATCAAGATGTTACATGACGCACCGTGTCTCATATCACGGGCGGGCACTACACCAACATAGGCCACGGGTGTACCGAGCACGACTACATCATCACGATCTGCACCAGATATTCTTCATCAAGCCGAATCACTGCAGTCATCACGATCTGCACCAGATATTCTTCATCAAGCCGAATCAGTGCACGACTACGCCAGGCTACGAGCCAATATACTTAGGTACGGCACGGCATCGATACTTCCTCGCCGCAAGGGATGCCTTCAAGCGACTCATCATCATCGACACGCCGCTGCAACGCCATGGCCGGCACTTCATCGTCAAGGTCTTCATCAACGTTGTCTTCAGCGCCTTCATCATCAACACACCGCTGCCACCTTATCCACAAGATGGACATCTAGCGTCCTCTGACAGATTTTTCTGCAAGACGCAACCTCGACGACGGCAACTATTGCGTCACGACGACGACATCGACCGTGTCATCCATGACGGCGCAACTGCATCGACAAGACGTTAGTATAGTGACGATCCCTACACATCCACATGGTTCTGGCAAAACCGATGTGTGCTCGACGTGTTTCCTCCGGTCCTGACAAAACCTGTGGACTCATCGCTGACGGCACCCTCTGACATTTGCAAGGTGCATCGTCCACGACTGCGCTCCGTCATCTACAACATAGTGCATTTCTTTTGCGCCTCCGGCTTTGTGCGGCTTCATCATCCACGACTACATCATCAACCACGACTACATCGTCATCGACATATATGGCTACATCTACAACTACTCATCGGCAACAACTCCAGTCAATAGCGTCCGCCTCGTCACTTGCATCCACAACACTCCCGCTGTGGCTGCTGAAGGGAATAGAGGAGAAGACCGCGAAGGCACCAGAAGGGGACGCAGTCACCGCCCTAGGTGCCAACCCATCAGCCATCAGAGACGTAGTTGATGATGGTGCAGCGGAGAAGACGACAGAGGCGCATGACTTCAAATTCAGTCACAATCGTCCGCTTCACTCCCGCCATGACTGAGCGGGGATGTTAGAAGTATAATTATGTTTAAGTTAGAGGTTAGGAGTTGGAGATAGGATTTGTTTAAACCATGTATGTCTTGTCCTCTACTCCAAGTCTCTTCCGCATATTGTACTCTATAGATACCCCTACGTGGGCCAGATCAAAATAACACAGAAATATTAGTCATCCTATATTTTCTACACGCCACGCGTCAGGTCGTATGTCATGGTCGAGATCTGCAGAGGGTACTGGGAGATGGCCACCCCGCTTCCTTTGTCGGATGCGCACATACCCAATGGATCGGGTGTCCGTTCCAGCCGTCCCAGCGAGCGGGCGCGCCCGCCTCATGGATATCAACTACCGGTGACGTCAGATCTCGGTGCATCTCCTCGATGACCCAAGGTATGACGTGGACTCACCCCTCTGGGATACATGGTTTTGGGATGAGCACGACGTGTGGCGGCAGACCTATTTTGCCGTCCATGGTCAAAGCCCACCACCAGCACACGCACCCCGTGAGCGTCCTCCCAGCCCTCCCCGTGTGTGCGGGCGTGCCAGCCGCGCGCTTACGCCCTTGCCTCCCCCGCCACCACCACATCAACCGATGATGGCCGAAGAGGAGGAGCTGGTGAGGAAGGTGCTCGAGGACTCCGGGAGGGAGTATGAGTAGAGCTAGCGAGAGTAGTGAGATGACCTTGAGGTGCAGATGGCTCTGTCGGCTGCGGGTGATGTCGCTATCCCGGAGCTTGAGGGGATGGAGGAGCCGGACGACGCGAAGCCGCGGTGGAATCCGGCGGCGGTGGGTCAGTACTGGTCGTGGACTTCGACCATGCAGTGTATGCCGGAGATGGTGTCAGCGTCGGTCGTGTGGGTTGGGACCGATACATGGTCACCGTCCCACGTGCCGCCACTGCCCCAGCAGTGCAGCCGCCGCAGGCGTCACCATCTCACCTGTGGCAGCCACCTCCCTTCATCAATGTTGGAAGGCAACGCAACTCTCGATATTGATCGGGTGCACAACACACGTATATATGTACAAGTGTAGCCCACAACCTCATCTATACAAGGAAACTAGAGGCGGGGCCTGAAGGAGATTATTCTAACCATATACATGCATAAGGGCCTACATAATATGTTCAACGCCCCCCTCGTAGTCGATACGTCACATGTGACGCATAGACCGGACCGGAACTCCTCAAATGTAGGCGTCTGTAACCCCTTGGTCATGACATCGGCAAACTACTGAGCGGTGGGGACATGAAGAACATTGATGCATCCAGGAGCCACCTGCTCACGCACGAAGTGGATGTCCAGGTCAATGTGCTTCCTGCAACGATGATGAACGGGGTTGGCGGAGAGGTAGACAGCAGAGACGTTGTCGCGATAGACAATGGTGGCCTTGGACATGTCAAGGAGAAACTCCTAGAGTAGCTGGCGAAGCCACAAGCATTCGGCAATGGCATTGGCCACAGCGCGATACTCAGCCTCAGCACTGGAGCGGATACTGTGGGTTGTCGTTTAGGCGACCACCATATAAGCGAAGGCCCGAGGTAGACGCAGTAGCTGGAAGTGGAGCGCCGTGTGTCGGGGCAGCCAGCCCAATCAGCGCCACTGTAGGCAACAAGGTCAGTCGAGGAAGAGGCCGTCAACGTTAATCAAGAGCCATAGTGCCGCGGATGTACCGAAGAATCCGCTTCACTAGGTTCCAGTGAGCATCACAGGGAGCATGAATATGAAGGCACACCTGCTGAACGACGTACTGCAAGTCAGGCCGAGTGGATGTCAAGTACTAGAGGGCGCCGACGATGGAGCGGTAGAAGGCAGCATCCGGCTCCAGCGAGCCATCAAGTGCAGAAACCTTGGCCTTCGTGTCGATAGGTATGGGGACAGACTTGCAGTTAAGCATGCCTGCTCGCTCAAGCAGCTCTTGCGCATACTGCTGTTGATGAAGAAAGAACCCATCGGCACGCCGCACCACCTTGATCCCGAGGAAGTAGTGCAACGGACCAAGATCCTTAATGGCGAACTCGACGCTGAGGCGCGCGGTGAGCTGGTGAAGAAGCTCAGTCGAGGAGGCCGTCAGGATGATGTCGTCGACGGTGAGGAGCAGGTACGCAGTCACATGGCCCTGCTGATACACAAACAACGAGGCGTCGAAGCGAGTAGCTCGAAACCCAAGCTACTGTAGGAAGGCGGCAATGCGCTGGTACCACGCTCGTGGTGCTTGCTTCAACCCGTAGAAGGAGCGGGAGAACAAACACACATGATCCGGATGAGCAACATCGACGAATCCAGTAGGCTGCTGACAGTAAACCTGCTCGGCAAGGAGACCATGCAAAAAGGCGTTAGAAACGTCCACCTGATGTACTGGCCATGTGCGAGACACCGTGAGCTGGAGGACATATTGAATCGTGCCCGGAGCAAAGGTGTCGGTGAAGTCAACTGCAGCACGCTGACGAAAGCCACGCACCACCCAACGAGCCTTACATCGCTCAAGGGACCTGTCGGGACGAGTCTTATGGCGAAAGACCCACTTGCCACTGATGACATTGGCATGAGGTGGCCGAGGAACAAGCTGCCAAGTGCGGTTACGTAGGAGCGCATCGAACTCTTCCTGCATCATAGCGAGCCAGTGGGGATCACGGAGAGCGGCTCGAGCTGGCGATGGAAGAGGAGATGGCTCAGAGGTCGAGGCAACAAGAAGGTACTCGTCCGTGGAGTAGCGCATGCTGGGGCAATGGATGCCTGCCCGGGCATGTGTAAGCATGCGTGGAGGTGGGTGATGAGGATACGTACCTAGGGTAGGATAACTTATCATACCTGAGGTACCCAATCAAGGACATGACTCCTACAATGAAAGACATTCTAAGAAGTATCAACATTTCAGTCGACCTGGTCAGCCCAGTCGACGGACACGGGCGTACTCGACCAGAAGCACAAGCAGTCGACCATGAAGACAACCACTCGACTATAAGAAGACCTAAAGGCACTGCCTACAAACGGTCATCTCATAAGTAGCTTTTATGGCCTTCATGGTCCTTTATTACAGGCGTTACCAGTAACCCCCTCTCTTTATGTACATTAAACCCCTTGTAACGTGGGCTGGCTGGGGTCCTGGCGAACTCTATATAAGCCACCCCCCTCCACTAGGACAGGGGTTCGGAACTTTGTAACACACATATACACAATCCAGTCGACTGCCTCCGGGCTCCGAGACGTAGGGTTGTTACTTCCTCAGAGAAGGGCCCGAACTCGTAAAACTCCTTGCGCGTACAACTACTCCATAGCTAGGATCTTGCCTCTCCATACTTACCCCCCATTCTTACTGTCAGACTTAGAACCACGACAGTTGGCGCCCACCGTGGGGCAGGTGTTCTAGCGATTTATTGGAGGAGTTGGGATTCTTTCACCCCACATCATGTTTTCGAGCGGAGTCATGGTCGAGAGCCGCGAGATCCGTCTCGGCGCCCTCTCCTTCATCGTTGACAACTCTGCTTGGCTGCAGGAGGCTCCACTCGACGTGGACGCGCTTCCCGCCCGCGGAGCCACGCATTTTCGCGCATGCGTCCGCGGCGTCCTCCTGCGGCAACCGTCGACCCAGTACGGGTCGACATTCGTTTCGCCATCGTCGTCATCAGTTTCCCACCGGCGCAAGCGCACCGGTCGGTCGAGACTCCAGCGGTGGGTGAAGCACGCACTGGCCCGCCAGTCGGCCATCCCCCAAGTCGCGGCAATCGAGCCCGACGAGTCACTCTACGGCCTGTTCGACCTGTCGGTTGGCTCCGTAGAGACTGCGTCCGAGTGCGACAGCAGTGATCCAGCGGCGGAAGTACTAATAGTCGACGGACCACGTAGTCCCCCCGGATTCCCCCACACCGAAGAGGTTGCCGCAGGGGGGATTCCGGCGCGGGGCCACGAAGAGTACAGGCCCGAGCCCCTTACCTCAGTGCAGAGGGAGGAACTCCGTCGCCGGAACATGGACGCCCTGCACACTCCTATCGTTGGAGAAACCCCTGAGGCACGAGCCCTAGAGGAGGTGCGCTTGGCCAACTTGGCTGAACGTACTCGACTGGAGAATCTTCAGAGAGCACTCGACGAGCGCGCACGACCGCCCGCTCCCGAGTCCAGTCGTCGTCGCGTCTTCCAGCCGCCGACCCAGGTATACCGTACCCCGATTCAGAATTTCGCAGCTGCGGCTCGCATAGCGGAGTCGATCCAGCCTTCACAGTCAGAGGCAGGGAGAGGCCTGTTGCAGATCAGAGATTTACTCCGTGCAGCGGGTGACCAGAATTCAGCCGTATCTCAGTCGCGCGACATGATTCACAGTCGATCCGTCGCTGCGAATTCCGTTCAGTCGGCTTATAGTCCAAGGTCGCCCCCGAGGCGTGAAGGACACAGAGGCCGGCACGAGGATCAATACCAAGGGCACGAGCGATATGAGCACCGATTCGATCGCAACGATCAACGTCGAGTGCCTTCTCCTGCCCCAAGAGCGGGGTCGTATGTTCCTCGACGGCAAGAGGACAGACGCCAGTTCAGTACTGGGCGAAGGGTCCCAGTCGACCCCAGAGAACCAGGCTTTGATGCGAGATCCATCATCGTTCAAGGTCTGGTCGACCGAAATAGAGCTCACCGAGAAGACCGTGACAGAGGCGCGCCGTCCAGCAGCAGAGTTCACGTCTCAGGTCCCGAGTGTTTCAGCAGAGCAATCAGAGCTACAGTGATTCCTCCCAACTTCAGGTTGGCGACTGGAGTCAGCAAGTTCACCGGAGAGTCCAAGCCGGACACATGGCTCGAGGATTACCGAGTAGCTGTTCAGATCGGAGGCGGCAATGACGAGGTGGCCATGAAGCATTTGCCCCTCATGTTGGAAGGATCAGCCAGAGCATGGTTGAATCAGTTGGCTCCCAGCAGTATTTATACTTGGGAAGATCTAGCCCAGGTGTTTGTCAGGACATTCGAAGGGACTTGCAAGCGACCGGCAGGGTTGACAGAATTGCAGTCATGTGTTCAGAAGTCGAGTGAAACCCTGAGGGATTATATCCAAAGGTGGATCACTCTGAATCACACGGTCGAGAATGTGTCCGATCATCAGGCAGTTTGCGCCTTCAAGGAAGGCGTCAGAAACAGGGAGTTAACTTTGAAGTTCGGTCGAACCGGGGATATGACCCTGAGTCGAATGATGGAAATCGCCACCAAGTACGCGAACGGAGAAGAGGAAGATAGACTCCGGAGTGGCAAGTACAAGGCAGCCGCTAATGAGGCCGGCGGAGGACACTCCAGTCGGAAGCAGAAGCGCAAGGCCGAGCCAGTCGCCCCCGGGGAAGCCTTAGCTGTGACCCCAGGGAAGTTTAAGGGGAAACCCAAGGGTCCTTGGAACCCCAAGAAAGTGAAAGACCAGGACGGGAACGATGTGATGGACTTACCATGCCACATTCACACGAAGAAAGATGAAGAGGGAAATCTCATTTACCCTAAGCATACCACTCGACAATGTCGACTCCTGATGCAACAGTTCCAAGGGAAGCAGGCCAAGGACAAAGAGAAAGAGTCAGACAAAGTTGAAGACAGGGAAGACAGCGGTGAAGAATACCCCCAAATCAATTCCACTCTGATGATTTTCGCTGATGTCGAAAGTAAGAGTCGACTGAAGGTCATCAATCGCGAAGTAAACATGGTCGCTCCGGTGACACCCCATTACCTGAAGTGGTCCCAGACCGCCATCACCTTCGACCAGTCCGATCATCCGACTCATATTGCCACCCCAGGGAGGCAAGCGTTGGTGGTCGACCCAATTATTGAAGGCACTCGACTGACCAAGGTTCTGATGGACGGCGGCAGTGGGCTAAACTTGTTGTATGCAGAGACGTTGAAGGGGATGGGCATTCCGATGTCCCGACTCAGCCCCAGCAACATGAGCTTCCACGGAGTCATTCCTGGGAAGAAAGCTGAGTCACTCGGTCAAATCACTCTCGACGTCGTCTTTGGTGACTCGAAGAATTTCCGGAAAGAAAGGTTAACCTTTGAGGTCGTGGATTTTCAGAGTGCGTACCACGCCATTCTTGGGAGGCCAGCCTATGCTCGTTTCATGGCTCGACCATGCTATGTATACCTCAAGCTGAAGATGCCTGGCCCCAAAGGTGTAATCACCATCGTTGGCAATCGGAAGAAGGCAGAGGAGTGCTTCCAGAAAGGCGCCAAAATTGCTGATGCTCAGATGGCCAAGATAGAGATACAAGAGTACCAGAAGACTGCGGATCCGAGTGAGTTGTTACGAGCCAAGAAGCCCGCCACGGAGTCAGCATTTCAGTCGACTGGTGAGACCAAACAAGTCCACATCCACCCGACCGATCCAAATGCGGCTCCAACCAACATCTCCACTACACTCGACTCCAAATAGAAAGAAGCGCTCGTCCAGTTCCTCCGTGAGAACTGGGACATCTTTGCATGGAAGCCTGCTGACATGCCAGGTGTGCCCAGGGGACTGGCCGAGCACCGCCTTCGAGTCGACCCAAAGGTCAAACCAGTCAAGGAGCATCTCCGACGGTCCGCCGTTCAGAAGAGAAAGGCCATTGGTGAAGAAGTGGCCCGACTCCTAGCAGCAGAATTCATTCGCGAGATCTACCACTCCGAGTGGCTCGCCAATGTTGTGATGGTCCCTAAGAAGGACAAATCGTTGCACATGTGCATCGATTTTAAGCATATCAATCGGGCCTGCCCGAAAGATCATTTTCCTCTTCCTCGCATCGACCAAATAGTCGACTCGACTGCAGGATGCGAGAGGTTATCTTTTTTAGATGCTTACTCTGGATACCATCAGATCCGTCTGTATGGACCCGATGAAATAAAAACAGCCTTCATCACCCCATTTGGGTGTTTCTGCTATGTTACCATGCCTTTCGGTCTCAAGAACGCCGGAGCTACATTCATGAGAATGATTCAGAAGTGCCTAATCACTCAAATCAGTCGGAATGTAGAAGCATACATGGATGACATAGTGGTCAAGTCACGAAAAGGTTCCGACCTGCTGACTGACCTAGCTGAAACTTTTGCCAATCTCAGGAAGTATGATATCAAGCTCAATCCGTCGAAGTGCACATTTGGAGTCCCTGGAGGAAAGTTACTCGGTTTTCTTGTTTCCGAACGAGGAATCGACGCTAACCCCGAAAAAGTTGGCACCATACTCCGGATGAAACGCCCCGTGCGTGTGCACGATGTCCAGAAACTTACTGGATGCTTGGCCGCCCTAAGTCGATTCATCTCCAGGCTCGGTGAAAAGGCGCTGCCTCTTTACCGACTGATGAAGAAGTCAGACACGTTCGAATGGACTCCAGAAGCTGATGCAGCATTTGCAGAGCTAAAAGCTCTGCTCTCCACCCAGCCGGTGCTTGCTGCTCCTGTCAGCAAAGAGCCATTGTTGCTTTACATAGCAGCCACGGGACAAGTCGTTAGTACCGTTCTTACGGTCGAGCGGGAAGAGGAAGGAAAGACCTTCAAAGTTCAACGCCCAGTTTATTATCTCTCTGAAGTTTTGACCCCGTCGAAGCAAAGATATCCCCACTATCAGAAGCTTGTTTACGGGATTTACATGACCACGAAGAAGGTTGCTCATTATTTCTCTGATCACTCTATCACAGTCGTCAGCGACGCTCCATTATCAGAGATTCTTCATAACAGAGATGCAACCGGTCGAGTGGCGAAATGGGCAATTGAACTTCTTCCTCTTGATATCAAGTTTGAGGCAAAGAAAGCTATTAAGTCCCAGGCAATAGCTGATTTCCTCGCCAAGTGGACCGAGCAGGAGCTTCCGACTCAAGTTCACTCGGAGCACTGGACTATGTTTTTCGATGGCTCCAAGATGCTGAACGGATCCGGTGCGGGGGTTGTACTAGTTTCCCCCGAGGAGATAAGCTCAAGTATGTCCTCCAGATTCACTTTGATTCCTCCAACAATGAGGCAGAGTATGAAGCGCTTCTATACGGATTACGTATGGCCATTTCACTCGGCGTCCGTCGCCTCATGGTCTACGGCGACTCAGATCTGGTTGTTAATCAAGTGATGAAGGAGTGGGACGTCCGAAGCCCATCCATGACGGGATATTGCAGCGCAGTGAGGAAGCTGGAGAAACGATTCGAGGGGTTGGAGCTCCATCATATACCCCGACTGAAAAATCAAGCTGCAGATGATCTGGCGAAGATAGGGTCCAAAAGGGAGGCCATCCCTAAAGATGTGTGTTTGGAGCACATTCACACACCATCAGTGCAAGAAGATCCTTTCACAGAAGAGCCTCCACAACCAAAAAGCGCCTCTGACTCGACCGAAGTGGAGGTTCCAGCTGTGGTCGACCTGATTATGGAAGTTATGATCACCACTCCCGATTGGACAGTGCCGTACATTGCGTATATCATGAGAAAAGAGCTCCCAGAAGATGAAGAAGAGGCTCGACAGGTCGTCCGTCGATCCAAAGCCTTTACAGTAATCAAAGGGCAGCTATACAGAGAAAGCGCGACTGGAGTTGGTCAGAAGTGCATCACACCTGAAGAAGGACAGATAATTCTCGAGGACATCCACTCGGGGACCTGTGGCCATCATGCGTCCTCTCGGACCATCGTGGCCAAAGCATACCGAGTGGGTTTTTACTGGCCAAAGGCGAACGAAATGGCAAAGGATATAGTCGACAAGTGCGAGGGGTGCCAGTTTTATTCCAACATGTCTCACAAGCCCGCCTCCGCCTTGAAGACCATTCCACTCGTCTGGCCTTTCGCTGTCTGGGGTCTAGACATGATCGGACCACTGAGAACTGGTAGGAGTGGCTTCACCCACTTGTTGGTTGCAGTCGACAAGTTCACGAAGTGGATAGAAGCCAAACCCATAAAGGACCTCGACGCAAGCACTGCCATCAGTTTTATCAGGGGATTGATATTCAGATATGGAGTTCCGCACAGCATCATCACGGATAACGGATCAAACTTTGATAATGACAGATTCAAAGCCTTCTGCGCCTCTCAGGGCACTCGAGTCGACTACGCTTCAGTTGCTCATCCTCAGTCGAATGGACAGGCCGAACTCGCGAATGGCCTCATCCTCAAAGGACTAAAACCCCGACTGATGCGTGATCTCAAACACGCAACAGGCGCCTGGGTCGACGAACTTCCGTCAGTTCTATGGGGGTTGAGGACCACCCCTAACCGGTCGACTGGAAGAACACCATTCTTTCTGGTCTATGGAGCCGAAGCGGTTTTGCCGAGCGACCTGCTCCACAACGCGCCTCGAGTCGAGTTATATTCCGAAGCAGAAGCAGAATAGGCCCGGCAAGATGCAGTCGACCTCTTAGAGGAGGAAAGAGAGATGGCTCTAATCCGCTCGACCATCTACCAGCAAGAGTTGCGTCGGTTCTACGCCAGAAATGTGAAGGGTCGAGCCTTTCAGGAAGGAGATTTGGTCCTCCGCGTGGATCAGCAAAAACCTCACAAACTTGCCCCGACCTGGGAAGGCCCCTTCATCATCACCAAAGTCCTGCACAACGGAGCGTATCACCTCTACAACATCGATCGATGGATCGACGAGCCTCGAGCATGGAACGCGGACCTGCTCCGTCCTTTTTACACTTAAAAACCCACTCGACTGAGATGTAATAAAAGTACCTCTGTAGTTCTTTTGTTTCAAGCAAGAATTTCTTTTTCTGTTTGTCTAAATTTCCCCCAGTGGGTGACTTAGCGGCGAATCCGCTTCGCCTAAGTTTTCAGGAAATCCTACCGAGTGGAGAGCAAGTCTCCCACTCGGGGGCTTAGCTGCGAATCCGTTTCGCCTAAGAAATTAAAATCCTACCGAGTGGAGAGCCAGCCTCCCACTCGGGGGCTTAGCTGCGAATCCGTTTCGCCTAAGAAATTAAAATCCTACCGAGTGGAGAGCCAGCCTCCCACTCGGGGGCTTAGCTGCAGTCCAAGTACTCACCTAAGTTTGAAAAAATCCTACCGAGTGGAGAGCCAGCCTCCCACTCGGGGGCTTAGCTGCAGTCCAAGTACTCGCCTAAGTTTGAAAAAATCCTACCGAGTGGAGAGCCAGCCTCCCACTCGGGGGCTTAGCTGCAGTCCAAGTACTCGCCTAAGTTTGAAAAAATCCTACCGAGTGGAGAGCAAACCTCCCACTCGAGGGCTTAGCTGCAGTCCAAGCACTCGCCTAAGTAATTGAAATCCTACCGAGTGGAGAGCAAACCTCCCACTCGGGGGCTTAGCTGCAGTCCAAGGACTCGCCTAGGTAATTGAAATCCTACCGAGCGGAGAGCAAACCTCCCACTCGGAGGCTTAGCTGCAGTCCAAGCACTCGCCTAAGTAATTGAAATCCTACCGAGTGAAGAGCGAACCTCCCACTCGGAGGCTTAGCTGCAGTCCAAGTACTCGCCTAAGTAATTAAAATCCTACCGAGTGGAGAGCAAACCTCCCACTCGGAGGCTTAGCTGCAGTCCAAGTACTCGCCTAAGTAATTAAAATCCTACCGAGTGGAGAGCAAACCTCCCACTCGGAGGCTTAGCTGCAGTCCAAGCACTCGCCTAAGTAATTGAAATCCTACCGAGTGGAGAGCAAACCTCCCACTCGGGGGCTTAGCTGCAGTCCAAGTACTCGCCTAAGTAATTGAAATCCTACCGAGTGGAGAGCGAACCTCCCACTCGGGGGCTTAGCTGCAGTCCAAGTACTCGCCTAAGTAATTGAAATCCTACTGAGTGGAGAGCGAACCTCCCACTCGGGGGCTTAGCTGCAGTCCAAGAACTCGCCTAAGTAATTGGAATCCTACCGAGTGGAGAGCAGACCTCCCACTCGGGGACTTAGCTGCAGCCCAGTGCTTGCCTAAGCTATGTTGACAGACACCATCACGGCGATAAGCATCGTGCAAACCAGGCAGCCTCTGAGGGAACAACGAATAGCAGCCTCTGAGGGAACAACGAATAGTAGATCGGCGGATCAAGTCACGAAGACATTCAACGTCGAGCCATGTTCGGATAAAATCAAAAGATCCTAGATCGCAAATAAAAGTACTCGAGCTATAAGCTCGACGGAGTTTATCGGTTACATAAACCACTCGGCATTCCGAGGCAAATTTAAGGCAAGGAACAACAGTTTTTTACTCCTCCGGTGGAGGACTGGATGGTGCAACAAATTCGTCCAAGTCAATCCCATCAGAGATCCGAGTGGCAGCAGCGATGAAGGTCTCCATGAAGTCCTGAAAGTTATGCTTCCTCGTATTGGCAACTTGGAGGGCGGCCAGCTTCTCTTCTCGAGCCTCCTTGCAGTGGACACGAACCAGCGACAGAGCAACATCGGCACCACACCTGGCAGAAGACTTTGTCCATTCTTGCACTCGGCCTGGAACCTCACTTAGTCGAGTGACCAAGGATTCAAGGTCGTTCTGAAGCGTCTCCTTGGGCCAGAGTGCGGAGTCGATCCGCGACACTGCAGCTTTCAGTCGAGCCAGGTAGTCCACCACACCAGCGATACGGGATTCCAACCGGAGGACATTCATGGCCACTTCATCCTTCACAGGAGAATTGATAGGGTCCAGGCTGGTCTCCACTCGACTGGTCTCTTCCTCAAAATTCCGGCAGAATTCTGAAAGAAGTTTCGACAGAGCAAAACTGTAACCAAATGGTGAGTCGACAACAACAAGATTAGTCGCACAAAGGAGGTTACCTTCAAGCATGAGGTATAGCTTCTTGGCAAGACCCCCAAGATAATCCTCCAAGTCCTTGTGCTTCCCCGCCAGCTGGCCGAGCTTGTCGTTCAGAGTACTCTTGTCAGTCTTCAGCCGACTCGCTTCCTTATTGGCCGTGTCAAGAGCAGACTTCAGCCTGGCGTTCTCGTTCTCAAGATGGCTGACTGAAGCAAGTTTCTCTTCAGCGAGCTTTAACTTCTCCGCAGCTGCCTTTTGCGCCTCCGCAAGGTCAAGGTCTTTCTTCTTCAGGGCCTTCTCCAGTTCGTCTGCAAAGCAACAATGAGCACAGAGTTGAGAATAGGCAGGAGAACAGAGACAGCCGTCGAGTCCTCACCAGCCATACCTTTTGCTTCATCCTTCGCCTTCTGCATGTTTTCCTGAGCAAACTGTAAATCAAGATTAAGCTGGATCTGCTTATCCTTCAGATCAGCGAGCTGAGCAACAAGCTCACAAGACTTCTGCAAAGAGTCAATCGACAAAGGATATCAAAGACAAATAACTCCCGAGTGACTGAAAGAAAGAGCACAACACTTCTAAGACTACAGCCGAATCAAAACATTCGACAGTAGCCTCGGGGACTACACCCAGTGGGTGCACTCAGCGTGCCCCCACCGGTTTTCCTTGATTTCCACTCGACCCACTCCGATCAGTCGAGTGAGGAAGTTTGAAAGCATAAAGACCGCAGTCGACTGCCAGCAGTCGACCGTGGCCTTGGGGACTACACCCAGTGGGTGCACTCAGCGTGCCCCCACCAATGAAAAATTTCAGATCAACAGCACCCAGTGGGTGTACAACGCAAGTGAAGACCAACTAACCTGGACGTTCTGCTGCAACGCCGAGCTGATGTCATAGGCCGCTTGGCTGGCATCCCGAGCTGCTTTGGTCTGCTCCATCATGAGCCCCGCCTGACGTATAGCCTCCTTAGCAGCACTCGCTTGATCCTCCGGGGTCTGGTAGGCGGCGAAGAACGAGGGCGGGTCGACCAGTGGGGGAGCAGTCGACGACGAAGGCCGGGCAGTCGTCAGTGGTTCAGCAAAAGTCACAGTAGTCCGGGCGGTGTTGTCACCCCCTTTGACCACCGCCTCAGCAGTCGACGCGGTCGGAGGAGCCTTGTCGACCAGAGCCCTCCGGCCTCTCCTCCTAAAAGGCCTGAGCGGCACTTCCGCCTCCTCCTCATCATCCGGAAGGTCAATAATGTTGGTCGGAGCTACAAAAGTTCAGAAATGAATATCCAATCGACTCAGCAGTTAAACAGTCGGATCGTGTCAAAGATTATACCTAAGTTGGAAGTGACGGCGTCCTCCATCATCTCATCGACATTCTGGATGGAAGTCTCGGAAGTAGCGGCGCTGCACGATTCCAAGCAAATAATTTGAAAGTGAATCGACTAAGAATCCGTTCTAGTCGACTCAAGAAAGATAAAAATAGTCACTTACCCAGAGATGACAGGGATGGCGACCCTGATCTGGGCAAGGCCTTGGGTGGCTTGGTCGGGATGGCTCTGGGCTGCTTGAGTGCCTTCTCAGTTGGGGCCGGCGACGCGGTCCGAGGGCGCTTGGATGACTGGCCCACCGGAGCACTCGACTGACCGCGCTCCACGGCGGGATCCTGAGCGTTCTTGGAGCGTCTCTCGCGTCGAGGAGGGTCGACCTCCACCTCTTCATCTTCATCACCCGAGTCGTCACTGACCTCCTCCTCTACGTCATCGTCAGATTCCCACTCCTCGACTTCACCTTCACCCTCACTTCCTTCTCCTCCACTCCCTCCTCCTTCAGATACTTGCTCCTGGTTCCCGTTCGGCATCGAATACATGTCGTTGATCTCCTGCAAGACAACGGGCAGAGCAAGGATCAGTCGACTTATCGCAAGCCAGTTACTAGACGGAGTGAAAATTTCAGTCGGAAGAAGTGAAACGTACCTTGTCTGTCTCCATCATCCCATCAAGCGGAGCAATCCTCCTAGAACCCCTGGGGTTGTCCTTATTCTCGGTCATGCTGGTCAGCCAGCTCTCCAGTACCGAAGCCTCGACCCCCTCCGGGTGGATCCGAGTGGAGTCGTCGGGCCCGGAATACAACCACATCGAGTGATCCCGAGCCTGGAGAGGTTGGATTCGTCGCTGGAGGAAGACTTCGAGCAAATCCATGCCGGTCACGCCTTCCCGAACCAACTGAACCACTCGACTGACTAATACCTTCACCTGAGCCTTCTCCTCTGGAACCACTTTCAAAGAAGCGGGTTTCTGCACTCGGTCCAAGGTAAAAGGAGGAAGGCCGGTCGAGTGGCCAGGGGTCGGTTGGTCCTTGCAGTAGAACCAAGTCGACTGCCACCCGCGCACGGAATCGGGAAGTGTCATGGGAGGAAAACAACTCTTACCCCTCGTCTGGATCCCGAGGCCCCCGCACATCTGGATCACCTGCGTCCTTTCCCCGTCCGGGTTGAGCTTTTTAACCGACTGGGATCGACAAGTGAAGATATGCTTGAAGAGGCCCCAGTGAGGTCGACAGCCTAAGAAACACTCACACAGAGACACGAACGCAGCAAGATAGACTATGGAGTTGGGCGTGAAATGGTGGAGCTGCGCTCCGAAGAAGTTCAGAAAAGCCCTAAAAAAAGGACTCGGGGGCAGGGAAAACCCCCGGTCGACATGGGTGGCTATCAGGACGCGCTCACCCTCGCGAGGTTCCGGCTCCGTCTCCTTCCCAGGGAGGCGAGCAGCCTTGTAGGGAATGAGTCCCCCCTCCACCATGTCGTCGATATCCGCTTGAGTAAGGATGGAGGGCATCCAATCCCCCTGCAACCAGCCGGACGGCAGAGCGGCCCGCGAGGACGACCCGCCTCGGCCAGATTTCTTCCCCTTACCCTTTGCCGCGGCTTTCTTCGCGCGTTCCGCCGCCGCCGTCTTGTCCTTCCCCATCGTCTCGAACGAGGTCTTGGCCGAGCGGCGGCGTCGAGATTGCAGCGAAGAGCGAGGCGGAGGCTTACGGAGGAAGAGAGAAGAAAAACAAGGGCGCACAGTAAAAAATCGGAATCGTTACCTTATATAAGGCCACACCCGAGTGGCTGATCAGTGGGCCTGCGCCCCCCAGTCAAATCCCGCAGCGGACGCACGCGCAGTACGTGGCGAAAAAGGTGGCGCGGAGATCGAGGCGCCCTTGCCTTATCCAGCCGATTCGCGCGATTTTCTCCGTCCGGAGCGCTTCCCAATTTTCAAATCCCGCAAGATCCGCGATCGACAGGATGGTTTGTCAGACGAAAAGATCCGTTTCCTTAAGTCTCCCTGGAGGCTCGTCACATAAACACACTCGACGGTAATATGAAACCACTCGACGGACATCTGAATGGATCAGGGCAACTGAAGAATGAGTTCCCACCGTAGCTTTCCATTTATCCAAAGACAGATGCAACCGAAGCATGGAGGTTGAGTCGGAAGCATAGGCTCGGCCCCATTCTCACTTAACCCCTGACCCATTCGGGGGCTAATGATGAGGATACGTACCTAGGGTAGGATAACTTATCATACCTGAGGTACCCAATCAAGGACATGACTCCTACAATGAAAGACATTCTAAGAAGTATCAACATTTCAGTCGACCTGGTCAGCCCAGTCGACGGACACGAGCGTACTCGACCAGAAGCACAAGCAGTCGACCATGAAGACAACCACTCGACTATAAGAAGACCTAAAGGCACTGCCTACAAACGGTCATCTCATAAGTAGCTTTTATGGCCTTCATGGTCCTTTATTACAGGCGTTACCAGTAACCCCCTCTCTTTATGTACATTAAACCCCTTGTAACGTGGGCTGGCTGGGGTCCTGGTGAACTCTATATAAGCCACCCCCCTCCACTAGGACAGGGGTTCGGAACTTTGTAACACACATATACACAATCCAGTCGACTGCCTCCGGGCTCCGAGACGTAGGGTTGTTACTTCCTCAGAGAAGGGCCCGAACTCGTAAAACTCCTTGCGCGTACAACTACTCCATAGCTAGGATCTTGCCTCTCCATACTTACCCCCCATTCTTACTGTCAGACTTAGAACCACGACAGTGGGGCCAGTGGATCAACCGAGGGCAAGGTCGAAGAAGAGCCCGTCAGGATCTCGGCCGAGGCATGATAACCCAGAAGTATAGGGGATCACAATCGTTTTCGAGGGTAGAGTATTCAACCCAAATTTATTGATTTGACACAAGAGGAGCCAAAGAATATTCTCAAGTATTAGCAGTTGAGTTGTCAATTCAACCACACCTGGAAGACTTAATATCTGCAGCAAAGTATTTTGTAGCAAAGTAGTATGGAAGTAACGGTAACGGTGGCAAAAGTAACAGTAGTAGTTTTGTAGTAATTGTAACAGTGGCAATGGAAAAGTAACTAAGCAAAGATCTATATGTGAAAAGCTCGTAGGCAATGGATCAATGATGGATAATTATTTCGGATGCGATTCCTCATGCAACAGTTATAACATAGGGTGACACAGAACTAGCTCCAGTTCATCAATGTAATGTAGGCATGTATTCCGAATATACTCATACATGCTTATGGAAAAGAACTTGCATGACATATTTTGTCCTACCCTCCTGTGGCAGCGGGGTCCTATTGGAAACTAAGGGATATTAAGGCCTCCTTTTAATAGAGTACTGGACGGAAGCATTAACACTTAGTGAATACATGAACTCCTTAAACTACGGTCATCACCGGGAGTGGTCCCGATTATTGTCACTTCGGGGTTGCCGGGTCATAACACATAGTAGGTGATAGGATCAAGAACTCACATATATTCATGAAAACATAATAGGTTCAGATCTGAATTCATGGCACTCGGGCTCTAGTGACAAGCATTAAGCATAGCAAAGTCATAGCAACATCAATCTCAGAACATAATGGATACTAGGGATCAAACCCTAACAAAACTAACTCGATTACATGATAAATCTCATCCAACCCATCACCGTCCAGCAAGCCTATGATGGAATTACTCACACACGGCGGTGAGCATCATGAAATTGGTGATGGACGATGGTTGATGATGACGACGGCGACGGATTCCCCTCTCCGGAGCCCCAAACGGACTCCAGATCAGCCTTCCCGAGAGAGATTAGGGCTTGGCGGCGGCTCCGTATCGTAAAACGCGATGAATCCTTCTCTCTGATTTTTTTCTCCCCGAACATGAATATATAGAGTTGGAGTTGAGGTCGGTGGAGCCTCAGGGGGCCCATGAGGCAGGGGCGCGCCCCCACCCTCGTGGATGGGGTGTGGGCCCCCTGGTGTTGATTCTTTCGTCATTATTTTCTATTTATTCCAAAAATATTCTCCGTGAAGTTTCAGGTCATTCCGAGAACTTTTATTTCTGCACAAAAATGACACCATGACAATTCTGCTGAAAACGGCGTCAGTCCGGGTTAGTTCCATTCAAATCATACAAGTTAGAGTCCAAAACAAGGGCAAAAGTGTTTGGAAAAGTAGATACGATGGAGACGTATCAAGGCAGTCAAGGAGCTAGGATTAGTTGCGGGCGCTACACTAACTGATGGGGCTGTAGACTCGGCGGGTGAAGAGGGCGCCGAGGGCGCTGTGGCCACAGAGCCAACCGCCGGGGAGGGTGCCAGTGATAGGCTGGCTGGGTCAACCGAATAGCCCGACGTGGTAGCCGTGGAAGTCAAGCCCTACGCCGGGGACCTCAAGGAGACCGCAGGATGGGGCAACGAAGGAGCCCCTGAAGGAGCACGACCCGCGGTGAAGGCCGGCGTCTCAAAGCCAGGAGGCGGCCCAAGCATCGCGTGGGAGCTCCCATCACGAGGAGCAGGTGGAGGGGCTCCGGAGGTCAGGGCCGATGGCGGCAAGGCGTCAGCTGGAGGTACCTGGTGAAATGGAAAAACCGTCCCATCAAAGTAAACGTACCATGAGGTGAACACGCGGTGGGAAACTGGATCATATCATCGGTAGCCTTTGGTGTTTGGTGGGTATCCAAGAAAGATGCATGCTAGGGAGCGAGGAGCGAGTTTGTGAGGAGTGGTGGAGGCAATGCTAGGATAGCAGAGACACCCCAAAACACGAAGATCATCATAAGAAGGAGGGGCACCGAAAAGAAGATAGTGTGGCGCAAAGTTCCGATGAGCACGACATCGGCGAATATTAAGAAGGAGAGAGGCGGTGGCTATGACGTCCGGCCAAAAGTGGGGTGGGGCGTTAGTGTGGAAGAGGAGGGTGCGAACGCAGTCGTTAAGAGTGCGAAGAACCCGTTCAGTGCGACCATTTTGTTGGGAGGTGTATGGCAGGTAAAACAAATAATCGTGTCATGTGTGACAAGAAGGGTGCGAACACCAATGTTATCGAACTCCTTCCCGTTGTCGGTTTGAAACGCATGAATGGGACGCCCAAACTGCGTAGTGACATAGGAGTAAAATGTGGTAAGAATGGAGAGCGCATCGTATTTTCTCCGCAACGGGAAGGTCCACACATAATGTGAAAAATCATCTAGAATAACAAGATAATAGAGATAGCCCGTATTACTAGCAACTGGAGATGTCCATACATCACTATGAATCAGCTCAAATGGATACGACGCCACCGATGATGATGGCTAAAGGGAAGGCGAACGTGCTTGCTGAGACGACAAGCATGACAAGTATGATCATCGATTTTATTACACGTGGATGAAAAACTCCTAAGAATATGACGAAGGGTGGGCAGGGTTTGGATGACCCAAGCGAGCATGCCAAAGGTCCATGGTGACGGAGAGGGCGACTGGAGTGGTGGCGATGGTGGTGGAGGAGTGGATCGGGTAGACCTCGTACGGGATGTCACATCGGTGGAGCACAATCCGGGTACGGGCGTCCTTAAAAAAACAATATCTTCAAATTCAACAGTGACATGATTTCCACATGTAAAAGAATGAACGGAGACAAGATTTTTGATTAAGTCAGGTGAAACAAGTACGTTAGATAAGTGTAAAGGCATGGATGACGACAGAAAACAGGCATGACCAACATGAGTAATGGGAAGGGAAGAATCGTCCCCGACAGTTATACGAGTGGAGGTATTAACATGATATGAAGAGGTGAGATTACCGGGGTGGGGAGTCATGTGGGCAGTAGCCCTTGTCCATATACCAGTCTCCTCCCCCGATGTAGTTGTTGGGTGTCGAAGCGGAGTGGAGCGCCGCAAGGAGGGCCGGGTCCCATGGAGCCGGCGGAAGGGCGGGTGCTGCAGCCGGGTATGAGGGCGTCGCAGCTGGGTAGGAGGGCACCGCACCGGGATAGCCCCCAGCTGATGAAGGCGGGGACAACAACATAGGGTAGCCGACGGGCTGCTGGCCCTGGATCCGTGCAGCGTGGAGGGCCTAATGGGCATTTGGGCGAGCGCCAAGAATGCCGGTGGGTACCGGGGTGCGTGGGACTGGCATAGTGTACACATGGACGACACATGTCCATGGGTTCAATGCGGTGGCCCAGGGGGCGGTGGAAGCGGCTAGTGTCGCGCCCCCGACGCTGTTCTTCTGTTGCTGCTTCCGTCCGCAGCGGCCATCGCGGTGGCGGTCGTTGCCGGCCGGCGGTGGCTGGTGTTGGTGAGGAAGGGTTGCGACCGGCGGCTGGTGTTGGTGAGGAAGGGCCACGGCCGGCGGCTGCTGTAGCGACAGAAAGTAGGAGGCCAACAACATGGGAAACCGCGGTGGGGCGGGTGGTGCAGCGCCGCGAGAAGTCCTTGCCGCGAGCGCCGTATGGGTAGCCCAAGACTTGACCATATTCATCCTCCTCTCCTCTAGGCGAAGGTAGGACACAACCCTAGGTAAGGTCGGGTCGGGGAGGAAGGTGAGATTGGAGGCCGTGTTGCTGAACTCCTCACTCAGGCCGGCGATGAGAGTGCTAAGGAGAAGCTCATCGGAGAACTTGTCCCCAAGATCACGAAGCTCATCGACAAGTTTCTTAAGGCGCATACAATAGTCATGGATGGACGAGTCGTGTTGATGGCAGCCAAAGAACTCCTGCTGAAGGAATACGCGGTGCTGGAGGGCATTGCCAGTGAAGAGCCCATTAAGCTTCGCCCACACGGCATGCACTTCATCCTCATCGCACACAATAGTGTGGAAGAGGTCCTTCGAGAAGCTTTGATAAAGCTAGTGGGTGATGGTAGCGTCAATGGTCATCCAATCATCATCACCAAGCATGAGGGTGGTGTCAACGGAACCGTCAACATGATCTTGAAGATGGTACTCACGAAACACTAGGGAAAAGTAAGTTTTCCAGGCGTAATAGGTGGAGTTCGTGGAATCAAGAACGATGGGAGCGCGACCGAGTATGTCAAGATCGCGGTTGAGTTCAATGAGAGGAGGATCGGGACCGACAAAGGGGTTCAATCCGGCAGAGACGGAGGAGTTAGGAGATGCCATCGGGTGGGGTGGGGGCGGTTGGCGTGGCAACAGAAGTTGCGGCGGCGCGAGGGCAGAGACATAGCGGCTGGCGCGATCGAGTGGGGAGGGGCGATCGAGGTGGGGAGGGGTGATTGGGGTGGGGATGGGATGGGGTCGGGAGGAGGGAAGAAGGGGGAGACGGGGAGAGGCGCAAGCAACAGCGATAGGGTGCGGCGGCAGCGGGGGGCTGCGGCGGCGACGACAACGAGGGGCTGCGGTGGCGGCGGCTGAGCAGAAGGTAGGATTAGGATCGGGAAGGGAAAACTGATACCATGTTGGAAGGCAATGCAACTCTCGATATCGATAGGGTGCACAACACACGTATATATGTACAAGTGTAGCCCACAACCTCATCTATACAAGAAAACTAGAGGTGGGGCCGGTAGGAGATTATCCTAACACTGGTACAACGTGGTGCTATACAAACGGCTTTTAACCCCTTTCTGCAACGGCATTTTGAACTATCGCCAAGTGAGTGTGTGCGATGGGAGGGGTCCTTCCCACATGAACCAAAAACCGTCGGGGATAGGGAGCCATGATGCATACAATTGTCCCTAGAAAACTATTTCTAATATCTCGAATATCCCAAACGATTCAATCTTGCAACTCTGTTTGTGCTCGCATTGACATCGTAGTCGGTATTTTGTGGTGCTACGTTTACGATGCGCGACCCATCACAAACAGTTCACGATTATAGAACATGTACGATAAGCAGACAATCACACACATTTACTTTCTCTTGACTGTATGCATTCGATGTAAGAGCGCATACAATTGTCCCTATAAAACTGTATGCGAAGCTTGAATATATCCCACACAATTCATCCGTCGTACTCGCGTCAGATGAAAACCTATCGCACACGTTCTTCTATGACCAAACGTTTGCTATGCGCACAACATCATAAATAGTCCATAATTGCCAAGCGTGTGTGATAAGGTGACTTTCACAAACATTTAATAAGAAGGAACTCTGTGCAATGCTGTTGTTAATCACACACGTTTTTTCTTAGCTGATCGCTTGTGCAATAGAGATTGATTGCACACGTAGTGGATCCGAGAAACGTGTCTGATCTCCATGTTTATCGCAGACGTTTTGCTTTCGCAAACCGTGTGCAGAGTAATCCTTAATTCATCCCTAATTTACTCCATGCATTTAAAAATCACATATTTTGAATTTGAAACTAGGCAATCACTTATTTCATATCAAACCATGTTTATTACAAATATAGGTTCAACCACGAATGCATCATTCGATGCACAGGTACATATACTGAAGAACTACAGAAGCACCAAGTAAAGAATGATGAACCACAGTTGTACTAAAGACTGTAAAGAGAGAGGCGAAAGACATTCTGGTTACTGGAGAAGGTGAAGCTGAATGCCCATATTGTGCCCTCCTCCATGCATAATGCGTGCATGACTATAGGCCAACCCCTTGTGATGGTTGCCCATCCATCCTTCACTATCTTCATTAGGACTTCTTGATGCTCATTGTAGTCTGGATGAAATACTTTAACCTTCATTGCGTGTCCACAAATCATGTACTTTGCAAGGTAATCTTGAGTCAACTGCTTTGGGAACCACTGCGAATGAAAAAGATTTAGACATTGTTGTCTAACAACTCAGTATGGGCAGTAAAAAGAGAAGGCTGCAGAGTTTGCAGTTACCATCCTACAGCTCACTGTTGTGTTGGATAGAGAGTAAACAAATAATTTGCTTGACACCGTTCGTATCTTTTTGCTAATAATCCTTATCAGTTTCCTCACTTGATGCTTGTTCATGAATATCTCATTGCCCCATAGGCAAAAAGGATCGACGCTTGGATCTTTGCCAAGGGCATATGTCCATACAAGCAACAAGTCAATATTAGAAGCTAACAAGTGTCCAGGCCTGGATCTATATGCACTACATTATGGAACAACGGTGGGAGTAAAGCCGAGGGATGAAACTAACATCGGCGGAAAATGCTGGCCACTCCTGTTGTTGTCCCGCATAAGTAGTGGAAAGGCATGATAAGTACAACAACCTTAACATCAAACAAATATAGCAAAGGTAAACAACATCATCTCCAAATGATAGCTTGAATGTGTTTGTTTCAGCATGCTGTTAAAGCGGATATAAAATGGAAGAGAATGTTACCTACAACAGGCTTAACAGCCATCAAATATTGCAATTCAAACTGGTATTGTTGAAAATGAATAGAACGTAGGTCAGGCTTAAACATCACACTGGATAAATGTGTAAAGCTAAAATAAAGGGCATGTGTTAACTACACCAGGTATAATTGGAACCAAATATAATTGTTCAAACTGGTATTGATGAAATCGAGCGGCACAGTTCTGACTTGCACAAAATGAACATCACATTGTGAATGACTGAAATAAACAAGGCATAAATAATCAGTATAACAACCAAATATAGCCATTGAAAACTGGACAGAGTCTAACTGCAACCAACCTGACAAGCAAATACTTATAAATAGGGCATATGCTTGAAAACTGGACAAATGCTCACTGCAACCAACCTAACAAGCAAATACAGATAAACAAGGCATTTGCTTGTAAACTGGACAAATGCTCACGGCAACCAACCTAACAACCAAATATAGATAAACAAGGCATGTGCTTGATAATTAGACAAATGCTCACTGCAACCAACCTAACAACCAAATACAGATAAACAAGACATCTACTTGATAACTGGACAAATGCTCACTGCAACCAACCTAACAACCAAATATAGATAAACAAGGCATCTACTCACTATAAACAACCAAATATAGCCATTCATGAAACTGGAGTGGACAATTCATACTTTAACATCACATAGCCCTATTGAACATTACATTTTTGCACAACTGAAATAATTAAACACGACACAGTTAAAACACCGCATGGCAAAAGCTACTACAACAAAGGGCACGGGTTGGCAAGCTAGAAAAGGTAAGATTTGTTGCTAGGATGTTGCCTCACATGTCATGGACAGGATCCTTCCAGTTGGAAGAGCACAAACCCATGGTGCGCTCTCTGATGTCACAGATGGGCTATTTCACCTTGGAAGAACCTTTGTGGGTGCCCTCATCGTGGTCGTGGTCGGTGAGATCTAACTTGGCAATTGAGGATCGCAAGCCGCCGCCGTAGAACGTGTCCTTTAGAAATGACAAAATGGGCTCGATGGCGTACAAGGATCGCAAATCCTTGACCGTGTGGAGGAGGAGATCAGCGGCAGGGCCATCGAAGAGATCGACAACGATTGAACCAAAGGGGTTGGGGATGGGCCACTTAACCTATGACATGGCCCGCATGAAGCCGTCGCTGTCGACGAGCTTGATGTCGTAGCCAGCTTTCTTGAGATACAGTAATATGCTAGCCCACTGACGTGAAGCCTTCGTCATGGAAACATAGTCAACTTCTTCGCCGATTTCCGCGGCGAGGTCTTGCTCCGGGATCGACAGGTTGGGGTGAACGTCGGCCACCTCGTCAACGTCTGCTGGAGAGGCTATGATAAACATCTTCTTGGCCGAAGGCTAGTTGGGCTCCCCGGGATACGTGGTCGGGCTTAGGCTGCGGCATTCTAGAGCAGGGCATGTGGATCCTGCGGTAAGGGACACCGCATGCCTCATCTAAAAACTTAGGAGGGGTGGGGCGACAGTATGGGAATCGCTCGGTAACCTGAACTTTATTATCTAAGGTAGGAGGAATGGGCAGACCGACAGGGGTTGGCGGCGGCGGTGACGAGCTAGGGTTCAAGGGGGGAGGGGTGATACATCTCCAACGTATCTATAGTTTATGAAATATTCATGCCATGTTTACAAAAATTATATATGGTTTTGGTATGATTTGGATCGAACTAACCCGGACTGACCCTGTTTTCAGCAGAACTACCGTGGTGTGGTTTTTTGTGCAGAAGTAAAAGTTCTCCAAATGCAACGAAACTTTTTGATGATTTTTTTTGGAACAAAAGAGGCACTAGAAGCTTTGTGGGAGGGCCAGAAGAACCATGAGGAGGGCACAACCCACTAGGGTACGCCAGCCTGGCTTGCCCTGGTGGGTTATGGTGACCTCGAGGCCCATCTTCGTGTGATTCCAACACTGAAAAATCCTATAAAAAGGGAAACCATTAGAATTAACCCTAGATCAGAAGTTCCGCCACCGTAAGCCTTGTAGCCATGAAAAACCAATCTAGACCCCGTTCTGACACCCTGCCGAAGGGGAAATCATCACCATGGCCATCTTCATCATCCCGGCGGCCACCATAATGAGGAGGGTGTAGTCCACCCTCGGGGCTGAGGGTTTGTACTAGTAGCTATGTGTTTAATCTCTCTCTCTCTCTCTCCCTCTCTCCCGTGTTCTTGATGTCACGATCTTGATGTATCATGGGCTTTGTTAATATAGTTCGATCATATGGTGTTTTCCCTTATCTATCTTTTTGTGAATTGAGTTTCCCTTTGAGATTTCGTTTTTATCAGATGTCTTCCTATGAATACCCATGGTGACAATAGGGTATCATATTGATTCACTTGATATGTGTTTTGGCAGTCAACTCGCGGATTCCCGAGGTGACATTGGAGTAATCTATGCATAGGGGTTGATGCATGTTTCATCTTTGTTTCTCAAGTATAAATCTTGGGGCACTCTTTGAGGTTCTTTGTGGTTGTTGAGTATTATGAATCTAAAATTGTTTGATGCATATCTTATATTCAACTCACGGATACTCGCGGTGACATTGGAGTATCTAGGTGACATTAGAGTTGGTTGATGTGTATCATATGGTCTTATTTTAGTACGAACTCTTGGATAGATCGACCGGAAAGAATAGCTTGGTGTTATTTTAGTACAAACTCTAGGATAGATTGATCGGAAATAATAGCTTTGAGGTGGTTTCGTACCCTACAAACAATTTCTTCTTATGTTCTCCGCTAGATAAGAAATTTGGAGTGATTCTTCATCGCACATTGAGGGATGGTTATATGATCCAATTATATTAGCATTGTTGAGAGATTGCACTAGCGAAAGTACAGACACTAGGCCTCATTTTCAAGCATTGCAATACTGTTTGTGCTCATTTTTGTTACTTGCTACCTAGCTGTTTTTATTGTTACTATTACAAAAATTAATATTTATTATCCATATTACACTTGTATCACCATCTATTTGCTGAACTAGTGCACCTATATAATTTACCATTGTATTTGGTGTGTTGGGGACACAAGAAACTCTTTGTTATTTGGTTGCAGGGTTGTTTGAGAGAAACCATCAGCCACATATCATTGGGTAATAATATATAGCGCTGAGCACCATGTTGAAGTAGATATTACAATGGGGAGAAGGGGTGTTACACCGCTGCATACAGGGGGAGAGAGTTGGTGCTCACGGTAGCAAGATTGTTGATGTAGATCGTCGTCATGACCCTTGCCCCCGCGGCACTCGGGCACCACCGAGAGAGATGGGGAGAGAGCCCCCTCCTTCTTCTTCTTCCTTTCCCCCCTAGATGGGAGGAGAGTTCCCCCTCCGGTCCATGGCCTCTATAGCGGCGGAGGAGCGGGAGCGCCTCCGAGATTGGATCTATCCCTCTATTCTCTTATGTTTCATGTTCCCTAGATATGGCCGACAACCGTTTCTTAAATATCCGGAGATTGGTAACTCCGATTGCGCTGAGATTTTAACATGATTTTTTTCGGATATAACCTTCCTTGCGCCCGAAGTAGAGCTCCAACCAATGTCCGAGGAGGGCACAACCCACCACCATGCGCCTGGGCTGCCTTGTGCACCGAGGTGTCTTGTGGTGGCTGTGGGCCTGATTCGGCTTGAACTACGCCGATATTTCCCCAAAGAGGAAGGGATGATGCAGCACTGCTACGGTAGGTATTTCCCTCAGTGATGAGACCAAGGTTATCGAACCAGTAGGAGGACCGCACAACACAACGATACCTACACACAAAGAACAAATACTTGCAACCCGACGTGTAAGAGGGATTGTCAATCCCTCCCGGTAAAAAGATAGATAAAATTGTAGTAGATTGGATAAATAGATCTTGCGGGAACGCGAGATAAAATAAATAACAAAAATTGCAGCAAGGTATTTTTGGGTTTTTTGATTAATAGATCTGAAAATAAAAGCGAATAAAAATAGATCTCGAAGGCAAATATGATAAAGAATAGACCCGGGGGTCGTAGATTTCTGTAGTGGCTTCTCTCAAGAAAAATAGCATACGGTGGGTAAACAAATTACTGTTGGGCAATTGATAGAACTTCAAATAATTATGACGATATCCAGGCAATGATAATTATATAGGCATCACGTCCAAGATTAGTAGACCGACTAATGCCTGCATCTACTACTATTACTCCACACATCGACCACTATCTAGCATGCATCTAGTGTATTAAGTTCATGGAAAAACGGAGTAATGCAATAAGAATGATGACACACTACTAGGAAAAGCCTAGAAGTAGTGCTGGTTTTTGGCCTAGCAGTAGGGTGGGGAGCCGCGCTACTGATAAGGCACTACAACTAAAGGTTAGTAGTAGCGTTGGTCTACGCACGCTACTGCTATACGTACTTAGTAGTAGCGCGTTTTCTATGAAGCGCTACTGGTAAATACTAGCAGTGCGCCACTGTGCCCGTGCTACTACTATTATTGCGTATTCTATTTCTTTTTCATTTTATATCGTATTCATACACCATTATACAAGTTTTCATACAGTAGCAATTTAGAGATTGTTTTTACATCATAATGAGTAATTACATCACTGGGTGAAAGAACCGTGGATTAGTTTCTGTTGGGGAACGCAGTATTTCAAAATTTTACCTACGATCATGCAAGGTCTATCTACGAGATGCATAGCAACGAGCGGGGAGAGTGTGTCCACGTACCCTTGTAGACCGAAAGCGGAAGTGTTTACCAACGCGGTTGATGTAGTCGAACGTCTTCGCGATCCAAGTACCGAACGTACGGCACCTCCGTGTTCAACACACGTTCAGCTTGATGATGTCCCTCGATCTCTTGATCCAGTTGAGGACGAGGGAGAATTCCGTCTGCACGACGGCGTGGCTACGGTGATGTTGTAGTTAACGACGCAGGGCTTCGCCTAAGCACTACGACGAAATGACCGAGGTGTGTAACTGTGGAGGGGGGCACCGCACACGGTTAAGAGAAACTTGTGTGTTCTAGGGTGCCCCCTTGCCCCCGTATATAAAGGAGGGGAGGGGAGGCCGGTCGGCACTCCTAGGGCACGCCAGGAGAGGGGAGTCCTACTAGGACTCCAAGTCCTAGTAGGATTACCTAAGGAAGAGAGGGAAGAAGGAAGGAAGAGGGGGAAGGGAAGGAAAGGGGGGCGCCGCCCCCTTGCCCTAGTACAATTCGGACCCAAGGGGAGGGGGCGCGGCCAACCCCTTGTTGCCCTTCTTCTCTTCCCACTAAGGCCCATCAAGGTCCATTAGTTCCCCCCCGGGGGTTCCGATAACCCTCCTGCACTCCGATAATTATCCGGTACCTTACGAAACTCATCCTGTGTCCAAATAACATCGTCCAATATATCAATCCTTATGTGTCAACCATTTCGAGACTCCTCATCATGTCCGTGATCTCATCCGGGACTCCGTACAAGCTTCGGTCATCAAATCACATAACTCATAATACAAATCTTCATCAAACGTTAAGCGTGCGTACCCTACGGGTTCAAAAACTATGTAGACATGACCGAGACACATTTCCGGTCAATAACCAATAGCGGAACCTGGATGCTCATATTGGTTCCTTCATATTCTAAGAAGATCTTTATCGGTCAAACCGCATAACAACATATGTTGTTCCCTTTGTCATCGGTATGTTACTTGCCCGAGATTCGATCGTTGGTATCATCATACCTAGTTCAATCTCGTTACCAGCAAGTCTCTTTACTCGTTTCGTAATGCACCAGCTCGTGACTAACCCATTAGTCACATTGCTTGCAAGGCTCATAGTGATTTGTATTATCGAGAGGGCGGAGAGATACCTCTCCGATACACGGAGTGAGAAATCCTAATCTCGATTTATGACAACTCAACAAACGCCATTGGAGACACATGTAGAGCATCTTTATAATCACCCAGTTATGTTGTGAGGTTTCATAGCACACAAAGTGTTCCTTCGGTATTCGGGAGTTTCATAATCTCATAGTTAGTGGAATATGTATAAGTAATGAAGAAAGCAATATCAATAAAACTGAACGATCAATATGCTAAGCTAACAGATGGGTCTTTTCCATCACATCATTCTCCCAATGATGTGATTCCGTTCATCAAATGACAACACATGTCTATGGTTTAGGAAACTTAACCATCTTTGATTAATGAGCTAGTCAAGTAGAGGCATACTAGGGACATTGTGTTTTGTCTATGTATTCACACATGTATTAAGTTTCCGGGTAATACAATTCTAGCATGAATAATAAACATTTATCATGATATAAGGAAATATAAATAACAACTTTATTATTGCCTCTAGGGTATATTTCCTTCAGTCTCCCACTTGCACTAGAGTCAATAAACTAGTTCACATCGTCATGTGATTTAACACCAATAGTTCACATCTTTATGTGATTAGTTCACATCTCCATGTGATTAATACCCAAAGGGTTTACTAGAGTCAATAATCTAGCTCACATCGCTATATGATTAACACCCAAAGAGTGATCATGTTTTGCTTGTGAGAGAGTTTAGTCAACGGGTCTGCCACATTCAGAGCTGTATGTATTTTGCAATTTTTCTATGTCTACAATGCTCTACACGGAGCTACTCTAGCTAATCACTCCCACTTTCAATATGTCATCCGGATCAGTGTGAAAGCTTGCATCGGTGACGTAACCCTTTACGACGAACTATTTATCACCTCCATAACTGAGAAATATCTCCTTAGTCTTCTAAGGATAATCTTGACCGTTGTCTAGTGATCCACTCCTGGATCACTATTTTACTCGGTTGCCAAACTCATGGTGAGGTACACAATAGGTCTGGAACACAACATAGAACCTATGTCTGAGGCATAGGGAATGACTTTCATTCTTTTTCTATTTTCTACCGTCGTCGGGTTTTGAGTCTTACTCAACTTCACACCTTGCAATACAAGAAGGAACTCCTTCTTTGGCTGTTACATTTTGAACTACTTCAAAAATCTTGTCAAGGTATGTACTCATTGAAAAATCTTATCAAGCGTCTTGATCTATCTCTATAGATCTTGATGCCCAATATGTAAGCAGCTTCACCCAGGTCTTTCTTTGAAAAACTCCTTTCAAACACTCGTTTATGCTTTCCAGAAAATTCTACATAATTTCCAATCAATAATATGTCATTCACATATACTTATCAGAAAGGCTGTAGTGCTCCCACTCACTTTCTTGTAAATACAGGCTTCACCGCAAGTATGTATATAACTATATGCTTTGATCAACTTATCAAAGCGTACATTCCAACTCCGAGATGCTTGCACTAGTCCACAGATGGATCGCTGGAGCTTGCACATTTTGTTAGCACCTTTAGGATTGACAAAACCTTCTGGTTGCATCATATACAACTCTTCTTTAAGAAATCCATTAAGGAATGCGGTTTTTGACTTCCGTTTGCCAGACTTCATAAAACGCGGCAATTGCTAACATGATTCGGACAGACTTAAGCATCGATACGAGTGAGAAAATCTCATTGTAGTCAACACCTTGAACTTGTCGAAAACCTTTTGCGACAATTCGAGCTTTGTAGATAGTAACATTACTATCAACGTCCATCTTCCTCTTGGACATCCATCTATTATCAATGGCTTGCTGATCATCGAGTAAGTCAATCAAAGTCCATACTTTGTTGTCTTACATGGATCCCATCTCAGATTACATGGCCTCAAGCCATTTTGCGGAATCTGGGCTCATCATTGCTTCCTCATAGTTCGCAGGTTCGTCATGGTCTAGTAACATAACTTCCAAAACAGGATTACCGTACCACTCTGGTGCGGACCGTACTCTGGTTGACCTACGAGGTTCGGTAGTAACTTGATCTGAAGTTTCATGATCATCATCATTAGCTTCCTTACTAATTGGTGTAGGAATCACTGGAACTGATTTCTGTGATGAAATACTTTCCAATTCGGGAGAAGGTACAACTACCTCATCAAGTTCTACTTTCCTCCCACTCACTTCTTTCGAGAGAAACTCCTTCTCTAGAAAGGATCCATTCTTAGCAACAAAGATCTTGCCTTTGGATCTGTGATAGAAGGTGTACCCAACAGTTTCTTTTGGGTATCCTATGAAGACGCACTTGTCCGATTTGGGTTCGAGCTTATCAGGTTGAAACTTTTTCACATAAGCATCACAGCCCCAAACTTTTAAGAAACGACAGCTTAGGTTTCTTGCTAAACCATAGTTCATATGGTGTCGTCTCAACGGATTAAGATGGTGCCCTATTTAACGTGAATGCAGCTGTCTCTAATGCATAACCCCAAAACGATAGTGGTAAATCGGTAAGAGACATCATAGATCGCACCATATCCAATAAATTACGTTTACGACGTTCGGACACACAATTACACTGTGGTGTTCCAGGTGGCGTGATTTTTTAAGACTATTCCACATATCTACTCTTATAAAAAACAGAGTTGGTGATGATGGTGTGCCTGCCATCCTGCAATATAGGCCGTCCGATTTATATCTAATGGATAGGAAGGAAACTATGGCAATTTTGCAAAAATATACCCACACCCCTCTACAGATTTGCAAATAAGGTCTTTCTTGTTCATCCTTTTCTCCCACAAGATAAACTACTCATACAAATGCATCTTGATGTTTCGAGCAACGCATGGGCATCCTGCTAGTTGTATCAAATGAAGACCAAACTCATAACTTAAATATTCACCTCCACGATCAGATCATAGAAACTTTATTTTCTTGTTACAATGATTTTCGACTTCACTCTAAAATTCTTTGAACTTTTCAAATGTTTCATACTTCTGTTTCATTAAGTAGATATAGTAATATACCCATATGTCGGTGGAAACGACACCTATGGGACCACAGGGAATCCCTTCTATGGTTGGCGGGCGCGGGGCTGTGGAAAGAGCGGGTTTAGAAGATCAACACGGGAGAATTTATCCAGGTTCGGGCCGCAAGTGATGCGTACTACCCTACTCCTACTGATTTGTGTTTATCTGGTGTTCTTGGACTAGCTACAAAGCGTGCAGGGTCCAAAAAGTACAAATCCTTCTCCAGTATGCCTCGGGCCTCCTTTTATAGCCAAAGGGGTCGCCACAGTGGCACACAGGAGGTAGAAAGTTTGTACTGTATACAAGTCTATCGCTTGGCACCATAGGACAAACGCATTTAATGCGCTGCCGACGTGCCCTCTCACTTTATCGGGGATGACAAGGAAGCTCGTCTCATCCGTCGCTGCCTCGCCTCGTACTGACGCGCGTCCAAGCTGACTAGGCGTGCATCGCCACGCTGGCTGGCCGGCTGCTGAGTTGGTGCGGTGGCAGAGTCTTCACGAAGATCTGCATGCCACCACGCAGGTGCTTGCTGAGTTGGCCTGGAAGCTGCACGTCGCCACACAGGTGCCTGCCTTGTTGGTGGGTTGACTGCTGTGTTGGAATGGCGGTGGAGCCTTGGTAGGTGGGGCCTGGCTGCGGCCCCGTAGATGTCCCTGGCAAGGGTCTTGCCGGGGCCCCGGAAAGGGCCTTGCGGGGGGTCTTGTGAGTGTCCCCGGCAAGGATGTTGCCGGGGGTTTCCATCTTCTAGTTCTCATCTAGTCTTGTATGTTCTTGGTCTTCACAAAGATCTACATGCCACCATGCAGGTGCCTCCCAAGCCTTCGTTCCAATGTTGTAGATGGTGTCAGAACTCTTAAGCTCAAGGGTGGTGGCTCTGCTGGTGTTGGGCAAGTTGCCCCGGAAAGGCTCTTGTCGGGAAAAGCCCACCTTGTCCCTCCTCTCCTCGTGCCTTTGGCTTGGCGCTGCTCTGGTAGTCTTGTGTCTTTGCTTCCTCTGCCCCTCCAGGCGTGGCCGCGGGCGTGTGGCTGCGACTGCCCGCGCACAAGTAAAGGGGTATAAAAAGGACCCCTGCTTTTGTACACCGACAGGAGCCCCCGGGCCTGGGCCACATCTAAGAGCGGAGCGTTATTGGGCCAGGCCCAGAACGGTGCGCGGGTACGCGTGGCAGAGTTTTACCGCAGTAACTACCTCACCCGTTGCGCTTCCCCATGATCCGCGTTGAATGTGTGACGTGGGGGTCGTGCGTGGGGCGGTTGCTGCCCGCTTGCGTCACATTGTGGAGGATAGTAAAGAGGCGGCTCACGCCTTCCCCATAAAAGAGGAAAACGCAGGGCGCGGCTCATTTACTAAGTGGACTCGGGTCGTGGCCTTCAAGGCGCCCGCGCCCCATGATCACGGGGTGGAAAACAGTCGCTTCACTTGTCTTCTTGATTCTGGCCTGCTCGCCACGTGTCCTCCGTGCCCCAAGGAGGGTAGGTGGTGGACGCGGAGGGAACGGGCCTTAATGGTGAGGCGTGAAACCGGGTCGTCGCTGATTGGAGCAGCGGGTCCGTCCCGATTCCCTGTGCCCCTGGCGGCCGGATTGGTTAAGTGGGGCGGCCGAGCCCCGGCCCCACCCCTTTATAAGAAGGGGAGGGGGATGGCATCCTTCAACCCTTCAACATTCATCTCCTTCCATCTTGACTCCTTCCTTCCCTTCGCTATGGCGAGAGGGCGTGACGGCGCTTCGATGTCAGCGATGAGGCTCTCTGCTCGACAGCATGCCCCTCCTCCCCAAGAGCTCGTGGTGGCAGAGCCGGCTGCGAGAGCAAGAGGAAGGGGGCGAGGCCGAGGTTGACGTGGCGCTCGGGGAGAGGAGGACAGGGTGGCGCACCGGCCGCGCCTCCGCTAGTGGCTCCTTCCCCAATGGAGGGCCATGTCGGAGGCCAGCCCCACGAATTCTTCATCAGGCTGCACAAGCCAGTGCGCGGTCGCCTCCATCTCCCCACTCCGTTCACTCGCGAGATGGAGCTCGACCCGCCACAGGCCTTGAGGCTGCATATGAGGGGCTGCGGGAATGGAAGCATGCGGGCCGACGTCGACTTCCCCGCCCTCACATCATGTATCTCCGTCGCGGGTGGAAAACCTTCGCCCGTGCCCATAGCCGGTCAGAGAGGCTTGTCCTCCACTTTGCATTGACGGAGAGCAGCCTGCTTTCCGGCAAGGTCTTTGGGCGCTCAGGAAGTCGCCTAAGGTGTTGCGTGGAGAGCTCCACTGACGATGAAACCTCCTCCTCGAGCGAGAGTGACGAGGAGGACAACGGTAGCAACGACGAGGGCGTCAAGCGGGAGGATGCCAACGCCGACTCCGACTGACCGCGTCGCCCTCCTCCCTCAGCCACACGCCCTGCCGAGGGTCTTCCTCGTCAAGCTCTCCATCAGCGCATTCCCCGCCGCTTCCTTTTTGCCTTCACCTGCCGCACCTGGGAGGAAAGGGGCAAGAACGAAGATCACGGGGCACCTATCTTTCTTTTAAATTGTAGGCACTTGCCAAATCTTAATTTCTAGATAATGTAATCTCCCGAGCCCATGCTTGTGTCCTGTAACCTCTGTTCTTGCATCATCTTGTTAATGAAAAAGTCTAGCCTTGCCGGCAACCCGTGCACGCGTATGCTCGTGCAGAGGCGAAACACCTCCTTAATGTAAATAAATGAGTCCTCCCGGCAAGCTGCCTTGCCGGCTCCCTTTGCGCCTCCCGGAGAATCATATCTGCCGGGTTACAAACAAAGGGTCCAACCCCCCGTCCACCTCCTTTTAGCAAGGGCTACTACGACCACTCCGACCGAAGTAGCGTTCGGGCCGGAAATGGGAGCACCTGAGTTTTTAAAGAAGAGTGGCGAGGTTTTCTAATGCACAACTCATAGGTTATGTACACGAATGTGCAAGATGTAAACTTTATCTGTTTGGTTTGCCGGATCGCTGTGCTGGGCGGTCTTCTCGACTTCTTGCCGAAACTGGGTCCTTGGCGGGATCGCGCGCCCTTGCCGTGGCTGGAAAGAAGAGAAGGCAAGAGCATGGAACCTCGGTGGTCCACTAACATTTATTGGAATAAAAAAGCAGTATAGTACCCTGGACAAGCATGCATATACGTATACACATAAACATGGAAATCGAGAGGAAACTATACATACTAAGGGATCCCTTTCCCTGACTGCGCACAGGGTCTGCGCCTGTCGGTGGGAACGACACCTATGGGATCACAAGAATCCCTACTACGGTTAGCGGGGCGCGGGGTGGTGAGAAGAGCGGATCTAACAGGTAGCACACAGTTTGTTTATCCAGGTTCGGGCCGCAAGGATGCGTAAAACCCTACTCCTGCTTTGGTGGATGTATATTCTTGTTCTTGAACTAGGTATGGAGGCGTTAGGAGCTCCAAAAAGCCGAATCCTTCTCCTGGTCGCCTCGGGCCTCCTTTTATAGAAAAAGGGGTTGCCATAGTGGCACACAAGAGGTGGAAAGGGTACAGTGATGCGAGGTTATCCCTCGCATTACATGACAAGGCGCATTTAATGCATCTTGCTTAGGTGTCCTTGCTTTATCGAGGACGGGGGAGAGATCTGTCTCGTCCGTCGCCGCTCCTTCTTGTGTCGACACGCGCCCTGGCCAGCGATGCCTGAGATGCCATGTAGGTAGGCAGGCAGCTGAGGTGGCGCAGTGGTGGGTCTTCACGAAGATCTGCATGCCGCCACGCAGGTGCCTGCCCAGCTGGTTGGGTCGGCAGCTGCACGCGTACGGCGGTGGAGGTTTAGTCAGCGTGGGCCTCATGGTGGTCCTGCGGATGTCCTTGGCAAGGGCCTTGCCGGGGTCCCGGCAAGGGTCTTGCCGAGGCGCCTACTTTCATCCCCGGCAAGGCGCTTGCCGGGGGTCTTGTGGTCTTCCTTGGCTGGGATCCCGCCAAGGGTCGTCATCTTCTATAGTGTGTATCTGATCTTGAATGTCTTCACAAAGATCTACATGCCACCACGGGGATGTTTCCCGAATCCTTGCCCTATGGGGGCAGTGGACTCAAGGGTGATTTGCTCCGTAGGTGTGGGGCGAGTTGCCGCGGCAAGGGTCTTGCCGGGGTTGCTAAAACTGTCCTTGCCGGGGGAGTCCGCTTCGTCCCTTTTGCCCTTTGTGGTCTTAGCCTTGGTGTCGCTTCTAGTTCCTCTTGAGCTTCGGTCTTACTCTGGCTCACCTCCCTTGCCTTGTTTTGGTGTGGTGGTGCGCGTGGCTCAGACTACCCGTGCACAATTATAGGGGTACAAAAAGTGTACCCCTCTTTTTGTACACCGACATGAGCCCCCGGGCCTGGGCCACACATAAGCGCAACGCGTTGTTGGGCTAGGCCCAAAAACGGTGCGCGGGCAGGCGGGGCAGTTTTTACCGTGGTAAGATTCTTCGCGCGCTGCGCTTCCCACGACTCCCGCGTGTGGTGCGGCGTGGGGAGGTGCGTGTGACGTGGGCGGCATGCGTGGGGCAGGCTTCTGCACGCATGCGTCATGTCGTAGTAAAGGGGCGGTTCGCGCCCTCCCCATAAACGGATGGAGGCATGGAGGCGCGGCCCATTTACTGAATGGGGCCGAGGCGCGGTCCTCGAGGCATCCACTCCCCACGATCACGGGGCGGGGAGAGGTCGCCTCACCCGTCCCCTCGGTTCTGCACGTCTGCCACGTGTCTCCCATGCGCTTGGGGTGGCAAACGGTGGAGGCGGGAAACCGGGCCGTCGCTGGTTGGGGCAGTGGGTCGGCCCTTGCTCCCTGCGCCTCCCGTGTCTTGATTGGCCGAGCGGGGCGGCCAAGCCCCAACCCCGTTCCCTTATAAAAAGCGAGAGGGGGGGGGGGGACGGCGTCCCGCATTCTTCCATCTTCTTCTTCCTTCAGCTTCTGCCCCTTTCTTCCATCCTTCATGGAGAGAGGGAATCCCGATCCTTCAACGGTGGCGGCGAGGGTCGCCGCTCGACAACGCGTCCCTCCTTCTCCTGCGCCTGTGGTGGCAGAGCCAGCCGCGAGGGGAAGGGGGAGGGGGCTAGGCCGTGGGCAAGGCCGGGGCGTTCGGGGAAGAGGAGGATGGGGTGGCGCGCCGGCCTCGCCTCCGCCAGCAGCTTCTCCTCCAATGGAGGGCCATGTTGGGGATGACCCTTGTGAGTTCTTCGTCAGGCTGCGCCGGCCGCCGCGCCCTCGCCTTCGTCTCCCTACTCCGTTTGCGCGGGAGATGGAGCTGGATCCGCCAGAGTCACTGCGGCTGCACATCAGGGGCTGTGGGATCAGTGGCACGCGGGTCCGCGTCGACTTCCCCGCTCCTCACGTGATGTATCTTCGTCGGGGATGGAAGACGTTTGCTCATATCCACAGCTTGACGGAGGGGCTCACTCTCCATTTTAAGCTGATGGAGGGTGGCCTTCTCCCCGTCAAGGTCTTCGGGCTCTTTGGGACCCGTACAAGGTGCTGCATGGAGAGCTCTTCTGATAGTGAAGACTCCTCCTCGGGCGGGAGTGACGAGGAAGACAGCGGCAACAACGACGAGGGCGGTAGGCGGCAGGATGATGGGTCCGACTAGGTGTCGGGTGCCGCTCCGTGCGGCACCGGCGACCCCATCATCCGTGTCGCCGGCTCCTTGAACTTCTCGGGGTCGTCTCCTTGGGCGGCTGGCGTTGGGAGGCTGCAGAAGAGGAAGAGGGCGGGCGACAAGGCTGTCAAGTCGGAGTATGCGGGCACCGACGCCTTCGACGCGTACTGACGTCCTGCCGCCTCGTCTTCGAGCTCTGCTTCCGGCGCCGCCATCACCATCCAGCCTTTGGACGGCCACCAAGATGTTCTCTCGGTGTCTTCTGCCACCCGTAGATCGCCTAGGCACTCCTTTTGCCCTTCTCGCCTCCTTGACCTGCCTCCTGAGGAGAGGGACAAGAAAGGGATTACGGGCATCTTATCTCTTTTTAGCTTGTAAGCCTTCGGGCCTTTGTTGAATTTAAAACTTTTAATCCCATCATTCATGTTTTTCATTCCCAATGGACTGTACCTGAGCGGAATGTTTTTAATGAAAAAGGGATGTTTGCCGGGTCATTTGTTTGTGGGTGAAACCCACGGTAAGGAATAAATCATTGATATCTCTAAGACAAACATTTTCTCGCCCGGCAACAGGCCTTGCCATCTCCCCAGCTCGCTCGACCTTTCTCATGCCTTTGGCGGAGGCAGGGATGAGGCGGGTTCAGGGTCCTTGTTTCATCCTTTTGCTGCCGCGACTATGACCAAATTTGGTCCCAGGAACGATCCCTAGGGCCTAGAATTAGGGGAGCACGGTAGCTTAAGCAAGAACGAGGTTTCACATACCTCAGTCCATAATGGAATGCATGATAAGGGATGAAGAACTTATCTGAAGCTGCAGCCCCCGGCAACCTTGGTTTGCCGTGGGTGAATCCTTGCTCTTGCAGCCCCCGGCAATACTGGCTCGCCGGGGCCTAGATGCCGGTCTGTTCCTTTTTCTTCCTCTCCAAGTGGTTTGGCAAGGATATATGTGTGTCCTGCGAACCAAAGAAGACAAAAGAAAGACAAAGAGACGCAAAATCGATCTCTAAGCTAGGGGTTAGCCGCCGCTAAGCACTATCAACCCTAACCAAGGACGAGACTCGACCTAGCATGCATGCTATAACTTAGGGCGCCAGCGCTTCATTTATTTATGCTCAGGGTCTGCGCCTGGCTTTGTACAAAGGGTTACATGCGTCACCGGCAAGGCTTGTACAAAAGGTGGCTTGCCGGGGGGCCCGACAAGCCGCGCCTCACGGATAAGACTTGTGAAGGTGCTCAATGTTCCAGGAGTTACTCACTGGAACGACATATTCGGTCTCCAGGCGGACTGCGCCGGGCCTGGTGACTCGTATTACCCGATAAGGGCCTTCCCACTTTGGCGTCAACTTGTTGGAATTCTTGGCCGATTGAACGTGCCGAAGAATAAGGTCGCCTTCCTCAAAGCTTCGGGCACGGACCTTGTGGCTATGGTAGTGGCGCAAGGCTTGCTGGTAGCGGGCTGCTCTCACAGCCGCCCGAAGACGATCTTCCTCAAGGAGCATTGCGTCATCTTGCCGCAGTTGCTCTTGCTCAAGCTCATCATAAGCGAGTATTCGAGGTGACCCGTATATGAGTTCAGTGGGGAGAACTACTTCTGCCCCGTATACCAGGGTAAAGGGTGTCTGGCCGGTGGCTCGATTTGGCGTCGTTCTGATTGACCAAAGAACCGTCGGCAACTCATCAATCCAGTGCCTTCCACTCTTGCGCAGCCTGTCAAAGGTCTTTGTCCTTAAGCCTCGCAGTACTTCAGCGTTTGCCCTCTCAGCTTGACCATTGCTTCGTGGGTGAGGAACGGAAGCGAAACAGACTTTGCTGCCGAGGTCTTGGGTATATTGCATGAAGGTGCGGCTTGTGAACTGTGTACCATTGTCGGTGATGACCCTGTTGGGTACACCAAAATGGCACACTAGTCCCTTGAAGAATTTGACGGCTGACTGAGCTGTGACCTTCCTCACTGCCTCCACCTTTGGCCACTTTGTCGATTGCGACGTACAAGTACTCAAAGCCCCCGACAGCGCGGGGGAAAGGGCCCAGTATGTCGAGCCCCCAGACCGAGAAGGGCCAGGAGAGAGGAATGGTTTGAAGGGCTTGAGCTGGCTGATGAAGTTTCTTTGAATGGAACTGACACGCTTCACACCTGGTGACTAGTGTCGTCACATCCTAGAGGGCAGCGGGCCAGAAGAAGCCTTGCCGGCAAGGGCTCTTGACCCTATGTGGGATCCACATATGCCTCCATGTATCTCTGCCAACAGCCCCAGTACTTCCTCTCGAGGGATACACTTCAATTTCACACCGTTCGGTCTCTTTCTGTATAGGACGTCATCAATGAACTGGTACATGGCAGATCGACGGGGTACTCTTTCCGCTTCTTCCTGCTCCTCAGGAAGTTCCCCAGTTTGGAGGAATCAGACGGTATGCTGTGCCCACGCTGGAGCCTGGGGCTCGACGGCGAGGGCTAAAGGCATTTCCTCCGCTATAGGAGCGGCTGCCTCGATGGCAAGAGCTTGACGCTCCGCCGGAGCTAGCCGTCATGTGGCGGGCTCAGTGTCTCCGGCAACATCCTTGCCGACGGCTCCGGGGAGCTCGGCGGGAAAGTATTTGCCGGGCCCTGATTTCCTCCTCTTGTTTTGCTCTGCTGATGGATCAACGGATGGTTGAGTTAGCTGAAGCACAAAGGTACCTGGTTCCATAGGTAGCTTGAGGGCAGCACGCTTTGACAGGTAATCGGCGATGTCGTTCTCTGCTCGGGTAACGTGCTCCGCCTGTATACCATCAAAACGCTCTTCCAGCTTTCTCACTTCATCAACGTAGGCCTTCATCAACGGGCTCTGGTAATCTTTATTGACTTGTTTGACGACAAGTTGCGAGTCACCCCTGACGATGAGTTTCTTGATTCCGAGGTCTATCGCGATCCTAAGACCAGCAAGCAGCCCCTCGTATTCAGCAATATTGTTTGTTGATATCTCCCTGGGGAAGTGCATCTGGACCACGTATTTGAGGTGCTCTCCGGTGGGCGCGACAAGCAGTACGCCAGCCCCGACGCTCTGTAAGGATAAACCTCCATCAAAGTACATGATCCAGTTGCAGCTTGCCTCCTTGCCGGGGAGAGCAGTCTCCTGGGCTTCTTCATCAGGCGTCGCGGTCCATTCTGCAACGAACTCCGCCAGGACTCGGCTTTGAATCGTCGAGGTACTTTCAAACTTGAGGCCAAAGCTGGACAGCTCCAGTGCCCACTCTACAATTCTTCCAGTTGCATCTGGATTGTGCAATATCCGTTGCAGAGGGAGGCGAGTGACGACAGTGATCTCGTGCGCCTGGAAGTAGTGACGCATCTTCCTCGAGGCCATAAGAAGGCCGAAGAGCAGTTTCTGCACACCGGAGTACCTTGATCTATGTAACGCTCTCGATACGGCTATATCTCCCACGTGTCGAAGCACGACTTAGAGGCATAACCGCATTGAAAGCAATGTCGCAAGTGAGGTAATCTTCACACAACCCATGTAATAAATAAGGGAAAGAGATACATAGTTGGCTTACAGTCGCCACTTCACACAATACATAAATAAACATTCATCATCCAGATTACACTCAAGGTCCGACTACGGAACCAAAATGAAAGGAGACTACCCCAAATGCTACACAGATCCCCGGATCACCCCAACTGGGCTCCACTACTGATCATCAGGAAAAGACACATAGTAACGACCACGTTCCTCGTCGAACTCCCACTTGAGCTCGATTGAATCATCTGCACTGGCATCGTTGGCACCTGCAACTGTTTTGATAGAATCTGTGAGTCACAGGGACTCAACAATCTCACACCCGCGAGATCAAGGCTATTTAAGCTTATAGGTAGAAAAGGGTAGTGAGGTGGAGCTGCAGCAAGCGACTAGCATATATGGTGGCTAACAACGCAAAAGAGAGCGAGAAGAGAAGCAAAGCACGGTCGTGAAGCTAGAAGTGATCAAGAAGTAATCCTAGAGCAACCTACGTCAAACATAACTCCAACACTGTGTCCACTTCCCGGACCCCGCCGAGAAGAGACCATCACGGTTACACATGCGGTTGATGTGTTTTAATTAACGTCAACTTCGGGTTTTCTACAACCGGACATTAACAAATTCCCATCTGCCTCATAACCGCGGGCACGGCTTTCGAAAGATAATACCCTGCAGGGGTGTCCCAACTTAGCCCATTATAAGCTCTCACGGTCAACGAAGGATATTCCTTCTACCGGGAAGACCCGATCAGTCTCGGAGTCCCGGACTACAAGACATTTCGACAGTAATAAAACAAATCCAGCAAAGCCGCCCGATTGTGCCGACAAATCCTGATAGGAGCTGCACATATCTCGGTCTCAGGGCACATCCGGATGAGACATCCTACGAGTAAAACCCAGCCTCAAGTTGCCCCGAGGTGGCCCCGCAGTCTACTCGGTTCGAACCAGCACTCAGAGGGAGCACTGGCCCCGGGGGGGGGGGGGGGGTTAAAATAAAGATGACCCTCGGGCTCGCGAAAACCCGGGGGAAAAGGCTTAGGTGGCAAATGGTAAAACCAAAGTTGGGCCTTGCTGGAGGAGTCTTATTCCAGGCGAACTCTCAAGGGGGTCCCATAAATCACCCAACCGTGTAAGGAACGCAAAATCAAGGAACATAACACCGGTATGACGGAAACTAGGGTGGCAAGAGTGGAACAAAACACCAGGCATAAGGCCGAGCCTTCCACCCTTTACCAAGTGTATAGATGCATTAATTAAATAAGCGATATTGTGATATCCCAACAAGTAAACATGTTCCAACAAGGAACAACATCTCCATGTTCCAACAAGGAACAAACTTCATCTTCACCTGCAACTAACAACGCTATAAGAGGGGCTGAGCAAAGCGGTAACATAGCCAATCAACGGTTTGCTAGGACATGGATGGTAGAGGCTGACATGGCAATATGGGAGGCATGATATAGCAAGTGGTAGGTATCGCAGCATAGGCGTAGCAAAAGAGCGAGTATCTAGCAAGCAAAGATAGAAGTGATTTCGAGGGTATGGTCATCTTGCCTGCAAGGTTCTCAGAGTTGTCGAAAGCTTGATCCTCGTAAGCATTCTCAACAGGTTCCTCGTTCACATACTCGTCTCCCGGCTTTACCCAAAACAAGAGCACAAGCAAAAGGAACAACTATCAACCATGATGCAATGCGCAAGCAACATGATGCAAAACATGGCATGATATGCGTGATGTGATATGCAATGCATATGCGTGCTCCGGAAGGGAAAAGATGAACAAGGCATAATCTTGGCAAACCAAGTATGCCGCTTGAAAGATGAGGTGATTTCGGTTGAAATCGATATAAAGATCACCGGAATCGGATGCACGGTTTGCAAATGACAAGCAAAACAAGAATGACAAGATTCTGCCATTAACAGTATGATGCTACTTAGCAAGCAACAAGAAATAAACTACTGCACCCAAACATATAAACAAAGCATATGACAGTGATCTACTCAAGATGCTTGACAAAAGATGAACACTGAGATACAGCTAAATCACAACATAACAGGTTCAAACAAGCTTGGCAAAAGTGCAAAAGATAACAGGTTCACAGACTTAGTGAAAATAACAAGAAGCCAGAAACTAACATCAGGATGACATGTTTAGAGCAAGCAAACAACATGCTACAGGAACAGGACATAGCAAATTAAGAAATGGCATGAATCTAATCAAACCATTGATCAAAAGCCCCTTAGTGACCATAAGCCAAAAGGTATCCGAAAACAAGATAACACCCATGTCAAATAAGCAAGTTTCGTTACAGATTTCAGACTTAGCAGAAAACTGGACATGTCAAAAACAGATAGCAAGTAGGCATGTTTACGAGCTCGATGCACTCACTACAGAGCATTGCATGATAAACTAAGCATACATCCATCAAGCATACATGGCATAGAAGCTAGACATGGCAAGAATAACATCATAGAATGCAAGGATCAACTACAACAAGCTTGGCAAAATCGAATAACATGTAAACAATCTGCCAGCAACATTTTGTAGCAAAAGTAGAGCTCGATTGACTCAAGCTATGGCACTCCATAATTATAAATAAAGGCTTGTATGGATATAGAACATCCATATTCCCAAAACACTCTTACTGATCATGCTCAAAAGCGGCATATATCTCTCGGAAACAACATGAACACATGGCATAAAAATAACAGCAGAACATGACAGTGAAAATACTAAGTCTCTGAAATCAACAACATTGTGTACCCTAGTTTGTATGCTTGTGCTAGTCACCACAAAGATCACAAAAATACATGGCATACACCCCTGGAAATATAGCATGGCCTATTTCAAAACACATGTAGGACTCAACTTCATAGGATGCACACACCAATCATGCCAAAAATGACAAAAGTGCAAGTTCTGAAACAGATCTGAAACTAACATCACATAGCCCTCTTCTAACAGCATTTCGGGCATGAAGATGAGCTCAAATGAAAATTATGCAATGGAATGAAATGATATACTCATCGAAACGAACAATTTGACATATTATGCGCACAAAACGGAGCTACGGATGCAGAGATATGGTGCGATGAACATGCGATTATTATGCAAAAGTTATGGGACTTAGAGAAAACTGAGAGGGGGAAGAAAGTCAACCCCGAGCCTCGCCGGATCTGGATCGGGCGCGCTCGCCGGAGATCGTCGGAGGGAGGCCGGAGGAGGCGAGGGAGAGGTACCCGGCGCGGATCCCGCCGGATCCGGGTGCGGCCGACGAGGGGCGGCGACGGGGGACGGCGGCGCGGCGCGGGAAGGCGCCGGCGGACGGGCGGCAGAGGCGGCCGGCGCGGTGGCGCGTCTGGCCGACGACGGGGAGGCGGCAGCTGCGGGCGCACGGGCGCGAGGCAGCGCGCGGGCCGGGAGGCGGCGCGCGGGCGGCGGGGAGATGGGCCGGGGAGGGCCCGCGGCGGGCTCCCGCGGGCTTCGGCGGCGGAGCGCGGGGCAGGCGGCGGAGGGCCACGTGGCGCCCCGTGATTGGCCGCGGACGGCGGCGGACGGCGTCCGGCGCGGCCCGGACACGTCCGGTGGCGGCGGAGGCGCGGGAAGCTAGGGTTAGGGGTGTTTGGACCCGAAAATGGAGGAGGGGGCACATATTTATAGGTAGGAGGAGCTAGGAGGCTCCAAATGGAGAGCGGTTTGCGGCCACACAATCGTGATCGAACGGCGATGGACATGGGAGTGACTTAGATGGGTTATTGGGCTGTTTTGGAGGGGTTTTGGGCTGCAACACACACGAGGCCTTCACGGTTACCCGGTTAACCGTTGGAGTACCAAACGACCTCCGAATGACCCGAAACTTGACAGGCGGTCTACCGGTGCTATACCAAGGCCGCTTGACAAACCTCGGTCCATTCCGAGAAAGTTTAATACCCGCTCACGGAAAAAGGTAAAAGGGGACGCCGGGGAACATAGGAGCGCCGGATTGCAAAACGGACAACGAGGAAAATGGTCGGATACATGAGACGAACACGTATGCACATGCGATGCACATGATGACATGATATGAAATGCATGACATGAACAAAATACAAAATAACGGGAAACCCAACCACGAAGGGAATATCTTATCACATGGCCGAAAATGGCAAGAGTTGGATTACAAATATGGCAAGTTACATCCGGGGTGTTACAACACTCCACCACTACGAGAGGATCTCGTCCCGAGATCTTGGACTGAAAGAACTCCGGATATTTGGAACGGAGGTTGTCGGGGATATACCCCGCGGTGTAAACCGGCCGGAAGTTAACCCGGCCGGACTTGGCGGTTTATTTGAGGTCCCGCTGGCACTTGGAGATATTCATCTGGTGACCCGCCCAGACCTGGCGGTTTACCAGCAACCCGTCGGGACGTTGTAACTCACTGGTAACCCGACGGACGGGTCAGAGGAGCGACAAGACCCGGTGGCCCGTCTGGCGGTTCATGAAGGCCGGTTCAACTATTGTGGGCCGGTTTAAGAGGAAAGGAATATTTGCCTTACAAGGAGTTAAAGCCAGGACTTGTATCCGGTTTGTATTAGAGATAGACTAGTCCTAATCCCAATAGGACTCCACATGTAAACCGCCCCTTCAGCATATATAAGGAGGGGCAGGGCTCCCCAAAGAGGGACAGATTACAAGTTAGAAGCTAGAAGCGACAAGCAATCAATAATCTCTAGGGCTAGACACAAAGAGCCGGTTTACGGCGTCTCCCTCGGGATGATAATGAAACCTAGCCACAAACAGCATGTAGGGTTATTACCGGATGATATTTCCCGGGGCCCGAAGCTGTCTAAATCCTTGTCTTGCGTGTTGATCCGCCCTGCGTCTCTCGTCCCACTCAACCCCTCTCAAGCTACCACATAGATGCGTTGGCCTCGCGACTAAGTCCTGACACTAAGGACATCTGCCGTGACAAATCCACGACAGTTGGCACCCACCGTGGGGCCTGCGCACGGTGGTGATGAGTTCTTGAAGGGATTTCATCTAGGGATCAACGGGCTCACGATTTTGTTAGTCGAGGAAGATCTGGCAGGTTTATTGCTTGGTGGTCGAGAACATGACTACCTTTGGAGCTGGCAGTACAAGGCTTGAGATCAAAAGAAGCTAGGGTTCCGTGCGGGTTGCCGCACACGGCCTTTTTGTCCGCCCGATTGAGGAGGGATGATTTCCGTCAAAACAGCCAGTATTACGATCCGGCGAGACCGAGACCGACTCTGTTATTTAATTGCCGTTTTATTACGAGAGCTGGTGCGCGTGAAATTTGGGTCTACAGCAGTCGATCTAGGTGGATTCGCTTCAAAACCCGAGGCTGCTGCCGTGCTGCTGTTACCACGCACTACATCCAAAACATCAAATCAGAACCAGTACTAAGCACTGGTGGCCGGTTTAGTACTTACGTGGAGGCAATGGAAAATTTTTGATACACCAGTTAATTGGGAACAAAACCTCCACAGTTTGGAGGAAGACACGGACAGTCAAACAACAATCAGGACGTGGGCACGGACGGATGATTAGACTCGGATTCTGCGCTAAAGTTACACATAGAAGGAAACAGCGGCAACCTGATGTGGATCGATCAAATCAACTCTGCTATCGCTGCTTGTGCAGCACCTGGCTTCCTGTCAACCCATCAGCTCTTCAAGTTGCGAGTGGTCTACCTCTAAACCAAGTACTGTTACTCTCTGTCCCATATGGAAATCAAAAGAAAGGAAAAAGAAAGATAAAGAGAAGGCTACGTGAGGTAAAGGTCACATCAAATCAGATAGAGGATTATCAGTATTCATGTACAGATCATCTGTCGTTCAGAAACATCAGGTGATATCCATCTAAATTTCTCTTATTAATACTTATTGTTTTTGTCAAAAGAACAATTACTTTGCACTGTAAATATTTTTATGCAGGATAATTACTTATGACAAAGGTATTGTTATACCGCGGACATGGAGCGCGTGCCAGTATAGTTTTGCAGTGGCGTTCTTTCGGGCCATGCTGCTCGACAGATACACATGCAAATCGCCGCCCCCGCTGTTCGGTTTACATCCGTCCAACGCATGCGGATGATTCATTGTCCGCGCCGGTTTACAAACATCACGGCCGAATCACCCGTCCGCACCGGTTTACCACAATGAGGCTGGTTCACCCGTGGTTAATTTCAGCTTCATACAGTTATCATCAACTTCATGGCGGGTTATTTCCGGCCTAAACACATCAGGTGATATCCATCTAAGATATATTTTATTAGCACATATCAAAGAGCAGTTTATATTTGCCTTGGTCTGCAATACTTTTTATGCAGGACAATTGTTCATTACAAATGAGGCGCTATGTTACGGGCACGGAGCACGCGCTAGCAATATTCTGCATCGGTGTTTCGTCCGTGTCATACCACCTGATGAATGAGCATGCGCAAGTCACCGTCCCTGTGGTCCGGTTTACATCAGCTTACCGGGACCGCGCCCGCAATTAGCCCGTCCGTGCGGTTTACCGCACTTGCGATTGACTCGCCCGTCTGTGCCGGCTTACAGCGTCGTAACCGACTCTCGCGATCGCACCGGTTTACAACACCGTGGCCGTCTCCCGCGACCGCGCTGGTTTGCGGCGCGGAGGACTACTTGCTCCGCACCGGTTTACAATGCCGCGACCGGTTCATCTGTCTGTTCGCATGGCTGACTTGCCATGATTGATTTCAGTTTCACTGTGGTGATCGTCAACTCCGCGGTGGATATTTTCCGGCTAACATATCAGGACAAATTGTCTGTTGCAAAAAGGGGATTATTATATCACTGAGCTATTGGATAACCCGTGCCGGTTTATATCGCGATCCAGATCGCGTCAACTCGTCAGGACCATGCGAATTACCCAATAGCGCATGCACAGGCTGCCATCCCCCGCAGTCCGGTCTACATCAACATACCGGGCCGCACCTGTCCGCGCGAGCCATTTATTGAGTATGAACAAGTCACAGCTTGGGTAGCCCGGTTTCCTTTCAAATTGGAGGCAAATTATCATCAACCGCCGTCTGCACTGGATGGATCAATGGGTAGGCGCACAAGTCACCGCCGCTACAGTTTGGTTAACTTCAACTCACCAGTTGGAAGGAACCATTGGCCGAGTTGCTGACACGGTTCATACGGGATCATTTACAACCCGCCGCAGTCACCTCAACCTTCTGTGTATTCACATCGTGTTATCAATACCAATGATATACAAGTTATACCGGTTTATATCACGGTCAAATATGGAGAATCTCAAGCCAACTCCTCAAGTCACCTTGAGACTTGGGGGCTACGATGATATGACGCAGCAAGTCTTGCCAGTTTCAGCCGGTTTAAGAACCCGAGGACGATGGAGGGAAAGATAACCCGATCCCGGAGGCTACTGTTATGTTGATGAAAATTTAAAGGCCGTCAGAAAATTTCCGGCTTAGAAAGTATATGACAGTTACAAAATCCCGACTCAATGAAGAAATTTCGGATCATCAGAAAGGATTCCGGTTTGAAACCTGGCTGAAGGGAAGTCAGTATCACTGAAGCTCTCAAATATCCGGTTTACAATCCGGTTCAAGAGAAATCTATTCTCCCACAAAGTTCTGAAGCGCTCAGATCCGGTTTAGCAATGTCCGGTTCAAAAAGGAATTAACTTCTCGCAAGTTCGAATTTAAAGGCCGTCAGAAAATTTCCGGCTGAAAATGAAGATTCCGGTTTAAAATCCGGTTCAAGGGGAAGATGTCTCCCACAGCTTTGAAGCTTTCAATATCCGGTTCAAGATCCCGGTTCAAGAAGAATTTACCTCTTGCAAAAAGGTTAAAAATTACTGAAGAGGACCTGCTGCCATGATGCGCGGTTCAAACATGGGGCTTCCTGTTCAAACATAGGTCGTATTCGAACCAAAGAGAACATAGCTATCCTTATAAGGTCATTTGGGGGCTCGGTCATGTTTGAACCGATGCAATACCTCTTGGCCGGCGAAAGCCACCAAAGTCAGTTGGGGACCTAGTCGACTTGAACCGTAGCTACACCTCCTGGGAGCTTGCTCATGTCTTGACGACGGTAATGCCTTCTGGCTGGCACATTTGCCACTAAGTCAGTTGGGGACCTAATCGACTTGAACTGTAGTTACACCTTATGGGAGCTCGGTCATGTCTTGATGATGGTAATGCCTTCTGATCGGCTTTTAAACAGCCAATAAGTCATTTGGGGGCTTGGTCGTGTCCGAACCAATGCAATGCCACTTGATCGGCCCTAGGCCATTGAGTCACTTGGGGGCTTGGTCGAATCCGAACCAATGCAATGCCACTTGGCCGGCGTAACGCCACGCGTCATTTTGGGGTCCTGGCTGACTGGCACCATTGCTACGCCTTCGGGGGGCTTGGTTGCGTCTGACCATGGTAATTCCATCTGACCAAGCTCAGTAGAGCTTTTCTTTTGCAAAAAATTGTTGCCATTGCTTTTGCTTTAATAGCCTTTCTTGAGAAGTTGCTATTTTATTTGCGTTTTTTAAACCGACAGTATTTTGTACCGGTTCAAACAGCTAAATTGGCGGAACACGGTCCATTTTTAGTCCGGAGATTATCTGCCCGGTTTGATTTTCTGTTACCATCCTATTATGGAGTAAACCGGTGTTTATCAACCCGGCTCGGCTTTCAACTACAAGTTGTGAGTGCATGATCAAATTATAATCCGGAGATTATCAGCCCGGTCTGGTTTGACTACAAGTCACCAGTATATATATGGTTAATCCGGTGTTTATCACAACCCGGTACGGTTTTATCATAAATCGGCGCAATATGGAAGGAGTTATCATTACTCAAGATTGGGGTTATCACTCCTACTACAAAAAGTTGGTAAACCAACGATGTGATTCAATGTCATAGGTATGATATATTTCATATTTCTAAGTGCAGCCCTGGTTATAAACCCAGGTTATATGTTGAGCATTATGACCCGTCCGGCGGTAAACCGCCAGGACACTTTAAACTTGTTGTATGGCAGAAACAGGTTGAATAAAGCATGATTATAAATTATCCGGTGTTTGTTAAACCGGCCTGGCTTTAAGACAATAAGTCGCCAGTATGATGATAAATTATCCAGTGTTTATTAAACCGGTCTGGCTTTGGACTATAAGTCGCCAGTATATATTTGGATTGCGCCATTGGAATCATGCGCTTATAAATTATTGGATTATATTATTCAAATAGCCAAACTTGGCTGAATTTTCATTATGATATTGGATGAATAAAGGTTTTCATACGAGATTATATTATCTTGAATGGCCAACATGGCTGGATTTTTATTACGGTTATTAATATTATGATTAAGGTTTTCAAAGTCGCTTTAGCGCAATGGTTATCATTTTATACAATTGAAGGAATAGTCCCGAGTCGCTGCAGGCTTACAACCCGACACTTGGGGGCTACATTATTCAAAGTTGAGATTATATCAAATATGCAAGTCTCATGTCGCTGCAAACATGCACCATGACACTTGGGGGCTAATGCAAAGTCATTTTTGCTCATCTTATTGAAGACCCGACTCATCACATCGTAATGAGCTGGCCCTTGGGGGCTACCAATTGCTCCTGTCAACTATTCAAGGTACAAAGCTTTTTTCCATTATATTGAAGGGTCCACTGCTCAGTCGGTAAAGCACAAGGCTATTAACCTTGTGGACGGGAATTCAAGCCCCATGATGGGGGTTACATCATATGATGTTATTTTCATTGAAGTATATATCAAAGTCCCAGCTCAATATTATCTTATTGACCCGGCCCTTGGGGGCTACATTGGTTGAAGTTTTATGGGCATCAGTCAATTACAAGTCCCAGGTTGCTGCAAGCATGACAACCCGGCACTTGGGGGCTACAGGTATTATATTATTATTGAAGAAATATTTTCAATATCTCTGTTTGAGCAAACTAGATTGACCCGGCATCACCAATCATTATGACCCTGTGGCTGCAACCCGGTGTCATCAATAATCATAAACCGGTGTTGGCAACAATCATAAACCGGTGTTGGCAACAATCATGAACCGGTATCTGCAACAATCATGACCCGGAATTATCAGTTTTTATAACCCGACAGTTTTTGGCAACGATAAACCGACAAGTTCTGCATCTTCAAACCGGTTGAATATCAGATGAGTATTTCAAGACCAACATTTCTTAAACCGGCGCTTTGGAAGCCAACTCAAGTGGATTATTCTTCACAATATTTTTCTATGAGAAACCAATGTCAGCAATTTGAGTATGAAGCTGGTTATTGATCCGGATTTTTTAGAAGGAGGGAATAACAAGGACTTAAGGATGATCAGTGCTGGTCTACAAGAATTCTTAACCCAGAGCACAACCTGTCAAATTTGTTCTTGTGTTTATTTTGCAGCATAAGTTTACCATGGATAAATCTAAGTTAAACTTGGGGGCTAATGTCGGGGATATACCCCGCGGTGTAAACCGGCCGGAAGTTAACCCGGCCGGACTTGGCGGTTTATTTGAGGTCCCGCTGGCACTTGGAGATATTCATCTGGTGACCCGCCCAGACCTGGCGGTTTACCAGCAACCCGTCGGGACGTTGTAACTCACTGGTAAACCGACGGACGGGTCAGAGGAGCGACAAGACCCGGTGGCCCGTCTGGCGGTTCATGAAGGCCGGTTCAACTATTGTGGGCCGGTTTAAGAGGAAAGGAATATTTGCCTTACAAGGAGTTAAAGCCAGGACTTGTATCCGGTTTGTATTAGAGATAGACTAGTCCTAATCCCAATAGGACTCCACATGTAAACCGCCCCTTCAGCATATATAAGGAGGGGCAGGGCTCCCCAAAGAGGGACAGATTACAAGTTAGAAGTTAGAAGCGACAAGCAATCAATAATCTCTAGGGCTAGACACAAAGAGCTGGTTTACGGCGTCTCCCTCGGGATGATAATGAAACCTAGCCTCAAATAGCATGTAGGGTTATTACCGGATGATGTTTCCCGGGGCCCGAAGCTGTCTAAATCCTTGTCTTGCGTGTTGATCCGCCCTGCGTCTCTCGTCCCACTCAACCCCTCTCAAGCTACCACATAGATGCGTTGGCCTCGCGACTAAGTCCTGACACTAAGGACATCTGCCGTGACAAATCCACGACAGAGGTGGTCCTCGCGCTCCCAGGTGGCTTCTCGGTCTGAATGGTGTGACCATTTCACTTTCAGAAATTTGATTGACTTGTTGCGAGTCTTGCGCTCAGTTTCTTCAAGAATAGCAACGGGATGCTCATGATAGGACAAATCTTCTTGAAGATCAATCTCTTCGAAGTTGATGGTGCGCTCAGGCGTCTTGAAGCACTTGCGAAGCTGTGACACGTGGAAGACATCTTGCACATTTGCAAAGTTGGGGGGAAGCTCAAGTTGATAGGCGAGATCGCCTCGTTTGCCGATGATCTTGAAAGGACCCATGTATCTAGGGGCAAATTTCCCCTTGATACCGAAGCGACGAGTTCCTTTCATTGGAGAGACACGGAGGTAGACATGATCTCCGATCTCGAATGCCACATCTTGGTCTTTGCTATCGTAATAGCTCTTTTGGCGCGATTGCGCGGCTTTGAGGTTCTCACGAATGACCTTGCACATTGCCTCAGCCTCTGAGATCAAATCGTTGCCAAGAAGTTGACGTTCGCCCGTCTCAGACCAGTTGAGAGGAGTACGACACTTTCTGCCATAGAGAATCTCGAATGGGGCTTTGCCCGAGCTGGCTTGAAAGCTGTTGTTGTAAGAGAACTCAGCATAAGGAAGACAATCCTCCCACTTCATGCCGAAAGAGATAACACAAGCCCTGAGCATATCTTCAAGAATTTGGTTGACACGCTCGACTTGTCCACTAGTTTGAGGGTGGAAAGCTGTGCTGAAGCGAATGTTTGTGCCCATGGCCTTCTGAAAAGAATCCCAAAACTTGGATGTAAAGATGCTGCCACGGTCTGAGGAGATCAATTGTGGAATGCCATGCAAGGAGACAATTCTGGAGGTGTAGAGCTCTGCCAGCTGCGCTGCTGTGATAGACTCTTTGATAGGTAGAAAATGAGCCACTTTGGTGAGCTTGTCGATGACGACGAAGATAGCATCATTTCCACGCTTGGACTTAGGAAATCCAGTCACGAAGTCCATTTCGATATGATCAAACTTCCATTCTGGAATAGCAAGAGGTTGTAGAAGACCAGCTGGTCGTTGGTGTTCTGCTTTCACCCTTCTGCAGACATCACATTCATTCACGAATTGAGCAATCTCTCGCTTCATTCGAGTCCACCAATACGACTGCTTGAGGTCATGGTACATCTTCGTACTTCCAGGATGAATTGACAGAAGAGAATTGTGCGCCTCATTCATAATGACTTTACGAAGATCACCCTTTGGAACCACAATCCGGTCCTCGAAGAAAAGAGTACCTCTGTCATCAATGCGATAGCACTTGTATTTGGAAATGCTCTTGTCAATACCACGTTTCACCTTCTTCACCATGGTATCCATCAGTTGTGCCTCACGAATTTGATCTTCCAAAGTAGGAGAGACGATGAGGTTGGCAAGAAAACCTTTAGGAACAACTTGGAGATTCAACTTGCGGAAAGCTTCACAAAGATCCGGTTGAAACGGCTTGAGGATTAATCTGTTGCAATAAGCCTTCCTGCTCAATGCATCCGCAATCACATTAGCCTTGCCTGGAGTATATTCAATACTCGGATTATACTCTTGAATCATTTCGACCCATCGAGTCTGTCTGAGGTTGAGGTTGGGCTGAGTGAAGATGTACTTGAGACTCTTGTGATCGGTGAATATGTCCACTTCCCTTCCCAACAAGAGATGTCTCCATGTTATTAATGCATGGACAACTGCCGCCAACTCAAGATCGTGAGTGGGGTAGTTCTTTTCGTTGGGCTTCAACTGACGAGAGGTATAGGCCACAACCTTCTTCTCTTGGATTAACACAGCACCGAGACCTTGAAGAGAAGCGTCACAGAAAACTTCATAAGGCTTGGAATCGTCAGGAGGAGTCAACACTGGAGCAGTGACAAGTTTCTCTTTGAGAGTGTTGAAAGCAACGTCACACTCAGGAGACCAGACATACTTCACATGCTTCTGGAGGATGTTGGAAAGAGGCTTTGCAATCTTTGAGAAATTCTCAACGAATCTTCGGCAATAGCTTGCAAGTCCAAGAAAACTATGAAGCTGCTTGACATTCTGAGGAGGTTCCCAATTCACGACTGCAGACACCTTCTCAGGATTAACAGCAATGCCCTTGGCAGAGATGATATGCCCAAGGTAACGAACTTCATCAAGCCAAAATTCACATTTGGAGAACTTCGCATATAATTGATACTCTCTGAGCTTGTCGAGCACCAATCGCAAATGTATGGCATGATCCTTCTTATTCTTGGAGAAGACCAAAATATCATCGAGATAGACCAAGAAAATTCATTGGTGTAGGGGTTGAAGATGAAATTCATCAAGCGAGTGAATGTTGGAGGAGCATTGACAAGGCCGAATGACATGACAGTATATTCATAAGAACCAAAACTTGTTCTGAATGCTGTCTTGGGAATATCTTCTTCACGAATGCGAATCTGATGATAACCCATACGAAGGTCAAGCTTGGAGAACACTTTAGCACCTTTAAGTTGCTCGAATAGCTCATTGATGTTGGGAAGTGGGTACTTGTTCTTGATAGTCTTCTTGTTCAATGGACGGTAATCGACGCAAAGTCGGTCCGTGCCATCCTTCTTCTGGACAAAAAGAACACCACAACCCCATGGAGAAGAACTCGGTCTGATCAGACCCAGACGCTCTTGTTCATCGAGTTGTTTCTTCAATTCCTTCAACTCTTTAGGCCCAAGCTTGTATGGACGCTTGCAAACGGGTTCCGTGCCAGGCTCAAGATCAATAACGAACTCAACTGGCCGGTGAGGAGGCATACCCGGAAGCTCTTCTGGAAAAACATCTTGGTACTCACAAACGACTGGAATTTGAGAGATAGGATCCAATTCACCCTTCTCATTGAGAGAAAACAACCGAATGGTATCATCACGAGCGGCATAAATGATCACATCGTCAGAGGAGTGAGTCAATTAAATTTCCCTGGCAGCACAATCAAGCTGAGCCTTGTGCTTAGAAAGCCAGTCCATCCCAAGAATAAGATCAATATCAGAGTCACCAAGAACAATTGGTTTAGCCAGAAATCTATAGTCGCCCATCTTGATAGAAACATCCGGAGCAACCAAGCTAGAAGACAAAAGTTTTCCAGGAGAAACAACTTGCATAACTTTGGACAAAATCTCTGTGTCAACATTATGCTTCGATGCAAATGGATATGACATGAAAGAATGCGATGCACCGGTATCAAATAAGACTTTTGCTGGAATATCATTAACAGGAAGGTTACCCATGATCACTTCTGAAAAATCCTCTACCTGAGCCGCGTTCATCATGTTCACTTTGGCATGCTTAGGATTATGCTTGACCACTGCATTGCTGGAAGATTTCACAGGAGGAGGAGGCGGAAGGCGCCTTTGGTTGAAGCACTTGTTCGCATAGTGACCCTTTTCCTGACATTTGTTGCAAGTCACCTCTGAGAGCGGGCGATGATAAGGAGCATTTGGCCTTGGAGCTTGGTTCTGAGACTTGTTCTGATAGCCAGGGTTGGGTGGGTGGGAAGATCCACGACCACCTGAGTTCTTCTGCTGATAAGGCTGACGGAACGGAGGAGGAGGAGGCAACCAGAACTTCTGTTGTTTAGATGCCACAAGTGAGGAAGAAGAAGACTGAACTGCGTCTCTGACTCTCTTCTTAGATGCCTCACACTTGAGCTGAGCAGCTTCTTGTTTCAGTGCCATGTTGTAGAATTGATCATACTTTAATGGCTCAAAAAGCACGAGAGCTAGTTGCAGATCTTCTCTGAGACCACGCCTGAATTGGTAGATCATACTCTTCTCATCAGGGATGTCTTGCCTCGCAAAAACGAGAGAGCTTCTGGAACTGAGTGTTGTATTGATACACAGACATGTTGCCTTGCTTGAGATTGCGGAACTCCTCACGCTTACTCTCAACAACACTTTCTGGAATGTGATGAGCTTTGAAGTCATGGCGGAAATCATCCCAGGTAATCACACGACCTCCTCTGGAATCTTTGTATTGTTGGAACCACTCAGCAGCTTGATCTTTGAGTTGAAAAGAGGCAAACTTGACAAAGTCCTCAGGTCTGACATTGCTACATTCGAAGTGCTTGCTGATATCCACGAGCCAATCATCGGCGTCTGTGGCCTCGACACAGTGGCTGAAAGTCTTTGGCTGATTTGCAAGGAACTGATTAAGGGTAGCAAAATGCGGCTGATTGTTGCCTTGGCCTTGGTTTCCCTGATTACCTTGCCCTTGGTTGCGATCTTGCAAGAGCTGAATCAGAATCTGAGCATTGGCATTTGTGGCAGTCATCAGGGCTTGCCATGCCTCCGGAGGCGGAGGTGGTGGCGGAGGGTTAGCCTGACTTCCTTCATTGCGTTCCGGATTCTGACGCGTTGGCGGAGCCATCCTGAAGAGGGTGACATCCATTAGCATCTTGAAAAAGATATATATTCAAGCTGAATCAAAGGATCGAAATTGCAACATATAGTCTTCACAACAAACATCCGAACAAGAATGAACGAATGAGTTCCAAAGTAAAGCATCACACTTCCATAAGCTGAGAAGCCACTTAGAAAAAAGGTATGGAATAAAATCAACAAGGTACGGATGTGAACAAATACTTGGTAAGGATTACCCAATCACGAACCAAATATCTGCGGGAAGAAATACTAGAGCTACATGAATTCCCACTTATAAACTCCCGAAACTTTCTGGTTATGCAATCAGGTGTTGGGGATACAGGGGACACAAAATATATCACTCAAACTAACAATACCTAGATCCAGCTGTATCCATCCTTCAACACATAACCAAGAAACCTTCGGAAATCGTCTACCTCAACCTTCGAAAAGCATCCGTTATACGAGTCATGGCAATACTCCCGCACTCACCTTAGTACCGGGCTATTAGGGTTATCTCACCAACAACTGTACAAAAGAGATTTTCGATGTCGGCGTACTAAACTCAGGTAATTCCAGAACTGCAACGATAAAATTATGACGACAACACCTCGGAGCTCAACTCCCCGGGACACCTCCACAAAATCCCTGCTGACGGGAGGCAACCAAGACAATGTTGTCATCATAAAACCATCGGAACGATTCTAAGATACCCGCGTGATCCAAAATTTTTTTAGTGAAATTTGAGAAGAGAAGAGTCAAAACTCTACGTCAGGATGCCTTACCAGAGCGATGAGGAGACTGGGAAGTAAAAAGAATTCCTAAACTCTCCGATATGTAATTCCTAAATGACTCAAAACATTTTTCTAGACACAACTCGGCCGCTAAAAACGATCAATCAGTGGGGGCTCCTAAGGTCGGGGAAGGCTCTGATACCAACTTGTAACGCCCTCGATGCGGCTATATCTCCCACGTGTCGAAGCACGACTTAGAGGCATAACCGCATTGAAAGCAATGTCGCAAGTGAGGTAATCTTCACACAACCCATGTAATAAATAAGGGAAAGATATACATAGTTGGCTTACAGTCGCCACTTCACACAATACATAAATAAACATTCATCATCCAGATTATACTCAAGGTCCGACTACGGAACCAAAATGAAAGGAGACTACCCCAAATGCTACACAGATCCCCGAATCACCCCAACTGGGCTCCACTACTGATCATCAGGAAAAGACACATAGTAACGACCACGTTCCTCGTCGAACTCCCACTTGAGCTCGGTTGAATCATCTGCACTGGCATCGTTGGCACCTGCAACTGTTTTGATAGAATCTGTGAGTCACGGGGACTCAACAATCTCACACCCGCGAGATCAAGACTATTTAAGCTTGTAGGTAGAAAAGGGTAGTGAGGTGGACCTGCAGCAAGCGACTAGCATATATGGTGGCTAACAACGCAAAAGAGAGCGAGAAGAGAAGCAAAGCACGGTCGTGAAGCTAGAAGTGATCAAGAAGTAATCCTAGAGCAACCTACGTCAAACATAACTCCAACACCGTGTTCACTTCCCGGACCCCGCCGAGAAGAGACCATCACGGTTACACACGCGGTTGATGTGTTTTAATTAAGGTCAACTTCGGGTTTTCTACAACCGGACATTAACAAATTCCCATCTGCCTCATAACCGCGGGCACGGCTTTCAAAAGATAATACCCTGCAGGGGTGTCCTAACTTAGCCCATTATAAGCTCTCACGGTCAACGAAGGATATTCCTTCTACCGGGAAGACCCGATCAGTCTCGGAGTCGCGGACTACAAGACATTTCGACAGTAATAAAACAAATCCAGCAAAGCCGCCCGATTGTGCCGACAAATCCTGATAGGAGCTGCACATATCTCGGTCTCAGGGCACATCCGGATGAGACATCCTACAAGTAAAACCAAGCCTCAAGTTGCCCCGAGGTGGCCTCGCAGTCTACTCGGTTCGAACCAGCACTCAGAGGGAGCACTGGCCCGGGGGGGGGGGGGGGGGTTAAAATAAAGATGACCCTCGGGCTCGCGAAAACCCGGGGGAAAAGGCTTAGGTGGCAAATGGTAAAACCAAAGTTGGGCCTTGCTGGAGGAGTCTTATTCAAGGCGAACTGTCAAGGGGGTCCCATAAATCACCCAACCGTGTAAGGAACGCAAAATCAAGGAACATAACACCAGTATGACGGAAACTAGGGTGGCAAGAGTGGAACAAAACACCAGGCATAAGGCCGAGCCTTCCACCCTTTACCAAGTGTATAGATGCATTAATTAAATAAGAGATATTGTGATATCCCAACAAGTAAACATGTTCCAACAAGGAACAACATCTCCATTTTCCAACAAGGAACAAACTTCATCTTCACCTGCAACTAACAACGCTATAAGAGGGGCTGAGCAAAGCGGCAACATAGCCAATCAATGGTTTGCTAGGACATGGATGGTTAGAGGCTGACATGGCAATATGGGAGGCATGATATATCAAGTGGTAGGTATCGCAGCATAGGCATAGCAAAAGAGCGAGCATCTAGCAAGCAAAGATAGAAGTGATTTCGAGGGTATGGTCATCTTGCCTGCAAGGTTCTCAGAGTTGTCGAAAGCTTGATCCTCGTAAGCGTTCTCAACAGGTTCCTCGTTCACGTACTCGTCTCCCGGCTCTACCCAAAACAAGAACACAAGCAAAAGGAACAACTATCAACCACGATGCAATGCGCAAGCAACATGATGCAAAACATGGCATGATATGCGAGATGTGATATGCAATGCATATGCGTGCTCCGGAAGGGAAAAGATGAACAAGGCATAATCTTGGCAAACCAAGTATGCCGTTGGAAAGATGAGGTGATTTCGGTTGAAATCGATGTAAAGATCACCGGAATCGGATGCACGGTTTGCAAATGACAAGCAAAACAAGAATGACAAGATTCTGCCCTTACAGCATGATGCTACTTAGCAAGCAACAAGAAATTAAGCTATTGCACCCAAACATATCAACAAAGCATATGACAGTGATTTACTCAAGATTCTTGACAAAAGATGAACACTGAGCTACGTCTAAATCACACCATAACAGGTTCAAACAAGCTTGGCAAAAGTGCAAAAGATAACAGGTTCACAGACTTAGTGAAAATAACAAGAAGCCAGAAACTAACATCAGGATGACATGTTTAGAGCAAGCAAACAACATGCTACAGGAACAGGACATAGCAAATTAAGAAATGGCATGAATCTACTCAAACCATTGATCAAAAGCCCCTTAGTGACCATAAGCCAAAAGGTATCCGAAAACAAGATAACACCCATGTCAAATAAGCAAGTTTCGTTACAGATTTCAGACTTAGCAGAAAACTGGACATGTCAAAAACAGATAGCAAGTAGGCATGTTTACGAGCTCGATGCACTCACTACAGAGCATTGCATGATAAACTAAGCATACATCCATCAAGAACACATGGCATAGAAGCTATAAATGACAAGAATAACATCATAGCATGCAAGGATAAACTACAACAAGCTTGGCAAATCGAATAACATGTAAACAATCTGCCAGCAACATTTTATAGCAAAAGTAGAGCTTGATTGACTCAAGCTATGGCACTCCATAATTACAAACAAAGGCATGGATGGATAAAGAACACCCATATGCCCAAATAACTCTTACTTATCATGCTCAAAAGAGGCATAGATCTCTCGGAAACAACATGAACACATGGCATAAAAATAACAGCAGAACATGACAGTGAAAATACTAAGTCTCTGAAATCAGCAACATTGTGTACCCTAGTTTGCATGCTTGTGCTAGTCACCACAAAGATCACAAAAATACATGGCATACACCCCTGTAAAGATAGCATGGCATATTTCAAAACACATGTAGGACTCAACTTCATAGGATGCACACATCAATCATGCCAAAAATGACAAAAGTGCAAGTTCTGAAACAGATCTGAAACTAACATCACATAGCCCTCTTCTAACAGCATTTCGTGCATCAAGATGAGCTCAAATGAAAATGATGCAATGTAATGAAATGATACACTCATCGAGGCGAACAATTTAACATATTATGCACACGAAACGGAGCTACGGATGCGGAGATATGGTGCGATGAACATGCGATGATTATGCAAAAGTTATGGGACTTAGAGAAAACTGAGAGGGGGAAGAAAGTCAACCCCGAGCCTCGCCGGATCTGGATCGGGCGCGCTCGCCGGAGCTCGTCGGAGGGAGGCCGGAGGAGGCGAGGGAGAGGTACCCCGGCGCGGATCCGGGCGGATCCCGCCGGATCCGGGTGCGGCCGACGAGGGGCGGCGACGGGGGACGGCGGCGCGGCGCGGGAGGGCGCCGAAGGACGGGCGGCGGAGGCGGCCGGCGCGGTGGCGCGTCTGGCCGGCGACGGGGAGGCGGTGGCTGCGGGCGCACGGGTGCGAGGCAGCGCGCGGGCTGGGAGGCGGCGCGCGGGCGGCGGGGAGATGGGCCAGGGAGGGCCCGCGGCGGGCTCCCGCGGGCTTCGGCGGCGGAGCGCGGGGCAGGCGGCGGAGGGCCACGTGGCGCCCCGTGATTGGCTGCGGACGGCGGCGGACGGCGTCCGGCGTGGCCCAGACACGTCCGTTGGCGGCGGAGGCGTGGGAAGCTAGGGTTAGGGGTGTTTGGACCCGAAAATGGAGGAGGGGGCACATATTTATAGGTAGGAGGAGCTAGGAGGCTCCAAATGGAGAGCGGTTTGCGGCCACACAATCGTGATCGAACGGCGATGGACATGGGAGTGACTTAGATGGGTTATTGGGCTGTTTTGGAGGGGTTTTGGGCTGCAACACACACGAGGCCTTCACGGTTACCCGGTTAACCGTTGGAGTACCAAACGACCTCCGAATGACCCGAAACTTGACAGGCGGTCTACCGGTGCTATACCAAGGCCGCTTGACAAACCTCGGTCCATTCCGAGAAAGTTTAATACCCGCTCACGGAAAAAGGTAAAAGGGGACGCCGGGGAACATAGGAGCGCCGGATTGCAAAACGGACAACGGGGAAAATGCTCGGATACATGAGACGAACACGTATGCACATGCGATGCACATGATGACATGATATGAAATGCATGACATTAACAAAATACAAAATGACAGGAAACCCAACCACGGAGGGAATATCATATCACATGGCCGAAAATGGCAAGAGTTGGATTACAAATATGGCAAGTTACATCCGGGGTGTTACAATCTAGCCCCCTGCAGAAGGGAGCTAACGAAGTAGACCGGGTGCTGCATCATCTTCTTCCTTGGCGGCACCCAAACCGGCTCTGTTGTCTCTGTACCAACGGCATCAGGCTCGGTCGCTGCTATCACTTCGTCATCAATCTCTCTCTGCGCCACTAGCGCAGCGCTGAGCACCTGGTTCGTCGCCGCCAGGTATAGTAGCAACGGTTCTTGTGGCCTAGGCGCAACTAGTATTGGCGTGGAAGAGAGATACCTCTTCAAATCTTGCAATGCTGCTTTGGCTTCTGGCGTCCATTCCATCGGGCCCGCCTTTTTCAAAATCTTAAAAAAGGGAAGGGCGCGCTCGGCGGACTTGGAAGTGAACCTGCTCATGGCGGCAATGCAACCAGCAAGCTGACGTACATCCTTGACCCGCTTGGGCGCTTCAATCTGTTCTATAGCTTTGATCTTGTCCGGATTGGCCTCTATCCCAAGTTGCGACACAAAGAACCCGAGAAGCTTGCGGGATGGGGCGCCGAAGACGCACTTCTCAGGGTTCAGCTTGAGATTGATCTTGCGTAGGTTTGCAAATGTTTCTTGTAAATCCGGTATAAGGGTTGCCCTGTTCTTGGTCTTGACCACTATATCACCCATATAAGCTTCCATATTTCTATGGAGCTGGGGTTCAAAACCAATCTGGACCGCCCTTGCAAACGTTGAACCAGCACTCTTCAACCCGAAAGGCATCCGTATGAAACAATGCGTACCACATGTGGTGATGAATGCCGTTTTCTCTTTGTCTTCTCTTGCCATGAAGATCTGGTGGTTGCCTCGAGGAATGACAACAGATCACATCCAGCCGTGGAGTCAACAATCTGGTCGATGCGCGGTAATGGGAAGGGGTCTTTGGGACAAGCCTTATTGATATCTGTGTAATCAATACACAACCTCCATTTCCCATTTGCCTTGCGCACTACCACTGGATTGGCCAACCACGTTGGATGGAGCACTCCTCTTACCAAACCCACTGCTTCCAGTTTCCGGATCTCCTCTGTGACGAACTCTTGTCGTTCCAAGGCTTGCTTTCTGACCTTCTGCTTGACGGGCCGCGCATGAGGATAGACAACAAGGTGGTGCTCAATCACCTCCCTGGGAATGTCGGGGATGTTGGATGCTCGCCATGCAAACACATCGACATTCGCCCGCAGGAAGGTGACGAGCGCGTCTTCCTATTTTTCGTCAAGGGCGGAGCTTATGTGAAAGCCCCCCCTGTGCCGTCCTCCTTGATAGAAACCTTCTTGGTCCCCGGCGGTGCGGCCCTGGACTTCTTGTTTCTGCCGGTGGAGCTCTCTGGCATGACCTCGACGGGAGCACTACACTCCGAAGAGGTGCGCTTGCCGGAGTGGGTGTCCGAGGTCTCGCCGGTCTTCTTCTTCTTGTTCTTCTCGTCAGGATCAAGTGCCCTAGTGGTGGCAGCTGCTGCAACTGCTTGTTGGTAGAGTTGGTCAGCGCAGATCAGCGCATCCTTCTTATCGGAGGGGATGGTGATGATCGTCACAGGTCCGGGCATCTTCAGGGTGTTATAGGCGTAGTGTGACGCCGCCATGAACTTGGCCAGCGCTGGGTGACCAAGGATCCCGTTGTAGGGCAAGGGGATCTTGGCAACATCGAACACAATCCTTTCTGTCCTGTAGTTCAGATCATTTCCAAAGGTCACGGGCAGCGTGACCTTCCCCTTTGGTTGACTTCTTCCTGGGTTGACCCCATGAAACGTGCCCATTTCTTCGAGGTCTCCGTCAGGAATCTGCAGCTTCTCGATCACGGTAGGCGAGATTAAGTTCAGACCGACGCCGCCATCGACTAGCATCTTTGTCACCTTGAGGTTGCGTATTGTTGGTGAAACCAATAATGGCAAGCACCCGACCGCAGTAGTGCGATCGGGGTGATCCTCAGTGTCAAAAATGATAGGCGTGCTGGACCACTTCAGCGGCTTTTGGGCACCAATCGACGGCTCCGCCGCTGTAACCTCACGCGCCCACTGTTTAAGCTGGCGGTGACAAGTATGCAGTGAGGCACCGCCATCGACGCACATGGCCTTCGTAGCTTTCTGAAACTCTTGGTCGCCGGACTCGTCGTCCTCTTCATGATCGTCATCTTCTAGCTTTTTGTCACGGCCCCGGGCAGGCCTCTCCTGCTGTTTGTCCTTGCCGCGACGGCCTGCCTGGCCGTCACGCTTCTTGCCGGACCCCTCAGCACCGTCCTGGCCTTTCTCCTTGTCCCGCCTCTCATATTCAGCCCTCTGCCTTTCAGCAAGGAGCTCAACCTGTCGGCAGTTCTGGAGATCATGGCCTTTGGTGCGATGGATCTTGCAGTAACACTTTTCAAAGTTTCCTGGCTTCTCGGCAGCCGCCAAGGCACGGCAGGCGACACATCCGGCAATCTCCTTGCCGAGGTCATCTGCCTTGGTTTTCTTGGCGGAGCCGGCGTCATCAGATCCCTCGACGGCAAGCACGGCTTTACCTTTGCGCTTCCCGTTGCGGCGTCGGCCCTTCTTTGTCAGGGCGGCAATATCTTCATCTGAAGAGTCAGTTTCCATGCCGGCATCTTCGTCGGGGTACTTCCTTCCCTCTTCAGCTCATGCACATCTGTCAGCAAGAACATAGAGTTCTGCCACATCTTTCACCTTGTTCATTGCCAGTTCTTCGCGCATCTTGCGGTTATGCATGTTCTGATGGAACGCGCTGATGATGGCGGCATGGTGAACATCAGGAATATTGTACTGTACCCGGCTGAACCTCCGTATGTACTTGCGCAGACTCTCGCCTCCCTTCTGGGGAATGACGTGCAGGTCGCTTGCTTGGCCATGGGCTTGGTGATCTCCAGTAAAGGCGCCAACAAACTCATGGCACAAATCCGACCAGGAGGAAATAGAGTCTACCGGCAGGTGCATCAACCACGACATGGCGTTGGGTTTAAGAGCCAGTGGAAAGTAATTCGCAAGCACCTTATCGTCCCGGGCTCTGGCAGCTTGCATTGCGATGGTGTAGATGCTGAGGAACTCAGACGGGTGGGTCTTGCCATTGTACTTCTCGCCAACGTCGGGTTTGAAGGTGCGGTGAGTGGGCCACTGGAACTGCCGCAGCTCACGGGTAAAAGCCGGGCAGCCTACCTCGTAAGGTAGGCCTCTAGGGCTCTCCGGGGCCGGGTGGTTCGCAGCAGGCCCTGCTCGCCTGTCTGACTGGTGGCGCGCTCCGCGCCGGCGCTCGATAGTGGTTCGAGCGTCTTCATGGGCTCGTTCCCGAAGAACTTGGCCCTGGTCACAGTGGGTCCGTGGGTCGAACGATGCTATGGAGATGTCATCTCCCGTGGTGTCGCGACGAGCTGGCGTCCGCGGTACCGGGTGATGAGGAGGCGAATGCACCGTGGTCACGGCGCCGCCGACTTTTCCTCCACTGGTGCGTGGGACTCCATCGGAGCGCCGACCCGAGGCTCCACCGGACTTTGTTGGTCTTTGTTGGCCACCGCAACAAGGCTTCGGATAGTGGCTCTCCATTCGTCGAGTTTCCCCGTGGTGGGAGGAAAGTCGAGGAGCAACTGCGCGCGCGCCAGGGCCTCTGCTGGCGTCGGCGGCAGCGGAACCTGCACGGATCGCGACGCGCTTCGACTTCTGACCATGTCAGAAGGAGCTCTGTCGCGAACCGGCGGCCGCATGCCGTTTTCACCTGCGCTTCGGCCAGCGGGCAGGTCTTCTACTTCCCGGGAGTGGCGCTCGGGGCTCTTCCCGCGGCGATGCCCGGGATCTTCGGTGTGGTGATGCCGTTCGCCACGCGCTGCCTGGGAGGAGCGCGCTGTTGGCGCCAGCGTGGGAGTCTTGGAGGCCCTTGCGTCGCCTTCGGGTGGTGTAGCAGCGATCTTGGAAGGCCCCACGCCACCCGCGGAGGGCCTGACTCCGTCTTTGGATTTGGCGGTACGTGGCCCGTTACCAGGCGCACGAACATCGCCGCCTCCCAAACTCCGGCTGCTGGGACGGTGTTGGTGTTCGCGAGCGGCGCCCCGGGTCCTTTCTGCGACCGGTCCCCTGCTCGCTCGCATTGGGACGGGCCGTCCGGCTCCCGACTGGCCAACTGCCGTCGTCGTCTTCTTCTTGGGCGCCATGATGATGAGGAAAGCGTCAAACTAACTACTAAAGCCGATTCTCACAACTGCGCCCCCTACCTGGCGCACCAAAGATGTCGGTGGGAACGACACCTCTGGGATCACAAGAATCCCTACTACGGTTAGCGGGGCGCGGGGTGGTGAGAAGAGCGGATCTAACAGGTAGCACATAGTTTGTTTATCCAGGTTCGGGCCGCGAGGATGCGTAAAACCCTACTCCTGCTTTGGTGGATGTATATTCTTGTTCTTGAACTAGCTATGGAGGCGTTAGGAGCTCCAAAAAGCCGAATCCTTCTCCTGGTCGCCTCGAGCCTCCTTTTATAGAAAAAGGGGTTGCCACAGTGGCACACAGGAGGTGTAAAGGGTACAGTGATGCGAGGTTATCCCTCGCATTACATGACAAGGCGCATTTAATGCGTCTTGCTTAGGTGTCCTTGCTTTACCAGGGACGGAGGAGAGATCTGTCTCGTCCGTCGCCGCTCCTTCTTGTGTCGACATGCGCCCTGGCAAGCGATGCCTGAGATGCCATGTAGGTAGGCAGGCAGCTGAGGTGGCGCAGTGGTGGATATTCATGAAGATCTGCATGCCGCCACGCAGGTGCCTGCCCAGCTGGTTGGGTCGGCAGCTGCATGTGTACGGCGGTGGAGGTTTAGTCGGTGTGGGCCCGGTGGTGGTCCTGCGGATGTCCTTGGCAAGGGCCTTGCCGGGGTCCCGGCAAGGGTCTTGCCGAGGCGCCTGCTTTCATCCCCGGCAAGGCGCTTGCCGGGGGTCTTGTGGTCTTCCTTGGCTGGGATCCCGCCAAGGGTCGTCATCTTCTATAGTGTGTATCTGATCTTGAATGTCTTCACAAAGATCTGCATGCCACCACGGGGATGTTTCCCGAATCCTTGCCCTATGGGGGCAGTGGACTCAAGGGTGATTTGCTCCGTAGGTGTGGGGCGACTTGCCGCGGGAAGGGTCTTGCCGGGGTTGCTAAAATTGTCTGCCGGCAAGGACTTTGCCGGGGGAGTCCGCTTCGTCCCTTTTGCCCTTTCTGGTCTTGGCCTTGGCGTCGCTTCTAGTTCCTCTTGAGCTTCGGTCTTACTCTAGCTCACCTCCCTTGCCTTGTTTTGGTGTGGTGGTGCCCGTGGCTCAGACTGCCCGTGCACAGTTATAGGGGTACAAAAAGTGTACCCCTCTTTTTGTACACCGACAGCGCCTGGCTTTGTACATAGTGTTACATGCCTTGTCGGCAAGGCTAATACAAAATGGGGCTTGCCGAGCCTCCCGGCAACCGCGCCTTAGGGGTAAAACTTGCGAAGATGTTCGATATTCCAGGAATTGCTCACCGCAATGCCATCTTCGATCTCCAGGCGGACTGCGCCAGGCCTGGTGACTCGTATTACCGGATAAGGTCCTTCCCACTTTGGCGTCAACTTGTTTGAATTCTTGGCGGATTGAATCCGCCAAAGAAGAAGGTCGCCTTCCTCAAGGCTTCGGGTGTGAACCCTGCGACTATGATAGCGGCGCAAGGCCTGCTGGTAGCGAGCGGCTCGCACAGCAGCTCGAAGACGATATTCCTCAAGGAGCATCGCATCATCTTGGTGCAACTTCTCTTGCTCAAGCTCATCATAATCAAGCACTCGAGGTGACTCGTATATGAGTTCCTCGGGGAGAACTGCTTCTGCCCCGTAAACCTGGGCAATGGCTGTCTGGCCAGTAGCTGGATTTGGTGTCGTTCTAATCTTGTGCAGCTTGTGCAGCTTGTCAAAAGTCCTAGTCGGTGAACACTTGTGCAGCTTGTCAAAAGTCCTAGTCTTGAGGCCTCATAGCACTTCTGCATTCGCCCTCTCGGCCTGGCCGTTACTTCTGGGATGAGCAACAAAAGCAAAACAGACTTTGCTGCCGAGGTCTTGAATGTACTGCAAGAAGGTGCGGCTCGTGAACTACGTGCTGTTGTCGGTGATGACTCTGTTGGGCACACCAAAACGGCAGACTAGCCCCTTGAAGAACTTGACAGCTAACTGTGTTGTCACCTTTCTCACTGGTTCCACTTCCGGCCACTTTATGAACTTGTCGATCGCGACGTACAAGTACTCAAAGCCCCCGACAGCGCGGGGGAAGGGGCCCAGTATGTCAAGGCCCCAGACCGAAAATGGCCAGGAAAGAGGGATTGTCTGAAGAGCTTGGGCTGGTTGAGGAAGCTTCTCTGAATGGAACTCGCACGCTTCACACTTGGTTACTAGGGTAGTTGCATCCTGGAGGGCGGTGGGCCAGAAGAAGCCTTGCCGGAATGCTTTGCCGGCAAGGGCTCTCAACCCTACGTGGGAGCCACACATGCCTCCACGTATCTCTGCCAATAGCCTCAGTCCGTCTTCCTGAGGAATGCACTTCAACTTGACGTCGTTCGGTCTCCTTCTGTATAGGGCATCTTCCACAAACTGGTACATGCTGGACCGACAAGCTACTTTCTCTGCTTCTTCTTGTTCCTCAAGAAGATCCCCTGTTTGTAGGAAATGGACGGTGTGCGGTGCCCATGCCGGAGGCTGAGGCTCGACGGCAAGGACTAAAGGCACATATTCGGCCGCAAGGGAAGCTGCCTCTACGGTCAGAGCTCGAGGCTCTGCCGAGGGTTGCTACTCTTCGGTAAGCTTGGGGCACCTGGCAACATCCTTGCCGGCGTCTCCTGGGAGCTCAGCGGGAAAGTCCTTGCCAGGTCCTGCCTTCCTTTGCTTGTTCTGTCCCGCTGATGGCTCGACGGACGGTTGAGTTAATTGAAGCACAAAGGTACCTTGTTCCATAGGCAACTTCAGGGCAGCGCGCTTCGACAGGTTGTCGGCAATGCCGTTGTACGCTCGGGCAACATGCTCTGCTTGCAATCCGTCAAAACGCTCTTCCAACTTCCTCACTTCATCCACATAGGCGTCCATCAACGGGCTTTGGTAATCCTTGTTGACTTGCTTAACGACGAGCTGTGAATCACGTCGAATGATGAGCTTCTTGATTCCGAGGTCTGCCGCGATCCTGAGACCGGCAATCAATCCCTCATACTCCGCTGTGTTTTTCGTTGATTTTTCCTGGGGAAAGTGCATCTGGACTACGTACTTGAGGTGCTCTTTAGTGGGCGCGACGAGTAGCACGCCGACACCAGCACCTTGAAGTGAAAAAGCACCATCAAAGTACATAACCCAATCGCGGCAAGTCTCCTTGCCGGGAAGGGTGGTTTCTTGAACCTCTTCGTCGGGCGTTGCAGTCCATTCCGCTATGAATTCTGCCATGGATTGGCTCTTGATTGTTGAAGTACTTTCAAACTTGAGGCCAAAGCTCGACAGCTCCAATGCCCAGTCCACAATCCTCCCTGTCGCATCTGGGTTGTGCAAAATCCGTTGCAAAGGGAGGCGGGTGACGACGGTGATCTCATGCGCTTGGAAATAGTGACACAACTTTCTTGAGGCCATAAGGAGGCCGAAAAGTAGCTTCTGCATACCAGAATATCTTGAACTAGCCCCCTACAAGAGGGAACTGACAAAATAAACGGGGTGCAGCACCACCTTCTTCTTCTGTCCCACTTCGCCCATCCGCTCAGACTCTGTCTTGCTGGGACCGGGCCTAGCCGGGGATTCCGCCTTGCCGGCGTCAGGCTCTGTCGAGGAGGGCTCCGGCCCACCATCCGATGGCTCTGCTACTACTGCTTCTTCTTCCTCAAGTTCCCTCTGCGCCACCAGTGCAACACTGACCACTTGATTCGTTGCTGCTAAGTACAGCTGCAACGGCTCTTGTGGTTTAGGTGCGACTAGTATTGGCGTGGAGGAGAGGTACCTCTTCAAATCTTGCAGCACTGCCTCTCCCTCTGGATTCCACTTTACTGGACCCACCTTTTTCAAAACTTTGAAAAAGGGGAGGGCGCGCTCAGCAGATTTGGAGATGAACCTACTCGGGCAGCAACGCAGCCGGCGAGCCTACGGACGTCTTTGACCCATTTTGGCGCCTCAATCTGCTCGATTGCCTTGATCTTGTCGAGATTTGCTTCGATTCCGCGTTGAGACACAAAGAACCCAAGAAGTTTGCCGGAGGGGACACCGAACACGCACTTCTTGGGTTGAGCTTGAGGTTGATCTTGCACAGATTTGCAAATGTTTCTTCTAAATCTTGCACGAGCGTGGCCCTGTCCTTGGTTTTGACCACTATGTCGTCCATATAAGCTTCCATATTTCGATGTAGCTAGGGCTCAAAACCAATCTGGACCACTCGGGCAAACGTTGAACCAGCGCTCTTCAACCCGAAAGGCATCCGTACAAAACATTATGTACCACATGGGGTGATGAACGCAGTTTTTTCTTCGTCTTCCTTCATCATGAAGATCTGATGGTATCCTGAATAAGCGTCGAGGAATGACAGCAGGTCACACCCGGCAGTGGAGTCCACAATCTGGTCGATGCATGGCAGAGGGAAAGGATCCTTTGGATAGGCTTTATTGATATCTGTGTAGTCAATACACAACCTCCGTTTCCCATTCGCCTTACGCACCACCACTGGATTGGCCAACCATGTGGGGTGGAGTACTCCTCTAACCAGACTTGCCACCTCTGACTTCCTGATCTCCTCGATAATGAACTCTTGTCGCTCCAAAGCTTGCTTCCTGACCATCTGCTTGACAGGCCGCGCATGAGGACAGACAACAGGATGGTGCTCAATCACCTCCCTGGGAATGCCGGGGATGTCGGATGCTTGACATGCAAACACATCGACATTCTCGCACAAGAAGGCGACGAGCGCGCTTTCCTATTTGCTGTCGAGGGTGGAGCTTATAGTCAAAGCCCCGCCCATGCCGTCCTCCTTGACGGACACCTTCTTGGTTTCTTGCTCTTGCCGGTGGAGCTCTCTCACATGTCCTCAACGGGAGCGCAACACTCCGAAGAGGCGCACTTGCCGGAGTGGGTGCAAGAGGTCTTGCCGGAAGAGATTTTGCCGGAAGGGGTCTTGCCGGCAGAGGTCTTGTCGGCCTTCTTCCTTCCTGGGGCTTCAAATGCAGGAGCAACTGCCTTGGCGGCAGTTGCTGCAACTGCCTCTCGGTAGAGTTGGTCGGTGCATATGAGCGCGTCTTTCTTGTCAGAGGGGACGGTGATGATGGTTAGCGGCCCCGGCATCTTCAATGTGTTGTAGGCATAGTGTGACGCCGCCATGAACTTGGCCAGCACTGGGCGGCCAAGGATCCCATTGTATGGCAAGGGGATCTCGGCGACATCAAAAACGATCTTCTCCGTTCTATAGTTCAGCTCGCCCACAAACATAACGGGTAGCGTGATTTTGCCTTTTGGCTGGCTCCTTCCCGGGTTGACCCCTTGAAACGTGCCCGTCTCCTCAAGATCTCCACGAGGAATCTGTAGCCTCTTGATCACAGTGGGCGAGATCAAGTTCAAACCAGCCCCACCGTCAACCAGCACTTTTGTTACCTTGAGGTTGCGTATTGTTGGTGAAACCAACAACGGTAAACACCCGACCGCAGTTGTGCGATCAGGGTGATCCTCGGCGTAAAAAATGATGGGCGTGCAGGACCCCTTCAGTAGCTTCTATGCATCAAACGATGGCTCCGCCGCAGTGACCTCAAGCGCCCACTATTTTAGTTGGCGGTGAGAGCTGTGCAACGAGGTGCCACTGTCGACGCACATGGCCTCGGTAGCTTTCTGGAACTCATGCTCGCCAGGCTCGTCGTCCTCGTCATGATCATCATCTTCCTCCTTCTTATCGCGACCCCGAGCGGGCCTTTCTTGTTGATTATCTTTGCCGCGGTGACCTCCTTGGCTGCCATGCTTCTTGCCGGACCCCTCAGCACCATCCTGACCCTTCTCCTTGTCCCGCCTTTCATATTCAGCTTTCTGCTTTTCTGCAAGCAGCTCAACCTGTCGGCAGTTCTGGAGGTCATGGCCCTTGGTGTGGTGGATCTTTTAGTACTGCTTGTCGGAGCCTCCTGGCTTGTCGGCGGCCGCCAAGGCCCGGCAGGCGGCGCACCCAGCAACCTCCTTGCCAGGGTCGTCAGCCTTGGCCTTCATGGCGGCGCCGGGGTTGCCAGATCCCTCAACGGCAAGCACAACCTTGCCCTTACACTTCCGGTTGCGGCGCCGACCCTTCTTTGTCGGGGCGGCGACGTCTTCGTCCGTGGAATCGGTTGCCGCGCCGGCGTCCTCGTCGTGGTACTTCCTTCCTTCCTCAGCCTGAGCACATCTATCAGCCAGAACATAAAGTTCGGCTACATCCTTGACCTTGTTCATCGCCAGCTCTTCACGCATCTTGCGGTTGCGTACGTTTTGATGGAACGGACTGATGACAGCGGCGGGATGAACATCTTGGATGGTGTACTGCACACGGCTGAATCTATGTATGTACTTACGCAGGGACTCGCCATCCTTCTAGGGGATGACATGCAAGTCACTTGCCTGGCCAGGAGCTTGGTGGCCTCCGGTAAAGGCGCCAACAAACTCGTGGCACAGATCCGACCAGGAAGATATGGAATCCACTAGCAGGTGCACCAACCACGACATGACGTTGGGCTTAAGCACCAACAAAAAGTAATTGGCGAGCACCTTGTCGTCACGAGCCCCGGCGGCTTGCATCGCGATGGTGTAGATGCTGAGGAACTCCGACGGGTGAGTCTTGCCGTTGTACTTTTCCCCAACATCAGGCTTGAACGTGCGGTGGGAGGGCCACTAGAACTGCCGCAACTCTCGGGTAAAGGCCGGACAACCTCCCTATGAGGACCGGTTTTCCAATAAAACATTTATTGAAAAACCGACCATTATATCATACTAGTATAGAAGAATCCTCCTTACCGGTAGACAAATCCTTGATACAGAAATCCAGAAGTACTAAACATTATACAAGGTTGAGCTGAGGCTGCTCAACAATTTATTACAAGCACGCCGATATTATACATAAAGGCGGATATGACACAAAGGGTATGGTGGCATAACTACTGACTCATATTAAAAGTGGTGGTGGATATGTCACAGTGAAGTGGGTGACATGACTCCAAAATCTTACAGCTCATCAAGCACCGGAGTGAGGCTCGATGATTTTATTAGGGTAGCGGAAGCGTATATAATACAAGTGACCAACTCCAGGATCGCACATGACTGACTGGGACTCCTCTAGGCGTCGGACTTGCTATCGTACTCTTCATCCATAAGATCGCCTTCGTCAACATCTGGCCAAATCAACAAGCCAGGTGAGTACTTTGAATGTACTCGCAAGACAGTTTGGACATAAGATATAACAAATGCAAACATGATGCACATGAGCAGACTAGTAATGCGCACTCAGATAATAAATTTGCACTGCATGTTAAATAAAAAGTAAGTCAGGCGGTAGTCCTCCCGAAATCCCAATAAAATAGTTGAAGACCGATCAGGTGTCTGAAGCGACGCCTCGAAAGGTAAAAAAAAACTTAACATGCCGCAGTCGGGCGTCAGGGCGACACCACGTAAAGGGCTTATATTGAAACATAAATGACAGTACGTACCATAGTCAGACGTCTAAGCGACATCTCGAAAAGGGCTTATAATGAAAGTAAATAACAAGGATGCCACAGTCGGACGTCTGAGCGACATCACGTAAAGGGCTTATATCAAAAGTAAATAACAAGAATGCCACAGTCGGACATCTAAGCGACATCACATAAAGGGCTTATATCAAAGTAAATAACAAGAATGCCACAGTCGGACGTCTAAGCGACATCACATAAAGGGCTTATATCAAAGTAAATAGCAAGAATGCCAAAGTCGGACGTCTAAGCGACATCACATAAAGGGCTTATATCTCATCACTCGAATTCAAGTAGCTCATGAAGGTAACATCATTCCACGGAATACTCGGTACATGGTAATAAACTGGTTAGTCCATCCACAGGAATAACATTCAGCCGGGTTTACCACTCTCAGTTTCATGCTTATTCTCCGAAGACTGTCACTGAGACTGACACTGAGACTGATACTGAGATTGACACTAATATGTTGATCAAAGTCCTTGACCATGGACATGGTTACTCGACTGGTTTTGACTCTGCAGAGTTTGTACTCTTTAACCACAACCAACGGATTTCAGTAGTCATAAAGGACTAGTTCCGTTTACGGTAATTTAGGAGAAACACATCTAACCAGTACACACCCATTCAACATTCCGCTGCCAGGAATCACCCTAGGCAGCATTCTAGAAAAACTCTAAGACGGGGAGGCTACAACCTCGAATAGCATGGGATCAAATTTATATTGCGCGCTCTAAGGGGTGCCCCCTCTCGGTCCCAACCGGAAACACCCATGCCCCCTGACCGAATGACGGGCTTTACTCCAGGGCCATGGAACCCTCATCACGACCCATCTATTTGGTGTGTACAAAGAAAGAGGTTTGCAACTTACTAAACCGTATTCTTTGCAGAAAACATGTGGTAGCACGGAAGGGGACGAACGGGAACAAGACTTGATCCACGTTAATACCGGAGTTAAATAGTTGATACAAAACTGTCATTCTTCAACAATACCAGCTTGCAACCTATCATGCCACCACATGATCACGTTATCTCACCATCATATGAACACACCAAATTTCGAAGCTCACTTGCAGCTTGCTTGCATGAAATATAACATTCACAAATGCTTATATAAACATGTCATGAGAAAACCACTTAAGCAATCATGAAAAACACTCATCATATCAAAGGTTTAAACAAGTTTGCCTGGTTCGGAGTAGTCGGAGTCTAGCTCGGCGAAGTTTGCGGCTTCGTCACCTCCTTCCGTATCTACGTTATAAAAGAAATTGCATACTAACATAAATACCGTGCGTGCATAAAAATTGTTCCAAATATTTTTCAAATAAATATGATAACAAAACTAGATATAAAAATAAAGATGACAGAAAAAGAATCAACTCAAAATCATCTTCTTTTTAAAAGTTATTAAGGTTTTAGTCTAGGGGCTAATCGGTGATGAAACATAAACTTTCCAGGGGCTAGTTTAAAAAATAGAAAACGTTTCGGTTGGAAATACACCAACCCAAAGGGAAAACGTACTTTGCCCGAAGGCGCTTTTAGAAAACGTTTCGAATAAAAGAGGAGAGGCTGACGAGGGGGTCCCGCATGTCAGGTTTAAAATCCCACCGCCGGCCGAAGCAAACGATTATCGCTGGCGATCCAGAGAAGGGCAAGGGTATGGTTGCACTCACGGGACAATTCCGCGTCGGTGGGTGGTGGATTTTTTTGACTATAAACAGTAGGGTAAAACCCCACTACAATTTTTGTTAAATTAAAACACAGAGTAACAAAGTAGACTGAAAGGCTTGAGGTAAGCCTAAGAAAGCAGAGGACTAGAAAAACTATAACCTAGAAAAACAAAAAGAAAAAGAAAAGAAAGTAAAAAAGAAAAAACTAGACTACCAACTATCCTAAGAACAAGGAATTACAACAAGATGTCAAGCCAATCTGCAAATTGCCTCTCATTCTTCTTCCTCATTCTATATTTGAGAAGCTTCAATTCCTCCAGAAATATGAACTTCCACCCTTGGAATGATGGTGCAATATTTTCAAAGATCTTGTTATTTCTGGTGATCCAAATGGCCCATGCTCCTAGAATGATTATCTCCATGTAGAATGGTAACCTTAGCTTTTTCTTTGAGGTCTTGGAATGCTTCTAACACAGATAGATTTGGAGCTCTTGTTGGGCAAATGAAGTCCCAGCATTGTTGAACAAATGGACAGCCCCAAAAGAGGTGATGTAGTGTTTCTTCTTGCTGACAGCATCCCACAGCACAGTTGTACTCCTCCAACACAAAATTCTTCCTTCTAAGTAAGTTTCTGGTGTTGACTCGATCATGAAGAAGTTGCCAGAAAAAGACTTTGTGCTTTGGTTGGCATGAACTCTGCCTGATCCAGTTGAAGTGTGGGGGAGTCTGTTTGTGACCAATTAAGACTTTATATGCCTTGATGGAGGAATAGTGCTCAGTCCCCCAAATGTAGCTCCATGTGTCCAAAGAGTCTAAATGCTCAGATTGTCTCATGGCTATGCAAATGTCTTCCATTTGTAAGAATTCCTCATAGGCCTCAGTTGTTAAGGGGAGGAAGAATAAATCCTGCAGGTATTCAGTCTGCAATACTTGTTGAATATTCAGCTGTGGGTTTCTAACAAAAGAGAACAAGTGAGGAAATTGATGTTTCAGTATATATTGGCTCCATAGATCATCCCAAAAGAAAGCACTGACACCATCACCCACATTACATCTTGCAATAGCCTTGTACTGATCAATGAGGGCTAAGTTGGACTTCCACCAGAATGATCCAATCATGTTGTCCCCTGGTAGCTTTCCATCACTATAATAAGTTTCCCAAATCAAGTTGACCCAGGGAATATCATGTCTGTTGAAAAATTTGTGAAGATTTTTCATGAGCAGGGTTTTATTATGAGTAAAGATGTCTACAACCCCTAAGCCTCCCTGATCTTTTGGTCTGTACACTATAGTCCATGCCACCAAGGCAGGCCTTTTGTCCTCCATATCAGGCCCTCTCCAAAGACAGTGCCTCAGGTACTTAATGATCTGCTTTTTTATAGTAATAGGAATGTCCAAACAACACATGAAGAAGACTGATAAAGATGTCATGACTGACTTGACCAATAGTAATTTTCCAGCTTGGGTCATGAAGATAGAGATACCAACCACTCTTTTTGCAATCCTGTTAACTAGGGGGAGACATTGTTCCACACTTGGTTTGTATATTCCCAGGGGCATGCCAAGGTATGTAAATGGGAATTGTCCTCTAGCACACTGCAATGTGTTTGTAAAAATTTCTACTCTGTCTTCAGCAATATTCAAGGGTACCATGATGGACTTCCCATAATTAACTTTTAGTCCAGTTGCTGTGGCAAAAGTATTCAGGAGTGCTTTTAAGCAGAATAACTGCCTAGAATCAGCCTGCATAACCAGTAAGGTGTCATCTGCATATTGCACAATTGGGAAGTGGGGGCATGAGTTTACTTGAAGTGGAGCAGTGATCAGGTTTAATCTCATGACTTTATTAAGAATGGACTGTAGCAAATCAGCAGCCATCACAAAGATTAAAGGAGAATAAGGGTCCCCTTGTCTTACTCCCCTCTTTATATAAATTCTTTTCCCAGGAACTCCATTTAGTAATACAAAGGAGGATGCAGTTGTGAACAGGGCTTCCATCCAGGAAATCCACTTCTCTCCAAATCCTTTAGCTCTAAAAATATCAATGATTGCATCATGCTCAATTGTATCAAATGCCTTCTCAAAATCTAGTTTTATTACTAAGATTTCTTCCTTAGATTTATGGCACTGGTGAATGTATTCATATGCCCAACCAAGACAGTCTTGGATCACTCTATCCTTGAGAAAGCCATATTGATTAATATGCACCAACTGTAGAATAACTCTTTGTAGCCTATTTGTCAACAATTTTGTAATGATTTTAAGCACTCCATTTAGTAAAGAGATTGGTCTGAAGTCATTAGGAGAAAGTGGCACTTCTATTTTGGGCACTAGAGTGATGAAAGAGGAGTTTATGCTTTCAAGATTAACATTCCCAACATGGAATGCTAATATAAGTTCAAAGACATCAGCTTTAATAATATCCCAACAACTCTTAATAAACTCATTATTGAATCCATCTGGCCCGGGGGACTTATCAGTAGGTAAGTTGTTCACCACTTCCTCCACTTCGTCTTGGGAGAAAGGCTGTTCTAGATCAATGAAGATTTGTGGGTCCACTATGTTTTCATAAAGATCATTAAGGTTAAAGTGCATTGAGTGTAACGCCCCAAGACCGACGCTTCAGATGCCTTCCATGTTTTGCGTGTCAGTTGTGTTATTTATTTGCTTGTTGCATTCATCATGTCATCATGAGCATTGCATTCTCATGTTTTCATAAAACTCGTAGTCGTTCGCAGTTGCCCTTTCCCTCTTTGCCTCCGTTGTCATTTTGTCAGGCCCTTGTCCTCGTTGACCTCTCTCAAACCCCTCGTGTGCGTGTCCGAGACTTACCCGAACCCGAACTGGTCTGTCGCTACCGTTGTGTCCAGATCATCCCCTAATGTCTACAAAACATCTCCGTTTTGTTAATTGGACTCCACAACCTATTTATTCGCGACCGTCCGTTTAAGATCGGAGGGACCAGATGCACCTAACCATAATTCACCTACTATATAATCAGCCTACCTAACCCTAAAATCTAGCCCCTTGTCCCATCGCGCCGCCGCCGGTCATCCACTCCTCTCCTTCCTCGGGATCCACCCCGATCCACCCACCTACCTCCCTTGGTTTCCGCCACCGCCCAATCCACAGCCTCCAATGCCTCGTCCCCGAGCCGAGCACCATGGAAGAGGAGCAGCGCTCCGCCCTCTCTCTGCTTTGCGTTTGAACACCAGCCGCATCGAGCGCCGCAGCTCCATTCCCGTGCGCCTCCTCTGCTCGGCCTCTCCTCTCGTTCCCGCAGCGCCCCAGCTCCCTGCCTCCCGTGCTCTTCCCCGAGCAAGAAGCTCAGCGCCCCGCCGGCCGCCGCTGAACCAATAGATGAGCGCCGTCACTCTCTCCCTTGTTCCTCCTCCCTCCCGTGGCTTCCTATGCCTCTCATCCATCCTTTCTCTTCTCTGTACAGGTGTTACCCGCGCCATGGAAGCCACCGCAGGCCTCCACGTCGAGCTCCGCCGCCCCTGGATCTCCTCTCCCCGTGGAGCTACCCGAGCCTGCCCAGAGCAGCCAAGTCGCTGGTGAGCTCCTCCGCCGCGCGCACCCCCTTCTCCTCTCCTTCTATTTCTTTCCTCCCTCTGTATCTTCTCTGAATTTCCCCCCGTCATGGCCTTGCAGTTCCCGCCGCGGCCCTGCTCCATTCGTCGCTGTCTCCGTCAGATCCGACGAGTCCCTGCGTCTCCGGCCTCGTTCCCGCCTCCAGGTTGCCGCGCCTCCGCCCGCATGCCAAGTCCCGCCTGCCGGAGTCCCCGCGTCGCCAGCCGTCGTCCCTGCCTGCAAGTCCCGCCTCGCCGCGCCTCTGCTTCGTGCGAGCAGAGACGAAACGAACAGCAGCAGCAGCTCCCTCGTCGTTGTGTTGACCGCGCCAGCATGGACCAGGGGGCCTCGATCGCCCCTGGCCCAGCTCCAGCGCCAGGCCGGCCCAGCGCCCCTGCCGGCCTCCTCCCCACCGAACCGGGCCATAGCCCATGGGTGAGCTACCCCCCAGCGCCTGCTCCTGTTGGCCCGTTTGCTCAGATTCGGCCCGATACATTTTTTTCCTGCGTTGGACGAATTATCTATTTATCCAGAGAATTGCAGTTTTACAGAAAAACCCTCCATGTTCATGCATTTAATAACTCACCAACCGTGCATCGGTTAAAATGATTTATATATGAAAAATGCTTAGAATCTTGTGTAGATTAATATTTTGCCACTTTCATCCAGGTTAAAAATGTTTAAAAAGTTGTTTGATTAAATTTGCTCAAATGCCATGTTAAAATGTTTTAGTCCATAACTAAATAACCGTAACTCGGAATTTAATAAACTTTATATGTAAATGGGGTAGAAAATTGCCTAGTTTAACATGGTGCACTTTATTTTGCTGTTTAGTAACATTAAAATGTGGTTTAGTACAGAACAGTACCAAATTCATATTATGCACATGAGGAGTTTCCGGAATTGTTGTTTGTTGTTCCGGCCTCATTTAAATTTGCCTAGATAGGTAGTTTTTCATATGCTTCACCCGTTGCCATGTTTAACAACATTTAACATTGTTGGGTACATAAACCGAGAGGAAACTAAATATTAAATGTGGTGTTCCGTCAATATGCAACTTGTTGCATATTGTGCTCCACTTAATTTGTAGTGTTGTTTGTTGCACTTTGCCGTGCCATGCTACTTAAACCGGACATGCATCATACTTGGTTGTGCATCATGCCATGTTCATGTGATGGTTGTTTACTATGTTGTTTGTTTGTTTCCGGGTTGCTTCTCTCGTTAGCTTTGGTTTCGTTCCGGAATTGTGAGGATTCGTTCGACTTTGTCCGTTTGTCTTCTTCATGGACTTGTTCTTCTTCCTTGCGGGATTTTCAGGCAAGATGACCATACCCTCGAAATCACTTCTATCTTTGCTTGCTAGTTGCTCGCTCTTTTGCTATTCCTATGTTGCGGTACCTACCACTTGCTTATCATGCCTCCCATATTGTTAAACCAAGACTCTAACCCACCTTGTCCTAGCAAACCGTTGTTTGGCTATGTTACCGCTTTGCTCAGCCCCTCTTATAGCGTTGTTAGTTGCAGGTGAAGATGAAGTTTGTTCCTTGTTGGAACATGGAGATGTTGTTCCTTGATTGGAACATGTTTACTTGTTGGGATATCACAATATATCTTATTTAATTAATGCATCTATATACTTGGTAAAGGGTGGAAGGCTCGGCCTTATGCCTGGTGTTTTGTTCCACTCTTGCTGCCCTAGTTTCCGTCATATCGGTATTATGTTCCCGGATTTTGCGTCCCTAACGCGGTCGGGTGATTTATGGGACCCCCTTGACAGTTCGCTTTGAATAAAGCTTTTCCAGCAAGGCCCAACCTTGGTTTTACCATTTGCCTCACCACCACCTACTTTTCCCTTGGGAGTCGCTCTCTCGAGGGTCATCTTTATTTAGCCCCCCGGGCCAATGCTTGTCTAAGAGTTGGTCCAAACTAGAGCACCGTGCGGGACCGTCCCTTGGCAACTTGGGTTATGTTGGTACCTGTACGCTTAGCTTATCCGGTGTTGCCCTGAGAACGAGATATGTGCAGCTCCTATCGGGATGTCGGCGCATCGGGCGGTCTTGCTGGTCTTGTTTTATTACTGTCGAAATGTCTTGTAGCCGGGATTCCGAGACTGATCGGGTCTTCCCGGGGAGAAGGAATATCCTTCGTTGATCGCGAGAGCTTATAATGGGCTAAGTTGGGACACCCCTGCAGGGTTTGAACTTTCGAAAGCCGTGCCCGCGGTTATGTGGCAGATGGGAATTTGTTAATGTCTGGTTGTAGAAAACCTGAATTTGATCTTAATTAAAATACACCGACCGCGTGTGTAACCGTGATGGTCTCTTCTCGGCGGAGTCTGGGAAGTGAACACGGTATTGGAGTTATGCTTGACGTAGGTTGTTCTAGGATCACTTCTTGATCATAGTTGTTCGACCGTGCTTTTGCCTTCTCTTCTCGCTCTCATTTGCGTATGTTAGACACCAGATATGCTAGTCGCTTGCTGCAGCTCCACCTCACTACCTTATCCTACCCATAAGCTTAAATACTCTTGATCTCGCGGGTGTGAGATTGCTGAGTCCCCGTGACTCACAGATACTTCCAAAACCAGTTTGCAGGTGCCGATGAAACTGTGCAGGTGACGCACCCGAGCTCAAGGAGGAGCTCGATGAAGATCTTGTTCATTGTGTTGTTTCATTTCAGTTGATCAGTAGTGGAGCCCAGTTGGGACGATCGGGGATCTGTGTAGCATTTGGGGTAGTCTTCTTTTATTTTTGGTTCCGTAGTCGGACCTTGATTGTATCCGTATGATGTAATGCTTTACTCATGTATTGTGTGAAGTGGCGATTGTAAGCCAACTATGTATCTCTTTCCCTTATGTATTACATGGGTTGTGTGAAGATTACCTCACTAGCGACATTGCTTTCAATGCAGTTATGCCTCTAAGTCGTGCTTTGACACGTGGGAGATATAGCCGCATCGAGGGCGTTACAAGTTGGTATCAGAGCCTTCCCCGACCTTAGGAGCCCCCACTGATTGATCGTTTTTAGCGGCCGAGTTGTGTCTAGAAAAATGTTTTGAGTCATTTAGAAATTATGTATCAGAGAGTTTAGGAATTCTTTTTACTTCCCAGTCTCCTCATCGCTCTGGTAAGGCATCCTGACATAGAGTTGTGACTTTTCTCTTCTGAAATATCACTAATTTTTTTTAGGATCACGCGGGTATCTTAGAATCGTTCCGATGGTTTTGTGATGACAACATTGTCTTGGTGGCTCCTGTCAGCAGGGGTTTAGTGGAAGTGTCCCGGGGAGTTGAGCTCTGAGGTGTTGTCGTCATAATTTTATCGTTGCAGTTTTGGAATGCCTGAGTTTAGTACGCCGACATCGAAAATCTCTTTTGTACAGTTGTTGGTGAGATAACCCTGATAGCCCAGTACTGAGGCGAGTGCGGGAGTATTGCCATAACTCGTATAACGGATGCTTTTCGAAGGTTGAGGTAGACGATTTCCGAAGGTTTCTTGGTTATGTGTTGAAGGATGGATACAGCTGGATCTAGGTATTGTTAGTTTGGGTGATATATTTTGTGTCCCCTGTATCCCCAACACCAGATTGCATAACCAGAAAGTTTCGGGAGTTTATAAGTGGGAATTCAAGTATCTCGTAGGATATCTTTCCAACAGACACATGATCCGATATGGGATCAATCATATGTTTGTTTCTGGCTTATTTCCTAAGCCAATCCTTTATTTTGTTTTGGTTTGTGGTATTCGAGTTGCTTCGAAGTCAAGTGTTGATTCCATACCTTTCCTAAGCGGTGTTCTCATATTCCTATGTGGATACCAATTCTTCATGATAACTGAGAGTGCCATGTCAATCCTTTCCAACTGGTGTGTCTCTCTTCAAGTGGATCCGATCACTTCAACATTCGCAAGATCAATTATCAGTTCTTCTCAACGGTGTTTGCTTCATCCGTTCCAAGTTGCCTTTGTTTTCCCGCCCTCCCACCCTGTTTCTTGAAGGACTCAGATTTCTTAATCAAGTATCCGTCTTATGGATGAGAAGTCTCTTCATTCTTTTCCTCCATGTTCTTACCTGGTGATTCTCATGAAGATGCTAAGGAAGCTTCAACTTTATCATTGTTTCATTCCAATTTTCTTCTCCGGTGAACCCAATGCAATCTTTCGATGGTGATCACATCTTTTCCTCGTTTCAATACCTTCTCATACCGGTGCACCTCATAATAATTCACATCTCGCTATTCATTTGTTCGAGAGTGCTGAAGATATCTCAAAAGGCTCGTCTTGTCTTTCAAGATCAGTTCAACCTATTTTGAGGATGCTATCTCATTCAAGCCATTTAATTCAACCGGTGCAGTCTCTCTTTTCAAGCAATCAGTCAACGATGGTTCTTTTGAGTGGGCCCTAACCCACAGGTCTTTTCCCAGGATCTTACCTGACTCTTCTAATTTTCCCGGAGCTATTACCAAATTCTTTTCCAAGTGTGACGTAAGAATGAAGTATCATCAGTCATATTCCTTCTCCAAGATTGCTTTCAAATTCTTTTCATCTTTGGCTCAACCTTTCCTCTTTTAATCATTCCGGAGTGCCTCAAGAATTCATGATGGTGTTTCTCGTCATCATTCTCAACATTGGAAGACCGAAGAAGAGTTTCTCTTAAATCTTGCCTCATTTTCTTCAAGATTCATTGTTCTAGCTTGTTGCCATCCTCTCATAATTGTTTTCTATTGCGAGAATTCTATTCATACCCATCCGGAGCATTTCAGAAGTTCTTTTTCAGTTTGATTCTCCGGAGCCATCATCTCAGAATTATTCATTCAAGCTTTCAGCTCTCGTTCTCCAAATCTTACCGGTGCATCGTTCAAGTATCCTCTAATCAGCTCGTGATCTATTCGTTCACTTGCTTCCAAAAATCTCTCTAGTATCTTCATTCGTTTTTCTAATTCTTCCCAGTGAATTGTGCCTTGCTACTTTCATTTTCAATTCTTACGGTGGTTCGTTCAAGAGTTCTCTTCCTTCGTTATCATATAGATTCATTCGTTCTTTCCAATCCTACCGGTGGTTCATTGAAGACCTTCCCAAGTTTGCGCCATATCTATCTTAATCCTTTCTACGAGAATAAGTAGTATGCCAAATCCGTTGCTTGTCATCAATCTAAATTGGTGAAGGATACGCATAATGTAATTCTTATTATTGTTTCATCCAAGTGATCTAGTTTCTTCTTTCCGGAGTTTGTTCTACATATCACATTCTTGGTTCGAGATGCTTCATCTTTTCTTTTCCGGAGTTCCAAGTTTTCCGCATTATCTCGTCGCGGAGCTCCATCTAAATCATTGCAAGGCTTCACCTTGTGTTTTCAACTTCTCTCTCTTTCTATCATCCTTGTTTTATCGGAGTTCTTCATGGAAGGCTCACAGGATGGTTCATCAAGGATTCCTTTCATTCTCGTTTTGTTCTTCAAGATTTTTCTCGGAGTTAAGATCCGCCAAGCTATACTCTAAAATAAACATGGTGTTCAACACATGTATTGTTTTGAGGATTCAATCATTCATCATCTTGCATTTCAAAGTGCAATTCGCTCTACCTTATCATTTGAGGTGGTGTTATGTCATTCTTGACAATTTGAGTTTGCGTTTCATGATTCACATATTGTTAAGAATGAGGTATTTTAAATCCATCAATCTCTTCATTGGAGTTATCTTGGGCTATATTTCACCTAAAGCTTTCCCTAAGGATTGTTGCTATTTATGGTGCTTATAAATAGCCCAAGTTCTTCATTTGTCCTCCTGGTGAGATAAGTTTCTCGTCTCCTTGTTGATATCAATCCAATCATTTGTTTCCGTTGGTGGCAGAAGCTCACCTCATAATTTTGAGATGTTTCCATAAGCCCGCTAAAGTTTATTCTTACCGTTGTTGTTTTTCAAACAACTCCGTTAAATCCTACTCCGTAAGGATGCTTTCCTAATTCAATTGTGGTTGAAGTTGTCATTATCTTCTCCGTTCCAACCATCTAACTTCCATTCTTTCGTTCCGGAGGCATTGTGATGTTGCTCTCTTCGCTCATCATCTCGAATTGTGAAGATCGTGTTCTTTTCGTGCTAATCCATTTAACCGGAGTGTTGTGTCATCTCTTCAAGTTCTTTCCATCTTATCAAGTTTCCTTCTCTTTTCTACCGGAGTGCTGTTCAAATTCTTTCATTCTTGTTCCTTGACTATCTCATTATACCGAGGTGATCATATTCTTTTCGTTCATGAAGCTCTTATTTCCATGTCTTTCAACCTTGAAGTTCTCGCAATACTCCTTGTTCCTCTTTTCTACCGGATTGTTTGCAATTTCGTTCATCTCTGTTGTACTCTTTCTTTTAAATTGCTCAACCTCTCAAGGTTCGTGGTTTCACTCGTTCGTCAAAGAAGCAACTTAGTTTTACCTCTTCTCTTCCTCTTCCGTTTCTCTCCAGTGCCATCCTAGATCTCGGGACGAGATCCTCTCGTAGTGGTGGAGTGTTGTAACGCCCCAAGACCGACGCTTCAGATGCCTTCCATGTTTTGCGTGTCAGTTGTGTTATTTATTTGCTTGTTGCATTCATCATGTCATCATGAGCATTGCATTCTCATGTTTTCATAAAACTCGTAGCCGTTCGCAGTTGCCCTTTCCCTCTTTGCCTCCGTTGTCATTTTGTCAGGCCCTTGTCCTCGTTGACCTCTCTCAAACCCCTCGTGCGCGTGTTCGAGACTTACCTGAACCCGAACTGGTCTGTCGCTACCGTTGTGTCCAGATCATCCCCTAACGTCTACAAAACATCTCCGTTTTGTTAATTGGACTCCATAACCTATTTATTCGCGACCGTCCGTTTAAGATCGGAGGGACCAGATGCACCTAACCATAATTCACCTACTATATAATCAGCCTACCTAACCCTAAAATCTAGCCCCTTGTCCCATCGCGCCGCCGCCGGTCATCCACTCCTCTCCTTCCTCGGGATCCACCCCGATCCACCCACCTACCTCCCTTGGTTTCCGCCACCGCCCAATCCACAGCCTCCAATGCCTCGTCCCCGAGCCGAGCACCATGGAAGAGGAGCAGCGCTCCGCCCTCTCTCTGCTTTGCGTTTGAACACCAGCCGCATCGAGCGCCGCATCTCCATTCCCGTGCGCCTCCTCTGCTCGGCCTCTCCTCTCGTTCCCGCAGCGCCCCAGCTCCCTGCCTCCCGTGCTCGTCCCCGAGCAAGCAGCTCAGCGCCCCGCCGGCCGCCGCTGAACCAACAGATGAGCGTCGTCACTCTCTCCCTTGTTCCTCCTCCCTCCCGTGGCTTCCTCTGCCTCTCATCCATCCTCTCTCTTCTCTGTACAGGTGCTCCCCGCGCCATGGAAGCCACTGCAGGCCTCAGCGTCGAGCTCCGCCGCCACTGGATCTCCTCTCCCCGTGGAGCTACCCGAGCCTGCCCAGAGCAGCCAAGTCGCCGGTGAGCTCCTCCGCCGCGCGCACCCCCTTCTTCTCTCCTTCTATTTATTTCCTCCCTCTGTATCTTCTCTGAATTTTCCCCCGTCATGGCCTTGCAGTTCCCGCCGCGGCCCTGCTCTGTTCGTCGCTGTCTCCGTCAGATCCGACGAGTCCCTGCGTCTCCGGACTCGTTCCCGCCTCCAGGTTGCCGCGCCTCCGCCCGCACGCCAAGTCCCGCCTGCCGGAGTCCCCGCGTCGCCAGCCGTCGTCCCTGCCTGCAAGTCCCGCCTCGCCGCGCCTCTGCTTCGTGCGAGCAGAGACGAAACAAACAGCAGCAGCAGCTCCCTCGTCGTTGTGTTGACCGCGCCAGCATGGACCAGGAGGCCTCGATCGCCCCTGGTCCAGCTCCAGCGCCAGGACGACCCAGCGCCCCTGCCGGCCTCCTCCCCACCGAACCGGGCCATAGCCCATGGGTGAGCTACCCCCCAGCGCCTGCTCCTGTTGGCCCATTTGCTCAGATTCGGCCCGATACATTTTTTTCCTGCGTTGGACGAATTATCTATTTATCCAGAGAACTGCAGTTTTATAGAAAAACCCTCCATGTTCATGCATTTAATAACTCACCAACCGTGCATCGGGTTAAAATTATTTATATATGAAAAATGCTTAGAATTTTGTGTAGATTAATATTTTGCCACTTTCATCCAGGTTAAAAATGTTTAAAAAGTTGTTTGATTAAATTTGCTCAAATGCCATGTTAAAATGTTTTAGTATATAACTAAATGACCGTAACTCGGAATTTAATAAACTTTATATGTAAATGGGGTAGAAAATTGCCTAGTTTAACATGGTGCACTTTATTTTGCTGTTTAATAACATTAAAATGTGGTTTAGTACAGAACAGTACCAAATTCATATTATGCACATGAGGAGTTTCCGGAATTGTTGTTTGTTGTTCCGGCCTCATTTAAATTTGCCTAGATAGGTAGTTTTTCATATGCTTCACCCGTTGCCATGTTTAACAACATTTAACATTGTTGGGTACATAAACCGAGAGGAAACTAAATATTAAATGTGGTGTTCCCTCAATATGCAACTTGTTGCATATTGTGCTGCACTTAATTTGTAGTGTTGTTTGTTGCACTTTGCCATGCCATGCTATTTAAACCGGACATGCATCATACTTGGTTGTGCATCATGCCATGTTCATGTGATGGTTGTTTACTATGTTGTTTGTTTGTTTCCGGGTTGCTTCTCTCGTTAGCTTCGGTTTCGTTCCGGAATTGTGAGGATTCGTTCGACTTCGTCCGTTTGTCTTCTTCATGGACTCGTTCTTCTTCCTTGCGGGATTTTCAGGCAAGATGACCATACCCTCGAAATCACTTCTATCTTTGCTTGCTAGTTGCTCGCTCTTTTGCTATGCCTATGCTGTGATACCTACCACTTGCTTATCATGCCTCCCATATTGTTAAACCAAGCCTCTAACCCACCTTGTCCTAGCAAACCGTTGTTTGGCTATGTTACCGCTTTGCTCAGCCCCTCTTATAGCGTTGTTAGTTGCAGGTGAAGATGAAGTTTGTTCCTTGTTGGAACATGGAGATGTTGTTCCTTGATTGGAACATGTTTACTTGTTGGGATATCACAATATATCTTATTTAATTAATGCATCTATATACTTGGTAAAGGGTGGAAGGCTCGGCCTTATGCCTGGTGTTTTGTTCCACTCTTGCTGCCCTAGTTTCCGTCATATCGCTATTATGTTCCCGGATTTTGCGTCCCTAACGCGGTCGGGTGATTTATGGGACCCCCTTGATAGTCCGCTTTGAATAAAGCTTTTCCAGCAAGGCCCAACCTTGGTTTTACCATTTGCCTCACCACCACCTACTTTTCCCTTGGGAGTCTCTCTCTCGAGGGTCATCTTTATTTAGCCCCCTGGGCCAATGCTTGTCTAAGTGTTGGTACAAACTAGAGCACCGTGCGGGACCGTCCCTTGGCAACTTGGGTTATGTTGGTACCTGTACGCTTAGCTTATCCGGTGTTGCCCTGAGAACGAGATATGTGCAGCTCCTATCGGGATGTCGGCGCATCGGGCGGTCTTGCTGGTCTTGTTTTATTACTGTCGAAATGTCTTGTAGCCGGGATTCCGAGACTGATCGGGTCTTCCCGGGGAGAAGGAATATCCTTCGTTGATCGCGAGAGCTTATAATGGGCTAAGTTGGGACACCCCTGTAGGGTTTGAACTTTCAAAAGCCGTGCCCGCGGTTATGTGGCAGATGGGAATTTGTTAATGTCCGGTTGTAGAAAACCTGAATTTGATCTTAATTAAAATACACCGACCGCGTGTGTAACCGTGATGGTCTCTTCTCGGCGGAGTCCGGGAAGTGAACACGGTACTGGAGTTATGCTTGACGTAGGTTGTTCTAGGATCACTTCTTGATCATAGTTGTTTGACCGTGCTTTTGCCTTCTCTTCTCACTCTCATTTGCGTATGTTAGACACCAGATATGCTAGTCGCTTGCTGCAGCTCCACCTCACTACCTTATCCTACCCATAAGCTTAAATACTCTTGATCTCGCGGGTGTGAGATTGCTGAGTCCCCGTGACTCACAGATACTTCCAAAACCAGTTTGCAGGTGCCGATGAAACCGTGTAGGTGACGCACCCGAGCTCAAGGAGGAGCTCGATGTAGATCTTGTTCATTGTGTTGTTTCATTTCAGTTGATCAGTAGTGGAGCCCAGTTGGGACGATCGGGGATCTGTGTAGCATTTGGGGTAGTCTTCTTTTATTTTTGGTTCCGTAGTCGGACCTTGATTGTATCCGTATGATGTAATGCTTTACTCATGTATTGTGTGAAGTGGCGACTGTAAGCCAACTATGTATGCCTCTAAGTCGTGCTTCGACACGTGGGAGATATAGCCGCATCGAGGGCGTTACATTGAGTGTCCATTAGATTGTCCCAATCTATTTTTAAATGCCTCCCAGAGGATTGCAACCTTTCCATCATGATCTGTTATTTCAACTTGGTCCTTGTTCAGTAGCATGGCAATCTTATTGTGCCTATGATTAATGGAGGCTTTAGTGTGGAAGAATTTGGTGTTTTCATCTCCAAATTTGACTCCTTTAATCTTCCCTCTCTGCTTCGAATAAATCTTCTGATCATTGAGCACAGTTAATAGATGCTCCTTGAGCAAGGTCCTGCAGTTATTTTCAAATAGAGTAAGGTCCCTGAATTCCTCAATCATATCCTAGAGAAATATACAGTCATTTAGATCTGCAATTTGCTTCTTATGGAAAGCAAGATTTTTGGCCCACAGCTTTAGAGCTCTTCTAACATTCTTGAATTTTGCAGTAATCTTCTTAGCACAGTCTGAATGACCTACTAGAATAGCCCAAGCATTCTGAACCACCTGTTAAAAGAACTGTGATTGAGCCAGTAGTTCTCAAACCTGAACACTCTAGACTTTGGGATATTTGTGCCAATTTTAATCATGCAAGGTAGGTGATCAGAAATTGGTTTAGCAATGGGAGGAGCCAAGGTATCAGGATAGCTGGTCATCCAAGCTGCAGAAGTAAAAGACCAATCTAATTTCTCCAGCAGTGGGTTGTCCTACATGTTACTCCAGCTAAAATGTCTGCCTTTAAGGGGTAATTCAATCAGTCCAAGTTCACTTATTGCCTCATTAAACATGAGCATTTCATTTACATCCCCTCCAGGTTTATTTTTGTCTTCAGGGGTTTTGATGAAATTAAAATCCCTCATAATAATCCAGTCTATATCACTAGGCATTTGAATGTTGCCAAACCAATCAATGAACTCAATTTTATCTTCATGATTGCAAGGACCATAGATGTTTGTGAGAACCCAACTTTTGGGTGATGTCCTGCATGTGAACTTAATAGATAATGAGAATTTATTTTGAAACATTAGCTCCCCAGAGAATAGAGCCCCATTCCAAACAGTGAGAATTCCACCTGCTGCCCCAATGGAAGGTAAGTACTCAAATTTATTGAACCTAGGAGGACAAACTTTATGAATGTAGGATAGGTCAAAGATTTCTCTCTTAGTTTCCTGAAGACAAACAATTCCAGCAGCACTTTCTTCCACTTTTTGCCTAATTGCCAACCACTTATCTGAGGAATTAATGCCCCTCACATTCTAGTTTAGGATATTCCATGTTTTATTGTTATTCATTAACAATCAAATTGATGTTATTGTAGTCAGCATGGTCCATCCCCTGATGACTTTTCCAGACCATAAAAGTATTGGGATCCACCAAAAGGACATAACACTGAAAGCAAGATAATACATTCCAGCAGGAGGCATAAGCAGAAGAGCAGGTGAACCAGTGCAACCACATATGATGGCCAGAGGCTTCCATAGCATCAGAGAAAGTAGTAGTCTTAACCACAAGGAAATACCAGAGCTGACACAACAGCAGAGTACATGGAGCATACAAAATGTGCCTACCAGGGCAAACAAACATAGTGCAGCAGGTGCAAGCGTTACATTTGACTACATACATAGGACAAGTAGTTCCCAAAAGAGAGTAGCAGTTCCTTCTGCTACCTATCATAAACTGATGTTGCAGGCACATCATCACACAGGCCTGGAATTTGTTGCTTCTGCTGTGGCCTTGGACACCTTAGCCACATCATCCTACCCCTTCTTCTTGGGCTTCTTGGTCAACTTCTCCTGAATCTCTTCCTCAGCAACCTTGCAGAAAGATTTAGACAGGTTTTAACCACTGAATTGTGAATAATTGGAGGTATAGCATTACATGGTAAACAAGACTGAGTGACACATGACTTCCTCCTATATCCATTGTTGTCCTTTTTAATCCTATCACTTCTTCTTACCTCAGTTTCTACCATAGGTTCCTTCTCCCTCCTTTTCCTTGATATGGCCTCTCCAAGGGGCAGGGCATTACTTGGTGACACCTGTTGAAGAGGACTGCTAGCCCCAGTGGAAGAATGTGCAGCAGGGCTAATACCCTCATTTCTTTGCCTAGCCCTAGGATGAAATCCTTACATGCAGGTGCCTGAGAAGTTGCACATTCATCAGGGATGTGAAAAGGCAAAGTGTCCTCATGAGCACAATTAGCAGTCAATAATTTCCAGACATCAGACTTTAGCAAATGCATGGTCCATCCAAACTTGTCAGGTGTCAGCAGTAAGTGAATTATGAAGTTAAACCAACTTACTAGTGTTTCAATTTTGAAAGTTGGAGTAGCTCCTTGTGTTGCTGGTGCAAAGTGTTGAATCCATAAATCCAGTCCTTCTTCAGATATCAAATGAGAGCCATCAATGATTTGTAAAGCATGATCTTGAGCCAATGTATGCAAGGTAAGCAAGGAAGGAGAACCTGGTAATGAGAAGGACCCATAGTTACCTTTAGGGTTTGCTGCAGATGGTGAACCACAGTGGGGTACTGGAACATCTGCCTTGCCCTTAATATCTGGTTGATGTGAAGGAAAAGAGTCTGCCACAGTTGCACTAGCAGCAACTTCCAGGGGCACAGAATAATTTCCAGTAGCAGGTACTTCCTTCAAAATCACAGACTGTTTGTCTTGGTTAATATTGGGCACAGAGGAACCAGGAGCTACAAGATCTCTGTCAGAGGAGGTTCCTGAAGTGGGCACTAGCATCACAACACCCTATGATTGCAGGTGTTGCTGTTCTACAGGAGCCACATGCAGAATCTGTTCAGCAGGCACCAAGTTAGCATTCCGTGGTTCTGCAACATTGTGCTGAATATTCTATAAATTCTCATCTTCTTCAACTACATCATAAGCTAATGCAATGTTTAGGAGCCCTTGACCAATGGGGGGAGCCTGGGCCCTTTGGTTGACCTCCTCACTAGCAGAGTGAGTCAGAGAAAGCAGGCCATCAGACAGTGAAACTGTGGTAGTAATGTTGTTGTTAGGAGCTCCTTCTGCAGCCAAGATAGGAATTTCAACTTGATGCTGTTGAGGAGGGACAGGTACTGGCTGTGGGAAAGCCCAATGATCCTGTTGCTCATCCTGCTCTTCCCAATCATCCCAATCTTCATTAGGAGCTTGATTGTTAGGGTTAGGCAGTGGTGGAAAGCCTGGAAAGTCATTTGCATGTTGTGGCACAGGGTGAGGGTCCACCCCCTCAGGTGGAAAAGGATCCTCATCTGCAGGTCCACCCCCATCTTTCCTCAAGGAGTACCTCAACAGAGTAGGTCCAAGACTCCTCCTCAAATAGTTCCCCTTCATACCATCTTTTACTCTTAGGGATATCACCAAGTTCAGTAACTCTAGCCTTGACCAAAATTTACCCTTCAAAGCATCTTCTTTCTCCCAACTGATGATCTTGCCCCACTTAGAAATCACAGAAGCAATATCTTCAGTATTACAGAAATCAAATGGGACTCCCACAAACAGCAACCAACAAGTTCTGTTGAAATGTACCCTACGCCAATTTCTTCCTTGATTGTGCTTATTAAATGAAATAAAGACATCACCAAACGCATGCGGACCTTGCTGAATAAGCCTATCTCTGTCTCTGACATGCGTGAACCTGACATAGGCCTCTCCAAAAGGACAGGGCTGGATTTCTATAAAACCAACTTGTTCCTCTCCCTCAAGAAACTCTTCCAGGCCCTCACGCACATTTGGGAAAAATACCTCGTCTGGATGTGGGTGGATAGTGGCAATCGCCCAGTCTTCGTGCCGTCTCGGACAATGAGGAACAATCGCGTGAGAAACCCCATTGCGGCCAGCAATCACCTGAATCTGAAATCCATGAGGAACGAAAGGTTGGGGGTCTATGGGAATGTTGGCCATAGACAAAGGCTTCGGTGAGGTGGTGACCAAAGCTCTGTCTGACAGCAATGGTAGCGGAGGCGAGCTTATCGAGGCATAAGCAGAGTTGGTGGCAGAGAAGGAAAGTGAAGTGGAAGGCGAGGAGGCAAGCGACGGTCTCGGCTGAAAGTTTGGGAAAAAATCCTTGACCAACTCCTTAAATGAAGGCACCTGCCGAGTCTGTGGTGCCGGCCCAATACAGCGAAACCAAGACTCCACAACCCCTTCGGCCCAAGCCTCTGCTGGTGGGCACGGGAAAGAATCAAAGTGGATAAATGGCCAAAGCCCAGGAAGGTTCGGGGTAGTGCAAAAACGAGCCATGTGACCGTTGGCCCCGCATGCATGGCAAGCCATGTGGTTACGTGCAAAATAATGTTGCATGCCCTCACGCTCCATTTGGGTCTTGTTATGACCAGGATTGACGTGCAATGAAGTGTCGTTAATACCTTGATTAGAGCCATCTTGAATGGGCCCCGATAATCATTCGAAAACTGATCGGCCATCCCGGACCACCGCAGAATAACTCCCGCGATCGCCGGAGTGAGGGACAATGGATTTGCCGGATCTACCCACTAGAGTCCATTCTTTATCAAGTTCAGCATAACATAGAGCTTCTTCTCGTTGCCAATTCGGGCCCCCAAAATTCCAAAGGTTGAAACCCGCATCAAAATCCTTCTCAACAATATTGCCAGCATTGTAGATCTCAAAACCCACATCTTTTGAGGCCATCGAGAACTTGAAAGATCTATCTCGCAAGAAACGAACACGAAAAACCTTGGGCATAGCCCCCAAACATAGCAAGGAGAGAAACACTAACCGTGTGCACGTTGAGCCTAAATGAGGCACGACGAAATGAAACCACCAAGGTAAATTCCTTTTGACGAAAGCCCGGGGAGAAGACCACCAGGTGCCTAAACTTGGCCTTCATATCATCTTGAAACTTCTTCCCACGATCAAAGTTAAGGGCAAATGGAGCCATCACGAAGGAGGGGGTGGCTACCAGCGCCGGAGCGACGACTGGTAGGGCTTGTGGCCGCCGGGGCCGGAGTGGCCAACGGCGCAAAGGAGGGAGGGCTAGGTGGGAGGTCTAGGTGGGAGGACAGTAGAATGCCTCAAGAACTCTCTAGTTCTTCTTCTTCTGGATCAACACCATTTTGATCGGAATCCTTGGAGTTTGGGTCGTCGACGAGCACCACCCCGACGACGGCTTCCACTCCGGCGGACGACGGTTCGGTCGAGGATGGATCCCTCCGAAGAGAGCTGCAAACGCCAAATTGAAGCGCGGGTTAGGGGAGTGGGTGCACTAGGAGGTTCCTCCCCAAGTTTGAGCTAGAGCTATGCAAGGAATCGAGTGAATCAAGCTGGCTACCAGAGCGGGTTGTGGCGGCCGGAGTTGGGGAAGAAGGCCTCCTCGAGGTCCTTCTAGCAGATGGGCGTGGCTCTGGTGAGGTGGAGGAGTGGTGCCGGGTCGAAGGCGAGCTCGGGGCCTCTATTTATAGCCGGCCCGAGGCGGTTGCCGAGAACGGTATCACTCCGGCGAGCGATTACGGCGAGGCAGTGGTCGGGCTGGAGGTTTAGGTGACTGGGCACCTTCAGATTGGTTCACTGGTTCCATTCAACAACTAAGCTTGATCGGATTTGGCCTGCTCCCGTGGCCTCGACGGAACGGAGCTCATGGGCTCTTCGGCGACAGAGAGCGCGCTCTGCGCCTCTCAGGCCACGGTGATTCTGCGGCACGCACAGGGAAGAGGACGGCCACGCGGAGGTTCCTGGTGGCGTGGGCAGTGTTGGACGGCGCCGTACTGCAGGGCTGGCCCCTGCTGGTCGCCATGGCGGTTCTGCCACCGCGGAAGACGCCAGAGTTGACGTGACATGTCACTACCGACGCTCGCGACCGGCCAAACAACCGTGCGGCGCATTGGCTAAGAAGAAGGAGCAGTGAGCAATGATTCAAGGCAGCTACTGGCGAGATTGACAAAGAGCCCTGACGAAAACGACATTGATGACTGAACCCAACACTGAACTTCTGAAACTTGACAAGAACAGTGCTGGCCACCTTTCGACGAAATGATTTATGCACATGGAAATTTTTTCTAGAGCTGAAACTTGGTGAAGTGATCTTTTGATGCATCTGGAGACTGCCTGAATTATCTCAGAATTTTTGGAAAATAAAAATAATGAAATTCACCAAAAATGGCAAATCTGGTCCAAACTTGCAGCAAGCAAATTTTGAAAAATTTGTACTATGGACTAGCAGATCTTGATGGACCTAGGTTGAGGACACTAAGGACTAGCCAGAGGAATTTATTTGGAACCAAAACTCAAAGGAAATATAGTAGTTCCTTTGTAAATCACTAAGGTCCAAATAAATGGCAGACAAAGATTTTGAGTTTAAAATAAATAGAATTTAAATCTAGGGGAAGTTGAACTTTGCTGGACTTGATGCTTGACTTGACCCAAAGTGGGGAGGTGGGTTTTGGAATAAAGTTTTCAATATAGGTCATGGCAAGAGAGTAATTTTTGAATGGGGAAGAATAAAATTCATAATTTATAGGATTTCTTTTTAATAAAAAGGAATTGTAAAAACCTTCCAAAATTATTTGTGTTGAGCCAACACAAGATGACAAATCTTCAAGGCCAAAAATCAAGATTTGCAAGAACTCATGAATTATTTGTCATAAAAAGATTTGAGAAGATGAGCCCCTTTTTTTAAAAAAAAATCAAGGGACCTTCTTTAAATCAAATAAATAAGTTGATAAAAAATAAAAACCAAAATTTTGGGGTGTTACAACACCTACCCCCTTAGGAAAAATCTCCTCCCCGAGATTTTAGCTGATCCTCAAATAGGTGTGGGTACTCTGCCCGAAGGAAATCCTCTCTTTCCCATGTTGCTTCATCCTTGGTGTGATTACTCCACTGGACCTTGAAAAACTTAATTGTTTTCCGACGGGTCCTTCTTTCAGACTCCTCCAATATTTTTATTGGACGTTCCGTGTAGGTGAGGTCTGGTTGCATGTCAATGTTCTCGTGGGATACATGCTTTTCTGGGTTGCTTACACATTTCCTCAACTGTGAGACGTGGAACACGTCGTGGACGTCTGACAGTTCTTCGGGTAGGTCTAGCTGGTAGGCCACTGTGCCTCTTCGTGCAATCACACAGAAGGGTTCAATAAACCGTGGTGCTAGCTTTCCTTTAACTTTGAATCAATGCAGGCCCCTCATAGGAGATACTCGTAGATACACATATTCACCGGGTTCAAAGCTGACTTCACCATGTTTTTGATTGTAATAACTCTTTTGTCGGCTGTGGGCTGTCTTGAGTCGATCCCTGATTAGTCTAACTTTCTCCTCAGCTTCCTTGAGTATGTCTGGGCCGAAGATACGATTGTCTCCTATTTCTGACCAATTTAATGGGGTACGGCATCTTCGCCCGTACAAGGCTTCAAAAGGTGCCATCTGTAGACTGGCTTGGTAACTGTTGTTGTATGCGAACTCGGCATACGACAAGCTTTCTTCCCAACTGGTTCCATAGGTGAGAACACATGTTCTTAGCATGTCCTCTAGAATTTGGTTCACATGTTCAATTTGTCCTCCAGTCTGGGGGTGGTATGATGTACTGAATACTAGTTGGGTTCCCAGAGCTTGTTGTAAATGATCCCAAAATCTAGAGACGAATTGAGTGCCTCTGTCGGATATTATAGTCTTTGGAATTCCATGTAGACAAACTACACGGGAGAGATAAAGTTTGGCAAGCTTCTGAGTGGTGTGGGTTGTCTTTACTAGGATGAAATGTGCCACCTTAGTTAATCTATCTGTGATGACCCATATGGCATCATTTCTGTGTCGTGATCGAGGTAGTTCGACAATAAAATCCATTCCAATTTTGTCCCATTTCCACTCAGGTATCCTGTTTGGCTGTAATAGTCCTGCTGGTTTTTGGTGCTCATCTTTAATGCGCTGACATGAATCACAACATGCAATGAATGTGGCTATATCCCTCTTCATACCGTGCCACCAATTTTTTTCCTGAATGTCCTTGTACATTTTGGTTCCTCCAGGGTGGATTGAATATGGAGCGGTGTTGCCTTCGGCTAGAATTTGCAGTTTGAGGTCCTCTATATTTGGCACGCAAAGTCTGTCTTCGTACCATAATATTCCCTTATCGTCTACGACGAATTCTGAAACCTTGCCCAGACTCACTTTTCTTTTTATGCCTTCGATGCTGGGGTGTCCATGCTGAGCCTTCTTAATCTGTTCCATTAGGGTGGGCTGTATTTCCAAATTTGACACATTACCTTCAGTGATCATCACCAAGTTGAGTTTGGCGAACTCCTGCTGAAATTCAGGTCTCATGTTCTCTAGACTGTCGTTGCCCGAGCTGGGGTTTCGACTAAGAGCATCTGCCACTACATTCGCCTTTCCTGGATGGTAGTGAATGCCAACATCATAATCTTTCACTAATTCCATCCAGCGCCGTTGTCGTAAATTGAGTTCTGGTTGTGTGAAAATATATTTGAGGCTTTTATGGTCCGTATATATTTCACAACGATTTCCAAGCAAAACGTGCCTCCACTCTTTGAGTGCAAGAATAACTGCTGCCAATTCCAAGTCATGAGTAGGATAATTTTCTTCATGCTTTCGTAGTTGCCAGGAAGCGTATGCGACTACTTTGCCTTCTTGCATTAGTACGCATCCGAGGCCCTTCCGGGATGCGTCACAATATACTTCAAAACTTTTGTGTATGTCTGGTACAACCAATACTGGTGCTGTTGATTATTTCCTTTTGAGTTCTTGGAAACTTTTCTTGCAAGCTTCAGTCCATACAAATTTCTTATCCTTCTTGAGTAACTGTGTCATTGGTTTTGCTATGGTGGAGAACCCCTCAATAAACCTTCGGTCATATCCAGCCATCCCCAGGAAACTCCGTACATCTGTTACGTTGGCTGGTGGTTTCCAGCCAAGTACGGCCTTGACTTTTTCTGGGTCCACGACAACACCTTCTTGGGTCAATACGTGGCCTAGAAAACCAACCTGTCTTAACCAAAATTCACATTTGCTGAATTTGGTGTATAAGTGATGTTTCCTTAATTCTTCCAGTACAATTCTGAGATGTTCAGCATGTTCTTCTGGTGTCTTAGAGTATAACAGAATATCATCAATGAACACCACAACAAATTTGTCCATAAATTTCATAAACACTTTGTTCATGAGGTGGACAAAATATGTGGGGGCGTTTGTCAGTCCAAACGGCATTACTGTAAATTCATATAATCCGTATCTGGAGGTGAATGCTGTCTTAGGGATATCTTTTGTCCGTACTTTTAATTGGTGATACCCCGACCTTAAATCAATTTTTGAGAAAACTTTGGCTTGTGTGAGCTGGTCAAATAAATCATTTATCCGTGGCATCGGATATTTGTTTTTGATGGTGACCATGTTGAGTGCTCGATAGTCTATACATAATCTCAGTGTCCCATCCTTTTTCTTGGCAAATAATACTGGTGAACCCCAAGTTGAGGAGTAAATCCTTTGTCCAGTAATTCTTTTATTTGCTTCTTTAATTCTACCAACTCATAGGGTGCCATTCTATAGGGTTTCTTGTAAATGGGGGTGGTTCCAGGTGCTAGTTCAGTGATGAACTCTATTTCCCGGTCTGGTGGCATGCCTGGTAGTTGTTCGGGAAATATGTCAGGAAACTCACACACCACTGGAACTTTTCTTAACTCTGAAATGTCCACCTTGTTCAACCTTGGTTGTCGTGATATTGGTCTCTCTTGAGCTGCAATTTTTATCGTCTTCCCGTGATGATGAGTAAGAATTACAGTCCGATTGAAGCAGTCGATAAATCCCTTGTTGGTGGTTAACCAGTCCATTCCTAGGATAACATCGAGTCCCTTATTTTCCAATACAATGAGGTTGCCTGAAACTTTAGTCCCTCAATCTCAATAACCACACCTTGGCAGTAACTCTGAGCAATTTGCTTAATCCCGGGGGACTTGATGGTCATGGATTTTTCCAAGGGAAGCATCGAAAAATCATGTTGCAAAGCAAATTTCTTTGAAATGAATGAGTGAGAAGCTCCAGAATCAAACAAAACCGTGGCAGGTATTGTGTTGACAGGGAACGTACCGAGTACGATATTCGGGGCATTCTGTGCTTTCTCCTTGGTCACATGGTTCAAGTGACCATTCTTGTGATTGTTATTTTGGTTGAAGTTGTTACGCTTGGGTGTTGAATTATTTCCACTGTTGTTCGTCTTGGGGGCCGAGTTTCTTGGCTTTGGGCACTGTTTGGCATAGTGTCCTTCCTCTCCACAAGCGTAGCAAGTAACACCTGGGTGATATGTAAAATCCTTGTCTCTTGCATGAAATTTTTTGTTTGGGCGTGGAACAGTGGTTGTGGATTTGTTCGCTCCAATTTTCTGAAAATCAGTCTTGTTCCGGTTGTTGAGAGCATGAGTATTCTTGTCCCTTTTGCACTTGCAAAAATCCTCCAAGCTGTGGCACTCATTTTCCAATGTAATAGTTTTGTCCACAAGTGTTTTGAAATCCGGAAAGGTGTGTACGACTAGCTGGCATTTAAGTGCTGTTGCGAGACCGTCTAGAAATTTTCCATCTTTTTATTTTCAGTCATATGCTCTTCGTTGGCATAACGAGATAATTGAGTAAACTGACTATTGTACTCAGTCACTGTCATGCTTCTCTGCTTGAGGTCATCAAACTCCCTTTTCTTGATCCTCATGATGCTTCTGGGAATGTGCGCCCCACAAAAACCTTCTTTAAATTCTTCCCAGGTGATGTTATTTTCATTGGGGTGCATGTGTAGGAAATTTTCCCACCATGATGCAGCTGCTCCAGTGAGGTAGTGAGGTGCATAAAGTACCTTCTCACGGTCCGAACATTATGCAATAATTAACATACTTTCAATGTCTCGAAGCCAATCATCGGCCTCAAGAGGTCTATCAGTGTGAGAGAACGTTGGGGGACGTGTCTTTTGTAGTTCAGACAATTTGGAATGCTGGTGATATGGTTCACGGTGATTTCCCATATTGATAACATGGTTCATCATTTCTTGATGCTGCTGCTGGCTTTGCTCATAAAGGCGGCATACTTGAGAAAATGTTGCTTCACTACCTTGCTGACTTGACTGCCCCTGTGTGAAATTGTTACTTGTGTGGGTACCATAATTTTCTTCCGGCGGACTTGGCATGGAACGAGTCCAGGGATGAGGCATTTTTCACTCTAGGGTATTTTTGCAGAATTCATGAGAAAAATTGAGTGGAATAAATAAATAATTTTACAAAGGTGGATTTTTTTATAAAAAACTCCAAGATTTTTCAAGAAATTCCTTGATTGCGCGTGGAGAAGGACCGCTCAGTACATATCTTACACGCAAGCCATAATTATACAATGCATCACTCAGGATGTGCGTACACATTCTTGACATGTTATTTAGGCTAGTGCACTTCTCCGAGTTCCTACATGATGCGCACACATACTACTTCTCACCAAACCTATATACATATAAACATATCATACAAGCTGGTACATCGCACGGCTGCTAGGCGCACTCAGTCGGAGATGGTAAAAACTTCCCTCGGCCTGCCGAGGATAAGACCCAGTGATGTTCGAGACTCAACCTCCTCCTCACTAATAGGCTCCAGGCGTGAAGTACTGGGTTGAGGAGCTGGTGCGGGCGCGACAGGTGGTGGAGCACTGACTGGAGTTGGAGCAATGACTTGGTCAAACTCCTCAATGGTAGGAAGGCGGCGAGCGGTGGCTAAGATGACAGGTGCATAGGATGCTGAGGATGAGACGTAAGTCAGTGGTGGTGCTATATGGAGGAGCTCCCTCCTGTTGGCGGAACATCCCTGAACTAAGTCCATACGAGCAGCCACAAAGTCGTCCACGAGGTTATCAAAAGCTGCCTCAAGAGCTTTGAGATACTCAACCAACATTTCAATAGCCTCATCTCTCTCCCCCCTAGCGCAAGCGAACACATAGTGACAAGTGTAAGGCACGTGGCAAGGGAGGTAGCGGTTGCGACGAGCCTTCATCGAAGGGAGGGCATCCCGGAGACCAGCTATCGCCTCACGGGCAGCCATCTATATGGCATGCCTCTCTGTAGGCATGGCCCTTCCCACAAATCGGATGCGGCGTGAGTCAGAATGTCCTCCCTTGAATTGCACCACGGTCTGGTGCATAGACACGCTGTCGCTGATCTTCTGCTGGTAGAGTGTGAACTCCGGATGAGCCGATGGCCCGATCGCGACCTTGGTGATGGAGACGAGAAGCTTGATAAACCCCTCAGGTACATTGGCGAACACCTGTGACTCACAGTCGCTGCCAGCCATCTATAAAGGTAGACAAAAATTCCGAATAGTCAAATCATAAATTTATGATTGCTAACAGAAAATTGCTACATTTGCAAAATGTTAAAATAGCACTTATTACGCTAATAACCGATTAGCGATCACACCTAGTGGCTTCCTACAGTTAGCCTGGCTCTGATACCAAGGTTGTCAGGACCGGTTTTCCAATAAAACATTTATTGAAAAACCGACCATTATATCAGACCAGTATAGAAGAATCCTCCTTACCGGTAGACAAATCCTTGATACAGAAATCCAGAAGTACTAAACATTATACAAGGTTGAGCTGAGGCTGCTCAACAATTTATTACAAGCACGCCAATATCATACATAAAGGCGGATATGACACAAAGGGTATGGTGGCATAACTACTGACTCGTATTAAAAGTGGTGGTGGATATGTCACAGTGAAGTGGGAGACATGACTCCAAAATCTTCAGCTCATCAAGCGCCTGAGTGAGGCTCGATGATTTTATTAGGGTAGCGGAAGCGTATATAATAAAAGTGACCAACTCCAGGATCGCACGTGACTGACTGGGACTCCTCTAGGCGTCGGACTCGCTATCATACTCTTCATCCATAAGATCGCCTTCGCCAACATCTGCCAAATCAACAAGCCAGGTGAGTACTTTGAATGTACTCGCAAGACAGTTTGGACATAAGATATAACAAATGCAAACATGATGCACATGAGCAGACTAGTAATGCGCACTCAGATAATAAATTTGCACTGCATGTTAAATAAAAAGGAAGTCAGGCGGTAGTCCTCCCGAAATCCCAATAAAATAGTTGAAGACCGATCGAGTGTCTGAAGTGACGCCTCAAAAGGTAAAAAAAAACTTAACATGCCGCAGTCGGGCGTCAGGGCGACACCACGTAAAGGGCTTATATTGAAATGTAAATGACAACACGTACCAGAGTCGAACGTCTAAGCGACATCTCGAAAAGGGAATATAATGAAAGTAAATAACAAGGATGCCACATTCGGACGTCTGAGCGACATCACATAAAGGGCTTATATCAAAAGTAAATAACAAGAATGCCATAGTCGGACGTCTAAGCGACATCACATAAAGGGCTTATATCAAAGTAAATAACAAGAATGCCACAGTCGGACGTCTAAGCGACATCACATAAAGGGCTTATATCAAAGTAAATAATAAGAATGCCACAGTCGGGCGTCTGAGCGACATCACATAAAGGGCTTATATCTCATCACTCGAATTCAAGTAGCTCATGAAGGTAACATCTTTCCATGGAATACTCGGTACATGATAATAAACTGGTTAGTCCATCCACAGGAATAACATTCAGCCGGGTTTACCACTCCCAGTTTCATGCTTATTCTCCGGAGACTGTCACTGAGACTGATACTGAGATTGACACTAATATGTTGATCAAAGTCCTTGACCATGGACATGGTTACTCGAATGGTTTTGACTCTGCAGAGTTTGTACTCTTTAACCACAGCCAACGGATTTCAGTAGTCACAAAGGACTAGTTCCGTTTACGGTATTTTAGGAGAAACACATCTAACCAGTACACACCCATTCCACATTCCGCTGCCAGGAATCACCATAGGCAACATTCAAGAAAAACTCTAAGACGGGGAGGCTACAACCTCGAATAGCATGGGATCAAATTTATATCACGCGCTCTAAGGGGTGCCCCCCTCTCGGTCCCAACCGGAAACACCCATGCCCCCTGACCGGATGACGGGCTTTACTCTAGGGCCATGGAACCGTCATCACGGCCCCTCTATTTGGTCTGTACAAAGAAAGAGGTTTGCAACTTACTAAACCGTATTCTTTGCAGAAAACATGTGGTAGCACGGAAGGGGACGAACGGGAACAAGACTTGATCCACGTTAATACTGGAGTTAAATAGTTGATATAAAACTGGCATGCTTCAACAACACCAGCTTGCAACCTATCATGCCACCACATGATCAGGTTATCTCACCATCATATGAACACATCGAATTTCGAAGCTCACTTGCAGCTTGCTTGCATGAAATATAACATTCACAAATGCTTATATAAACATTTCATGAGAAAACCACTTAAGCAATCATGAAAAACACTCATCATATCAAAGGTTCAAACATGCTTGCCTCGTTTGGAGTAGTCGGAGTCTAGCTTGGCGAAGTTTGCGGCTTCGTCACCTCCTTCGGTATCTACGTTATAAAAGAAATCGGATACTAACGTAAATACCATGCATGCATGAAAATTGTTCCAAATATTTTTCAAATAAATATTATAAAAAAACTAGATAGAAAAATAAAGATGCCAGAAAAAGAATCAACTCAAAATCATCTTCTGTTTAAAAGTTATTAAGGTTTTAGTCCAGGGAGTAATCTGTGATGAAACAGAAACTTTCTAGGGGCTAGTTTAAAAAACAGAAAAAGTTTCGGTTGGAAATACGCCAACCCAAAGGGAAAAAGTACTTTGCCCTAAGGCGCTTTCAGAAAATGTTTCGAATAAAAGAGGAGAGGCCGACGAGGGGGTCCGGCATGTCAGGTTTAAAATCCCACCGCCGACCGAATCAATCGATGATCGCGGGCGACGATCGACGGTGATCCAGAGGAGGGCAAGGGTATGGTTGCACTCATGGGACAATTCCGCGTTGCTGGGTGGTGGATTTGGTCATCGGCGAGCACCACGCCAACGTCGGCTTCCACTCCGGCGGACGGCGGTTCGGTCGAGGATGGATCCCTCCGAAGAGAGCTGCAAACGCCAAATTGAAGCGCGGGTTAGGGGAGTGGGTGCACTAGGAGGTTCCTCCCCAAGTTTGAGCTAGAGCTATGTAAGGAATCAAGTGAATCAAGCTGGCTACTAGAGCGGGTCGTGGCGGCCAGAGTTGGGGAAGAAGGCCTCCTCGAGGTCCTTCTAGCGGCTGGGCGTAGCCCTGGTGAGGTGGAGGAGTGGTGCTGGGTCGAAGGCGAGCTCGGGGCCTCTATTTATAGCTGGCCCGAGGTGGTTGCCAAGAACGGGATCACTCCGGCGAGCGATTACGGCGAGGCAGTGGTCGGGCTGGAGGTTTAGGTGACTGGGCACCTTGGGATTGGTTCACTGGTGCCATACAATAGCTAAGCTTGATCGGATTTGGCCTGCTCCCGTGGCCTCGATGGAACGGAGCTCACGGGCCCGTCGGCGGCAGAGAGCGTGCTCTGCGCCTCTCATGCCACGACGACGGTTCTGCGGCACACACAGGGAAGAGGACGGCCACGCGGAGGCTCCTGGTGGCGTGGGCGGTGCTGGACGACGCCATACTACAGGGCTGGCCCCTGCTAGTTGCCACGGTGGTTCTGCCACCGCGGAAGATGCCAGAGTTGACGTGACACGTCGCCACCGACGCTCGCGACCGGCCAATCAACCGTGCGGCACATTGGATAAGAAGAAAGAGCAGTGAGCAACGATCCAAGGCAGCTACTGGCGAGATTGACGAAGAGCCCTGACGAAAACGACATTGACGACTGAACCCTACACTGAACTTCTGAAACTTGACAGGAACAGTGCCGACCACCTGTTCGACGAAATGATTTATGCACGTGGAAAATCTTTCTAGAGCTAAAACTTGGTGAAGTGATCTCTTGATGCATTTGGAGACTGCCTGAATTATCTCAGAATTTTTGGAAAATAAAAAGAATGAAATTCACCAAAAATGGCAAATCTGGTCCAAACTTGCAGCAAGCAAATTTTAAAAAATTTATACTGTGGCTAGCAGATCTTGATGGATCTAGGTTGTGGACACTAAGGACTAGCCAGAGGAATTTATTTGGAACCAAAACTCAAAGGAAATCTACTAGTTCCTTTGTAAATCACTAAGGTCCAAATAAATGGCAGAAAAAGATTTTGAGTTTAAAATAAATAGAATTAAAATCTAGGGGAAGTTGAACTTTGCTGGACTTGATGCTTGACTTGACCCAAAGTGGGGAGGTGCGTTTTGGAAGAAAGTTTTCAACATAGTGTTGGGGAACGTAGTAATTTCAAAAAATTTCCTACGCACACGCAAGATCATGGTGATGCATAGCAACGAGAGGGGAGAGTGTTGTCTACGTACCCTCGTAGACCGAAAGCGGAAGCGTTATATCAACGCGGTTGATGTAGTCGTACGTCTTCACGATCCGACCGATCCAAGCACCGTTACTCCGGCACCTCCGAGTTCTTGGCACACGTTCAGCTCGATGACGATCCCCGGGCTCCGATCCAGCAAAGCGTCGGGGAAGAGTTCCGTCAGCACGACGGCGTGGTGACGATCTTGATGTGTTACCGGCGCAGGGCTTCGCCTAAGCACCGCGACAATATGACCGAGGTGGAATATGGTGGAGGGGGGCACCGCACACGGCTAAGGAACGATCACGTTGATCAATTGTGTGTCCATGGGGTGCCCCCTGCCTCAGTATATAAAGGATGGAGGAGGAGGAAGCCGACCAAGCCAATTGGTGCGGCCAAGATATGGAGTCCTACTAGGACTCCAAGTCCTAGTAGGAGTCCACCAAGAGGGGAGGAAGGGAGAAGGAATAGGAGGAGAAGGAGAGGTGGCCGGCCCCCTTTTTCCTAGTCCAATTCGGACTAGAGGGGAGGGGGGGCGCAGCAGCCTTTTTCCTCTTCCCACTAAAGCCCATCAAGGCCCATTACTTCTCCCGTAATCCCGTAACTCCCCGGTACCTCCGAAAATACCCGAACCACTCAGAACCCTTCCGATGTCCGAATATAGTCGTCCAATATATCGATCTTTACGTCTCGACCATTTCGAGACTCCTCGTCATGTCCCCGATCTCATCTGGGACTCCGAACTCCTTCGGTACATCAAAACTCATAAACTCATAATATAACTGTCATCGAAACCTTAAGCGTGCGGACCCTACGGTTCGAGAACAATGTAGACATGACCGAGACACATCTCCGGTCAATAACCAATAGCGGGACCTGGATGCCCATATGGGCTCCTACATATTCTGCGAAGATCTTTATCGGTCAGACCGCATAACAACATATGTTGTTCCATTTGTCATCGGTATGTTACTTGCCCGAGATTCGATCGTCGGTATCCAATACCTAGTTCAATCTCGTTACCGGCAAGTCTCTTTACTCGTTCCGTAATACATCATCCCGCAACTAACTCATTAGTTGCAATGCTTGCAAGGCTTATGTGATGTGCATTACCGAGAGGGCCCAGAGATACCTCTCCGACAATCGGAGTGACAAATCCTAATCTCAAAATACGCCAACCCAACATGTACCTTCAGAGACACCTGTAGAGCACCTTTATAATCACTCAGTTACGTTGTGACGTTTGGTAGCACACAAAGTGTTCCTACGGTAAACGGGAGTTGCATAATCTCATAGTTAAAGGAACATGTATAAGTCATGGATAAAAGCAATAGCAACATACTAAACGATCGGGTGCTATGCTAATGGAATGGGTCATGTCAATCAGATCATTCAACTAATGATGTGATCTCGTTAATCAAATAACAACTCTTTGTTCATGGTTAGGAAACATAACCATCTTTGATTAATGAGCTAGTCAAGTAGAGGCATACTAGTGACACTCTGTTTGTCTATGTATTCACACATGTATTATGTTTCCAGTTAATACAATTCTAGCATGAATAATAAACATTTATCATGATATAAGGAAATAAATAATAACTTTATTATTGCCTCTAGGGCATATTTCCTTTAGTCTCCCACTTGCACTAGAGTCAATAATCTAGATCACATCACCATGTGATTAACATCAATAGTTCACATCATCATGTGATTAACGCCCATAGTTCACATCGCTATGTGACCGACACCCAAAGGGTTTACTAGATTCAGTAATCTAGTTTACATCGCTATGTAATTAACACCCAAAGAGTACTAAGGTGTGATCATGTTTTGCTTTGTGAGAGAATCTTAGTCAACGGGTCTGCTACATTCAGATCCGCATGTACTTTGAAAATTTCTATGTCAACAATGCTCTGCATGGAGCTACTCTAGCTAATTGTTCCCACTTTCAACATGTATCCAGATTGAGACTTAGAGTCATCTGGATTAGTGTCAAAACTTGCATCGACGTAACTCTTTACGACGAACCTTTTTGTCACCTCCATAATCAAGAAACATATCCTTATTCCACTAAGGATAATTTTGACCGCCGTCCAGTGATCTACTCCTAGATCACTATTGTACTCCCGTGCCAATCTCAGGGTAGGGTATACAATAGGTCTGGTACACAGCATGGCATACTTTATAGAACCTATGGCCAAAGCATAGGGAATGACTTTCATTCTCTTTCTATCTTCTGCCGTGGTCGGGCTTTGAGTCTTACTCAATTTCACACCTTGTAACACAGGCAAGAACTCTTTCTTTGACTGTTCCATTTTGAACTACTTCAAAATCTTTTCAAGGTATGTACTCATTGAAAAAACTTATCAAGCGTCTCGATCTATCTCTGTAGATCTTGATGCTCGATATGTAAGTAGCTTCACCGAGGTCTTTCTTTGAAAAACTCTTTTCAAACACTCCTTTATGCTTTGCAGAATAATTCTACATTATTTCCGATCAACAATATGTCATTCACATATACTTATCAGAAATGCTGTAGTGCTCCCACTCACTTTCTTGTAAATACAGGCTTCACCATAAGTCTGTATAAAACTATATGCTTTGATCAACTTATCAAAGCGTATATTCCAAATCTGAGATGCTTGCACCAGTCCATAGATGGATCGCTGGAGCTTGCTCACTTTATTTTGTTAACACCTTTAGGATTGACAAAACCTTCTGGTTGCATCATATACAACTCTTCTTTAATAAATCCATTAAGGAATGCAGTTTTGTTTATCCATTTGCCAGATTTCATAAAATGCGGCAATTGCTAACATGATTCGGACAGACTTAAGCATAGATACGAGTGAGAAACTCTCATCGTAGTCAACACCTTTGAACTTGTCGAAAACCTTTTGCGACAATTCTAGATTTGTAGATAGTAACGCTACTATCAGCGTCCGTCTTCCTCTTGAGGATCCATTTATTTTCTTTGGCTTGCCGATCATCGGGCAAATCCATCAAAGTCCATACTTTGTTCTCATACATGGATCATATCTCAGATTTCATGGCCTCTAACCATTTCGCGGAATCTGGGCTCATCATCGCTTCCTCATATTTCGCAAGTTCGTCATGGTCTAGTAACATGACTTCCAGAACAGGATTACCGTACCACTCTGGTGCGGATCTCACTCTAGTTTACTTACGAGATTCGGTAGTAACTTGATCTTGAAGTTACATGATCATCATCATTAGCTTCCTTACTAATTGGTGTAGTAGTCACAAGAACAGATTTCTGTGATGAACTACTTTCCAATAAGGGAGAAGGAACAATTACCTTATCAAGTTTTCTACTTTCCTCCCACTCACTTCTTTCGAGAGAATCTCCTTCTCTAGAAAGGATCCATTCTCAGCAACGAATATCTTGCCTTCGGATCTGTGATAGAAGGTGTACCCAACAGTCTCCTTTGGGTACCTATGAAGACACATTTCTCCGATTTGGGTTTGAGCTTATCAGGATGAAACTTTTTCACATAAGCATCGTAACCCCAAACTTTAAGAAACGACAACTTTGGTTTCTTGCCAAACCACAGTTCATTTTGTGTCGTCTCAACGGACTTTAGATGGTGCCCCTATTAACGTGAATGCAGCTGTCTCTAATGCATGATCCCAAAATGATATTGGTAAATCGGTAAGAAACATCATAGATTGTACTATATCCAATAAAGTACGGTTATGACGTTCGGACACACCATTATGCTGTGGTGTTCCAGGTGGCATGAATTTGTGAAACTATTCCACATTGTTTTAATTGAAGACCAAACTCGTAACTCAAATATTTGTCTCCGCGGTCAGATCGTAGAAACCTTATTTTCTTGTCACGATGATTTTCCACTTCACTCTAAAATTCTTTGAACTTTTCAAATGTTTTAGACTTATGTTTCATCAAGTAGATATACCCATATCTGCTCAAATCATCTGTGAAGGTCAGAAAATAATGATACTTGTCGCGAGCCTTAATATTCATCGGACCACATACATCAGTATGTATGATTTCCAACAAATCTGTTGCTTGCTTCATTGTTTCGGAGAACGGCGTTTTAGTCATCTTGCCCAAGAGGCATGGTTCGCAAGCATCAAGTGATTCATAATCAAGTGATTCCAAAAGTCCATCAGCATGGAGTTTCCTCATGCGCTTTACACCAATATGACCTAAACGGCAGTGCCACAAATAAGTTGCACTATCATTATTAACTTTGCATCTTTTTGGCTTCAATATTATGAATATGTGTATCACTACGATCGAGATCCAACAAACCAATTTCGTTGGTGTGTATGACCATAGAAGGTTTTATTCATGTAAACAGAACAACAATTGTTCTCTAACTTAAATGAATAACTGTACTGCAATTAACATGATCAAATCATATTCATGCTCAACGCAAACACCAAATAACACTTATTTAGTTTCAACACTAATCCCGAAAGTATAGGGAGTGTGTGATGATGATCATATCAATCTTGGAACCACTTCCAACACACATCGTCACCTTGCCCTTTAACTAGTCTTTGTTCATTCTGCAACTCCCGTTTCGAGTTACTAAATTTTAGCAACTGAACTAGTACCAAATACTGAGGGGTTGCTATGAACACTAGTAAAGTACACATCAATAACATGTATATCAAATATACTTATGTTCACTTTGCCATCCTTCTTATCCGCCAATCACTTGGGGTAGTTCCGCTTCCAGTGACCAGTCCCTTTGCAGTAGAAGCACTTAGTCTCAGGCTTAGGACCAGACTTGGGCTTTTTCACTTGAGCAGCAACTTGCTTGCCGTTCTTCTTGAAGTTCCCCTTCTTTCCTTTTGCCCTTTTCTTGAAACTAGTGATCTTGTCAACCATCAACACTTGATGTTTTTCTTTGATTTCTACCTTCGCCGATTTTAGTATCGCGAAGAGCTTGGGAATATTTTCCGTTATCCCTTGCATATTATAGTTCATCACGAAGTTCTACTAACTTGGTGATGGTGACTAGAGAATTCTGTCAATCACTATCTTATCTGGAAGATTAACTCCCACTTGATTCAAGCGATTGTAGTACCCAGACAATCTGAGCACATGCTCACTAGTTTGAGCGATTCTCCTCCATCTTTTAGCTATAGAACTTGTTGGAGACTTCATATCTCTCAACTCGGGTATTTGCTTGAAATATTAACTTCAACTCCTGGAACATCTCATATGGTCCATGACGTTCAAAACGTCCTTGAAGTCTCGATTCTAAGCCGTTAAGCATGGTGCACTAAACTATTAAGTAGTCATCATATTGAGCTAGCAAAACGTTCATAACGTCTGCATCTGCTCCTGCAATAGGTCCGTCACCTAGCGGTGCATCAAGGACATAATTCTTCTGTGCAGCAATGAGGATAAACCTCATATTACGGATCCAATCCGCATCATTGCTACTAACATCTTTCAACACAATTTTCTCTAGGAACATATCAAAATAAACATATGAAAGCAACAACGCGAGCTATTGATCTACAACATAGATATGCTAATACTACCAGGACTAAGTTCATGATAAATTAAAGTTCAATTAATCATATTACTTAAGAACTCCCACTTAGATAGACATCCCTCTAATCCTCTAAGTGATCACGTGATCCAAATCAACTAAACCATGTCCGATCATCACGTGAGATGGAGTAGTTTCAATGGTGAACATCACTATGTTGATCATAGCTACTATATGATTCACGCTCGACCTTTCGGTCTCCGTGTTCCAAGGTCATATCTTATATGCATAGCTCGTCAAGTATAACCTGAGTATTCCGTGTGTGCAACTGTTTTGCACCCGTTGTATTTGAACGTAGAGCCTATCACACCCGATCATCACGTGGTGTCTCAGCACGAAGAACTTTTGCAACGGTGCATACTCAGGGAGAACACTTCTTGATAATTAGTGAGAGATCATCTTATAATGCTACCGTCAATCAAAGCAAGATAAGATGCATAAAAGATAAACATCACATGCAATAAATATAAGTGATATGATATGGCCATCATCATCTCGTGCTTGTGATCTCCATCTTCGAAGCACCGTCATGATCACCATCGTCACCGGCGCGACACCTTGATCTCCATCGTAGCATCGTTGTCGTCTCGCCAATCTTATGCTTCCACGACTATCACTACCGCTTAGTAATAAAGTAAAGCATTACATCGCGATTGCATTGCATACAATAAAGCGACAACCATATGGCTCCTGCCAGTTGCCGATAACTCGATTACAAAACATGATCATCTCATACAATAAAATTTAGCATCATGTCTTGACCATATCACATCACAACATGCCCTGCAAAAACAAGTTAGACGTCCTCTACTTTGTTGTTGCAAGTTTTACGTGGCTGCTACGGGCTTAAGCAAGAACTCATCTTACCTACGCATCAAAACCACAACGATAGTTTGTCAAATAGACTCCGTTTTAACCTTCTCAAGGACCGGGCGTAGCCACACTCGGTTCAACTAAAGTTGGAGAGACAGTCTTCCGCAAGCCATCTATGTGCAAAGCACGTCGAGGGAACCGGTCTCGCGTAAGCGTACGCGTAAGGTTGGTCCTGATCGTCTCGTCCAACAATACCGCTGAACCAAAGTATGACATGCTGGTAGGCAGTATGACTTGTATCGTCCACAACTCACTTGTGTTCTACTCGTGCAAATAACATCAAACCATAAAAACCTAGGCTCGGATGCCACTGTTGGGGAACGTAGTAATTTCAAAAAATTTCCTACGCACACGCAAGATCATGGTGATGCATAGCAACGAGAGGGGAGAGTGTTGTCTACGTACCCTCGTAGACCGAAAGCGGAAGCGTTATATCAACGCGGTTGATGTAGTCGTACGTCTTCACGATCCGACCGATCCAAGCACCGTTACTCCGGCACCTCCGAGTTCTTGGCACACGTTCAGCTCGATGACGATCCCCGGGCTCCGATCCAGCAAAGCGTCGGGGAAGAGTTCCGTCAGCACGACGGCGTGGTGACGATCTTGATGTGTTACCGGCGCAGGGCTTCGCCTAAGCACCGCGACAATATGACCGAGGTGGAATATGGTGAAGGGGGGCACCGCACACGGCTAAGGAACGATCACGTTGATCAATTGTGTGTCCATGGGGTGCCCCCTGCCTCAGTATATAAAGGATGGAGGAGGAGGCCGGCCAAGCCAATTGGTGCGGCCAAGATATGGAGTCCTACTAGGACTCCAAGTCCTAGTAGGAGTCCACCAAGAGGGGAGGAAGGGAGAAGGAATAGGAGGAGAAGGAGAGGTGGCCGGCCCCCTTTTCCCTAGTCCAATTCGGACTAGAGGGGAGGGGGGGGCGCAGCAGCCTTTTTCCTCTTCCCACTAAAGCCCATCAAGGCCCATTACTTCTCCCGTAATCCCGTAACTCCCCGGTACCTCCGAAAATACCCGAACCACTCAGAACCCTTCCGATGTCCGAATATAGTCGTCCAATATATCGATCTTTACGTCTCGACCATTTCGAGACTCCTCGTCATGTCCCCGATCTCATCTGGGACTCCGAACTCCTTCGGTACATCAAAACTCATAAACTCATAATATAACTGTCATCGAAACCTTAAGCGTGCGGACCCTACGGTTCGAGAACAATGTAGACATGACCGAGACACATCTCCGGTCAATAACCAATAACGGGACCTGGATGCCCATATTGGCTCCTACATATTCTGCGAAGATCTTTATCGGTCAGACCGCATAACAACATATGTTGTTCCATTTGTCATCGGTATGTTACTTGCCCGAGATTCGATCGTCGGTATCCAATACCTAGTTCAATCTCGTTACCGGCAAGTCTCTTTACTCGTTCCGTAATACATCATCCCGCAACTAACTCATTAGTTGCAATGCTTGCAAGGCTTATGTGATGTGCATTACCGAGAGGGCCCAGAGATACCTCTCCGACAATCGGAGTGACAAATCCTAATCTCAAAATACGCCAACCCAACATGTACCTTCAGAGACACCTGTAGAGCACCTTTATAATCACTCAGTTACGTTGTGACGTTTGGTAGCACACAAAGTGTTCCTACGGTAAACGGGAGTTGCATAATCTCATAGTTAAAGGAACATGTGTAAGTCATGGATAAAAGCAATAGCAACATACTAAGCGATCGGGTGCTATGCTAATGGAATGGGTCATGTCAATCAGATCATTCAACTAATGATGTGATCTCGTTAATCAAATAACAACTCTTTGTTCATGGTTAGGAAACATAACCATCTTTGATTAATGAGCTAGTCAAGTAGAGGCATACTAGTGACACTCTGTTTGTCTATGTATTCACACATGTATTATGTTTCCAGTTAATACAATTCTAGCATGAATAATAAACATTTATCATGATATAAGGAAATAAATAATAACTTTATTATTGCCTCTAGGGCATATTTCCTTCACATAGGTCATGGCAAGAGAGTAATTTTTGAATGGGGAAGAATAAAATTCATAATTTATAGGAATTCTTTTTAATAAAAAGGAATTGTAAAAACCTTCCAAAATTATTTGTGTTGAGCCAACACAAGATGAAAAATCTTCAAGACCAAAAATCAAGATTTGGAAGAACTCATGAAATATTTGTCATAAAAAGATTTGAGAAGAAGAGCCCCTTTTCTTTGAAAAATTCAAGGGACCTTCTTTAAAATCAAATAAAGAAGTTGATAAAAATCAAAAACCAAAATTTTGGGGTGTTACACCACCTCGTAAGGTAGGTCGCCAGAGCCCCCCGGTGCTGGGTGGTCCATAGTAGGCCCCGCACGCCGATTTGACTGATGGCGCGCCTCTCGCCGTCGCTCGATGGTAGTTCGAGCGTCTTCCTGAGCTCGCTCTCGAAGAACTCGATGTTGGTTGCCGCGGGTTCGCGGGTCGGACGACGCTGTCGAAACGTTGTCACAAGCGTCGACCCGACGAGCCGGTGGTTGCGGTCGCGGCCGTGGGGGAGGAGAGTGCACCGGGGTCGCAGCATCTTCGGTCCTCCCACCGCTGGCATGCACTAGATCGACAGAACGCCGGCATGAGGTTCCCGCTGGGAGTGGCTCGTCCTTGTTGGTGAAGCTGATGAGGCTTTGGATGGTGGCCCTTCACTCGTCGAGCTTCTCCGTAGCAGGGGGGAAGTCAAGGAGCAGTTGCACGCGCACGAGCACTTCTGCTGGCGTGGGCGGTGGCGAAAGCTGCATGGACCATGACGCGCTCCGGCTTCAAACCAAGTTAGAAGGAGCTCTGTCACGGTCTCGCGGTCGCACACCACTTCCGCCGACGTCCGGGTGCGCACGCCGGCCTGGTGCGTCCTCAGAGTGGCGCACAAGGCTCTTCCCACGGCGATGCATGGGAGCTCCGGCGTCGCGGTGTCGCTCATCTCGCGTGGCCTGGGAAGGCCGTGGCGTGGGTGCCAGCTGGGGCGCCGTAGAGGTTGCCGCGCCGCCCGTGCGCAGCACGGCCCCGTCCCCGTCCCGAGTGGCGTGCGACTCGTTGTCTTGAACTCGAACGACGCCGCTCGCCTTGCTCCGATTGCCAGAGTGTCGTGGATGCTCGCGGGCCACGTCTCCGGCACCATCCGTGGCATCCGGTCGCCTACTCGCGCTGGCGCGGATGGGCCGGCTTTGGACGACCCGATCGCTGTGATCCCCTTTTTCTTGGGGGCCATGGTGATGATGAAGTCAATGCGCTAACTTCCAAACCGGATTTTCACAACTTGCGCCCCTACCTGGCGCGCTAAAGATGTCGGTGGCAACGACACCTATGGGTTCACAGAGAATCCCTTCTACGGTTGGCGGGCGCGGGGCTGTGGAAAGAGCGGGTTTAGAAGATCAACACGGGGGAATTTATCCAGGTTCGGGCCGGAAGTGATGCGTAATACCATAATCCTGCTGGTTTGTGTTTATCTAGTGTTCTTGGACTAGCTACAAAGCATGCTGGGTCCAAAAAGTCCAAATCCATCTCCAGTATGCCTCGGGCCTCCTTTTATAGCCAAAGGGGACGCCACAGTGGCACACAGGAGGTAGAAATTTGTACTGTAAACAAGTCTATCACCTGGCACCGTAGGACAAACGCATTTAATGCGCTGCCGACGTGCCCTCACTTTATCGGGGACGGCAAGGAAGCTCGTCTCGTCCGTCGCCGCCTCGCCTCGTACTAACACGCGTCCAAGCTGACTAGACATGCAGCGCCACGCTGGCTGGCTGGCTGCTGATTTGGTGCGGTGGCAGTATCTTCATGAAGATCTGCATGCCACCACACAGGTGCTTGCTGAGTTGGCCTGGAAGCTGCACGTCACCACACACGTGCCTGCCTTGTTGGCGGGTTGACTGTTGTGTTGGAACGGCGGTGGAGCCTTGGCAGGTGGGGGCCTAGCTGCGGCCCCGCAGATGTCCCCGGCAAGGATCTTGCCGGGGGTTTCCATCTTCTGGTTCTCATCTAGTATTGTATGTTCTTGGTCTTCACAAAGATCTGCATTCCACCATGCATGCGCCTCGCGAGCCTTGGTTCCAATGTTGTCAACAGTGTCGGAACTCTTAGGCTCAAGGGTGGCGGTTCAAGGGTGTTGGGGAAGTTGCCCCGACAAGGCTCTTGTCGGGGCTACGTAAGCTGCCTCGGCAAGGCTCTTTCCGGGGAAAGCCCACCTTGTCCCTCCGCTCCTCGCACATTTGGCTTGGCGCTGCTCTGGTAGTCCTATGTCTTCGCTTCCTCTGCCCCGCCAGGCGTGGCCGCGGGCGTGTGGCTGCGACTGCCCGTGCATAAGTAAAGGGGTAGAAAAAGGACCCCTACTTTTGTACACCGACACCATATCTGCTCAAATCATCTGTGAAGGTTTAGAAAATAACAATACCCGCCGCTAGCCTCAATCCTCGTCGGACTGCATACATCGGTATGTATTATTTCCAATAAGTCAGTGGCTCGCTCCATTGTTCCGGAGAACGGAGTATTAGTCATCTTGCCAATGAGACATGGTTCGCAAGCATCAAATGATTCATAATCAAGTGATTCCAAAAGTCCATCTGCATGGAGTTTCTTCATGCGCTTTACACCAATATGACCTAAACGGCTGTGCCACAAGTATGTTGCACTATCATTATCAATTTTGCATCTTTTGGCATCAATATTATGAATATGTGTATCACTACGATCGAGATTCAATAAACCATTTATATTAAGTGTATGACCATAGAAGGTTTTGTTCATGTAAACAGAACAACAATTATTCTTTGACTTAAATGAATAAGCGTATTGCAATAAACATGATCCAATCATATTTGTGCTCAACTCAAACACCAAATAACATTTATTTTAGTTTCAAAATTGATCCCGAAGGTAAAAGGAGTGTGCGATGGTGATCTTATCAACCTTGGAATCATTTCCAATACACATTGTCACCTCATCCTTAACTAGTCTCTATTTATCTTGCAACTCCTGTTTTTGAGTTACTACTCTTAGCAACTTAACCAGTATCAAATACCGAGGGGTTGCTATAAACACTAGTAAAGTACACATCAATAACATGTATATCAAATATACCTTTGTTCACTTTGCCATCCTTATTATCCACCAAGTATCTAGGGAACTTCCACTTCCAGTGGCCATTTCCTTTGAAGTAGAAGCACTCAGTTTTAGGCTTGGGTCTAGCTTCAGGCTTCTTCATGGGAGTGGCAACTTGCTTGCCATTCTTCTTGAAGTTCCCTTTATTTTCCTTTGCCCTTTTACTTGAAACTAGTGGTATTGTCAAGCATCAACACTTGATGTTTTTTCTTGATTTCTACCCTTCGCCGATTTCAGCATCGCGAAGAGCTCGGGAATCGTTTTTGTCATCCCTTGCATATTATAGTTTATCATGAAGTTCTAGTAGCTTGGTGATAGTGACTAGAGAACACTATCAATCACTATATTATCTGGGAGATTAACTCCCACTTGATTTAAGCGATTGTAGTGCCCAGACAGTCTGAGCACATGCTCACTAGCTGAGCTATTCTCCTCCATCTTGTAGGCAAAGTACTTGTCACAGGTATCATACCTCTAGACATGGGCATGAGTCTGAAATACCAATTTCAACTCTTGGAACATCTCATATGCTCCGCCGCGTTCAAAACATTTTTGAAGTCCCGGGTCTAAGGCGTAAAGCATGGTGCACTAAACTATCAAGTAGTCATCATACCGAGCTTTGTCAAACATTCATAACGTCTGCATCTGCTCCTGGAATAGGTCTGTCACCTAGCGGTGCATCACAGACATAATTCTTCTATGCAGTAATGAGGATAATCCTTAGATCACGGATCCAATCCGCATCATTGCTACAATCATCTTTCAACTTATTTTTCTCTAGGGACATATCAAAAAATAAACGGGAGCTACATCGCAAGCTATTGATCTACAACATAGATATGCAAATACTATCAGGACTAAGTTCATGATAAATTTAAGTTCATTTAATCATATTACTTAAGAACCCCCACTTAGATAGACTTCCCCCTAGTCATCTAAATGATCACGTGATCCATATCAACTAAACCATGTCTGATCCTCACGTGAGATGGAGTAGCTTTCAATGGTGAACATCACTATGTTGCTCATATCTACTGTATGATTCATGTTCGACCTTTCGGTCTCAGTCTTCCGAGGCCATATCTGCATATGCTAGGCTCATCAAGTTTAACCCAAGTATTCTGCATGTGCAAAACTATCTTGCACCCTTTGTATGTGAACGTAGAGCTTATCACACCCGATCATCACGTGGTGTCTCAGCATGAAGAACTGTCGCAACGGTGCATACTCAGGGAGAACACTTATATCTTGAAATTTTTCGTAAGGGATCATCTCATAATGCTACCATCGTAGTAAGCAAAATAAGACGCATAAAAGATAAACATCTCATGCAATCAAAATATGTGACATGATATGGCCATCATCATCCTGTGCCTTTTGATCTCCATCTCCAAAGTACCGTCATGATCTCCATCGTCATCGGCATGACACCATGATCTCCATCATCTTTATCTTTATCAACGTGTCGTCACATGGTCGTCTCGCCAACTATTTCTTTTGCAACTATATCGCATAGCGACAAAGTAAAGCAATCATATGGCGCTTGCATCTTATGCAATAAAGAGACAACCATAAGGCTCCTGCCAGTTGCCGATAACTTGAACAAAACATGATCATCTCATACAAGAATTTATATCTCATCAAGCCTTGACTATATCACATCACAACATGCCCTGCAAAAACAAGTTAGCCGTCCTCTACTTTTTTGTTGCAAGTTTTACGTGGCTGCTACGGGATTCTAGCAAGAACCATTCTTATCTACGCATCAAAACCACAACGATTTTTCATCAAGTGTGCTGTTTTAACCTTCAACAAGGACCGTGTGTAGTCAAACTCGATCCAACTGAAGTTTGAGAAATAGACACCCGCTGGCCACCTGTGTGCGAAGCACGTCAGTAGAACCAGTCTCATGAACTTGGTCATGTAATGTCGGTCCGGGCCGCTTCATCCAAGAATACTGCCGAATCAAAGTAAGATGTTGCTGGTAAGCAGTATGACTATTATCGCCCACAACTCATTGTGTTCTACTCGTGCATATAACATCTACGCATAGACCTGGCTCGGATGCCACTGTTGGGGAACGCAGTATTTCAAAATTTTACCTACGATCACGCAAGATCTATCTAGGAGATTCATAGCAACGAGCAGGGAGAGATTGTCCACGTACCCCCGTAGACCGAAAGCGGAAGCGTTTAGCAACGCGGTTGATGTAGTCGAACGTCTTCGCGATCCAACCGATCCAAGTACCGAACATACGACACCTCTGCCATTAGCACACATTCAGCTCGATGACGTCCCTCCAACTCTTGATCCAGTTGAGGCCAAGGGAGAGTTATGTCAACACGACGGCGTGGAGACGGTGATGATGAAGTTACCGACACAGGGCTTCGCCTAAGCACTACGACGATATAACCGAGGTGTGTAACTGTGGAGGGGGGGCACCACACACGGTTAAGAGAAACTTGTGTGTTCTAGGGTGCCCCCTACCCCCGTATATAAAGGATGGGAGGGGAGGCTGGCTATCCCTCCTAGGGCGCGCCAGGATAGGGGAGTCCTACTAGGACTCCAAGTCCTAGTAGGATTCCACCTAAGGAAGAGGGGGGAGAAGGAAGGAAGGGGCAAAGGGAAGGAAAGGGGGGCGCCGCCCCCTTCCCCTAGTCCAATTCGGACCCAAGGGGGGTATGCGCAGCAAACCCCTTGTGGCCCTTCCTCTCTTCCCACTAAGGCCCATTAGTTCCCCCAGGGGGTTCCGATAACCCTCCAGCACTCCGATAATTATCCGGTACCTCACGGAACTCATCCGGTGTCAAAATAACATCGTCCAATATATCAATCTTTATGTCTCGACCATTTCGAGACTCCCCGTAATGTCCGTGATCTCATCCAGGACTCCGAACAATCTTGGGTCATCAAATCACATTACTCATAATACAAATCGTCATTGAACGTTAAGCGTGCGGACCCTACGGGTTCGAGAACTATGTAGACATGACCGAGACACATCTCCGGTCAATAACCAATACTGGAACCTGGATGCTCATATTGGTTCCTACATATTCTACGAAGATCTTTATCGGTCAAACCACATAACAACATGCATTGTTCCCTTTGTCATCGGTATGTTACTTGCCCGAGATTCGATCGTCGATATCATCATACCTAGTTCAATCTCGTTACCGGCAAGTCCCTTTACTTGTTCCGTAATGCATCATCCCGTGACTAACTCATTAGTCACATTGTGTGGCAGCCTGGTTTTTTCCCTCTCTCATTTGCTTGATTTTCATTTGGAATCAATCTGAAATTTGGAATTTTTGAATCCTTTCATATGGACTTAAACACTTGGGTACCCTTGGCTTTCACCCAAGTGCTCCATTTCCCCCTCTAATCATCATTTCCCTTCTGATCCACCCCAAAATAATCTTTGGAATATTTTTCTTAAATGAAAAATATTCATTTTCTTCCAAAAACCCTATCTAGATCAATATGCTCCCAAGCAACCCCAATTTTTATGGCCCAAAAAAATCTGAGAAAATTCACAAATATTCTTTGAACCATAGGGTACCTTCCTGAGCAAAAATATTTCATGACATTTTGTAATATTTTTGCTACAGAAAATATTTTCTGTTCTGGACAAAAATGGTGGTTTCTACAGCAACTACCATTTTACTTGCTCAATTGTGCCTGGGTTTTCTTGTGCCTTTTCACCTTAGTAACTCTTGGCTAATCTCCAAATCACAGCCTCTAACTCCCAGCTGTTTGACCACAGTAACTGCTCAAAGTTACTGACCAGAAACTTACCTGGCATGTAAAAACTTCTCTGCTGCACCTGGATCCAAACCAAATCATGGTAACACTCAAAACTACCAAGAACAACATGCCAGACATGAAGTTTGGACTTAGGTCAGCATGAGGTCATAGTTCACGTGGTGACGGCGTTCGTCTAGGCGTCCTGGCATGCAGCCGACGCGCTCTGCGACGCGCCCGAGCCTCTATTGCTCGCGTGCTCGCTTCCCCGCCTGCCTAAGCATGCCAAACCTCGCCACCATCATCGTCTCAACTTCATTAACTCCTCCCTGGCGCTCGCCGACGCTGCACCTCGCCGCAGCGAGCACGGGCACGGTCCGGCCAACCCGACAGTGTGGTGCGCACTGTTCTCGTCGCCTTCTACTCATTCCTGTGCTCATCTCCGCTCTCCCATAGTTGCTGCGTGAGTTGCGTCGCCTTTTCCCCCCTCTCACTGACGCTGCTCATCGCCGGGCGTCGTGGACAGGTGTCCACCGGCGGAGCCCGAACCCCCCCGATGCTCGCCTATAAATGGAGCCACCCCCAACCTCCTCGAGCACCATCCAACACTCCCACAAACCCCACAAGCACGTAGGAAGCCATAGTCTAGCCGGGCAGGCCTGTGGCCGCCGTCCCCGAGCTCGAGCTCGCCAGGGATCCCCTCTGGTCGCCACGGTAGCTCCAGCCCTTCTCAGGACAGGGCGATCCTTCCAGGGCCTCCGCCACTCTTCGGTGAAGCCGTTCCGCCCCTCTGGAGCCCATGGAGGTGCTTCTGCTCGCCGTCTTCTTCATCTCCGGCGACCACCGTGTTCTGCCTCCGCTTGCGAGGTTGATTCCAATGCCGTCCGACCACATCTAGTTATGCTACGGGTACGGGCAGGTGCGCCTCAACCCCCTCTTGCCATCCCTCCCTCTCGTTTTGGCCAAGGAGTCCTAGTCGCCGGCGAGAGCTCCGACGGAGCTGCGACTCCCTCTGTTTCCTTCTCCCCCTCCTTAGTCAGCCACTCTGTACACGCGTGAAGCAGTACGAGTGGTGGCGCCCCTGGGCCTTTACGCCTTCAACGTCACCCCCAGCCTGTTTATTTTATTCAAATTCATTTGAATTTACAGAACACTTCAAACAACCATAACTCCTCAACCATAAGTCCAAATGAATTGATTCCTTTTGCATTTTGTTCCTTGCAAAGAAATCTAGCAGCTCACCAAAGATGAGATTTTTCTGAGTTGTTTAGAATTTCTGGTGATTTTCAGAAGTGTTCTTGATATTTTCTTTTTGTGTTCAAAATTATTTTCAGAGGGTGAGGCTTATCATGAGGATCACTTGAAGGCTTGTGAACCTCATCTGCACTAAGGCAAGCCACAACGACATTTTCATGGTGTCATTTCAATATTTTTGATTTTCTTACTTGAATAAAATGATTAATCCATGCATTTAAATAACTATTGTGTTATTTATATTCTGTTAAATGTTTGTTAGTTATTATGCTTGATTTACGGAATGTTGAAACTAGCTTAGTTGGTAGAGCAAAGTTAAGATCTATTTGTGGTGATGATAGAAATAAATTTTGTTATGCATGTCATCAATTATTTAAAGTTATGTTCTTGCAGAAATAAAATGATAAAAATTTGCTAGAAAATATTCTGTAAAGTACTGTTTTAGTCATTTTACTTGACTTACAAAATGTTTGAACCTCACTTGGTTGGTAAAGAAATTAGGATTTGCATGTGGTAAAATATTTGTTATTCATATGAGAAATTAATCGGAGTTATGTTCTTGCATGAGAAAATAATAAAACTTGCTGCAAAATATTTTGGTTAATATGTGAGTTATCTTGATCAGCAAAAGTAATATGAGTTGTTGATGTTTATGCTTAGTGTGAATATGGATGACATCGGCCATTTTAGTTATTAAGTGATGCATGTGTAGTTTTGCATTTCATGGCATGCTATGACACCAGTCATTTTCATTTTAAGTTGAACCTGAATATAACCCAACTTGAATATACAGTTGACTGGGTCATGGTGCCGCTGAATCGAGTTTTTCCTAGTGCAACCACATTTGCCTTTGTGGGAAGGCCTTGATTCGATCCATTGACATTGCCTCTGGTCGGTGCCTCCAACTAGGGAAGGTTGTGTAGTGCTTACCCTGGCCCGTTAAGCAGGCATAACCTTGTGTGCCCGTTGTTGAGATTATGGTACCGGATCCTCGAGTGGGATCGTTTTGGACACGACGGTAGTCGTTGTGTCTTTGGTAGACACGAGGCCACCTAGGACTAGCCCATTGGGGAATTGGGTCGGAGTGGCCGGGAGAGTGTCATGGCAATGGAAGGGTTTTGTCGGAATGCCGTTGGTCCACCCGAATGGGAGTGCGAGGCCATGGGTTCCATGGTGTGGGTACAGTGTGCTACCTCTGCAAAGTGTATAATCTATCGATAGCCGAGTCCACGGTCATGGACACCTCGTAGTAGGTCCCACCATGAGTCAACGTTTAATAATTTGCACACTAAGCTATGAACTTTGCATTGTTGAGGATGGCAGAAAGGCCATCGAAATGTTCGGGACCAGATATTGGTCGTGGTTGTGATCGCTGTAACGATCACGAGTTACTCTTGTAAGACCATGTTGGTGGTTTGTTTGTGATTCAAGAACGATCACGGTTGGTAAGTTGTCCCGAGGGACGTTCGAGCATGATCACAACATGTTGGACATATAGTGTTGCATTATTAATAATTTGTTAAGTATCATGATATTGTTTGCCATTATGATTATGCCTGTTGTGAGCTTGCAAGTACATTCAATGTACTGACCTGGCGTGTCATGCCAGATTTCAGGAAAATCTCATTGGAGAGGAGCGCTGCTCGAGTCTAGATCATGTCCACATCGGTGTCCCTGTGATATGGTGCTTCCGCTACGACGTTATTTCGCTGCCGCGTAGTTGTTCTCATTGAGGCCCCTTGATGTTCACTAAATAATGTACATATTGTTCAGCCGCACCGGGTGTGCCGCTTGGCCTCGACAACTGTTGTAATATAAACTCTGTTCCGCTAGCATCAATAAAGCGGTTTTTTCTGTAACAAGATGTTGTGTGTTGCCAAAAGACATGGTCTCTGGGCTGGCAATGCATGGTAAACCGGTCGCTCTGAGCCGGGGTGCCACACATTGCATGCAAGGCTCATAGTGATGTGTGTTACTGAGAGGGCCCAGAGATACCTCTCCGATACACGTAGTGACAAATCCTAATCTTGATCTATGCCAACTCAACAAACACCATCGGAGACACCTGTAGAGCATCTTTATAATCACCAAGTTACGTTGTGACGTTTGATAGCACACAAAGTGTTCCTACGGTATTCGGGAGTTGCATAATCTCCTAGTCAGAGGAATATATATAAGTCATGAATAAAGCAATAGCAATAAAACTGAACGATCAATCTGCTAAGCTAAAGGATGGGTCTTGTCCATCACATCATTCTCCCGATGATGTGATCCCATTCATCAAATGACAACACATGTCTATGGTTTAGGAAACTTAACCATCTTTGATTAACGAGCTAGTCAAGTAGAGGCATACTAGGGACATTGTGTTTTGTCTATGTATACACACATGTACTAAGTTTCCTGTGAATACAATTCTAGCATGAATAATAAACATTTATCATGATATAAGGAAATATAATTAACAACTTTATTATTGCCTCTAGGGCATATTTCCTTCAGTCTCAAGGGAGGAGGGGGTGGGAGGAGGGAGGAGGAGGAGGGAGGAGAGAGGAGGAGGGGAGGAGGGCGGTGGGAGGAGGGAGGATGGAGGGGGAGGAGGGAGGAGGGGTGGGAGGAGGGAGGAGAGAAGGGAGGGGGAGGGGCGGTGGGAGGAGGGCTATCGGCGGAGGGCCTGGCCGGAGGAGGAGGGAGGAGGGAGGAGGGGGCAGACGGAGGAGGAGGGAGGGGTGCTGGAGGGAGTGTAACACCCCAAAATTTAACCATGATTTATTTATTAAAATTTTGCCAGGAAATTAAATTTTCATTTTCTGGATTTATCTTTTGATTTCAGAACCACTCTTTTCTTTGATATTGTGGAGTTTTCACCCCAAGTGAAAACTTTTCAAAAATATTGTTGGACTTGTATACCCTCTCAAGAATCATTTCTTTTATTAGTGGAATTATTTATATAATTATTTTTCCTGAGCTTTATTTCTTTTAAAATGATTTTTCTTAAGTTTTGGAGTCAATTTGCGCTGCAACCCTTTCAAATACTCCTTTAAAATTTCCACCAAAATTTGGGGATGACATGTGATGTCCCCACATCACTTCTATGCAAAAATATCTTTGTTCATTTGGACATTTTGAGCCCTACTCCAAGTTTTCAAATCTGGTCCAGTTTGTGATTTGCACTACAACCTTTTTAAATATTTCTTTAAAGTTTTCACCAAAATTAGGGGATGTTAGTAGGAGTATATTATTCAACTTTATGCAAAAACCTATTGGTGATCTTTGAAAAATTTGAGCAAATCAACCTCTTTTGCTCTCTGGCCCAGTTGGTATTTTTCTACTGCAACCATACTTTTTCTTGCTATTGTTGCCTTGGGTTTTGTCCTGGTTGAAGTACACCCTACAAAACCCTTAAGTCCAGGAGATTGGACCCATTGGAGTATTTTTGGTACATGTAATAATGCCTTTTTCTTTCTGTCCAGATTTGGTTTTCTCAAAAACTTGCACTAACAAGTTTCTGTCCTTGACCAACTAACCTTGCCACCCTCTTTATCATCTAAAGAGGCTAGGATCCGAAGTTTTTGGCCACCAGAAGAGATGCCTAGAAGCCCATGGCATTATGTCAAAAACCTTGTGTGCATGGCCAGTTTTGGCTTGGTTTTTAGTTTGCATTGTGGACTTGATCCCCTAACCTAACCACCATGTCCACTAATCTCCTTGCAAACTCTAACCTAGACCTGTTACTCCCCAGCCTCATCCAAGCCCTCTAGCACGCGCGGGCATTACGTCGAGCACCTGGCGTGCGTGCTCTGTGCACGGCCAGAGTGCGCGTTTTGCACGTGTGTGCGCCCGAGTCGCCGCGTCCCGCTGCCGCCTCCCCGCGCCTGTTCTGGTCCCTTCCCGCTCACAACCAACGCGCCCCGACTCCTCCCTCACCGCAGAGCCGCCCTGGCCACCTCCTGGCGCCCCACAGCGCCACCACCGCAAGACGCCAACGGCCACACCAGGCCTCTGCCATGGACGGCGCCGCCCGAGCCACTCCAGCCCGCCAGCTACCCTCTGGAACAGCTCGAGCTCATCCACGAGCCCATCCGCTAGCGCCCGTTGCCGCCACGTCGCCCTGCCTGCAACAGAACGGCGGTTCGCTGTTCCTATCCATGGCCACCGCAGAACCGACCTCGACCGCCTAGAAAAAGGGGCCCCGAGCTCGTCCAGACCCTCAGGCAACCTCACACTAGTAGAAAACGGAGCTTTAAAACCGGTTCGTAAGGGCCGTTAGTGCCGGTTCCATAACCGGCACTAAAGGGTGGGCACTAAAGGCCCCCCCTTTAGTACCGGTTCGGCATGAACCGACGCTAAAGTGCCACCACGTGGCGTGAGCTCGCGCCCTGGTATGGGGGACCTTTAGTACAGGTTGTTGTTACCAACCGGTACTAAAGGTTTTTTTTAAATTTTTTTTTGAAAATTTTGGAAACTTTTTTTGATTTTTAATTTTTCTGAATTATTTGATAATTTAGTCTCTAATCACCTCTCTTAACTGCTTAAGTGTGGATCACTCATTCCAAATCGCCTAACTTACCGGCTGGTCACCCATCCTCTCACTCCCCTAGCCTGAGCATGCTTAACTTCGGAGTTCTATTCCCCCTACATTCCAAGTCTCCACTTGTTGTTTACCTGATAAATGTAAGCTGTCAATCCTATTAACCCTCAGTAGTTTAGCTTGAGCATTAGGTCACACGTTTCACCGTTTGAGTTTGAAACTATTATTCTAAAAAATAGTAATTATTTAGTACCACTAATATTTCTTGAATAAGTTTGACCACAGTTTGACCATTGTTTGACCAGATTTGACCAAAATTCAAAAAATTGAAATAATTATTTAGTAACACTAATATTCTTGAATAATTATGTAGTAACATTAATACTTCTTGAATAAGTAGTTTGACCAGATTTAACCAAATTTTTTAAAAAAACTGAAATTTGACCATATCTTTTTTTCCTTTTGGAATCTGAGGATTCTAAAAAATTGCAAACAGGCCGTCGGCGGTCTCCATCGGATGCAGATTTTCGTGCTGAATTTTTTGATATATTATACTTTTTTTCCGACATCGTATGCAAAAGTTATAGTCGTTTTACATTTTTGCCTACACTTTTTGCAAAACATGTCCAAATTTAAGTTTTTCAAATTTTCCTAACTAGTAGATGTAGTAATATAACTACCTCTCGAAGGATTTTATTTTTTAAAGTTTTTATCATTTTCTTTTGATTTTTTCAAAACTAAAATGGCGATACACAAGGGGTGGGGGTAGAGTTTGAAAATTGCCCCCTTTAGTGTGGGTTCGTGGCACGAACCCACACTAAAGGCTTGTCCCCTTTAGTGTGGGTTCGTGGCACGAACCGGTACTATAGGTTAGACTTTTAGTACCGGTTTGTGTCACAAACCGGTACTAAATGGGCTCATGGGGACCCGGCCTGACGCCAGTCTGCCACTACCCCTTCAGTACCGGTTCGTGGCACGAACCGGTAATAAAGGCTCAACACGAACCGGTACTAATGCATATGTTGCCTTTAGTGCCGGGCCAACTTCAAACCCACACAAATGTTTTCTTTTTCTGATTTTTTTTACAAACTGAATACTGACTAAACATTGACTGGCTATAACTTTTCAAATATAAGTCCAATTGATTTGATTCTTTTTCTGTTGTTTCTCAAATTTTGTCTAGTTTATTTTCATATTTATTTGTAAATTTTAGAAACAACTTTTTTGTACTGTTTTGAAACTATGTGTTAATTTGAATTTTCTTAAATAGGATTTTTGAAGAAACAAGCAACTTTCAAAAGTGCACCCCCACTTGCATACTCTTGAAGGCAAGCATTCTAAACCGTGGCATAATATTGTTGTGTGTCGTTTGATATGGTTACAACACCACCTTGACACGAAGTATTTGTTATTTTATGTGAAGATATGATCATTCTCGTGAGTGCATATTGATGATTCCGTACTGTTGGAAGTTGATATGTTTGTGATAGTAATCACCTTCGTATGCCTTTCATGCCTACCGGAATGGAATCCGGGAAAGCCTCTGTCTTTGGTGGACACGAGCTTGTCTCTAGTCCTTCGTCGAGACGGTTGTGTTTGGTAAGGCATGGTGAGGTATGATGAGTGGTGATTCTGTCTGTTTGGTGTGAAATATATTTCTTATGCTAATCATGCAGGAAATGCTTTAACCTCCTGAGTCGACCATAGATTGAGTCTTGTTCCGGTAACCCCCATACTTGTTTTGTACTACCACTTGTCCCTGCGATAGGTAGGGTATGGTTCAGTAAGTTGTCAACACCTTTCCTAGCACACGCTGTACAGAGAGGCCATGGTGGAAGATATCGGCTGCATCCGGTAGGCATGCCACCTGGTCCCGGGGCATGGGTGCTTCCGGCTGGAGCCGAGGGTGTAGCTGCCCTAGTCTGCGCGCGTTATAAATTTTGTGATCCCATGCTAGTTGAGGTTGTAGCCTCCCCACTTAGAGTTTCGCTTAACGGGTGTCGTGGGTGATTCCAGACACCGGTAAGTAAGCTAGTGTGTGCGGTCGGGTGTGTTTTCAATTAAAAGACCGTAAACGGAATTAGTCCCGATGGACTAAAGGAATCCGTTACTCATGGGTAAAGAGTACACCCTCTGCAGAGATTATATCTATTCGAATAGTCGTGTCCATGGTTAAGGACTACAGTCTGGATGGGTCAAGTGTCGGTCTTAGTGTCGGTCTTCGGAGGAAAGATTGCTAAACCAAAACATGGATCATGACTTGGGACTCACGGTGATTATGATTGCTATTATTATGGACTAACCGTTTACATTATTTGAATTACTGAGTATCCCTGGGACGGTTCTACCTCCTAGATATTCACTATGATTACTCTCATATAAGCCCTTATGTGGTGTCACGAAGACGCCCGATTGTGGCATGCTTGTTATTCATTTACTTTATAAGCCCTTTATGTGGTGTCGCTGAGACACCCAACTGAGGCATGCTTGTTATTTAGTTACTCTATAAGCCCTTTATGTGGCGTCGCTCAGATGCCCGACTGTGGCATGTTTGCTACTTATTTCCCTTATAAGCCCTTTATGTGGCGTCGCTCAGACGCCCGACTGAGGCATGCTTTATATTATTATCCTTTTGAGGCGTCGCTTCAGACACCCGATCGGTGCATCCTACTTCTACTCCCTTATTGCATATTCATGTTGTATATGAATAACCTGCTTGCGTGCATCATGGATGTTTACTTTGTGATTGACATGTGATCATAGAATATTTCAGAGCATGATTATCATTTGTTATATTATACCTGTGTTCATAATGTTTGCGAGTACATTCAAAGTACTCACTGGCTTGTCCCTAGCTATTGTCTTGGCCAAATTTCTTGCGTGGAGAGGAGCGTTGCGATGACAGCCCCGGAACCTTCGCAATGGTGATAGCAGCCTCGCGAAGACAGGAGTTATCCAGGTCAGCTGTTCCTGTGGAAATGGAGTCCCATAGACGCTGATGAACCACAAACCGCTTCCGCCATCGACCACTAGAAACCTTTTGTTGTACTCATAGGCCAGTATGGTCTTGTACTACATATTTTTTATTTTGCTTGAAATTTCTGTATCAAGTTGGTGCCTCATCAGCTAACAGTAATCCTGGGGCTGGTGAGCACAAGGGCCATTTTCTGGGAAATTAATATCCCGAAATCCGGTCCTGACAGGGAGGAGGGAGGAAGATATAGGAGAGAGGAGGAGGAGGAGGAGGGAGGAAGAGGGATGGAGGAACTACCTCCATGGAGGAGGAGCAGGAGCATCGGCGGCGGCGGGCGATGATGGTAGTCGGGGAATGGCGGCAGCGGCGGACGACGGGGGGTGCGGGGGAGCGAGAGCAAGAGTGGAGAGGGAGAGTGGGGGTGGCTGGTTGGGGAAGATACGATGGCGTTTCGCAGTAGCGCGTGTTAGGATAAAGCGCTACTGCTAAACTCCATAGCAGTAGCGATTTTAACCCGAGAAGCGCCACTGCTATGCCTGTAGCAGTAGGGCCTTCTGCAAAACGCGCTACTTCTAAGGATAAGCATGTAAAAAAATAAAAAATACATTGGTCATCAATGATCTTTTTGTGTAGAATCTAAATTGTCAATAGGAACCTTTCCCGGTTTAAGAACCGGCAAAGATTCCTATTGCAGCCACATATCCTACACATAGAGTTCAATGAAGACCAAGTGGTTGTGATGGTTTCAGAAGTAACGTATTTAAGGTGGTAAAGACCCTGTTCACAAAGCGAGGTGGGACTAAACTTAGTTGCAATGAGTGGACTAAACTTAGCAGCAGCGAGGGTGGGCGAAAAGTGCTGCTGCTAAGTTCAATAGAAGTAGCGCTCTTAGAAAACCGGCGCTACTACTACACCTACTTTGGTGGCAATGTCGGAGCAATTGTAGTAGTAGCGCTGTTTTTTTCTAACGCGCTACTTCTATGTGGGTATCAGTAGCACGGTTTTTTTTGCACTCTACTGCTAAGTAGCAGTAGCGCCTTATTTTAAAGCGCGCTGCTGGTAAGATTCTGTATATAAGGTTTTCCCTAGTAGTGACATGATGTAGAAAAGATCTATTCATGTAGGAATAGAACCCATCTTGTTATCCTTAGTAGCAATGATACATACGTGTCATTTCCCCTTCTTTCACTGGGATTGAGCACCGTAAGATCGAACCCATCACAAAGCACCTCTTCCCATGGCAAGAAAAATTGATCTAGTAAGCCTAACTAAACCAAAGATTCGAAGAAGAAATACGAGGCTATAAGTAATCATGTATATAAGAGATCAAAACTCAAATAACTTTCATGGATAACATAGATCTGATCATAAACTCAAAGTTCATCGAATCCGAACAAACACACCGCAAAAGAGTCACATCAAATAGATCTTCAAGAGACCATTGTATTGAAAATGGAGAGAGAGAGAGAGAGAGAGAGAGAGAGAGGAAGCCATCTAGCTACTGCCTAGGGACCTTTAGGTCTACAATGAACTACTCACGTATCATCGGAGAGGCACCAATGAGGTTGATGAACCCCTCTGTGATGGTATCTAGATTGGATCTAAGGTTTGTGGAACTTGCGGCGGCTGGAATTGTGTTTCGTCGACTCCCTTAGGGTTTTTGGAATATTGGGCTATTTATAGAGCAAAGTGGCGGTACAGGAGGCCACTAAGGTGGGCACAACCAACCCCAGGCGCACCCAGGTGGGTTGTGGCCCCTAGGGGCACCCCTCTGGTACTTCTTTGGCCCATCCTGTGTCTTCTGGCCCAGAAAATTCTTCAAAAAGCTTCGCTGCGTTTGGACTTCCTTTGGTATTGATTTTCTGCGAAGAAAAAAACAAGAAAAAAAACAGCTATTGGCACTGGGCACTATGTCAATAAGTTAGTCCCAAAAAAGGATATGAAGTTGCTATAAAATATTTGTAAAACATCCAAGAATGATAATATAACAGCATGGAACAATCCAAAATTATAGATACGTTGGAGACGTATCAGGGCCACCGTTTGTGACGATTCCACCTCCCAAAAATCACAAATATTCCAAAATAATTCTCCGTAAATTTTTATCGGTTTGAACTTTGTTTGATATGGATATTCCGTGCAGCAAAAAACATGCAAAAAACAGGAACTGGCACTGGGCACTGGATCAATAGGTTAGTCCAATAAATCATATAAAATGTTGCCAAAAGTATGTAAATTTTTTATAATATTGGCATGGAACAATAAAAAATTGTAGATACAATGGAGACTTATCATTACGATTGGCTCTGATCTGTGAATCATTGAGATGTGTAGGCATCTTTATTGTGCTTATTATTTGGGTCTAATGGGTTTGTTCTGAATCTTGCAAGCTGGGAATCATTGAGATGTATAGGCATCTTTGTTTAACTTATTATTATATTCTTATTGGTTGGTTCTGAATCTTGCAAGCTGGGAAACACAACATGATGATGCAGAGGTCAGCAACCAAAACAAGCTATTCAAACTTGGTAGTATTGTCTGTGTGAAAGTGCGGCAAATGAGCTGATCGTGTGCATCCTGAGAATAATAATTCTAATTGATGTGCATGTTGATCCCGTGGCACTGATAGAACGAGCCAATGCTTTGCTTGTTTTAAGAATAAATTTTAATCAAAGCTAATAAAATTTAAGTAAAGTGACCACTAACACTTGCTATTACAGTACAAATACAGACCCGCTCGTGAACCCGAGGGGGCATGTGCTGCTGGGCCTGCAGTGGGCCAGTGAAGGGTAGTAACTGTTGTTGCCTGTACACACTCAGTTTACTATTGAATGCAGTTACCCAAGAGCTGAGAAATGAACTACTGCCACTGCCTATCCATTCGTTCACCGTCAATTGAAGTTCCCCAAGATTAAAAAAATGAACTGCTGCTGCCGTGGTGCCGGCCCCCAGTACCCCAGTACACACCGATTGTCTTCATCTCCCCCTACCCCCAATCCCCACAAAATAAGAACCGCCACATCAACTCTGCATGCAAAGAGACTCCAATGCGGATCCGAGGGGTGAGCTGATGGATATGGACTTCAAAAAGGAGTTCACCTTTGAGTTCGCCGTTCAGACCCATGGCAGCACCAAGTTGAATGTGATGTACCCTAATGATTCAGACTCGGTAAAGCTCTGCCTCGCCAAGTTCAAGCAGTACCTATAGGAGGAGAAAGCAGAAGGTCGTGGGACTAGACCTTGTGCCCATCCATTTGTTGGGGAACATCGCATGGGAAACAAAATTTTCCTACGCTCGCCAAAATCAATCTAGGAGATGAACATCTACGAGAGGAGAGATTGCATCTACATACCCTTGTAGATCACTAAGCGGAAGTGTTAATAAACGTTGTTGATGTAGTCGAACATCTTCGCGATCCAATCACGATCCGTCCCGCGAACTCCCGATCCATGTGCCGAACGGGCGGCACCTTAGCGTTCAACACACGTACATCTTGATGGCACCTTCACCTTGATACGTCTCCAACATATCTTTATTTTTTTATTGTTCCATGCTAGTATATTATCATTATTGGATGTTTTACAATCATTTATAACAACTTTATGTCATTTTTTGCGACTAACCTATTGACATAGTGCCCAGTGCCAGTTGCTGTTTTTTTGCTTGTTTTTTACATCGCACAAAATCAATACCAAATGGAGTACAAACGCAGTGAAACTTTTTGGAGAATTTTTCTGGGCCAGAAAACACCTGTAGGGCCCAAGAAGTACTAGAGGGGAACTCCGATGGGAGCACAACCCACCCACCTCCCCTCCCCCCCGCGCGTCCAGGTGGGTTGTGCCCACCTCGGTGGCCTCCCGCACCACCTCTTCGCCCTATAAATACCCAAATATTCCAGAAACCCTAAGGGAGTCGATGAAACACAATTCTAGCCACCGCAAGTTCAAGAACCATGAGATCCAATCTAACACCATCACGAAGGGTTCATCATCCACATTAGTGCCTCTACGATGATGCGTGAGTAGTCACTAGTACGCGTCAGTGCTATACAAACGGTTTTTAACCCCTTTCTGCGACGGCATTTGGAACCTTGCCTAGTGAGTGTGGGTGATAGGGGGGTCCTTCCCACACGACCCAGAAACCATCAGGGATATGCCCTCCTAGCACACACGCTCGACAAAATGAGGTCGTGTGCGAAGCGAGCGCTCAAATACAGAAATACATACCGTAGAGCTAAAAAAATACAATTATACATGCGAAATTGTTTCCGGTCGCAAGTACATCCCACATAGTCAGTCCTCGCTAAACCTTTCCATCCGTATGTACATCCCACACAGTCGCTCCAAGGTAAACGTTTCCGTTCATAGGTACATCACACACAACTTTTCCTGTTAAATCATTTGTGATAGCGTTGCCATTGCAAACGATATTAAATTTTTTATTGTTTACATTATTGAATGCATCATACACGGTCCATAGAAGAAACTTTGTGGTAAAGGTTGTCCATCACACCTAGTTTTTATGTGGTAAATGTTTGCACAAGGTGGCCTAACGCAAACTGCACAAGGTGGCCTAACGCAAACAGTTTTCAAGAGAAAGTTGTGTGTGATTGTTCATTGATCCAACACGGTTTATTCCTAGAAACTGTGTGCGTTGCCTAAGGTCATCGCCCACGGTATGTTTTCAATAACCGTTTGCAATAGCAAAACCCAATTAGAGGGCCAATTCACCATTAGCAGGCTAATTTCTCTATTAGTAATAATCCATTTATTAATCTAATTGACATTCATATGAAGCACATAATATATTTCATTTCGATATTAAGGAAGCAGAATTTCATAATTGAAATACATCAAAGTACAACATGATATAGCTTCAGCACTCAGCTACCCCATTACACAACTGCACCAGCACCAAGTTTCACATGCAACATGTAGAACCTTTCCAAATTAGCATCATAGACGGTATATAGATAGATGCATCTCATCTGGAAAACCACTGAAGCGGAAGGCGAATATTGATCCTTCATTCATGTTGAAGGTCTTTGCAACTTTGGGCCAGTGCCTGTGGATGATTGACCGTCCATCCTTCATCCTCTTCCGAAACACTTCAATATTGAACCGTGGGTGTTGTATGAAAACCTTCCTCGTCTCCTGACCATAGAGGTGGTTTGAGAGGTAATGATCAGTGAACTGCTTTGGAAAGGCCTGAAAACAAGGATGTGCATAAATATCTTCTCTATATTGGAAATGGGGCAAAGGAATAAAAAAGGCAAGGTATAATAGTTAGTACCATCTTGTAGTGAACTGATGTCTTCTTCGTTGTGCAGACAAAGATCTTGTTGTTTTTTGTCGCTAATTTGTTTATCCTAACAATCTTTCTGAGTTTCTTGATTTGATTGATATTCATGGACAACTCATTTCCCCATATGCAAAAAGGGTCGAACAGTGGGTCAAAACCTCTGACAGCAGGACCTACATGTGTAAGACCAAATTGTTAAAAACCTAAATATTATAATGGTTCCTGCAATTGCATAATAATGTGCTCTTAGACAACGGACCATGCATGTGCTAACCTCAATTGTAGACCTCAGCGCTTCCCATTGTTTCCCTGCAACACATATAAGGTAGTTAGTCATCAAGTTAAGTAAGGGTTCGCATGTTATAGTAAAAAATGTTGATGAAAAATAAGCACATTGCAGATTCATCGGATTAATTCAAGCCACATGGAAAACCCATTTATCCAAACCAAGCATGATTAAGAACTAGGAAATATAGCACTTGTATATGTTTCTCATGTATTAAGTGCAGCCAAATTCGATTTATTCCTCACATGAACAACAATGCAAAATTCTCCCCACGACAATTGGACATCGCATTGTAGAATTGAACCAAGCAGTTAACTAAACACCACAACAAATGAACCAAACATTAACTGAGCACCACATTGCACAAGATAACATACTCCTAATAGAAGATCAGATAGTTAACCAAACCAAGCATGCTTAACAACTTGGAAACATAGCAATTGTATTTGTTGCTCATGTATTTACTACAGCCAAATTCAATTTATTGCTCACATGGTATACAATAACAGAATGCACGCACAACTATTGAACATCCCAATGCAGAATTGAACCAAACAGTTAACTAAACACCACAACACAAATGAACCAAACATTAACTGAGCACCACATTGCAAAATGTATAACCAAACCAAGCATGCTTGACAACTTTGAAATATAGAAATTTTATTCATTTCTCATGTATTTTGTAAAGATAAATTCGATTTATATCTCACATGGAAGACAATACAAAATTGCAGCCTGAAGAATTGAACATCACATTTGCAGAATTGAACCAAATAATTAACTAAAGACGAAAACTAATTAACAAAACAATTAATAAGTGAGCACCACACTGCATGACATATAGAACATATAGACTGGAGCAAAAGATTGCATGGTAAAATTAGATAGCACAATTCACTAAAATTTGTGAAGGAAAGGAAGGAGCAGCACACACAATGAGTAAACCGAGCATGCTTAACCGGCGTAGCTAGCAAATAGCAAGGTGCTCCTCCAAGATCTGGGGGTCGGCACGAATGGCGGCCATCGCGACCTCATCCGCGCGTGCGGCCGCGATTTTCTTCTCCGCTGCGAAATGCTCCTTGAGATCCTGGCTATACTGCATGCACCATGGTTTAGGGCGGCGCTTAATTGGTGGAGGGGTCAGTGGTTTGGGTGGAAGGTGTCGCGCTCGTGCCGGCGGTCGGGGCATGTGGGATGTCGAAGGAGGAGGAGGATGGTGGTCGAGTGTGGATTACCTACCTGGATAGACGAGGCCGAGCATCGTGAAGGAGGGTCGCCGGCAAGGAGGCGGTGCTGCAAGCAAGAGTGAAGGTTTAAACTTGGAAAGGAAGGCGGAAACATAGGAAATGTGGCTTTTGGTAAGGGAAAGGGGTGGGGAGGTAGATATTTCCGCGGAAGCCAAAAATTTGGAATCGCTTCAGTGAAAAAACTGGCGCGCAAAGTGTCACCAGACACGGTCCCTTATTCAGAACTGTGTACGATATGTGAACATCACAAACGATTGAAATAGCTTAACCCGTGTGTGATGAGTTTGAACGTCAAAAATTTTGGTTTGAATTTCCCTGGTTACAGTGGTCATCCATGTCATTGCATAATTTGGGTAACCAAAGGAGACTACAGCACACCCACACTTCTTAATCGAGCAAGTTCAGCAATTAAACAGAGCTAATTGATGGTCTTAATAACTCTAACAAATTAAAGACCGCTCTTAATTAAACAAAACAAAGAGTACTAGTACTATGGCTGGTGCTCGTCGATCTCCGCCGCCGCCTCCATGTCCAACTCGCGCCCGACGGTCTCCTGGGGAAGGGGCTCCATGGCATCCATCACACCATACTTGGCAAGCATCTCGCCATCTACGTCCGCCATCTCTTTGGAAAAGGGCGCCACGACCTGGGTGTGGGAGGCTGCGATCTGGGCTTGGACGGGCTCCGTCGTTGCAAGGCATGCGGCGGAGGAACATATGTCTGCTCGAACGCTCTCGGCGATTGCCAGCTCTTCGACCGTGGGTTGCCGACCGTTGTCGGAGAAGCTTCATTCGATTTGTGCGATGACCGCCACGAGCTGGGCGTGGGCGGCCTCGACATGGTCGTGGGTGGCCTCCATCAGGTCTAAGACCGCCGCAGCGGAACAGACAGCTGTTGTGCCGCTCTCGCCAGCTGCTATCCCCGAGGCAGATGTTGCTGCGGCCACCTGAGAAGCAACAACGGCCATTTGGGCTGCCTTGGCCGCCTGGTCACAGATTGCGGCCACGCTCATGCACCTTTTGAGCACGCGCATGGTGGCTGCGGCCGCGCTCTTGCCGAAGTGGGCCACCAAAGTTTCCCTCATTACGCGGGTCCACGTGCCAATCTTTCACCGGTGACGATTGAACAACAAAATGATATTTGGGGAGCGAGCTAGTGTGCTTGAGATGCCGACTGTGGACTGTAGCGACGCACCTTCTCGCGTAAGCCATAGGCGTACTATACAGCGACGGTGCTCCAGGATATTTTCTGCTGCATCTCACACGGTTGGTGACAATAAACTGTGTGCGATCTACTTTATTTTTCAGCTTGATTTGAATGACATAGTGGGGTCACAGAGGCAATGGATGGTGTTTGAATTGCTAGACCTTTTATCTGCAGTGAACATGCAACTATATGTGTGTCGTAAAAGAATTGGAATTATTCAGGGTTCGTTTGAACATTTTATACATTAAGCTAGTTTTCTAGCCATTTCAGGTGCACAATTCAAAATTAAACTACATGCACATGCTCCGGTGCACCAACATGGGTTGTAAAATCATATATGTGTCCATGGGTTTAAGCTTATGTCCCATGCAAGAAATGGGGATGAAATTCGAACACCACGGCATCGTGGCTCTTTGTCAAACGTCGACGTACTTGCTTTTGTAATTCTAGTAAATCCAAAAGTCGTCCGAAATTCATGAAACTTGGCATGCTATCATGGAGCGGCATCAACATGCCGTGGTAAATTTTTTGTCCCATTTGGGACAGGTTTGGGTATAAGCTTCTCATAAACCAGAGCTTCTCACAAAAAGTGTGATGGTTTCGATAGGGAACGTTTCACCTTTCTGGACGAAACGATATCCATTGCCTCTTCTCGATTTCAAATTTTTTTCCTAGTGTCAACATAGAACAACACGAGTGTTGTGTCAATTTTTGGGATTTTTCGGGGTTCGCTTGGACATTTTTATATATTAACTGAGTTTTCAATGCATTCATGTGCATAATTCAAATTTGAACTACATGCACATGCTCTAATGCATATAAATTGGTTGAAAATTCAAATATGTGTCCTTGGTTGCATGCTTAGGTCCCATGCAAGAAATTGGAATGAATGTCAGACACCCTACCACCGTCACTCGGCCGCAAACATTGAGATACTTGGTTTTTAAATTCTATTAAATCCAAAACTCGTCTGAAATTCATGAAACTTGGCATGCTATCATGGAGCGGCATCAACAAGCCGTGGTAATTTTTTTGTCCCATTTGGGGCATGTTTGGGTATATGCTTCTCACAAACCACAACTTCTCACAACAAGCATGATGGTTTTGGTAGGGAACGTCCCACATTTGGGGACGAAATAATATCCATTGCCTCTTATTGCTTTCAAAAATTTTCTCGTGTCAACATAGAACAACAGGAGTGTTGTGTCAATTTTTGTGATTTTCCAGGGTTCGTTTAGACATTTTTATGCATTAACTGAGTTTTCAATGCATTTATGTGCATAATTCAAATTTGAACTACATGCACATGGTCCAGTGCATATAAATTGGTTGGAAAATCAAATATGTATCCTTTGGTGCATGCTTAGGTCCCATGCATGAAATGGGAATGAATTTCAAACACTAGGGCACTGTTGATTGCCAGCAAAACATTGAGATACCTGGTTTTTAAATTCTAGTAATCCAAAACTCATCTGAAATTCATGAAACTGGTCATGCTATCATGGAGCGGCATCAACATGTCGTGGTAAATTGTTTGTCCCATTTGGGGCAGGTTTGGGTATATGCTTCTCACAAACTAGAGCTTCTCACAACAAGCATGATGGTTTCGGTAGGAACGCCCCACTGTAGGATCGAAAGTATGTCTAGAGGGGGGGCTGATTAGACTACTTGACCAAATAAAATCAAGCCTTTTCCTAATTTTAACTCCTGGCAGATATTAGCAACTTAGCACAAGTCAAGCAATCAACGTACACATGCAAATCTAAGAGTATAGCAGCAGAATGTAAATCATTCCATATGAAGGTAAAGGGGAGGAGTTTGGACGGAGTAAACGCAATGTAGACACGGAGATTTTGGCTTGGTTCTGATAGGTGGTGCTATCGTACATCCACGTTGACGGAGACTTCAACCCACAAAGGGTAACGGTTGCGCGAGTCCACGGAGGGCTCCACCCATGAAGGGTCCACGAAGGAGAAACCTTGTCTATTCACCATGGACATTGCCCACGAAGGACTTGCCTCACTTGGGTTGATCTTCATGAAGTAGGCGATCTCCTTGCCCTTACAAACTCCTTGGTTCAACTCCACAATCTTGACGGAGGCTCCCAAGTGACAGCTAACCAATCTAGGAGACACCACTCTCCAAAAGGTAATAGATGGTGTTGATGTTGAACTCCTTCCTCTTGTGCTTCAAATGATAGTATCCCAACACTCAACTCTCTGTAGCGACCCGACCTCAGATGGTCAAGTCTCTGTGCTCCGGTGTCATCCCTGGATCAGTAATGCTGACACCACACAGTACTTCAAAGGATTTATAGCAGAGTAGCAATCACACACTCACATCGATCTCTCAAAGAGAACTTATTACAATAAATATGGCTTAAGGCCATCTAATAACGATAACAACGGAAGACTTGGAAGATAAGTGAGTCCATCAACTCCAACGGCATCACTGAGTATAGAACCACGACCTAAAAGCACCTTACTCGTCGTCTAAAAAGTCTGCAACATGAAAGTTGCAGCCCGAAAACGGGTCAGCACATGGAATATGCTGGCAATGTAACACATAGAGAGTAATGAATGATAAGCCTATACTACATGCATATATGGCTGGTGGAAAAGCTCTATGGTTACGGTTTTGCATAAAGCCAATTTTTCCCTACTGCAAAGTAATAGATTTTATTTAACTATCATGGTGGTTGAAACATCAAGAATGGTTGACAGCATTCCGATCCCAATTAAGTGAACAATTAAAACCCAACAATATTAATTAGAAGTAACATGATGAGATTCACATGATATTCAAGTACTAGATACTCAAGATGTCCATAACCGGGGACACGGCTAATCATGATTAGTTTGTACACTCTGTAGAGGTTTGCGCACTTTTCCCCACAAGACTCTATCGCCTCCGTTTGGTTTCTCGCACTACAGGGTGTTTGAGAAACGGATGACCGAGACATAGTCTTTCAGAAGCGCTAGCACCTTACGTTTGGATAGACCGGTACACCTACTTTCCCCTACATCTGCTAGTCTACCCTGTAAGAGTTCGCACGACTTAGTCAACTATGCCAGAGCCCATAATGGCTTGTGGCTGCACACGGAAGTTACTAGCTTGAATGATCTTATGATCCCTTTGAGCCTGGGTGGCGGTCCAATACAAAAAAAATAGGCAAGTCCTGATAGAAACCAGGTGCCTCAATCCACCCAGATCTGTGTTTAAGTTGCCACCTTAGATAAACCATTAACTAAAAATACTCACATCTGTCATGGATATCACTCACCCAATCCACGTCTACTAGCATAGCATGGCATAATAAGCAAACGTAGAAGTAACTCCCAAAGGTTTCATAAGTAAAACAGGTAATAGGTACTACCTCAACTACTTCCCATCCCATAGTTTAATTAGATCCTAATCATGCAATGTGTGAGGATTGATCTAATGCAATAAAACTGGGTATGAAAAGGGTTATGATCAAAGTGTTACTTGCCTTGCTGAGGATCTGCGAAACCTAGAGCTTCGAAATAACAGGCGGCGCACTCCGGGTGATCTATCGCAGACAAACAACAAGCATACAATAAGTACTCATCTAATGCACAGGTAAAACTCGAACAAGAGGTCGAACCAGAAAGTTCAACTTAAGAACTCCGGTTGCAAAAGAAAACGAACCGAACAAAACAACGGAAAACAAACGGCGGAAGAAATCAACTCGGTTCTAGCAATTTGAAACTAGGTCAAATTTTACCGTAGCAAAACTTGTTTAAATTGATTAGTCGGAACGACGGTTTCGAAAAAAAACTCCAGGCGCTTGAAACACCTGATTCCGATAAACGAGCGAGAAGATAAACTAGAAAGAAGATCGGATCTGAAATCGCGATCAGAAAAATCACGGAATAAATCCGACGAAAAAGAAAAATGACGAACGGTTAAACGAACGGACGTTCGTTAACCGAGACTAACCGGTGATCACGTTCGTTAAAACGAACGGTCCGGCGAACGCTCGCTAAATTAAAAAACCGAAAAAAACCGAAAAATCGATCTAGGGTTTTGAAAAAAAAACCGAAACATCAAAAAAAAATTAAACCGGAACGGTTTTAAAAAAAACCGAACCGGGGAAAAGGGGCGGCGCGGCGCGGGCTACCTCGTCAGCGAGGGGTTCCGGCGGGGCGAGGCGCGGCGGCGACGGCTGCGGCGCGAGCTGCGGCTGCTGCTGCTGCGGGGCGGCGGTGGCGGCTGGTGTGGGGAGGAGAGGGGGAGAGGGGGGGTATATAAAGAGGGGGGGGCTGACTTGGGGGAGGGGGCAAGCAAAGGCGGCGGCGGCGGGAGCAGAGTCCTGCTCAGACTCGGCGGGTGGCGGCGGCACGACGCGGCGCGGGTGCGCGCGCGCGCGAGGGCGGGCGGCGGTGCGGGCCGGCTGGGCCTTTGGCCCAGGCAGGGCGCTGCGATTTTTTCTAAATATGCGCGCAGAAAATTAATTAAAAGAAAATCTAATCGAACTCCAAAATCCCGAAATTAATTTTCCCCGACTCCTAAAAATGAGTCGAACAAAATGAACTTTTACTCGGGGCCGAAATGCAATATTTTAAAACAAGCATATTTCCCTAATGCAAATAAAATGCAAATAAACTCCGGAAAAATACAAAATTCGATTTATTTATTAAATCTTCATTTTTCCTAAAATTGGGAAAGTCATATTATTCCCGTCTCATATTTTTGTTATTGGAAAAATATTTGAAGATTAAATAAATAAAATCAAATGATCCTCTTTTCAAAATTTGAGAAAACTCAAATATGAAAATAACAAAATCTCCAACTCTCTCCGGGGGTCCTTGAGTTGCGTGAAATTTCTAGGATCAACCAAAATGCAAGAAAATATGATATGCATGATGACCTAATGTATAACATTCCAGATTGAAAATTTGGGATGTTACAAACCTACCCCCCTTAAGATGAATCTCGTCCTCGAGATTTGGGTTGGCTAGAAAATAGGTGAGGGTGGTCCTTGAGCAAATCTTCTTCTCTCTCCCAGGTGGCTTCATCCTCTGAGTGGTGGTTCCACTGAACTTTGCAAAACTTGATAACCTTGCTGCGGGTAACTCTGCTGGCTTATTCGAGAATCTTATCTGGCTTCTCTTCATATGTTAAGTCATCCTTCAACTGAATCGCTTCAAGCGGCACTGTATCTCTTAGCGGTACCTCCGCCATCTCGGCGTGACATTTCTTCAGCTGAGAAACGTGGAATACATCATGAACTCCTGACAGTCCCTCTGGTAATTCCAACTTATAAGCGACTTCTCCCATGCGTTGCAAAATCTTATACGGTCCAACAAAACGCGGTGCTAACTTTCCCTTAACTCCAAAGCGCTTAACTCCTCGAAGTGGGGATACTCAAAGATAAACTCTGTCTCCTGTTTCGTAGACTGTCTCCTTGCGTTTAGAATCTGCGTAGCTCTTCTGCCTGGATTGGGCTACCTTGATCCTATAGCGAATCAACTTAACTTTCCGTTCGGACTCCTTAATCAGATCTGGTCCAAAGAACTGACGGTCTCGAACTTCGTCCCATGACAACGGTGTCCTGCACCTCCTTCCGTATAAAGCTTCGAAAGGTGCCATCTTCAAACTGGTTTGATAAGTGTTGTTATAAAAAAACTCCGCATATGGCAAGTTATCGTCCCAACTAGATCCATAGTCTAGTGCACAGGCTCTCAGCATATCTTCCAAAATTTGATTGACTCTCTCAGTCTGTCCATCCGTCTGTGGGTGAAAAGCTGTGCTGAACTCTAGTCTGGTTCCTAAAGTTTCATGCAACTGATTCCAAAACTTTGAGGTAAATTGGGTTCCTCTATCTGATACGATACTCCTCGGAACTCCATGCAAACAAATGATCCTGGTCATGTATATGTTTGCCAACTTAGCACTGGTGTAAGTGGTCTTAACAGGGATGAAATGTGCTACCTTCGTCAAACGATCTACTACTACCCATATTGAGTCATAGTCTGCCTTTGTCCTGGGTAGTCCTGTGATAAAATCCATGCCTATCTTATCCCACTTCCATTCGGGTATCGGCAATGGTTGTAACAATCCGGCTGGCTTCTGATGTTCTGCCTTCACTCTATGACACACATCACAAACTGCTACATATGCTGCAATATCCTTCTTCATTCCGGTCCACCAGAATGTTTCCTTCAAATCCAAATACATCTTGGTCTTTCCTGGGTGAATCGAATAGGGTGAATCATGTGCCTCTTGCAGAATCAACTTCCTGATCTCCGGGTCATTTGGCACGTAAACACGGTCCTCAAACCATAGGGTATCATGCTCATCCTCATGAAATCCTTTTGCTTTTCCTTCGCTCATTTTCTCTTTTATAGAAGCAATCTCCTTATCAGATTTCTGAGCTTCCCTAATTTTATCCATCAAGGTAGATTGAATTTCTAATGCTGCTACATAGCCTCTCGGAGCTATTTCCAAACATAGCTCACGAAGATTTTCAGCTAACTCCCTTGGTATTTCTCCCACCATTAGGGTATTGACATGACTCTTGCGGCTCCATGCGTCAGCTACTACATTAGCCTTTCCTGGATGGTAATGCAATCTCATATCATAATCCTTGATGAGTTTCCAACCATCTCCTTTTTCTGAGGTTCAACTCCTTTTGCGTGAAAATGTGCTTCAAACTCTTGTGATCCGTGTACACCTCACAATGATTACCAATGAGGAAATGTCTCCACGTCTTCAATGCATGCACTACGACTGCTAACTCCAAATCATGCGTAGCATAATTTAATTCATGAGGTTTCAGTTGTCGTGAGGCATACAAAACAACTCTTCCTTCCTGCATAAGCACTGCTCCAAGTCCTCGATGTGAAGCGTCGCAATACACCTCATAATCCTTGGTCTGATCTGGTAGAATCAACACTGGTGAGGAAACCAATCATTTCTTCAACTCCTGAAAACTGGCCTCACATTCCTCAGTCCAATTGAACTTGGTATCCTTCTTGAACAATTCAGTCATAGGCTTAGCAATCTTTGAGAAATTCTCAATGAATCTCTAGTAGTATCCTGCGAGTCCAAGAAAACTCCGGATCTCTCCAACTGTCGTTGGGGCTTCCCATTCGGTTACGGTCTCAACCTTGGTGGGGTCAACCGCTATCCCTTCTCCGGATATAACATGTCCAAGAAATCCTACTTCTTTCAACCAAAACTCACATTTGCTGAATTTGGCATATAACTGATGTTCCCTTAGTTTCTCCAAAACCAAACGCAAATGTTCCTTATGCTCTTCTTCATTCTTGGAGAAAATCATAATGTCATCAATGAACACTACGACGAACTTATCCAAAAACTCCATAAATACTTTGTTCATCAGGTTCATTAAAAAGGCAGGTGCGTTAGTCAGTCCAAATGACATAACGATATACTCATACAATCAGTATCTCGTGGTAAAAGCTGTCTTGGGTATGTCCTGCTCCCGAATCTTCAACTGATGGTACCCTGATCGCAAATCGATCTTGGAAAACACTTTAGCTCCTTGCAAACGATCAAACACATCATTAATCATTGGCAGTGGGTACTTGTTCTTGATGGTTACTTCATTCAATCCACGGTAATCAACAACCATCCTTAATGATCCATCCTTCTTCTCCACTAGAAGTACGGGTGATCCCCAAGGCGAAGAACTTGGGCGAATGTAACCTTTATCCAATAACTCCTTAATCTGCTTCTTAATTTCCACCAAATCCTGTGCGGGCATCCTGTACGGTCTCTTCGATATTGGCCCAGTGCCTGGTAAAAGCTCAATCAAAAACTCAATGTCTCTATCAGGTGGCATTCCTGGCAATTCCCCAGGGAATACATCAGGGTAATCCTTCACCACTGGTACTTCCTCCTATACAACTCCTGATAAAGAATTTACTCGTGTCCTGTTTAGCGTATGTCGGGATACATACTTGATCCTTCTTCCTTCGGGTGTTGTAAGCAAAATTGTCTTACTGGCGCAATCGATGTTTCCTCCATACAACGACAACCAATCCATACCGAGAATTACATCCAAACCTTGGGATTCCAGAATGATTAAATCCGTTGGAAAAACATGCTTCCCTATACTTAATGGCACTTGAAAACATCCTTGTCTGGCCATGTACTTTGCTCCTGGCGAGCTTACTAGCATAGGTGTTTTAAGAATCTTAGTGGGCAGGTTATACTTCTCCACAAATCCCCTTGATATGTATGAATGCGATGCACCAGTATCAAAAAGAACAAGTGTAGTAAATGACTTAACCAAAAACTTACCGATTACTGCATCAGGCTGGGCTTCAACCTCCTCCACGCTAACGTGGTTCACCTGTCCCCTGTTGAAAGGGTTTGGCTTCTTTCCAGAGCTTCCATTGCCATTCTGGCCTTTAGGACATTCATTGGCATAATGTCCGGTCTTGGAACACTTGAAACAGGTGACTTGAATCAGATCTCTCTTGGCTGGGGTTGATGGGGTGGTACGGTTCTGGCCGTTGCTTCCTCCATTCCCATTACCATTCTTGTGGCCATTATGGTTGTGCGAACCACTTCCTCCATGGGTATGCTGAAACTGAACTCCCGGTTTAGGGGCAAAACGGGGCTTCTGCTGGGCTCCAGAGTTATACTTCCCCTGTCCATACTTCCTCTTGCGGTTCTCAGTCTGCTGTTGCTTCCCTTCAATCATGATGGCACGATGTACCAACTCCTGGTAGTTGTTGAAACTTGCTACCATCAACTGCATGCTTAGCTCATCATTCAGTCCTTCTAGAAACTTCTCCTGCTTAGCTGCATCCGTAGCAATGTCATCTGGGGCATAACGTGCTAACTTGCTGAAGTCGTCAACGTACTGGCCAACTGTCCTTCCTCCTTGGCGTAAGTTGCGAAACTCACGCTTCTTCATGGCCATAGCTCCTGCTGAAACATGGGCAGTGCGGAAAGCTTGCTGAAACTGATCCCATGTGACAGTGTCAACTGGGTAAGTGGCTGTGAAATTCTCCCACCATGCCGCCGCGGGTCCGTCAAGCTGATGTGCGACGAACTTCACCTTCTCAACATCTGTGCATCCTGCAGTGGTCAACTCCCTTCCTGTCTTGCGGAGCCAATCGTCTACTACTATTGGCTCGGTGCTACTGGAAAACACCGGCGGATTCAGCCTAAGGAAACGGGTTAGGTGATCAATAGGTGGCGGCGGCGGAGGGTTGTTGTTGTTGTTGTTGTTGTTGTTGTTGTTGTTGTTGTTGTTGTTGTTGTTGTTGTTGTTGTTGTTGTTGTTGTTCTGCTGGTTTTGGACTAATAATTGCATCAATTGGTTCTGCTGCTGGATCAACTGCGTGAGCTCCGGTGGGAATCCATTGTCACGTCTCCGAGGCATCTGAGGGTTTAGAAAAGACGAGAATTAAGAATAGAGTGAGGTCTAAAGAGAAAACACTACCCCAATGCACATGAGCAAATGCACACAAAATCACTTCATTCAATTCAAACAAGGGCATACAAACGGTCTAGAACTATCGCAAAAAGTGCTCGAACTATAATGTATACATGGGGGAAATACTACTAATATTTGGTGGTCATCTAGAAATTTGAATCGGTGGAAGACTCCATGATGTCTGCTCCAGCTTCGTCTTCAAAGTCGGGTTCACTTGGGTCCGAATCGGTGTCGTCGATGATGATGTAGTTTTCCGGACATGCGACGTACTTGTCTTCCTTGTTGGATGCTAATCTCTCCTTGAGTTCTTCAATCTCCTGCTTAAGATCGACATTGTGCCTTGCTAGAGCAACGATCTCGTCCATGTAGTCCTTGCGTGTACCCTTCAGTTCTCCTTCTAGCTCGATGATCCTTTCCTTCGCATTCTTCAACTCTATCATGTCATTGCACATCTGGTTCTCTTGCCGTCAAATGTGCTGGTTTAACTCCTGGATGAAAGCTGCAATGGATCTATCCTTCGTGGTGCTGACTATCTCCCATTGTTCATCTCGGCGTTCGCAAATCTGGTAGATAGTGTCCTTGAGGTCTTCTTGATAAACTTCTCCAATGCGTCCCATGGTGATATGACCTGCCATGCTCTTTCCCAGACTCCAGGTTGGTGCACTGAAAACACTATCTATGGGCTTCGTGATTGGCGCGAACGTCCTTCCCGGAACATGAGCTTGAATCTTCCAGCGCTCCTCTTCAGGCAGAGTGGCGTTGAAGGTCCCGGTGAAGCTTGGTAGTCCAATATTCAGGTACTTGGTGATTTCCTTTAAGTGAAATCGAAAAGGTGTGCCTTCATCCGGTTGAGCGTACTTGATCTTCGCGTCCGTCATCCTAAAAGAGTAGAAAAGATGAGGAGTTAGAAAATGAGAGGAGAATAGTGATCTATGGCTTTAACTTAGTGGTCGTGTCCTACAGTCAGCGTGTGCTCTGATACCATCTCTGTAGCGACCTGACCTCAGATGGTCAAGTCTCTGTGCTCCGGTGTCATCCCTGGATCAGTAATGCTGACACCACACAGTACTTCGAAGGATTTATAGCAGAGTAGCAATCACACACTTATTACATCGATGTCTCAAAGAGAACTTATTACAATAAATATGGCTTAAGGCCATCTAATAACGATAACAGCGGAAGACTTGGAAGATAAGTGAGTCCATCAACTCCAACGGCATCACTGAGTATAGAACCACGACCTAAAAGCACCTTACTCGTCGTCTGAAAAGTCTGCAACATGCAAGTTGCACCCCGAAAACGGGTCAGCACATGGAATATGCTGGCAATGTAACACATAGAGAGTAATGAATGATAAGCCTATACTACATGCATATATGGCTAGTGGAAAAGCTCTATGGTTACGGTTTTGCATAAAGCCAAATTTTCCCTACTGCAAAGTAATAGATTTTATTTAACTATCATGGTGGTTGAAACATCGAGAATGGTTGACAGCATTCCGATCCCAATTAAGTGAACAATTAAAACCCAACAATATTAATTAGAAGTAACATGATGAGATTCACATGATATTCAAGTACTAGATACTCAAGATGTCCATAACCGGGGACACGGCTAATCATGATTAGTTTGTACACTCTGCAGAGGTTTGCGCACTTTTCCCCACAAGACTCGATCGCCTCCGTTTGGTTTCTCGCACTACAGGGTGTTTGAGACACGGATGACCGAGACATAGTCTTTCAGAAGCGCTAGCACCTTACGTTTGGATAGACCGGTACACCTACTTTCCCCTACATCTGCTAGTCTACCCTGTAAGAGTTTGCACGACTTAGTCAACTATGCCAGAGCCCATAATGGCTTGTGGATGCACACGGAAGTTACTAGCGTGAATGATCTTATGATCCCTTTGAGCCTGGGTGGCGGTCCAATACAAAAACAAACAGGCAAGTCCTGATAGAAACCAGGTGCCTCAATCCACCCAGATGTGTGTTTAAGTTGCCACCTTAGATAAACCATTAATTACCAATACTCACATCTGTCATGGGTATCACTCACCCAATCCACGTCTACTAGCATAGCATGGCATAATAAGCAAACGTAGAAGTAACTCCCAAAGGTTCCATAAGTAAAACAGGTAATAGGTACTACCTCAACTACTTCCCATCCCACAGTTTAATTAGATCCTAATCATGCAATTTGTGAGGATTGATCTAATGCAATAAAACTGGGTATGAAAAGGGTTATGATCAAAGTGTTACTTGCCTTGCTGAGGATCTGCGAAACCTAGAGCTTCGAAATAACGGGCGGCGCACTCCGGGTGATCTATCGTAGACAAACAACAAGCATACAATAAGTACTCATCTAATGCACAGGTAAAACTCGAACAAGAGATCGAACCAGAAAGTTCAACTTAAGAACTCCGGTTGCAAAAGAAAACGAACCGAACAAAACAACAGAAAACAAACGGCGGAAAAAATCAACTCGGTTCTAGCAATTTGAAACTAGGTCAAATTTTACCATAGAAAAACTTGTTTAAATTGATTAGTCGGAACGGTGATTTCGAAGCGAAACTCCAGGCGCTTGAAACACATGATTTCGATAAACGAGCGAGAAGATAAACTAGAAAGAAGATCGGATCTGAAATCGCGATCAGAAAAATTGCGGAATAAATCCGACGAAAAAGAAAAACGACGAACAGTTAAATGAATGGACGTTCGTTAACCGAGACTAACCGGTGATCACGTTCGTTAAAACGAACGGTCCGGCGAACGCTCGCTAAATAACAAAACCGAAAAAAAACGAAAAACCGATCTAGGGTTTTAAAAAAACCGAAACATCGAAAAAAATTAAACCGGAACGGTTTTTAAAAAAACCGAACCGGGGAAAAGGGGCGGCGCGGCGCGGGCTACCTCGTCGGCGAGGGGCTCCGGTGGGGCGGGGCTTAGCAGCGAGGCGAGGCGCGGCAGCGGCGGTGGCTGCGGCGCGAGCTGCAGCTGCTGCTGCTGCTGGGCGGCGACGGCGGCTGGTGTGGGGAGGAGAGGGGGAGAGGGGGTATATAAAGAGGGGGGGCTGACTTGGGGGAGGGGGCAAGCAAAGGCGGCGGCGGCGGGAGCAGAGTCCTGCTCAGACTCGGCGGGCGGCGGCGGCGCGCGCGCGCGAGGGCTGGCGGCGGTGCGGGCCGGCTGGGCCTTTTGCCCAGGCGGGGCGCTGCGATTTTTTTTAATATGCGCGCAGAAAATTAATTAAAAGAAAATCTAATCGAACTCCAAAATCCCGAAATTAATTTTCCCCGACTCCTAAAAATGAGTCGAACAAAATGAACTTTTACTCGGGGCCTAAATGCAATATTTTAAAACACGCATTTTCCCTAATGCAAATAAAATGCAAATAAACTCCAGAAAAATCCAAAATTTGATTTATTTATTAAATCTTCATTTTTCCTAAAATTGGGAAAGTCATATTATTCTCGTCTCATATTTTTGTTATTGGGAAAATATTTGAAGATGAAATAAATAAAATCAAATGATCCTCTTTTCAAAATTTGAGAAATCTGAAATATGAAAATAACAAAATCTCCAACTCTCTCCGGGGGTCCTTGAGTTGCGTGAAATTTCTAGGATCAACCAAAATGCAAGAAAATATGATATGCATGATGATCTAATGTATAACATTCCAAATTGAAAATTTGGGATGTTACACTCTCTCTCAAAGATTTGTATTTGGTGGAAAGATGATTTGAGTGGAAAGCAACTTGGGGAAGACTAGAGATCAAGATTCTTGTGCTTGGAATGGAATATCTTGGTCTCAACACATGAGTAGGTGGTTCTCTCTTAGAAAATGTATGCTGGAAGTGTAGGCACGTTCTGATGGCTCTCTCCACGAATGAAGAGTGGGTGGAGGGGTATATATAGCCTCCACAAAAAATCTAACTATTAAACACAATTTACCAAACTCGGTGAGACCGAATCTTGAAACTCGGTCAGACCGATTTAGTTCAAAATGTGAATGTTAGGCTTTTCGGTGGGAACGACATGTCAACTCAGTGGGAACGATTCAATTAGGGTTAGGGCATAACGTAATCTCGGTGAGACCGATCACATAAACTCGGTGAGACCGATTTCTGTAATAGTTAAACAGAGAGTTGGTCAGGCAAACTCAGTGGGACCGAATCGCTCATTTCCGTGAGACCAAAACGTTACAAAAGGGAAACAGAGAGTTTGCATTGCAAACTCGGTGGGACCGATCGCTCATGTCGGTTAGACCGAAACATTACAAAGGGAAACAAAGAGTTTGCAATCCCATCTTGGTGAGACCGAGATCCCTACTAGTGAGACTGAACTGACTAGGGTTTCTGGCAGTGGCCTGTCAAGTGAACTCAGTGGCATCGGATATATCAGATCGGTGGGGCCAAGTTTGACTTTTGGTTTGGGACATATGTGGATATGATAAAGTGGTTGAGGGCTTTTGGAGCATATCACTAAGCATTTTGAGCAAGCAATCCATTAATCAACACCTCATCCCCTTTTAATAGTATTGGCTTTTCCTATGGACTCAATGTGATCTTGGATCACTAAAAATTAAAATGTAGAGTCTTGAGCTTGAGCCAATATGAGTCCTGCTGCTCCTTGGTGTGGAACCTGTAATCCAGAGTAGTCCTTTTCCTCACAACATATGGATCAGTTTGTCTCCAAAGTCTGAGACCTGCATCCTTCCTGATGTTCATGTGTTGTGCCACTGGATGACTACCATCATGGTCAGGGATCTTGGGCTTGAGCTTCCTAAGCACTTGGGCTTCAGCATCTTCTTCATCAATCTTAGGCACTGCGGCCTTTTTCTTTTCAGCAGCTGGAACATTCCTTGTGCTCCTCTTGGGTGCAGTCTTTGGAGCTGGAGTTGAAGCTTTGGGAGCTATCTTGGGCTTAGAAGGGCAGCCCCAGACTTGATGGCATCCCCCATAAGCTTTTGAGTATTTAATGCTGGTGCAACATCTTCTTCTCCTCTTCATCTTCATCAGATGAGTGTCTCTCAAATTCTACCATGGGATCTACCTTCTTGCACCATCTCCCCCTCTTTCTTTCCTTTTTCTTCTTGCCCTCACCAGCAGCCTCTCCACCAGTTGATTTGGAAGTTTCAAGAGTGGAGGCTCTGGCCTCTCTTGGCAGGTTCCTTCTTGTGCATTCCTGGCTTAGTTGCAGCAGCAGCATATTCCTTCTTCAGCACCTTCTTCTTGGAACTGACCTCCTCCTCAGCAGCAACATCTTCCGAGTTAGAGTTTCTCTTCCTCCTTGTCCTTGTGGCTGCTTTGGGCAAGTTCCTTGGAGTACTCCTGCTGCCCTCATCATAGCTGCTGGAGGGACTAGTGCCCTCACTTAGGTTCACCTGCTCTTCTGACTTGTTTTGGCTATCACTCTGATCTGACATTCTGATAAAGCAAACTGACTACTAACCCTATGAATATTTATAGATGAGATAGACTGGATGAGCATCACAAAGTGCAGAGTTTTTGCAAAACAAATGAGTCAAAAACTTAGTTTTAGTTTTTCGCAGAAATCATTTTGGAGCTACTGATTTGTTAAACTCGGTGACACCGAAGCAACTTTTGGAGTCTAAACTAGTGAAATCGGTCAGACCGAGACACAGTTCAGTGACTCCGAGATTGCTAGGGTTTCACATAGAGTTGAACTCGGTCACACTGATTTGCAATTTTCGATCAACTTTCGGTCAGACCGAAAATTGCAAGTGCAATGGCCTAGGCCAAATAGGTGACCGATTTCCACAACTCGGTCGGTCCGAGATGAGTTCGGCGGAAACCTGACCCTCAATTTTTGAATCAAATCTAATCTAAGGGATGTTCTTGCTGGACAGGATGATCTCATATGTGGTAAAGAACATGGCATTTGCTTTGTGCTAAGAATCGGAGTAAGGAACAACACAAAGTTTCGAACTCATAGCCTAGTTCGGTGACGAGCTCGCTACAGCAGCAACAGCGGGGTTGAATTTCGTTGACAGCAACGGAGACCAGTGGCGGGAGGTCGCTGGCGACAAGAGGATGATCCGGAGACCCGAGGCGGCAGAGCAGGACACGCGCGGGCTAAAGGGTTTTGGAGAAATTTCCAAAATTCGACCCGACGGTATATATATATCCTGACCCTGTTGGTGTGACCGAGTGGAACAACTCGGTGGCACCGAGATGCAGAATCACAAGCGGTCACTGCAACTCAATGTGATGGAAAAGTTCTAATCGGTTGCACCAAGATTGAAAACCTAGATCAACTCACACTACTAGGGAAAACCTTACCAGTAGCGCTGGTTTTTGAGCTACCAGTAGCGCGGGAGCCAGCACTACTGCTATGGCGCAATAGCTATTTTGTAGCAGCAACGCTTGTTTAGGCCAGCGCTACTGGTAAGTTCAGATACTAGTAGCATGGCACTGGAGAGCGCTACTGGTAAATGAGCGTTGCTGGTAATATTTTGGCCCTCGCCACTGCTAAAATTTATGTTTTTTTTGCATTTTGGCGCTATACATGTTTAAACAGATATATCTTTTATACAATAACAACCAATCATGAACTAGTCCGTTTAAATAGCATATTCATTACCACTTGTCATCACCACCAAACAATGATTGTCAATGAGACATCATATACAAGTTGGTCACTAGTCATAAGCACAACTCCTCATTATCATCATCAACTCTAACACATTGTAGCACATTATAACACATTCAAGCTACGACCTACTCCTCTCATAGGACCTACTCTATCCTCTCTTAGGTAAAATATCATAAAACAAGATAGGCATTGACTCTCCATTAAGGAAAATTGACTCTCCATAATAAAGAACGGAGATCATCCTGTCTCCAAGTCTTGGCCTACGCACAATGTTGCTTCCAAGTAGCTCTCTATGATGATCGAAACATTCTTTGAAATCATTTATTATCATGGCTTCCTTGCTTTTAGAAATCCGGTATGGACAGGAGTGATGTGGATACTGCGGCTGACCTGACCGTGGTGGCCGTAAGCTCATAACATCAATGCGACCCCTCGGCAACATCAGAGGAGGCACACAATTCATCGGGATTTTCTGTTCAAAAACATAGTATAACTTTGTAGTTAGCAATGTAGTTTAGTTTTAGAAGAATTTATGCAAAAGATGCACGGATAGCGTAATAGTAAAAAATCTTACCATGCTATCTCCATTGATGTTACCGTAGTTCAACACGTGCACTAGTGGCACGTATTGACCATAATGTGGAGGAGTTTGATAATAGCTATTGTAATTCTCAAGATCAGTAAAAAATGCGATAAGACCATCTTTCTCCTTATAAGTTAATTGTTCTTCATCATTGTAGTAGTAGGTTCTGTCTACCATTTTCCATACATTTTTTGAAGAATGAAAATAAGTTGTCAAATATTTTGAAATAGACAATATAAATTACTTAATAAATATGTTTGAGAAACTCACACAGCGGTAGAACTGGAAGCGTGTCAACAAGGACCCAAATGGTCATATTCTTTTTGTCGGTGTCAGGATCACCAAGATCGAAGGTGAGAAGAATACCCTCATGAAAATCATACGCCTTGCAAAGGGCTTCCCAATTTAGGCAACCAAAATTGGATGAGTTCACAGAATTTTATAGATTTACAGCAAAATCATAACCATGATGGGTCCTTAGTTGAATTATCTTTGTCTCCATGCTTTCATGATCTTGAAAACCCATCTTCTCCAAGACATAGCGTCTTGCATGGCATGGGATAAGCTAGTTGAATTGTAAAACACGGAAATTACACGTTGAAGAAGCAGAGAAGTCGTGCAAAAAATAACAAAAAACACTTGTCGTCGTTGCGTACCGTTTCAACATCGAAGGTCTCTTGGAGCTTGATGCTGAAGCGCCGACCTTCTACCAGGTGAGACCTGTCGCACAAACCGCGCACATCTTCGCAGTACTTGCACATAGCGCATTCCCTTTCGTTGTCAGACATTTCCTAATAGGTAATTAATAATCCATCATCAAATACATATAGTAGTTTGTAGCAAAGATCACCATATAACAACTAAAACACCTAAAATTTGTAGTTTTGTAGTAGTTTGTAGCAAAGATCATCATCGAACCTAGTTTGTAGCAAAGGTCATGATATAATCCATCATCGAATACATATATAGTAGTTTTTAGCACAAACCGCACTCATCTTTTGCATTCAATAAGAAAATAACTAATAGGTAATTAATAATCCATCATCGAATACATATATTGTAGTTTGTAGCAAAGATCATCATATAATATCACTAATACATCTCGAATAATAGCTCCTCTAGGTTCAGTGGGCCGCGGTGGACACCCAAAGAGAAGGAACCATCATAGGATCATAGCTCTGGTGAGATCCCCAAAGAATCTGTCAGGTATTGGAGAACCTGCCGTCCGCCAATGCAACCATGTAGCGCTGGACGTGTGCGTCCTCCTTCGTGACACGGTGCTGTACCACCTGTGCGAGGGACTCAAGCCTCTGCACCGATGCAGGCCCATGTGACCGCCACCAAAGAAGCTCTGGGTCAACGACGGGCTGGCTCCTCACTAAGTTACGCTCACTAGAAGGTAGCACAACCCAGTACCAGCCCTGCGAAGCCCAGTCCCGGACATGGCCCCTCGGCTCAAGCAGGAGTCCTCCGCCAAGTCGATGACGAGGATGTGGGATAGGCATTGTCGACGTCGAGAAAAAAATGCTTAATTATGAAGACAAAATTAATAAACACTTAGCAAAATTCGGCATGACCTTTGCTAAAAGCAGGACATATTGAGCGCCTGAAATTTGCCAGAACGTAAACGAATCAACATTTCTGGCAAAACATAGGCCACTCGGAAAAATATGACATGTCCAAAATGTGACATGTTCAAAATATGACATGTCCACTGCAAATTAGCATATAACAGGAAAACTAGCTTTAACTAAAAAAATAACAACAATTGCTTTAACTAAAAAAATACCTAGAATTCTGTTAACTACGCCTAAAGCAACTAAAACACCTAAAATTCTGTTAACTACACCTAAAATAACTAAAACACCTAAAATTCTGTTAACTACACCTAAAACACCTAAATTCTATTAACTACACCTAATTAAAAACCTAGCTAAATTTTTGTCCTAACTTTAAAACCTAGCTAAATTTAAAAACCTATGGTTCATATGAATTAAATAGGGTTCATACCTAATCTGTCCTAGCTAGGGTTCGATCATAACCTACATTATTCTAAGAACCTACATTTTTTCAACTATATAGGATTCAAAATAACTACTCTCTAATAACTATAACTAGGGAGGGAGGGAGGAGGAGGAAGGAGGGACGAGTACCTCTCGGTGGAGGAGGGCCGGCGCAGGGGGGGAGGGAGACCGGCGAGGGAGGATGGCCGATGCAGGGGGCGGCTGGCACTGGGAAGGGCAGCCGATGGGGGAAAAGGGCCCGCTCGAGGGAGGGTGGCCGGAGTAGGACGCGGGGGCGGTGGCCGGATCGGGGGATTGAGGGATTCGATCTATGAGTGTGAGCATGTGAGTGTGAGTGAGTGAGTGAAAGGGGAGAGCGTGCGGGCCGGCGTGGGAGGAATCAGAGGTGGGCTTAGCGGCAGCGCCGGGGAGGAGGCCCAGCGCTATAGCTAAAGCTGCAACTGGGAGCCGAGAGCGTGGCCCATCAATAGAAGTGGTGGCCGGGAAATCCCGCGCTACTGCTAACGTGCGCTTGCAGCGCTGGTGTTGTCTGGCGCTACTACTAAATAGCAGTAGCGTGGGGTCTCTAACCAATGCTACTGCTAAATGTCTACCTATAAGCATTTTCCTAGTAGTGTAAGTGAACTCGGTCTGACCGAAAAGGATGAATCGGTCAGACCGAAATGCACAGAGAGGTTTTGGAAGTTTAAGTCTATGACGAATTGGGGAATCCGAGTGCTCCTCACACAGAGTGTATGAACCTGACTTGATCAAACTTTGTGATGTAGCATGAATAGAGTTTGAGACGAGAAAAGCATAGATAGCTAGAGGAGGTTCTTAAGCATTCTTGTCCATCCATTTGGCAAAAGAAAAAGAGCCAAACAATCAAAGAAATAAATTGATGTCCTTGAATGAGTAAAATATGCTACCAACATGCTCACACAATAAAATGGCAAATGAAATATGTGACAAAGCATGCACAAACACTCTAGCATCTATCAAGCAATTGGCGATGACTAGGTCATCTATATATGAGTATATTGACTTAGGAGTCAAATGAGAACATTTAATCATAGGTCATACTCATCGTTTAAGCACAAGTGGGGTTACCACTTTTACATAAAGCATTGTTGTGTTCACACCATTAGAGTTGCTTTAGCTCAATATTTTGAGTTAAGCTTCCCCTAGATGTGATATCCCCCCTAAGAGGGATGAACTAACCTTGGGTTTTGTCGATGATGACTTCATGTATATGTTGAAGATGTGGATGCTCAATGTTGATTTAGATCATTCGGAGCAATCCTCTGGAGTGAGTTGCACTTTCAATACCTACATGGGTTAGTCCCACAAGGAACAAACAAGGATATCCTTAGACATAGAGTGTAGTTCACACAAGATGATGTCCATGAAAGCATTAGGTTACCTTGTCCATTGTCTTACCAACAAGAGGGTTTGTGACTCCTTGAACAAGTACAAGATGTGGAAGTTGTTTACACTTGTCCTTGCCAAAATGATATGAATGGAGTATGTTGGCGGAGTCACCCTCAAGAAATCTCTAGTTCTTCTTCTTCAGGATCCACATCATCTTGATGGGAATCCTTGGAGTTGTAGTCGTACTTGATGAAGTAGAGCTTGATGTAGTCTTGGGAACCCACTTGACCAAGGCCTTGGGAGCTTCTTCAAATGCATCAAACTCTTCTTGAAGCTTGTCCTTGCCTTTTTTGCTTATGGTCTTGTGGTGGAAGATCATCTTGAGCTTGTGTCCCCTTGAAAGAAGTAGGATCATACTTCTCTTGTTGAGGAACAAACTTCGTCTTGGGGTATTGATCTTCTTCCCATTCAACTCCATTGGCATTGAACTTCCGTTCAAAACCAACACCTTGATTCTTCCGGTGTCTTCCTTGCTTGCATACAATTTCCTCAAATTGCTTACTTCCGGCAAGGCTCTTGTAAACACCTTTCTCTATAATTCCCTTCAATACGCTATTTTCTTGCTCAAGTTTAACTTGGCTAATAAAATCATTAGTGGAATCAAGAGAACTACTAGAAGCAACAATATTGGATTTAGCATGATTATTGTTACTACTAGAAGAAGAATCTTTCTTGCTCTTGTTGCTAGATTTTACTTGTGGCATGTAAGTAGACAAGACTAAACGCTTGGCAATGTAAGAAGAACTTTTCTTGCAAAGATCATCATTGATTGCTTTTAGGAACCCATGCTCCTACTCAAGGTTGAGCTTTTCAAAGAGTAGCTTCTCATGAGTCTTTAAAATTTCTCAATGATCTTCCAAGTAGTTTCATGAGCTAACTTAAGAGTGCTTATTTCTTTAGTTAGACGCTCAGTCTCCTTCTTATCATCATCATTCATTTTATATTGATTAGCATGATTAATAGAAAGTTCATCGTAGTTTTCATCACTATAGTTGTCAACAAGTAAATCATCATCACCGAGCAAGTCATCTTCATCACTATGGAAATCAACATATTCAGGGTGTGATACCTTTGGATCTTTAGCCATGAAGCATCTTCCAATTCCTTCATTTGGTGAGTCAAATATGTCGTAGGAGTTGGTTGACACAAGTGCTAGACCGACAACACCTTCATCTTGAGTATATTCGGAGTCGGAGTGATAACTTCTTTCAGAGTGATGGTCGGAGTCGGAGCCGGATATCCATTCACCAGCGTGAGCTTGATGTCTTCGTTTTGTGTAGCTCCTTGATGACTTGTCCTTTCTTTCCGAATCCTTGCTTCTCCGAGAGGTTCTTCATTCATAACGATCATCTCTACTCCTTCTCTCTCTTGGAGGTGATTCTTCTCTTCTACTTCTCCTTTTGGGTGAGTCTTCTCTTCTTTTGTAGGGAGCCGTACACTCATTGGAGTAGTGTCCGGGTCTTCCACAACTGTAGCAATTACGCTCACGACTTGAAGATCTTTTGTCATTGTAGGACCTTGACTTGGAACTTCTTTCCTTGCTTCTACTCTTGTAGAACTTGTTGAAGTTCTTCACCATTAGGCTCAATTCCTCATTGAAGGTTTGTTTCTCACTTGATGATGTAGGAGCGTCACATGAGGCTTTCTAAGCACCACTAGTATTGTCGTGAAGCTCTTCCTTATCCTTGAGTGACATCTCATGAACAAAAATTCTTCCAATGACTTCCGTTGGCTTGAGATCTTTGTAATTGGGCATCATTTGGATCAATGTGCACACGGTATCATATTTTCCATCCAACGCTCTTAGGATCTTCTTGATGATGAATCTAGCGGTCATATCTTCACTTCCTAAGTCGGCAATCTCATTTGTGATGATAGCAAGCCTAGAGTACATTTTAGCGAGACCTTCACCATCCTTCATTTTGAAATTGTCATGTTGACTTTGAAGAACATTCAATTTGGATTCCTTGATGGAGTGGGTACCCTCATGCGTATCAATCAAAGTATCCCAAATTTCCTTTGCATTCTCAAGACGACTGATTTTTATTAAATTCTTCGGGGCACAATCCGTTGAAGAGGATATCGCAGGCTTGAGCGTTGTATTGCAGCATCTTCAACTCTTCCGCGGTAGCTTCACGGTTTGGTTCTATCCCATCAAAGAATTCACCTTGGAAGCCAATACACACAATTGCCCAAACGGCGGGGTTATGTCCGAGAATATGCATTTTTATCTTATGCTTCCAACTAGCAAAATTAGCACCATGAAAGTAAGGACCTCTAATGTGGTAACTTCCCTTGCTAGACGCCATACTCTCCTAGGTTGTGAAACCAAGGCTATGATCACCAAAGCTATGGAAATCAAGGCAAATCGAGACCAAAGCCCTGATACCACTTGTAGAATCGAAAGTATATCTTGAGGGGGTGATTAGACTACTTGTCCAAATAAAAATCTAGCCTTTTCCCAATTTTAAGTATTAGCGGATTTTAGCAACTTAGCACAAGTCAAGCAATCAACCTACACATGCAAATCTAAGAGTATAGCAGCAGAATGTAATATCTTGGTCTCAACACATGAGTAGGAGTTTGGAGGGAGCAAACGCAATGTAGACACGGAAATTTTTGGGCGTGGTTCCAATAGGTGGTGCTATCGTACATCCACGTTGATGGAGACTTCAACCCACGAAGGGTAACGGCTGCGCGAGTCCACGGAGGGCTCCACCCACGAACGGCCCACGAAGAAGCAACCTTGTCTATCCCACCACGGCCATCGCCCACGAAGGACTTGCCTCACTTGGGTAGATCTTCACGAAGTAGGCGATCTCCTTGCCCTTACAAACTCCTTGGTTCAACTCCACAATCTTGACTGAGGCTCCCAAGTGACACCTAACCAATCTAGGAGACACCACTCTCCAAAAGGTAATAGATGGTGTGTTGATGATGAACTCCTTGCTCTTTTGCTTCAAATGATAGTCTCCCCAACACTCAACTCTCTCTCACAGATTTGGATTTGGTGGAAAGATTATTTGAGTGGAAAGCAACTTGGGGAAGGCTAGAGATCAAGATTCGTGTGGTTGGAATGGAATATCTTGGTCTCAACACATGAGTAGGTGGTTCTCTCTCAGAAAATATATGCTGGAAGTGTAGGCACGTTCTGATGGCTCTCTCCACGAATGAAGAGTTGGTGGAGGGGTCTATATAGCCTCCACACAAAATCTAACCGTTACACACAATTTACCAAACACGATGAGACCAAATCATGAAACTCGGTCAGACCGATTTAGTTCAAAATGTGAACGTTAGGCTTTTCGATGGGACCGACATGTCAACTCGGTGGGACCGATTTCATTAGGGTTAGGGCATAATGTAATCTCGGTTAGACCGATCACATAAACTCGCTGAGACCAATTTCTGTAATAGGCAAATAGATAGTTGGTCATGCAAACTCGGTGGGACCGAATCGCTCATTTTGGCGAGACCGAAAAGTTACAAAAGGGAAACAAAGAGTTTGCATTGCGAACTCAATGCGACCGGTTGCTCATCTCGGTTAGACCAAAACGTTACGAAGGGAAACAGAGAGTTTGCAATCCCATCTCGGTGAGACCGAGATCCCTATCGGTGAGACGAACTGACTAGGGTTTCTGGCAGTGGCTATGTCAAATGAACTCGGTGGCGCCGGATAAATCAGATCGATGGGGCCGAGTTTGAATTTTGGTTTGGGACATATGTGGATATGAGAAAGTGGATGAGGGCTTTTGGATCATATCACTAAGCATTTTGAGCAAGCAAGCCATTAAGAAACACCTCATCCCCTTTTAATAGTATTGGCTTTTCTTATGGACTCAATGTGATCTTGGATCACTAAAAATGAAAATGTAGAGTCTTGAGATTGAGCCAATATGTGCCCTTAGCATTTTGAGGGGTCCACATTCCTAGTCCATTCCATGCCAATCATTGAACTTTCTGAAATGATCATCTTGAAAGAGCATTAGTCCAGTGAGCTATATGTTGTTAGGAATTACCAAAACCACCCAGGGATAGTTGCACTTCCAATCTCCCCCTTTGGGGATGAAAAGATATCCATTGCCTCTTATTGCTTTCAAAAATTTTCTCGTGTCAACATAGAACAACAGGAGTGTTGTGTCAATTTTGTGATTTTTCGGGGTTCGTTTGGACATTTTTATGCATTAACTGAGTTTTCAATGCATTTGTGCATAATTCAAATTTGAACTACATGCACATGCTCCAGTGCATACAAATTGGTTGAAAAATCAAATATGTGTCCTTGGGTGTATGATTTATTCCCATGCAAGAAATGTGAATGAATTTCAAACATTAGGGCACGGTTGATTGCCGGCAAAACATTGAGATACCTGGTGTTTAAATTCTAGTAAATCCAAAACTCATCTGAAATTCATGAAACTTGGCATGCTATCATGGAGCGGCATCAACAGGCCGTGGTAAATTTTTTGTCCCATTTGGGGCAGGTTTGGGTATATGCTTCTCACAAACCAGAGCTTCTCACAACAAGCATGATGGTTTCGGTAGGGAACATCCCACCTTTGGGGACAAAATGATATCCATTGCCTCTTATTGCTTTCAAAAATTTTCTCGTGTCAACACAGAACAACAGGAGTGTTGTGTCAATTTTTGTGATTTTTCGGGGTTCGTTTGGACATTTTTATGCATAACTGAGTTTTCAATGCATTTATGTGCATAATTCAAATTTGTACTACATGCACATGCTCTAGTGCATATAAATTGGTTCAAAAATCAAATCTGTTTCCTTGGGTGCAAGCTTAGGTCCCATGCAAGAAAAGGTAATGAATTTTAAACACCACAGCACCGTTGATTGCTGGCAAAACATTGAGATAGTTTATTTTTAAATTCTAGTACATCCAAAACTCATCTGAAATTCATGAAACTTGGCATGCAATCATGGAATGGCACCCGACATGCTGTGGTATTTTTCGTGTCCATTTTGAGAGAAGGCGCACTCGAATAATGACAGCCAATAAAGGCATTTTGAAAAAATAGCTGCCACTTTAATATCTCAAACGTTTGTATAATTTAAATCGTGTGCGTTCTGTTAACCATTCACGTGACGCCACATGCCTTGGTTTTAATGGCTGTAGGAAGTGCCGTGCGGACATCTGCTTGACCTTGACTGAATGGGAGGCGTCCGAGCGCAGTCCGGTGCGTAGGCTGACCGGGAGGCGTGCAAGCTGTCCTCGAATGCGCAGGCTCACCGGGAAGCATGCGAGCTGTACGCTGCGCAGGTTCACTAGGAAGTGAGCGCTTCGAATTCCATGGCCAGCCGCATTCCTCTTCGTGCATGCATCCGCCTTAGCGGCATGGGACGCCGTCGTAGACAATGGCGTCCCAGGGGACGACAGCGACAACGACTGCACGGCACGCTGCCTCCTCCGCCGCTGGAAATAGCTTTTTTTCTTGGGTTTAATATTGTATCTCGATCATATGAATATAAATTTGCAGTATGACTGAATGAAAGATATGGTTTAAGCGAACTTGCATTTTTCTCTCTTAATGTATAGACTTATCAAACGATTTTATTTTGAAAAAAATGTTAATGGTTTTTAAATATAAAACACTCATTGCGAACGTTTTAGTTAGAAACTCCCGTATGCAAACCGGGAGCTTCCCCAGGATTAGCTAGAACACCCGTATCACACACATATTGTTCAGTTGAACCGTTTCCATTGTGTGGCCTAATCACACACAATTCATCCTGGTGAACCGTATGCTGTATATCGCACACACCTTCGTCTGCCTGCCCATTTCTTTTGTTCCACCTCATCCCAAACAGTTAATTGAACTGAACCGTATGCCCTGCATCGCACAGGCAACTAAAATCTGAACTGTGTTTGATGCATCCGTCATCGCAAGCGTTTTGCACCTTTTTTGACGGTCTTTTTACACCATCGTTTGCGATTATGGCACCGCATACAGTTTCATCGAAGGGTCTCTGATCGTAGTGTCGCGTTTGGACCATCCTGCAGTAGTGAGTTCATCATAGACCTACGGGTCCGTAGGCAGTAGCTAGATGGCTTCCTCTCTCTCTCTCCCTCTCTCTCTTTTGATTCTCATACAACGGTCTCTTGGATATCTATTTGATGTAACTCTTTTTTGCTGTGTGTTTGTTGGGATCCGATGAACTCTGAGTTTATGATCATATCTATATATCCATGAAAGTTTTGAGTTTTGATCTCTTATATGCATGATTATTTATAGCCTCGTATTTCTTCTTTGAATCTTTGGTTTAGTTAGGCCAACTAGATCAATTTTTCTTGCCATGGGAAGAGGTGCTTTGTGATGGGTTCGATCGTGCGGTGTTCTTTCCCAGTGACAGAAGGGGCTGCAAGACACGTATTGATCGTTGCTATTAAGGATAACATGATGGGGTCTATTCCTACATGAATAGATCTTTTCTATGTCATATCATCATTCTTATTGCATTACTCCGTTTCTCCATGAACTTAATACACTAGATGCATGCTGGATGGCGGTCGAGGTGTGGACTAATAGTAGTAGATGCAGGGAGGAGTCGGTCTACTAATTTTGGACGTGATGCCTATATATTGATCATTGCCTGGATACCATCATAATTATTTGAGGTTCTATCAATTTCCCAATAGTAATTTGTTTACCCACCGTGTGCTATTTCTTGAGAGAAGCCACTAGTGAAATCTACGGGCCCCGGGCTTATTCTTCATCATATTTGTGTTCTGATCTATTATTTGCATTTGAGATCTATTTTTATTAGCTTTTATTTTAAGATCTATTATTCCAAAAACCGAAAAATACTTTGCTGCACTTTTTATTTGCATCTTTTATTTCGCGTTTATTCGAGATCTATTTATCCAATCTATCACAATTTTGTCCCGTCAACTTGACAACTTCCTATGCAGTTACCCGTATGAGGGACTGACAACCCCTAATAAGCGTCGGGTTGTAAGTATTTGTTCTTTGTGTGCAAGTACCATTTAGATAGTGTTGCTTGGTTCTCCTACTAGATTGATACCTTGGTTTCATAACAGAGGGAAATACCTACCCTAGTTGTGTTGCATCATCCCTTCCTCTTTGGGGAAATAACGACGTAGTTCAAGCGACATCAAAAGAAATTTCTGGCGCCATTGCCGGGGAGGATCAAGTCAAGGTGGTCTCCCGTCATCGTGCGAATTTCTGGCGCCGTTGCCAGGGAGACATCATCAACATCTATTATGTTCCTAATCATAAACTCCTTGCAATTTACATTATTTTCCATTTGCCTCCTCGTTTTCATCTCCCCCACTTCACAAAACTTTGCCGTTTTATTCACCTTCTTTTTCATTCGCCGTTTTCTCGTTAGATCTATCTTTTGCTTGAACCTGTCACCATGAGTGATTTTGGTATGTCAGAAATAGATGATGGCCGAACTCCTAAAATTGGATGATCGGGCAATCTAGATGCTAAAACTTTTGTTTTGGGGCAAGGGAATGTTATGGGAAAAGAACATATCACAGAATTTTTCAAATGTGTTGGAAATTTGATTCTTGATGATGATCCTATACTTAAACGATCTAAATCTTATGTGGAAACTATTTCAGCGCTAGTTTTGAAACTTGAAAATAGATTTATCCGTACCCATCCTACCTTGCAAATATTGTGCTATGAGCTATCCATTATAAAGAATCACAAAGCTAAAAAGTTGGCTACCCTTGTTCTTAAGAATGAATCTGATTACATAATACGGGAAGCTAGGGATTTTTTTTATTTTTATGGTATGAACCGTGAAAAACCGGTGATAAATGAGATCCTTTATAATAGTGATTATACATTGAGACACTTGCTTGGAAATAATCAAAATTCTGATGAGAATATTAAAAAGGAAATCCCCATTTTAGATATAATCCAACAAGTTTTCAATGATGTTAATCAACACTATTCTTGGATTTTTGCCGGAAATCAAAGGGGATATGTTGATAAGCAACTTCACAATGCTAAAGATTCTATGGATAATGTATTTCAAGTTATTTTTTGCAAAACCTCCTAACAAAAACATATCCAAGGAAAATAAGGAGAAAGATAATAAGACTTGATTATATGCATTATGCCTAGCTAGGGGCATAAAACGATAGCACTTGTTGGGAGGCAACCCAATGAATAAATTTTATTTTTGCCTTATTATTTTTCTGTTCTTGAGTGTTTGCACAAGCATGCTACTGTTATGATTGTGTTTTTATGTTTTAATTAGTGTTTGTGCCTAGTAAAGCCTTTGGGATCATGTTGGGTGATAGTTGATTTGATCTTATTGAAAAACAGAAACTTTTGCGCCCAGTAAATGTTGGAGATATGCCCTATAGGCAAGCATGTGATGATGACATTTCCATATGTATTCATGAGTCCTTTGTATTGTACTTGAATAGCATCAATGATATGTATCAATAAGTACGTGACTTGTTTCTGGAACTATGTATTGTATGATGATTGTTCTAATGGTCCCTAGTTGATAAGGTTGTGCGGAAACATATCCTTGACTAGTATACGACTCGGTTGATGACTATGTTTCACAAGTCATGTGCATGGAGATGCTAAACTGACAGTATGAGCTCGGGGATGAAGATCACCGAGCTGGACAGACCCACTTTGAGACACAGCGAGATATAGTCATCTGTTAGTCTCACGTGCAATGTCTATGCCATGTCCTAGACCTGAGGTCCTCGCATGTTCTCGGGATGAGGATCGACTCACTTAGGGTCTGTCGGTGTACTAAAGTAGGGGTACCTTAGTACCCCGAACTTGTGCACGGGCAGTAGTAGCGTCCCGCGGCAAGGCTTGCCAGGGGAGTGACAAGAGTCTCCACGGCCCTTTCTGGGCCGGACGAAGGCCAAGTGATCGAGCCTAGAAGACCAGGCCCCGGCAAGAGGAGCTTGCCGGGCCAAGGAGGCGAGGTCCGGCAAGAGGAGCTTGCCGGGCCAAGGCGACAAGGCCCCGGCAAGAGGAGCTTGCCGGGACGACTAAGCCGAAGCACCAAGGCCCCGGCGGGAGGAGCTCGCCGGGACGGCCAAGCCAAGGCACCCCAAGAAAAGCCCGCCGCGGCGCGCCGCGCGCCCCGGCAAGGCTGACGAGCGGCAAGACAACCACCGCGGCAAGCCTCTTGCCGCGGCAAACCACCACCTCAGGCCTGCGCTCCAGCTCACCTGACCACGCGTCACTCTGGAGCTTCCCAGAGGCACGTGGCGGGGCGCCGTGCAACCTGAGACGCGCGGTGGCATGCGGCGTTGGCAGAGTCACCCCCGTGGCAAGCGGAGGCACCCCCAACGGTCCGCCTCGGTACTGTTCGGGCGATCCAGACGGGCATTTAATGCCTTTGTCCCCCGCCGTCAGAGTTAGGTGCGATAGCACTGTGCGGCCACTGTTCGCACAGTTCCTTGCCATTTTTACCCTCACCTGCGTCGCTACCTGTGGGAAACCCCTTAGCATATAAAAGGAGGCCCATGCGCACGTAGAAAGGGGGACCCTGGAAGGAGGACACCCAGTAGACCCTTGTCTACGTTCAGCTCCAACTTACTGTAGCTTCTTGCGCTCCAGAGCAAGAACTCGAATCAACCAGACAAGCAGAAGTAGGGTTTTACGCATCCGTGCGGCCCGAAGCTGGGTAAAATCGTTGTGTGTGTGTGTCGCCTCGATCTGCTCTTTGTGCAACCTCCGCCCCCCCCCCCCCCGAACCGAAAAGGGGCTCCGTCCCCATAGGTGCTCGTGGAGGCCGATTTCCCCCGACATCCTTGGCGCGCCAGGTAGGGGGTGCGTCGAGGTTGTGTGAACCAGATCCGGCGTCCGCGCGAGCCAGACTCTCATTGTTTGCGCCGGCATGGCGCTGAAGAAGAAAGCTCCGGAGGTGACCGGTCCGTCAGCGTCGAACCCACCGCCCATGGAGCAGACGGGTGGTGGGGAGGACGCCGGCGGAGGAACGGGCGCCGTCGAACCAGTTCTTGGTCCCGCGACGTCCGAGCTCGCCCCGCGCCCCTCTCAGGAGGCGCGAAACCAGCAGCGTCATGGTACCCATGGTACCATACGCTCGCTGGACCCAGACCGTGCTGGTGGGTCCCAAGGCGCTCAGGACCAGCATGCGATCCAGCGTGCCGGAACGAGCGTCGCGCGGCTGCCTGGACCGGGTGCTGCTCCTTCTAACATAGTTAGGAGTTCGAGCACATCCCGCTCCTCGCGCCGTTCGCCGCCTCTGCCCGCCACCCCAGCGGAAGCTCTCGCGCGAGCTCAGCTACTCCTAGACTACTCTCCGACGGCGGACAAGCTCGACGACTGGAGGGCAACCATCCAGAGCCTCATCGGTTTCGCCAACGGCGACACTCCGCGGCAGCACAGCGCGTCGCAGCTGTGGCCAGTCACCCAGGCGAGAACCGATGGCACCAAGAATGGCGGGGGTGCGACCACCGTGCACTCCCCGCCCCAGAAGTCACGGTCGCCGACTCGCCGGGCTCGCCTCGACAACGACTCCACCGCGTCGTCGAACCCGCGAACCCGCCGCGACCAACGCCAAGTCCTTCACGAATGAAGGGAAGAAGACGCTCGAACCCGCATTGAGCGCAGAGGAGAGGCGCGGCGTCAATCAGACCAGCGCGTTGAGCCCTCTGGAAACATGCACGCACCAGGGGAACCAGGCGAACTGCCGTATTCGGTAGGCTGCTCCGCGTTCACCCGCGAGCTGCGGCAAGTCCAGTGGCCCAGCACGAAGAACTTCAAGCCCGACGTGCCTGAGAAGTACGACAGCAAGTCGCACCCGTCGGAGTTCCTCAGCATCTACACCATTGCGGTGCAGGCTGCCGGGGGACGGGACGACAAGATCCTTGCCAACTACTTCCCGCTGGTACTCAAGCCCAACGTCAGATCCTGGCTCATGCACTTGCCGGACGGCTCCATCTCCTCCTGGCCAGATCTATGCCATCAGTTCGTTGGCGCCTTCACGGGCGGCCACAAACCCCATGGCCAGGCAAGCGACCTTCATCTGCTTGTTCAGAAGGAGGGGGAGCCTTTGCGCAAGTTCATCCAGAGGTTCAGCCGTGTGCACTACAACATCCCAGACGTCCACCCCGTCGCGGTGATCAGCGTGTTCCACCAGAACGTGCGCAACCGCAGGATGCGGGAGGAGATGGCGATGTGCAAAATCAAGGAGGTCAGCGAGCTTTACGCCCTGGCCGACAAGTGTGCACGCGCTGAGGAGGGGAGGAAGCTCCCCGGAGAAAGTGTTGGAGAAGGAGAATCCGACAGTGAAGGTACCGCCCCGGCAAGGAGAGGCCGGCGGCGGAACGGCAAAAAGAAGAAAAACCCAGAGGCGCTGGTTGTCGAGAAGTCCGGCAGCGAGGGCTCTGCCAAGAAAGCCCAGGCGGGAGGCCCCGGCAAGGAGGTTGTCGGGTGCGCCAACTGCCGGGCAGTGGCTGCTGCCGATAAGTGGGATGGTACCGACAAGAAGTACTGCAAGATCCACCGTACCAGGGGCCACGACCTCCAGAGTTGCAAGCAAGTTGAGCGACTCGTCGAGCTGCAGAAGGCCGAGTACGCACGACGCGACAAGGAGAGAGCCCAAGCAGGCGGCGGGGGATCCGACACGAAGCGTCCCGGCCCGGGGGAGCGCCGCGGCAAGGACAAGCAGCGGCAAGCAGACAGACCTCCCCGGGGACGCGACAAGGACGAAGACGATGACGACGACGAAGACAAGGAGTTTCAGAAAGCCACTGAGGTCTTGTGTGTGGACGGCGGTGCCTCCCTGCACGCTTCCCACCACCAGCTTAAACGGTGGGTGCGGGAGGTCAATGCAGCAGAGCCACACGTCGAGTCACGCAGACCCCTGAGATGGTCCAGCACGCCTATCATCTTCGACATTGAGGACCACCCTGATCGCACAACCGCTGTCGGGTGCTTGCCGATGTTGGTTTCCCCAATGGTCCGCAACCTCAAGGTCACCAAGATGCTAGTTGACGACGGGGCCGGCTTGAATCTGATCTCCTCTGCTGTTCTCTGGAGACTCCAAGTTCCCGACAGCGAGCTCGAAGAAACCGGCACATTCCAAGGAATCAACCCGGGAAGGAGCAAGCCGAAGGGAAAGATCACGCTGCCGGTAACATTTGGCAGCGAGCTGAATTTCAGGACTGAGAAGGTCACCTTTGACGTCGCCGACTTTCCGTTGCCTTACAACGGGATCCTCGGCCGACCAGCGCTCGCCAAGTTCATGGCGGCCTCTCACTATGCGTATAACATGCTCAAGATGCCTGGCCCGATAAGCGTCATTTCTGTCCCCGGCGACAAGAAGGATGCCCTTATCTGCGCTGACCAAATATACCGGGACGCAACAGCAGTAGTGGCCCGCGGCCCACTTGCCGCTGGAGCTTCCGGGGGAAAGAAGAAGTCCGGCAAGTGCTCTGGCGCCCACTCCGGCAAGCGCGCCTCTTCGGAGTGCTGCGCTGCCGTCGAGGACGTGCCATCGAGCCCCGCCGGCAAGAAGACCAAGCCCGGCAAGTGCTCTGGCGCCCACTCCAGCGAGCGCGCCTCCTCGGAGTGCTGCGCTGCCATTGAGGACGTGCCATCGACCTCTCCCAGCAAGAAGACCAAGCCCGACAGGTGCTCTGGCGCCCACTCCGGCGAGCGCGCCTCCTCGGAGTGCTGCGCTGCCGTCGAGGACGTGCCATCGAGCTCTCCCAGCAAGAAAGCCAAGCCCGGCGAATGCTCTGGTGCCCACTCCGGCAAGCGCGCCTCTTCGGAGCGCTGCGCTGCCATTAAGGACGCACCATCGAGCCCCGCCGGTAAACACAAGAAGACGACGGCTGCTCCACCAGCGACCAAGAAGGTGCCCGCCAAGGAGGACGGCACTGGTGGTACCTTCACCATCAGCGCCACTCTCGATCCCAAATAGGAAAGCGCGCTCGTTGCTTTCCTGTGGGCGAATGTCGATGTGTTTGCCTGGCAACCATCTGACATCCCTGGCGTTCCCAGGGAAGTGATTGAGCACCACCTTGCCGTCTGTCCTCATGCGTGGCCCGTCAAGCAAAAAGTCAGGAAACAAGCGGTGGAGCACCAAGAGTTTATCGCGGAGGAGATCAGGAAGTTGGAAGCGGCAGGCCTCGTCAGAGGCGTGCTCCATCCGACGTGGTTGGCCAATCCTGTTGTCGTGCGCGAAGCAAACGGGAAGTGGAGGCTTTGCATCGATTTCACCGATGTCAATAGAGCTTGCCCTAAAGATCCATTTCCCTTGCCGCGCATCGACCAGATTGTTGACTCCACGGCCGGATGTGGCCTGCTTTCATTCCTCGACGCCTACTCCGGGTACCACCAGATTTTCATGACCAAAGAAGATGAAGAGAAGACTGCGTTCATCACTCCATGCGGCACGTACTGCTTTGTGCGGATGCCTTTTGGACTGAAGAACGCAGGCTCGATGTTTGCGAGGGTTGTCCACACTGCATTCGAGCCATAGATCCACAGAAATGTGGAGGCCTACATGGACGACATTGTGGTCAAGAGCAAAGACAAGGCAACCTTGGTTCAAGCCCATGAAGAGACCTTTGCGAACTTGCGCAAGATCAGCCTCAAGCTCAACCCCGAGAAGTGCGTGTTCGGAGTCCCCTCCGGCAAGCTTCTCGGGTTCTTCGTGTCTCAGCGTGGGATCGAAGCCAACCCCGACAAGATCAAGGCCATCGAGCAGATTGAAGCACCAACGCGTGTCAAGGACGTGCGAAGACTTGCCGGCTGCGTGACGGCTCTCAGCAGGTTTATTTCCAGGTCTGCGGAACGCGCCCTGCCGTTTTTCAAAATCTTGAAAAAGGCAGGTCCAGTAAAATGGACTCCGGAAGCGGAGGCTGCGCTGCAAGACTTGAAGAAATACCTGTCCTCCGCTCCTATACTTGTCGCGCCTAGACCGCAAGAGAAGTTGCTGCTCTACCTGGCGGCAACCAATCAAGTGGTTAGTGTTGCGTTAGTAGCGGAGAGGGAAGCTGATGACGAGCCAGCAACCACGGCAAGCGCGTCCGACGACAGGCAGGGGGCTTCCCCGACAAGCTCTGGCCCCGGCAAAGGCGAATCCGCGCAAGCGCAAGGGGAAGTGCAGAAGAAGAGGATGGTGCAGCGCCCAGTTTAATTCGTCAGTTCCCTCCTGCAGGGGGCTAGGTCGAGGTACTCTGGTGTGCAGAAATTGCTCTTCGGCCTCCTCATGGCCTCGAGGAAGCTGCGCCATTACTTCCAAGCACACGAGATCACAGTGGTCACTCGCTTCCCGCTTAAGAGGATACTGCAGAATCCCGAAGCAACAGGCAGGATTGTCGAGTGGGCACTATAACTATCAAGCTTTGGCCTCAAGTTCGAGAGCACATCGACCATCCAGAGCAGAGCATTGGTAGAGTTCATAGCAGAGTGGACACCGACACCGGACGAAGAAATTCCAGAGACGAGCATCCCCGGCAAGGAAGCAACCAAAGAGTGGCTGATGTACTTTGATGGTGCCTTTTCGCTGGAAGGCGCCGGTGCCGGCGTGCTGCTCATCGCGCCCATCGGAGAGCACCTGAAGTACATCGTCCAGATGCACTTTCCCAAGGAGCAAGCAACCAACAATACGGCAGAGTATGAAGGTTTGCTCGCCGGTCTCAGGATCGCGGCAGAACTTGGGATCAAGAAGCTCATTGTCAGGGGTGACTCGCAGCTCGTCGTCCGCCAAGTGAACAAGGACTACCAGTGGCCGTTGATGGAGGCTTACGTTGATGAAGTGAGAAAGCTGGAAGTGCGCTTTGACGGCCTGCAAATGGAATACGTTCCAAGAGCAGAGAACGACATCGCCGACGGCCTGTCAAAATGCGCCGCACTAAAGCTAGTTGTGGAACCAGGGACTTTTGTGCTCAAGCTGACTCAGCCATCCGTGACACAATCGACTGGGCCAAGAAAAAACAGAAAATCGGTCTCCGGTGACTATCTCCCGGCAGAGCTTCCCGAAGCCGCCGCCAAGAGAATCCCCAAGATCGACGCCAAGAGTGCTGAGGAGCTGCCCGCTTCGGCAAGCCCCAGGGTTTGTCCCGACGAAGCAGGCGCTCCCGGCAAGCCATGCCCCGGCAAGCTTGCCGAGGAACGTCAAGCTCCGGCTGAGCCCCAAGTCCTCGCCGTAGAAGCTGATGTTCCCGCAGCCGCCGACATGCCTTTAGTCCTCGTCGTCGAGCCACAGGCTCCGACGTGGGCACAGCAGATCGTCCGTTTCCTCCAGACAGGAGAACTTCCCGAAGAACAAGAAGAAGTGGAAAGAGTAGCCCGGCAGTCCAGTATGTACCAGTTCGTCGACGGCGCACTGTACAGAAGAGGACGCAATGGGGTGAAATTGAAGTGCATTCACCGGGAAGACGGACAGGAGCTATTGGCGGAGATACACGGAGGCATATGTGGACACCACATTGGCGCCAGAGCACTTGCCGGCAAAGCGTTCGGGCAAGGTTTCTTCTGGCCAACAGCCCTCCAGGATGCAACTGCACAAGTAACCAAGTGTGAAGCATGCCAGTTCCATTCCAAGAAGATACACCAGCCAGCTCAAGCTCTCCAGACGATCCCTTTGTCCTGGCCCTTCTCGGTCTGGGGGCTCGATATCCTCGGCCCCTTCCCCCGAGCCGTCGGGGGCTTTGAGTACTTGTTCGTTGCCATCGACAAGTTCACAAAGTGGCCAGAAGTGGAACCGGTGAGGAAGGTGACATCCCAGTCCGTGATCAAATTCTTCAGGTCGATTGTTTGCCGCTTCGGGGTCCCCAACAGGATCATCACCGACAACGGTACGCAGTTCACAAGCCACGCTTTTATGCAGTACACCCAAGACCTCGGCACCAAGGTCTGCTTCGCTTCTGTTGCTCATCCCCGGAGCAACGGTCAAGCGGAAAGGGCCAACGCCGAGGTACTGTGCGGGCTCAAGACCAGAAGTTTTGACAGGCTGCTCAAGCGCGAACGGAACTGGATCGAGGAGCTGCCGGCGGTTCTTTGGTTGGTCAGAACGATGCCAAATCGAGCCACCGGCCAGACACCATTTGCTCTAGTCTATGGAGCAGAAGCAGTTACCCCCACGGAACTCGTATATGTGTCACCTCGAGTGCTCGCTTATGATGAGCTTTAGCAAGAGCGGTCGCGTGAAGATGACGCACTGCTCCTCGAGGAGGATCGTCTCCAGGCTGCTGTGCGATCCGCTCGCTACCAGCAAGCTCTGCGTCGCTATCATAGCCGCAAACTTAAAGCCAGGAGCCTCAAGGAAGGCGACCTTGTTCTTCGGCGCGTTCAGTCGGCCAAGATACACAACAAGTTGACGCCAAAGTGGGAAGGCCCTTACCGGGTGAAACGAGTCATGAGGCCCGGCGCCGTCCGCCTCGAGACCGAAGATGGTACTCCGGTGAGCAATTCCTGGAACATTGAGCATCTTCGCAAGTTTTACCCGTAAGGCGCGGTTGTCGGGCCCCGTCCGGCAACCAACTCTTTGTACAAAAGTCTTGCCGCAGTTGCATGTAATCCTTTGTACAAAGCCAGGCGCAGACCCTGGCAGCAGATAATGAAGCGCTGGCGCCCCCAAGTTTTAGCATGCATGCTGAGTCGAGTCTCGTCCTTGGTTAGGGTTGGTAGTGCCTAACAGTCGCTAACCCCTAACTTAGAGGTCGAGTCCGTGTCTTTTTCCCGTCCTTCCCCTTTGGCTCGCAGGAATTGCATACCCTTGCCGAGCCGCTCAAGGACGAAGAAGGGGAGAAGGGCGAGCCAGCACCCGCGCCCTGGCAAGCCAGAGTTGCCGGGGGTTGCAACCTCAGATAAGTCTTTACATCCCTTATCATGCATTCTCTCATGAGCTGCGGAATGCGAAAACCTTGCTTCCTCCTAAAAGCTGCCGTGCTCTCTTAAGCGACAAACCCCGGAGCGCGTTCCCGGGGCCCGCTTCTGATAGTAGCCGCGGCGGCAAGAGGAGGAAGCGAAGGGCCAGAACCCGCCTTCACCCTGCCTCCGCCAAGAGCGTGAGGAGGGCCAAGGGGCGCGGGGAGACGGCAGGGTCCGTTGCCGGGCGGGGAAGTGTCTATCTTAACGATGCAAAGGGTTCGCTCCTTGCCGCGGGATGTACCCGCGAGACAGATGGTCCGGCAAACACTCCCTTTTCATTAAAAACATTCCACTCAGGTACAACTCAGAGAGAATGAAAAACATGAAAGATGGGATTACAAGATTTAAACACAATTAAGGCCCGAGGGCTTACAAGATAAAAAGAGATAAGGTGACCGTGATCCCTTTCTTGTCTCTCTCCTCAGGAGGTAGGGAAAGGAGGCGAGAAGGGCAAAAGGGGCGCCTAGACGAGCTACGGGTGGCAGAAGACGCCAAGAGAGCATCCGGGGCTCCGCCCGGGAACTCCGGAGGCCGGATGGAGACGGCGACGCCGGAAGCGGAGCTCGAAAAGGAGGCTGCGGGACGTCAACACGCTGTCGAGGGCATCTAGCCCTCGTACTCCGAGTTGACGGCCTTGCCACCGGCCTCTTCCGCAGCCTCGCCACTCCGGCCGCCCGAGAAGACGAAGCCCCGGCAAGAGGAGCTTGCCGGGCCGGAGAGAAGACCCCGGTGGTCGTCGCCGCGAGCAGGGGTGGTGACGGCGTCTGGGGCGAAGCTGGAAGACGAGGCAGCGGCCTTGCCGCCCGCCCTCTTCCTCTTCCACAGCCTCCCTACGCCAGCCGCCCAAGGAGACGACCCCGGGGAGTTCACGGCGCCAGCGACCCGGACGATGGGGGTCGCCGGTGCCACGCGGAGCTGCGACCGGCACCTAGTCAGACCCGTCATCCCGGCGACCGCTTCCCTCGTCGTCGTTGTCGCTCCCCTCCTCGTCACTCTCGCTCGAGGAGGAACCTTCGCTGTCGGAGGAGCTATCCACGCAGCACCGGGCCCGGGTGCCGAGGCCCCCGAAGACCTTGACGGAGAGGAGATCACCCTCCATCAGCTTAAAATGGAGGGTGAACCCCTCCATCAAGCTGTGGATCCGGGCGAACGACTTCCACCCTCGGCCAAGATACATCACGCCGGGGGCTCGGGATTCGACGTGGACTCGCGTACCACTGATCCCGCAGCCCCTCATGCGCAGTCTCAGCGTCTCGTGTTGCTCCGCTTCCAGGACGTCCACGAAGGGAGCCGGGAGGCGGAGGCGACGACGAGGCGCCCGGCGCAGCCTGATGATGAACTCGCAGGGGTCGTCCCCGAGATGAACCGCCGGAAGAAACGGAGCCGCCAGCGGCGGCGAGGCCGGCGCATCGCCCCGCCCGCCTCGAGCGCCTCGGCCCATTCCACGGCCTCGTCCACGACCTCGCCCCCTCCCCCTTCCCCTTACGGTTGGCTCCGTCACCACGGGTGCAAGGGGAGGAGGGGCGCGCTGCCTGGCGGCAACCCTTGCCGCCACCGAAGAAGGACCAGGGTTCCCTTTCTCCATGACAGTTGGGGAGAGGGGACCAGGGATCTAAGAGAAGAAAGAAGGAAGGAGTGCGGACCCTCATCACCCCCTTCCGCTCCTTATAAAGGGGCAGAGTGGGGTCTCAGCCGCCCCGCCCAACCAATCAAAGCAGAGGAAGGGCAGGCGACGGGGCCGACCCTCTACTTCGACCCGCGTCGGCCCGGTTTCCTGCCTCCACCACCGCAACCCCAAGCGCATGGAGGACGCATGGCGGGCGAGCACGGCCGAGGCGACAGATGAGGCGACCTCTCCCCACCCCGTGATCGTGGGGGCGGGCGCCACGAAAGTCGCGCCTCGACCCCGTTTGTTCACCAAGCCGCGCCTCCACGTCTCCCCCCCCCCACTTGAAAGTGGGGCGGACGTTTCGCCTTTCCAAATAAAGGAATCGTGCCCGACGTGACGCATGCCTGCGGGCCTCAAGCCCTGCGAACGCCACCCACGTCACGCACGCCTCGCACGCCTCGCCCCCCCCCCCCCCACGACGCCGCGATAAGCGCGCGCCACTTGGGGAGGGCGCGACAGGCACGGAGTTAAGGAGCCGCAACCCAGGCCACGCGTGACCGTGCACTGTTAGGACCTGGCCCAACAACGCTCGGCACCGTGTATGGCCCAGACCCGGGGGCTCCTGTCGGTGTACTAAAGTAGGGGTACCTTAGTACCCCGAACTTGTGCACGGGCAGTAGTAGCATCCCGCGGCAAGTCTTGCCAGGGGAGCGACAAGAGTCTCCACGGCCCTTTCTGGGCCGGACGAAGGCCAAGTGATCGAGCCTACAAGACCAGGCCCCGGCAAGAGGAGCTTGCCGGGCCAAGGAGGCGAGGTCCAGCAAGAGGAGCTTGCCGGGCCAAGGCGACAAGGCCCCGGCAAGAGGAGCTTGCCGGGACGACTAAGCCGAAGCACCAAGGCCCCGGCGGGAGGAGCTCGCCGGGACGGCCAAGCCAAGGCACCCCAAGAAAAGCCCGCCGCGGCGCGCCGTGCGCCCCGGCAAGGCCTGACGAGCGGCAAGACAACCACCGCGGCAAGCCTCTTGCCGCGGCAAACCACCACCTCAGGCCTGCGCTCCAGCTCACCTGACCACGCGTCACTCTGGAGCTTCCCTAGAGGCACGTGGCGGGGCGCCGTGCAACCTGAGACGCGCGGTGGCATGCGGCGTTGGCAGAGTCGCCCCCGTGGCAAGCGGAGGCACCCCCAACGGTCCGGCTCGGTACTGTTCGGGCGATCCAGACGGGCATTTAATGCCTTTGTCTCCCGCCGTCAGAGTTAGGTGCGATAGCACTGTCCGGCCACTGTTCGCACAGTTCCTTGCCATTTTTACCCTCACCTGCGTCGCTACCTGTGGAAAACCCCTTAGCATATAAAAGGAGGCCCATGCGCACGTAGAAAGGGGGACCCCGGAAGGAGGACACCCAGTAGACCCTCGTCTACGTCCAGCTCCAACTTACTGTAGCTTCTTGCGCTCCAGACACTACTAGGAAAAGGGCTACTAATGGCGCACCGGTTTTGCCCATTAATGGCGCACTACTGGTGCGCCATTAGTAGCACGCCATTAGTATTATTTACTAATGGCGCACCTCTGGTGCGCCATTAGTATCTGGTATACTAATGGCGCACCGCTGGTGCGCCATTAGTATAGTGCACGGTGCGCCATTAGTATGCCTCGCAGGGGCCTTCTATACCCAGGTGCTTTGGCATACTAATGGCGCACTACATAGAAGTGCGCCATTAGTAAAAAAAATTCAATTTTTTTTCAAATTTTTTATTTTTTTCTTAATCTCAGGTCATTATGGCTTAATATGGGGTCAATTTGCTTAATCTCAATTCAAATCACACTCTGTGGACAAACTTCCCATAAGGTCACCCATCCTCACACTACTCCAGCCCGAGCACGCTTAACTTTGTAGTTCTATCCAACCCCAGCACCAGCTCACTTCACACGCACTTATTGATATATCTATCATATCAATCCTATTAACCCTTGTTGATGTCTAGGAGTTTGTTAATGTTCATGAGTATGATGAAATTTTGAAAATATATTTCAAACTTCCCGGTCAAATTACGTATCATATTTTGGAAAAAAAATTAATTTTTTTTTCGAAAATTTTATATTTTTTTTTCTGTTACTAGTGGCGCACCTAGCAAACGGTGCGCCACTAGTAAGTTTGAAATTTTTTGAATTTTTTTGCCTATAGATCTTAAAAGCCCCGTAACTTTTTTTCTGTTAGGTTTTTGGGAATTTGGATGTAACTTTTCGAGTCGATGATTTTTCATATAAAAAACTTTTTCATCATTTTCTTTTACTTTTTATTAAACTGAAAAGGCGATCCACCGGGGGGGTGCATTCGGTGGAAGTGGTAAAACTGCTAAGTGCAGTATTTATAGACGCACCTTTAGTCCCGGTTGGGGAGGCGGACCGCGACTAAAGGTACCCTTTAGTCGCGGTCCGCCTCCCCAACCGGGACTAAAGGGTTTTGGCGCCGCTTTCGTTCCCGCGCAGAAAGACCCTTTAGTCGCGGTTGGGGACAACAACCGCGACTAAAGGGTACCCTTTAGTTCCCGTGCATTCGGTGGAAGTGGTGGCCAAGTTACTAATGGCGCACCGTGGGAGTGGTGCGCCATTAGTAGTTCAACTACTAATGGCGCACCACTCCCACGGTGCGCCATTAGTATTTTTTGAAAATAAAATAAAATAAATAAAAACAAAATATGAAAATATATACTAATGGCGCACCGTGGTAGTCGTGCGCCATTAGTAAGTTGAACTACTAATGGCGCACCACTCCCATGGTGCGCCATTAGTATTTTTTGAAAATAAAATTTAAAAAAAATAAAAAAAAATTTGAAAAAAAATTACTAATGGCGCACCGTGGATGTGGTGCGCCATTAGTAGTTCAACTACTAATGGCGCACTATCCACTGGTGCGCCATTAGTAGTTTTGAGAAAAAAATGAAAAAAAAAATTGTTACTAATGGCGCACCACGTCAACGGTGCGCCATTAGTATTTGGATACTAATGGCGCACCAACACATGGTGCGCCATTAGTATATACTAATGGCGCACCGCATGTCTGGTGCGCCATTAGTGTCAATTCCATCTATAGCCCTTTTCCTAGTAGTGAGAGCAAGAACTCGAATCAACCAGACAAGCAGCAGTAGGGTTCACGCATCCGTGCGGCCCGAAGCTGGGTAAAATCGTTGTGTGTGTGTGTCGCCTCGATCTGCTCTTTGTGCAACCTTCGCCCCCCCCCCCCCCCGCCGAACCGAAAAGGGGCTCCGTCCCCATAGGTGCTTGTGGAGGCCGATTTCCCCCGACAGGGTCTATCAAACGCTGCTCCATAACTGGGTAGTTATAAAGGTAGCTTTCGGGTGAGTCGTGAGACATGCCACGAGACATGGTTGACCAAGATGGGATTTGCCCCTCCTATTTGGAGAGATATTCTCTGGGCCCTCTCGAGTGATCAGATTCGGAAAGCATGGCCATGCGACTTGGGTTAAGTGTTAACCCAGTTCGGGAATCTGTATCACGGTTTCGAGAAGAGAGGTCGAGCTATCACAAGGGTGACAAGTACTCGCCTTGAGCTTGACAACAAATATCGTGAGGCAAAAGGAATGTTGCATATGACACATTGCTGAGGTTCGTCAAACGACTTTACACACACATGGGAGTTGGCACGTTCTACTAGGAGCCGCTACCAACTATCGACTCTGGTCGTATCCATGTGTATGTGAACCTATAGGGTCGCACACTTAAGACTCGGATTGGATCCAAGTGGAAAATGGATGTGGACTCCTAGAGGGTTCAAGTGTTGAGCCCACCTCAGAGGTCTATATAAAGGGGAGTGGGCGCACTACTTAGGGTTGATCCGATTGAACCTTGGTTTGCCACCGCCACTCCTCACGCCCATGTCGTGCGACCAGACCTAGCAGTCCGCCGCTCGACGCTGCCCCCCGTACGTGTGGATACCTTGGAGGTATCGCATCTGCGGTGCTTGGATGAACCGTTCGAGGGAACCAGGAGGTACCATTCATGGGAGATCACCGCTCATGGGTCTTCGCAGTTCGCGGGAGATGCGCTACGTGAGGAGGAGATGGCCAGGGAGATCGGCTACACGCATCACCAACTCTACTTCTGCTGGGGTGACTGTGCGTCTAGTGGTAAACCCAATCCCGTGATCTATTTCCAGCAGAATGATCTTGGGTGCGCGGTAGAAAATTTTATTTGGCGCTAGCGTAGCATACCGCGTGTTCCAACAGTGGTATCAGAGGCTCCGCTGTATGGTGATAGATTCCTTGATATGCATATGAGATATGTAGATCGGTTCAGGTGCGGGTCGATGAGATCGGTCGCGCACGTCAGTGTTGAAGGTTGGTTTCATGATCTTGCTTCCGTGATTGTGACGCAGAGGTCGTGACACGAGTTACCCCTACCGGTCGGTTTTCCGCCATCGGGGTAGACAGTGGAACGTAAATCCGGATGCAGCACGCGGAGATCAATGAGATTTATCAAATCGGAACATGGGTCAACACTGTGGAAATATGATTTCCGCAGTGGAGAAATCTGTTGGAGCGGTCTTGGTAAAACTGGTGTAACTTTTGCATACGAACTCCGATTTTGCTTCACGACCTGTCAAACTGAAGCTAACGAAAAGTTGGATCAGTGGTGAACCTTGAAAACAAGATTTCGGCGCTTCTGGGTACGACAAAATCCTCTTGGAAAATAGAGTTTTGGGAGGTTTTATCTTCGGCGGTAGAACATCTGACTAATTTTTGCAGAGAATGCTTGTGATTTGGTATAGCCCATCACTACTAGGAAAAAGCCTAGTAGTAGTGTGGGTTAAAAGCTAGTAGTAGCCTGGGTGCCTGCGCTGCTACTACGGCTCTATAGCTAACGAGTAGTAGTAGCGTGGTGCATCCCGCGCTACTAGTACGTGTGTTAGTAGTAGCGCGGGTTCGACACGCGCTACTACTAACTATCTGTAGCGCGTGTCTATGACCCGCGCTACTACTATTAATTTGAAAAACCCAAAAAAATCTCGACCCCGTGCGTGCTATCAATCATGCAAGGAGATCTCGGCCATGACGTGCGCCTCGTGGAAGCCGTCGAGGGCGACCGCGGAGGCCAGCCTGGCGTGGGCCGGGAGCCGGAGGACCTGGATCTTGGCATCATGCATGGGGAGCAGCACCTCGCAGCGGCCGTTGCCGTTGAGGTCAGCGGCGGGAGGCGGTCCATGACATGCTTGATCAGGAACCCGTCGTCTGACAGGTGGTACCACGCCTCTAGGAACGAGAAGTCGCCCTCATGCTGTCGGAGGAGGAGGGGGATGGGTCAGCTAGGGTTCCGGATCGAATCGGAGAGGGGGGAGGAGGAGGGCTGACCTGGAGCGAGAAGAAGACAGTGAAGGCGGCGAGGAGGAGGATGCCGAGCTCGCGTTTCCGCATCTTGGCGGCAGCGAGGAGCTCAGGCAACCGCCCATCAGAGGGATCTCGGAGAGGGAGGGGGAAGAAAGCAGAGTGTACCAGCGGCGGCCACCGTTGGAGTACGAGGGAGAGAGGAGGAAAGTGAGAGAGGGGGAAAGTGAGGGAGAGAGGAGGGATAAGGCCGAGGATATGGGGAGGGGTATAAAACCGCGCTACTACTATCAACTTAGTAGTAGCGCGGGTTTGTACCCCTCGCTACTACTATGGCATCTCCCGGGAGGGCACGGTAGAGACCGCTTAGTAGTAGCGCGGGTTTTAGTATCAACTTAGTAGTAGCAAGGGGTAAAAACCCGCGCTACTGGTAAGTAGCAGTAGCGAGGGTTATAAAAAACTTTTTCATCCGAGTTAGTATGCAAAAGTTATGCCCATTTTTACAAATTCTCACGAGATTTTGCAAATGAAGTCGAAATTCATATTTGGAAATTTTCCCAACAACTAGACCACATATCACATGGGAAACTTATTTTCTTTTATTTTTTTGACATTTTCATCATTTACTTTTACTTTTTATTAAACTGAAAAGGCGATCCACCGGGGGGGGGGGTGCATTCGGTGGAAGTGGTAAAACTGCTAGGTGCAGTATTTATAGACGCACCTTTAGTCCTGGTTGGGGAGGCGGACCGCGACTAAAGGTACCCTTTAGTCGCGGTCCGCCTCCCCAACCGGGACTAAAGGGTTTTGGCGCCGCTTTCGTTCCCACGCAGAAAGACCCTTTAGTCGCGGTTGGGGACAACAACCGCGACTAAAGGGTACCCTTTAGTTCCCGTGTATTCGGTGGAAGTGGTGGCCAAGTTACTAATGGCGCACCGTGGGAGTGGTGCGCCATTAGTAGTTCAACTACTAATGGCGCACCACTCCCACGGTGCGCCATTAGTATTTTTTGAAAATAAAATAAAATAAATAAAAACAAAATATGAAAAAATAATACTAATGGCGCACCGTGGTAGTCGTGCGCCATTAGTAAGTTGAACTACTAATGGCGCACCACTCCCACGGTGCGCCATTAGTATTTTTTGAAAATAAAATTTTAAAAAAATAAAAACAAAATTTGAAAAAAAATTACAAATGGCGCACCGTGGATGTGGTGCGCCATTAGTAGTTCAACTACTAATGGCGCACTATCCACTGGTGCGCCATTAGTAGTTTTGAGAAAAAAATGAAAAAAAAATTGTTACTAATGGCGCACCACGTCAACGGTGCACCATTAGTATTTGGATACTAATGGCGCACCAACACATGGTGCGCCATTAGTATATACTAATGGCGCACCGCATGTCTGGTGCGCCATTAGTGTCAATTCCATCTATAGCCCTTTTCCTAGTAGTGAGAGCAAGAACTCGAATCAACCAGACAAGCAGCAGTAGGGTTTTACGCATCCGTGCGGCCCGAAGCTGGGTAAAATCGTTGTGTGTGTGTGTCGCCTCGATCTGCTCTTTGTGCAACCTTCGCCCCCCCCCCCCCCCCCCCGCCGAACCGAAAAGGGGCTCCGTCCCCATAGGTGCTCGTGGAGGCCGATTTCCCCCGACAGGGTCTATCAAACGCTGCTCCATAACTGGGTAGTTATAAAGGTAGCTTTCGGGTGAGTCGTGAGACATGCCACGAGACATGGTTGACCAAGATGGGATTTGCCCCTCCTATTTGGAGAGATATTCTCTGGGCCCTCTCGAGTGATCAGATTCGGAAAGCATGGCCATGCGACTTGGGTTAAGTGTTAACCCAGTTCGGGAATCTGTATCACGGTTTCGAGAAGAGAGGTCGAGCTATCACAAGGGTGACAAGTACTCGCCTTGAGCTCGACAACAAATATCGTGAGGCAAAAGGAATGTTGCATATGACACATTGCTGAGGTTCGTCAAACGACTTTACACACACATGGGAGTTGGCACGTTCTACTAGGAGCCGCTACCAACTATCGACTCTGGTCGTATCCATGTGTATGTGAACCTATAGGGTCGCACACTTAAGACTCGGATTGGATCCAAGTGGAAAATGGATGTGGACTCCTAGAGGGTTCAAGTGTTGAGCCCACCTCAGAGGTCTATATAAAGGGGAGTGGGCGCACTACTTAGGGTTGATCCGATTGAACCTTGGTTTGCCACCGCCACTCCTCACGCCCATGTCGTGCGACCAGACCTAGCAGTCCGCCGCTCGACGCTGCCCCCCGTACGTGTGGATACCTTGGAGGTATCGCATCTGCGGTGCTTGGATGAACCGTTCGAGGGAACCAGGAGGTACCATTCGTGGGAGATCACCGCTCATGGGTCTTCGCAGTTCGCGGGAGATGCGCTACGTGAGGAGGAGATGGCCAGGGAGATCGGCTACACGCATCACCAACTCTACTTCTGCTGGGGTGACTGTGCGTCTAGTGGTAAACCCAATCCCGTGATCTATTTCCAGCAGAATGATCTTGGGTGCGCGGTAGAAAATTTTATTTGGCGCTAGCGTAGCATACCGCGTGTTCCAACAGTGGTATCAGAGGCTCCGTTGTATGGTGATAGATTCCTTGATATGCATATAAGATATGTAGATCGGTTCAGGTGCGGGTCGATGAGATCGGTCGCGCACGTCAGTGTTGAAGGTTGGTTTCATGATCTTGCTTCCGTGATTGTGACGCAGAGGTCGTGACACGAGTTACCCCTACCGGTCGGTTTTCCGCCATCGGGGTAGACAGTGGAACGTAAATCCGGATGCAGCACGCGGAGATCAATGAGATTTATCAAATCGGAACATGGGTCAACACTGTGGAAATATGATTTCCGCAGTGCAGAAATCTGTTGGAGCGGTCTTGGTAAAACTGGTGTAACTTTTGCATACGAACTCCGATTTTGCTTCACGACCTGTCAAACTGAAGCTAACGAAAAGTTGGATCAGCGGCGAAACTTGAAAACAAGATTTCGGCGCTTCTGGGTACGACAAAATCCTCTTGGAAAATAGAGTTTTGGGAGGTTTTATCTTCGGCGGTAGAACATCTGACTAATTTTTGCAGAGAATGCTTGTGATTTGGTATACACCATCACTACTAGGAAAAAGCCTAGTAGTAGCGTGGGTTAAAAGCTAGTAGTAGCCTGGGTGCCTGCGCTACTACTATGGCTCTATAGCTAACGAGTAGTAGTAGTGTGGTGCATCCCGCGCTACTAGTACGTGTGTTAGTAGTAGCGCGGGTTCGACACGCGCTACTACTAACTATCTGTAGCGCGTGTCTATGACCCGCGCTACTACTATTAATTTGAAAAACCCAAAAAAATCTCGACCCCGTGCGTGCTATCAATCGTGCAAGGAGATCTCGGCCATGACGTGCGCCTCGTGGAAGCCGTCGAGGGCGGCCGCGGAGGCCAGCCTGGCGTGGGCCGGGAGCCGGAGGACCTGGATCTTGGCATCATGCATGGGGAGCAGCACCTCGCAGCGGCCGTCGCCGTTGAGGTCAGCGGCGGGAGGCGGTCCACGACATGCTTGATCAGGAACCCGTCGTCTGACAGGTGGTACCACGCCTCTCGGAACGAGAAGTCGCCCTCATGCTGTCGGAGGAGGAGGGGGATGGGTCAGCTAGGGTTCCGGATCGAATCGGAGAGGGGCGAGGAGGAGGAGGAGGGCTGACCTGGAGCGAGAAGAAGACAGTGAAGGCGGCGAGGAGAAGGATGCCGAGGTCGCGTTTCCGCATCTTGGCGGCAGCGAGGAGCTCAGGCAACCGCCCATCGGAGGGATCTCGGAGAGGGAGGGGGAAGAAAGCAGAGTGTACCAGCGGCGGCCACCGTTGGAGTACGAGGGAGAGAGGAGGAAAGTGAGAGAGGGGGAAAGTGAGGGAGAGAGGAGGGATAAGGCCGAGGATATGGGGAGGGGTATAAAACCGTGCTACTACTATCAACTTAGTAGTAGCGCGGGTTTGTACCCCTCGCTACTACTATGGCATCTCCCGGGAGGGCACGGTAGAGACCGCTTATTAGTAGCGCGGGTTTTAGTATCAACTTAGTAGTAGCAAGGGGTAAAAACCCGCTCTACTGGTAAGTAGCAGTAGCGAGGGTTATAAAAAACTTTTTCATCCGAGTCAGTATGCAAAAGTTATGCCCATTTTTACAAATTCTCGCGAGATTTTGCAAATGAAGTCGAAATTCATATTTGCAAATTTTCCCAACAACTAGACCACATATCACATGGGAAACTTATTTTCTTTTATTTGTTTGACATTTTCATCATTTACTTTTACTTTTTATTAAACTGAAAAGGCGATCCACCTGGGGGGGGTGCATTCGGTGGAAGTGGTAAAACTGCTAGGTGCAGTATTTATAGACGCACCTTTAATCCCGGTTGGGGAGGCGGACCGCGACTAAAGGTACCCTTTAGTCGCGGTCCTCCTCCCCAACCGGGACTAAAGGGATTTGGCGCCGCTTTCGTTCCCGCGCAGAAAGACCATTTAGTCGCGGTTGGGGACAACAACCGCGATTAAAGGGTACCCTTTAGTTCCCGTGCATTCGGTGGAAGTGGTGGCCAAGTTACTAATGGCGCACCGTTGGAGTGGTGCGTCATTAGTAGTTCAACTACTAATGGCGCACCACTCCCACGGTGCGCCATTAGTATTTTTTGAAAATAAAATAAAATAAATAAAAACAAAATATGAAAAAATAATACTAATGGCGCACCGTGGTAGTCGTGCGCCATTAGTAAGTTGAACTACTAATGGCGCACCACTCCCACGGTGCGCCATTAGTATTTTTTGAAAATAAAATTTTTAAAAAATAAAAACAAAATTTGAAAAAAAATTACTAATGGCGCACCGTGGATGTGGTGCGCCATTAGTAGTTCAACTACTAATGGCGCACTATCCACTGGTGCACCATTAGTAGTTTTGAGAAAAAAATGAAAAAAAAAATTGTTACTAATGGCGCACCACGTCAACGGTGCGCCATTAGTATTTGGATACTAATGGCGCACCAACACATGGTGCGCCATTAGTATATACTAATGGCGCACCGCATGTCATGTGCGCCATTAGTGTCAATTCCATCTATAGCCCTTTTCCTAGTAGTGAGAGCAAGAACTCGAATCAACCAGACAAGCAGCAGTAGGGTTTTACGCATCCGTGCGGCCTGAAGCTGGGTAAAATCGTTGTGTGTGTGTGTCGCCTCGATCTGCTCTTTGTGCAACCTCCGCCCCCCCCCCCCCCCCGCCGAACCAAAAAGGGGCTCCGTCCCCATAGGTGCTTGTGGAGGCCGATTTCCCCCGACAGGGTCTATCAAACGCTGCTCCATAACTGGGTAGTTATAAAGGTAGCTTTCGGGTGAGTCGTGAGACATGCCAGGAGACATGGTTGACCAAGATGGGATTTGCCCCTCCTATTTGGAGAGATATTCTCTGGGCCCTCTCGAGTGATCAGATTCGGAAAGCATGGCCATGCGACTTGGGTTAAGTGTTAACCCAGTTCGGGAATCTGTATCACGGTTTTGAGAAGAGAGGTCGAGCTATCACAAGGGTGACAAGTACTCGCCTTGAGCTCGACAACAAATATCGTGAGGCAAAAGAAATGTTGCATATGACACATTGCTGAGGTTCGTCAAACGACTTTACACACACATGGGAGTTGGCATGTTCTACTAGGAGCCGCTACCAACTATCGACTCTGGTCGTATCCATGTGTATGTGAACCTATAGGGTCGCACACTTAAGACTCGGATTGGATCCAAGTGGAAAATGGATGTGGACTCCTAGAGGGTTCAAGTGTTGAGCCCACCTTAGAGGTCTATATAAAGGGGAGTGGGCGCACTACTTAGGGTTGATCCGATTGAACCTTGGTTTGCCACCGCCACTCCTCACGCCCATGTCGTGCGACCAGACCTAGCAGTCCGCCGCTCGACGCTGCCACCCGTACGTGTGGATACCTTGGACGTATCGCATCTACGGTGCTTGGATGAACCGTTCGAGGGAACCAGGAGGTACCATTCGTGGGAGATCACCGCTCATGGGTCTTCGCAGTTCGCGGGAGATGCGCTACGTGAGGAGGAGATGGCCAGGGAGATCGGCTACACGCATCACCAACTCTACTTCTGCTGGGGTGACTGTGTCTAGTGGTAAACCCAATCCCGTGATCTATTTCCAGCAGAATGATCTTGGGTGCGCGGTAGAAAATTTTATTTGGCGCTAGCGTAGCATACCGCGTGTTCCAACAGTGGTATCAGAGGCTCCGCTGTATGGTGATAGATTCCTTGATATGCATATGAGATATGTAGATCGGTTGAGGTGCGGGTCGATGAGATCGGTCACGCACGTCAGTGTTGAAGGTTGGTTTCATGATCTTGCTTCCGTGATTGTGACGCAGAGGTCGTGACACGAGTTACCCCTACCGGTCGGTTTTCCGCCATCGGGGTAGACAGTGGAACGTAAATCCGGATGCAGCACGTAGAGATCAATGAGATTTATCAAATCGGAACATGGGTCAACACTGTGGAAATATGATTTCCGCAGTGCAGAAATCTGTTGGAGCGGTCTTGGTAAAACTGGTGTAACTTTTGCATACGAACTCCGATTTTGCTTCACGACCTGTCAAACTGAAGCTAACGACAAGTTGGATCAGCGGCGAACCTTGAAAACAAGATTTCGGCGCTTCTGGGTACGACAAAATCCTCTTGGAAAATAGAGTTTTGGGAGGTTTTATCTTCGGCGGTAGAACATCTGACTAATTTTTGCAGAGAATGCTTGTGATTTGGTATAGCCCATCACTACTAGGAAAAAGCCTAATAGTAGCGTGGGTTAAAAGCTAGTAGTAGCCTGGGTGCCTGCGCTGCTACTATGGCTCTATAGCTAACGAGTAGTAGTAGCGTGGTGCATCCCGCGCTACTAGTACGTGTGTTAGTAGTAGCGCGGGTTCGACACACGCTACTACTAACTATCTGTAGCGCGTGTCTATGACCCGCGCTACTACTATTAATTTGAAAAACACAAAAAAATCTCGACCCCGTGCGTGCTATCAATCGTGCAAGGAGATCTCGGCCATGACGTGCGCCTCGTGGAAGCCGTCGAGGGCGGCCGCGGAGGCCAGCCTGGCGTGGGCCGGGAGCCGGAGGACCTGGATCTTGCCATCATGCATGGGGAGCAGCACCTCGCAGCGGCCGTCGCCGTTGAGGTCAGCGGCGGGAGGCGGTCCACGACATGCTTGATCAGGAACCCGTCGTCTGACAGGTGGTACCACGCCTCTCGGAACGAGAAGTCGCCCTCATGCTGTCGGAGGAGGAGGGGGATGGGTCAGCTAGGGTTCCGGATCGAATCGGAGAGGGGGGAGGAGGAGGAGGAGGGCTGACCTGGAGCGAGAAGAAGACAGTGAAGGCGGCGAGGAGGAGGATGCCGAGGTCGCGTTTCCGCATCTTGGCGGCAGCGAGGAGCTCAGGCAACCGCCCATCGGAGGGATCTCGGAGAGGGAGGGGGAAGAAAGCAGAGTGTACCAGTGGCGGCCACCGTTGGAGTACGAGGGAGAGAGGAGGAAAGCGAGAGAGGGGGAAAGTGAGCGAGAGAGGAGGGATAAGGCCGAGGATATGTGGAGGGGTATAAAACCGCGCTACTACTATCAACTTAGTAGTAGCGCGGGTTTGTACCCCTCGCTACTACTATGGCATATCCCGGGAGGGCACGGTAGAGACCGCTTAGTAGTAGCGCGGGTTTAGTATCAACTTAGTAGTAGCAAGGGGTAAAAACCCGCGCTACTGGTAAGTAGCAGTAGCGAGGGTTATAAAAAACTTTTTCATCCGTGTTAGTATGCAAAAGTTATGCCCATTTTTACAAATTCTCGCGAGATTTTGCAAATGAAGTCGAAATTCATATTTGCAAATTTTCCCAACAACTAGACCACATATCACATGGGAAACTTATTTTCTTTTATTTTTTTTTACATTTTCATCATTTTCTTTTACTTTTTATTAAACTGAAAAGGCGATCCCCCGGGGGGGTGCATTCGGTGGAAGTGGTAAAACTGCTAAGTGCAGTATTTATAGACGCACCTTTAGTCCCGGTTGGGGAGGCGGACCGCGACTAAAGGTACCCTTTAGTCGCGGTCCGCCTCCCCAACCGGGACTAAAGGGTTTTGGCGCCGCTTTCGTTCCCGCGCAGAAAGACCCTTTAGTCGCGGTTGGGGACAACAACTGCGACTAAAGGGTACCCTTTAGTTCCCGTGCATTCGGTGGAAGTGGTGGCCAAGTTACTAATGGCGCACCGTGGGAGTGGTGCGCCATTAGTAGTTCAACTACTAATGGCGCACCACTCCCACGGTGCGCCATTAGTATTTTTTGAAAATAAAATAAAATAAATAAAAACAAAATATGAAAAAATAATACTAATGGCGCACCGTGGTAGTCATGCGCCATTAGTAAGTTGAACTACTAATGGCGCACCACTCCCACGGTGCGCCATTAGTATTTTCTGAAAATAAAATTTTAAAAAAATAAAAACAAAATTTGAAAAAAATTACTAATGGCGCACCGTGGATGTGGTGCGCCATTAGTAGTTCAACTACTAATGGCGCACTATCCACTGGTGCGCCATTAGTAGTTTTGAGAAAAAAATGAAAAAAAAATTTGTTGCTAATGGCGCACCACGTCAACGGTGCGCCATTAGTATTTGGATACTAATGGCGCACCAACACATGGTGCGCCATTAGTATATACTAATGGCGCACCGCATGCCTGGTGCGCCATTAGTGTCAATTTCATCTATAGCCCTTTTCCTAGTAGTGAGAGCAAGAACTCGAATCAACCAGACAAGCAGCAGTAGGGTTTTACGCATCCGTGCGGCCCGAAGCTGGGTAAAATCGTTGTGTGTGTGTGTCGCCTCGATCTGCTCTTTGTGCAACCTCCGCCCCCCCCCCCCCCCCCCCCGCCGAACCGAAAAGGGGCTCCGTCCCCATAGGTGCTCGTGGAGGCGGATTTCCCCCGACAGGGTCTATCAAACGCTGCTGCATAACTGGGTAGTTATAAAGGTAGCTTTCGGGTGAGTCGTGAGACATGCCACGAGACATGGTTGACCAAGATGGGATTTGCCCCTCCTATTTGGAGAGATATTCTCTGGGCCCTCTCGAGTGATCAGATTCGGAAAGCATGGCCATGCGACTTGGGTTAAGTGTTAACTCAGTTCGGGAATCTGTATCACGGTTTCGAGAAGAGAGGTCGAGCTATCACAAGGGTGACAAGTACTCGCCTTGAGCTCGACAACAAATATCATGAGGCAAAAGGAATGTTGCATATGACACATTGCTGAGGTTCGTCAAACGACTTTACACACACATGGGAGTTGGCACGTTCTACTAGGAGCCGCTACCAACTATCGACTCTGGTCGTATCCATGTGTATGTGAACCTATAGGGTCGCACACTTAAGACTCGGATTGGATCCAAGTGGAAAATGGATGTGGACTCCTAGAGGGTTCAAGTGTTGAGCCCACCTCAGAGGTCTATATAAAGGGGAGTGGGCGCACTACTTAGGGTTGATCCGATTGAACCTTGGTTTGCCACCGCCACTCCTCACGCCCATGTCGTGCGACCAGACCTAGCAGTCCGCCGCTCGACGCTGCCCCCCGTACGTGTGGATACCTTGGAGGTATCGCATCTGCGGTGCTTGGATGAACCGTTCGAGGGAACCAGGAGGTACCATTCATGGGAGATCACCTCTCATGGGTCTTCGCAGTTCGCGGGAGATGCGCTACGTGAGGAGGAGATGGCCAGGGAGATCGGCTACACGCATCACCAACTCTACTTCTGCTGGGGTGACTATGCGTCTAGTGGTAAACCCAATCCCGTGATCTGTTTCCAGCAGAATGATCTTGGGTGCGTGGTAGAAAATTTTATTTGGCGCTAACGTAGCATACCGCGTGTTCCAACAGTGGTATCAGAGGCTCCGCTGTATGGTGATAGATTCCTTGATATGCATATGAGATATGTAGATCGGTTCAGGTGCGGGTCGATGAGATCGGTCACGCACGTCAGTGTTGAAGGTTGGTTTCATGATCTTGCTTCCGTGATTGTGACGCAGAGGTCGTGACACGAGTTACCCCTACCGGTCGGTTTTCCGCCATCGGGGTAGACAGTGGAACGTAAATCCGGATGCAGCACGCGGAGATCAATGAGATTTATCAAATCGGAACATGGGTCAACACTGTGGAAATATGATTTCCGCAGTGCAGAAATCTGTTGGAGCGGTCTTGGTAAAACTGGTGTAACTTTTGCATACGAACTCCGATTTTGCTTCATGACCTGTCAAACTGAAGCTAACGAAAAGTTGGATCAGCGGCGAAACTTGGAAACAAGATTTCGGCGCTTCTGGGTACGACAAAATCCTCTTGGAAAATAGAGTTTTGGGAGGTTTTATCTTCGGCGGTAGAACATCTGACTAATTTTTGCAGAGAATGCTTGTGATTTGGTATAGCCCATCACTACTAGGAAAAAGCCTAGTAGTAGCGTGGGTTAAAAGCTAGTAGTAGCCTGGGTGCCTGCGCTGCTACTACGGCTCTATAGCTAACGAGTAGTAGTAGCGTGGTGCATCCCGCGCTACTAGTACGTGTGTTAGTAGTAGCGCGGGTTCGACACGCGCTACTACTAACTATCTGTAGCGCGTGTCTATGACCCGCGCTACTACTATTAATTTGAAAAACCCAAAAAAATCTCGACCCCGTCCGTGCTATCAATCATGCAAGGAGATCTCGGCCATGACGTGCGCCTCGTGGAAGCCGTCGAGGGCGGCCGCGGAGGCCAGCCTGGCGTGGGCCGGGAGCCGGAGGACCTGGATCTTGGCATCATGCATGGGGAGCAGCACCTCGCAGCGGCCATCGCCGTTGAGGTCAGCGGCGGGAGGCGGTCCACGACATGCTTGATCAGGAACCCGTCGTCTGACAGGTGGTACCACGCCTCTCGGAACAAGAAGTCGCCCTCATGCTGTAGGAGGAGGAGGGGGATGGGTCAGCTAGGGTTCCGGATCGAATCGGAGAAGGGGGAGGAGGAGGAGGGCTGACCTGGAGCGAGAAGAAGACTGTGAAGGCGGCGAGGAGGAGGATGCCGAGGTCGCGTTTCCGCATCTTGGCGGCAGCGAGGAGCTCAGGCAACCGCCCATCGGAGGGATCTCGGAGAGGGAGGGGGAAGAAAGCAGAGTGTACCAGCGGCGGCCACCGTTGGAGTATGAGGGAGAGAGGAGGAAAGTGAGAGAGGGGGAAAGTGAGGGAGAGAGGAGGGATAAGGCCGAGGATATGGGGAGGGGTATAAAACCGCGCTACTACTATCAACTTAGTAGTAGCGCGGGTTTGTACCCCTCGCTACTACTATGGCATATCCCGGGAGGGCACGGTAGAGACCGCTTAGTAGTAGCGCGGGTTTAGTATCAACTTAGTAGTAGCAAGGGGAAAAAACCCGCGCTACTGGTAAGTAGCAGTAGCGAGGGTTATAAAAAACTTTTTCATCCGAGTTAGTATGCAAAAGTTATGCCCATTTTTACAAATTCTCGCGAGATTTTGCAAATGAAGTCGAAATTCATATTTGCAAATTTTCCCAACAACTAGACCACATATCACATGGGAAACTTATTTTCTTTTATTTTTTTGACATTTTCATCATTTTCTTTTACTTTTTATTAAACTGAAAAGGCGATCCACCAGGGGGGGTGCATTCGGTGGAAGTGGTAAAACTGCTAAGTGCAGTATTTATAGACGCACCTTTAGTCCCGGTTGGGGAGGCGGACCGCGACTAAAGGTACCCTTTAGTCGCGGTCCGCCTCCCCAACCGGGACTAAAGGGTTTTGGCGCCGCTTTCGTTCCCGCGCAGAAAGACCCTTTAGTCGCGGTTGGGGACAACAACCGCGACTAAAGGGTACCCTTTAGTTCCCGTGCATTCGGTGGAAGTGGTGGCCAAGTTACTAATGGCGCACCGTGGGAGTGGTGCGCCATTAGTAGTTCAACTACTAATGGCGCACCACTCCCACGGTGCGCCATTAGTATTTTTTGAAAATAAAATAAAATAAATAAAAACAAAATATGAAAAAATAATACTAATGGCGCACCATGGTAGTCGTGCGCCATTAGTAAGTTGAACTACTAATGGCGCACCACTCCCACGGTGCGCCATTAGTATTTTTTGAAAATAAAATTTAAAAAAAATAAAAACAAAATTTGAAAAAAATTACTAATGGCGCACCACATCCACGGTGCGCCATTAGTAGTTCAACTACTAATGGCGCACTATCCACTGGTGCGCCATTAGTAGTTTTGAGAAAAAAATGAAAAAAAAATTGTTACTAATGGCGCACCACGTCAATGGTGCGCCATTAGTATTTGGATACTAATGGCGCACCAACACATGGTGCGCCATTAGTATATACTAATGGCGCACCGCATGTCTAGTGCGCCATTAGTGTCAATTCTATCTATAGCCCTTTTCCTAATAGTGAGAGCAAGAACTCGAATCAACCAGACAAGCAGCAGTAGGGTTTTACGCATCCATGCGGCCCGAAGCTGGGTAAAATCGTTGTGTGTGTGTGTCGCCTCGATCTGCTCTTTGTGCAACCTCCGCCCCCTCCCCCCCGCCGAACCGAAAAGGGGCTCCGTCCCCATAGGTGCTCGTGGAGGCCGATTTCCCCCGACAGGGTCTATCAAACGCTGCTCCATAACTGGGTAGTTATAAAGGTAGCTTTCGGGTGAGTCGTGAGACATGCCACGAGACATGGTTGACCAAGATGGGATTTGCCCCTCCTATTTGGAGAGATATTCTCTGGGCCCTCTCGAGTGATCAGATTCGGAAAGCATGGCCATGCGACTTGGGTTAAGTGTTAACCCAGTTCAGGAATCTGTATCACGGTTTCGAGAAGAGAGGTCGAGCTATCACAAGGGTGACAAGTACTCGCCTTGAGCTCGACAACAAATATCGTGAGGCAAAAGGAATGTTGCATATGACACATTGCTGAGGTTCGTCAAACGACTTTACACAAACATGGGAGTTGGCACGTTCTACTAGGAGCCGCTACCAACTATCGACTCTGGTCATATCCATGTGTATGTGAACCTATAGGGTCGCACACTTAAGACTCGGATTGGATCCAAGTGGAAAATGGATGTGGACTCCTAGAGGGTTCAAGTGTTGAGCCCACCTCAGAGGTCTATATAAAGGGGAGTGGGCGCACTACTTAGGGTTGATCCGATTGAACCTTGGTTTGCCACCGCCACTCCTCACGCCCATGTCGTGCGACCAGACCTAGCAGTCCGCCGCTCGATGCTGCCCCCCGTACGTGTGGATACCTTGGAGGTATCGCATCTGCGGTGCTTGGATGAACCGTTCGAGGGAACCAGGAGGTACCATTCGTGGGAGATCACCGCTCATGGGTCTTCGCAGTTCGCGGGAGATGCGCTAGGTGAGGAGGAGATGGCCAGGGAGATCGGCTACACGCATCACCAACTCTACTTCTGCTGGGGTGACTGTGCGTCTAGTGGTAAACCCAATCCCGTGATCTATTTCCAGCAGAATGATCTTGTGTGCGCGGTAGAAAATTTTATTTGGCGCTAGCGTAGCATACCGCGTGTTCCAACAGTGGTATCAGAGGCTCCGCTGTATGGTGATAGATTCCTTGATATGCATATGAGATATGTTGATCGGTTCAGGTGCGGGTCGATGAGATCGGTCGCGCACGTCAGTGTTGAAGGTTGGTTTCATGATCTTGCTTCCGTGATTGTGACGCAGAGGTCGTGACACGAGTTACCCCTACCGGTCGGTTTTCCGCCATCGGGGTAGACAGTGGAACGTAAATCCGGATGCAGCACGCGGAGATCAATGAGATTTATCAAATCGGAACATGGGTCAACACTGTGGAAATATGATTTCCGCAGTGCAGAAATCTGTTGGAGCGGTCTTGGTAAAACTGGTGTAACTTTTGCATACGAACTCCGATTTTGCTTCACGACCTGTCAAACTGAAGCTAACGAAAAGTTGGATCAGCGGCGACCCTTGAAAACAAGACTTCGGCGCTTCTGGGTACGACAAAATCCTCTTGGAAAATAGAGTTTTGGGAGGTTTTATCTTCGGCGGTAGAACATCTGACTAATTTTTGCAGAGAATGCTTGTGATTTGGTATAGCCCATCACTACTAGGAAAAAGCCTAGTAGTAGCGTGGGTTAAAAGCTAGTAGTAGCCTGGGTGCCTGCGCTGCTACTACGGCTCTATAGCTAACGAGTAGTAGTAGCGTGGTGCATCCCGCGCTACTAGTACGTGTGTTAGTAGTAGCGCGGGTTCGACACGCGCTACTACTAACTATCTGTAGCGCGTGTCTATGACCCGCGCTACTACTATTAATTTGAAAAACCCAAAAAAATCTCGACCCCGTGCGTGCTATCAATCGTGTAAGGAGATCTCGGCCATGACGTGCGCCTCGTGGAAGCCGTTGAGGGCGGCCGCGGAGGCCAGCCTGGCGTGGGCCAGGAGCCGGAGGACCTGGATCTTGGCATCATGCATGGGGAGCAGCACCTCGCAGCGGCCGTCGCCGTTGAGGTCAGCGGCGGGAGGCGGTCCACGACATGCTTGATCAGGAACCCGTCGTCTGACAGGTGGTACCACGCCTCTCGGAACGAGAAGTCTCCCTCATGCTGTCGGAGGAGGAGGGGGATGGGTCAGCTAGGGTTCCGGATCGAATCGGAGAGGGGGGAGGAGGAGGAGGAGGGCTGACCTGGAGCGAGAAGAAGACAGTGAAGGCGGCAAGGAGGAGGATGCCGAGGTCGAGTTTCCGCATCTTGGGGGCAGCGAGGAGCTCAGGCAACCGCCCATCGGAGGGATCTCGAAGAGGGAGGGGGAAGAAAGCAGAGTGTACCAGCGGCGGCCACCGTTGGAGTACGAGGGAGAGAGGAGTAAAGTGAGAGAGGGGGAAAGTGAGGGAGAGAGGAGGGATAAGGCCGAGGATATGGGGAGGGGTATAAAACCGCGCTACTACTATCAACTTAGTAGTAGCGCGGGTTTGTACCCCTCGCTACTACTATGGCATCTCCCGGGAGGGCACGGTAGAGACCGCTTAGTAGTAGCGCGGGTTTTAGTATCAACTTAGTAGTAGCAAGTGGTAAAAACCCGCGCTACTGGTAAGTAGCAGTAGCGAGGGTTATAAAAAACTTTTTCATCCGAGTTAGTGTGCAAAAGTTATGCCCATTTTTACAAATTCTCGCAAGATTTTGCAAATGAAGTCGAAATTCATATTTGCAAATTTTCCCAACAACTAGACCACATATCACATGGGAAACTTATTTTCTTTTATTTTTTTGACATTTTCATCATTTTCTTTTACTTTTTATTAAACTGAAAAGGCGATCCACCAGGGGGGTGCATTCGCTGGAAGTGGTAAAACTGCTAAGCGCAGTATTTATAGACGCACCTTTAGTCCCGGTTGGGGAGGCGGACCGCGACTAAAGGTACCCTTTAGTCGCGGTCCGCCTCCCCAACCGGGACTAAAGGGTTTTGGCGCCGCTTTCGTTCCCGCGCAGAAAGACCCTTTAGTCGTGGTTGGGGACAACAACCGCGACTAAAGGGTACCCTTTAGTTCCCGTGCATTCGGTGGAAGTGGTGGCCAAGTTACTAATGGCGCACCGTGGGAGTGGTGCCCCATTAGTAGTTCAACTACTAATGGCGCACCACTCCCACGGTGCGCCATTAGTATTTTTTGAAAATGAAATAAAATAAATAAAAACAAAATATGAAAAAATAATACTAATGGCGCACCGTGGTAGTCGTGCGCCAGTAGTAAGTTGAACTACTAATGCCGCACCACTCCCACGATGCGCCATTAGTATTTTTTGAAAATAAAATTTAAAAAAAATAAAAACAAAATTTGAAAAAAAATTACTAATGGCGCACCGTGGATGTGGTGCGCCATTAGTAGTTCAACTACTAATGGCGCAGTATCCACTGGTGCGCCATTAGTAGTTTTGAGAAAAAAATGAAAAAAAAATTTGTTACTAATGGCGCACCACGTCAACGGTGCGCCATTAGTATTTGGATACTAATGGTGCACCAACACATGGTGCGCCATTAGTATATACTAATGGCGCACCGCATGTCTGGTGCGCCATTTGTGTCAATTCCATCTATAGCCCTTTTCCTAGTAGTGAGAGCAAGAACTCGAATCAACCAGACAAGCAGCAGTAGGGTTTTACGCATCCGTGCGGCCCGAAGCTGGGTAAAATCGTTATGTGTGTGTGTGTCGCCTCGATCTGCTCTTTGTGCAACCTCCGCCCCCTACCCCCCGCCGAACCGAAAAGGGGCTCCGTCCCCATAGGTGCTCGTGGAGGCGGATTTCCCCCGACAGGGTCTATCAAACGCTGCTCCATAACTGGGTAGTTATAAAGGTAGCTTTCGGGTGAGTCGTGAGACATGCCACGAGACATGGTTGACCAAGATGGGATTTGCCCCTCCTATTTGGAGAGATATTCTCTGGGCCCTCTCGAGTGATCAGATTCGGAAAGCATGGCCATGCGACTTGGGTTAAGTGTTAACCCAGTTCGGGAATCTGTATCACGGTTTCGAGAAGAGAGGTCGAGTTATCACAAGGGTGACAAGTACTCGCCTTGAGCTCGACAACAAATATCGTGAGGCAAAAGGAATGTTGCATATGACACATTGCTGAGGTTCGTCAAACGACTTTACACACACATGGGAGTTGGCACGTTCTACTAGGAGCCGCTACCAACTATCGACTCTGGTCGTATCCATGTGTATGTGAACCTATAGGGTCGCACACTTAAGACTCGGATTGGATCCAAGTGGAAAATGGATGTGGACTCCTAGAGGGTTCAAGTGTTGAGCCCACCTCAGAGGTCTATATAAAGGGGAGTGGGCGCACTACTTAGGGTTGATCCGATTGAACCTTGGTTTGCCACCGCCACTCCTCACGCCCATGTCGTGCGACCAGACCTAGCAGTCCGCCGCTCGACGCTGCCCCCCGTACGTGTGGATACCTTGGAGGTATCGCATCTGCGGTGCTTGGATGAACCGTTCGAGGGAACCAGGAGGTACCATTCGTGGGAGATCACTGCTCATGGGTCTTCGCAGTTCGCCGGAGATGCGCTACGTGAGGAGGAGATGGCCAGGGAGATCGGCTACACGCATCACCAACTCTACTTCTGCTGGGGTGACTGTGCGTCTAGTGGTAAACCCAATCCCGTGATCTATTTCCAGCAGAATGATCTTGGGTGCGCGGTAGAAAATTTTATTTGGCGCTAGCGTAGCATACCGCGTGTTCCAACAGTGGTATCAGAGGCTCTGCTGTATGGTGATAGATTCCTTGATATGCATATGAGATATGTCGATCGGTTCAGGTGCGGGTCGATGAGATCGGTCGCGCACGTCAGTGTTGAAGGTTGGTTTCATGATCTTGCTTCCGTGATTGTGACGCAGAGGTCATGACACGAGTTACCCCTACCGGTCGGTTTTCCGCCATCGGGGTAGACAGTGGAACCTAAATCCGGATGCAGCACGCGGAGATCAATGAGATTTATCAAATTGGAACATGGGTCAACACTGTGGAAATATGATTTCCGGAGTGCAGAAATCTGTTGGAGCGGTCTTGGTAAAACTGGTGTAACTTTTGCATACGAACTCCGATTTTGCTTCACGACCTGTCAAACTGAAGCTAACGAAAAGCTGGATCAGCGGCGAACCTTGAAAACAAGATTTCAGCGCTTCTGGGTACGACAAAATCCTCTTGGAAAATAGAGTTTTGGGAGGTTTTATCTTCGGCGGTAGAACATCTGACTAATTTTTGCAGAGAATGCTTGTGATTTGGTATAGCCCATCACTACTAGGAAAAAGCCTAATAGTAGCGTGGGTTAAAAGCTAGTAGTAGCCTGGGTGCCTGCGCTGCTACTACGGCTCTATAGCTAACGAGTAGTAGTAGCGTGGTGCATCCCGCGTTACTAGTACGTGTGTTAGTAGTAGCGCGGGTTCGACACGCGCTACTACTAACTATCTGTAGCGCGTGTCTATGACCCGCGCTACTACTATTAATTTGAAAAACCCAAAAAAATCTCGACCCCGTGCGTGCTATCAATCGTGCAAGGAGATCTCGGCCATGACGTGCGCCTCGTGGAAGCCGTCGAGGGCGGCCGCGGAGGCCAGCCTGGCGTGGGCCGGGAGCCGGAGGACCTGGATCTTGGCATCATGCATGGGAAGCAGCACCTCGCAGCGGCCGTCGCCGTTGAGGTCAGCGGCGGGAGGCGGTCCACGACATGCTTGATCAGGAACCCGTCATCTGACAGGTGGTACCACGCCTCTCGGAACGAGAAGTCGCCCTCATGCTGTCGAAGGAGGAGGGGGATGGGTCAGCTAGGGTTCTGGATCGAATCGGAGAGGGGGGACGAGGAGGAGGAGGGCTGACCTGGAGCAAGAAGAAGACAGTGAAGGCGGCGAGGAGGAGGATGCCCAGGTCGCGTTTCCGCATCTTGGCGGCAGCGAGGAGCTCAGGCAACTGCCCATCGGATGGATCTCGGAGAGGGAGGGGGAAGAAAGCAGAGTGTACCCGCGGCGGCCACCGTTGGAGTACGAGGGAGAGAGGAGGAAAGTGAGAGAGGGGGAAAGTGAGAGAGAGAGGAGGGATAAGGCCGAGGATATGGGGAGGGGTATAAAACCGCGCTACTACTATCAACTTAGTAGTAGCGCGGGTTTGTACCCCTCGCTACTACTATGGCATCTCCCGGGAGGGCACGGTAGAGACCGCTTAGTAGTAGCGCGGGTTTTAGTATCAACTTAGTAGTAGCAAGGGGTAAAAACCCGCGCTACTGGTAAGTAGCAGTTGCGAGGGTTATAAAAAACTTTTTCATCCGAGTTAGTATGCAAAAGTTATGTCCATTTTTACAAATTCTCGCGAGATTTTGCAAATGAAGTCGAAATTCATATTTGAAAATTTTCCCAACAACTAGACCACATATCACATGGGAAACTTATTTTCATTTATTTTTTTGACATTTTCATCATTTTCTTTTACTTTTTATTAAACTGAAAAGGCGATCCACCGGGGGGGTGCATTCGGTGGAAGTGGTAAAACTGCTAAGTGCAGTATTTATAGACGCACCTTTAGTCCTGGTTGGGGAGGCGGACCGCGACTAAAGGTACCCTTTAGTCGCGGTCCGCCTCCCCAACCGGGACTAAAGGGTTTTGGCGCCGCTTTCGTTCCCGCGCAGAAAGACCCTTTAGTCGCGGTTGGGGAGCTGGAAGTTTCCTTACCCTTCACCATGGTAAAAGTGACCCAGCTCCAGTGCTATAAAAGGCCACCACGTGACCTTGCCAAAGCACCTCTCACCTTGTGCACCATCCTCAGATCGCCATCGGCAGATCACTGAGGCCTGGCCAAGAGAGACGCATTCATCGACTGGTTAAACCTCTTCCCCCGATAGAAGAGGAATGTGTCTCAGTACCAGAAACGTTCTCACAGGACCCCGTCCAGTTACCGTTTCCTTTTTAAGCATCGCTGCTGTGTTCATTGTTGCAACACTTAATTGTGCATTATAACTTGTGTGTGGTAACCTGAGCTTGCGCAACGAATAGATTATCTAGTTTCTACTAATGTGTATAGTTTGGTTGTGACTTATGCTCCTTTATTTTAACTGTTTTCCTTCGCGAAAAATTCCGGAGAGTAATTTGTTTTTCCAAAACAACCCTTAGCAAATCTCGAGGACGAGATTTTTCTTAAGGGGGGTAGTGTTGTAACACCCAAAAATTTTTGACCTTATTTTATCAATTAAAATTCTGCCAGGGAATTAAAACTTTAAATTTTCCTGAGCTCCCTTTTGATTTTTCTTTTTGAACCAATTCTCCCCCTTGTTATTATGAAGTTTTTCCCCTAAAAGAAAACTTTTCAGATAATGTTTTTGGAACTGTTTAAAACTCTCAAGAAAAACTTTGCTTGCATTAGTAAAACAAATTTCATAATTAATTTGCTTAATTGTATTTTTCTTAAAAAAATGGTTTTTTTTCAAGGTTTTATGGCCACATTTGAACTACAACCATGTGATAAATTATTTCAAAAATCCCACCAAGATTTGGAGGTGTCATGTGGTGTTAGTAAATCACTTTTGTGCAAAAATATCTTTACTTCATGAAATAATTTGAGCTCTACACCTAATTTTATTCTCTGGTCCAGTGAGCATGTTTGCACTACAACCCTTTTAAATATTTCTTTCTAGCCTCCACCAAAATTATGAGATGTTGGCAGCAACATATGATTCAACTTTATGCAAAAACATAGAGTTGTTCTTTGGAGAATTTGAGTGGATCAACCTCATTTCCATTCTGATCCAACTTGATGGTTTGTACAGCAACCATGTTATTGCTTGCTCTTTGGCTCTTGATTTCCTTTTCCTTCTTATAGCCAGCCCTACAAAACCCCTAAGTCCAGGAGCATGCACCTATTGGACCATTTTTGGTTCATGTAACAATGCATTTTTCTCCTGACCAGAATTGAGTTTTTGCAAAACTTGCTCTAACAAGTTTCTCCTTTTAACAAACTAACTTCCCCACTCCCTCTTGCATCTAAGGAGACACTGATCTGGAGAATTTGGCCACCCCAAGAGATGCCGAGATGCATGTGGCATTCTGTCGAGCACCCTGTGGGCTTGACCAGTTTTGACATGAGTTTTGGCATTGCACTATGAGCTTGCACCTCTAACCAAACCAGCATGTCCACTAGCATCACAACTACCCCTAAGCTAGGACTGCTAAACCCCAGCTCCATCCAAGCCACCTAGCAGGCCACGGCATTTCTTCGAGCACGTCCCGTGCGTGCACTGGGCGCGCCCAGAGCGCGCCAATTGCAGCCGCGCGCCCAAAACCGCCACGCCCCGCCCCTGGTTTTTGCACTCGCGGCAGAACCTCGCCATGCGCATCCCTCCTCGCCACTACGCGCCAGCCCGCCCTGGCACCCTACAGCGCCACCGCCAGAGCTCTTTTGGCGGCACACCGGCGTCGGCCGACCATCTCTGCTCCGTTCAGCGCCGCCCAAGCCCCTCCCGCTCGCCACCTGGCCCCGGCACAGCTCGGCCTCATCCACTCGCGCGTCCTCTAGCCCTCGTCGCCACCACGTCTCCCTGGCACTACAGAGAGGCGGTTCGCCGCCGTTCTTATCCTCGGCAGCCGCAGACCAACATGGAAATGCTATAAATGGAGGTCCCCGAACTCCCCCGAGCACGCAGGAAACCTCAGGCCACCCTTATAGCGCTCTCCTAGCTCGCAATCGACCTAGGGAGGCTTCCTTCCCCGTCTCCGGCAGCTCCAGCCGCCGCCTCACCCCAGCTCCATTCGCCTCAACCAAAGCCTCCCTCTCTCCGTTCTCTTCACCAGAAGCTTCCCCTTCCTCCGGTGGACCTTTCCCACTACTCAATTGTCACAGCCCTAGAAATCTTCTGGTAATTAGTGGCATTGCATCCATGCATCAATTTCAGTTTCTTTTAATTTTGAAATGGGGGCTGATAAACCCTAGCAGCAAATGAAACTCAACTAGGGTCCAAATAAAAATCATTTCACTGAACCCAAAATGCCCCTCTAAAATGTTCATCATCTTTGGTTTGGTCTTGAACCTCTGCCAAAAATATTGCACATTTTTCTAGGTCATCCAAAGGTCACTGGATTAAATCTTTAGTATCTGAGTTTGGGCATTTAAATTATATAAAATAATTCAAATGCTCAAATAACCCCAAACTAAAATGTTCCATGCTGGATATATTCCAAGTAGTGGCCATGTGCAGTTTGGTGATTTTTGGAGTTGCCTAGGTGTTTTTAGAAATGCAACAAACTTACAGAAATAAAATTAAAACCAGAAACAAATGAAATCCTTACCTGGCGCTCACCTGAGCAGCCCACCCCCCTGGCCCAGGAGAGAAGCCGGCCCAGCCCACTTACCTCCTCGCTCGTCGTCTTCCTCCTGCCAGTAGGCAGGAGCGAACACACGCGCGCACCCGCGGAGCCCTCCACCTCCTACTTCGCGCTGGAGGCCGCTCCTTCGTCCTAATCCGCGTCTGGAGATGCCCGAGACCCCTCTCTCCTCTCCCTCACTCGCTGCTCTCTCTCCCTCCTCTGGTTCTCTCCCCCTCGCTGTTCCCCTCTTCACCGAACCGTGCCGCCGCCACCGACGCCGTTCGCCGCGGCCACAGCCACCGCCTGACCTCCCCGATGCCTTCCAAAGCTCTGCCCCGACCTACTCTTCCACTTCACCGCGCCAAATGACGTCGGGAGCCCTGCAGTGACGCCCTCGCCATCGTCTTCTTCCTCCGGACGCCGGAGATCGGCTTCGTCGTTTCGCCCGCACCAGACCGCCCCCGAGCCCGCTTCGGCGTCCCCTGCACTCGACGTGAGCCCCTGCACCTTTCCCCCTCCTCCCCGCACTCGTTCCTCTCCTCTAGCCGCCTCTGCCATTGGAGCCGAGAGCTCCGTGCCGCCGGCCATGGCGCCACCGTGGCCAGAGCCTGACCCAGCTACCCCCGAGCGCGTCACCGTGCTCAGTACATCACCAGGAGGCCGTAGCACCCAACCGTTTGCTCCGCCGTGCCCCACAGCGTCATTTCCAACCTCGCTCAAACTCCGGTCGCCGCCTGGCTCGACGCCGGCGCCATTTCCGGCCACCCCAGGCCGGCTACTGCCACCGGGCGACGTGCTGCAACGCCAGCTACCCGTAGAGACCAACCGCGGCTCAAGCCGCGGCCTGTACGCGAAACCCGAGCAACTCCGGCGAGCTGCCGCCATGGTTTTGGTCGCCGTCGGCGAGATCCCGGTGACGCTGACGTGGCGCCGTCATTAGGAGCTAATAGCCCAGTTAATTAACCCTCTCTCACACTGACTGCTGGGTCCCACCTCCTAACTAAGCACAATTTATTTTTCTGTTATAGTTTAACTAACCCAGTGGGCCCACGAGTCAGCTTTGACCAAGCTGACGTGGCCGTTGACTGGGCCCACATGTCAGTGACTCTAGCTATCACTGGGCCACTGACCGGTGGACCCCACTGGTCAGGTTTGACCTGGTCAGCCGCAGTTGACCCGCTGACGTCATAGTGACGCCATGCTGACGCAATAACTCTTTTTCTGGATTTATCTTTATATAGGAAATTCCAGAAATTGCCTAAACTTCTAAAATTCATAGTAATTCAACCGTAGCTCAGATTGAAAAGATTTATATATGAAAAATGATCAAAAAAATCCAATCTATCCATCTGTACCATTTTCATGCATGATAGAACACTTTAACCCTGCTGTTCAAGAGAAACAAGATAATGCACCATTATGAATATATATATGAGCTTACATTTGAATCTTTGATTCAAATGGGTTCAAATCAACCTGTCCTAGTATGCATTAGTCGAAACACATCATATTGCCATGTCATGATCATGCATCATACTGTGGCATTGCATTGATTGTGTTCTTTCTCAGTTGCCGGTGTTTGTCCCCTCTCGATAGACGTGGTTCCGATGATGTGATCGTTGACACTGATGAAGACTCAATGTTATCTTCAGAAGTGCCAGGCAAGCAAAACCCCCTTGTTCATTCCGATAAAATCCCACTCTCTCGCTCCTGCTCTCTTTTACTGCATTAGGACAACAACGATTCATGTGTTACTTGCTGCGGTAGCTGAACCCCTTTATCCTTTGCATGACCTGTCATTCCACAGTAAATAGATGAAACCCACTAGCATGAGTAGGAGTTGTTTGAGCCCATGTTGTGCCTACTCATTCATGCTTGTTTGTCATGCCCTCTACTGCTTAGAGTTGAGTCGGGTCTGATTCATCGGGTATGAATCGGAATGGTGATGAACATGTTCTACTGTTTGTGAGCTAAGTGTGTGAACACGATTTGGTAAAGGTAGCGGTGAGAGGCTATGTAGGAGTACATGGTGGGTTGTCTCATTGCAGCCGTCCTCAGGAACTGAGTTCTGTGTTTGTGATCCATGAACAGTTACTACCACACATTGGGATCCTTAATTGACTCTCTCGGCTTCTTGACCACCCTTGTCCTCTGTCCAGGAGTTGCAAGTAGTTTCTGGTGTTTGTAGTATGCTGGGGGCCGAACGCAGTGCTGACCGTAGGGGTGGGCTGTGTTGCGGTAGGCACGTGGCACGGTGTACCGGGCGCCCGTTTGGTGTCCCGGGAACCCTGTACACATCGTTTGGGGCTGTGAGCGAAACTCCGGCCGGATCTCCTCATGGATGGAACCCGAATAGGCGATAAACCTGGACTAGAGACTTGAGTGTTTGGGTAGGCCGTGGCCGACACCCTCGTTGGGCTTCCGCTTGAAGGTTGCCGAGTACATGTCGTGTAAACGGCGGTAAGTGGTGAGAGCGTGTGTGAAGAAGTACACCCCTGCAGGGTTAACATTAACTATTCGAATAGCCGGATTCCTCGGATATGGAAACTTGGACCCCTTGCATAGTTCATAGACAAGTGAAAGTGGATACTCTAAAATACGCAAGATAAGCGTGAGTGCTATGGATGGCCTTCTCGTAGGGAGACGGAAGTGGATCCATAGTGGTGTATTGATATGGTGAATATGTGGACTCGTGTCCGCCACCTCAAAAGAGTTATTCGCAGTCATAGTTCAGGATAGCCACCGAGTCAAAGCTGGCTTGCTGTAGTCAAACTCCACCACCCCCTTTATTGAAACTGATGCATATGTAGCTAGTTCTGATGTAAGTCTTGCTGAGTACGTTTGTACTCACGTTTGCCTATTTTATGTTTTTGCAGAGAGACGTCAGTCTCGCTAGTAGTACCGCTTGGACTTCGACGTTTAGCTTGATACCTCAGCTACGATCTTGTGCCCTCGGCAGGATCTGGTAGATAGTCAGGCTTCTCAAGCCCTTTTCATTTGTAGATGTCTGTACTCAGACATGATAAGCTTCCGCATGTGCTTGTTGTTTGTATGCTCTGAATGTTGGGTCATGAGACCCATGTTTGTAATATCTGGCTCTTCCGAGCCTAATGAATAAATACTTTGAGTCGTAGAGTTATGTTGTGATGCCATGTTGTATTTACTCATATCGGGCATATTGTGTGTATGATTGAAATGCTTGGTATGAGTGGGATCCGACTATCTAGTTGTTTATCCTTGGCAGCCTATCTTATGAGGAAATGTAAGTCTAGTGCTTCTGAGCGATAGTAGTCCGCTACAGCCCGGTTCACCGGAGTCCTGCTAGCCCAGCACTACTGCTTGGAACACTCGACTGGCCGGCATGTGTTTCACGTCGTTCCTGTGTCTGTCCCTTCGGGGAAATGTCACGCGGTGACATCCGGAGTCCTGCCTAGCCTGCTACAGCCCGGGTTACCGGAGTCCTGTTAGCCCAGTGCTACAGCCCGGATTCACACGTTGATGACCGACATGCTCGATGTGATTCATGTATGCCTGTCCTCATAGGTTAGCGCCGCTTTGGGTTCACGACTAGCCATGTCAGCCCGGGTTCTTTGTCATATGGATGCTAGCGACACTATCATATACGTGAGCCAAAAGGCGCAAACGGTCCCGGGCCAGGTAAGGTGGCACCCGTGGGAATACCGTGCGTGAGGCCGCAAAGTGATATGATGTGTTACATGCTAGATCGGTGTGACTTAGGATCGGGGTCCTGACAGCGTTGGTATCAGAGCCTGACTGCCTGTAGGATTACCAAGCCAAACTGGTCGAAGTTGAGTCTAGAAATGCTTTAGTTATATATGGGAATTGATTGTGGAAGGGAACGTAAGGCTCTTTTTACTCCTTATACCTCATGGCCTTCTGATCTGAGTCATCCTCTTCTCTTCTACGGGGTTTAAGAACTAGGCTTCTCATCTATCTATCAGGATGACGTGATACTAAACCGTAGTTGCCTAGGATTGTTGAGTTCAAGCCTCAGTTCAGTTCCTACTACTTCCATATGTTCATACCTGGCCTCAGAACCTTGATATTGTGATGTTGAGTGGTTATGCCACTAGTTGCAGGATGTCTCAAATATTTTTGAGCATTTACAGCCGTTATGCTGTCCGAGTCATCCCAGGTTTCTAAACAGTCAGATGCATTTGCAAATCCTTTCTTTTGTTCCTGATGTCCTTTTGGTCAGAATAAGCACACTAATCGGTCTGTTGAGGTACTACGTTGCCTTGACATATATGTTGGAGCTATTATTATGACCCTAGGTGTCTTAGGGGTTCATCTAGTAATCTAGCAATGTTAAGTGTTCCCGGTGTGATGATTCTGGCCACCATTCTCGAAAGCATCCCGTGATGCCGTTTAGTAGTAGGTATTCTACTCCTGGGTTTTGAACCCGAGATTCACCCTACCTACCTCATCTCGATAGTGTTTGCTAGTTCCTTTAGGATATTAGTAACCTTTGCGTTAGTCCTCGAGGTCCGTGGTATTTCCTTCTTCCAAATGCCATGAACCATCCTCGGCAGAAATTCGTTTTGAATCAAAAGATCACAACCAGGGTGCTCTTGAGGAGTACTCCATTCATAATGTGACTCTGCCAGTTCCTCCTTTCTGCATGGGTTATCCGGAAGAAATATGTTGAACTCGTTCGACATGTTAATCTATGCATCCACAACTCAGAAAGTTATATGTTCCTTGAGTTGCCCCTCTTTAGTTGTTTTCTGACCTTCGTCTATCATTTCATACTCAAGAGTATGCATGCATTCGTTCATCGATGCCTGTCATTCGTGTGGTCCGTTAAGCCATTCTAGTTCAGAATGACTAGGAGAAACAAACTCCAGTACCTTATCCATTTCTAGGATTGGGTCAAAGTAGTTGTATCCCGCAGGTCAAAATGCCAATCTAGCTTTTGATTCTGTTCTACCTTGGAGTATTACCATTTTTATGTCAAGAGTTTCATGAGAATTGCACCACCTCTTATGAATTCTTGACGAAGTGATACATCTCGCCATCATCGTTCATTCCCTGGTCTCCGTGTTATTGTAACCGGAATACTGACAAGTGAATTGTGATGTGTGAAATCAATACTCCGAGCAACTCGTTGCTTGGTAGTAAATGGACAATATTCCCATTCATAGCTTGTTGGTTATTAAGTCATCATCCTAAGATTGACCGCGCTACCTAGTCCTTATTTCTGGTGCACTCCTCGATCAATGAGTTAGGATTGTTTCAATTCCTCACTCTTTTGATCATATCATCTTGCCCTGAAAAGCAAGGTTGTTCTCGAGCTTAGTAACATATCGGTGGTTCGTGATTTTCCGAATATCTTCTTGGAAGGATTACCAGGATTGTCCCCTGACTGTTATGTTGAGCTCGTGATCAAGTTGGTTTTTTGTAAACCACCCCTTCTCCAAGAATCTGTGTTGGTTACCCCTGAGCTAGTTGGTTTAGCTAAACAACAACTTGGAGAGTTGGAAGATAAAAGCTTGTCCGACTTAGTTCATCACTAAGGGATACCCTTGTGTGTGTGTGTGTTGAAGAAAGATGGTATTTTCACCAATTGGTCCTCGTGATCAGTTGTTGGATCTATTGCCTTGTCAAAACTTTGACTTGAGTATGGGCTATCGTCAAGTCAAATCAGAACCAACGATGTTCGTAATGTTGTCTTACTCGTGGTTGATCCCTCGAGCATACACCATTATATCTTTTGGTCTGACCAATGCTATCACCGTGTTCACATGATGGTGGAAGTCCAGTGATATGGAAATACCGATGAGTTGTTGTTGAGCCCATCAGCAGCATTTTGTCTCCCCCATGATTCATGTTGAACGCTACACTAGTATTGGAAACTTTGTAAGCAATGCCTTCGTGTTCCGTTCATGAAGCTTATGCTTGGATGGAAGAAGTGACTTCCTGAATTCATGTGCTTTAGGTGTAAGTTGCCGCCATGAATTTGAGAAAGGTTTGTTTTGCTTCCTCTGGAATCATCCCAAGTCAGTCATGCATGTGCGAAGTATTCCGTGGGTTGATAGGCTCGCTACCTCCACTCCATGTGTAATTCCTAACACCTCAAGCCACTGATTGATTTGTTTAGGGAGAAGAAGTTCCTTCTTAAGAGCAATACTTATGTAAGGACTTCGATGTCCTCGATGATGGTTCCCAACCAGAACTTGGTGGTGTTTTATTATAAGACTACCATGTGGTCATGCTTGTCTAGGACAACGTGTTCACATGCTTGTAGCATAACCAGCTCATGTTTTGGAGCTTGCTATCGTAGTTCATTTCCTGAGAATCTCGCAACATCATCTCGTCGATTTGTGTTGCAAACTTTCTTTTCCAGACAGGCTGTCTGAAATATTTTGTTACCAACCAGATCTGAATTTCAGGCAGATATGATGGTTGGAACCTCTTCCAAGATCTATTATGTAGGTCCCGACAAGGTTGATGTCTGGCCGACACACCTAGCCGGAAGATCTGTCATTGTAGTATCTTTGACCATCTTCTCCATGAGGATCTCGCGCGACTTATTATAGAAGTTGCTCCCTAAGGATTCTTGTGCTCTTGGTTTCCTCGATTAAACTATAACCATTCAAACGGTGGAATCACCCTCGTTGAGTTATTTCAGTTACCAGAATCATTCCCAGCATTTGCTTTTTGTTCCCAGCTTGCACCTCAGCAAATATTGTTAGTATTATTTTTAAAAGTGGTCCTGTCATGGGTCCCATCCATTTCCGATGATAAGCAAAAATCATTCATTGTGTTGTCTTCAACATGGTAGTCCACATCATCCATTCTGGTATGGGTATGCCAATCCTTCGAATTCGTTCACACGATCGTTTGTGATTGCCCTAGGCTGGTACAAAGAATCTCAATGATCTTGTATCAAAAGTAATTCTTTTGCCACTTAGGGGAATAGTTCTTCGAGTCACCTTCCCTGAGGTGCCCCGTTTCGTAATCGTGGAAAATTCCCTCGCTACTTTGAAACCCTTGTCAAATTGTTTCTTCTGCCGCTCCTGATGCAAGTTTTGTCTCTCAGCTCCAGAGATGTTCGATGTCTCATTCCGTGAGCTGATCTTGTGATCATCAAGATGATTCTAAGTTGCTCGAACCTCAAAGAGATCGATTCCTCCGAGATCCTCCCTTTCTTCTCGTTGCCATGTTGGATGAAGATCTCAAAAACGAGGACGTCAAGATCAATGTGATGCAATGAATCAACATCCTCGAGAAAGACATCTGGATCATGAAGACCGTGTTAGCTTGTGCCCCCTCTGTCTTCTTACCTCACGTCTTGAATCTCGGGACGAGATTCTTGTTTAGTGGGGGTGAGTTGTCACAGCCCTAGAAATCTTCTGGTAATTAGTGGCATTGCATCCATGCATCAATTTCAGTTTCTTTTAATTTTGAAATGGGGGCTGATAAACCCTAGCAGCAAATGAAACTCAACTAGGGTCCAAATAAAAATCATTTCACTGAACCCAAAATGCCCCTCTAAAATGTTCATCATCTTTGGTTTGGTCTTGAACCTCTGCCAAAAATATTCCACATTTTGCTAGGTCATCCAAAGGTCACTGGATTAAATCTTTAGTATCTGAGTTTGGGCATTTAAATTATATAAAATAATTCAAATGCTCAAATAACCCCAAACTAAAATGTTCCATGCTGGATATATTCCAAGTAGTGGCCATGTGCAGTTTGGTGATTTTTGGAGTTGCCTAGGTGTTTTTAGAAATGCAACAAACTTACAGAAATAAAATTAAAACCAGAAACAAATGAAATCCTTACCTGGCGCTCACCTGAGCAGCCCACCCCCCTGGCCCAGGAGAGAAGCCGGCCCAGCCCACTTACCTCCTCGCTCGTCGTCTTCCTCCTGCCAGTAGGCAGGAGCGAACACACGCGCGCACCCGCGGAGCCCTCCACCTCCTGCTTCGCGCTGGAGGCCGCTCCTTCGTCCTAATCCGCGTCTGGAGATGCCCGAGACCCCTCTCTCCTCTCCCTCACTCGCTGCTCTCTCTCCCTCATCTGGTTCTCTCCCCCTCGCTGTTCCCCTCTTCACCGAACCGTGCCGCCGCCACCGACGCCGTTCGCCGCGGCCACAGCCACCGCCTGACCTCCCCGATGCCTTCCAAAGCTCTGCCCCGACCTACTCTTCCACTTCACCGCGCCAAATGACGTCGGGAGCCCTGCAGTGACGCCCTCGCCATCGTCTTCTTCCTCCGGACGCCGAAGATCGGCTTCGTCGTTTCGCCCGCACCAGACCGCCCCCGAGCCCGCTTCGGCGTCCCCTGCACTCGACGTGAGCCCCTGCACCTTTCCCCCTCCTCCCCGCACTCGTTCCTCTCCTCTAGCCGCCTCTGCCACTGGAGCCGAGAGCTCCGTGCCGCCGGCCATGGCGCCACCGTGGCCAGAGCCTGACCCAGCTACCCCCGAGCACGTCACCGTGCTCAGTACATCACCAGGAGGCCGTAGCACCCAACCGTTTGCTCCGCCGTGCCCCACAGCGTCATTTCCAACCTCGCTCAAACTCCGGTCGCCGCCTGGCTCGACGCCGGCGCCATTTCCGGCCACCCCAGGCCGGCTACTGCCACCGGGCGACGTGCTGCAACGCCAGCTACCCGTAGAGACCAACCGCGGCTCAAGCCGCGGCCTGTACGCGAAACCCGAGCAACTCCGGCGAGCTGCCGCCATGGTTTTGGTCGCCGTCGGCGAGATCCCGGTGACGCTGACGTGGCGCCGTCATTAGGAGCTAATAGCCCAGTTAATTAACCCTCTCTCACACTGACTGCTGGGTCCCACCTCCTAACTAAGCACAATTTATTTTTCTGTTATAGTTTAACTAACCCAGTGGGCCCACGAGTCAGCTTTGACCAAGCTGACGTGGCCGTTGACTGGGCCCACATGTCAGTGACTCTAGCTATCACTGGGCCACTGACCGGTGGACCCCACTGGTCAGGTTTGACCTGGTCAGCCGCAGTTGACCCGCTGACGTCATAGTGACGCCATGCTGACGCAATAACTCTTTTTCTGGATTTATCTTTATATAGGAAATTCCAGAAATTGCCTAAACTTCTAAAATTCATAGTAATTCAACCGTAGCTCAGATTGAAAAGATTTATATATGAAAAATGATCAGAAAAATCCAATCTATCCATCTGTACCATTTTCATGCATGATAGAACACTTTAACCCTGCTGTTCAAGAGAAACAAGATAATGCACCATTATGAATATATATATGAGCTTACATTTGAATCTTTGATTCAAATGGGTTCAAATCAACCTGTCCTAGTATGCATTAGTTGAAACACATCATATTGCCATGTCATGATCATGCATCATACTGTGGCATTGCATTGATTGTGTTCTTTCTCAGTTGCCGGTGTTTGTCCCCTCTCGATAGACGTGGTTCCGATGATGTGATCGTTGACACTGATGAAGACTCAATGTTATCTTCAGAAGTGCCAGGCAAGCAAAACCCCCTTGTTCATTCCGATAAAATCCCACTCTCTCGCTCCTGCTCTCTTTTACTGCATTAGGACAACAACGATTCATGTGTTACTTGCTGCGGTAGCTGAACCCCTTTATCCTTTGCATGACCTATCATTCCACAGTAAATAGATGAAACCCACTAGCATGAGTAGGAGTTGTTTGAGCCCATGTTGTGCCTACTCATTCATGCTTGTTTGTCATGCCTGCTACTGCTTAGAGTTGAGTCGGGTCTGATTCATCGGGTATGAATCGGAATGGTGATGAACATGTTCTACTGTTTGTGAGCTAAGTGTGTGAACACGATTTGGTAAAGGTAGCGGTGAGAGGCCATGTAGGAGTACATGGTGGGTTGTCTCATTGCAGCTGTCCTCAGGAACTGAGTTCTGTGTTTGTGATCCATGAACAGTTACTACCACACATTGGGATCCTTAATTGACTCTCTCGGCTTCTTGACCACCCTTGTCCTCTGTCCAGGAGTTGCAAGTAGTTTCTGGTGTTTGTAGTATGCTGGGGGCCGCACGCAGTGCTGACCGTAGGGGTGGGCTGTGTTGCGGTAGGCACGTGGCACGGTGTACCGGGCGCCCGTTTGGTGTCCCGGGAACCCTGTACACATCGTTTGGGGCTGTGAGCGAAACTCCGGCCGGATCTCCTCATGGATGGAACCCGAATAGGCGATAAACCTGGACTAGAGACTTGAGTGTTTGGGTAGGCCGTGGCCGACACCCTCGTTGGGCTTCCGCTTGAAGGTTGCCGAGTACATGTCGTGTAAACGGCGGTAAGTGGTGAGAGCGTGTGTGAAGAAGTACACCCCTGCAGGGTTAACATTAACTATTCGAATAGCCGGATTCCTCGGATATGGAAACTTGGACCCCTTACATAGTTCATAGACAAGTGAAAGTGGATACTCTAAAATACGCAAGATAAGCGTGAGTGCTATGGATGGCCTTCTCGTAGGGAGACGGAAGTGGATCCATAGTGGTGTATTGATATGGTGAATATGTGGACTCGTGTGCGTCACCTCAAAAGAGTTATTCGCAGTCATAGTTCAGGATAGCCACCGAGTCAAAGCTGGCTTGCTGCAGTCAAACTCCACCACCCCCTTTATTGAAACTGATGCATATGTAGCTAGTTCTGATGTAAGTCTTGCTGAGTACGTTTGTACTCACGTTTGCCTATTTTATGTTTTTGCAGAGAGACGTCAGTCTCGCTAGTAGTACCGCTTGGACTTCGACGTTTAGCTTGATACCTCAGCTACGATCTTGTGCCCTCGGCAGGATCTGGTAGATAGTCAGGCTTCTCAAGCCCTTTTCATTTGTAGATGTCTGTACTCAGACATGATAAGCTTCCGCATGTGCTTGTTGTTTGTATGCTCTGAATGTTGGGTCATGAGACCCATGTTTGTAATATCTGGCTCTTCCGAGCCTAATGAATAAATACTTTGAGTCGTAGAGTTATGTTGTGATGCCATGTTGTATTTACTCATATCGGGCATATTGTGTGTATGATTGAAATGCTTGGTATGAGTGGGATCCGACTATCTAGTTGTTTATCCTTGGCAGCCTATCTTATGAGGAAATGTAAGTCTAGTGCTTCTGAGTGATAGTAGTCCGCTACAGCCCGGTTCACCGGAGTCCTGCTAGCCCAGCACTACTGCTTGGAACACTCGACTGGCCGGCATGTGTTTCACGTCGTTCCTGTGTCTGTCCCTTCGGGGAAATGTCACGCGGTGACATCCGGAGTCCTGCCTAGCCTGCTACAGCCCGGGTTACCGGAGTCCTGTTAGCCCAGTGCTACAGCCCGGATTCACACGTTGATGACCGACATGCTCGATGTGATTCATGTATGCCTGTCCTCATAGGTTAGCGCCGCTTTGGGTTCACGACTAGCCATGTCAGCCCGGGTTCTTTGTCATATGGATGCTAGCGACACTATCATATACGTGAGCCAAAAGGCGCAAACGGTCCCGGGCCAGGTAAGGTGGCACCCGTGGGAATACCGTGCGTGAGGCCGCAAAGTGATATGATGTGTTACATGCTAGATCGGTGTGACTTAGGATCGGGGTCCTGACATCAATTTTGATCGAGACTCACCGCGGGAGAATTTGCACTCCGCTCCCGAAGCCTCCGGCCGCCGCGAAGCTCGCCGCCGGCAGCTCCCTCCGTCCCCTCCTGCAAGTCGACCACCGGGAGGACCGCCTTGGTCTCGCGGATCCATCCAGACCCTCTGGAACCCGCGGGGAGCCACCGTTCGCCGGCGACGATCGCCGGAGTCCCGCCTCTGCTCGGGACAGAGGTAGAGGAGGGAGTAGACTAGTCAAACCTGACTAGTGGGGCCCCCTGGACCCACTGTCAGTGACACACGCGCCGTCCACGCTAGAGTAAGTGAAGGCGTAATCCAACCAGTACGTATTCCCCGCTCCGAAAGCGTAATCCCCTCTGAAACGTTTTCTTTTCTGTTTTAATTTAAAAAAAACAGATTTGACCACAACTTTGACCGTCTATAACTTTTAAAATATAAGTCCAAATGAATTGATTCTTTTTCCTACATTCCTTAAATTTTGTCTAGTTTATTTTAAGATTTATTCGAAAAAATTTCCAAACAACTTTCTGTGCTGTTTTAATTGTATGTGTTAATTCATACATATTCCTTTAAATAGGATTTTGGAAGATTTCAAGAGGTTTTGGATGCACCCCTCTTTTCCATGACCTAAAGGCAAGCATTCTGAACCCTGGTGTAATTTTTTGTGTGCGTCGTTTGACTCGGTAACAACACCACCCCGGCACGTGCATGTGTCATTTTATGTGAGGACGTGATCCTACTCATAAGTGCCTATTAGTGAATTTCATGCATATGGAGTTGACATGTTTTGTGATGGAAATCACCGCCATACACTTTCATGCATACCGGAAGGAAATGCCGGGTAGGCCTCTGTCTTGGGTAGACGCGGTCTTGACCCTAGTCCTCCGTTGAGACGGTCGTGTCCGGTATGGCATGATGGAGTATGTCGTATGGTGTCCCTATCTGTTGGTTGAAGTATATACATTGTTATGCTAAACTTTCAGGGATTATTACTACCTCCTAAGTCGACCGTAGATCGAGTCTTGTGCCAGTAACCCCCATACTTGTTCCGTACTGCCATAGGTCCCTACCATAGGTGGGGTATGGTTCAGTAAGCTGTTAACCCTTGTCTTGGCACACACCGTACAGAGAGGCCATGGTGGAAGATATCGGTTGTAGCCGGTAGGCATGCCACCTGGTCAGGGGGCATGGGTGTTTCGGTTGCAGCCGAAGGGGGTAGCTCCCCCAGTTTGCGCGCGGTATAAATTTTGTGATCCCATGCTACGTCGAGGTTGTAGCCTCCCCACTTAGAGTTTGCTTGACAGGTGTCGTGGGTGATTCCAGACACCGGTGAGTTAAGCTGGTGTGTGCAAGTCAGGTGTGTTTTCAACTAAAAGACCGTAGACGGAATTAGTCCCGATGGACTAAAGGATTCCGTTACTCGTGGGTAAAGAGTACACCCTCTGCAGAGATTAAACCTATTCGAATAGCCGTGTCCATGGTTAAGGACTACAGTCTGGGATGGGTCAAGCGTCGGTCTTAGTGTCGGTCTTTGGAGGTGAAACTGTTAAACCAGAACGGGAATTTCTACTTGTGACTTGTGATGATTATGATTATTACTATTGTTGACTAACCCGTGATATTATTGTTATCATCGAATATCTCTGGGATGGTTCTACCTCCGGGATATTCACTATGATTATTTCTTTTAAAGCCCCCTTCTGTGGTGTCGCTCAGACGCCCGGCTGTGGCATTATTATTCTGCATTTTCCGCTCGAGGAGTCTTTCAGACACTCGTTTGGCACCAGTATTGTTAGTCCGCATTTTCCGCTCGAGGAGTCTTTCAGACACTCGTTTGGCACCAGTATTGTTATTCTGCATTTTCCGCTCGAGGAGTCTTTCAGACACTCGTTTGGCACCAGTATCTATTATTCCGCATTTTCCGCTTGAGGAGTCTTTCAGACCCTCGTTTGGCATCCAGTATTTATTACCTCTATGTGGCCATTGCATAAATTTCCGGTTGCATATGAGTAACCTGTTTGCATGCATCAAGATAATTATTTTTATGACTAACTAAGTGAGTATAAGGATATTGCATAGCATGAGCATCAATGGTTATATTATACCTGTGTCCTTAATGTTTGCGAGTACATTCAAAGTACTCACTGGCTTGTCCCTGGCTATTGTCTTGGCCAGATTGCTTGCTTGGAGAGGGGCATTGCGACGACAGCCTCGGAACCTGAGCAATGGTAATAGCAGCCTCGCGAAGATAGGAGTTAACCTGGTCAGCTGTTCCCGTGGGAAATGGAGTCCCATAGCCGTGGTGATCCACAAACCGCTTCCGCCCTCAACCACTAGAAACCTTTTGTTGTACTCATAGGCCACAATGGTCTTGTACTACATATTTTTGTACTTTTGCTTGGAATTTCTGTATCAAGTTGATGCCTCATCAGCTAACAGTAATCCTGGGGCTGATGAGCACGACGGTCTTTTTCTGGAAATTAATGTCCGGAAAAACCCGGTCGTGACAGACTTGGTATCAGAGCCAGGCTGACCATTGGCTAATCCTATCCTAGCCAGGTCAAAAATCTTAGGCAAACCAACCCACCAAGCCATAACCAAAACCCCAGCCAAGCTTCTCCTGCAAGATGGCCCCACAGTGGCCCGACACCTTTTGGCAGTCGGTGCCCAACCTAGCAACCTAGCCTGTCGCTCATGCGCCAGTGATCGAATCCTGAATAGTCTTTCTCGCAAGCGTGCGAAGGAAGACTCCGTCCCCTTTTTCCTATAAAAAGGGCACGTTAGCCTCAACCAGCACAGCACAACCACTATCCCAAACCGAACCGCAATGCCTGGTCCTGTCGTGCACACTGAGACTATGGCAACCAACCTTGGAGGTTTTGTGACCATACTCGCAAACCTCACCCGTCGAGCATATGCGTTAGAAGAGCCCCCAGAATATGTTGTGTACCAAGGATCCATGAGCGGTGAGAGCCGTCAATTCTGGGCCACTGTGCATGTCTATGGTAGGGGTCTAGCACCCGAACGCCCCTACAGATTCACAGGAAGAACGACTTCCTTTGAGCCCCAAGCCATCCAACTAGCCGCTCGAGAAGCTATAGTTCATCTCCGGCACTTGTCGCCCCGAGTTGACTGTCGCTCGTTCCACTACTACCCCAGACGGGAAGGATATGGTAGACCACCCCAAGTTGCCAACAGAGATCACGAAACAGATCCTGCATTACTGCACCTAGTGCGCTATGTAAGTGCACTAGAGGAACTGTGCGATCAGGTCACTATTGATCTTATCGCAGCCCGTGGAGAGCTGGTTCGTCGAGCCCCGGCTAGAGAAGAGGACGAGACCACCACCGACAACCCAGTCGTGCTGTTTGGACAACCGATCGAGCCCCTGAGGTCTACCCCAGCCATCGGCCAAAGTGTTGCGATAACCCCAGAAGTGCTTCGTCGCATTTTGGGAGCACACTCCAACGGGGTTGTGGCCAACAACCCCCGAGATGGTCATCATCGCTACCCCGAGCCTGCAGCCCCTCGACCCACTCCAGCTAATTCCGATGGTGAGAACCACGGAGACGCCTCAACATCCACCAGGCACGCCCGCTTGGATGTAAACGAGGTAGACTAAGTCACCCGAGAAGGATCGAGTCCCGGTGTATTCTCGCTTTTAACCGTGTGACCTTTTAAATAAACGCCGCCTGTCGTTAAGCTCCTGTAGCCCTGCATGGGTATGCCAGCTTTTCTACCCCGGCACATTTGCCAAAGACCCCAGTGACCCCCACAGTAACACGTCACCCCGGTGAAATGTGTGTATCTGCAGCTCGACTCCGACCCGTGGAGCGGAGCTGGAAGTTTCCTTACCCTTCACCATGGTAAAAGTGACCCAGCTCCAGTGCTATAAAAGGCCACCACGTGACCTTGCCAAAGCACCTCTCACCTTGTGCACCATCCTCAGATCGCCATCGGCAGATCACTGAGGCCTGGCCAAGAGAGACGCATTCATCGACTGGTTAAACCTCTTCCCCCGATAGAAGAGGAATGTGTCTCAGTACCAGAAACGTTCTCACAGGACCCCGTCCAGTTACCGTTTCCTTTTTAAGCATCGCTGCTGTGTTCATTGTTGCAACACTTAATTGTGCATTATAACTTGTGTGTGGTAACCTGAGCTTGCGCAACGAATAGATTATCTAGTTTCTACTAATGTGTATAGTTTGGTTGTGACTTATGCTCCTTTATTTTAACTGTTTTCCTTCGCGAAAAATTCCGGAGAGTAATTTGTTTTTCCAAAACAACCCTTAGCAAATCTCGAGGACGAGATTTTTCTTAAGGGGGGTAGTGTTGTAACACCCAAAAATTTTTGACCTTATTTTATCAATTAAAATTCTGCCAGGGAATTAAAACTTTAAATTTTCCTGAGCTCCCTTTTGATTTTTCTTTTTGAACCAATTCTCCCCCTTGTTATTATGAAGTTTTTCCCCTAAAAGAAAACTTTTCAGATAATGTTTTTGGAACTGTTTAAAACTCTCAAGAAAAACTTTGCTTGCATTAGTAAAACAAATTTCATAATTAATTTGCTTAATTGTATTTTTCTTAAAAAAATGGTTTTTTTTCAAGGTTTTATGGCCACATTTGAACTACAACCATGTGATAAATTATTTCAAAAATCCCACCAAGATTTGGAGGTGTCATGTGGTGTTAGTAAATCACTTTTGTGCAAAAATATCTTTACTTCATGAAATAATTTGAGCTCTACACCTAATTTTCTTCTCTGGTCCAGTGAGCATGTTTGCACTACAACCCTTTTAAATATTTCTTTCTAGCCTCCACCAAAATTATGAGATGTTGGCAGCAACATATGATTCAACTTTATGCAAAAACATAGAGTTGTTCTTTGGAGAATTTGAGTGGATCAACCTCATTTCCATTCTGATCCAACTTGATGGTTTGTACAGCAACCATGTTATTGCTTGCTCTTTGGCTCTTGATTTCCTTTTCCTGCTTATAGCCAGCCCTACAAAACCCCTAAGTCCAGGAGCATGCACCTATTGGACCATTTTTGGTTCATGTAACAATGCATTTTTCTCCTGACCAGAATTGAGTTTTTGCAAAACTTGCTCTAACAAGTTTCTCCTTTTAACAAACTAACTTCCCCACTCCCTCTTGCATCTAAGGAGACACCGATCTGGAGAATTTGGCCACCCCAAGAGATTCCTAGATGCATGTGGCATTCTGTCGAGCACCCTGTGGGCATGACCAGTTTTGACATGAGTTTTGGCATTGCACTATGAGCTTGCACCTCTGACCAAACCAGCATGTCCACTAGCATCACAACTACCCCTAAGCTAGGACTGCTAAACCCCAGCTCCATCCAAGCCACCTAGCAGGCCACGACATTTCTTCGAGCACGTCCCGTGCGTCCACTGGGCGCGCCCAGAGCGCGCCAATTGCAGCCGCGCGCCCAAAACCGCCACGCCCCGCCCCTGGTTTTTGCACTCGCGGCAGAACCTCGCCACGCGCATCCCTCCTCGCCACTACGCGCCAGCCCGCCCTGGCACACTACAGCGCCACCGCCAGAGCTCTTTTGGCGGCACGCCGGCGTCGGCCGACCATCTCTGCCCCGTTCAGCGCCGCCCAAGCCCCTCCCGCTCGCCACCTGGCCCCGGCACAGCTCGGCCTCATCCACTCGCGCGTCCTCTAGCCCTCGTCGCCGCCACGTCTCCCTGGCACTACAGAGAGGCGGTTCGCCGCCGTTCTTATCCTCGGCAGCCGCAGACCGACATGGAAATGCTATAAATGGAGGTCCCCGAACTCCCCCGAGCACGCAGGAAACCTCAGGCCACCCTTATAGCGCTCTCCTAGCTCGCAATCGACCTAGGGAGGCTTCCTTCCCCGTCTCCGGCAACTCCAGCCGCCGCCTCACCCCAGCTCCATTTGCCTCAACCAAAGCCTCCCTCTCTCCGTTCTCTTCACCAGAAGCTTCCCCTTCCTCCGGTGGACCTTTCCCACTACTCAATTTTGATCGAGACTCACCGCGGGAGAATTTGCACTCCGCTCCCGAAGCCTCCGGCCGCCGCGAAGCTCGCCGCCGGCAGCTCCCTCCGTCCCCTCCTGCAAGTCGACCACCGGGAGGACCGCCTTGGTCTCGCGGATCCATCCAGACCCTCTGGAACCCGCGGGGAGCCGCAGTTCGCCGGCGACGATCGCCGGAGTCCCGCCTCTGCTCGGGACAGAGGTAGAGGAGGGAGTAGACTAGTCAAACCTGACTAGTGGGGCCCCCTGGACCCACTGTCAGTGACACACGCACCGTCCACGCTGGAGTAAGTGAAGGCGTAATCCAACCAGTACGTTTTCCCCGCTCCGAAAGCGTAATCCCCTCTGAAACGTTTTCTTTTCTGTTTTAATTTAAAAAAAACAGATTTGACCACAACTTTGACCGTCTATAACTTTTTAAATATAAGTCCAAATGAATTGATTCGTTTTCCTACATTCCTTAAATTTTGTCTAGTTTATTTTAAGATTTATTTGAAAAATTTTCCAAACAACTTTCTGTGCTGTTTTAATTGTATGTGTTAATTCATACATATTCCTTTAAATAGGATTTTGGAAGATTTCAAGAGGTTTTGGATGCACCCCTCTTTTCCATGACCTAAAGGCAAGCATTCTGAACCCTGGTGTAATTTTTTGTGTGCGTCGTTTGACTCGGTAACAACACCACCCCGGCACGTGCATGTGTCATTTTATGTGAGGACGTGATCCTACTCATAAGTGCCTATTAGTGAATTTCATGCATATGGAGTTGACATGTTTTGTGATGGAAATCACCGCCATACACTTTCATGCATACCGGAAGGAAATGCCGGGTAGGCCTCTGTCTTGGGTAGATGCGGTCTTGACCCTAGTCCTCCGTTGAGACGGTCGTGTCCGGTATGGCATGATGGAGTATGTCGTATGGTGTCCCTATCTGTTGGTTGAAGTATATACATTGTTATGCTAAACTTGCAGGGATTATTACTACCTCCTAAGTCGACCGTAGATCGAGTCTTGTGCCAGTAACCCCCATACTTGTTCCGTACTGCCACAGGTCCCTACCATAGGTGGGGTATGGTTCAGTAAGCTGTTAACCCTTGTCTTGGCACACACCGTACAGAGAGGCCATGGTGGAAGATATCGGTTGTAGCCGGTAGGCATGCCACCTGGTCAGGGGGCATGGGTGTTTCGGTTGCAGCCGAAGGGGGTAGCTCCCCCAGTTTGCGCGCGGTATAAATTTTGTGATCCCATGCTACGTCGAGGTTGTAGCCTCCCCACTTAGAGTTTGCTTGACAGGTGTCGTGGGTGATTCCAGACACCGGTGAGTTAAGCTGGTGTGTGCAAGTCAGGTGTGTTTTGAACTAAAAGACCGTAGACGGAATTAGTCCCGATGGACTAAAGGAATCCGTTACTCGTGGGTAAAGAGTACACCCTCTGCAGAGATTAAACCTATTCGAATAGCCGTGTCCATGGTTAAGGACTACAGTCTGCGATGGGTCAAGCGTCGGTCTTAGTGTCGGTCTTTGGAGGTGAACCTGTTAAACCAGAACGGGAATTTCTACTTGTGACTTGTGATGATTATGATTATTACTATTGTTGACTAACCCGTGATATTATTGTTATCATCGAATATCTCTGGGATGGTTCTACCTCCGGGATATTCACTATGATTATTTCTTTTAAAGCCCCCTTCTGTGGTGTCGCTCAGACGCCCGGCTGTGGCATTATTATTCTGCATTTTCCGCTCGAGGAGTCTTTCAGACACTCGTTTGGCACCAGTATTGTTAGTCCGCATTTTCCGCTCGAGGAGTCTTTCAGACACTCGTTTGGCACCAGTATTGTTATTCTGCATTTTCCGCTCGAGGAGTCTTTCAGACACTCGTTTGGCACCAGTATCTATTATTCCGCATTTTCCGCTTGAGGAGTCTTTCAGACCCTCGTTTGGCACCGAGTATTTATTACCTCTATGTGGCCATTGCATAAATTTCCGGTTGCATATGAGTAACCTGTTTGCATGCATCAAGATAATTATTTTTATGACTAACTAAGTGAGTATAAGGATATTGCATAGCATGAGCATCAATGGTTATATTATACCTGTGTCCTTAATGTTTGCGAGTACATTCAAAGTACTCACTGGCTTGTCCCTGGCTATTGTCTTGGCCAGATTGCTTGCTTGGAGAGGGGCATTGCGACGACAGCCTCGGAAACTGAGCAATGGTAATAGCAGCCTCGCGAAGATAGGAGTTAACCTGGTCAGCTGTTCCCGTGGGAAATGGAGTCCCATAGCCGTGGTGATCCACAAACCGCTTCCGCCCTCAACCACTAGAAACCTTTTGTTGTACTCATAGGCCACAATGGTCTTGTACTACATATTTTTGTACTTTTGCTTGGAATTTCTGTATCAAGTTGATGCCTCATCAGCTAACAGTAATCCTGGGGCTGATGAGCACGACGGTCTTTTTCTGGAAATTAATGTCCGGAAAAACCCGGTCGTGACAGACTTGGTATCAGAGCCAGGCTGACCATTGGCTAATCCTATCCTAGCCAGGTCAAAAATCTTAGGCAAACCAACCCACCAAGCCATAACCAAAACCCCAGCCAAGCTTCTCCTGCAAGATGGCCCCACAGTGGCCCGACACCTTTTGGCAGTCGGTGCCCAACCTAGCAACCTAGCCTGTCGCTCATGCGCCAGTGATCGAATCCTGAATAGTCTTTCTCGCAAGCGTGCGAAGGAAGACTCCGTCCCCTTTTTCCTATAAAAAGGGCACGTTAGCCTCAACCAGCACAGCACAACCACTATCCCAAACCGAACCGCAATGCCTGGTCCTGTCGTGCACACTGAGACTACGGCAACCAACCTTGGAGGTTTTGTGACCATACTCGCAAACCTCACCCGTCGAGCATATGCGTTAGAAGAGCCCCCAGAATATGTTGTGTACCAAGGATCCATGAGCGGTGAGAGCCGTCAATTCTGGGCCACTGTGCATGTCTATGGTAGGGGTCTAGCACCCGAACGCCCCTACAGATTCACAGGAAGAACGACTTCCTTTGAGCCCCAAGCCATCCAACTAGCCGCTCGAGAAGCTATAGTTCATCTCCGGCACTTGTCGCCCCGAGTTGACTGTCACTCGTTCCACTACTACCCCAGACGGGAAGGATATGGTAGACCACCCCAAGTTGTCAACGGAGATCACGAAACAGATCCTGCATTACTGCACCTAGTGCGCTACGTAAGTGCACTAGAGGAACTGTGCGATCAGGTCACTATTGATCTTATCGCAGCCCGTGGAGAGCTGGTTCGTCGAGCCCCTGCTAGAGAAGAGGACGAGACCAGCGCCGACAACCCAGTCGTGCTGTTTGGACAACCAATCGAGCCCCTGAGGTCTACCCCAGCCATCGGCCAAAGTGTTGCGATAACCCCAGAAGTGCTTCGTCGCATTTTGGGAGCACACTCCAACGGGGTTGTGGCCAACAACCCCCGAGATGGTCATCATCGCTACCCCGAGCCTGCAGCCCCTCGACCCACTCCAGCTAATTCCGATGGTGAGAACCACGGAGACGCCTCAACATCCACCAGGCACGCCCGCTTGGATGTAAACGAGGTAGACTAAGTCACCCGAGAAGGATCGAGTCCCGGTTTATTCTCGCTTGTAACCGTGTGACCTTTTAAATAAACGCCGCCTGTCGTTAAGCTCCTGTAGCCCTGCATGGGTATGCCAGCTTTTCTACCCCGGCACATTTGCCAAAGACCCCAGTGACCCCCACAGTAACACGTCACCCCGGTGAAATGTGTGTATCTGCAGCTCGACTCCGACCCGTGGAGCGGAGCTGGAAGTTTCCTTACCCTTCACCATGGTAAAAGTGACCCAGCTCCAGTGCTATAAAAGGCCACCACGTGACCTTGCCAAAGCACCTCTCACCTTGTGCACCATCCTCAGATCGCCATCGGCAGATCACTGAGGCCTGGCCAAGAGAGACGCATTCATCGACTGGTTAAACCTCTTCCCCCGATAGAAGAGGAATGTGTCTCAGTACCAGAGACGTTCTCACAGGACCCCGTCCAGTTACCGTTTCCTTTTTAAGCATCGCTGCTGTGTTCATTGTTGCAACACTTAATTGTGCATTATAACTTGTGTGTGGTAACCTGAGCTTGCGCAACGAATAGATTATCTAGTTTCTACTAATGTGTATAGTTTGGTTGTGACTTATGCTCCTTTATTTTAACTGTTTTCCTTCGCGAAAAATTCCGGAGAGTAATTTGTTTTTCCAAAACAACCCTTAGCAAATCTCGAGGACGAGATTTTTCTTAAGGGGGGTAGTGTTGTAACACCCAAAAATTTTTGACCTTATTTTATCAATTAAAATTCTGCCAGGGAATTAAAACTTTAAATTTTCCTGAGCTCCCTTTTGATTTTTCTTTTTGAACCAATTCTCCCCCTTGTTATTATGAAGTTTTTCCCCTAAAAGAAAACTTTTCAGATAATGTTTTTGGAACTGTTTAAAACTCTCAAGAAAAACTTTGCTTGCATTAGTAAAACAAATTTCATAATTAATTTGCTTAATTGTATTTTTCTTAAAAAAATGGTTTTTTTTCAAGGTTTTATGGCCACATTTGAACTACAACCATGTGATAAATTATTTCAAAAATCCCACCAAGATTTGGAGGTGTCATGTGGTGTTAGTAAATCACTTTTGTGCAAAAATATCTTTACTTCATGAAATAATTTGAGCTCTACACCTAATTTTCTTCTCTGGTCCAGTGAGCATGTTTGCACTACAACCCTTTTAAATATTTCTTTCTAGCCTCCACCAAAATTATGAGATGTTGGCAGCAACATATGATTCAACTTTATGCAAAAACATAGAGTTGTTCTTTGGAGAATTTGAGTGGATCAACCTCATTTCCATTCTGATCCAACTTGATGGTTTGTACAGCAACCATGTTATTGCTTGCTCTTTGGCTCTTGATTTCCTTTTCCTGCTTATAGCCAGCCCTACAAAACCCCTAAGTCCAGGAGCATGCACCTATTGGACCATTTTTGGTTCATGTAACAATGCATTTTTCTCCTGACCAGAATTGAGTTTTTGCAAAACTTGCTCTAACAAGTTTCTCCTTTTAACAAACTAACTTCCCCACTCCCTCTTGCATCTAAGGAGACACTGATCTAGAGAATTTGGCCACCCCAAGAGATGCCTAGATGCATGTGGCATTCTGTCGAGCACCCTGTGGGCATGACCAGTTTTGACATGAGTTTTGGCATTGCACTATGAGCTTGCACCTCTGACCAAACCAGCATGTCCACTAGCATCACAACTACCCCTAAGCTAGGACTGCTAAACCCCAGCTCCATCCAAGCCACCTAGCAGGCCACGACATTTCTTCGAGCATGTCCCGTGCGTCCACTGGGCGCGCCCAGAGCGCGCCAATTGCAGCCGCGCGCCCAAAACCGCCACGCCCCGCCCCTGGTTTTTGCACTCGCGGCAGAACCTCGCCACGCGCATCCCTCCTCGCCACTACGCGCCAGCCCGCCCTGGCACCCTACAGCGCCACCGCCAGAGCTCTTTTGGCGGCACACCGGCGTCGGCCGACCATCTCTGCCCCGTTCAGCGCCGCCCAAGCCCCTCCCGCTCGCCACCTGGCCCCGGCACAGCTCGGCCTCATCCACTCGCGCGTCCTCTAGCCCTCGTCGCCGCCACGTCTCCCTGGCACTACAGAGAGGCGGTTCGCCGCCGTTCTTATCCTCGGCAGCCGCAGACCGACATGGAAATGCTATAAATGGAGGTCCCCGAACTCCCCCGAGCGCGCAGGAAACCTCAGGCCACCCTTATAGCGCTCTCCTAGCTCGCAATCGACCTAGGGAGGCTTCCTTCCCCGTCTCCGGCAACTCCAGCCGCCGCCTCACCCCAGCTCCATTCGCCTCAACCAAAGCCTCCCTCTCTCCGTTCTCTTCACCAGAAGCTTCCCCTTCCTCCGGTGGACCTTTCCCACTACTCAATTTTGATCGAGACTCACCGCGGGAGAATTTGCACTCCGCTCCCGAAGCCTCCGGCTGCCGCGAAGCTCGCCGCCGGCAGCTCCCTCCGTCCCCTCCTGCAAGTCGACCACCGGGAGGACCGCCTTGGTCTCGCGGATCCATCCAGACCCTCTGGAACCCGCGGGGAGCCGCCGTTCGCCGGCGACGATCGCCGGAGTCCCGCCTCTGCTCGGGACAGAGGTAGAGGAGGGAGTAGACTAGTCAAACCTGACTAGTGGGGCCCCCTGGACCCACTGTCAGTGACACACGCGCCGTCCACGCTGGAGTAAGTGAAGGCGTAATCCAACCAGTACGTTTTCCCCGCTCCGAAAGCGTAATCCCCTCTGAAATGTTTTCTTTTCTGTTTTAATTTAAAAAAAACAGATTTGACCACAACTTTGACCGTCTATAACTTTCTAAATATAAGTCCAAATGAATTGATTCTTTTTCCTACATTCCTTAAATTTTGTCTAGTTTATTTTAAGATTTATTTGAAAAAATTTCCAAACAACTTTCTGTGCTGTTTTAATTGTATGTGTTAATTCATACATATTCCTTTAAATAGGATTTTGGAAGATTTCAAGAGGTTTTGGATGCACCCCTCTTTTCCATGACCTAAAGGCAAGCATTCTGAACCCTGGTGTAATTTTTTGTGTGCGTCGTTTGACTCGGTAACAACACCACCCCGGCACGTGCATGTGTCATTTTATGTGAGGACGTGATCCTACTCATAAGTGCCTATTAGTGAATTTCATGCATATGGAGTTGACATGTTTTGTGATGGAAATCACCGCCATACACTTTCATGCATACCGGAAGGAAATGCCGGGTAGGCCTCTGTCTTGGGTAGATGCGGTCTTGACCCTAGTCCTCCGTTGAGACGGTCGTGTCCGGTATGGCATGATGGAGTATGTCGTATGGTGTCCCTATCTGTTGGTTGAAGTATATACATTGTTATGCTAAACTTGCAGGGATTATTACTACCTCCTAAGTCGACCGTAGATCGAGTCTTGTGCCAGTAACCCCCATACTTGTTCCGTACTGCCACAGGTCCCTACCATAGGTGGGGTATGGTTCAGTAAGCTGTTAACCCTTGTCTTGGCACACACCGTACAGAGAGGCCATGGTGGAAGATATCGGTTGTAGCCGGTAGGCATGCCACCTGGTCAGGGGGCATGGGTGTTTCGGTTGCAGCCGAAGGGGGTAGCTCCCCCAGTTTGCGCACGGTATAAATTTTGTGATCCCATGCTACGTCGAGGTTGTAGCCTCCCCACTTAGACTTTGCTTGACAGGTGTCGTGGGTGATTCCAGACACCGGTGAGTTAAGCTGGTGTGTGCAAGTCAGGTGTGTTTTGAACTAAAAGACCGTAGACGGAATTAGTCCCGATGGACTAAAGGAATCCGTTACTCGTGGGTAAAGAGTACACCCTCTGCAGAGATTAAACCTATTCGAATAGCCATGTCCATGGTTAAGGACTACAGTCTGGGATGGGTCAAGCGTCGGTCTTAGTGTCGGTCTTCGGAGGTGAAACTGTTAAACCAGAACGGGAATTTCTACTTGTGACTTGTGATGATTATGATTATTACTATTGTTGACTAACCCGTGATATTATTGTTATCATCGAATATCTCTGGGATGGTTCTACCTCCGGGATATTCACTATGATTATTTCTTTTAAAGCCCCTTCTGTGGTGTCGCTCAGACGCCCGGCTGTGGCATTATTATTCTGCATTTTCCGCTCGAGGAGTCTTTCAGACACTCGTTTGGCACCAGTATTGTTAGTCCACATTTTCCGCTCGAGGAGTCTTTCAGACACTCGTTTGGCACCAGTATTGTTATTCTGCATTTTCCGCTCGAGGAGTCTTTCAAACACTAGTTTGGCACCAGTATCTATTATTCCGCATTTTCCGCTTGAGGAGTCTTTCAGACCCTCGCTTGGCACCCAGTATTTATTACCTCTATGTGGCCATTGCATAAATTTCCGGTTGCATATGAGTAACCTGTTTGCATGCATCAAGATAATTATTTTTATGACTAACTAAGTGAGTATAAGGATATTGCATAGCATGAGCATCAATGGTTATATTATACCTGTGTCCTTAATGTTTGCGAGTACATTCAAAGTACTCACTGGCTTGTCCCTGGCTATTGTCTTGGCCAGATTGCTTGCTTGGAGAGGAGCATTGCGACGACAGCCTCGGAACCCGAGCAATGGTAATAGCAGCCTCGCGAAGATAGGAGTTAACCTGGTCAGCTGTTCCCGTGGGAAATGGAGTCCCATAGCCGTGGTGATCCACAAACCGCTTCCGCCCTCAACCATTAGAAACCTTTTGTTGTACTCATAGGCCACAATGGTCTTGTACTACATATTTTTGAACTTTTGCTTGGAATTTCTGTATCAAGTTGATGCCTCATCAGCTAACAGTAATCCTGGGGCTGATGAGCACGACGGTCTTTTTCTGGAAATTAATGTCCGGAAAAACCCGGTCGTGACAATGGCGCACCACGTCAACGGTGCGCCATTAGTATTTGGATACTAATGGCGCACCAACACATGGTGCGCCATTAGTATATACTAATGGCGACCCGCATGTCTGGTGCGCCATTAGTGTCAATTCCATCTATAGCCCTTTTCCTAGTAGTGAGAGCAAGAACTCGAATCAACCAGACAAGCAGCAATAGGGTTTTACGCATCCGTGCGGCCCGAAGCTGGGTAAAATCGTTGTGTGTGTGTGTCGCCTCGATCTGCTCTTTGTGCAACCTCCGCCCCCCCCCCCCCCCCCCGCCGAACCGAAAAGGGGCTCCGTCCCCATAGGTGCTCGTGAAGGCCGATTTCCCCCGACAGGGTCTATCAAACGCTGCTCCATAACTGGGTAGTTATAAAGGTAGCTTTCGAGTGAGTCGTGAGACATGCCACGAGACATGGTTGACCAAGATGGGATTTGCCCCTCCTATTTGGAGAGATATTCTCTGGGCCCTCTCGAGTGATCAGATTCGGAAAGCATGGCCATGCAACTTGGGTTAAGTGTTAACCCAGTTCGGGAATCTGTATCACGGTTTCGAGAAGAGAGGTCGAGCTATCACAAGGGTGACAAGTACTCGCCTTGAGCTCGACAACAAATATCGTGAGGCAAAAGGAATGTTGCATATGACACATTGCTGAGGCTCGTCAAACGACTTTACACACACATGGGAGTTGGCACGTTCTACTAGGAGCCGCTACCAACTATCGACTCTGGTCGTATCCATGTGTATGTGAACCTATAGGGTCGCACACTTAAGACTCGGATTGGATCCAAGTGGAAAATGGATGTGGACTCCTAGAGGGTTCAAGTGTTGATCCCACCTCAGAGGTCTATATAAAGGGGAGTGGGCGCACTACTTAGGGTTGATCCGATTGAACCTTGGTTTGCCACCGCCACTCCTCACGCCCATGTCGTGCGACCAGACCTAGCAGTCCGCCACTCGACGCTGCCCCCCGTACGTGTGGATACCTTGGAGGTATCGCATCTGCGGTGCTTGGATGAACCGTTCGAGGGAACCAGGAGGTACCATTCGTGGGAGATCACCGCTCATGGGTCTTCGCAGTTCGCGGGAGATGCGCTACGTGAGGAGGAGATGGCCAGGGAGATCGGCTACACGCATCACCAACTCTACTTCTGCTGGGGTGACTGTGCGTCTAGTGGTAAACCCAATCCCGTGATCTATTTCCAGCAGAATGATCTTGGGTGCGCGGTAGAAAATTTTATTTGGCACTAGCGTAGCATACCGCGTGTTCCAACAGTGGTATCAGAGGCTCCGCTATATGGTGATAGATTCCTTGATATGCATATGAGATATGTAGATCGGTTCAGGTGCGGGTCGATGAGATCGGTCGCGCACGTCAGTGTTGAAGGTTGGTTTCATGATCTTGCTTCCGTGATTGTGACGCAGAGGTCGTGACACGAGTTACCCCTACCGGTCAGTTTTCCGCCATCGGGGTAGACAGTGGAACGTAAATCCGGATGCAGCACGTGGAGATCAATGAGATTTATCAAATCGGAACATGGGTCAACACTGTGGAAATATGATTTCCGCAGTGCAGAAATCTGTTGGAGCGGTCTTGGTAAAACTGGTGTAACTTTTGCATACGAACTCCGATTTTGCTTCACGACCTGTCAAACTGAAGCTAACGAAAAGTTGGATCAGCGGCGAACCTTGAAAACAAGATTTCGGCGCTTATGGGTACGACAAAATCCTCTTGGAAAATAGAGTTTTGGGAGGTTTTATCTTCGGCGGTAGAACATCTGACTAATTTTTGCAGAGAATGCTTGTGATTTGGTATAGCCCATCACTAATGGCGCACCACTCCCACGGTGCGCCATTAGTATTTTTTGAAAATAAAATAAAATAAATAAAAACAAAATATGAAAAAATAATACTAATGGTGCACCGTGGTAGTCGTGCGCCATTAGTAAGTTGAACTACTAATGGCGCACCACTCCCACGGTGCGCCATTAGTATTTTTTGAAAATAAAATTTAAAAAAAATAATAACAAAATTTGAAAAAATTTTACTAATGGCGCACCGTGGATGTGGTGCGCCATTAGTAGTTCAACTACTAATGGCGCACTATCCACTGGTGCGTCATTAGTAGTTTTGTGAAAAAAATGAAAAAAAAAATTTGTTACTAATGGCGCACCACGTCAACGGTGTGCCATTAGTATTTGGATACTAATGGCGCACCAACACATGGTGCGCCATTAGTATATACTAATGGCGCACCGCATGTCTGGTGCGCCATTAGTGTCAATTCCATCTATAGCCCTTTTCCTAGTAGTGAGAGCAAGAACTCGAATCAACCAGACAAGCAGCAATAGGGTTTTACGCATCCGTGCGGCCCGAAGCTGGGTAAAATCGTTGTGTGTGTGTGTCACCTCGATCTGCTCTTTGTGCAACCTCCGCCCCCCCCCCCCCCCCCCCCCCCGCCGAACCGAAAAGGGGCTCCATCCCCATAGTTGCTCGTGAAGGCCGATTTCCCCCGACAGGGTCTATCAAACGCTGCTCCATAACTGGGTAGTTATAAAGGTAGCTTTCGAGTGAGTCGTGAGACATGCCACGAGACATGGTTGACCAAGATGGGATTTGCCCCTCCTATTTGGAGAGATATTCTCTGGGCCCTCTCGAGTGATCAGATTCGGAAAGCATGGCCATGCGACTTGGGTTAAGTGTTAACCCAGTTCGGGAATCTGTATCACGGTTTCGAGAAGAGAGGTCAAGCTATCACAAGGGTGACAAGTACTCGCCTTGAGCTCGAAAACAAATATCAGGAGGCAAAAGGAATGTTGCATATGACACATTGCTGAGGTTCGTCAAACGACTTTACACACACACATGGGAGTTGGCACGTTCTACTAGGAGCCGCTACCAACTATCGACTCTGGTCGTATCCATGTGTATGTGAACCTATAGGGTTGCACACTTAAGACTCGGATTGGATCCAAGTGGAAAATGGATGTGGACTCCTAGAGGGTTCAAGTGTTGAGCCCACCTCAGAGGTCTATATAAAGGGGAGTGGGCGCACTACTTAGGGTTGATCCGATTGAACCTTGGTTTGCCACCGCCACTCCTCACGCCCATGTCGTGCGACCAGACCTAGCAGTGCGCCGCTCGACGCTGCCCCCCGTACGTGTGGATACCTTGGAGGTATCGCATCTGCGGTGCTTGGATGAACCGTTCGAGGGAACCAGGAGGTACCATTCGTGGGAGATCACCGCTCATGGGTCTTCGCAGTTCGCGGGAGAGGCGCTACGTGAGGAGGAGATGGCCAGGGAGATCGGCTACACGCATCACCAACTCTACTTCTGCTGGGGTGACTGTGCGTCTAGTGGTAAACCCAATCCCATGATCTATTTCCAGCAGAATGATCTTGGGTGCGCGGTAGAAAATTTTATTTGGCGCTAGCGTAGCATACCGCGTGTTCCAACAGTGGTATCAGAGGCTCCGCTGTATGGTGATAGATTCCTTGATATGCATATGAGATATGTAGATCGGTTCAGGTGCGGGTCGATGAGATCGGTCGCGCACGTCAGTGTTGAAGGTTGGTTTCATGATCTTGCTTCCGTGATTGTGACGCAGAGGTCGTGACACGAGTTACCCCTACCGGTCGGTTTTCCGCCATCGGGGTAGACAGTGGAACATAAATCCGGATGCAGCACGCGGAGATCAATGAGATTTATCAAATCGGAACATGGGTCAACACTGTGGAAATATGATTTCCGCAGTGCAGAAATCTGTTGGAGCGGTCTTGGTAAAACTGGTGTAACTTTTGCATACGAACTCCGATTTTGCTTCACGACCTGTCAAACTGAAGCTAACAAAAAGTTGGATCAGCGGCGAACCTTGAAAACAAGATTTCGGCGCTTCTGGGTACGACAAAATCCTCTTGGAAAATAGAGTTTTGGGAGGTTTTATCTTCGGCGGTAGAACATCTGACTAATTTTTGCAGAGAATGCTTGTGATTTGGTATAGCCCATCACTACTAGGAAAAAGCCTAGTAGTAGCGTGGGTTAAAAGCTAGTAGTAGCCTGGGTGCCTGCGCTGCTACTACGGCTCTATAGCTAACGAGTAGTAGTAGCGTGGTGCATCTCGCGCTACTAGTACGTGTGTTAGTAGTAGCGCGGGTTCGACACGCGCTACTACTAACTATCTGTAGCGCGTGTCTATGACCCGCGCTACTACTATTAATTTGAAAAACCCAAAAAAATCTCGACCCCGTGCGTGCTATCAATCGTGCAAGGAGATCTCGGCCATGACGTGCGCCTCGTGGAAGCCGTCGAGGGCGGCCGCGGAGGCCAGCCTGGCGTGGGCCGGGAGCCGGAGGACCTGGATCTTGGCATCATGCATGGGGAGCAGCACCTCGCAGCGGCCGTCGCCGTTGAGGTCAGCGGCGGGAGGCGGTCCACGACATGCTTGATCAGGAACCCGTCGTCTGACAGGTGGTACCACGCCTCTCGGAACGAGAAGTCGCCCTCATGCTGTCGGAGGAGGAGGGGGATGGGTCAGCTAGGGTTCCGGATCGAATCGGAGAGGGGGGAGGAGGAGGAGGAGGGCTGACCTGGAGCGAGAAGAAGACAGTGAAGGCGGCGAGGAGGAGGATGCCGAGGTCGCGTTTCCGCATCTTGGCGGCAGCGAGGACCTCAGGCAACCGCCCATCGGAGGGATCTCGGAGAGGGAGGGGGAAGAAAGCAGAGTGTACCAGCGGCGGCCACCGTTGGAGTACGAGGGAGAGAGGAGGAAAGTGAGAGAGGGGGAAAGTGAGGGAGAGAGGAGGGATAAGGCCGAGGATATGGGGAGGGGTATAAAACCGCGCTACTACTATCAACTTAGTAGTAACGCGGGTTTGTACCCCTCGCTACTACTATGGCATCTCCCGGGAGGGCACGGTAGAGACCGCTTAGTAGTAGCGCGGGTTTTAGTATCAACTTAGTAGTAGCAAGGGGTAAAAACCCGCACTACTGGTAAGTAGCAGTAGCGAGGGTTATAAAAAACTTTTTCATCCGAGTTAGTATGCAAAAGTTATGCCCATTTTTACAAATTCTCGCGATATTTTGCAAATGAAGTCGAAATTCATATTTGCAAATTTTCCCAACAACTAGACCACATATCACATGGGAAACTTATTTTCTTTTATTTTTTTGACATTTTCATCATTTTCTTTTACTTTTTACTAAACTGAAAAGGCGATCCACCGGGGGGGTGCATTCGGTGGAAGTGGTAAAACTGCTAAGTGCAGTATTTATAGACGCACCTTTAGTCCCGGTTGGGGAGGCGGACCGCGACTAAAGGTACCCCTTTAGTCGCGGTCCGCCTCCCCAATCGGGACTAAAGGGTTTTGGCGCCGCTTTCGTTCCCGCGCAGAAAGACCCTTTAGTCGCGGTTGGGGACAACAACCGCGACTAAAGGGTACCCTTTAGTTCCCGTGCATTCGGTGGAAGTGGTGGCCATGTTACTAATGGCGCACCGTGGGAGTGGTGCGCCATTAGTAGTTCAACTACTAATGGCGCACCACTCCCACGGTGCGCCATTAATATTTTTTGAAAATAAAATAAAATAAATAAAAACAAAATATGAAAAAATAATACTAAGGGCGCACCGTGGTAGTCGTGCGCCATTAGTAAGTTGAACTACTAATGGCGCACCACTCCCACGGTGCGCCATTAGTATTTTTTGAAAATAAAATTTAAAAAAAATAAAAACAAAATTTGAAAAAAAATTACTAATGGCGCACCGTGGAGGTGGTGCACCATTAGTAGTTCAACTACTAATGGCGCAGTATCCACTGGTGCGCCATTAGTAGTTTTGAGAAAAAAATAAAAAAAAAATTTGTTACTAATGGCGCACCACGTCAACGGTGCGCCACTAGTATTTGGATACTAATGGCGCACCAACACATGGTGCTCCATTAGTATATACTAATGGCGCACCGCATGTCTGGTGCGCCATTAGTGTCAATTCCATCTATAGCCCTTTTCCTAGTAGTGAGAGCAAGAACTCGAATCAACCAGACAAGCAGCAGTAGGGTTTTACGCATTCGTGCGGCCCGAAGCTGGGTAAAATCGTTGTGTGTGTGTGTGTGTGTCGCCTCGATCTGCTCTTTGTGCAACCTCCGCCCCCCCCCCCCCCCCCCCGCCGAACCGAAAAGGGGCTCCGTCCCCATAGGTGCTCGTGGAGGCCGATTTCCCCCGACAGGGTCTATCAAACGCTGCTCCATAACTGGGTAGTTATAAAGGTAGCTTTCGAGTGAGTCGTGAGACATGCCACGAGACATGGTTGACCAAGATGGGATTTGCCCCTCCTATTTGGAGAGATATTCTCTGGGCCCTCTCGAGTGATCAGATTCGGAAAGCATGGCCATGCGACTTGGGTTAAGTGTTAACCTAGTTCGGGAATCTGTATCACGGTTTCAAGAAGAGAGGTCGAGCTATCACAAGGGTGACAAGTACTCGCCTTGAGCTCGACAACAAATATCAGGAGGCAAAAGGAATGTTGCATATGACACATTGCTGAGGTTCGTCAAACGACTTTACACACACATGGGAGTTGGCACGTTCTACTAGGAGCCGCTACCAACTATCGACTCTGGTCGTATCCATGTGTATGTGAACCTATAGGGTCGCACACTTAAGACTCGGATTGGATCCATGTGGAAAATGGATGTGGACTCCTAGAGGGTTCAAGTGTTGAGCCCACCTCAGAGGTCTATATAAAGGGGAGTGGGCGCACTACATAGGGTTGATCCGATTGAACCTTGGTTTGCCACCGCCACTCCTCACGCCCATGTCGTGCGACCAGACCTAGCAGTCCGCCGCTCGACGCTGCCCCCCGTACGTGTGGATACCTTGGAGGTATCGCATCTGCGGTGCTTGGATGAACCGTTCGAGGGAACCAGGAGGTACCATTCGTGGGAGATCACCGCTCATGGCTCTTTGCAGTTCGCGGGAGATGCGCTACGTGAGGAGGAGATGGCCAGGGAGATCGGCTACACGCATCACCAACTCTACTTCTGCTGGGGTGACTATGCGTCTAGTGGTAAACCCAATCCAGTGATCTATTTCCAGCAGAATGATCTTGGGTGCGCGGTAGAAAATTTTATTTGGCGCTAGCGTAGCATACCGCGTGTTCCAACAGTGGTATCAGAGGCTCCGCTGTATGGTGATAGATTCCTTGATATGCATATGAGATATGTAGATCGGTTCAGGTGCGGGTCGATGAGATCGGTCGCGCACGTCAGTGTTGAAGGTTGGTTTCATGATCTTGCTTCCGTGATTGTGACGCAGAGGTCGTGACACGAGTTACCCCTACCGGTCGGTTTTCCGCCATCGGGGTAGACAGTGGAACGTAAATCCGGATGCAGCACGCGGAGATCAATGAGATTTATCAAATCGGAACATGGGTCAACACTGTGGAAATATGATTTCCGCAGTGCAGAAATCTGTTGGAGCGGTCTTGGTAAAACTGGTGTAACTTTTGCATACGAACTCCGATTTTGCTTCACGACCTGTCAAACTGAAGCTAACGATGTTGGGGAACGTAGTAATTTCAAAAAATTTCCTACGCACACGCAAGATCATGGTGATGCATAGCAACGAGAGGGGAGAGTGTTTGTCTACATACCCTCGTAGACCGAAGCGGAAGCGTTGACACAACGTAGAGGAAGTAGTCGTACGTAGAGGAAGTAGTCGTACGTTCTCCTCGCGATCCAACCGATCACGGCACCGTTACTCCGGCACCTCCGAGTTCTTGGCACACGTTCAGCTCGATGACGATCCCCGGGCTCCGATCCAGCAAAGCGTCGAGGAAGAGTTCCGTCAGCACGACGGCGTGGTGACGATCTTGATGTGTTACCGGCGCAGGGCTTCGCCTAAGCACTGCAACGATATAATCGAGGTGGAATTTGGTGGAAGGGGGCACCGCACACGGCTAAGGAACGATCCGTAGATCAACTTGTGTGTCTTTGGGGTGCCCCCTGCCCCCGTATATAAAGGATCCAAGGGGGAGGGGCTGGCCGGCCAGGTTTGGTGCGCCAGGAGAGTCCTACTCCCTCTGGGAGTAGGATTCCCCCCCCCCTCCCCCCAATCCTAGTTGGACTAGGATTGCTCCAAGGGGGAGAGAGAGAGAGAGGGGGCGCCCCACTTCTCCTAGTCCTAATAGGACTAGGGAAGGGGGGGAGGCGCGCAGCCCCTAGGGCTGCCCTCTCACCTTTCCTCCAAGGCCCATGTTGGCCCATTATGCTCCCGGGGGGTTCCGGTAACCCTCCCGGTATTCCGGTAAAATCCTGATTTCACCTGGAATGCATCCGATGTCCAAACATAGGCTTCCAATATATAATTCTTTATGTCTCGACCATTTCGAGACTCCTCGTCACGTCCGTGATCTCATCTGGGACTCCGAACTCCTTCGGTACATCAAAAACTCATAAACTCATAATAACTGTCATCGTAACCTTAAGCGTGCGGACCCTACGGTTCGAGAACAATGTAGACATGACCGAGACACGTCTCCAGTCAATAACCAATAGCGGGACCTGGATGCCCATATTGGCTCCTACATATTCTACGAAGATCTTTATCGGTCAGACCGCATAACAACATACGTTGTTCCCTTTGTCATCGGTATGTTACTTGCCCGAGATTCGATCGTCGGTATCCAATACCTAGTTCAATCTCGTTACCGGCAAGTCTCTTTTCTCGTTCCGTAATACATCATCTCGCAACTAACTCATTGGTTGCAAAGCTTGCAAGGCTTATGTGATGTGCATTACCGAGAAGGCCCTGAGATACCTCTCCGACAATCGGAGTGACAAATCCTAATCTCGAAATATGCCAACTCAACATGTACCTTCGGAGACACTTGTAGAGCACCTTTATAATCACCCCGTTACGTTGTGACGTTTGGTAGCACACAAAGTGTTCCTACGGTAAACGTGAGTTGCATAATCTCATAGTTAAAGGAACATGTATAAGTCATGGATAAAAGCAATAGCAACATACTAAACGATCGAGTGCTATGCTAATGGAATGGGTCATGTCAATCAGATCATTCAACTAATGATGTGATCTCGTTAATCAAATAACAATTCTTTGTTCATGGCTAGGAAACATAACCATCTTTGATTAATGAGCTAGTCAAGTAGAGGCATACTAGTGACACTCTGTTTGTCTATGTATTCACACATGTATTATGTTTCCAGTTAATACAATTCTAGCATGAATAATAAACATTTATCATGATATAAGGAAATAAATAATAACTTTATTATTGCCTCTAGGGCATATTTCCTTCAGTCTCCCACTTGCACTAGAGTCAATAATCTAGTTCACATCGCCATGTGATTTATCAGCAATAGTTCACATCGATATGTGACCAACACCCAAAGGGTTTACTAGATTCAGTAATCTAGTTCACATTGCTATGTGATTAACACCCAAAGAGTACTACAGTGTGACTTTTGCTTGTGAGAGAAGTTTAGTCAACGGGTCTGCCACATTCAGATCCGTTATGTATTTTGCAATTTTCTATGTCTACAATGCTCTGCACGGAGCTACTTCAGCTAATTGCTCCCACTTTCAATATGTATCTAGATTGAGACTTAGAGTCATCCAAATTAGTGTCAAAACTTGCATCGACGTAACCTTTTACGACGAACCTTTTTGTCACCTCCATAATCGAGAAACATATCCTTATTCCACTAAGGATAATTTTGACCGCCGTCCAGTGATCTACTCCTAGATCACTATTGTACTCCCGTGCCAATCTCAGGGTAGGGTATACAATAGGTCTGGTACACAGCATGGCATACTTTATAGAACCTATGGCTGAGGCATAGGGAATGACTTTCATTCTCTTTCTATCTTCTGCCGTGGTCGGGCTTTGAGTCTTACTCAATTTCACACCTTGTAATACAGGCAAGAACTCTTTCTTTGACTGTTCCATTTTGAACTACTTCAAAAATCTTTTCAAGGTATGTATTTATTGAAAAACTTATCAAGCGTCTTGATCTATCTCTTATAGATCTTGATGCTCAATATGTAAGCAGCTTCACCGAGGTCCTTCTTCGAAAAACTCCTTTCAAATACTCCTTTATGCTTTACAGAATAATTCTACATTATTTCCGATCAATAATATGTCATTTACATATACTTATCAGAAATGTTGTAGTGCTCCCACTCACTTTCTTGTAATTACAGGCTTCACCGCAAGTCTGTATAAAACTATATGCTTTGATCAACTTATCAAAGCGTATATTCCAACTCCGAGATGCTTGCACCAGTCCATAGATGGATCGCTGGAGCTTGCATATTTTGTTAACACCTTCAGGATCGACAAAACCTTCTAGTTGCATCGTATACAACTCTTCTTTAATAAATCCATTAAGGAATGTAGTTTTGTTTATCCATTTGCCGGATTTCATAAAATGCGGCAATTGCTAACATGATTTGGACAGACTTAAGCATAGACACGAGTGAGAAACTCTCATCGTAGTCAACACCTTGAACTTGTCGAAAACCTTTTGCGACAATTCTAGTTTTGTAGATAGTAACACTACTATCAGTGTCCGTCTTCCTCTTCAAGATCCATTTATTTTCTTTGGCTTGCCGATCATCGGGCAAATCCATCAAAGTCCATACTTTGTTCTCATACATGGATCATATCTCAGATTTCATGGCCTCTAACCATTTCGCGGAATCTAGGCTCATCATCGCTTCCTCATAGTTCGCAAGTTCGTCATGGTCTAGTAACATGACTTCCAGAACAGGATTACCGTACCACTCTGGTGCGGATCTCACTCTGGTTTACCTACGAGATTAGGTAGTTACTTGATCTGAAGTTACATGATCATCATCATTAGCTTCCTCACTAATTGGTGTAGTAGTCACAAGAACAGATTTCTGTGATGAACTACTTTCCAATAAGGGAGAAGGTACAATTACCTTATCAAGTTTTCTACTTTCCTCCCACTCACTTCTTTCGAAAGAAACTTCTTCTCTAGAAAGGATCCATTCTTAACAACAAAAGTCTTGCCTTCGGATCTGTGATAGAAGGTGTATCCAACAGTTTCCTTTGGATATCCTATGAAGACACATTTCTCCGATTTGGGTTCGAGCTTATCAGGTTGAAGCTTTTTCACATAAGCATCGCAGCCCCAAACTTTAAGAAACGACAGCTTAGGTTTATTGCTAAACCATAGTTCATACGGTGTCGTCTCAACGGATTTAGATGGTGCCCCTTTTAACGTGAATACAGTTGTCTCTAATGCATGATCCCAAAACGATATTGGTAAATCGGTAAGAAACATCATAGATTGTACTATATCCAATAAAGTACGGTTATGACGTTCGTACACACCATTATGCTGTGGTGTTCCAGGTGGCGTGAGTAGTGAAACTATTTCACATTGTTTTAACTGAAGACCAAACTCGTAACTCAAATATTCGTCTCCGCGATCAGATCGTAGAAACCTTATTTTCTTGTCACGATGATTTTTCACTTCACTCTGAAATTCTTTGAACTTTTCAAACGTTTCAGACTTATGTTTCATTAAGTAGATATACCCATATCTACTTAAATCATCTGTGAAGTTCTGAAAATAATGATACTTGTCGCGAGCCTTAATATTCATCGGACCACATACATCAGTATGTATGATTTCCAACAAATCTGTTGCTTGCTCCATTGTTCCGGAGAACGGCGTTTTAGTCATCTTGCCCAAGAGGCATGGTTCGCAAGCATCAAGTGATTCATAATCAAGTGATTCCAAAATCCCATCAGCATGGAGTTTCTTCATGCGCTTTATACCAATATGACCTAAACTGTAGTGTCACAAATAAGTTGCACTATCATTATTAACTTTGCATCTTTTGGCTTCAATATTATGAATATGTGTATCACTATGATTGAGATCCAACAAACCATTTCGTTGGTGTGTATAACCATAGAAGGTTTTATTCATGTAAACAGAACAACAATTTATTCTCTTACTTAAATGAATAGCCGTATTGCAATAAACATGATCAAATCATATTCATGCTCAACGCAAACACCAAATAACACTTATTTAGTTTCAACACTAATCCCGAAAGTATAGGGAGTGTGTGATGATGATCATATCAATCTTGGAACCACTTCCAACACACATCGTCACCTTGCCCTTTAACTAGTCTTTGTTCATTCTGCAACTCCCGTTTCGAGTTACTAATCTTAGCAACTTGAACTAGTATCATATACTGAGGGGTTGCTATGAACACTAGTAAAGTACACATCAATAACATGTATATCAAATATACTTATGTTCACTTTGCCATCCTTCTTATCCGCCAATCACTTGGGGTAGTTCCGCTTCCAGTGACCAGTCCATTTGCAGTAGAAGCACTTAGTCTCAGGCTTAGGACCAGACTTGGGCTTTTCCACTTGAGCAGCAACTTGCTTGCCGTTCTTCTTGAAGTTCCCCTTCTTTCCTTTTGCCCCTTTTCTTGAAACTAGTGATCTTGTCAACCATCAACACTTGATGTTTTTCTTTGATTTCTACCTTCGCCGATTTTAGCATCGCGAAGAGCTTGGGAATATTTTCCGTTATCCCTTGCATATTATAGTTCATCACGAAGTTCTACTAACTTGGTGATGGTGACTAGAGAATTCTGCCAATCACTATCTTATCTGGAAGATTAACTCCCACTTGATTCAAGCGATTGTAGTACTCAGACAATTTGAGCACATGCTCACTAGTTGAGCGATTCTCCTCCATCTTTTAGCTATAGAACTTGTTGGAGACTTCATATCTCTCAACTCGGGTATTTGCTTGAAATATTAACTTCAATTCCTGGAACATCTCATATGGTCCATGACGTTCAAAACGTCTTTGATGTCCCGATTCTTAAGCCGTTAAGCATGGTGCACTAAACTATTAAGTAGTCATCATATTGAGCTAGCAAAACGTTCATAACGTCTGCATCTGCTCCTGCAATAGGTCCGTCACCTAGCGGTGCATCAAGGACATAATTCTTCTGTGCAGCAATGAGGATAAACCTCAGATCACGGATCCAGTCCGCATCATTGCTACTAACATTTTTCAACACAATTTTCTCTAGGAACATATCAAAATAAACACAGGGAAGCAACAATGCAAGCTATTGATCTACAACATAGATATGCTAATACTACCAGGACTAAGTTCATGATAAATTAAAGTTCAATTAATCATAATACTTAAGAACTCCCACTTAGATAGACATCCCTCTAATCCTCTAAGTGATCACGTGATCCAAATCAACTAAACCATGTCCGATCATCACGTGAGATGGAGTAGTTTCAATGGTGAACATCACTATGTTGATCATATCTACTATATGATTCACGCTCAACCTTTCGGTCTCTGTGTTCCGAGGCCATATCTGTATATGCTAGGCTCGTCAAGTTAAACCTGAGTATTCCGCGTGTGCAACTGTTTTGCACCCGTTGTATTTGAACGTAGAGCCTATCACACCCGATCATCACGTGGTGTCTCAGCACGAAGAACTTTCGCAACGGTGCATACTCAGGGAGAACACTTCTTGATAATTTAGTGAGAGATCATCTTATAATGCTACCGTCAAACAAAGCAAGATAAGATGCATAAAAGGATAAACATCACATGCAATCAATATAAGTGATATGATATGGCCATCATCATCTTGTGCTTGTGATCTCCATCTCCGCAGCACCGTCATGATCACCATCGTCACCGGCGCGACACCTTGATCTCCATCGCAGCATCGTTGTCGTCTCGCTAATCTTATGCTTCTACGACTATCACTACCGTTTAGCAATAAAGTAAAGCATTACATCGCGATTGCATTGCATACAATAAAGCGACAACCATATGGCTCCTGCCAGTTGCCGATAACTCGGTTACAAAACATGATCATCTCATACAATAAAATTTAGCATCACGTCTTGACCATATCACATCACAACATGCCCTGCAAAAACAAGTTAGACGTTCTCTACTTTGTTGTTGCAAGTTTTACGTGGCTGCTACGGGCTTTAAGCAAGAACTCATCTTACCTACGCATCAAAACCACAACGATAGTTTGTCAAATAGACTCCGTTTTAACCTTCTCAAGGACCGGGCGTAGCCACACTCGGTTCAACTAAAGTTGGAGAGACAGTCTTCCGCAAGCCATCTCTATGCAAAGCACGTCGAGGGAACCGGTCTCGCGTAAGCGTACGCGTAAGGTTGGTCCGGATCGTCTCATCCAACAATACCGCTGAACCAAAGTATGACATGCTGGTAGGCAGTATGACTTGTATCGTCCACAACTCACTTGTGTTCTACTCGTGCAAATAACATCAAACCATAAAACCTAGGCTCGGATGCCACTGTTGGGGAACGTAGTAATTTCAAAAAATTTCCTACGCACACGCAAGATCATGGTGATGCATAGCAACGAGAGGGGAGAGTGTTTGTCTACGTACCCTCGTAGACCGAAGCGGAAGCATTGACACAACGTAGAGGAAGTAGTCGTACGTAGAGGAAGTAGTCGTACGTTCTCCTCGCGATCCAACCGATCACAGCACCGTTACTCCGGCACCTCCGAGTTCTTGGCACACGTTCAGCTCGATGACGATCCCCGGGCTCCGATCCAGCAAAGCGTCGAGGAAGAGTTCCGTCAGCACGACGGCGTGGTGACGATCTTGATGTGTTACCGGCGCAGGGCTTCGCCTAAGCACTGCAACGATATAATCGAGGTGGAATTTGGTGGAAGGGGGCACCGCACACGGCTAAGGAACGATCCGTAGATCAACTTGTGTGTCTTTGGGGTGCCCCCTGCCCCCGTATATAAAGGATCCAAGGGGGAGGGGCTGGCCGGCCAGGTTTGGTGCGCCAGGAGAGTCCTACTCCCTCTGGGAGTAGGATTCCCCCCCCCCCCAATCCTAGTTGGACTAGGATTGCTCCAAGGGGGAGAGAGAGAGAGAGGGGGCGCCCCACTTCTCCTAGTCCTAATAGGACTAGGGAAGGGGGGGAGGCGCGCAGCCCCTAGGGCTGCCCTCTCACCTTTCCTCCAAGGCCCATGTTGGCCCATTATGCTCCCGGGGGGTTCCGGTAACCCTCCCGGTATTCCGGTAAAATCCTGATTTCACCTGGAATGCATCCGATGTCCAAACATAGGCTTCCAATATATAATTCTTTATGTCTCGACCATTTCGAGACTCCTCGTCACGTCCGTGATCTCATCTGGGACTCCGAACTCCTTCGGTACATCAAAAACTCATAAACTCATAATAACTGTCATCGTAACCTTAAGCGTGCGGACCCTACGGTTCGAGAACAATGTAGACATGACCGAGACACGTCTCCAGTCAATAACCAATAGCGGGACCTGGATGCCCATATTGGCTCCTACATATTCTACGAAGATCTTTATCAGTCAGACCGCATAACAACATACGTTGTTCCCTTTGTCATCGGTATGTTACTTGCCCGAGATTCGATCGTCGGTATCCAATACCTAGTTCAATCTCGTTACCGGCAAGTCTCTTTTCTCGTTCCGTAATACATCATCTCGCAACTAACTCATTGGTTGCAATGCTTGCAAGGCTTATGTGATGTGCATTACCGAGAAGGCCCTGAGATACCTCTCCGACAATCGGAGTGACAAATCCTAATCTCGAAATATGCCAACTCAACATGTACCTTCGGAGACACTTGTAGAGCACCTTTATAATCACCCAGTTATGTTGTGACGTTTGGTAGCACACAAAGTGTTCCTACGGTAAACGTGAGTTGCATAATCTCATAGTTAAAGGAACATGTATAAGTCATGGATAAAAGCAATAGCAACATACTAAACGATCGAGTGCTATGCTAATGGAATGGGTCATGTCAATCAGATCATTCAACTAATGATGTGATCTCGTTAATCAAATAACAATTCTTTGTTCATGGCTAGGAAACATAACCATCTTTGATTAATGAGCTAGTCAAGTAGAGGCATACTAGTGACACTCTGTTTGTCTATGTATTCACACATGTATTATGTTTCCAGTTAATACAATTCTAGCATGAATAATAAACATTTATCATGATATAAGGAAATAAATAATAACTTTATTATTGCCTTTAGGGCATATTTCCTTCAAACGAAAAGTTGGATCAGCGGCGAACCTTGAAAACAAGATTTCGGCGCTTCTGGCTACGACAAAATCCTCTTGGAAAATAGAGTTTTGGGAGGTTTTATCTTCGGCGGTAGAACATCTGACAAATTTTTGCAGAGAATGCTTGTGATTTGGTATAGCCCATCACTACTAGGAAAAAGCCTAGTAGTAGCGTGGGTTAAAAGCTAGTAGTAGCCTGGGTGCCTGCGCTGCTACTACGGCTCTATAGCTAACGAGTAGTAGTAGCATGGTGCATCCCGCGCTACTAGTACGTGTGTTAGTAGTAGCGCGGGTTCGACACGCGCTACTACTAACTATCTGTAGCGCGTGTCTATGACCCGCGCTACTACTATTAATTTGAAAAACCCAAAAAAATCTCGACCCCGTGCGTGCTATCAATCGTGCAAGGAGATCTCGGCCATGACGTGCGCCTCGTGGAAGCCGTCGAGGGCGGCCGCGGAGGCCAGCCTGGCGTGGGCCGGGAGCCGGAGGACCTGGATCTTGGCATCATGCATGGGGAGCAGCACCTCGCAGCGGCCGTCGCCGTTGAGGTCAGCGGCGGGAGGCGGTCCACGACATGCTTGATCAGGAACCCGTCGTCTGACAGGTGGTACCACGCCTCTCGGAACGAGAAGTCGCCCTCATGCTGTCGGAGGAGGAGGGGGATGGGTCAGCTAGGGTTCCGGATCGAATCGGAGAGGGGGGAGGAGGAGGAGGAGGGCTGACCTGGAGCGAGAAGAAGACAGTGAAGGCGGCGAGGAGGAGGATGCTGAGGTCGCGTTTCCGCATCTTGGCGGCAGCGAGGAGCTCAGGCAATCGCCCATCGGAGGGATCTCGGAGAGGGAGGGGGAAGAAAGCAGAGTGTACCAGCGGCGGCCACCGTTGGAGTACGAGGGAGAGAGGAGGAAAGTGAGAGAGGGGGAAAGTGAGGGAGAGAGGAGGGATAAGGCCGAGGATATGGGGAGGGGTATAAAACCGCGCTACTACTATCAACTTAGTTGTAGCGCGGGTTTGTACCCCTCGCTACTACTATGGCATCTCCCGGGAGGGCACGGTAGAGACCGCTTAGTAGTAGCGCGGATTTTAGTATCAACTTAGTAGTAGCAAGGGGTAAAAACCCGCGCTACTGGTAAGTAGCAGTAGCGAGGGTTATAAAAAACTTTTTCATCCGAGTTAGTATGCAAAAGTTATGCCAATTTTTACAAATTCTCGCGAGATTATGCAAATGAAGTCGAAATTCATATTTGCAAATTTTCCCAACAACTAGACCACATATCACATGGGAAACTTATTTTCTTTTATTTTTTTGACATTTTCATCATTTTCTTTTACTTTTTATTAAACTGAAAAGGCGATCCACCGGGGGGGTGCATTCGGTGGAAGTGGTAAAACTGCTAAGTGCAGTATTTATAGACGCACCTTTAGTCCCGGTTGGGGAGGCGGACCGCGACTAAAGGTACCCTTTAGTAGCGGTCCGCCTCCCCAACCGGGACTAAAGGGTTTTGGCGCCGCTTTCGTTCCCGCGCACAAAGACCCTTTAGTCGCGGTTCGGGACAACAACCGCGACTAAAGGGTACCCTTTAGTTCCCGTGCATTCGGTGGAAGTGGTGGCCAAGTTACTAATGGCGCACCGTGGGAGTGGTGCGCCATTAGTAGTTCAACTACTAATGGCGCACCACTCCCACGGTGCGCCATTAGTATTTTTTGAAAATAAAATAAAATAAATAAAAACAAAATATGAAAAAATAATACTAATGGCGCACCGTGGTAGTCGTGCGCCATTAGTAAGTTGAACTACTAATGGCGCACCACTCCCACGGTGCGCCATTAGTATTTTTTGAAAATAAAATTTTAAAAAAATAAAAAAAAATTGAAAAAAAATTACTAATGGCGCACCGTGGATGTGGTGCGCCATTAGTAGTTCAACTACTAATGGCGCACTATCCACTGGTGTGCCATTAGTAGTTTTGAGAAAAAAATGAAAAAAAAATTTGTTACTAATGGCGCACCACGTCAACGGTGCGCCATTAGTATTTGGATACTAATGGCGCACCAACACATGGTGCGCCATTAGTATATACTAATGGCGCACCGCATGTCTGGTGCGCCATTAGTGTCAATTCCATCTATAGCCCTTTTCCTACTAGTGAGAGCAAGAACTCGAATCAACCAGACAAGCAGCAGTAGGGTTTTACGCATCCGTGCGGCCCGAAGCTGGGTAAAATTGTTGTGTGTGTGTGTCGCCTCGATCTGCTCTTTGTGCAACCTCCCCCCCCCCCCCCCCCCGCCGAACCGAAAAGGGGCTCCGTCCCCATAGGTGCTCGTGGAGGCCGATTTCCCCCGACAGGGTCTATCAAACGCTGCTCCATAACTGGGTAGTTATAAAGGTAGCTTTCGGGTGAGTCGTGAGACATGCCACGAGACATGGTTGACCAAGATGGGATTTGCCCCTCCTATTTGGAGAGATATTCTCTGGGCCCTCTCGAGTGATCAGATTCGGAAAGCATGGCCATGCGACTTGGGTTAAGTGTTAACCCAGTTCGGGAATCTGTATCACGGTTTCAAGAAGAGAGGTCGAGCTATCACAAGGGTGACAAGTACTCGCCTTGAGCTCGACAACAAATATCAGGAGGCAAAAGGAATGTTGCATATGACACATTGCTGAGGTTCGTCAAACTACTTTACACACACATGGGAGTTGGCACGTTCTACTAGGAGCCACTACCAACTATCGACTCTGGTCGTATCCATGTGTATGTGAACCTATAGGGTCGCACACTTAAGACTCGGATTGGATCCAAGTGGAAAATGGATGTGGACTCCTAGAGGGTTCAAGTGTTGAGCCCACCTCAGAGGTCTATATAAAGGGGAGTGGGCGCACTACTTAGGGTTGATCCGATTGAACCTTGGTTTGCCACCGCCACTCCTCACGCCCATGTCGTGCGACCAGACCTAGCAGTCCGCCGCTCGACGCTGCCCCCGTACGTGTGGATACCTTGGAGGTATCGCATCTGCAGTGCTTGGATGAACCGTTCGAGGGAACCAGGAGGTACCATTCGTGGGAGATCACCGCTCATGGGTCTTCGCCGTTCGCGGGAGATGCGCTACGTGAGGAGGAGATGGCCAGGGAGATCGGCTACACGCATCACCAACTCTACTTCTGCTGGGGTGACTGTGCGTCTAGTGGTAACCCCAATCCCGTGATCTATTTCCAGCAGAATGATCTTGGGTGCGCGGTAGAAAATTTTATTTGGCGCTAGCGTAGCATACCGCGTGTTCCAACAGTGGTATCAGAGGCTCCGCTGTATGGTGATAGATTCCTTGATATGCATATGAGATATGTAGATCGGTTCAGGTGCGGGTCGATGAGATCGGCCGCGCACGTCAGTGTTGAAGGTTGGTTTCATGATCTTGCTTCCGTGATTGTGACGCAGAGGTCGTGACACGAGTTACCCCTACCGGTCGGTTTTCCGCCATCGGGGTAGACAGTGGAACGTAAATCCGGATGCAGCACGCGGAGATCAATGAGATTTATCAAATCGGAACATGGGTCAACACTGTGGAAATATGATTTCCGCAGTGCAGAAATCTGTTGGAGCGGTCTTGGTAAAACTGGTGTAACTTTTGCATACGAACTCCGATTTTGCTTCACGACCTGTCAAACTGAAGCTAACGAAAAGTTGGATCAGCGGAGAACCTTGAAAACAAGATTTCGGCGCTTCTGGGTACGACAAAATCCTCTTGGAAAATAGAGTTTTGGGAGGTTTTATCTTCGGCGGTAGAACATCTGACTAATTTTTGTAGAGAATGCTTGTGATTTGGTATAGCCCATCACTACTAGGAAAAAGCCTAGTAGTAGCGTGGGTTAAAAGCTAGTAGTAGCCTGGGTGCCTGCGCTGCTACTACGGCTCTATAGCTAACGAGTAGTAGTAGCGTGGTGCATCCCGCGCTACTAGTACGTGTGTTAGTAGTAGCGCGGGTTCGACACGCGCTACTACTAACTATCTGTAGCGCGTGTCTATGACCCGCGCTACTACTATTAATTTGAAAAACACAAAAAAATCTCGACCCCGTGCGTGTTATCAATCGTGCAAGGAGATCTCGGCCATGACGTGCGCCTCGTGGAAGCCGTCGAGGGCGGCCGCGGAGGCCAGCCTGGCATGGGCCGGGAGCCGGAGGACCTGGATCTTGGCATCATGCATGGGGAGCAGCACCTCGCAGCGGCCGTCGCCGTTGAGGTCAGTGGCGGGAGGCGGTCCACGACATGCTTGATCAGGAACCCGTCGTCTGACAGGTGGTACCACGCCTCTCGGAACGAGAAGTCGCCCTCATGCTGTCGGAGGAGGAGGGGGATGGGTCAGCTAGGGTTCCGGATCGAATCGGAGAGGGGGGAGGAGGAGGAGGAGGGCTGACCTGGAGCGAGAAGAAGACAGTGAAGGCGGCGAGGAGGAGGATGCCGAGGTCGCGTTTCCGCATCTTGGCGGTAGCGAGGAGCTCAGGCAACCGCCCATCGGAGGGATCTCGGAGAGGGAGGGGGAAGAAAGCAGAGTGTACCAACGGCGGCCACCGTTGGAGTACGAGGGAGAGAGGAGGAAAGTGAGAGAGGGGGAAAGTGAGGGAGAGAGGGGGGATAAGGCCGAGGATATGGGGAGGGGTATAAAACCGCGCTACTACTATCAACTTAGTAGTAGCGCGGGTTTGTACCCCTCGCTACTACTATGGCATCTCCCGGGAGGGCACGGTAGAGACCGCTTAGTAGTAGCGCGGGTTTTAGTATCAACTTAGTAGTAGCAAGGGGTAAAAACCCGCGCTACTGGTAGGTAGCAGTAGCGAGGGTTATAAACCCTCGCTACTAGTAAGCGTCTGCCTATAAGTTTTTCCCTAGTAGTGCATGAATGTTGCATGTGTATTATTGTTTCATGACCTGCGTGTCATGAGTGCGGCGACCGGCAGGAGACATATGGTTGTCCCATTATTGTATTAATGACTGGCGTGTCAACATGAGAAGCCATATAATGTAATTTACTTTTAGTAGCTATTAGTTTGTAATAGCATAGTATCTTATGTAACACTTGGCAGTTGACACCCTGGCGTGGAGATGGAGATCAACACGAGGACAACCATGCATGGAGATGGAGATCACCATGGGCAGACCGCACACGTGGAGATGGAGATCACCATGCGCTGTGAAAAGGGGCAATACCATATCACACATATATAAACTACCTATGAAAGTTTATCCCTTTTATGCAACCTTCTTTTGCATGGTAGATGTTTCAAGTAGGGTGATCCCTCAAAGAATGTCAAATATAACTTCCTCCCCAATTGCTGCACCTTCAGATGTCAAGTATATTTAGTGGCGGGCCTATAAAATTAGGGTGCCACTATATCTCCTTGAAGTGATGGGTTTGTGTCTTACACTTACACGCGAAGCATTGGTTGACTTGTCGTGGATATCAAAACAATTTTGGGCTATGAGGCATAGGAGTTGGCGCGGCATGAGATTTCCCCTAGCGGTGATCTTGTCCTCTAGCGGTGATGGAAAAGCTCACTAATTGACATATTGATCTTGGATCTTGAATCACTAAGTATCAACTGAGGGATGTTGATTTAATGGGAGTATAAAATGTTTAAATAAATTACCCTTCATGAATACATGTCTTAGTGTTTTTGCATATTTCTGTTGTAGATCAATGGCACCACCAGCTGAAGTTAACCCTTTTGCGTTGAAATCAAACCTGGAAAAAGATAAATTGAATGGAACAAACATTACCACCAAGTATAGAAACCTGAGAATTGTTCTTACGCAAGACAACAAACATTACCACCAAGTATAGAAACCTGCGAATCCCCTTCCAGAGGAACCTGCCGATAATGCTAATGCCACAACCAGAAATGCCCACCAGAAACTCATTGATGAATCAAACGAGAGATCAGCTGTCTAATGCTGGCTTCTATGGAGCCCGATCTGTAACAGCAGTTTGAAAATATTGAGGCTTTCGATATGATCGAGAACCTCAAGAGCATGTTTCAAATGGAGGCTAGGACCGAAAGGTTCAACGCCTGGCGATCCTTGATGGATTGTAAGCTAAAAGAGGGTGATCCACTGAGCCCGCATGTGATCAAGATGATCGGGTACATGGAAGCTCTGGATCGATTGGGCTTCCCACTTGGGGACGAGTTGTCCATTGATACAATTCTGGGTTCTCTTCCGGATAGCTACGGGCCATTCATCTCGAACTACCATATGCATGGGATGGAAAATAAGCTCACTGAATTGGATGGGATGCTCAAAGTGGCAGAGCAGGATATCAAGAAAGGGACGCATCGTCATGTGTTGATGGTGCAGAATTCGGCTAATTTCAAGAAGAGCTGGTCCAAAGAAAAAGGCTTGGGAAAAGGGCAAAGAGAAGGAGGCAACTCCAACTACAGCCGCTGCGCCTAAGTAGGGGATGGCTTCGGGGAGTATTTTCTTTCATTGCAAGGAACCCAGACACTGGAAAAGGAACTGCAGCAAGTGGCTTGCCGAGAAGGGCAAGAAGACTGGAAGTATGACTTCTTCTTCAGGTACACTTGTTGTATATTTATAGACATTTATCTTGCTGATGTTTCTGGTACCTCTTGGGTATATTATACCGGATCGGTTGTTCACATATGCAACTTGATGCAGGGGCTAAGCAGAACTAGGAATGTCGCAAGAGGAGAAGTTGACATTCACGTCGGGAATAAGCAAAAGTTGCTGCATTGGCCGTCGGCACTATGCAACTTAATTTACCTTCAGGATTTGTAGTGGAACTTGATAATTTTTAGTATCTTCCTACTTTGAGTCGAAACATTATTTCTGCCTCATGTTTGATGAGACAAGGTAATGAGTTCGGTATTAAGAACAATGGTTGTTCTATTTACTTGAATAATATGTTTCATGGCTTTGCACCCGTTGTGAATGGGTTATTTATCCTAGATCTTGAAGCTGAATCAGTCTTTAACATAAATGTCAAGAGGCGTAAGCCTAATGAAATAAATCCGACTTATATCTGGCATTGTCGACTAGGACACATTAGTCAAAAGCGCATGACGAAGCTCCATGATGATGGAATTCTAACTTCGTTTGATTTTGAATCATTCGAGACATGTGAGTCTTGCCTACTTGGCAAGATGACTAAGACTCATTTTGCAATGAGTTGCGAGAGGGCATCCAAGCTATTGGAACTTATACATAGTGATGTATGTGGACCAATGAGCACGACAGCCAGAGGTGGTTTCCAATACTGCATGACTTTTACCGACGACTTGAGTAGATATGGATATGTCTACTTGATGAGGCACAAGTCAGAAATCTTGAAAAATTCAAGGAGTTTCAGAACGAAGTGGAAAATCAACTCGGCAAGAAAATCAAACTTCTATGATCTGATCGTGGCAGTGAGTATATGAGCCAGGAGTTTGATGATCATCTTAAGAGTCGTGGAATAATTCCACAAATGACTCCCCCGGGTATGCCACGGAGAAATGGCGTGTGAGAACGGAGGAATCGGACTCCGTTGGACATGGTCCGATCAATGATGTGTCAGTCGGATTTAACCTTGTCATTTTGGGGATACACTCTAGAAACTGCAACTTTGATAACCCAAAAGTATAGGGGATCGCAACAGTTTTCGAGGGTAGAGTATTCAACCCAAATTTATTGATTCGACACAAGGGGAGCCAAAGAATATTCTCAAGTATTAGCAGTTGAGTTGTCAATTCAACCACACCTGGATAACTTAGTATCTGCAGCAAAGTGTTTAGTAGCAAAGTAATATGATAGAAGTGCTAACGGTAACAAAGTAATGGAAGCAAAAGTAATATTTTTGGTGTTTTGTAGTTATTGTAACAGCAGCAACGGGAAAGCAAATAAGCGAGAACCAATATAGGAAAAGCTCGTAGGCATTGGATCGGTGATGGAGAATTATGCCGGATGCGGTTCATCATGTAACAATCATAATATAGGGTGACACAGAACTAGCTCCGATTCATCAATGTAATGTAGGCATGTATTCTGAATATAGTCATACGTGCTTATGGAAAAGAACTTGCATGACATCTTTTGTCCTACCCTCCCGTGGCAGCGGGGTCCTAATGGAAACTAAGGTATATTAAGGCCTCCTTTTAATAGAGAACCGGAACAAAGCATTTGCACATAGTGAATACATCAACTCCTCAAACTATGGTCATCACCGGGAGTGGTCCCGATTATTGTCACTTCGGGGTTGCCAGATCATAACACATAGTAGGTGACTATAGACTTGCAAGATAGGATCAAGAACTCACATATATTCACGAAAACATAATAGGTTCAGATCTAAAATCATGGCACTCGGGCCCAAGTGACAAGCATTAAGCATTGCAAAGTCATAGCAACATCAATCTCAGAACATAGTGGATACTAGGGATCAAACCCTAACAAAACGAACTCGATTACATGATAGATCTCATCCAACCCATCACCATCCAGCAAGCCTACGATGGAATTACTCACGCACGACAGTGAGCATCATGAAATTGGTGATGGAGGATGGTTGATGATGACGACGGCGACGAAACCCCCTCTCCGGAGCCCCGAACGGACTCCAGATCAGCTCTCCCGAGAGGTTTTAGGGCTTGGCGGCGGCTCCGTATCGTAAAACACGATGATTTCTTCTTCTTTATTTTTTCTCCCCGAAAGCAAATATATAGAGTTGGAGTTGGCATCGGAGGAGCTCCAGGGGGCCCACGAGGTAGGGGGGCGCGCCCTAGGGGGAAGGGCGCGCCCCCACCCTCGTGGACAGGGTGTGGCCCCCCTGGTCTTCATCTTTTGCAAAGATTTTTTATTATTTCCAAATAGACGTTCCGTGGAGTTTCAGGTCATTCCGAGAACTTCTGTTTCCACACATAAATAACACCATGGAAAGTCTGTTGAAAACATCCTCAGTCCGGGTTAGCTCCATTCAAATCATGTAAGTTAGAGTCCAAAACAAGGTCAAAAGTGTTTGGAGAAGTAGATACGACAGAGACGTATCAACTCCCCCAAGATTAAACCTTTGCTTGTCCTCAAGCAATTCAGTTGATAAACTGAAAGTGATAAAGAAAAACTTTTACAAACTCTATTTTCTCTTGTTGTTGTAAATATGTAAAGCCAGCATTCATGTTTTCAGCAAAGATTATGACTAACCACACTTGCAATAACTCTTAGGTCTCATGTTTACTCACCTCAATAGCATAATCAACTAGCAACTCATAATAATAAATCTCGGATGACAACACTTCCTCAAAACAATCATGATATAATATAACAAAATGGTATCTCTTTAGCCCTTTCTGAGACCGCAAAACATAAATGCAGAGCACCTTTAAAGATCAAGGACTGACTAAACATTGTAATTCATGGTAAAAGAGATACAATCATAGTAATACCCAATATAAATTAATAGTAATGGATGCAAATGACAGCTGCGCTCTCCAGCTAGTGCTTTTTAATAAGAAGGTGATGACTCAACATAAAACTAAATAGATGGGCCCTTCGCAGAGGGAAGCAGGGATTTGTAGAGGTTCCAGAGCGCGGTTTTGAAATAGAGATAAATAATTTTTTGAGAGGCATACTTTCATTGTCAACGTAACAACTAAGAGATGGCGATATCTTCCATGCTACACACATTATACGCGGTTCCCAAACAGAATGGTAAATTTTATACTCCCCCTCCACCAACAAGCATCAATCCATGACTTGCTCCAAACAACGAGTGTCTCCAACTAGCAACAGTCCCAGGGGAAGTTTTGTTTGCAATTATTTTGATTTAGTTTGCATAAAGCATGGGACTGGGCATCCCGGTGACCAGCCATTTTCTCGTGAATGAGGAGCGGAGTCCACTCCTCTTGAGAATAACCCGCCTAACATGGAAGATAAGGGCAGCCCTAGTTGATACATGAGCTATTCGAGCATACAAAACAGAATGTTTATTTGAAGATTTAGAGTTTGGCACATACAAATTTACTTGGAACGGCAGGTAGATTGTAGCGACCCGACCCGAAATCGGTCAAGTCTCTGTGTAGCTGTACCATCCCAAGAATGCTGGCACACACAGTACATTGATGCAAAGATTCAAAGTTCAATCACACCTGAATTTATTACACGGTTCTCATATCGAGTCTTTATTACATCATAATAAATTTGGCCGAAGGCCAACTCATGAGAAATAAACTAAAATAAAGCTGCGGAAGCGTAGACGAATAGCGAGTCCATCCGACTCCATAGGGCAATCGCCAAGCGTGGATCGTAGCCTCACTCCTGGTCGGAAAACTCCTCTGCAACATAAGACGTTGCAGCCGTGTAGGTCAGCATTTTGAATATGCCGGCAAATCATAGAGAGCACAACAATAGTAATACTAACACTATATGCAATTTGGCTGTGGGCTCTGAGGTTTATGTTTTTGCGAAAAAGCCAATTTTTCCCTATGACAAAGGACTTGCTTGCAATTACTACAAAATGTTGGTTGTTATTGAGATGGTTCCGCCAACCAATGTCTCATTCCCAATTATTAAATACCCCTCAAATTAATTTATTAAGTTCGGTGTTGAGATTTCCGAAATACTCCAATTTCCAGAGGCTCATTTGTCCGTAACCGGGGACACGGCTAATCGATTAGGTTGTTACTCTGCAGAGTCTTGTGCACTTTACCCGCAAGAATCGTTCCCTCCTTTATGTCTTCGCACTGCCTGGTGTTTGAAGACGGGACGAACGAAACAGGGTCTTCTGTAGAGTTTCTCTGGGCACTGCCGGTGCCCATCCATGTCCTACCGTTCTTCTACATCTGCTGGCACCGTCCGTCCAGAGTCACGCCTAGGGTCAACCCAGCCAGAGCCCATAATGGCTTGCGGCTGCACAGGTAAGCTTCCGGTCAAGGTGTATCCATCCGTCCCTTCGTGGCTGGGTGAAGCTTTCCGCAAGATGTCATGGCGCTTCTCCATGCATCCCGGCCATCCGCTGGTTTCTCCAGGGTGCCCGTCAACCGTCCTCCACCCAGTAGTGAATTTTGAAGTCCATCTTGAGCTTGAAATCATGGGGTTGTCATCAACTTGACTCTCACATCTCATTTATGAATCTCTCAACCAACCCCGTCTACGAGCATAGCAAAATAAACTACATCGTCCCGGGCAATGGTAAGGGGATTTGGGTTCATCCTACCTCATGATACTACTCAAGAACATAACTTAAAATTCTCCTACTGCATGCATGGTGGGGAGGCATAATTCTAATGCAACAAAATCATAGGTATTGAAAAACATGATCAAATGACTTGCCTGGCTGACGGTCTTCAAAAGCTAGCGACTCGTAATAGCAGGCTTCGCACTCCGGGAATTCTACCGAGTCAAACAATAACACAAATAAGTATAGCACAAAATAACATAACAGCAAGTTGAAGTAAAACACCCAAGCACTCAAACCAAAACCCAAGAAAAACTCGAAGAAAGCAAATCGAGGATTTTCACCACATCAAGCAACAACTAAGAAATAGTTTTACACAACTAAAAATTTTCTTAACAGAACCTAAGCATGGATCTTGCTAACTAACAGCAAGGAAAACTTTAAACAAACTAGGAGCAAAAGGAATCATATTAAAAGCTATTATAGAACTCATATTATGCCTAAAACAATTCTAGCAAAGCAAAAAAAAAAAATTTTTTTTTTTATTCTACTGTAAATAAAAGTTCATCCTCTGAAGCTATAGAAACTAATCTAAAATAAACTATAACAGAGGTAAAATAAAACTTAAAACTAATTAGAACAGTAGAAAACAGCAGCAATTAAAATAAAATAGAAACACTTGTTTTTCGCATAAAACTATTTTTAATAAAGACTAAAAATACTAAAATAAATTCCTACTGCTAGGCAAGGTCAAAACAAAGCAGTAGCAAAAAGAATCACTGAAAAATAATAATCCTAACTCAATTTATAGCAGAAAAACTAATCTGACTAAAACTAATATAAACAGTTTTTTAAAAACCTAAAACATGGCAGAATCTAATTTATACAGAAACTACAACAAATTTGCAAACTAACAAAAAAAGAATCAACTAAAAATATTAAGTAACCTAAAAGATATGGGTTTTACAAAACTGGAACTATTCTGTTAAAAACAGAAACGAAAATTAACATAAAAAAAAAATACTAACGCGCTAACGGGCCTATCTAACGCTCAGGCGACAATTAACTAAAACGCGCCCGAGGGAATAAACCGATCGGGCCGGTCTAACTAAACCGTACTAAAATAAACCGATCTAAACCGAAAATAAACCGGTCTAACTAAACTAAACCTAACCCTTCGCGTGATCTAATCTAGGCCCTAGGATTTAGATCGAACGGCGACGAGCGGCTCCGGCGACTCACCGCGGTGGCGGCGACGGCGACGGACGACGGCGGCTCGGGCGACGACGGTGCGGTGGCTCCGGTGGTCCTGGGTGGCGGCGGAGACGTCGGGGAGAGGCGGCGGAGTGTTGCGGAGGCGGTGGTGGAGTCAGTGGGGCTCGGGGTGGTCGGTGGAGCTCGGGGGTGGTGCAATGGCGCGGCGGCGGCGTCGGACTCCGGCGAGAAATCGCGGCAGAGTGGAGGGGTTAGGCGAGGGGGAGGGGTGGGGAATGGGTCGAGGGGGGTTGGGTATTTATAGGGGGTGCCCGGCTTGGAGGCGGGGGCGAATCGGGGAGGGATCCCGCGATCCCCGGGATTCCGGCGACGGCGGCGGTGATGGCGCGGTGATGGCGCGGCGTGGGAAGGAAGGAGAAGGGTGGGGCCGGCGCGTCGGTGAGAGAGGGAGAGAGGGGAGAGAGCGGGCGACCGGGCGGGATAGGTTTCGGGCGCGGGCGTCGGTGCAGGCCGGCTCGGGGTGGTAGCTGGGCCGCGGCTCGGCGCTGGCTGGGCCGGTTGGCCTGGCTGGCGCCTGGGTCTCGTTTCTTTTTTTTTTTTTTGAAATAAAAACAGAGAGAGAAAAAGAGAAATATATAATAGTTTTATATAGGACATATATATATCAATAAAATCAGAAAAATAATTCCTACAACGTGAACATTTTTTTCAGAGGCAAAACAGAAACAAAAATAAAAACATTTTTTTTTTGTAAATTTCAAATAAAAACCAAATTTGAATTCAAACTTTTTGGCAATATTTTCTTCTGACATTTGTTTTCTTTGGAGTGTCATGTTTACTCCTCTCATACTTTTCTCAAGTATTTGTCAGGTACTTCTGAAATAAATTTCAATTGCCAAAAATCAAATTCAAATTCAAATAAAACTCAATGCCTCTGAAATTTCCAAATGCCACTCAATTAAAACAAAATGCATGGATGCTTAGCTATAATTGTAAAACATTCCAAATAGGAAATTTGGGATGTTACAAACCTACCCACCTTAAGATGAATCTCGCCCTCGAGATTCGGGTTGGCTAGCAAATAGGCTCGCGTGGTCTCGGCGGAGATCTTCTTCTCGCTCCCAGGTGGCTTCCTCTTCGGAATGATTACTCCACAGAACCTTGCAAAACTTGATGATCTTGCTGCGGGTGACTCTGGTCGCAGTCTCGAGAATTTTGACGGGTTTCTCCTCATAAGTTAGATCACTGTCGAGATGTATGGCCTCTAGGGGCACTGTGTCTCTCAACGGAATATCGGCCATCTCGGCATGACATTTCTTCAGCTGAGAAACATGGAAGACATCATGAACTCCGGACAATCCTTCCGGCAATTCCAACTTGTATGCAACTTCTCCTCTGCGTTCGAGGATTTTGTAGGGGCCAATGAATCGTGGTGCTAACTTTCCTTTAACACCGAACCTCTTGATTCCACGAAGTGGGGACACACGAAGATATGCTCGGTCTCCAATTTCATATGTTACCTCCTTGCGTTTACTGTCGGCATAACTCTTCTGTCTCGATTGAGCTATCTTGAGTCTATCTCGAATCAGCTTGACCTTCTCTTCGGAGTCTCTGATAAGATCGGGACCAAAAAGCTTTCGGTCTCCAACACCATCCCACAGCAATGGTGTTCTACACCTCCTTCCGTATAGAGCTTCGAAAGGGGCCATCTTCAGACTGGTCTGATAACTGTTATTGTACGAGAACTCTGCGTATGGCAAATTATCATCCCAGCTAGACCCATAGTCTAGCGCACAAGCTCTCAACATGTCCTCCAGAATCTGATTGACTCTCTCGGTCTGTCCGTCTGTCTGCGGATGAAAGGCTGTGCTGAACTCTAGCCTCGTACCCAAAGTTTCATGCAACTGATTCCAAAACTTTGAGGTAAATTGCGTTCCTCTATCTGACACGATACTCCTCGGAACTCCATGCAGACATACGATCCTGGTCATGTATATCTTGGCTAACTTAGCACTGGTATAGGTAGTCTTCACCGGAATGAAATGAGCTACCTTGGTCAAGCGATCAACCACTACCCAGATGGAATCATACCCCGAACGGGTCCTCGGTAATCCTGTGATAAAATCCATTCCAAGTTTTTCCCATTTCCACTCGGGTATCGGCAGCGGTTGAAGTAACCCTGCCGGCTTCTGATGTTCCGCTTTTACTCGCTGGCAAACATCGCATACTACTACGTACTCGGCAATATCCTTCTTCATACCTGTCCACCAGAAACTTTCCTTCAAATCCAGATACATCTTGGTGTTGCCTGGGTGAATCGAGTACGGTGAATCATGGGCCTCCTGAAGAATTAACTTCCTGACCTCTGGGTCATTGGGCACATAGATGCGATCCTCAAACCATAAAGTTCCGTGCTCATCTTCACGAAAACCTTTAGCCTTTCCGTTACTCATCTTTTCCTTTATCTCAGCAATTTCCTTGTCCGTCTTCTGGGCGTCACGGATTCTTTCGGTCAAAGTGGACTGAATATCCAAGGTGGCGACATATCCTCTCGGTACTATCTCAAGTCGGAGCTCTCTGAGATCATCGGTTAATTCCTGAGGTAATCCTCCAGCTATGAGAGTGTTCACATAGCTTTTACGGCTCAAGGCATCTGCTACAACATTTGCCTTCCCTGGGTGATAATGCAATCTCATGTCATAGTCCTTGATCAATTCAAGCCATCTCCTCTGCCCGAGGTTCAATTCCTTCTGCGTGAAAATATACTTCAGGCTCTTATGATCCGTGTAAACATCACAACTGTTTCCGACAAGGAAATGTCTCCAGGTCTTGAGTGCATGCACTACGGCGGCTAACTCCAAATCGTGTGTGGCATAATTCATCTCGTGAGGTCGTAGCTGTCTGGAGGTATAAGCTACAACTTTTCCTTCCTGCATGAGCACTCCTCCGAGTCCTTGACGAGAAGCATCACAATATACCTGGTAATCCTTGTGTATGTCCGGCAAAATGAGCACTGGGGCTGTAACCAGACGTTTCTTCAGCTCCTGAAAACTGGCTTCACAATCCTCGGTCCAAATGTACTTGGCTTCCTTCTTTAACAGCTCAGTCATGGGCTTTGCAATCTTCGAGAAGTTCTCAATAAATCTCCGGTAATATCCTGCGAGTCCGAGAAAACTGCGGATCTCCTTGACTGAGGTGGGGGACTGCCAGTTGGTGACCGATTCAACCTTGGTGGGGTCGACTGCTATTCCTTCTCCTGAAATAACATGTCCGAGGAATCCGACTTCCTTCAGCCAAAATTCACATTTGCTGAACTTGGCATATAACTGATGTTCTCGGAGTTTCTCCAGAACTAGACGCAAATGTTCTTTATGCTCTTCCTCGCTCTTGGAGAAAATCAGTATGTCATCGATGAAAACCACGACAAACTTGTCCAGATATTCCATAAATACCTTGTTCATCAAATTCATGAAGTATGCAGGGGCATTAGTCAATCCAAATGACATGACGGTATACTCATATAAACCATACCTGGTGGTGAAAGCTGTTTTGGGTATATCCTGTTCACGAATCTTCAACTGATGATACCCTGATCGAAGATCGATCTTGGAGAATACCTTGGCTCCAACTAGCTGATCAAATAGATCGTTAATCATCGGCAGAGGGTACTTGTTCTTGATGGTCACGTTGTTCAATGAACGATAATCCACAACCATTCTCAGAGTTCCATCCTTCTTCTCTACCAAAAGAACTGGGGCTCCCCAAGGTGACGAACTTGGGCGAATATATCCTTTCTCCAATAGCTCATTGATTTGCTTCTTGATCTCTTCCAAATCGTTCGGGGGCATCCGATAAGGTCTCTTGGATATTGGGGCTGTGCCGGGCAATAACTCAATCAGAAATTCAATGTCTCTGTCCGGTGGCATTCCCGGTAATTCCTCTGGAAATACATCGGGGAAATCTTGCACTACGGGCACTTCCTCTTGAACAACTCCCGTGAGGGAATTCACCTGATGTTTCGTCGGAGTGCGTCTGGATACATACTTGATCCTCTTCTGCTCCGGGGTGGTGAGCAAAATCGTCTTGCGGGCACAGTCGATGTTTCCTTCAAACTTGGTCAACCAATCCATGCCTAGGATTACATCCAAACTCTGGGATTCCAATACTATGAGTTCTGCGGGAAAATCATGATTTCCGATGCTGAGGGTTGAACGACAGCCTAAGCCTGCCGTCATTTCTCCTCCTGGGGAACTGACCTGAAGTGGGGTTCTAAGGGTTCTAGTGGGCAACCCGTACTTTTCCACAACTACCCTTGATATGAATGAATGGGTTGCACCAGAATCAAAGAGTACCAATACTGGACGTGAATTTAATAAAAACTTACCAACCACAGTTTCTGGCTGTTCATAGACGTCCTCCACGTCAATGTGATTCACCTGAGCACGAGGAAAAGGGTTGGGCTTCTTTGCTGAGCTTCCATTGCCGTTGCCGTTTCCATTCCTCTGCTTGGCCTCCGGGCAGTCGGTGGCATAGTGTCCTGTCTTCTGGCACTTGAAACAGGTGATGTGACTCAGATCCTTCTGAGCCGGAGCAGGACAGTGCTGGTTGCCATTGCCTCCACTGCCAGACTTGAAGTTGGTGTTGTTGTTGCGATTGTTCCCATTCCCTCCATGGTTATGTCCTCCATGGTTATGTCCTCCATGAGTGTGATGGTTGTGGCCTCCCTGGTATGGGGTGTAGCGAGGCTTCTGCTGAGCTCCTGAGTTATACTTCCCCTGACTATACTTTCGCTTGCGGCTATCAATCTGCTGTTGTTTGCCTTCAAGGATGATGGCCTTATCTACCAGCTCCTGATAGTTATTGAATGTGGCCACCATCAGTTGCATTCCCAGCTCATCATTAAGGCCTTCGAGGAACTTCTCCTGTTTTGCGGCATCTGTGGCCACATCATCCGGGGCATAACGAGCTAGCTGGCTAAACTCATCCACATACTGCCCCACAGTACGATTCCCCTGGCGTAAGTTGCGGAACTCACGCTTCTTCAGACTCATGGCTCCAGCTGAGACATGGGCGGTGCGAAAAGCCTGCTGGAACTGATCCCACGTGATGGTGGCGATGGGATAAGTGGTGGTGTAGTTCTCCCACCAAGAGGCTGCAGGTCCATCAAGCTAATGTGCGGCAAAGCGCACCTTCTCTGCATCTGTGCATCCAGCAGTTACTAACTCCCTTCCGACCTTGCGGAGCCAATCATCGGCCACAATCGGCTCAGTGCTGCTAGAGAACACCGGTGGATTCAGCCTTAGGAAGCGGGTCAAGTTGTCAACAGGGGGTGGTGGCGGCGGATTGTTGTTGTTGTTGTTGTTCTGGTTCTGGATGAGCATCTGCATTAGGGCATTCTGCTGCTGGATCAGCTGGGTGAGCTCCGGCGGAAAGTTGGAACCGGGGTCACGTCTCGGAGGCATCTGGTGTTTTGGAGTGGATGAGAAATTAGAATAGAACAAGGGTCTAATGAGAAAATAGCACTACCCATATGAATGCACAATCATAAACACACCAATCATTTATTCATTCATCTCAAACGTTCAATCTCGGTTTACAAAATCTCATGACTAATCGCAAAATATAACGGCCTAACTGATCGATGAAAAAGTAAAATAACATGGTGGTCCACTAAATGTCTTCATCAATTATCCTTGCGTCCTCTGGTGCGGTGTCCTCCGGTGCTGTGTCCTCTGGTGCGGCGCCTCCTCTTGCGACTTCCTTCGGTGGAGCTCTCTTCATAGTCCTGGTCATTGCTCACGAGAGGTCCATCATCTCCACTCGGAAAAAGTTCTTCCCCCAAGTCCATCTTCTCCTGCGGTGTGGCAATATAATTATCTCGTTCCTTCATTCTATCCATAAAATCCTTGATTTCTTCCTCATGCTCATAGTGGGCTTCACGTGCTGCATCCTCCAGATCAATTTCACGAAGATGCATCTTTTGGTCCGTCTTCAAGCTCCTGCGCATCTGGATCTCTAGAGTCCTGATGTGAGCCTCCAAGTCTTGGACATATGAGTGAACGGAGTCGTCATCTATGGTGCGGATAATCTCTCCATCTGCAGTCCTGCGAGAAATCATGGCGTGGTCTGGTCCAACAAGCTCGGCCCTGTATTCCTCCTGGATGCGTCCAAGTGCAGTATGAACTGCTATGTTTCTCCCGAGGATCCAAGTGGGAGCAGTGAACCTGAAGTCAACGGGCACCGAGAGACTTCCAAAAGTCCTCCCTGGTATGTGCACCTTAATCCTATAGCGACGGTCTTCTGGAAATGCCATGATAGGTGTCCCGGTGATCGACGGCAGAGCAATCTTCAATTCCTTGGTGATCTGGACCAGCCTCCTGCCGAAAAGCATTGTCTCATCTGGCTGGCAAAACTCCGGGAGCAGAACTGGGATGAACTTGACGGCCATCTAGAAAGTTGAAAATCGGAGAGAAGTCAGAAATGAACAGGGGAGAATTACGGAATGATAAGGACATAATATAGTCTCTTCCTATGGCTTTCTGATCCTAGAGGTTACGTCCTACGGTCAGCGTGTGCTCTGATACCATCTCTGTAGCGACCCGACCCGAAATCGGTCAAGTCTCTGTGTAGCTGTACCATCCCAAGAATGCTGGCACACACAGTACATTGATGCAAAGATTCAAAGTTCAATCACACCTGAATTTATTACACGGTTCTCATATCGAGTCTTTATTACATCATAATAAATTTGGCCGAAGGCCAACTCATGAGAAATAAACTAAAATAAAGCTGCGGAAGCGTAGACGAATAGCGAGTCCATCCGACTCCATAGGGCAATCGCCAAGCGTGGATCGTAGCCTCACTCCTGGTCGGAAAACTCCTCTGCAACATAAGACGTTGCAGCCGTGTAGGTCAGCATTTTGAATATGCCGGCAAATCATAGAGAGCACAACAATAGTAATACTAACACTATATGCAATTTGGCTGTGGGCTCTGAGGTTTATGTTTTTGCGAAAAAGCCAATTTTTCCCTATGACAAAGGACTTGCTTGCAATTACTACAAAATGTTGGTTGTTATTGAGATGGTTCCGCCAACCAATGTCTCATTCCCAATTATTAAATACCCCTCAAATTAATTTATTAAGTTCGGTGTTGAGATTTCTGAAATACTCCAATTTCCAGAGGCTCATTTGTCCGTAACCGGGGACACGGCTAATCGATTAGGTTGTTACTCTGCAGAGTCTTGTGCACTTTACCCGCAAGAATCGTTCCCTCCTTTATGTCTTCGCACTGCCTGGTGTTTGAAGACGGGACGAACGAAACAGGGTCTTCCGTAGAGTTTCTCTGGGCACTGCCGGTGCCCATCCATGTCCTACCGTTCTTCTACATCTGCTGGCACCGTCCGTCCAGAGTCACGCCTAGGGTCAACCCAGCCAGAGCCCATAATGGCTTGCGGCTGCACAGGTAAGCTTCCGGTCAAGGTGTATCCATCCGTCCCTTCGTGGCTGGGTGAAGCTTTCCGCAAGATGTCATGGCGCTTCTCCATGCATCCCGGCCATCCGCTGGTTTCTCCAGGGTGCCCGTCAACCGTCCTCCACCCAGTAGTGAATTTTGAAGTCCATCTTGAGCTTGAAATCATGGGGTTGTCATCAACTTGACTCTCACATCTCATTTATGAATCTCTCAACCAACCCCGTCTACGAGCATAGCAAAATAAACTACATCGTCCCGGGCAATGGTAAGGGGATTTGGGTTCATCCTACCTCATGATACTACTCAAGAACATAACTTAAAATTCTCCTACTGCATGCATGGTGGGGAGGCATAATTCTAATGCAACAAAATCATAGGTATTGAAAAACATGATCAAATGACTTGCCTGGCTGACGGTCTTCAAAAGCTAGCGACTCGTAATAGCAGGCTTCGCACTCCGGGAATTCTACCGAGTCAAACAATAACACAAATAAGTATAGCACAAAATAACATAACAGCAAGTTGAAGTAAAACACCCAAGCACTCAAACCAAAACCCAAGAAAAACTCGAAGAAAGCAAATCGAGGATTTTCACCACATCAAGCAACAACTAAGAAATAGTTTTACACAACTAAAAATTTTCTTAACAGAACCTAAGCATGGATCTTGCTAACTAACAGCAAGGAAAACTTTAAACAAACTAGGAGCAAAAGGAATCATATTAAAAGCTATTATAGAACTCATATTATGCCTAAAACAATTCTAGCAAAGCAAAAAAAAAAAATTTTTTTTTTTTATTCTACTGTAGATAAAAGTTCATCCTCTGAAGCTATAGAAACTAATCTAAAATTAACTATAACAGAGGTAAAATAAAACTTAAAACTAATTAGAACAGTAGAAAACAGCAGCAATTAAAATAAAATAGAAACACTTGTTTTTCGCATAAAACTATTTTTAATAAAGACTAAAAATACTAAAATAAATTCCTACTGCTAGGCAAGGTCAAAACAAAGCAGTAGCAAAAAGAATCACTGAAAAATAATAATCCTAACTCAATTTATAGCAGAAAAACTAATCTGACTAAAACTAATATAAACAGTTTTTTAAAAACCTAAAACATGGCAGAATCTAATTTATACAGAAACTACAACAAATTTGCAAACTAACAAAAAAAGAATCAACTAAAAATATTAAGTAACCTAAAAGATATGGGTTTTACAAAACTGGAACTATTCTGTTAAAAACAGAAACGAAAATTAACATAAAAAAAAATACTAACGCGCTAACGGGCCTATCTAACGCTCAGGCGACAATTAACTAAAACGCGCCCGAGGGAATAAACCGATCGGGCCGGTCTAACTAAACCGTACTAAAATAAACCGATCTAAACCGAAAATAAACCGGTCTAACTAAACTAAACCTAACCCTTCGCGTGATCTAATCTAGGCCCTAGGATTTAGATCGAACGGCGACGAGCGGCTCCGGCGACTCACCGCGGTGGCGGCGACGGCGACGGACGACGGCGGCTCGGGCGACGACGGTGCGGTGGCTCCGGTGGTCCTGGGTGGCGGCGGAGACGTCGGGGAGAGGCGGCGGAGTGTTGCGGAGGCGGTGGTGGAGTCAGTGGGGCTCGGGGTGGTCGGTGGAGCTCGGGGGTGGTGCAATGGCGCGGCGGCGGCGTCGGACTCCGGCGAGAAATCGCGGCGGAGTGGAGGGGTTAGGCGAGGGGGAGGGGTGGGGAATGGGTCGAGGGGGGTTGGGTATTTATAGGGGGTGCCCGGCTTGGAGGCGGGGGCGAATCGGGGAGGGATCCCGCGATCCCCGGGATTCCGGCGACGGCGGCGGTGATGGCGCGGTGATGGCGCGGCGTGGGAAGGAAGGAGAAGGGTGGGGCCGGCGCGTCGGTGAGAGAGGGAGAGAGGGGAGAGAGCGGGCGACCGGGCGGGATAGGTTTCGGGCGCGGGCGTCGGTGCAGGCCGGCTCGGGGTGGTAGCTGGGCCGCGGCTCGGCGCTGGCTGGGCCGGTTGGCCTGGCTGGCGCCTGGGTCTCGTTTCTTTTTTTTTTTTTTTGAAATAAAAACAGAGAGAGAAAAAGAGAAATATATAATAGTTTTATATAGGACATATATATATCAATAAAATCAGAAAAATAATTCCTACAACGTGAACATTTTTTTCAGAGGCAAAACAGAAACAAAAATAAAAACATTTTTTTTTTGTAAATTTCAAATAAAAACCAAATTTGAATTCAAACTTTTTGGCAATATTTTCTTCTGACATTTGTTTTCTTTGGAGTGTCATGTTTACTCCTCTCATACTTTTCTCAAGTATTTGTCAGGTACTTCTGAAATAAATTTCAATTGCCAAAAATCAAATTCAAATTCAAATAAAACTCAATGCCTCTGAAATTTCCAAATGCCACTCAATTAAAACAAAATGCATGGATGCTTAGCTATAATTGTAAAACATTCCAAATAGGAAATTTGGGATGTTACATAGGTACCGCATATAGGAAGGTATGGTGGACTCATATGGAATAACTTTGGGGTTTAAGGGATTGGATGCACAAGCAGTATTCCCGCTTAGTACAGGTGAAGGCTAGCAAAAGACTGGGAAGCGACCAACTAGAGAGCGACAACAGTCATGAACATGCATTAAAATTAATAAACATTGGATGCAAGCATGAGTAGGATATAATCTACCATGAACATAAATATCGTGAAGGCTATGTTGATTTGTTTGAACTACATGTGTGAACATGTGCCAAGTCAAGTCACTTAAATCATTCAAAGGAGGATACCACCCCATCATACCACATCACAACCATTTTAATAGCATGTTGGCACGCAAGGTAAACCATTATAACTCATAGCTAATCAAGCATGGCACGAGCAACTATAATATCTAATTGTCATTGCAAACATGTTTATTCATAATAGGCTGAATCAGGAACGATGAACTCATCATATTTACAAAAACAAGAGAGGTCGAGTTCATACCATCTTTTCTCATCTCAGTCGGTCCATCATATATCGTCATAATTGCCTTTCACTTGCACGACTGAACGATGTGAATAATAATAAGAGTGCACGTGCATTGGACTAAGCTGGAATCTGCGAGCATTCAATAAATAGGAGAAGACAAGGCAATATGGGCTCTTGGTTAAATCAAAAATAATGCATATAAGAGCCACTTCAACAATTTAATCATGGTCTTCTCCTATCGACCCCCAAAGAAAAGAAATGAAATGAAACTATTTACACGGGAAAGATCCCAACAAGCAAAAGAAGAACGGGAAATATTTTTGGGTTTTTCTTTTAATTATTACTACTACATCAAGAAAAGTAAACTAACTAAAAACTACTACTAATTGTTTTTGGTTTTTCTTAAGGTTTTTCAAACACACAAGAAGAAAGCAAGAAAAATAAAATAAACTAGCATGGATATTACAATAAAAGAGTATGAGCACCGACATCTAGCAATGAGTGTGTGTGAACATAAATGTAATGTCGGTGGGAAATACGTACTCCCCCAAGCTTAGGCTTTTGGACTAAGTTGGTTTATTGCCAGGGATGGCCTGGCGGATATCCGTAGGTGTAGCTGGGTTCGTACTGAGATGCAGCGGTTATCGCCTCCTGAGCTGTAGCATGGCGGCGAGCTGCTTCCGCCCTCCTCTCGTACTCATCTGCCTCCCCTCTAGTAATAACATATCTTCCTTTTGCATGATAATCAAAGAAGGCAAGAGCAGGGAGAGTAATACAGACAGCACGCCGTCTGTCAAAGATAAATCGATACTGGAGAGGTGATTCATTCCTCTCGACAAATTGGTGGTAGACCATAGAATTGTAGTCTAAATAAGTAGGAGGCAACTCAGTGTCATCCTCATGAACGTCCACATCAAGAAAATCAGCTAAGCGGGTTGCATAAATTCCACCAAAGAAATCTCCATTAAATCTATTATCATGCAACCTACGTGCAACAATGGCTCCCAAATTATAGGATTGGTCTCCTAACATAGCACTCCTAAGAATACTAAGGTCAGGCACACACATATGACAGGCTTCATCTTTACCATTTATGCACCTACCTATGAAGAGAGAAAAATAATGTATAGCAGGAAAATGAATGCTCCCTATGGTAGCTTGCGCTATATCTCTAGATTCCCCACATTTATACTAGCAAGAAAGTTTCTAAATTCATATTTACGGGGGTCACTAATACGACCCCACTGTGGAAGTTTGCAAGCAGAAGTAAAATCCACTAACTCCATGGTATAAGATTTTCCATAAAGATCAAACAGAACAGTTGGAGAATTATGTGAAGATGAAAATTCAAACCTCCTCACAAATGTACTAGTGAGATAGTGGTACTGGGGGCATTTGTCTGCCTCAAAGCTCACAAGATCAGCGTTACGCAAATATGCGTTAAATTCTTCCTTGATTCCCGCTCGATCCATAAAATTTTCTAAAGGCCATTCACAGGGCCGCACTGGAGCGTCCCTTGGTGGCTCTTCGTCAGCATCACGCGTTGCAAGCCTGGGTCCTTGCTTCCTTGAAAAACCACCTTGGAACATTTTCCTAAGCATATTTCTTCCTCTGAAAAATTTCTGAAATTTTTACTAACTTCAAACAAAAGTGAACCAACTACAATAAAATTGATAGCAACTACTCCTACAAGTGCCTAGAGACTATATCATGCATTAGAACTACTTGGAACCATATAAATTTGACATGCAAGCTCAAGAACATGGTCACCTAGGCAACACAAATTTGCAAAGAATAAAGCACTAGAACAAAAACTAATTGGACCAATGGAGGAGTCAAATACCAAGGAACAATCTCCCCAAGCAGTTTTGTGAGAGGTGCTTTGAGCAAGGAGATCGAAAATCGCAACAAAGTAAGCTAGAACTCGTCCTTGAGCTGGATATTGGTGTCTGTGGGAAGAAGACGGAGTGTATGGGTGGATGAATAAGTGGAGGAGGGCCACCGTGGGCCCACGAGGCAGGGGGCACGCCCTGGGGGGTAGGGCGCGCCCTCCACCCTCGTGGCCAGGTGGTTGACCCCCCTGCTGTGTTCTCAGTTCTAGAAATCCTCAAATATTGTAGAAAAAATCATATTCCATTTTCAGGGCAATTGCAAAACTTTTATTTTCGGGGTATTTTTATATTGCACGGATAAATCAGAAAACAGATAGAAAAATACTATTTTTACATTATTTCAACTAAATAATAGAAAGTAGAAAGAGTGTACAGAAGGTTGTGCCTTCTAGTTTCATCCATCTAATGCTCATCAAAAGGAATCCACTAACAAGGTTGATTAAGTCTTGTTAACAAACTCATTCCGAATAACATGAAACCGGAGAAATTTTGAATAAAACTATGTTACCTCAATGGGGATATGCACATCCCCAATAATAAGAATATCATATTTCTTTTTGACAGTAGGTAGAGGAAATTCGAAACCTCCAAATATAATCGATGGAATTTTTCCGATAGAGTTGATACTATGAACTTGAGGCTGTTTCCTCGGAAAGTGTACCGTATGCTCATTACCATTAACATGAAAAGTGACATTGCCTTTGTTGCAATCAATAACAGCCCCTGCAGTATTCAAAAAGGTCTTCCAAGAATAATAGACATACTATCGTCCTCGGGAATATCAAGAATAACAAAGTCCGTTAAAATAGTAACGTTTGCAACCACAACAGGCACATCCTCACAAATACCGACAGGTATAGCAGTTGATTTATCAGCCATTTGTAAAGATATTTCAGTATGTGCCAACTTATTCAAGTCAAGTCTAAGATATAAAGAGAGAGGCATAACACTAACACCGGCTCCAAGATCACATAAAGCATTTTTGACATAATTTCTTTTGATGGAGCATGGTATAGTAGGTACTCCTGGATCTCCAAGTTTCTTTGGTATTCCACCCTTAAAAGTACAATTAACAAGCATGGTGGAAATCTCAGCTTCTGGTATCTTTATTTTATTTGTGACAATATCTTTCATATACTTAGCATAAGGATTCATTTTGAGCATATCAGTTAATCACATACGCAAAAAGATAGGTCTAATCATTTCAGCAAAGCACTCAAAATCCTCATCATCCTTTTTCTTGGATGGTTTGGGAGGAAAAGGCATGGGTTTCTGAACCCATGGTTCTCTTTCTTTACCATGTTTCCTAGCAACAAAGTCTCTCTCATCATAACATTGATTCTTTGATTGTGGGTTATCAAGATCAACAGCAGGTTCAATTTCTACATCATTATCATTACTAGGTTGAGCATCATCATGAACATCATCATTAACATTTTCACTTGGTTCATGTTCATTACCAGATTGTGTTTCAGCATCGGAAATAGAGATATCATTTGGATTCTCAGGTGATTTAGCAATAGGCTCACTAGAAGCATGCAAAGTCCTATCATTTTTCTTTTTCTTCCTTTTAGAAGAACTAGGTGCATCAATATTATTTCTCTGAGAATCTTGCTCAATTCTCTTAGGGTGGCCTTCAGGATACAGAGGTTCCTGAGTCATTCTACCAGCTCTAGTAGCCACTCTAACAGCATAATCATTTTTCTTACTATTCATTTCATTGAGCAAATCATTTTGAGCCTTAAGTACTTGTTCTACTTGAGTGGTAACCATAGAAGCATGTTTGCTAATGAGTTTAAGTTCACCTCTAACATTAGCCATGTAATTACCCAAGCGTTGAAGCATATCAGAATTGTATTTCAATTGTCTACCAAAATAAGCATTGAAGTTTTCTTGTTTAAGAATAAAATTATCAAACTCTTCTAAGCATTGTCTAGCAGACTTATAGTGAGGCATATCACCTTCATCAAATCTATAGAGAGGATTTACCTTTACTACCAGTGTCGGGTTATCAAGACCACGAGGTTCTTCAATAGGTAATGGATTAAAATCATATGTTTCTTCAACACGCGGTAGATTAAGACCATGTATTTCTTCAATAGGAGGTAAATTCTTAACATCTTCAGCTTTAATACCTTTTTCTTTCATAGATTTCTTTGCCTCTTGCATATCTTCAGGACTGAGAAATAGAACACCTCTCTTCTTCGGAGTTGGTTTAGGAATAGGCTCAGGAGTTGGCTCAGGAGGTGTCCAATTATTTTCATTTGTCAACATATTATTCAATAGAATTTCAGCTTCATCCGGTGTTCTTCTGTGAAAACAGAACCAGCACAACTATCCAGGTAATCTCTGGACGCATCGGTTAGTCCATTATAAAAGATATCAAGTATTTCATTTTTCTTAAGAGGATGATCAGGCAAAGCATTAACTTGAGAAGCCTACCCCAAGCTTGTGGGAGACTCTCTTCTTCAATTTGCACAAAGTTGTATATATCCCTTAAAGCAGCTTATTTCTTATGAGCAGGGAAATATTTAGCAGAGAGGTAATAAATCATATCCTGGGGACTACGCACAAAACCAGGATCAAGAGAATTAAAACATATCTTAGCATCACCCTTTAATGAGAATTGAAATATTTTAAGGATATAAAAGTAGCGAGATCTCTCATCATTAGTGAACAGGGTGGCTATATCACTTAATTTAGTAAGATGTGCCACAACAGTTTTAGATTCATAGCCATGAAAAGGATCAGATTCAACCAAAGTAATTATATCAGGATCAACAGAGAATTCATAATCCTTATCGGCAACCCAGATAGGTGAAGTAGCAAAAGCAGGGCCAGGTTTCATTCTATCTTTAAGAGATTTCTTATTCCATTTAGCTAATAACCTCTTGAGTTCATATCTATCTTTGCAAGCCAAAATAGCTAAAGAAGCTTCTTTATCAAAAACATAACCCTCAGGAATAACAGGCAAGTCTTCATCTTCACATTCATCAATACAATCTGTTTCAATAATTTGTTTCTCTCTAGCCCTAGCAACTTGTTCATCAAGAAATTCACTAAGGGGCATAGTAGTATCAATCATAGAAGTAGTTTCATCATAAGTATCATGCATAGCAGAAGTGGCATCATCAATAACATGCGATATATCAGAACGAATAGCAGAAGCAGGTTTAGGTGTCGCAAGCTTAGTCAAAACAGAAGGTGAATCAAGTGCAGAGCTAGATAGCAGTTCCTTACCTACCCTCGTAGTTGAGGGATAAATTGTTGTCTTAGCGTCTTTCAAGTTCTTCATAGTGCTATAAATCCCAAGTACAAACCACAAGTCTTAGCGTCTTACCTCCCCTCCAGCAGATATAAATCCCAACTGGCTCAAAGAAGAGAGCTATGCTCCCTGGCAACGGCGCCAGTAAATAGTCTTGATAACCCACAAGTATAGGGGATCGCAACAGTTTTCGAGGGTAGAGTATTCAACACAAATTTATTGATTCGATACAAGGGGAGCCAAAGAATATTATCAGGTATTAGCAGTTGAGTTGTCAATTCAACCACGCCTGGATAACTTAGTATCTGCATCAAAGTGTTTAGTAGCAAAGTAATATGATAGTAGTGCTAACGGTAACAAAGTAATGGAAGCAAAAGTAATATTTTTGGTGTTTTGTAGTTATTGTAACAGCAGCAACGGGAAAGCAAATAAGCGAGAACCAATATAGGAAAAGCTCGTAGGCATTGGATCGGTGATGGAGAATTATGCCGGATGCGGTTCATCATGTAACAATCATAATATAGGGTGACACAGAACTAGCTCCGATTCATCAATGTAATGTAGGCATGTATTCTGAATATAGTCATACGTGCTTATGGAAAAGAACTTGCATGACATCTTTTGTCCTACCCTCCCGTGGCAGCGGGGTCCTAATGGAAACTAAGGTATATTAAGGCCTCCTTTTAATAGAGAACCGGAACAAAGCATTTGCACATAGTGAATACATCAACTCCTCAAACTATGGTCATCACCGGGAGTGGTCCCGATTATTGTCACTTCGGGGTTGCCAGATCATAACACATAGTAGGTGACTATAGACTTGCAAGATAGGATCAAGAACTCACATACATTCATGAAAACATAATAGGTTCAGATATGAAATCATGGCACTCGGGCGCTAGTGACAAGCATTAAGCATAGCAAAGTCATAGCAACATCAATCTCAGAACATAGTGGATACTAGGGATCAAACCCTAACAAAACTAACTCGATTAAATGATAGATCTCATCCAACCCATCACCGTCCAGCAAGCCTACGATGGAATTACTCACGCACGGCGGTGAGCATCGTGAAATTGGTGATGGAGGATGGTTGATGATGACGACGGCGACGAATCCCCCTCAACGGAGCCCCGAACGGACTCCAGATCAGCCCTCCCAAGAGGTTTTAGGGCTTGGCGGCGCCTCCGTATCGTAAAACGCGATGATTTCTTCTTCTTTATTTTTTTCTCCCCGAAAGCAAATATATAGAGTTGGAGTTGGCGTCGGAGGAGCTCCAGGGGGCCCACGAGGAAGGGGGCGCGCCCTAGGGGGGAGGGTGCGCCCCCACCCTTGTGGACAGGGTGTGGCCCCCTGGTCTTCATCTTTTGCAAGGATTTTTTAGTATTTCCAAATAGACGTTCCGTGGAGTTTCAGGTCATTCCGAGAAATTTTGTTTCTGCACATAAATAACACCATGGAAAGTCTGCTGAAAACAACGTCAGTCCGGGTTAGTTCCATTCAAATCATGCAAGTTAGAGTCCAAAACAAGGGTAAAAGTGTTTGGAAAAGTAGATACGACGGAGACGTATCAAGCTTTCACACTAAACAGGGTACCATCTAAGTCCGTAGATAAGACACCATATGAGATATGGACTGCGAAGAGTCACAGTTTGTCTTTTCTGAAAATTTGGGGATGTGAAGCATATGTCAAGCGACTCGAGTCGGACAAGCTCACACCAAAATCGGACAAGTGCATATTCGTGGGATATCCAAGGGAAACCTTGGGGTATTATTTCTACAACCGTGAAGAGGGCAGAGTGTTTGTCGCTCGACATGGAGTTTTCCTTCAGAAAGAGTTTCTTCATTGGAAGGCTATTTGGAGGACGGTCCGACTTGAAGAAATTCGAGAACCACACGGGGACGTTCCGGTAGGTGATTCGGCTACAACGGAATTAGTCAGGGAACCAAATTAGTCAGAAATTCAAAGAGTCGACGCATGTTCCATGGAGGTCGGAAAGGTTATGCAATTTGCATGAGTGCAATGTGTTGTTCTTGGAGAATAACGAGTCAACCACGTATGCGGAAGCAGTGGAGAGCCCTGATTCCGAGTTATGGCTTGAGGCCATGAGATCCGAATTAAAGTCCATGGATGACAATCAAGTTTGGAACTTGGTTGATCTGCCAGATGGCGTTCGAGCCATTCAGTGCAAGTGGATCTTTAAGAAGATAACTGATATGGATGGAAATGTCAAAGTCCATAATGCTCGACTTGTCGCTAAAGGTTATCGACAAGTTCAAGGAGTTGACTACGATGAGAGTTACTCATCGGTAGTATGCCTAAATCAATTCGGATCATTCTTGCTATAGCGGCATATTTCAACTATGAGATATGGTAGATGGATGTCAAAACGGCTTTCCTTAATGGAAATTTAATCGGGGATGTGTATTTGACACAGACCAAGGGTTTTGTCGATTCAAAGAAGTCTAGCATGGTATGCAAGCTTCAGAGATCCATGTATGGATTAAGGCAAGCATCTTGAAATTGGAACATTCGTTTTAATGAAGCGGTCAAAGAGTTTGGCTTCATCCAGAATGACTATGATCATTGTGTATTCAAGAAGGTCAGTGGGAGCTCAGTTGCATTTCTGATCTTGTATGTGGATGACATATTATTGATTGGAAATGATGTTCAAATGCTTGAATCTGTCAAGGACTCATTGAAAAATAGTTTTTCTATGAAGGACTTGGGAGAAGCAGCTTACATTTTGGGAATCAAGATCTATAGAGATAGATCGAGAAGGCTTATTGGATTAAGCCAGAGTGTGTATATTGACAAGGTGTTGAAGCAGTTTAACATGCAAGATGCCAAGAAGGGTTTCTTGCCCATGTCACATGGCATTAGTCTTAGCAAGATTCAGAGTCCTACGACTCCTGATGAGCAAATACGCATGGATGGGATTCCGTATGCTTCGGCTATTGGGTCCATCATGTATGCAATAGTATGTACTCGTCCCGATGTTAGCTTTGCTCTTAGCATGGTGGGCAGATATCAGGCTGATCCAGGTGAGAGTCACTGGACCGCGGTTAAGAATATCCTTAAGTATTTGAGAAGGACTAAGGATATGTTCCTGGTTTATGGAGGTGGGATGAGCTCATTGTAAAGAGTTACACCGATGCTAGTTTCCAAACCGATAGGGATGATAGTCAATCGCAATCTGGGTTTGTGTTCATTCTGAATGGAGGAGCAGCGAGCTGGAGGAGCTCCAAGCAAGATACGGTAAGTGATTCTACAACAGAGGCTGAGTACATTGCGGCTTCTAAAGCTGCAAAAGAAGGTGTTTGGGTGAAGAATTTCATTTCTGATCGTAGTGTGGTTGAGGGCACGTCTAAGCCATTGGACCTCTATTGTGATAATAGTGGTGCCATTGCGCAAGTCAAGGAACCACGAAACCATCATAAAACCCAGCACATACTCAGGCGTTTTAACCTTATTCGCGACATTGTTGAAAGAGGTGATGTAAACATATGCAAGGCACACACGGATGCAAATGTTGCTGATCCATTAACGAAGCCTCTCCCATGGCCGAAGCATGAGGCGCACATGAGCTCCATGGGCATACGATGCCTAAATGATTGGCTCTAGTGCAAGTGGGAGAATGTTGGAGATATGCGCTAGAGGCAATCATGTGATGGGGACATTTCCATATGTATTCATGAGTCCTTTGTATTGTCCTTGAACATCATCAATGATATGTATCAATAAGTATGTGACTTGTTTGTGGAACTATGTTGTCGTATTTCGGGTTCCGTCAAACCCTTGAGGTTCGAACACTGGGGTGCGCACGAAGATCTCTCTCCCCCTACCTCACGTTCTCGCCACGATCTCATGGCCTAGCTTGCCGAACCCAAGGAACAAGGGACACAAGAGTTTATACTGGTTCGGTCCACCAATGTGGTGTAATACCCTACTCCAGTGTGGTGTGGTGGATTGCCTTGTAGGCTGAGGATGAACAAGTACAAGGGAAGAACAGCCTCCTGAGGAGAGGTCTTCTGAGCTCGGTGAGCTTGTGGGTGTGAGGATGGTATGAATGATCACTCCCTGTCCACGGTGGTGGCTAGTCCTATTTATAGAGGCCCTGGTCCTCTTCCCAAATGTTTAGGCAGGAAGGGATCTCACAACGGCCAATTTGAAGGGGGGCAGCTAGTACAAGCTATTCTGACAAAAGGTGGTCTTCGCCTGCCAAAGGCTCTGGTGGTGATGCCATTGTGGGCTCTGCGATGACCTCCGTCCTACCGTCCTGCTGGTCTTGGTCTCGTTGCACCGATATGGGAACCTTTGCTTGATGCCTCGGGACTCCTCGCCTGCACCTGCCTCTTTAGCACTAAAGAGGCAACTAGTGCTCTGCGCGTGCTGGCGCCCGCCTGGCCTTGGTCATCATGGCTCACGTCACGGGAACCTCACGAGGTGCCCCTTGCCTTGATCTCTCAGCTCCTCGCGAGCTAGCCTAGTGAGGCTGCCCCTGAGGAGGTATTGTGTCGTCCGCCTCGTGAGGCTTGGCCCCTCGCGAGGGTATGGAGTGTTTGCTGGTGAAGATGGGCCGTACCAGGCCGCTAGTGCAGCCACGCCGTGGGCCGCAGGCAGGCAAGTCTGGGGTCCCCCATTCCCAGAAAGCCGAGAGTAGCCCCCGGGCCCAAGGCACGCTCTGACTTGGCTTCGAGGTGAAGCCAAGGGTCATGTGCGGAGCGCCGTGGGCCCCAATAGCCTACGGCCTTGATTGACGTGTGGCGATTTACAAGACGTGGGCATCTCCGCTTCCCCACGCAGCCTCGGCAACCGCACGACTTGATGAGTCCCTGGTGCATGCAGAAAAGCCATCATTACCTGCGATCGTGGAGGTCGGCGGTTGGCCTGCCTCTGGCTATAAATGAGGAGAGGGGCAGAGCCCCCGTTGCTCATCTTTTCCTCCATTCCGCCCGCTTCTTCTTCCTCCTCCTTGTCGCGACACTCACGGCGCCAGTGAAGAGATTCTCGGCCGCCGAGAAGGGGAAGGCTCGCCAGGAGGGGTCTGGCTCGCCACCGCCTAAGAGGGGGCATGGTCGCCCCCGCAAGCATGCCGCAACCCCCGCTTTGGTCCCTCATGGGCGCGGGTGAACTTTCTCGTGGTCCGGCGCCGTCCTTGGTAGCCGCGGCGGCGCCTCTTTGCGTGGCGGGAGTCGCCTAGGTCGTGGCAGCCCCGTTATTGAAGGGAGGCGCGCCGTGGTCACTCGGCCTCCCCGTCCGCGGTTCCACTCCACGGAGGTGCTGCCGGAGTTTGTCGTGTGGTCGAAGAACCCGGCCGGCACCTGGCTTCAACTTCCGTGCTCCTTTGTTGGCGAGTTGCCGGCCCCCGGTCCTGGCGGTCTCTGGCTATAGGCCGACGGTTGCTGCAGCAAGGCTTCGCGGTGGAGGTCTCTGTCGCGGGCAACGTAGCCCTGGACCGCGGCTGGTAGACGTTCGCCCGTGCGTTTGGCCTGAGCAGGCGGTGTACCCTCCACTTCAAGTACGACGGTGCAACGACCCTCTTCATGAGAGTGTTCGGGAAAGACCGTCGCCTCGCCGGATGCTTCCCTGAAGACAACGACGGCGATGAGGTGCTCGGCCTAGGTGACGGTCGTGACGAGGATGGGGGTGAACTCACCCTCCACGACGGCCACAACTCGCCTGGCAACGACAGCTCCTCCTCCGGCGGAAGCTCCAGCAGCGGCGGCTACGACCAGCCGCCATGTCGCCGGGCTCGCTTCGAGAACGGCGGCGGGTCATCCCGTCACCGCGTGCTACCTCTTGAGCTTGCATTGGTTTTCCCCGAAGAGGAGACGATGATGCAGCAGAGTAGCGTAAGTATTTCCCTCAATTTTTGAGAACCAAGGTATCAATCCAGTAGGAGGCCATGCTCAAGTCCCTCATACCTGCACAAATCGATAGCAACTCGCAACCAATGTGATTAGGGGTTGTCAATCCCTTCACAGTAGCTTACGAGAGTGAGAACTGATAGATAATGTTTTTGGTATTTTTGGTATAGAGATGCAAAGTGAAAAGTAAAAATCAAAGTAAAAAAGAAAAACAAGATTAAAGTGATGGAGATAGATATGATGAGAATAGACCCGGGGGCCATAGGTTTCACTAGTGGCTTCTCTCAAGAGCATAAGTATTCTACGGTGGGTGAACAAATTACTGTTGACCAATTGACAAAATTAAGCATAGTTATGATAATATCTAGGGTATGATCATGTATATAGGAATCACGTCCATGACAAGTAGACCGAAATGATTCTGCATCTACTACTATTACTCCACTCATCGACCGCTATCCAGCATGGCATGATGTAGAGAGATAAATTCATGCAATATGAAATAAACCCCATCTTGTTATCCTCGATGGCAACGATGCAATACGTGCCTTGCTGCCCCTTCTGTCACTGGGAAAGGACACCGCAAGATCGAACCCAAAGCTAAGCACTTCTCCCATGGCAAGAAGAACCAATCTAGTAGGCCGAACCAAACTGATAATTCGAAGAGACTTGCAAAGATAACCAATCATACATAAAAGAATTCAGAGAAGATTTGAATATTATTCAAAGATAGACTTGATCATAAACCCACAATTCATCGGTCTCAACAAACACACCGCAAAAAGAAGATTACATCGAATAGATCTCCACAAGAGAGGGGGAGAACTTTGTATTGAGATCCAAAAAGAGAGAAGAAGCCATCTAGCTACAAACTATGGACCCGAAGGTCTGAGATAAACTACTCACACTTCATCGGAGAGGCTATGATGATGTAGAAGCCCTTCGTGATGACGGCCCTCTCTGGCGGAGCTCCGGAACAGGCCCCAAGATGGGATCTCGTGGATATAGAAGGTTCGCAGCGGTGGAATTAGGTTTTTGGCTCCTGTTCTGATCGTTTGGGGGTACGTAGGTATATATAGGAGGAAGGAGTACGTCGGTGGAGCTTCGAGGGGCCCATGAGGCAGGGGGGCGCGCCCTATAGGGGGGGGCGCCCCCCACCCTCGTGACCGCCTCTTCGATGCCTTGGCGTAGGGTCCAAGTCCTCTGGATCACGTTCGGTGAGAGAATCACGTTCCCGAAGATTTTATTCCGTTTGGACTCCGTTTGATATTCTGTTTCTCCGAAATACTGAAATAGGCAAAAAAACCAGCAATTCTGGGCTGGGCCTCCGGTGAATAGGTTAGTCCCAAAAATAATATAAAAGTGGAAAATAAAGCCCAATATAGTCCAAAACAGTAGATAATATAGCATGGAGCAATCAAAAATTATAGATACGTTGGAGACGTATCACCGCGCCCCAGTGAAGCGCGAGGAGGTCTCCGTCTGAGTCCGAGGGGCTGATCCTCGCGAGCAGGCGTGTCATAGGAGCCGCTTTTGCTTGTCCTTTCCTTCCCTTTCTTCCTGCATCGCAAGAAACAAGTATGGCGGGGGCGTCTAATGAACTATGGTGCTTATGTTGCTTATGTGGCGTGTTTATTGTTTCCGGGTTGTGTCGTGAGATCCGTACCTTATATGGGTATAGAGGGGTAACCTTGCTTGATGCATCCGAGGTAGCCTTGACCTCATGAGGGTGCGTGCCTCTGGGCGCCTGGTGGGGTTTCCCTACCACCGATTTGGGTGATATCGCGAAGTTGCAAAAAATTCGTTAAGAAATCCTTAACCCTTCTTAGGCGAGGCCTCACGCATGGGCTGGTTATGGCCAAATGCACCACGTTGCGGTACCCATGGGGCATGGACTAGAAAAGGGGGTGCACCGATCGCGAGCTCAAACGAGGGTGCCTCGTGGAGACTAGGGGGCGCTTACGCATGCACCTGTCTAGCCCCCTCGAGAGGCACGCGAGCGAGAGGCTCGGGAAAAACAGAGAATCAAGGGAAGAAACAGAGAGAAAAGGGAATTGAACCAAGTCATGAAGAAACACCAAAATTCAAATTTTCCATTAAAGAGAGGCAAACCAACTACGTAAAGCAAATGAACAACCGCGTCGGGCACCTAGTCTAGTCTTCTCACCAGCGCAGAGCTAAGTGCTGCCACTAGGACGTGGTAGGGAGCCCCCGAGACCCGAGGGCGGCACTCCGGAGACTCCGGGGCGTGTACAGCCCCACTCATTATTACGTGAGAGTGTCACGAGCGGAGACCTTCACAGGCACTGGGCCTTGCTTCGTGGGTAGAACTTCTGGAGGTGCTGGATGTTCCAGGCGTTCTGGATGGAGATCCTGTCGTGCATCTCCAGGCGCGCGGCGCCGGGCCTGGAGATGCGGGCGATCCTAAATGGGCCCTCCCACATGGGCGAGAGCTTGTGCAACCCTTCCCTGGAGAGCACCCGCCTCAGGACGAGATCACCTACCTCGAGCGTCCTGGAGCGGACGCTGCGACAGTGGTACAATCGCAGTGCCTGCTGGTATCTTGCCGCTCGGAGCGAGGCTTCACGGCCGCATTCCTCCCCCAGCACAAGGTCCATCCCCCGCATGGCGTCCTTCTGCATCTCATCAAACGCCAGGACCCGCGCGGAGCGATGCCTGACCTCGTGAGGGAGAACCGCTTCTGCTCTGTAGACGAGGAAGAATGGGGTCTCGCCTATTGGCTTGGTGGCGGTGGTGCAGATGGACCACGGCATGGACTGGAGCTCGTCGTGCCAGCCCCTGCCGCAGGCCTCGAGCTTCTTCTTGATGGTCCTGGTCTTGAGGCCCCTCAGGACCTCCGCATTGGCGCGTTCGGCTTGGCCATTGCTCCTGGGGTGTGCCACCAAAGCATAGCAGATCTACGTTCCAAGGTTAGCACAATATGTCCTGAAGAGATTGCTAGTGAACTGCGAGCCGTTGTCAGTGATGATGCGGTTAGGGACCCTGAAACGGCTCACGAGGCCGTTGATGAACTTAACTGCCGACCCAGCAGGGATGGTGCGGACGGCTTCCACCTCTTCCCATTTGGTGAACTTGTCGATGGCGACGTAGAGGTAGCGGTAGCCCCCAGGCGCTCGCGGGAATGGACCCAGGATGTCCAGCCCCTTGACCGCGAATGGCCACGAGAGTGGGATAGTCTGGAGGCCCTGGGCTGGCTGGTGGATCTGGTTGGCATGGAATTGGCAGGCCTCGCAGGACCTCACCAGCTCAGTCGCATCGCTGAGTGCCATGGGCCAGTAGAACCCGATCCGGAATGCCTTGCCGACCAGGGTACGTGATGGCAAGTGGTTCCTGTAGTCTCTACCGTGTATGTCAGCTAGCATCTCGTTCCCCTGCTCCCTGGAGATGCATCGCAAAGAAACATCATTTAGTCACTTTCTGTATAGCTCACCATCCTGGATGCAGTATGTCGTAGCCTACCGGGCCATGCGTTCCGCGTCCTCCCCTTTCTCCGGCAGCGTCCCTCGTCTCAGGTATGCCTTGAACTCCTCGGTCCTGCACCCCTCTCGAGGCTCGAACGCCAGGAGCAGGCGTGCTCCTATGGTCGGGCCACAGGCTGGGGCTCCCGAGGCTGGTGTTTGGGGGAGCTCCTCCCGAGGTGACGCCAGATCCGCAGATGAGGTTGCTGCTGATGGCTTGAAAAGCCGCTCCTCGAAGACGCCGGGCTCCGAGGGCAGGCGCTTGGATGCCCTCCTGGCGATGTTGTCGGCTTCCTTGTTCATGCCACGAGGTGTTGGGGAACGTAGTAATTTCAAAAAATTTCCTACGCACACGCAAGATCATCGTGATGCATAGCAACGAGAGGGGAGAGTGTTGTCTATGTACCCTCGTAGACCGAAGCGGAAGCGTTGACACAACGTAGAGGAAGTAGTCGTACGTTCTCCTCGCGATCCAACCGATCACAGCACCGTTACTCCGGCACCTCCGAGTTCTTGGCACACGTTCAGCTCGATGACGATCCCCGGGCTCCGATCCAGCAAAGCGTCAAGGAAGAGTTCCGTCAGCACGACGGCGTGGTGACGATCTTGATGTGTTACCGGCGCAGGGCTTCGCCTAAGCACTGCAACGATATGATCGAGGTGGAATTTGGTGGAAGGGGGCACCGCACACGGCTAAGGAACGATCCGTAGATCAACTTGTGTGTCTTTGGGGTGCCCCCTGCCCCCGTATATAAAGGAGCAAGGGAGGGGGTGGCCGGCCTAGGGTTTGGCGCGCCAGGGTGTGGAGTCCTACTAGGTTTCCAAGTCCTAGTAGGAGTCCACCAAGAGGGGAGGAAGGGAGAACGAATAGGAGGAGAAGGAAAGGTGGCCGGCCTCCTTTTCCCTAGTCCAATTCGGACCAAAGGGGAGGGGGGGCGCAGCAGCCTTTTCCTCTTCCCACTAAAGCCCATCAAGGCCCATTACTTCTCCCGTAATCCCGAAACTCTCCGATACTCCCGAAAATACCCGGATCACTCAGAACCTTTCCGATGTCCGAATATAGTCGTCCAATATATCGATCTTTACATCTCGACCATTTCGAGACTCCTCGTCATGTCCCCGATCTCATCCGGGACTCCGAACTCCTTCGGTACATCAAAACTCATAAACTCATAATATAACTGTCATCGAAACCTTAAGCGTGCGGACCCTACGGTTCGAGAACAATGTAGACATGACCGAGACACGTCTCCGGTCAATAACCAACAGCGGGACCTGGATGCCCATATTGGCTCCTACATATTCTACGAAGATCTTTATCGGTCAGACCGCATAACAACATACGTTGTTCCCTTTGTCATCGGTATGTTACTTGCCCGAGATTCGATCGTCGGTATCCAATACCTAGTTCAATCTCGTTACCGGCAAGTCTCTTTACTCATTCCGTAATACATCATCTCGCAACTAACTCATTGGTTGCAATGCTTGCAAGGCTTTATGTGATGTGCATTACCGAGAAGGCCCTGAGATACCTCTCCGACAATCGGAGTGACAAATCCTAATCTCGAAATATGCCAACCCAATATGTACCTTCGGAGACACCTGTAGAGCACCTTTATAATCACCCAGTTACGTTGTGACGTTTGGTAGCACACAAAGTGTTCCTACGGTAAACGGGAGTTGCATAATCTCATAGTTAAAGGAACATGTATAAGTCATGGATAAAAGCAATAGCAACATACTAAACGATCGGGTGCTATGCTAATGGAATGGGTCATGTCAATCAGATCATTCAACTAATGATGTGATCTCGTTAATCAAATAACAACTCTTTGTTTATGGCGAGGAAACATAACCATCTTTGATTAATGAGCTAGTCAAGTAGAGGCATACTAGTGACACTCTGTTTGTCTATGTATTCACACATGTATTATGTTTCCAGTTAATACAATTCTAGCATGAATAATAAACATTTATCATGATATAAGGAAATAAATAATAACTTTATTATTGCCTCTAGGGCATATTTCCTTCACGAGGCACGCGTTGTAGCTCCAAGCCCATGAATTTCTTCTCCATCTTACGCACCTCCGCGAGGTAGGCCTCCATGTGCTCGTCCCTTGGCTCGTACACCTTGTTGGAGAAGTTGACGAGGAGCTGTGAGTCGCCCTTGATGCTGAGGCGCTTCACCCCCAAGGCCGCGACAGCCTTGAGGCCGGCGATCAACCCCTCGTATTCCACGATGTTGTTGGAGACCTTCTCGCCCTGCTAGAAGCAGAGCTGTACGGCATCGTAGAGCTTGTCTTGGGTGGGCGAGATGAGCAAGGCTCTAGATCCCGCACCTTGGCGCATGAAGGCGCTGTCGAAATACATGACCCAACAATCTGGTGCTTCACTTCCCGGCGAGAGGGATCGGCTCTCGCCGTCTTCAGGTTCCGGAGCGTCAGTTCATTCAGCCAAGAAGTCGGCGAGGGCGGCCCCCTTGATGACCCTGGTTGTGCTGAACTCGAGCTGAAATTCCTGTAGCTCGATGTTCCACTTGGCGACCCTTCCAATGGCATTAGGGCTCCGGAGCACCCTCTCCAATGGGTAGGTTGAGACGACCCTGATCAGGTGGCCCTGGAAGTAGTGGCGCAGCTTTCGTGAGGCCACCAGGAGCGCGAATAGAAGCTTCTGTAGCATGGGATACTGTGCCCTCGCATCTCGCGGCTCCGTGCTGACGAAGTACACTGGGTGCTCGACGAGGGCGGGAGCGTCGATGGAGCCTGCGTCTGCCGGAGGTTGGGGCGTCTCCTGAGGTGATGGGACCTCAGTGGCCTGGTCATCCATTGGGGCCTCTGTAGTCCCGAGAACGCCGTCTTGCCGGAGGTTGGGGCGTCTCCTGAGGTGATGCGACCTCAGTAGCCTGGTCATCCATTGGGGCCTCTGTTGTTGCAGCCTTTGTGGCATCGTCTTGGTGCCTCATCGCCCCGGCTGAAGGTGAGGTATGGCGCGGCAGACTCTTGGCCTGGCACTCTTCCCAAGCCGCCACCACCGCCACGCTGGCGGAGTGGGGAGTGGCGGCAAGGTAAAGCACCAGGGGCTCGAGGGGACGAGGCGCCACCATCACCGGAGGGCTGGTCAGGTATGTCTTGAGGTCTTGAAACACCAGGTCGGCCTCTGGGGTCCACTTGAACGGGCCCTTCTTGTTCATCAGCTTGAAGAATGCTAGGGCGCGCTCCCGCGGCTTCGAGACGAAGCGCCCTAGCGAGGTCACGCAGACCGCAAGCTTCTGTATTTCCTTGAGAGTTTGTGGTGGGCTCATGTGTCGGTGTGGAACAACACCTATGGGATCACAAGAATCCCTACTACGGTTGCCGAGGCATAGGGTTGCGAGATGAGCAGGATTAGTAACCAGCACAAGGATCGTTTACTCAGGTTCAGGTCGCGAGGATGCGTAAAACCCTAGTCCTGCTTTGGTGGGTGTATTTCAGAGAGTTCTTGGGCTCTCGAACTAGCTGTGGTCAGTGCATGGTTCGAAAGAGCCGAATCCCTCTCCAGTATGCCATGGGCCTCCTTTTATAGTCGAAAGGGGCTGCCACAGTGGCACACAGGAGGTGGAAAGGCCACAGTGCCCTGAGTTTATCACTCGTATTACAGGACAAGGCGCATTTAATGCATAGCTTAGGTGTCCCCTTGCTTTATTGGGGACGGGGGCGAGGCCCGTCCCGTCCATCGCCCCTCCTCCTCGCTTCGACACGCGCCCTGGCCAGTGAGGCATGCAGTGCCATGTAGGCAGGCAGGCAGCTAAGGTGGCACGGTGGCGGAGCCTTCACAAAGATCTGCATGCCGCCATGCAAGCTCTCAACGAGTTGGCCTGGGAGCTGCATCTTGCCACGTAGGTGCCCGCCCAGCTGGTCGAGCTGGTAGCTGCATGTGAGCGGTGGTGGAAACTTGGTTCTTGCGGGCCTGGCGGTGGCCCCACTGGCGTCCTTGGTGAGGGCCTTGCCGGGTGGCCCGGCAACGGTCTGGCCGGGTGGCCCGGCAAGGGTCTTGCCGTGGAGCGCTGTCGTCCCCGGCAAGGACCTTGCCGGGGGTCTGGTGGCCTTCCTCGGCAAGGATCTTGCCGAGGGTCGTCGTCTTCTCATCCTCATCTGACCTTGAGTGTTCCTTGTCTTCACAAAGGTCTGCATGCCACCATGGAGGTGCCTCCCGAGCCCTAGCCCAACGTGATGTTGGAGACCATGGGCTCAAGGGTGGCTCGCTCTGTTGGTGTGGGGCGAGCTACCCCAGCAAGGGTCTTGCCCGGGCTGCTGAGGCTGCCCCGGCAAGGGTCTTGCCAGGGGAACCTGCTTCGTCCCTCTGCTCTTTGTGGTCTTGGCCTTGGCATTGCTCTAATCATCTTGGGCTTCGGTCTTACCTTGGCTCACCTCCCCTGTTCTGCTTGGTGTGACTGTTGGCGTGGCTCCGACTGCCCGTGCACACGTAAAGGGGTACAAAAGTGTTCCCCTCTTTTTGTGCACCGACAGGAGCCCCCAGGCCTGGGACACACATAAGCGCGACACGTTGTTGGGCCAGGCCCAAAACGGTGCGCGGGCAGGTGGGGCGGTTTTTACCGCGGTAAAACTTTTCGTGCGCTGCGCTTCCCACGACTCGCGCGCGCGGCGCGGCGTGAAGGGGTGTGCGTGACGTGGGCGGCATGTGTGGCATGGTTTCCACACGCATGCGTCACATCGCAGTAAAGAGGCGGCTCGTGCCTTCCCCGTAAAAAGAGGGAGGCGTGGAGGCGCGACTCATTTACTGAATGGGGCCGGGTCGCGGTTTTCAAGGCGTCCACTCACCATGGTCACAGGGTGGGGAGAGGTCGCTTCACCCGTGCCCTCGGTTCCGCACGTCCGCCATGCGTCCTTCATGCGCCTGGGGTGGCAAGCGGTGATGGCGGGAAACCGGGCCATCGCTGGTTGGGGCAGCGGGTCGGTCCTCATTCCCTGCGCCCCTGGTTGCTGGATTGGCCGAGCGGGGCGGACGAGCCTCGTCCCCACCTCTTTATAAAGAGGGGGAAGGGGGTATGGCGTCTCGCACTCTTCTATCATCTATCTCCTCTCGCTTCTGCTCCTTCCTTTTACTCGCCATGGAGAAGGGGAATCCTGGTCCCTCGACGGTGGCGGCGAGGGTCGCCGCCCGGCAGCGCGTCCCTCCTCCTCCTGAGCCCGCTGTGGTGGAACCGGCCACGAGGGGAAGGGGGAGGGGGCGAGGTCATGGGTGAGGACAGGGCGGCACTCCGGCTTCGCCCCCAGCAATGGTGCCATTTTTGATGGAAGGCCATGTTAGAGACCAGCCCCGCGAGTCCTTCATCAGGCTGCGCTGGCCTCCACGTCGCCGTCTTCGTCTTCCCGCCCCGTTTGCTTGGGAAATGGAGCGTGACGCGCCCCAATCCCTCAGATTGCACATGAGGGGTTGTGGGAATGGGGGCACACGGGTCGACGTCGACTTCCCGGCGCCTCGGGTCATGTACCTCTGTCGTGGGTGGAAGACGTTCTCTCGCATCCACAGCCTGACGGCGGGGCTCGTCCTCTACTTCAAATTAATGGAGCACGGCCTACTCTCCGTCAAGGTCTTCGGAGACTTCGGGACTCGCCTGAAGTGATGCGTGGAGAGCTCCTCCGATGGAGATCCCGACGATGGAAGCTCTTCCTCGAGCGAAAGTGATGAGGAGGGCAGTGGGGCAGATGATGGGGACGAGTCTGACTAGGCGTCGGACGCCCCGCGCCTAGGAGGGCGTGGCAGCAGCAGCATCTGCACCTGGCCGCTCCTCTGGCAGAGTTTTGCTGGGGGTGGGGCCAGCTCCTTGAACTTCTCGGGGCCGTCTCCTTGGGTGGCTCGCGTCGGGAGGCTACGGAAGAGGAAGAGGGCGGGCGGCAAGGCTGTCAGCTCGGAGTACGTGGGCACCGACGCCTTCGTCGCGTACTACCGGTCCTGCCGCCTCGTCGTCCAGCTCCTTTCCCGGCACCATCATCACCGGCCCACCCGTGGGCGGCCACCGAGGTGTTCTTTCGGTGCTTTCTGCTGCTCGTAGCTCGCCTAGGCACCCCTTTTGCCCTCTTGCCTCCTTGACCTGCCTCCTGAGGAGAGGGACAAGAAAGGGATCACGGGCATCTTATCTCTTTTTTAGTTTGTAAGCCTGTGGGCCTTTGTTAAATTTAGAACTTGTAATCCCCTTGCTCATGTTTTTCATTCAGCATGAACTGTACCTGTATGGAGTGTTTTTAATGAAAAAGGGATGCTTGGCGGGTTTTTTGTTCGTGGGTAGACCCCGCGACAAGGAGCGAATCCTTGTTATAATTTAAGATAAACGTTTTTTGCCCGGCAACAGGCCTTGCCGTCCCCCTCACTTCACTCGACCATTCTCGTGCTTTTGGCGGAGGCAGGGATGAAGTTGTTGGGGAACGTAGTAATTTCAAAAAAATTCCTACGCACACGCAAGATCATGGTGATGCATAGCAACGAGAGGAGAGTATGATCTACGTACCCTTGTAGATTGCAACGGAAGAGTTTGACACAACGTAGAGGAAGTAGTCGTACGTCTTCTTCCTGGTCCGACCGATCCAAGCACCGTTACTCCGGCACCTCCGAGTTCTTAGCACACGTTCAGCTCGATGACGATCCCCGGGCTCCGATCCAGCAAAGCGTCGGGGAAGAGTTCCGTCAGCACGACGGCGTGGTGACTATCTTGATGTACTACTGACGCAGGGCTTCGCCTAAGCACTGCGACAATATGACCGAGGTGGAATTTGGTGGAAGGGGGCACCGCACACGGCTAAGGAACGATCTCAAGGATCAACTTGTGTGTCTATGGGGTGCCCCCTGCCTCCGTATATAAAGGATCCAAGGGGGAGGGGCTGGCCGGCCAAGGGTGGCGCGCCAGGAGAGTCCTACTCCCTCCAGGAGTAGGATTCCCCCCCCCCAATCCTAGTTGGAATAGGATTCCTCAAAGGGGGAGAGAGAGAGAGGGGGGCCGGCCACTTCTCCTAGTCCTAATAGGACTAGGGGAAGGGGGAGGCGCACATCCCATGAGGGCAGCCCTTTCACCTTTCCACCAAGGCCCATGTTGGCCCATTTGGCTCCCGGGGGGTTCCGGTAACCCTCCCGGTATTCCGGTAAAATCCGTATTTCATCCGGAACACATATGATGTCCAAACATAGGCTTCCAATATATCAATATTTACGTCTCGACCATTTCGAGACTCCTCGTCATGTCGGTGATCACATCCGGGACTCCGAACAACCTTCGGTACATCAAAATGCATAAACTCATAATAACTGTCATCGTAACGTTAAGTGTGCGGACCCTACGGTTCGAGAACAATGTAGACATGACCGAGACACGTCTCCGGTCAATAACCAATAGCGGGACCTGGATGCCCATATTGGCTCCTACATATTCTACGAAGATCTTTATCGGCCAGACCGCATAACAACATACGTTGTTCCCTTTGTCATCGGTATGTTACTTGCCCGAGATTCGATCGTCAGTATCCAATACTTAGTTCAATCTCGTTACCGGCAAGTCTCTTTACTCGTTCCGTAATACATCATCCTGCAACTAATTCATTAGTTGCAATGCTTGCAAGGCTTAAGTGATGTGCATTATCGAGAGGGCCCAGAGATACCTCTCCGACAATCGGAGTGACAAATCCTAATCTCGAAATACGCCAACCCAACATCTACCATTGGAGACACCTGTAGTACTCCTTTATAATCACCCAGTTACGTTGTGATGTTTGGTAGTACCCAAAGTGTTCCTCCGGCAAACGGGAGTTGCATAATCTCATAGTCGGAACATGTATAAGTCATGGATAAAGCAATAGCAACATACTAAATGATCGGGTGCTAAGATAATATAATGGGTCATGTCAATCAGATCATTCAACTAATGATGTGACCTCGTTAATCAAATAACAACTCTTTGTTCATGGTTAGGAAACATAACCATCTTTGATTAATGAGCTAGTCTAGTAGAGGCATACTAGTGACACTCTGTTTGTCTATGTATTCACACATGTATTATGTTTCCGGTTAATACAATTCTAGCATGAATAATAAACCTTTATCATGATATAAGGAAATAAATAATAACTTTATTATTGCCTCTAGGGCATATTTCCTTCAGTCTCCCACTTGCACTAGAGTCAATAATCTAGATTACACTGTAATGATCCTAACACCCATGGAGTCTTGGTGCTGATCATGTTTTGCTCGTGGAAGAGGCTTAGTCAACGGGTCTGCAACATTCAGATCCGTATGTATCTTGCAAATCTCTATGTCTCCCACCTGGACTAGATCCCTGATGGAGTTGCAGCGTCTCTTGATGTGTTTGGTCCTTTTGTGAAATCTGGATTCCTTTGCCAAGGCAATTGCACCAGTATTGTCACAAAAGATTTTCATTGGACCCGATGAACTAGGTATGACACCTAGATCGGATATGAACTCCTTCATCCAGACTCCTTCGTTTGCTGCTTCCGAAGCAGCTATGTACTCCGCTTCACATGTAGATCCCGCTACGACGCTTTGTTTAGAACTGCACCAACTGACAGCTCCACCGTTTAATGTAAACACGTACCCGGTTTGCGATTTAGAATCGTCTGGATCAGTGTCAAAGCTTGCATCAACGTAACCTCTTACGGTGAGCTCTTTGTCACCTCCATATATGAGAAACATATCCTTAGTCCTTTTCAGGTATTTCAGGATGTTCTTGACCGCTGTCCAGTCATCCACTCCTGGATTACTTTGGTACCTCCCTGCTAAACTTATAGCAAGGCACACATCAGGTCTGGTACACAGCATTGCATACATGATAGAGCCTATGGCTGAAGCATAGGGAACATCTTTGATTTTCTCTCTATCTTCTGCAGTGGTCGGGCTTTGAGTCTTACTCAATCTCACACCTTGTAACACAGGCAAGAACCCTTTCTTTGCTTGATCCATTTTGAACTTCTTCAAAATCTTGTCAAGGTATGTGCTTTGTGAAAGTCCAATTAAGCGTCTTGATCTATCTCTATAGATCTTTATGCCTAATATGTAAGCAACTTCTCCGAGGTCTTTCATTGAAAAACTTTTATTCAAGTATCCCTTTATGCTATCCAGAAATTCTATATCATTTCCAATCAGTAATATGTCATCCACATATAATATTAGAAATGCTACAGAGCTCCCACTCAATTTCTTGTAAATACCTTCTTCGAAAGTCTGCATAAAACCAAATGCTTTGATCACACTATCAAAGCGTTTATTCCAACTCCGAGAGGCTTGCACCAGTCCATAAATGGATCGCTGGAGCTTGCACACTTTGTCAGCTCCCTTTGGATCGACAAAACCTTCCGGTTGCATCATATACAACTCTTCTTCTAGAAATCCATTCAGGAATGCAGTTTTGACATCCATCTGCCAAATTTCATAATCATAAAATGCGGCAATTGCTAACATGATTCGTACAGACTTAAGCATCGCTACGGGTGAGAAAGTCTCATCGTAGTCAATCCCTTGAACTGGTTGAAAACCTTTTGCGACAAGTCGAGCTTTGTAGATAGTAACATTACCATCAGCGTCAGTCTTCTTCATAAAGATCCATTTGTTCTCAATTGCTTGCCGATCATCGGGCAAGTCAACCAAAGTCCATACTTTTTTCTCATACATGGATCCCATCTCAGATTTCATGGCTTCAAGCCACTTTGCGGAATCTGGGCTCACCATCGCTTCTTCATAGCTCGTAGGTTCATCATGATCTAATATCATGACCTCCATAACAGGATTACCGTACCACTCTGGTGCGGATCTCACTCTGGTTGATCTACGAGGTTCAGTAGCATCTTGATCTAAAGTTTCATGATCATCATCATTAGCTTCCTCACTTATTGGTGTAGGTGTCGCAGAAACAGTTTTCTGTGATGTACTACTTCTCAATAAAGGAGTAGGTACAGTTACCTCGTCAAGTTCTACTTTCCTCCCACTCACTTCTTTCGAAAGAAACTCCTTCTCTAGAAAGTTTCCGAACTTAGCAACAAAAGTCTTGCCTTCGGATCTATGATAGAAGGTGTATCCAACAGTTTCCTTTGGATATCCTATGAAGACACATTTCTCCGATTTGGGTTCGAGCTTATCAGGTTGAAGCTTTTTCACATAAGCATCGCAGCCCCAAACTTTAAGAAACGACAACTTTGGTTTCTTGCCAAACCATAGTTCATAAGGCGTCGTCTCAACGGATTTAGATGGTGCCCTATTTAACGTGAATGCGGCCGTCTCTAGAGCGTATCCCCAAAACGATAGCGGTAAATCAATAAGAGACATCATAGATCGCACCAAATCTAGTAAAGTACGATTACGACGTTCGGACACACCATTACGCTGTGGTGTTCCGGGTGGCGTGAGTTGCGAAACTATTCCACAATTTTTCAAATGTACACCAAACTCATAACTCAAATATTCTCCTCCACGATCAGATCGTAGAAACTTTATTTTCTTGTTACGATGATTTTCAACTTCACTCCGAAATTCTTTGAACTTTTCAAATGTTTCAGACTTGTGTTTCATTAAGTAGATATACCCATATCTGCGTAAGTCATCTGTGAAGGTGAGAAAATAACGATATCCGCCACGAGCCTCAATATTCATCGGTCCACATACATTGGTATGTATGATTTCCAACAAATCTGTTGCTCTCTCCATCGTACCGGAGAACGGAGTTTTAGTCATCTTGCCCAAGAGGCACGGTTCGCAAGTACCAAGTGATTCATAATCAAGTGGTTCCAAAAGTCCATCAGTATGGAGTTTCTTCATGCGCTTTACACCGATATGACCTAAATGACAGTGCCACAAATAAGTTGCACTTTCATTATCAACTCTGCATCTTTTGGTTTCAACATTATGAATATGTGTATCACTACTATCGAGATTCATCAAAAATAGACCACTCTTCAAAGGTGCATGACCATAAAAGATATTACTCATATAAATAGAACAACCATTATTCTCTGATTTAAATGAATAACCGTCTCGCATTAAACAAGATCCAGATATAATGTTCATGCTCAACGCTGGCACCAAATAACAATTATTTAGGTCTAATATTAATCCCGAAGGTAGATGTAGAGGTAGCGTGCCGACCGCGATCACATCGACTTTGGAACCGTTTCCCACGTGCATCGTCACCTCGTCCTTTGCTAGTGTCCGCTTATTCTGTAGTCCCTGTTTCGAGTTGCAAATATTAGCAACAGAACCAGCATCAAATACCCAGGTGCTACTGCGAGCATTTAGTAAGGTACACATCAATAACATGTATATCACATATACCTTTGTTCATCTTGCCATCCTTCTTATCCGCCAAATACTTGGGGCAGTTCCGCTTCCAGTGACCAGTCTGCTTGCAGTAGAAGCACTCAGTTTCAGGCTTAGGTCTAGACTTGGGTTTCTTCTCTTGAGCAGCAACTCGCTTGCCGTTCTTCTTGAAGTTCCCCTTTTTCTTCCCTTTGCCCTTTTTCTTGAAACTACTGGTTTTGTTAACCATCAACACTTGATGCTCCTTCTTGATTTCTACCTCCGCAGCTTTTAGCATTGCGAATAGCTCGGGAATAGTCTTGTTCATCCCTTGCATATTATAGTTCATCACGAAGCTCTTGTAGCTTGGTGGCAGTGATTGGAGAATTCTGTCAATGACGCAATCATCTGGAAGAGTAACTCCCAATTGAATCAAGTGATTATTATACCCAGACATTTTGAGTATATGCTCACTGACAGAACTGTTCTCCTCCATCTTGCAGCTATAGAACTTATTGGAGACTTCATATCTCTCAATCCGGGCATTTGCTTGAAATATTAACTTCAACTCCTGGAACATCTCAAATGCTCCATGACGTTCAAAACGTCGTTGAAGTCCCGGTTCTAAGCCGTAAAGCATGGCACACTGAACTATCGAGTAGTCATCAGCTTTGCTCTGCCAGACGTTCATAACTTCTGGTGTTGCTCTAGCAGCAGGCCTGGCACCTAGCGGTGCTTCCAGGACGTAATTCTTCTGTGCAGCAATGAGGATAATCCTCATGTTACGGACCCAGTCCGTGTAATTGCTACCATCATCTTTCAACTTTGCTTTCTCAAGGAACGCATTAAAATTTAACGGAACAACAGCACGAGCCATCTATCTACAATCAACATAAACAAGCAAGATACTATCAGGTACTAAGTTCATAAGTTTATGTTCAGTTAATCAAATTAATTAAGAACTCCCACTTAGATAGACATCCCTCTGATCCTCTAAGTGATCACGTGATCCAAATCAACTAAACCATAACCGATCATCACGTGATATGGAGTAGTTTTCAATGGTGAACATCGTTATGTTGATCATATCTACTATATGATTCACGCTCGACCTTTCGGTCTCTGTGTTCCGAGGTCATATCTTATATGCATAGCTCGTCAAGTATAACCTGAGTATTCCGCGTGTGCAACTGTTTTGCACCCGTTGTATTTGAACGTAGAGCCTATCACACCCGATCATCACGTGGTGTCTCAGCACGAAGAACTTTTTGCAACGGTGCATACTCAGGGAGAACACTTCTTGATAATTTAGTGAGAGATCATCTTATAATGCTACCGTCAATCAAAGCAAGATAAGATGCATAAAAAGATAAACATCACATGCAGTCAATATAAGTGATATGATATGGTCATCATCATCTTGTGCTTGTGATCTCCATCTCTGAAGCACCGTCATGATCACCAACGTCACCGGCGCGACACCTTGATCTCCATCGTAGCATCGTTGTCGTCTCGCCAATCTTATGCTTCCACGACTATCACTACCGCTTAGTAATAAAGTAAAGCATTACATCGCGATTGCATTGCATACAATAAAGCGACAACCATATGGCTCCTGCCAGTTGCCAATAACTCGGTTACAAAACATGATCATCTCATACAATAAAATTTAGCATCATGTCTTGACCATATCACATCACAACATGCCCTGCAAAAACAAGTTAGACGTCCTCTACTTTGTTGTTGCAAGTTTTACGTGGCTGCTACGGGCTTAAGCAAGAACTCATCTTACCTACGCATCAAAACCACAACGATAGTTTGTCAAATAGAATCCGTTTTAACCTTCTCAAGGACCGGGCGTAGCCACACTCGGTTCAACTAAAGTTGGAGAGACAGTCTTCCGCAAGCCATCTATGTGCAAAGCACGTCGAGGGAACCGGTCTCGCGTAAGAGTACGCGTAAGGTTGGTCCGGATCGTCTCGTCCAACAATACCGCTGAACCAAAGTATGACATGCTGGTAGGCAGTATGACTTGTATCGTCCACAACTCACTTGTGTTCTACTCGTGCAAATAACATCAAACCATAAAAACCTGGCTCGGATGCCACTGTTGGGGAACGTAGTAATTTCAAAAAAATTCCTACGCACACGCAAGATCATGGTGATGCATAGCAACGAGAGGAGAGTATGATCTACGTACCCTTGTAGATTGCAACGGAAGCGTTTGACACAACGTAGAGGAAGTAGTCGTACGTCTTCTTCCCGGTCCGACCGATCCAAGCACCGTTACTCCGGCACCTCCGAGTTCTTAGCACACGTTCAGCTCGATGACGATCCCCGGGCTCCGATCCAGCAAAGCGTCGGGGAAGAGTTCCGTCAGCACGACGGCGTGGTGACGATCTTGATGTACTACTGCCGCAGGGCTTCGCCTAAGCACTGCGACAATATGACCGAGGTGGAATTTGGTGGAAGGGGGCACCGCACACGGCTAAGGAACGATCTCAAGGATCAACTTGTGTGTCTATGGGGTGCCCCCTGCCTCTGTATATAAAGGATGCAAGGGGGAGGGGCTGGCCGGCCAAGGGTGGCGCGCCAGGAGAGTCCTACTCCCTCCGGGAGTAGGATTCCCCCCCCCCAATCCTAGTTGGAATAGGATTCCTCAAAGGGGGAGAGAGAGAGGGGGGGGCGGCCACCTCTCCTAGTCCTAATAGGACTAGGGGAAGGGGGAGGCGCACAGCCCATGAGGGCAGCCCTTTCACCTTTCCATCAAGGCCCATGTTGGCCCATTTGGCTCCCGGGGGGTTCTGGTAACCCTCCCGGTATTCCGGTAAAATCCCTATTTCATCCAGAACACATCTCATGTCGAAACATAGGCTTCCAATATATCAATCTTTACGTCTCGACCATTTCGAGACTCCTCGTCATGTCCGTGATCACATACGGGACTCCGAACAACCTTCGGTATATCAAAATGCATAAACTCATAATAACTGTCATCGTAACGTTAAGCGTGCGGACCCTACGGTTCGAGAACAATGTAGACATGACCGAGACACGTCTCCGGTCAATAACCAATAGCGGGACCTGGATGCCCATATTGGCTCCTACATATTCTACGAAGATCTTTATCGGTCAGACCGCATAACAACATACGTTGTTCCCTTTGTCATCGGTATGTTACTTGCCCGAGATTCGATCGTCAGTATCCAATACTTAGTTCAATCTCGTTACCGGCAAGTCTCTTTACTCGTTCCGTAATACATCATCCCGCAACTAATTCATTAGTTGCAATGCTTGCAAGGCTTAAGTGATGTGCATTACCTAGAGGGCCCAGAGATACCTCTCCGACGATCGGAGTGACAAATCCTAATCTCGAAATACGCCAACCCAACATCTACCATTGGAGACACCTGTAGTACTCCTTTATAATCACCCAGTTACGTTGTGACGTTTGGTAGTACCCAAAGTGTTCCTCCGGCAAACGGGAGTTGCATAATCTCATAGTCATAGGAACATGTATAAGTCATGGATAAAGCAATAGCAACATACTAAACGATCGGGTGCTAAGCTAATATAATGGGTCATGTCAATCAGATCATTCAACTAATGATGTGACCTCGTTAATCAAATAACAACTCTTTGTTCATGGTTAGGAAACATAACCATCTTTGATTAATGAGCTAGTCTAGTAGAGGCATACTAGTGACACTCTGTTTGTCTATGTATTCACACATGTATTATGTTTTCGGTTAATACAATTCTAGCATGAATAATAAACCTTTATCATGATATAAGGAAATAAATAATAACTTTATTATTGCCTCTAGGGCATATTTCCTTCAGAAGTCGGCTTTAGGCCCTCACTTCACTCAACCATTCTCGCGCTTTTGGCGGAGGCAGGGATGAAGTGGGCTTTTGGCTCCTCGTTCTAAATCCAGACCTAGGAGATAATCCTTAGGTATAGGAAAAAGGGGAGCACGGTAGCCTAGAGATAAAACAAGGTTTCACATGCCCCAGTTCCGTTCTGAAATGCATGACAGAGGATGAAAGACTTATCTGGATCTACAGCCCCTGGCAACCTCATCTTGCCGCGGTTGGATCCTTGTGCTTGCAGCCCCCGACAACTCTGGTTTGCCGGGGTCGGGACACTGGTCCATTTCCTTTCTTCCAAGTAGCTCAGCAGAAGTGCTCATGTGCCCTGTGAACCAAAGGAGGACAGAAAAGAAACAGATAGACGCGCACTCGACCTCTAAGCTAGTGGTTAGTCGCTGCTGAGCACTATCAACCCTAGCCAAGGAAGAGACTCGACCTAGCATGCATGCTATGACTTAGGTCGCCAGCGCTTCATTTATTTATGCTCAGGGTCTGCGCTTGGCTTTGTACGAAGGGTTACATGCCTTGCCGACAAAGCTTGTACAAAAGGTGGCTTGCCGGGAGGCCCGCAAGCCGCGCCTTACGGGTAAAACTTTTGAAGATGCTCAATGTTCCACGAGTTGCTCACTTGGACAACATCTTCGGTCTTCAGGCGGACTGCGCCAGGCCTGGTGACTCGTATTACCCGATAAGGGCCTTCCCCCTCTGGCGTCATCTTGTTGGCATTCTTGGCCGACTAAACGCGCCGAAGAACAAGGTCTCCTTCCTCAAAGCTTCCTCACAGCCGTCCGAAGACGATCTTCCTCAAGGAGCGTTGCGTCATTATGGTGCAACTACTCTTGCTCAAACTCATCATAAGCGAGCACTCGAGGTGACCCATATATGAGTTCTGTGGGGAGAACTGCTTCTGCCCCATAGACCAGGGCAAAAGGTGTGTGGCTGGTGGCTCGATTTGGCGTCGTCCTGAGCATGACAAGCTGAGCGTACCACTCGACGCCAGAATATCAAGTTTCTCAAAGTTCAATGGTCACAACATTCCGAGCAAGAAGCTACTTGGGAAAGGGAGGATCGTCTTCGACTCGAGTACCCTACCTTCTTCCGGACGGATGCTAAATCTCGGGACCAGATTCTTTTGAGTGGGGGTGAGTTGTCACATCCTAGTTTAGACCATGCATTAGAGTGTGCATCATGCTACCTTTCATCAGAAAGTTGAAATGGGGAAGGCAGAACCCCCAGCACCCCTCCTGAAATCAACTAGGGTTTACTAAAAATATTTTCAATGAACCTGAATGCCCTTCTAAATGTCCACCATTTTTTGCCTTGGTTCAGAACCTCTGCCAAAAGTGGTGCATAATTTTCTAGGTCATCCTAAGGTTTTTGAATTAAGTCATAAGTGTTTGAATTTGGGCATTTAAAATTTATAAAATATTTTAAATGTTCAAATATTCCTAAACCGAAATGTTTCATGTTGTTTATATTTTAAACAGTATGCATGAGCAGTTTGGGGATTTTTGGAGTTGTTTAAGTATTTTAAATAAGTCCACAAAGTTGCAGAAATAATAGAATAGGAAAACAGAAAACAAAGATGGAACTAACTGGCCGCAACCCACCTGCCGGCCCACCTGGCGGCCCAGCACTGTGCTGGCCCGCGCCAGCCAGCTGCTTCGTCCCCGCGAGGCAGGCAGGGAGCTGACGCCGGCGAGCGCGAGCTCGCCACGGCACCAGCAGCTTGCCGCCTCGCGCGCCTGGACGCTGGGCGACCCCCATGTCACACCCCCGACCCCGTGGACACCTCACTCCTCCCCCCTGCCCTCTCTCTCGCTCCCTCTCGGCCATGGCCGACGCTGCGGCGCCCGCGCCGCCGTGAAATCACACTCCCCGTCGCCCCCGTGCCACTCCACCGTGTCCTACAGCTCCGCCACTCCCTCTTGCTTCGCCCCACCGAGCCACACGACGCTGGAGCCTCTGCATCGTCCTCTCCGTCGTCGTCTTCAACCTCGGGCCACCAGATCGCCGTCGCCGTCCCGACCGCACCAAGGCATCCCCGAGCACGCTGACCCTCTCTGCTGCTTCTCGGTGAGCTGCTGAGCCTACCCATCCTCTTCTCTCTCCTTCTAACGCCACACAGCGAGTACACGGAGCTCGCCGCACGCACCGCCGCGGAGCTCGTCGCCGACGTGTCTCCGGGCCAACTCCGGCCACCTCACCATGTCTAACATACTCACTGCACACCAAGGGACCCAACGCACCACTCCACGCGCCTCGCCGTGCCCCGTAGCCCCGGTTTCACTTTCACCCGACTCCGGCGACCGCCAAAGTCGTCGCCGGCGACGTCTCCGGCCACCCCGAGCTCTACTAACTCCACCAATAGCTGCGGCTCGCTCCCAGGAGCCCGTAGATGCCCTCCGCCGCCCGTTTGGTGGCTGGAACGTGCTAATGCACTTTCCTCCGCCGCGTCTGGCCTCGCCGGCGGCTAGACGCCAGCGAGTTTGACCGCTGACCATTGACTGGGTGGGCCCAGTTAACTTCCTGAGTCAATGACAAGTGGGCTCCCCCCCTACTAATTATTCTGGTTAGTTTTAATTATTTTAGCTAGTTTAATTAAGCACTGACATGCGGGTCCCACTGGTCAGTTTGACCTGGACGACCCCGTTGACCCTGACGTCACCCTGATGCACTGTTGACGCAATAATTTAATTACTGGATTTATTTCTATATAGGAAAATCCAGAAATTAGTTCAAACTTCAAAAATTCATAGAAAATAATCTATAACTCCAAATGCAAAGATTTATATATGAAATTTGATCAGAAAAATTCAATCTATCCAATGGAACTGGTTTCATGCATGTCAGAGCAAGTTTACCTTGCTGTTTAAGCACTACAAGGTGAAGCACTTATATGACTAAGTTAAAATGGTTTAACACATGAACCTTTGGTTCATTTAAGCACTTTCCACCCTGATCTAGCTTGCATTAAACCAACACACATCATATTGCCATGTCATAGCATGCATCATATTGTTGCATATCGTCATGTGTTGATTGTGTTCCGATGTGTCATTTGTGGTAGGTTCTGTCTCCGAGGATATCCACGAGTATCCAACTGAAGGGCAGTATCCCACCACCACTCCATCAGGCAAGCAACTCATTGATCATTCCGATACAAACCCATGTTCTCGCTTCTGCTCTCGTTTACTGCATTAAGACAACGCGTTTCAAACTGCTGTGTGTCGCGGTAGCTGAACCCACTTCCTTTGCATGACCTGTCATTGCCACAGTAACTAGTTGAAACCCACTAGCATGTGTAGGAGTTGATTGAGCCATATGTTTGTGTTTCCTACCATGCTCTGCTTGCTATGCTTAGAGTTGTGTCAGGTCTGGCTCATCGGGATGATGAACTAGAGTGAAAGGTTGTGATGATGTCGAGAGTGTGAAAGTGTTGAATACGATTTGGTAAAGGAATTGATGAAAGGCCATGTAGGAGTACATGGTGGGTTGTTTCATTGAGGCCGTTCTTAAGAACTGAGATCTGTGTGTGTGATTTAAGATTCAGCTACTACCACACATTGGGATCCTTAATTGACTCTCTCGGCTTCTTGATCACCCTTGTTCTCTGTCCAGGAGTTGCAAGTAGTTTCTGGTGTTTGTAGTATGCTGGGGGCCGCACGCAGTGCTGACCATAGGGGTGGGCTGTGTTGCGGTAGGCACGTGGCCCGGTGTACCGATTCGCCCGTTTGGTGTCTCGGGAACCCTGCTCACATCGTTGGGGGCCGTTAGTGGAAACCTCGGCCGGACTCCCTGCGGATGGAACCCGAATAGGCGATAGACCTGGACTAGAGACTTGAGTGTTTAGGTAGGCCGTGGCCGACACCCTCGCTGGGCTTCCGCTTGAAGGTTGCCGAGTACATGTCGTGTAAACGGCGGTAAGTGGTGAGAGCATGTGTGAAGAAGTACACCCCTGCAGGGTATAAAACTATTCGAATAGCCGCGTCCGCGGTAAAGGAGTACTTGGTCACTTATGCAGTTCATAGAAAAGCAAATGGATACTACTAAAAGCCTCAAGATAAGTGTGAGTACCGCGGATGGCACTCTCGCAGGATGGCGAGAGAGGATCCACGGTGGAGTATTGTGATGGTGATAGTGGACTCGTGTGCGACAAATGCTTTACAAGTTGTGTCTGTCGTAGAATAGCTTAGCCAAGAGTCAAAGCTGGCTTGCTGCAATAACTCCACTACCTTTTTGAGAATGTGCATGTATAGTAGGATTCTGTGGTAAGACTTGCTGAGTACCTTTGTACTCATGTTTGCTTTAATTAATGTTTTCAGACGACAACACCGCCCCCTCTGATGGGTTCTACGTAGACCTTGACGTCGACGAGTGACTTATCACTCAGGTGGTGATCCAAGACTTGTGAAGGGTCGATGTAGATAGACAGGCTTCTTCGAGCCTTCTTTCTTTTTAGAGTCTGTACTCAGACTACTTTGCTTCCGCATGTGCTTGTATGTTTGTATGACTTGAGTGTCGGGTCATGTGACCCCTATCTGTATGGATGATATGTATGGCTCTTCGGAGCCTTTAAATAAAGTACTTGAGTTGTAGAGTTTTGTTGTGATGCCATGTTGTATTTACTCATATCGGGCATATTGTGTGTATGATTGACATGCTTGGTATGAGTGGGATCCGACTATCTAGTTGTTTATCCTTGGCAGCCTATCATATGGGGAAATGTAGTCTAGTGCTTCTGAGCGATAGTAGTCCGCTATAGCCCGGTTCACCGGAGTCCTGCTAGCCCAGCACTACTGCTTGGAACACTTGACTGGCCGGCATGTGATTCACTTCGTTCCTATGTCTGTCCCTTCGGGGAAATGTCACGCGGTGCTTTCTGGAGTCCTGCCTAGCCTGCTACAGCCCGGGTTACCGGAGTCCTGTTAGCCCAGTGCTACAGCCCGGATTCATACGTTGATGACCGACATGCTCGATGTGATTCATGTATGCCTGTCCCCATAGGCTAGTGCCGCTTTGGGTTCACGACTAGCCATGACGGCCCAGGTTCTCTGTCATATTGATGCTAGCGACACTATCATATACGTGAGCCAAAAGACGCAAACGGTCCCGGGCCAGGTAAGGTGGCACCCGTGGGAGTACCGTGCGTGAGGCCGCAAAGAGATATGAAGTGTTACATGCTGATCGATGTGGCTTAGGATCGGGGTCCTGACAGACTCTGCCGGGGGCCTCGCCTTGCCGGCACCAGGCCCTGCGGGGGGAATCTTGGGCTTGCCATCCGCTGATTCGTCGCCGCTAGATACGACAGCAACGACTCTTGTGGTTTAGGCGCAACCAGTATTGGCGTGGAGGAAGGGTATTTCTTTAGATCCTACAATGTTGCCTCAGCTTCTGGGGTCCATTCCATTGGGCCTGCCTTCTTCAAGATTTCAAAGAAAGGAAGGGTGCACTCGGCGGACTTGGAGATGAATCGGCTCATGGCGGCAACATAGCCGGTGAGCCGACGCACATCCTTGATCCGCTTGGGCGCCTCAATCTGCTCAATAGCCTTGATTTTGTCTGGGTTTGCCTCGATCCCGCGCTGCGACACAAAGAACCCGAGAAGCTTGCCGGCTGGAACACCGAAGACACACTTCTCAGAGTTCAGCTTGAGGTTGATCTTGCACAAGTTGGCAAATGTCTCTTCCAGATCTTGCACAAGAGTTGGCCCGTCCTTGGTTTTGACCACTATGTCATCCATGTATGCCTCCATATTTCTATGGAGCTGAGGTTCAAAACCAATTTGGACTGCTCGTGCAAATGTTGAGCCAACACTCTTCAACCCGAAAGGCATCCGTAAAAAGCAATACGTACCACATGGGGTGATGAACGCTGTCTTTTCTTCGTCCTCTCTTGTCATGAAGATCTGGTGGTAGCCCGAGTAGGCCTCGAGGAATGATAACAGATCACACCCGGCCATGGAGTCAACAATCTGGTCGATGCACGGCAACAGGAAGGGGTCCTTAGGATAAGCCTTATTGATATCTGTGTAATCAATACACAGCCTCCACTTCCCATTCGCCTAGCGCACCACTACCGGATTGGCCAACCACGTCGGGTGGAGCACTCCTCGCACCAAGCCTACCACTTTCAACTTCCTGATCTCCTCTGTGATGAACTCCTACCTCTCTAGAGCCTGCTTTCTGACCTTCTGCTTGACGGGCCGCGCATGGGGGCAGACAACTAGGTGGTGCTCAATCACCTCCCTGGGAACACCGGGGATATCATATTCTTGCCACGCAAACACGTAGACATTCGCCCGCGGGAAGGTGACGAGCGCGCCTTCCTATTTGCTACTGAGGGTGGAGCCTATGGTGAAGGCCCCTCCCGTGCCATCCTCCCTGGCGGACACCTTCTTGGTCTGCGGTGGCTCGGCTCTGCATCTCTTGCTCTTGACGGTAGAGCTCTCTGGCACGTCCTCGATGGTAGCATAGCACTCCGAAGAGGCGTGCTTGCCGGAGTGCGTGTGAGAAGTCTTGACGGGCTTCCTCTTCCCTTTCGGGCCTTCAGCGGAGGGAGCAGGTGCCTTGATGGCAACTGCTGCAACTGCTTCCTGGTAGAGTTGGTCGGCGCAGATCAGCGCGTCCTTCTTGTCAGAGGGGACGCAGATGATGGTCAACGGCCCGGGCATCTATAGCATGTTGTAGGCCTAGTGTGATGCCGCCATGAACTTGGCTAGTGCCGGGTGACCAAGGATCCCGTTGTAGGGCAAGGGGATCTCGGCCATGTCGAAGATGATCCTCTCCGTCCTGTAGTTCAACTCTCCTCCATACGTCACTGGCAGTGTGACCTTCCCCTTCAGCTGGCTCCTCCCCGGATTGACCCCTTGAAACGTGCCCGTTTCCTCGAGGTCTCCATCAGGGATTTGCAACCTTTTGATGAGGACAGGCGAGATCAGGTTCAGGCTGGCCCTGCCGTCAACCAACATCTTGTTCACCCTGAGGTTGTGTATCGTTGGTGAGACCAACAATGGCAAACACCCGACCGCGGTAGTGCGGTCAGGGTGGTCCTCGGCGTCAAAGATGAGGGGCGTGCTAGACCACTTTAGCGGCTTCTAACGTCAAACGACGGCTCCTCTGCTGTAATCTCACGCGCCCACTGCTTGAGCTGGCGGTGAGAGGTATGCAGCGAGGCGCCGCCATCGACGCACATGGCCTCCGTAGCCTTCTGGAACCCTTGCTCACCAGACTCGGCATCCCCGTCATGGCCCCGGGCAGGCCTCTCTTGCTGGTTGTCCTTGCCCGGGCGGCTTCCTTGGCCTACACGCTTCTTGTCGGATCCCTCAGCACCGTCTTGGTCCTTCTCCTTGTCCCGCCTCTCGTGCTCAGCATTTTGCTTCTCAGCAAGCAGTTCGACTTGTCGGCAGTTCTGGAGGTCGTGGCCCTTGGTGCGATGGATCTTGCGGTATTGCTTGCCGGAGCTTCCTGGCTTGTCGGTAGCCGCCAAGGCCCGGCAGGCGGCGCACCCAGCAATCTCCTTGCCGGGGGCGTCTGCCTTGACCTTCTTGCTGGCACTGGTGTCGTCAGATCCCTCAACAGCAAGCACGACATTGCCTTTGCGTTTCTTGTTGCGATGCCGACCCTTCTTCGTCGGGGTAGTGGCGTCTTCATCGGTAGAGTCGGTTTCCGTGCCGGCGTCTTCGCCGGGTTACTTCCTTCCCTCTTCATCCCGGGCGCACCTATCGACTAGAACGTAGATCTCAGCCACATCCTTAACCTTGTTCATCGCCGGCTCTTCGCGCATCTTGCGACTACGCACGTTCTGGTGGAACGCGCTGATCACAGCGGCGGGATGAATGTCGAGGATGTTTTACTGCACCCGGCTGAATCTCTGGATGTACTTGGGCTGGGTTTCCCCTTCCTTCTGGGGAATGATATGCAGATCACTGGCCTGGCCATGAGCTTGGTGGCCTCCTGTGAAGGCACCAACGAACTCATGGCACAGATCTGACCAGGAAGAAATGGAATCCACCCGCATGTGCATCAACCATGACATCACATTGGGCTTCAGTGCCAGCGGGAAATAGTTGGCAAGCACCTTGTCGTCGCGAGCTCCAGCAGCCTGCATCGCGATGGTGTAGATGCTGAGGAACTCGGACGGATGGGTCTTGCCAGTGTACTTCTCGTCGACGTCGGGCTTGAACGTGTGGTGGGACGACCACTGGAACTGCCGTAGCTCACAGGTAAAGGCCAGGCAACCCACCTCGTAAGTTAGGCCGCTGGAGCCCCCCGGTGCCGGGTGATCCATAGCGGGTCCCGCCAGCTTGTCCGACTGGTGACGCGTTTTGCGCCGGTGCTCGATGGTGGTTCGAGCGTCTTTGTGAGCTCGTTCCTGAAGGATCTGGCGCTGGTCGCGGATGGTCCCCGGGTCGGACGATGCTAGGAGATGTTATCACAAGCATCGTCACGATGGGCCGACGCCTACGGCAGCTGGCGAGTAGGAGGAGAGTGCATCGTGGCCGCAACTCCCCCGGTCCTCCCAGCGCCAGCATGTGGTGGCTCGGTGGAGCGTCGACCCGAGGGCCCCGCCGGTCGCGGACCGCCTTTGTTGGCGACGGCGACGAGGCTCCGGATGGTGGCCCTCCACTCGTCAAGCTTCTTCTCAGCAGGAGGGAAGTCGAGGAGCAGCTGCGCGCGCGCCAAAGCTTCTGCTGGCGTGGGCGGCGGCGACAGCTGCGTGGATCGCGGCGCGCTTCGACTTCTAACTACATTAGAAGGAGCTCCGTTACGACCCAACGGCTGCGTGCCATTTTCGCCAGCACTTCGACGGGCGTGGTGAACCCCTTCATCTTGCGAATGACACACAGGGCTCTTCCCACGGCAGTGCCCAGGGTCACCAGCATGGTGATGCTCCTCGGCACGCACACCATGGGAAGAGCGCGTAGGTCGCCAATGTGGGCGTCCTGGAGGTCGCTGCGCCGCCCGGAGGTGGCACAACAACACCCCTGGAGGGCCCCGCACCGCTTGCGGTGGGCCCAGCTCCGTCTTTGGATCTGGCGACGTGCGGCCGGTTGTCTGGTGCGCGCACAATGTCGCTCGCCAGGCTCTGCCTGCCAGGGCGATGCGGGTGCTCGCGGACCATGGCCCGGGTCCTGTCCGCGACTGGTCCACTGCTCGTCCGCACCGGCACGGGCCGTTCGGCTCCCAACGAGCCGATCGCCATGGCCATCTTCTTCTTAGGAGCCATGGCGACGAAGAACTGCTAGGCTAATTACTAGACCAGATTCTCACAATTGCGCCCCTACCTGGCGCGCCAAAGAGGTCGCTGTGCAACGACACCTATGGGATCACAAGAATCCCTAATACGGTTGCCGGGGCGCAGGGTTGCGAGAAGAGCAGGATTAGTAACCAGCACAAGGATCGTTTACCCAGGTTCAGGCCACGAGGATGCGTAAAACCCTAGTCCTGCTTTGGTGGGTGTATTTCAGAGAGTTCTTGGGCTCTCGAACTAGCTGTGGTCAGTGCGTTGTTCGAAAGAGCCGAATCCCTCTCCAGTATGCCATGGGCCTCCTTTTGTAGTCGAAAGGGGCTGCCACAGTGGCGCACAGGAGGTGGAAAGGCGCATAGTGCCCTGAGCTTATCGCTCGTATTATAGGACAAGACGCATTTAATGTGTAGCTTAGGTGTCCCCTTGCTTTATTGGGGACGGGGGCGAGGCCCATCCCGTCCGTCGCCGCTCCTCCTTGCTTCGACACACGCCCTGGCCAATGAGCCATGCGGTGCCATGTAGGCAGGCAGTCAGCTGAGGTGGCGCGGTGGCGGAGCCTTCACAAAGATCTGCATGCCGCCACGCAGGCGCTTGATGAGTTGGCCTAGGAGCTGCATGTTGCCACGCAGTTGCCCGCCACGCTGGTCGGGCTGGCAGCTGCATGTGATCGGTGGTGGAAACATGGTTGGTGCGGGCCTGGCTGTGGTCCCGCTGGCGTCCTTGGTGAGGGCCTTGCTGGGTAGCCAAGCAAGGGTCTTGCCGTGGCGCGCTGTCGTCCCCGCCAAGGACCTTGCCGGGGGTCTGGTGGCCTTCCTCGACAAGGATCTTGCCGAGGGTCGTCGTCTTCTAATCCTCATCTAACCTTGATTGTTCCTTGTCTTCACAAAGATATGCATGCCACCACGGAGGTGCCTCCCGAGCCCTGGCCCAAGGGTGGCTCGCTCTGTTGGTGTGGGGCGAGCTGCCTCGGCAAGGGTCTTGCCGGGGCTGCTGAGGCTGCGCCGGCAAGGGTCTTGCCGGGGAAACCTGCTTCATCCCTCTGATCTTTGTGGTCTTGGCCTTGGAATTGCTCAAATCATCTTGCGCTTCGGTCTTACCTTGGCTCACCTCCCCTGTTCTGCTTGGTGTGACCGTGGGCGCAGCTCCGACTGCCCGTGCATAGGTAAAGGGGTAAAAAAGTGCGCCCCTCTTTTTGTACACCGACATCATGTTGTCTATCGCCTGGACCTTCGCCGGGTGAGCCTCGATCCCCCTAGGGGACACGAGGAAGCCCAGCAGCTTGCCGGAGGGAACGTCGAACACGCACATCTCTGGGTTGAGCCGTAGGTCCTCCTGGCACAGGCTTGTGAAGGTCTCCTCCAGATCCTGAATCGGAGTTCTTGCCTCCCGAGACATTACTACGATGTCGTCGACGTAGGCCTCTGCATTCCTCCCGTGCTGCTGCCCAGGGCAATGTGCATCAACCGTTGGAAGGTCGCCCCTGCGTTGCGCAGCCCGAACAACATGCAAGTGTAGCAGTATACCCCGTACGGGGTCAGGAAAGCCGTCTTCTCGACATCCTCCACCACCATCTTGGTCTGGTGGTAGCCCGAAAAAGCGTCCAGGAAGCACAGCAGGTCACTCTCAGCGGTGGAGTCGACAATTTGGTTGATGCATGGAAGCGGGAACATGTCTTGAGGGTAGGATTTGATGAGGTTAGTGAAGTCGATGCACATGCATTCCTTCCCGCCTTTCTTGGGCACCATGATGGGATTCGCTAGCCACTCGGGTTACCGGAACTCGCGGATAACACCCGCCGCCTGCAGCTTGCGGGTCTCCTGGACTATGAAGGACTGCTTCTCCGTGGATTGGTGCCGCGCCTTTTGCTTCACAGGGCGTACATTGGGGTACACCCTCAAGTGGTGCTCGATCACCCCCCTCGTGTTCGCGTGCTGCTTGGGCTCCCAGGCGAATACCTCCTTGTTCGCGTGTAGAAACTTCACCAGTGCCACCTCTTGGCATGGGTCGAGGTTGGTGCCTATGGTGAAGGTGGCTCCCGAGGACCCGTACTCCTCGACCGGTACTTGCTTCGTTTCGACTCGATCCTGAGCGAACAACTGCTTCTTTTTCGCCGGTGCGGCACCCTTAGCTCCTGGGGCGACTTCTCGGCTGGGCGTGCTGCCGCGGCAGCCCTGAAGGCGAGCTTGGGAGTCGCCAGAGCCTCCTTGGTGTCCCCCGCTGCGGTTAGGACGCCATTGCTCCCAGCCATCTTCATGAGGTTGTAGGCCAGATGGGTCGCTACCATAAACTGAGCCAGGGCCGGGTACCTAAGGATGGCGTTGTATGGGAGGCCGATGCGGGCGATGTCGAAGTCAATAAGCTCGGTGCGGTAGTTGTCCAGGGTACCGAAGGTACCGGGAGGCATATTTACCCTAGGGGGCTGGTGGATCCGGTACCGACCCCAGAGAAGGGCGTGGTGGGGCGGAGCCGGCCATGCGACACATGCAGCAAGCCAAAGGCTTCCATAGAGAGCATGTTGAGGCCAGCTCCGCCGTCGATGAGAGTCTTGTTAATGGCGACGTTGCAAATGGTGGGCGTACAAAGCATTGGCAGCGTGCCTCAGCCAGCAGTGGTCGCGGGGTGGTCTTCTGAGTCGAAGGTGAGGTCGGCCCTGGTAGCCGCCCATCCCGGAGGGGCTCCCTGCTGCATGGAGGCATCACCGATCTGGCGGAAGAACTGCTTGACGTGGCGATCTGAGGGTGGCACCCGCGAGCCGCCGAGAAGGGCTGCGACAGCGGCCGGCTGGGGCCCGCGAAGCGTGTGATGGAAATGTCGCGCAACGCCTCCCAGGAAGCCACAAAGGATCCCAGCAGGTGGAGTAGCCAGGCGCGTGGTACACCAGCAAGGGCCATGGGGAACCAGTTGGCCATGACCTTGCCGTCGCCCCAGCCTCCAGAACGGCCTCCTCGTATGCCAGCAGGAAGGCCAATGGGTCCGCCGCGCCATCATAGCAGGGTGGCATCTCTGGCCTGAACTTGGGAGGCCACTGCACCCTCCCCAAGGCAGGGGTAAGGGTCTTGAGCCCCTCGACGCCATCACGGGCGTCCGCTTATCCAATCGGAGGAGTGGCGCCAGCCATGGGGGCCGAGCGGAGAGGTGTAGCTGGTGGAGCGTGGATCGCCGAGGGGGAAGTTTCGGTGCAACCCTGCCTGGCGTGCCAAATGTCAGATTTCATGTTCCGACAAACCCTTGAGGTTTGAACACTTGGGTGCGCACGAATATCTCTCTCCCCCTAGCTCATGCTCTTGCCATGATCTCAAGGACTAGCTCGCCGAACCCGAGGAACAAGGGACACAAGAGTTTATATTGGTTCAAGCCACCGATGTGGTGTAATACCCTACTCTAGTGTGCTATGGTGGATTGCCTTGTAGGCTGAGAATGAAAAAGTACAAGGGAAGAATAGCCTCCTAAGGAGAGGTGTTCTTGTGCTTGGTGAGCTTGTGCGTGTGAGGATGGTCTGAATGATCCGTCCCTGCCTACGGTGGTGGCTAGTCCTATTTATAGAGGCCCTGGCCCTCTTCCCAAATGTTTAGGCGGGAAGGGATCCCACAATGGCCAATTTGAAGGGGGCAGCTAGTACAAGCTATCCAGACAAAATCTGGTCTTCTCCTGCCAAAGGCTCTGGTGGTGACGCAGGCGTGAGCTCTTCGATGACCTCCGTCCTGTCGTCCTGCTGGTCTTGGTCTCGTTGCACCGATATGGAAACCTTTGCTTGATGCCTCGGGACTCCTCACCTGCACCTGCCTCTTTAGCATCAAAGAGGCAACTGGTGCTCTGCGCGTGCTGGCGCCCACATGGCCTTGGTCATCATGGCTTATGTCACGGGAACCTCACGTGGTGCCCCTTGCCTTGATCTCTCCGCTCCTCGCGAGCCAGCCTAGTGAGGCTACCCCTAAGGAGGTCTTGTGTCATCCGCCTCATGAGGCTTGGCCCCTCGCGAGGGTCTTGAGTGTTTGCTGGCGAAGATGGGCCGTACCAGGCCGCTAGTGGAGCCACGCCGTGGGCCGCAGGCAGGCTAGTCTGGGGACCCCCGTTCCTAGAACGTCGACATATGTATTATGATGATTGTTCTAATGGTCCCTAGTTGATAAGGTTGTGCGGACACATATCCTTAACTAGTATACGACTTGATTGATGACTATGTTTCACAAGGCATGTGCGTGGAGATGCTAAACCGATAGTATGGGCTCGAGGATGGAGATCACCAAGCCGGACAGACCCACTTTGAGACACAGTGAGATATAGTCATTTGTTAGTCTCAAGTGCAATGTCTATGCCATGTCCTAGACCTGAGGTCCTCGTATGTTCTCGGGATGAGGACCGACTCACTTAGGGTCTATCAAATGCTACTCCTTAACTAGGTAGTTACAAAGGTAGCTTTCGGGTGAGTCATGAGACATGCCGCGAGACATGGTTGACGAAGATGGGATTTGCCCCTCCTATTTGGAGAGATATTCTGTAGGCCCTCTCGAGTGATCAGATTCGGAAAGCATGGCCATGCAACTTGGGTTAAGTGTTAACCCAGTTCAGGAATCTGTATCACGGTTTCGAAAAGAGAGGTCGAGCTATCATAAGGGTGACAAGTACTCGCCTTGAGCTCGACAACAAATATCATGAGGCAAAAGGAATGTTGCATATGACACATTGTTGAGGTTCGTCAAACAACTTTACGCACACATGGGAGTTGGCACGTTCTGCTAGGAGCCGCTACCAACTATCGACTCTGGTCGTGTCCATGTGTACGTGAACCTATAGGGTCGCACAATTAAGGGGTTGCAGCCCATTCGGATTGGATCCGAGTGGAAAATGGATGCGGCATCCTAGTGGGCTCAAGTGTTGAGCCCACCTCGGAGGTCTATATAAAGGGGAGTGGGCGCACCACTTAGAGTTGATCCGGTCGAACCCTGGTTTGCCACCGCCACTCCGCACGCCCATGCCGTGCGATCGGACCTTGCGGTCCGCCGCTCGACGCTGCCCCCCGTACGTGTCGATACCTTGGAGGCATTGCATCTGCGGTGCTTGGACGAACCGTTCGAGGGAACCGCGAGGTACCATTCGCGGGAGATCACCGTGCGCGGGTCTTCACTATTCGCGGGAGATCGGCGATGCAAGGACGAGATGGACTGGGAGATTGGCTACACGCATCACCAACTCTACTTCCGCTGCGGTTACTGCGCGTCTATTGGTAAACCCGATCCCGTGATCTGTTTCCAGCAACATGATCGTGGGTGCGCGGTAGGAAATTTTATTTGGCGCTAGCGTAGCATACCGCGTGTTCCAGCAGTAAAATAATTTTCGTAATTTGTCGGCATTCTGGGAATGGGGGTTGAGGGAGTTCTGGATTATGGGGTCCTTGGGCATCCAGGCTATATGACATGGGTCGGACTGATGGGCCCTGAATATACAAGATAGAAGGCCTTCCCCCGTGTCCGGACGGGATTCTCCTTTGTGTGGATGGCAAGATTGGCGTTCGGATATGAAGATTCCTTTTTGTGTAAACCGACTCTGTACAACCCTAGCCCCTCCAGTGTCTATATAAACCGGAGGGTTTAGTCCGTAGAGGCGATCATAATCATACAGGCAAGACATCTAGGGTTTAGCCATTACGATCTCGAGGTAGATAACCTCTTGTAGCTCCTATACTCATCAAAGTCAATCAAGCAGGAAGTAGGGTATTACCTCCATTAAGAGGGCCCGAACCTGGGTAAACATTGTGTCCCCTGCCTCCTCTTATCCTCAATCCTTAAATGCACAGTTCGGGACCCCTACCCGAGATCTGCCGGTTTTGAACCGACATTGGTGCTTTCAATTAGAGTTCCACTGTACGGTCGTCGAAAGGCTTCATGGCTCCATCAATCATCTACAACAATGTTGCCGAGAAGGAGATTTTTCTCCCTGGCCAGATCTTTGTATTCGGCGGCTTCGCACTGCGTGCCAACTCGGTTGGCCACCTAGAGCAGATCGACAGCTATGCCCCTGGTCACCAGATCAGTTTTGGAAATCTGAACTATGTCGCTGATATCCGAGGAGTCTTGATCTTCCAAGGGTTCGCGGCCCCATCCACCGCTCAGGCCTTAGATCCGGACCGAGTCACCAGGTCCGAAGATGGGAGTCTAGAGCCCGCTGGACTCTCTGCGTCTATAGAGCTCAATACTGAAGAGTTGGACAGAATAGTGTCTCCAGTAGTCATCACAAAGCCGGACTCTTCCCCGAACCCTTGAAGTCCGCGTCATGTGAGCTTGGCCTGCAATTTGTCCCTATCCAAACCTCGTTCGTAAACGAGGCTTTGGACTTAACGATCCCTCGCCATCGCAGAGGAACCGCTCTCGAATTACGCCCAGCCAAGACTAGGGGCTTCAAATAGTGAATTTTACTTCCCACCCACCACCCACTTTATAGCCACTATCGAGTATCTAATCGACATGCTTAACCACGCCTCCGAAGACATCGACGATATAGACAACGATGCCGGAGAGGAGCAGGCCCAAAATCCGCCGTTCATCGGACGCTGGACGGACACTTCCTCATACGACGTATACATGGTGGACACACCCAAAGAAGGCGACGACGATGATGAGAAGGATCCAGTTGAGGACGAACCTCCTCAGATACCACCAAAGCATCGACATCAGCGGCGCCGCTCTAAATCGCGTCGCGAAAAAGACAACAATACCGACACCGGAGACAATGACACTCTGGATAACGCCAAAGACCAAGAAGGCCCCATCGAACCAACGTCCGAATAGGATGGCCGGGAGGACGGGCAAGTTAACCCTGATGAGCAAGAAGTGAACATAGACTCAGAGGATAGCAACTATCTACCGCCCTCCGAGGGTGACGTGAGCCTCGGTGACGAAGATTTCATCGTGCCACAGGAACCCCTCGAACAAGAGCGCTTCAAGTGACAGCTAATAGCCACGACAAGAAGCCTAAAAAAGAAGTAGCAGCAGCTTCAAGCTGACCAAGATCTGCTCAACGACAGATGGACTAATGTCCTGGCAGCCGAAGAATACGGACCCGAACACCCAATAAAGAGTTACCCGAAGCATAAGCTGCTACCCCAATTCGACGACGAGGACTGGATCCCATACCACCCACGCGTAACACGGCTGGCAGACCCGACCGACCACCACGTGGCTGGGACAGAACGACAACTCAAGCCGAACACCAGCTCACACCACCTCGCCATAAAAGCAGAGAAAAAACAGATCGAGGATACACATTTGACCTACGACAAGACCTGGAAAATAGAGCAGGTCAGACCAGATCAATTTACGGATCATGGGGGCGTGCTCCTGCGCTAGATGACGGTTATCAATCCTTGCGCAATAAGCACAACCACGCCTAGGCCGAAAACCGCATACGGACTTCATCTGAACTACGTCGTGACATGGCCCGATATGGAGGCGTCGCACACCCCCTATGCTTTACCGATGAAGTAATGCAGCACCAGTTCCCAGAAAGGTTTAAACCCGTGAACATCGAATCGTACGATGGCACAACAGATCCCGTAGTTTGGATTGATGATTTTCTCCTCCACATTCACATGGCATGCAGTGATGATCTACATGCCATGAAGTACCTCCCCCTAAAACTCAAGGGGCCAGCACGGCACTGGCTGAACAGCCTACCGGGAAATTCTATCGGTAGCTGGGAAGACTTGGAGGACGCATTCAGAGACAACTTCCAAGGCACCTATGTTCGGCCTCGAGATGCCGATGACCTTAGTCACATCATCCAGCAACTCGGAGAATCGGCCCGACAGCTCTGGACCAGGTTCTTAATAAAAAAGAAACAGATTGTGGATTGTCCGGACGCCGAAGCCCTTGCGGCCTTGAAGAACAGCGTCCGAGACGAGTGGCTCGCCCGACACCTCGGCCAAGAAAAGCCGAAGTCCATGGCAGGCCTTACCACACTTATGACCCGCTTCTGCTCGGGAGAGGATAGCTGGCTTGATCGTAGAAGCAATAGCAGCAGTGACCCTGGAAGCTCCGAAGGCAGGGACGGCAATGGCAAGCCACGACACAAAAAGCACAAGCGTTAAAACAATAATGAAGGAACCCAAGACATGGCGGTCAACACCGGATTCAGCGGCTCCAAACCCAGTCAACAGAAGAAGCCATTCAAGGTAAGCAGGGATGGCCCATCCAGTTTAGATAGAATACTTGATCGGCCTTGCCAGATTCATGGCACCCCCGATAAACCCGCCAATCATACCAACATAAATTGTTGGGTCTTTAAACAGGCTGGCAAACTTAATGCCGAACAAAAGGGAAAAGGGTCGCCAAGCGATGACGATGACCAAGAGCCTCGTAAACCGAACACATGGGGACAGAAGCAATTCCCCCTAAGGTAAAAATAGTGAATATGATATATGTCACACATATACCTAAGAGGGAGCGCAAGCGCGCACTACGGGATGTCTACGCCATAGATCCGGTTGCCCCAAAATTCAACCCATGGTCGGCATGCCCGATTACCTTCGATCGAAAGGACCAACCAACTAGTATCCGTCACGGATGTTCGGTAGCTCTGGTCCTTGATCCTATAATCGATGTATTCCACCTCACGCAAGTCCCCATGGACGGCAGCAGCAGTCTCAATCTACTTTATCAAGACACTGTCCGCAAAATGGGCGTTGATCTGTTAAGAATCAAGCCCACTAAAACTACCTTTAAAGGAGTAATACCTGGTGTAGAGTCCCGCTGCACGGGCTCAACCAAGTTGGAAGTCATCTTCGGTTCACCGGACAACTTCTGAAGCGAAGACTTGATCTTCGACATTGTCCCCTTCAACAGCGGCTATCACGCACTGCTCGGACGAACCGCTTTTGCCCGCTTCAATGCGGTCCCACACTACGCCTATTTGAAGCTCAAGATGGCCGGTCCACGTGGCATCGTTACAATCAATGGAAACATGGAGCGCTCCCTCCGTACAGAGGAGCATACCGCGGTCATTGCCGCTGAAGTACAAAGCGGCCCTGTCAAGCTGCACACCTCATCGGCTATTAAGCCACCAGACTTCATTGCGCAAGGCCGTTAGTTCTGCATGCCGGCAGCCTGGCAACTCTAGGGCTGGATTAGCAGTTTCGCCTCCATTGATCGCCATGTACATAAGCGAAATTTGTACCGCGTTATGCACTCAAAATACCTTGGGCATCGGCGGAGGCAATATATGGATAGGCCTATAGCACGGATTCAACCTTATACGGCCTTCCCCTTCTTCAAATTATCTTTTTTTCTTCCTTGTTTTTTTACCGCAGGTAAATCAAAACCTAATCATCCTACAGACTCAAAAGGACTCTCTCCGAGCCTGGATCCGTCTAAACAGCCAAAGACCATTCCTCTCAAGGAACATTTCTTGCTTGGGCGAAAGCGGCGCAGACGTGCGGCAGGAAGGTGCAAAGGACTTTGCAGACTACAACTTCACTCAAGAACCTGTATAGAGCTTTTTCCCCTAGCCCTAGACCCCCGGCATGTAAAATGGCCTTGGTGATTACGGTACCCTCCGTAAGATTACATTTTGACATATCAATAAGATTCCAATGAACCAAATTCTTATTCGATATCGTTTACTTACAGACTTTATTCCGTCTGTTCAGTTGTCTCACGCACACACCTCGGTACAAAATTGCCAGGGGCTCTACAGGGAAACATGTGTGTTGCCAAACAAAAGTCCGAACAACTTTATAGGACAATTCGGCGTCTCGAGCTGGGCACTATATGCATCGGCTCTGAATCATGCCTTTGGTTAATAGTTGGCTTGCCCAGCTCCTGTGTTTGCTACCTTACGTTCCGTCCGATTGGCTGGGGTAGCAAAGGGTAGCACCTAAGTAGAGAAAGCCGAAAACATACTGTTATGATGCGGCGAGAGCTGGTCAGCCACTCGGTGATTTGTTACAACCCTTACCGATTTTTCGGTATTACACGAAGGATTGTTTCCCGGTCACATATGTAATGCATCCGCATTAGGGTAGCCGCGTACATACTAGGGGCTACTGTATAGACCCATTGTCAAACTCCTATAGCTAAGTGAGAGCAATAAAATTGAATAGTCCGATTGCCTGGTTCGCCACACTAACACCTCCTTCAGGGACCAAGACGTTGAGTTAAGCGTCGTCATGTGCAATTCCGAACACCCCAGTAGTATCTGCATGGGGGTTGAAGCCAAGGACTCGGAACTCTCAGATATAATAAAATGGCCGCACAGGAGGATAAAACTTTTCAAGGAATGAATATATTACAAAAGACTTAGTTCATAATACAAACCCCCCCCGGACAGTTCGGACTCGCTTATTCGAACACTACATCCTTAGAGCATTGGCCCTCTACAAGGCGGGCACCTTTTAGCACGTTCCAAAATAGCGCTCCGGTGTGCGGTGGGCCTTGCTTTCTGGAGGACCCTTAACTACCACCGTTTCGGCCTTCATATTCACCTAGTGCATCTTGACACGGGCGAAAGCCATACGCGCTCCTTCTATACAGGACCACCTCTTGACGGCGTCGATCCAAGGCAGCGCATTGACGACATGCCGCACGATGCCGAAGTAGTTGTCCGGAATGGCTTCGGCCGGCCACAACTGGACTATGACGTCCTTCATGGCCGTGCTGGACATCTTATGCAGCTCCGCCCATTGTGCCATCTGGTCATTTAGCAGTACGTGACGCTCTTGCCCCACAAACTGCGACCAGAAGAGCTTCTCCACCGTGTACCCCTCCTGGGCTTGGAAGAATTGGGCAGCGTCCGCGGCACTCTTCGGCAGATCCGCATATGCGTCTAGAGAACTCCACAGTCGATTAAGCAAGGCATACTTATGGTCCCCAAAATTAGCCTGTAAAAGAAAGGGCTTACCAGCCGCTATCTGACCGACTTGAAGGATTTCCTCGGGCATTGCGCAGGATCCGGATAGCGCCACTGAAGCGTCTTGAAGGGCCTTGGCGAGTTCGGTCCCCTTCGTCTTATTTTCCATTTCCAAGGACTCGCACTTGGCGGCAATGTCCTTGAGTTTTTGCTCCATCTCGGTCACCCGTTCATCAAAACGACGCTGAGCGGCCTGTACGGCCGTCATGTCCGCAGCCGCCTTATCGGCGGCTGCCTTGCTTACCCTTGCTTGCTCCTTGGCTTTGGCAAGCTCTCCCCTGAGGGTTTCCACTGCGGCGGCACCATCTGTACAAACACGCACATTGCAACCCTTGAATTTCCAGAGAGCACAGACATAAACAAGCACAAAAGCAAGATGTATCGCATACCTTGTGCTTGGTTGAGCCGTGTATTAACAAGGACTAGATCCTCATCGGCTCGCTCCAGTTTCCGTTTGAGTTCAGAAATTTCCGCTGACAAGGCAGTCGCCGCTAACAGAGAGGCCTGTTTTCAATCCAAATAAAATAGCGTGTTACCACCTGACATCCGATTTTTGATCCTTTGCTCGCTTTGCTTTCAAAAAGCCAACCAGAGTCTCAGGGGATACTATCTATATATACAGGCATATTTCTCATAAAAATGATCGAAAATATTACATTGCGTACCTCGAAGCCTGCTAGCAGGCTGGAGAAGGCTTCACTCAGCCCGCTCTTGGCGGACTGAATATTCTCAGCCACCGCACCCATCAGGATACAATGCTCATCCAGGATGGATGCACTTTGAAGTACATCCGCCATGGTATTCGGTGCCTCCGGATTAGCAGAGGTCACCGTTCTCCCTTCTCCTGTAGGGGGTTGCTCACCAGACTCCGGAGCCTTGTGGGTCTCCGGAGTAGTATGCGGTTGGGGGACGGGTTGACCAGGGCCCCCGTCGCCGATCTTCGGGGGAGCCGTACCCCTCAGTCCTTCGGCATCCGAGGGATTGCCCTCCGGCGCTGTTAAATTGCTCCGCCCACGTCTCTTCAAGGCCCAGCGAGGGCCTACGGGACGACACCTTGGCGTCATCCTCCCTAGGCGGTGAGGAAGCTAGTGGAGCTGACCCGCTCTCCATCATCTCCAGCGACAGACCCCCCGAGGATGAGGATGGTTGTGGGAGAACGCGGGCCGGACTACAAAATATAGAACCTAGAGTTATCATCACAGTTCATAGAGAATTGGATATATGTTAAAAAATCCTGAGCTACTTACGAATCGGCTTTGGGCTTGGCCCGGCGACTATTCTTTGGGAGGGCCTCGGCGTCTGACTCCGATTTATCGGAGAGGATGATCTTGTCCCTCTTGGATACCTTGGCCTCCAGGTCTTCGGAGGCCGCCCATTTATTGACCTTGCGGGGAGGATCTTCTACTTCCTCCTCATCATCATCATCGTCTCCCTCGTGAGAGGACTGGGCTTCAGCTTCTCCGGACAATGTGTACAAAGTGCCCTCCTCTCTCTTCTTCTTCTTGTCCTTCTTTACCGGCACCTGGTATGACGCCGGGACCAGCATTCTCGTTAATAGAGGGTTGGGTGGGTTTTCGGGCAGAGGAGCCGAACACCTTATCCGCTCTACCTTGGTTGTCCAGCCCTGAATGAGGAATTCAAACTTAGTACGCCCCTTTCATTAATGATTCAAGCTATGTTCGGAAACAGAATGCTTATCAGAGAAGCGGGATGCACGATGTCGAGCCCGATGTCTTCAGTCTTCCTATGCCACTTCCTTTCCCAGGCCTTGAAGAGTAATTTCCAGATCCCTTCGTGCGTTGTGCCGAAGAAATGTTGCAGAGCTAGAGGGCCCTCCAGATTGAATTCCCACATACGGGTCTTCCGGCGTTGGCAGGGGAGGCATCGATGGCAGAGCATCACCTGGATCATGTTGGAGAGATCGGTGCCCTTGTCCATTATGTTCTTGATGCGCTGTTGCAGCACCAGTACCTCATAAATGGACTCCCAGTCCAGGCCCTTGTTGATCCATGATGCGAGCCGCATAGGCAAACCGGATCTGGATTCGGGAGCAGCTGCCAACTTGGTGCCACGGGGTTCGGTGATATAAAATCACTCTTGTTGCCATGCCTTTATGGTCTCCACAAAGGCTCCCTTTGGCCACGTGGTATTGGGGAGCTTGCTTATCATTGTGCCACCGCACTCCGCGTGCTGCTTGTTGACCACCTTCGGATTTACATTGAAAACCTCGAGCCAGAGGCTGAAGTGTGGAGGGATGCGGAGGAATGCTTCGCACATGATGATAAAACGCCGAAATGGGAAGCAAAGAGTTCGGGGCTAATGTGGCACCCCGGCTCAGAGCGACCGATTTACACTGTATTGCCAACCCAGAGATCATGTCTTCTGGCAACACACAACATCTTGGTACATAAATCACCGCTTTATTGAAACTAGTGGAAGCATAGAGTGACATTACAACAAGTTGCGAGGCCAAGAGACACACTCGGTGCGGCTAAACAATATGTACATTATTTAGTAGACATAAAGGGGCCTCGAGCACGACATCTACATGGCAGCGGAAGAACGACATAGCGGGACTCCATAGCATAGGGACAGCGATGTGGACACGGTCTAGACACGGCAGCTCTCCGATCTAGTTAGACTTTCCTGAAATCTGGCATAACACGCCAGGTCAGTACATCGAATGTACTTGCAAGCTCACAACAAACAGAACCATAATGACAAACAATATCACGACATTTAATCCAGTTAAATGCAAACAACAACATACTACTCATGCAGTAAACCAAACTTGTGCATCGAGTCACACGGACTCTCATACCAACCGGTTGCCTCACAATCGAAATAGTGCTCACGATGAAACATGAACGGAACCATGCTTGGTCCAACTGGTTACCTCGTAACCAAAACGGGATAATTCCCGGATCACAAATGATACCACAACCGCCAGCCTCACTGACTAAATCATCATCCAACCAGTGCAATGCAAGTTTATTAGTGTGCATGATTGATTAAAAATAGTTAATCCATGGTATGACTTACTTACGAACTGGGCCCTTATCCGCGGGCGCGGCTATCAGTTGATTAATACACTCTGCAGAGGTAGCACACTTTACCCACACCATGGAATCCATGGCCTCAGACTCCCATTTGGGTGGAACAAAGGCATTCCCACAGAACACTCCCATTGCCATGACACTCTTACGGCCACTCCGACCAACTCCCCACTGGGCTTAGTCCTGGGTGACCCAGCCTACCAAAGGAAAAACTACCACTGTCGTGGCAAACAAACTGTCCCAAACGGGGACTCGGTACCATAACAACACGGGTCCACAAGGTTATGTCTGCTTACCGGGCAAGGGTAACACATGCCCATAACCTTCCCTCGTTGGAGGCACCGACAACAGGCATGACAACGGACGACTATCGGCCTCCCCATAAAGGCAAATGTCGTTGCACTCGTCAGCCCGATTCAGTGGCACCATGACCCGACCAACTTTATGTGCAAGTTCATTTATCATCAGGTTTAACATGAAATGAAATGCTCGATTCAAAATATTCCATGCTTATGCAATCAGATAACATGCATCACAAATCACAACAGATCAACTTCAATCAAGTTCTACTTGCTCAAACTTAACTTTCAACATTTCTGGTTCTTCCTTACTGGGTATTTATACTCCTTACTTTAGTTGGCACAAATCAAACAAAAAAATTCTTAGCATGAATATAGCAAAAATAAGATCGATAATCATATCACCATAGTCATGACAATCTACTTGGATCAACTATTTAAGCTACACCCACTAGTTCAAGCAGTCTATTCATGACAAAACTAAATAACACAAGAATTATTTATTTTAACACTATATGCACGGAATAATATATATATTCAAGTAGAAAATCATGAATATTGCAAAGACACCATGATAATGTTGTTGTGGCTTGCCTTAGTGTAGAGGAGCTTCACACTCATTCTGGATGCCTTCAAGACAATCTTCACCTTCTGAAAATAATTCAAATGACTAAAAAGAAAATGTCAAAACACTTCTGAAAATTACTAGAAATTCTAGGCATCAAGGAAAAATCCCATAGTGAGTGTGCTGCTAGAGTTTTCCAGTAAGAACATAATGCAAAAAGAATCAAATCCTTTGGACTTGTAGGTTAGGAGTTAGAGCTCGTCAAAGTTCTGGTAAAATTTAAACTAAATTTGAATTAAAAAGAAAATCTAGGGGGTGATCGAAGGTGTAAAACGCCCGGGCGCCACCACTCATCCCGCTTCGGGCGTGGCCTGAGTGGCTGACAGCAGGCCCCGCTGGTCAGGTCGGAGGGGGAGGGGAGAGAGACAGAACACGGCGAGGCTCCGCCGGAGCGCACGCTGCGAGGACGGCTCCTTGGCCCGATCCAAAGGGATATGATTGGAGAGGAGGTCGAGGCGCACCTGCCCGTACCCATAGCATAGCTAGAGTTGGCCTGACGGGGTCGGAAGAGAGCTCTCCAGCAGCGGCAGCGGGCGGGGCTTGTCGGAGTTGGCAATTCCAGCGAGGTGAGGCCGGTCCAGCAACTCCAACAGCACCAGCTCGCTCAAGTGGATCACCACGAGCACGCCTGAGGAGTTGAGGGAGCGCGAGAGGCTCTGGAGAGGGAGGGGGCCTAGGAAGGGGATCGCCGGTGAGCTCGGGACGGGGATGGTGGCCAGAGGCCTGCCCAAGCGGGCTGTGGCTTCCTACGGGGACGTGGTGAGGTGCTGAGTGTGTGAGTGAGGAGGAAAATGAGCTCGGGAGGGGCTATTTACAGCCAAGGCCGAGGCGGGGATCGAGAGCTCGCCGGAGCCTTCTAGAGCGTCGCCCGGTGACAAATGGCGTCAGCGAGAGAGGGGGAAGACGCCGGGGATCACGCGGAGGCTGTAGACGAGCGGCGACGAGCACGGGAGCGCGGTACGCGACGAGCACGGGGCATGGGCGTACTGTTTCCTTGGTCGTGCCGTGCCCGTGCTCGCGGTGGCGAGCTCCGGCGTCGGCGAGCGCTAGGAGGGAGTTAAGGACGTTGAGACGGTGATGGTGGCGTGGTTTGGCAAGGTGCAATAGCCGGGGAAGCAAGCACGCGATGAACAGAGCGCTCGTCGGCATCGAGAGCACGTCAACTAGCACGTTGGCATCGTGCACATGCGTGGTCACCGAGTGAACTCTATCATAGAGCCACAACTTGCCATAAATTCATGTCTGTAAGTTAGTCCTTAGTGGTTTTTGTCGTTTTGTGTAGTTGGCTTGGTCACAGGTGCACTATGGGAGTGGCTCTCTTGCTGTCAAGTTTCTGGACAGAAACTTGTGACCTTGACTGTGGTCAAACCAGAGAGGGTTTAGGGCTGATTTTTTGTGGTTAGTAGTTTCTTAGGAGGGTAATGATGCTCAAGAAAAATCAGCCTTAATGGATCAAGGAAAATGGTACTTGGTGTAGAAACTGATCATTCTATCCAGAACAGAAATGATTTTCTGTACCAAAAATATTACAAAAAGTTATGCAATATTTTTTCTCAGGAAGGTACCCTAGGGTTCAAAGAATATTTGGGAATTTTCTCAAATTTTTATGGGAAAAAAATGAGGGTTGCTTTGGAACATACTTCTCTGAAATGATTTTTAGGGAAGAAAATGGATATTTTTCTTTTATGAAAAATATTCCTTGGGCTTTTGTGGATGTGTTTCAGAGAATGAAAAGTGAGTTGGTGGAGAGGTCACTTGGGTGAACATTAAGGGTAGGCCTAAGTGTTCAAGTCCATATGAATTGATTTGAAACTCCAAATCCAAAGAAAATGCAATTGAATGTCCAGAAAAAGAGAGTAGGCAGAAACCAGGCTGTCACAGCTAAATCATGGAAATCCAGTCCGTAGTAGAACATAAGACCGCGGACGAAGGGGTGGAGGGGAAAACCCAATCCGCGAAGAAAGTGGGGTATAAATACCACTCTTTCGCCTGGACCTGGAGAGGGGATGACCTGCTCTTGGATAGGAAGCCTGTGTGCGATCTCCGTAGTCAAGTACCCTGCCTTCCAAAGCTCTTTAACGTTCTCCTCCATGACAGAGGAAGCCATCCATTTGCCTTGAGAGCCAGGATCCGGCCATGGCCGAAGAGGTTGGGGGAGGGGAAAGATTGAGACCAAGGCGCTGGAGCTTGATGATGGGAGTGCTAAGGAAGAAGGCGTGGGGCAAAACGACGGATCCTTATCCTCTTATAAAGGCCGTGAATATCAAGCGCCCCCTCATAGGTCTTAAAACTCGCCTATTCCCAAGGGGCCGTGCAAACAGCACGTTTGGATTACTCAAACCCGTATTGATAAGGATCCCGCAAATAAAGGGACACGATCTCTGCCTTGACGAGATGTGTCAATAAAGGCCATGCCTCGATACGTGAGGCGGGAGGCCTGAAAAACGATTCGAGTAATAATGATGAGACTTGACATAACGTTTCTCCAAAAAGGAAAAAAAGAGAGCTGTCAGTGGACATAGCTTATCTCTAAATTAATATTTTATCTTCATGGTGGAGGATTGTGGTTGTTTTACAGAGTTGGATACATGTATTTTGTTCAGAATACTAATCTTGAAGTATTCGGAGGAGGAACCCGCCTTGCAATGCCAAAGAAAAGCTGCGTGCCGGACACATCGTCATTGAAGACTGGTTCAGGTGCTACTGAGGGAGGCCTGGATTATGGGGTCCTTGGGCGTCCGGGCTATATGACATGGGCCGGACTGATGGGTCGTGAAGATACAAGATAGAAGGCCTTCCCCCATGTCCGGACGGGACTCTCCTTTGCGTGGATGGCAATCTTGGCATTCGGATATGAAGATTCCTTTTTCTGTAAACCGACTATGTCCAACTTTAGCCCCCTCTATTGTCTATATAAACTAGAGGGGCGACCATAATCATACAAACTAGACATCTAGGGTTTAGCCATTACGATCTCGAGGTAGATCAACTCTTGTAACCCCTATACTCATCAAAGTCAATCGAGCAGGAAGGAGGGTATTACCTCCATTAAGAGGGCCCGAACCTGGATAAACATTGTGTCCCCTGCCTCCTATTACCCTCGATCCTTAGATGCACAGTTCGGGACCCCTACCCGAGACACTACTAGGAAAAGGCCTACTAATGGCGCACTACCGGTGCGCCATTAGTAGCACGCCACTAGTATTTTTTACTAATGGTGCACCAGTGGTGAGCCATTAGTATAGCCCACGGTGCGCCATTAGTATCTGGTATACTAATGTCGCACCACATGGAAGTGCGCCATTAGTAACATTTTTTTTAAATTTTTTTTAAAAATTCAATTTTTTTTCGTTTTTTCTTAATCTCAGGTCAATATGGCTTAATCTCGGGTCAATATGCTTCATCTCAGGTCAAATCGCACTCCGTGGTCAAACTTCCCAAAAGGTCACCCATCCTCACACTACTCCAGCCCAAGCACGCTTAACTTCAGAGTTCTATCCAGCCCCAGCAACATCTCACTTCGCAGGCACTTCTTGATATATCTAGCATATCAATCCTATTATACCTTGTTGATGTCTAGGACTTTGTTCATATTCATGACTATGATGAAATTTTGAAAAATACTTCAAACTTCCCGCTCATATTATGTATCACTTTTTGAAAAACAATTCAAAACCATTTTTTTAAAAATTTGGATTTTTTTGCCTCTAGATCTTGAAAGCCCCATAACTTTTTTTGTGTTAGGTTTTTGGGGATTCTGAAAATGTTTAATGGGGTTCCCCCGATTAAATTTGGATGTAACTTTTCGAGTAGATGATTTTTCATATAAAAAACTTTTTAATCCGAGTTCGTATGCAAAAGATATGGCCATTTTACAAATTTTCAGAGAGATTTTGCAAATAAAGTCGAAATTCATATTTGTAAATTTTCCCAACAACTAGACGACATTTCACATGGGAAACTTATTTTCTTTTATTTTTTTGACATTTTTTTCATTTTCTTTTATTTTTTTTAACTGCAAAGGCGGTCCACGGGGGGGGGGGTGCATTCGGGAACTTTTGGGCCAAGTTAGTAATGGCGCACGGCGGGTGTGGTGCGCCATTACTAGTTAAACTAGTAATGGCGCACCACACCCGCGGTGCGCCATTACTAGTTTTGAAAAGAAAAAAAGAAAAAAAAATGATTTTTTTTTGAAAAAACTTAGTAATGGCGCACCTGTGGGTGTGGTGCGCCATTACTATGTCAAGTTAGTAATGGTGCACCACTCTCACGGTGCGCCATTAGTAGTTTTGAAAAAATTAAAAAAAATTACTAATGGCGCACCGTGGGATGTGGTGCACCATTAGTATTTGCACACTAATGGCCCACCAGCACATGGTGCGCCATTAGTATTTACTAATGGCGCACCACATGTACAGTGGGCCATTAGTGTCCATCCTATCTATAGCCCTTTTCCTAGTAGTGAGATTTGCTTGTTTTGATACCGATAGGGGTACCCAGGCTTGCCTGCATGCGGCCCATGGCGTGGCTCCATCGACGCCCTTGTACGGCCCACCTTCAGCATCAACGACATAAGACCCTCGCAAGGGGCCAAGCCTCGCGAAGCAGACAACACCAAGACCTCCAGAAGGAGCTGCCTCCTCAAGTTGGCTCCTGAGGAGCGGCGATTTCTATGCAAGCCTCACCTCATGAGGTTCGGATGACGTGAGCCATGACAACCAAGGCCAGGCGGGCGCTAGCGGGTGCATGATAGCAGTTTCCTCTTTGCTGCCAAGGGGGCAAGCGCAGGCGCGAAGTCTTGAGGAATCAGCCAAAGGTTTCAATTCCCATGCCACAAGACCAAGACCGCCAGGACGGCAGGATGGAGGTCATCGCCGAGCCCACCGCGGCGTCACGACAAGAGGCTTTGCAGGCGAAGACTACTTTTGTGAGGATAAAATGTACTAGTTGTTTCCCTTTGAATTCGGCTATTGTAGGATCCCTTCCTGCCTCCATTTTGGGGGAACATGACCAAAGCCACTATAAATAGGGCCTAGCCACCACTGTAGATAGGGATCATGTCGGCGTTCTTGGAACGGGGGTCCCCAGACTTGCCTGCCTGCGGCCCACGACATGGCCAAGCAGTAGGCCGTACGGCCCATCTTCGTCAACAAGGCACCCAAGACCCTCGCGAGGGTCCAAGCCTCGCGAGGCAGACGACGCAAGACCTCCTCTGGAGTGGCCTAGCTAGGCAGGCTCACGAGGAGCAGAGATATCAATGCGGGGCAAACTTCACGAGGCTCTCGTGACGTGAGCCATGATGAACGGTGCCAGGCGGGTGCCAGGCGGGTGCCGGTGCGCGCAGCGTCCTTATTTCCTCATTGGTGCTATGGAGGCCAGCACAGGCGAAAAGTACCGAGGCATCAGGCAAAGGTTGCTATATTGGTGCAACGAGACCAAGAGCAGGAGGACGGCAAGGCGGAGGTCATCATGGAGCCCAGGACGACGTCACCCCAGAGCTTTTCGCAGGCGAAGACCTATTTTATCAGGATAGCTTGTACTAGTTGTCCCCCTTCAAATTTGCCCGCCGTTGTTGGCTCCCTTCCCGCTCGATATTTGGGAAGAGGACCAGGGCCTCTATAAATAGGACTAGCCACCACAGTAGAGATAGATCATCCTGACGGAGCCTGATCTGATCGAATCCACACACCACAAGTTCATACGCACAAGAACACCTCAACCTCAGGAGGCTGTTCTTCCCTTGTACTGTTCACCATCAGCCCGGGAGGCAATCCACCACCACCACACTGGAGTAGGGTATTACACCACAACGCTGGCCCAAACCAGTATAAACCCCGTGTCTTTCTGTGTTGTGAGTTCGTCGGCAAGATCTTATCGAGCTAGAGCATAGATCAGTAGGAGGGAAAGACTTCGCGCCCACCCCAGTGTTCGAACCTTAAGGGTTTGCCGGAACCCCACATCCGACATTTGGCGCGCCAGGTAGGGGTGCGCCGTAGTTTCCCTTCTGTCGTTTTGTTGCTCCGTCGCTCCGTCGCTTCCATGGCGGACGCTCGCCGTGCTCGACCTGAGCGTCAGGCTGCCTCTCCGCCCACGCCGCTCAGACGGCTCCCGTAGGTGGGCCACCTTGCCACTCTCCGTCTCCCGCCGCCAATGCTGCCACCGGCCCGGCGGGAAACGAGCTGCAGGCGTCCTTGCTGCATCCTTCAGTGCGGCAGGACGGCTGCACCGCTACTCGGTCACTCATCCATGTTGGTTCTTCGTCTCACGCGCACCACGCTCCTATGGAGGCACGAGCCGCGCTCAGTGCGGCGAACGAGCTCCTGCGTTACCGCCCCGTCGACGACCTCTAAGTGGCTTGACCGCGTCGCCGAGCTCGTCCATGCCGCAGGGGGCTCTCCGGCGCCGTCTCACTCTCTGCCTCCCCCTCAACCAGCCGCGGGCGAAGGGGCTCATGGCATGCCTCCACCGCCTCAACCCCAAGACGGTGCCTTGGCACCAAGGCGCGCGCCTCCGCGGCATGATCCACCGTGCCCAGCGCCCGCGCGCGAAGAAAGAAGCTGCCAAGAAATCCCGCGGCCGCGAGAAGCTGCACCGGCGCTCCCCGCGCCACCTCATCAAGACCGTGTGCCGCCTGCGGTGGCGCAGCGCGGACCACACCAAGATCAAGCTTCGCCTCGGAAGCGGGCCCTGGCTACCACGGCCGGTTGCCGTACCTTCACCCCCAAACTGCGTAGCGTCGCCTGGCCAGGCAAGTTCAAGCCGGATCTACCTCCTCGGTACGACGGCACCGCCGACCCCGTGGAGTTCCTGCAGCTCTGTGAGCTGAGCATCGAAGTGGCAACGGCGACGAAAGGTCATGGCGAACTGGTTTCCCATGGCTCTCAAGGATGGGGACCGCTCCTGGCTCCTGAACCTGCAGCACGGCTCGATCTCCTCCTGGGACGAGATGCGCGACCACTTCGTCACCAACTTACAGGGCACTCGCGACCACCCACCGGCTGCGGGCGATCTACGCCGCATCAAGCAACAGCCAGGAGAAACCTTCTAGAAGTACATTGAGCGCTTCAACAACACCCGCCTCAAGATCCCCAAGGTCACGGATGACGCCATCATCTCCGCGTTCTCAGACGGCGTCCATGATGTCAAGATGAAGGAGGAGCTGGCTATCCACGAGGAGCTTTGCACATCTCAGGAGCTGTTCAACCTGGCGACCAAGTGCGCAAGAGCTGAGGAGGGGCGCCTCTCTCTCCTTGAGCTGCCAGCTGCAGGAGTGGAGGAGAAGAAGGCCAAGGCCAAGGGCACGAAGTGCAAAGAGGCAGTAGTGCTCACAGCGGAGCCCGACTACAAGCGAGGCATAGATCAGCCTGAGTCGTCCAAGAACGGCCAACCATTCTGAGCCTTCCACAACCTGAACACCCACAACACCAGCGACTGCCAAGAGCTCAGAGCCATACGGGAAGGACGCTACGGTCGACACCACGAGCGCAACGACCGGGCCTATGGCCGCGGAGGCGGACGCTGGGACGACCGTGGCCCGTGCCAGGAGTGGCGTGACCGGCCTCGTGAGGACTGCTGGCAGGACCAACCTCGCGAGGGCGCCTGGAGGGACCCGCCTCATGAGGATCGCCCCTAGGGCAACGTTGGTCTTCCCCTGTTGCCGCCACCAAGAAGGAACGACGACCACCACTAGGACGAGGGGGCTAGGGGCTTCCAGGAGCCGCGTGCGATCGCTTGCATCTTGGGCGGAGCTCAGGCCCCAGCCTCACAATGCATCTTCAAACAGTTCGCTCGCGAGGTGAATGCGGTGCTCCCCAAGCTAGAGGCCACGCGCCCGCTCAGGTAGTCCCAATGCGCCATCACCTTCAACTCGGCAGACCAGCTCAAGTGCGCAGCCACCGCTGGCGCACTCCCTATGTTGTGCTCCCCAATCATCAGCAATGTGCAAGTCACCAAGACTCTCATCGACGGCGGCGCAGGGCTCAACGTCCTATCCATCGACACGTTCGGCAACCTCCAAGTGCCCTATGGGCAACTCCAACCAACCAAGCCTTTCTCAGGAGTGACTGACGGTTCCACCACACCGGTAGGGCAAGTCCGCCTGCCTGTCACCTTCGGGGAGCGCAAGAATTACCGCACCGAGCTCATCGACTTCAACGTCGTGCACATCCGCCTGCCGTACAATGCCATCCTTGGGTATCCAGCCTTGGCCAAGTTCATGGCAGTCACTCACCACGGCTACAACGTTCTCAAGATGCCGGGAAGCGGGGGAATCAGCACGGTCCCATGTGAAGTGAGGGATGCGTTGTGCTCCCTTGAGCGCGCCTTCCAAGCCGCAGCAATCGACAACCATGACAGCAGAAGTGAAGGCCCTCCAGAGACCATCCCCAAGAAGAAGTTGCCGTGCCGCGCAGGACCCCAAGAAGATGCCGTCGCGTCAGGAGCCTCGTCAGGATCAGCGCCCGTTCCAGGGGCGCCTCCCTCCACCGCGTAGGAAAGCGCACCCGGCGCCCTCCTCAGGCAGGACTCGGGGGCTCTCTCCTGGAGAGCCTCAGACCTTGCGAACCTCAGGAGGGGGGCGCTTGGGCACCACTTGGAAGCGTGCTTCATGGCACACCTTCCTTAGGAGAGCACAGGAAAAGGAGTGCCCACCACCCAAGAGTTCATCAACAAGACCACCCAGGAACTGCAAGAAGCAAGAGCCATGCGCGGCCACAGCCGCTCACAAGGCGCAGCTCCCCATCCAGGCGAGGATGCCGGGCTGCGTGTCTGCGTCGACGTCCCAGGGCTCAACAGGGCCGCATCTCAGGAACGCTTCTGGCCAACACATGTGGGCCGCTGTGAGGGCCCACCACACGGCTATGTTCGCATGCCCTTTGGCTTGCCGAGCATGGCATCGGCCTATCACCGCAGCGTGCAGCAAGTCCTGGCAGCTCAGGAGGCCAGGTTCAATGCCATTCTGGAGGAGATGGAGACGGTCTTCAGGGAACCTCCTGAGACTCCAGAGCCTCCCGAGGCTCAGGATCCTGGTGGCTCATGAGGAACCATTCCTTCAATGCGTGGCTTCAGCTGCACCAACTCTACTTCGTCTACAGAACCAGGTGACATCTTCCAAGTTCGTTTAAGCTGGGAGCGCCCCTCGGGCTGCTTTATTCCCAGGCCGCATGGGTCCGTCCCTGTGGCATGTATCCCTTTTGCTTAAGTCTTTAGCTTACCTTGCTGAGGGCGTCCCTCGGGCTGCATCATCCCTAAGCCGCTCGGGCCAGACCTAGTGGCATGTATCTTCCTGCATTTATCCAAGTCAATCTGCTCTTCATGCTTAAGCTGCCGATGGCTATCGCCTGCTCGATCATCGCCTCCCCGGGGCCTTCACACAGGCACGATGCTGGTGCATGGGTCCGTCCCTGCCACGACCGACAAATATGAGTGGTCGATCTCTGGCTCGTGGCACACGCCGCGCACGTCACCTCACCAGACCCTCGGTGCCTTCACCTCACCAAGAGCAACCAGCAGCAGGCTAACAGCTGTAACGGTCAACCATGTTTCTTCTTGTGCCTGTTCACAGGGGTCCCGAGGGAAGGATATCAGATGGCACCGCGAGTCTCCTTTTTCCCTCGTGCGATTCGCTTGCCCGTCAAAAGGAGGGCTCCTGAGCATCGCGACTCAGGAGCTCTTACTGGCTCTCCAGCCCTCACCCCCTGGCCTTGACCACGGCATCGCGACCTGGCATACCAGCGGCGGCTGAGCTCGCTCGAGCGCCGGGACCTGAGGATGTAGAGCACTAAGGAAAGCATGAGGGGGGGGACTCGAATGGGCCAACCTGGCTATGCCGAACGAATTGGCGCACAACCCTAGCACAACATCAGGAATCGCCACGAAGTCAGCAAGATAAGTTTCGCCCTAGGATCGGCTAAATATCTGAGCCTAATGGTCACTTACGCCGTGTCGCAGCCCCTTTGCGGCCAAGTCTTTTTCCTTTCTTGCCTTACCATGGCTGCTTGAGCACTAAGGGGGACCTCCTGAGCATCGTGCCTCAGGGGCTCTTACTGGGCCTCGGGCTGCACACCTCCTGGCCTTGACCACGGCATGCAACCTGGCATACCAGCGATGGCTGTAGCCTACCTGGGACCGGGGCCTGTCAGCGTAGAGCAACAAGCCATCACAAGGAAAGAAAGGAGGGGCCGAGCCTTAACGAGACATGCACTCACCAAGTTTTCATAACAAGGAAGATAAGCAACAAAGACATTACAGACCCTTACATTCCCCCACGGGGTGGTTCATGATCCTTCGCTGGAAACAAAAGCTGATACTAAGGGGAATCCTATCTACACCCTCCCGTGGCGGACGCCATCATCAATAGTGGGCACGGGAGGCCGGCGCCAACCCCATCCAGATCATCGGCCGCGGTGGCCGAACGCCGCAGCCCTGCTCCGAGCGCGGCGAGAGCTCGGGATGACGTAGCTGTCGTCGCTCATCTCCGGAGTCTGGTAAAGCTCAGGAGAGCTGCCGGACTCCCAAGAATTGCTGCTGCTATTGGAGCAGCCACGATCGGAGCGCACGACAGCCTGGCGCTCCTCTCCAGGGTAGCACTCTAGGCGGCGGCCCTCGACGTCGAAAACCTTGAAGGAGAGCGTGGAGGCGCCGTCGTACTCAAACTGGATCGCGAGAGCTCCCCTCGCACGGCAGACCCGCGTGACCTCGCCCCAGCCGCGAGTCATGAAGATCTTCCCAGTGGGGACCGCCTCGATCTCCGCTCCGGTCGCCGGAGCACTGTAGTCAGCATGCTGTAGCCAGAGCTCGAGCGGCCCCCTCGGCGGCATCACGTTGGAGAAGAGCCGCGGGAAGCGGATCCAGGAGCTTTGTGGCATCGGCGCCCACAGCACCAACTCGCGCGAGGAGTCAATGGCGTGGACCCCAGGGGCAACGGCACGCGGCACCGTGGCGCGGCGACCCTGGACCGTCGTGGGCGGCGCTGCTCGTCGCTCCTACCTCCCGAGCCCTCAGCTCGGGCATACAAGGGTAGCGGGTACCCCGGTGGAGGCCGCTCACACCAAGGCCTCATCACCACTTGCATCACGGCTTCGTCACGGAGATGGATCGACCTCTTCTTCGGTGGAAGTGGCCCCGGATCGTCACGGGGAGCTTTCCCTTTCTCTTCGGTGGAAAACCTTCTGATGGGCGCCATTGTTGTCAGCACTGCAAGCAATGGAGCAGAGAAGCGAGCAAGCGAGGAAGAGATGGGCAACGGGGGCTCCGCCCCCTCCCCATTTATAGCAAGAGAAGGCCAACCGGCGTCTCCTACTATCGCAGGTAATCATGGTTTTCCTTGCATATCACAGGGACTGGTCAAGTCGTGCAGTCGCCGAGGCAGCATGGGGAAGCGGAGACACCCACATCCAATCAGCCGCCACGCGTTGACCGAGGCCGCAGGCTTTTGGGGCCCACGGTGCTCCGAGCTTGAACCTTGGCTTCGCCGCAAAGCCAAGCCCGAGCGCACCTTGGGCCCGGGGGCTACTGTCGGCATTCGGGGAACGGGGGTCCCCAGATTTGCCTGCCTGCAGCCCACGGCGTGGGCAGGCAGGAGGACGTACGACCCATCTTCGTCAACAAGGCACCCAAGACCCTCGCGAGGTAGACGATGCAAGACCTCCTCTAGAGTGGCCTAGCTAGGCAAGCTCACGAGGAGCGGAGATATCAAGGCGGGGCAAACCTCACGAGGCTCTCATGACGTGAGCCATGACGAACGGTGCCAGGCCGCTGCCAGCCGAGCGTCGGTGCATATAGCGTCCTTATTTCTTCTTTGGTGCTAAGGAGGCCAGCGCAGGCTAAGAGTACCGAGGCATCAGGCAAAGGTTGCTAGATTGGTGCAACGAGACCAAGACCAGGAGGACGGCAAGGCGGAGGTCATCGTGGAGCCCAAGATGACGTCACCCCAGAGCTTTTCGCAGGCGAAGACCGCTTTTGTCAGGATAGCTTGTACTAGTTGTCCCCCTTCAAATTTGCCCGCCGTTGTTGGCTCCCTTCCTGCTCGATATTTGGGAAGAGGACAGGCGCCTCTATAAATACACTACAAAAAAATACACTTCCGTGATGATACGTGTTTGTCAAAGTAGGTCGCTTTTTTGTCATGCAGGTACATCCATGACAAATTTATGACAGAATCAAGATAGTCATACCTATGCTGTCGTAGAAGTGTTCCATGACATTACCAAAATTATCATCACGGAAGTGTCCACTTCCATGACGATAAATCACGCGTCACAGAAGTGTTTTCGTCAAGGGTGACCGACACGTGGCATCCACCGTAACGGAACGCTGTTAAGCTATCGGGTCGGGTTTTGGATCCGATAACCCTTTAACAGCCCCGACCAATGGGGATTTTCCATGTGTAAAATCATCATTGGCTAGAGGAAACACGTGTGGGCTCATCGTTGGGACAGATGTCATCCACTCACTGGACAGAAGGCGCCTATGATACGTCGACATGTGGCACGGCCCAATAGTGGCCCATTCCTGTGAAAAGGCCGACCCGTTTGACTTGGTCAAAAGCTGGCGGGCCAACCCATGGAAAGCCTGTTAACGGCCTGTTCGCATATAGCCCATTTACAGCCTGCTAACCCAAGGCCCGTTACGCCCTATCCGAATTAGGTCCAGTAGCGTCATCTGGGCCGTCCAATATGATTCCAGCCCGTTTTCACTTCTGGCCCATGTGTAGCCCATGACGTCTTTCGGCCCATATGAGGCCCTTTGTAACTCTTGGCCCATTAGCGGCCCGTGCTGAAACTGGCCCGAAATGAACAGCGTATTACTTTATACCCATTAACGGCCCGTGGTGAAACTGGCCCGAAATGAATAGTGTATCACTTTATACCCATTAACAGCCTGTTATTCCGTCGAGCCGTTTCCAGCCCAACTTAACTTTCGGCCTTCTGAGGGCCCATTTATTCTTGGGCTCATTTGCAGCATTCGGTTACTTACGGCCCGTTACTGTCATTTTCTGCTTGTGGGCTAAATTCAGCCCATCGTTACACTCGGCCCATTTGTGGACCGTTAGTCTGTTGGGCCATTTTCATAGCATCACCAAATACGGCCTATTAACGGCCTGTTATGGTCAGCCCATAAAATGTACGATTTCCATTAAAGGCCCGTCTACGACCCATTAAAGGCCCGTACAAGACCCATAAATGAGCCGGCGGCCCATGGATCCTACGAGACGTACAAGGCCCATGGATCCTACGAGACATAGAAGGCCCATGGATCCTACAAGACGTAGAAGGCCCATGGATCCTACGAGATGTAGAAGGCCCATGGATCCGATGGCCCGTGAAGGGCCATGGTCGGGCGAGTTGGCCCCCGTTTGAACAATATAGCATATTCAAAGAATTATCCTACTCAATACTATCACCTCTAAAAAGCCTACACTATTACAACAAAGAGATCAAGGCATAGAAAGGTAGAATAATCCTACACTATACAATAAAGAAATTACAGCCGGTTATACCCACTGGGCATTATGGTTCGGCACAGGTGATAATAAAGCATACACAAACAGCAAATTACATACAGTGGGCAAATACAGCTCATATGAAAGTGCGTTATATCGACTAGAGGGGGGGTGAATAGGCGATTTTTATGAAATTCTTCACTTAGGAATTTGCTCGTGAGGAAATTCCTTAGCGAAGAACTACTAGCAGCGGAATAAGTACTCAGAGGTAAACATAGCAGAATACATGCATGGTCATCATGATGAAATGAAGACAAACACAGAGTACAGAAAGCGTAAACACAGGATAGCATAAGATGAAGACAAACAGACTGAAGAATTTGAACTGAGGAAATTGAGAAAGTCTTCAATCAAAGTCTTCAAACACAGATATGAACAAACACACAACACAGTAATGAGGAAATGAAAGTGTTGAGGAAATAGAACCAGTAAGCTTGGTGAAGACAATGATTTGGTAGACCAGTTCCAACTGCTGTCTCAGTTGTACATCTGGTTGAAGTGGATGAGTATTTAAACTCGAGGACACCTAGTCCCGGACACACAGTCATCACCGTATTCTCCTTGAGCTAAGGACACACAGTCCTCGCCCACTCACTCGTGGTAAGTCTTCAGGTGACTTCCAAACCTTCACAGACTTGGCCACTCGGCGATCCACAATTCCTCTTGGATGCTCTAGACCTTGACACCTAACCGTCTAGAAGAAGCACAGTCTTCAAAGGTAACAAGCGTCGGATCCACACAGGATCAATCTCTTCAGTGATGCTCAATCACTTTGGGTTTCTAGGTGTTTTGGGTTTGGGTTTGGATTTTCCTCACTTGATGATTTTCGCTCAAAGTCCTCGGAGGATGGGTTGCTCTCAAATGACAAGTGTCAAGTTCTCGCGGAGCAGCCAACCAGCTAGTGGTTGTAGGGGGCGGCTATTTATAGCCTAGGGAGCAGCCCGACATGATAAGACATAAATGCCCTTCAATGATATGACCGTTAGGTGGACAAGATATTTTAGGACAGCTGGCGGGCAGCACAGCAACGGTCGGAAATTTGAGGTACAAATTCCTCAGGGCTATCATGTTCCTCACTGTGTAGGTAATTCGCACTGGCGAATTCCTAACTCCTCAGTCAGTGCAAAGTCCTCAGTGACCAGAAGAACTGCGTCTCTGTCACTGAAGAATTTGACTGAACTGTATGAGATTTCCAATGGCTTCACTCGAAGGGATTGGTAGGTGTATGATTTGAGTTGAGCATCACATGGAAATTTTCTCCTTAGTATTTCCTCGACCCCCTTTAACAGTACGGTGTTTCCTATGACTCAAGAAAGAGAAAATGAAACTACCAAAACAAAAGTCTTCACGCTTCATGTTCCTCGAATGAATACCAAGTCTTCAAGGTCACACCAATTTCTTCACTTTCAAAGTCTTCAGAAAGTCTTCAGTATATCAAAGTCTTCAGTCGAAGAACTTCATTTTTAGGGGTCGACTTTCTCTGTAAATATCAAACTCCTCATCGACTTATAGACCTGTGTACACTCATAAACGCATTAGATACTTAACCTATAAGTATTCAATACACCAAAATCACTAAGGGGCACTAGATGCACTTACAATCTCCCCCTTTTTGGTGATTGATGACAACATAGGTTAAGTTTTCAACGGGGATAAATATATGAAGTGTAAAAACTGATATTGAGGAATTTGATTGCAAGATATAGAAGAACTCCCCCTGAAGTTGTGCATAGTGAGGAATTTGCTTTTGAAGCAATGCACACTTGAAGAGTTGAATTATGGAGATCTCCCCCTATATCTTGTAATTCATACACGCATTTGATATATAATATGAAGAATTTGAAATGCATGATGAAATATGGTGCCTGATGTAATTCAGCATGCGTGCAATAATATTAACGAGGAATAAGCATGCAGAATAGCGCATCAAAGTATCAAAGCATAGTGCAACCAAAGTATCAGCGCACCATCGGACTTAAGATTACAACTCGATCCAATAAAAGTTTCGGAAGAACGAGAGTTGTAACTTAAAAAAACACCCTTATTATAGACTCGCTTGAAGACTAACTCAGATTTCTCCCCCTTTGTCATCAAATGACCAAAAGGATCAAAACTGAGGACTAATGCCCCTGAAGATTTTCAAGTTGATGAAGGAGCGCCAGCGTTGTTGGGGTCGGTCGTTGAAGTAGGGCCTGCCGCAGTGTCGTCCAAGTCTTCATTTTCATCAGTCTCACGCGATGAAGAATATGAACTGGCCACCAAAGAAGGAACTGAGACCTTCTTGTATTTCTTCGGAGGAGGTGCAGACCAGGCAAATTCTTCGTTGAGACCCATTTTCTTCAAGTCTTCAGCACTGTAGACTTGAGACAGAACAGCCCAGGTGCGGTTGAGGGTTTCATGAAGGTAGTAGTGGTTTTTCTTCACTGCATTGTGTGTGGAAGTCATGTTGTGAAGAATTGAACCAAACTGACGCTTGACCCATTTGTGATTGCGATCAACCTTTTGATGAAGACTGAGGAGTAACTCACGGTCAGTCATCACCCTGGGTGCTGTGGCTTGAGGATTTGGCTTGGCAGTGTTAGCAGCAGAGTCATGTGTGGCAGAGTCATCATTGGTGGAGTAAGATGCAGCTTTGCGAAATTGTCCATCCAATGGACGAATGCCTTCATCTATCACAGCAGTGGCCTTGCCCTTTTCTTCAGCTGAGGAAAATGTCCGTTTGAGGACTTCAATGGGAGGCAAGTAGCTGCAGTGGTTGAGAGTTTCAGCCTTGTAGTTGAGTGAAGACCTTGTCCTGATGAATTTCATTATCCAAGGTGCATAAGGCTTCAGCTCAAATGGTGACATAGCAATGTTGGCCAGAGTCCTCATGAAGAAATCATGGAAGTTGACGGGAACGCCATGAATGATGTTGAAAAGCAGATTCTTCATGATGCCAACGACTTCTTCATCAGTCGAGTCGTGGCCTTTGATGGGACTCATTGTCTTTGTCAGAATGCGATAGACAGTCCTTGGCACATACAGCAATTCCTTGACGAGGAATTTGGTTCTAGGAGCTTGCCCTGGCTTCAAAGGCTTCATCAGCACTTGCATATAGTGATTTGAAAGCAATTCAGATGCTGGGGCCTTATGATGTGTGTTCTCAGTCATCCAGTCCAAAACCCATGAATTGACATCTTCAGAGTTGCCGGTGATGTGCAACGTTGCATAAAATTGAAGAATAAGTTCTTCATTCCAATCGCATATGTCTGTGCAGAAATTGAGCAGCCCAGCGTCGTGAAGAACACTGAGGACTGGCGTGAAGCACGGCAAAGACTCCATATCCACGTGAGGAATATGAGCATGGTCGAAGACTTTGTCTTTGTTGTAAAGCACTGAGGAATAGAAATTGGCTTGCCTGGCTGTCCAAAAACGCCTCTTCCTTATGCGAGCAGAGTCATATGGGTTGTATTCAGTGAAGAACACGTGCTCGCCATAGAAGTCTTCAGCCTTGAATTTCTGTTTTCGTGAGAACGGATCCTTTGGACTTGGCAGAGGAGTGTCAGTGAGTTGCATCACGACCTCAGGAATCACAATCTCAGGTTCTTCAGGCTGAGGAATTTCAGGATGTTCCTCAGGTGCAGTCACCTTGTCAGTTTCAGCAGCAGTTTCTTCAGCACTAGTGGCTGGAATTTCTTCATTCACAGATGCAGTGGGATGAGTTTCTTCAGAGCCCATTTGAACAGTTTGAGCAGGGGAGTGAGGAATTTGCTGTAGTGGGGTGAAGAGTGGGGAATTGGGGTGCTGACTTTCCCAAAAGTCATCATTCATCAACGGAGTTGTGCTGCCAATATCCACATCTTCATCATCAATTTCTTCAACACCAGCCTCTTCAGCATCAAACTGAGGCATTGGTGATGAGACCATTGGGGTTGAAGGGATTGCATCCGCTTGAATTTCTTCATCAATCTGCTCTGACGAAGCAGCAGATTGAGTTTCTTCATCTGATCCACTTGGGATCTCATAATCTTCGCCAAAAGGAACAAGGTCCTTTGATGGCATGGAGGAGATAGGAATGGCATCAATGGGATTTGCAAACGAGCTTGTCATTGGCTTCATCTTCTTGGGAGCTGAAGATTCTAAAGCATTGGATGCCTTCCTTTTCTTCACAGCAGCTCGCTCTGCAGCCTTGGTTTTCTTCACATCTAATGCAGATGGAAGAATTAGAGTTGGCGTAGGCACAGGAGGAGCTGAGGAATCTGGTTGATTTTCCTCAGGCGCAACTGATGCAGTTGCCCTAGTTTCTTCATTTTCTTCAGGCGCACCACTAGTGGATGCCCCGGCAATTTCATCAGCGGCTGGAGCAGAGTCATCAGCCTTGGAACTAGCATTTTCTTCAGCAGCCTGAACTTCATCAGCGGTGATGGCATGTTCTTTAGTTTGCTGAACAGATGCTTCAGCTTGAGGAAATTGTTGTGTTGTGGCTACACCCTTGGTGAAGGTATCAGTTAGCCTCAAAAATCTGACCTTGGCTCCTTTCCAATCAGCATAGTAGGAGTCAAATTTGTCGCTGAGGGCTTTGATGTCAGCCTGCAACTTGATGAGTTCTTCAGGCTTCATTGTGAGAACATTTTTCTTCAGCATCTTCTCTTTGCGGCACTGCGATTTCTTGATCTCTCTGGCCTTATCATATTTCCACTTCTCCTCTTGGATGAAGTGAGTCAACATGTGACTTTGGCCAGGTGTCAGCTTGAGATCAAGCATAGGTGTGTTAGGGTCCTTATGCCAGAGATCAATATAATCTAGGATCGCCCTTGGATCCAATAGCAGGGGCACAGGTGTGCCTTTAGCTTTAGCAGCCCGTTCTTGTCGGTCCCTGATGATTTCAGTAAGTTCTTCTTCATCAGCTTCATCATCATCAGATGGCACAGTGAAGACTACCTGCTTCTTCTGAGGACTTGTGCGAGTGCCGCGTCCACCAGTAGCCTTTTTCTTCAGCAGCGAGGGTCCTGCTGAGGAATTTGGTGCAGCTGAAGAACTAGCTGAGACACCAGAGGCAATAGAGATGCCAGTCGTCCTTTGGCACGAGGCCAGATGCACGGGTGCTGAGGACTTTGTCGGGACAGCTGAGGACTTTGGTGGAGCTGGAGCAGCATGAGGAATTTGCTTTGAAGATTTTGAAGATTCTGGCCGTGAGGGCGCAGCTGAGGAACTTGGCCGTGAGGGCATTGATGTTGAAGCACTTGGCTTGCGAGCGGGCTTCTTTAGCATCGCTTTCTTCGGCTTGACAGAAGCCTCAGTGGGAGCAGCAGCAGCAGAGTCTTCATTGAATTTCCTCATTGCTTCTCTGGCTTGCCTTGCCAGTTAACTTGGCGCTTGGCCCATTCTTTAGGAAATTCCTCACCACGCTTGATGCTGGTGCGATCCGCCACTTGGCCAGGTGCCAATGGGGCTCTTGGGCATGGAGGGTTAAGTGCGAATTTCTTCATGTACTTTGGAGTAACATATCTGTACTCCCTCCATTCACGTTCCCATCTCCGTTCAATCCTTTGGATGCGCACCTTGCGCTATTTTTTATCGTCTTTGCCAAACTTGGCTTCATCAGGTGTGCAGTACTCTTTGTAAATATCCTCTGGGATTTCAAAAGCAGTCATGACCTCAGGATTCTTTCCTCCTTTCTGTGGCCTTTTACCTTCAGCCATTTTCTTCAGATGAGGAATTTGAACAATTGAGTTCTCTGAAGAAGTATGCAACTTTTCTTCGAGGAACACTGCAAATGAGTTATGAGAACCTAATGATTCAGCAGCGGACATGTGTACCTGTGAACAGAGTATAGTTGCGAGGAATTTGAAGAGGTCATATGCGTTCTCAGAGGGATTTTCATAAAGAACAAGTTTGAGGAATTTGACCAGATTCGTCTTGAGGAATTTCACTAAGCGCTTTATATCTTAGGTTCCAGAGTTGTATAGATCGAGGATCCACACAAATTAGGAATCTTGAAGAAAATGAGGCTTAGGGAAATGAATCAAGAACAGATAACATGTGAGGTGTTTTGTGTGTGAGGATTTGAAGAATAAAAACACCTTTGAAGATTTTGTAGAAAAGTTTCGAATCAAAGAGGGCAGTAAAATTAGCTTTTAATTACCCTGAACGAAGAACACGACGAACTGGGAGTTGGAACAGTGAAGTTCGTCGATGCAGATCTTCCACGCCCTAACTTGGCGGAGGAAGACGTCTACGGCGGCGGCGGAGGTGAAGATTTTCGTCGTCGGCGCGAGTACGACGGCGATGAGGTCGAGGCAGTGAAGCTTTTCCTCACCGGCGACGATGGAGTAGCGGCGGCGCTAGGGTTTGGAAGCTCGAGCGAGGGGACTGAGATCGAGCGGGGTAAAAGAAGTGAGGATGGCGACAGAGGTATTTATAGCCGCGGTGAAAAACTGCTCGTCCGAAGATTTAGGACGAACGTGCCCCTGGCTGTTCTTCTTCTCGCGACATGTCTCACTCACGTACTGTGTAGTGGAGATTGTGTAAGATCGTGGGTGGATAAAATAATGCATCATGGGATGCGGAACGGTTTGAGCGGCAAAACCGAAAGTTTGGATAAGATTAGTTTTAATGTTCCGTTCGCAATTTCTTCAGCTGACAAGGACACAGTGAAGAATTTGAACGAGTTTCAAATAGAACGCACATGAAGAATTTGTGAACAGATTGGATTGAGTATAGCATAGAGGGGAAGGGTCCGATCACATTCACTTAGCAGAAAAGATCCAACTTGAAGAAATAGCTATAAGTGCATGCTGTAGAGGACATAAACTCATATATATATATATATATATATATATATATATATATATATATATATATATATATATATATATATATATAGCTAATGAAGAAAAATGACGGAACAGGTGAAGACTTTGCAAATTTGAAGAATTTGAAAAACTGAGGAATTTCAAAAGTTGAGGAAAAACTCAAACTGAAGATTTTCAACTTTTGTGGTGGCGTGACCCACCGTATAAGAATGATGATTTCAGACACCGCGTACAATTGTCGTAGGGTTTTGAGAATCAAATTCTTCATTAATTTCTTCACACTTAGAGTGTTATTCTTCATTGATTGAAGAAAAATGTTTCTTCATGTGTTGCACATCTAAGTCATCAATTTTGCATAAGTGTTAGGATGAGTGCCTTTTCAAAGTACATTCGAAGATTCTAAGATATTTAGCTCACACCGCAACTTGCTAAATCTCTTCTCATCCAAGGGCTTAGTGAAGATATCGGCTAGCTGTTCTTCAGTCTTCACATGCTTAATAGAAATGTCGCCCTTCAACACATGATCACGAAGAAAATGATGACGAGTTTGAATGTGCTTTGTCTTCGAGTGTTGAACTGGGTTGTGAGCAATCTTGATGGCACTCTCATTGTCACAGAGGAGAGGCACATTCTTCACGTTGATGCCGTAGTCCTTGAGTGTTTGCTTCATCCATAGCAGTTGAGCACAACAAGAACCAGCAGCAATGTACTCAGCTTCAGCAGTAGATAGTGATACGCAGTTCTGTTTCTTCGAGGACCAACAGACCAAGGATCCTCCGAGGAAATGACAAGTACCAGATGTTGACTTGCGGTCCACACGGTCACCAGCATAGTCAGAGTCTGAATATCCAATGAGATCAAAATCCGAGCCCTTTGGATACCATAATCCTAGTGTTGGTGTGTGAGCTAGATATCGAAGAATATGCTTCACAGCCTTATGGTGTGATTCCTTCGGTGCAGCTTGAAATCGTGCACACATGCAAACACTAAGCATTATATCTGGCCTAGATGCACATAAGTACAATAAAGAACCAATCATGGAGTGGTATACCTTATGATCGAAGTCAGTACCATTTTCATCAGTGCATAGATGACCATTTGTGGGCATAGGAATTTTGATGCCTTTGCAGTCTTGCATGCCGAATTTCTTCAAGACATCCTTGAGGTATTTCTCCTGAGATATAAATATGCCATTGCGTTGTTGACGAATTTGAAGACCTAAGAAGAATTTCAACTCTCCCATCATAGACATTTGATATTCTTCACTCATCATATAGGCAAATTCATCACTATAACGTTGGTCAGTACAACCAAAGATGATATCATCAACATATATTTGGCACACAAACAGTTCACCATCATAAGATTTAGTAAAGAGAGTGGGATCGAGTGAAAAGGTGTGAAGCCTTTCTTCATGAAGAATTCCTTCAATGTATCATACCACGCCCGTGGGGCCTGCTTGAGGCCATAGAGGGCCTTGTTAAGTCTGAAGACTTTGTCAGGATGTTTTGGATCTTCAAAACCTGGGGGTTGAGCAACATATACTTCTTCCTCAAGCTTACCATTGAGGAATGCACTTTTCACATCCATTTGATATAAGATGATATCATGATGGTTAGCATAAGCAAGCAATATGCGAATAGCCTCAAGTCTAGCAACAGGTGCAAAAGTTTCATCGAAATCAATTCCTTCAACCTGTGTGTAGCCTTGAGCTACTATTCGTGCCTTATTCCTCACCACAACACCATTTTCATCTTGCTTGTTGCGGTAGATCCACTTTGTGCCAATGATGTTATGCTTGCGAGGATCGGGACGATTGACTAGTTCCCATACGTTGTTGAGCTTGAACTAATGTAACTCTTCTTGCATGGCCTGAATCCACTCAGGCTCCAGAAATGCTTCATCTACCTTAGTGGGCTCTGTGATAGAGACAAAAGCAAAGTGCCCACAAAAGTTAGATAGATGTGAAGCTTTTGAGCGTGCGAGAGGACCTGGTGCTCTAAAGTCATCTATGATCTTCTCCACTTGCACTTCTTTTGCAACGCGAGGGTGAGCTGGTTGTCGTTGAGGAATTTGATCCGCATTTTCTTCAGCAACAATTTCCTCAGCATTTTCTTCAGGTGCACCAGCTCGACGTTCTTCAAGTTCTGGAATGAATTCTTCAGCAGATTCTTCAGTAGGAATGACATCTTCAGTAGCCTTGTGCTTGATAGAATCCTCAGGTGCTGGTTCATCTAACACATAAGGTAGGTGCTCTCTTTGCGAGCCATTAGTTTCATCGAACCGCACATCTACAGTTTCAACAATCTTGTGAAGAACATTGTTGAAGACTCTGTAGGTGTGCGAGTCCTTTCCATAACCAAGCATGAAACCTTCATGTGCTTTCGGTGCAAATTTAGAGTTGTGATGAGGATCTCTAATCCAGCATTTAGCACCAAAGACTTTGAAATAACTCACATTTGGTTTCTTGTCAGTGAGGAGTTCATAAGCAGTCTTCTTGAAGAATTTGTGGAGATATACTCTGTTGATGATGTGGCACGCAGTATCAACTGCATCAACCCAGAAACGACGAAGGGTTTTGTACTCATCAAGCATAGTGCGAGCCATCTCAACAAGAGTCCTGTTCTTGCGCTCCACGACGCCATTCTGTTGAGGAGTATAAGGAGCAGATAACTCATGAGTAATACCAAGTTCATCAAGATAGTCATCGAGACCCGAATTCTTGAACTCAGTGCCATTATCACTTCTGATGTGCTTGATCTTCACACCAAAGTTGGTTGAAGCCCTTGAGGAAAATCGTTTGAAGACTTCCTGCACTTCATTTTTGTAAGAGACAAGGTGTACCCATGTGTAACGAGAGTAATCATCAACAATAACAAAGCCATATTGAGATGATTCATTCGAAATAGAGGAATAATGATTAGGACCGAAGAGATCCATGTGAAGCAATTCAAATGGACGAGTAGTGGTCATGATAGTCTTCGCTGGATGCTTGGCCTTTGTCATCTTTCCAGCTTCACAGGCACCGCACAAGTGATCCTTGAGGAATTTGACATTCTCAATGCCAATGACATGCTTCTTCTTCGCAAGCGTGTTCAAATTCCTCATGCCTGCATGACCAAGTCGTCGATGCCATAGCCATCCTTCTGAAGCTTTTCCAAGTAGGCACACGGCTGGTTGTGAATCTGCAGAGAAATCAACAATATACAAGTCTCCTCTCCTAAAGCCTTCGAAGACTTTGGAATTGTCAGCTTCCATAATCACAACACAACGATACTTGCCAAAGACAACAACCATATCAAGGTCACAAAGCATTGAGACAGACATAAGATTGTATCCTAAGGACTCAACAAGCATGACTTTGTCCATGTGTCAATCCTTTGTGATAGAAACCTTACCTAGACCCAATACCTGACTTTTCTTTTATCAGCGAATATGATATGCTTCATGTGTGACGCCGATATGGGAGCATCCATCAACAGATTCCTGTCACCGGTCATGTGATTTGTACATCCACTATCAAGTACCCATTCAGTGGCTTTGGGTTGATCATCCTGCAGATGAATTAGTGCAACTTACGACCTCATATACTTCAGCAGTGAAGAATATGATATCACAATTCATCAGATCAATTTCATCAAGTAGTAGACAGATAAAACAGAGGGAGGACGTGTGAAATGAAAGTTCATTTCATCATGGTTAGCTTGCGTCCTTTCAGGCATTTTGTCAGGTCCCCAGCAAATTCTTCAGACGTGACAATACATCTGGAGACCTGACCCTGCAGAAGAGATTAGTTATTTTTCTTCACCACCCACATCTGAAGGGGTGGCAAAGAGTTCATCACTCTGCGAGCTCCATATGAGAATGGTGGCAAAGCAGCCAAACCATTTCGTTTCACATAAGAGGGGTTAGGGTAAGCATATGCATAAGTAGAGAAATTCTTCGAGGACTTATGAACATAATAATTTGAAGAATAATGCTCATATTCATAGCCCTTGGCTCTTCCCTGCGAAACAAAGTTGTTAGCACGATGACGTTCATATGAGGACTTTGATCCTTGTGAGGAATTTGATCCCCTTGAGGAATTTGGTCCGTATGAGGACTTGGATCCATATGAAGAGTTTGATCTGGGGTTCCTTTTCTTCACAGGTGGTGTCATGAGGACATTCACCTGAAGACTTTCAAGGCACCTTTTGGGAACCCAGATTTTCTTCACAGGGGAACCATTCCTGCAGTTAGTGCCAACATATCTAGCAAATACTTCACCATTCTGATTTTTGAATAGTTTATAGTTGGAGTCAAATGACTCATCAGAAGAATGAGAAGATTCACATGTATAGCCAGATAAATTAGATGGATCAACTAGAGGTCCCTTCGCAGAAACCCATGAGGTTTTGGGGTACTGCTCAGGCTTCCAATATGTACCATCAGCATTGAGTTTCCTCTCAAAGGCAATACCCTCTTTCCTAGGGTTCCTGTTGAGGATCTGCTTTTTAAGCACATCACAAAGAGTCTGATGCCCTTTGAGGCTTTTGTACATGCCTGTCACGTACAATTCCTTCGGTCCTGCATCGTCAGTAATACTAGCAATGTCCTCAGATGAGGAATTAGTGATAGCAGAGGCAGGTGAAGAATTTGTAACATTTGAAGCACTTGAACATTCAGGTGAGGAATTAGCAGATTCTCGTTCAATGCATTTTGAACATGGAGGAATAAATTCTTCCTGAGCAGCGCTGATTTGTTGAGCAAGTAATGAATCGCGCTCCTTCCGAAGATCTTCATAACTCACTCTTATCTTCTCAAAATCAGACAAGAGAGAGTTATGCTGATCTTGAAGAGAGTCATACTTAGAATGAAGTCTCTGAAGACTTTCAGCCAAGGCTTGTGACTGATCCATTTCTTCACCCAACATATCATTGCTCTTACTAAGCATATCATTAGCTTTTTGCAAAGCTCTTTGTTGTTTTGCGGCAAGGGAAGCAAGTTTGACATAACTGGGTCCAAATTCATCACCAGATTCTTCATCACTAGACTCAGATAGGTAGCATTCAGTTACCTTAGCACTTTTTGCCATAAGGCATGGAGTAGAAGATGATGACTCTGGTTCGAATGTCATTGATTTGAGCGATTCCTTGAAATCCTCAAACCAAGGATCATGACAGGTTCGATGGCCTTCATAGACATCAGAGAGACAGTCCCAGACAAGCTTCGCGTGATCGATATGCATGATGTTTCTGAACTGGTTTCGAGACAGACTAGAGCAGGTGACGGCCTTCGCTGTGAGGTTGAGTTGAGTGTACTTGCGAATGTCATCAGCTTCCGCCATCTTACACAGATCAGTCAGACCAATCTCAGTGACGGTCCATAGCTCGCTGTCCATCACCATGAGACGCTTCTTCATCATAGCCTTCCATTTGGGATACTCGTGACCGTCAAAGATGGGGCAAGGAACTTTCTTCATATCTGCGGTCGACATAACTAAAACTCCAGGCGGTTAAACCAAAATCACACAGAACAAGGGAGTACCTCACTCTGATACCAATTGAAAGTGCGTTATATCGACTAGAGGGGGGTGAATAGGCGATATTTATGAAATTCTTCACTGAGGAATTTGCTCATGAGGAAATTCCTTAGCGAAGAACTACTAGCAGCGGAATAAGTACTCAGAGGTAAACATAGCAGAATACATGCATGGTCATCATGATGAAATGAAGACAAACACAGAGTACAGAAAGCGTAGACACAGGATAGCACAAGATGAAGACAAACAGACTGAAGAATTTGAACTGAGGAAATTGAGAGAGTCTTCAGTCAAAGTCTTCAAACACAGATATGAACAAACACACAACACAGTAATGAGGAAATGAAATTGTTGAGGAAATAGAACCAGTAAGCTTGGTGAAGACAATGATTTGGTAGACCAGTTCCAACTGCTGTCTCAGTTGTACATCTGGTTGGAGCGGCTGAGTATTTAAACTCGAGGACACCTAGTCCCGGACACACAGTCCTCACCGTATTCTCCTTGAGCTAAGGACACACAGTCCTCGCCCAATCACTCGTGGTAAGTCTTTAGGTGACTTCCAAACCTTCACAGACTTGGTCACTCGGCGATCCACAATTCCTCTTGGATGCTCTAGACCTTGACGCCTAACCATCTGGAAGAAGCACAGTCTTCAAAGGTAACAAGCGTCGGATCCACACAGGATCAATCTCTTCAGTGATGCTCAATCACTTTGGGTTTCTAGGTGTTTTGGGTTTGGGTTTGGATTTTCCTCACTTGATGATTTTCGCTCAAAGTCCTCGGAGGATGGGTTGCTCTCAAATGACAAGTGTCAAGTTCTCGCGGAGCAGCCAACCAGCTAGTGGTTGTAGGGGGCGGCTATTTATAGCCTAGGGAGCAGCCCGACATGATAAGACATAAATGCCCTTCAATGATATGACCGTTAGGTGGACAAGATATTTTAGGACAGCTGGCGGGCAGCACAGCAACGGTCGGAAATTTGAGGTACAAATTCCTCAGGGCTATCATGTTCCTCACTGTGTAGGTAATTCGCACTGGCGAATTCCTAACTCCTCAGTCAGTGCAAAGTCCTCAGTGACCAGAAGAACTGCGTCTCTGTCACTGAAGAATTTGACTGAACTGTATGAGATTTCCAATGGCTTCACTCGAAGGGATTGGTAGGTGTATGATTTGAGTTGAGCATCACATGGAAATTTTCTCCTTAGTATTTCCTCGACCCCCTTTAACAGTACGGTGTTTCCTATGACTCAAGAAAGAGAAAATGAAACTATGAAAACAAAAGTCTTCACGCTTCATATTCCTCGAATGAATACCAAGTCTTCAAGGTCACACCAATTTCTTCACTTTCAAAGTCTTCAGAAAGTCTTCAATATATCAAAGTCTTCAGTCGAAGAACTTCATTTTTAGGGGTCGACTTTCTCTGTAAATATCAAACTCCTCATCGACTTATAGACCTGTGTACACTCATAAACGCATTAGATACTTAACCTATAAGTCTTCAATACACCAAAATCACTAAGGGGCACTAGATGCACTTACATCATACATCATGGTCGCACATCAACTTAACTCCATTTGAACTATAATCTCTTCAGAAAATATGATTGGCCAGATTTAGATAGCATAAATTTCAGTCTACAAAATCTCCAATTCCTTCATGGTTACCTCAGTGTCTTGTTTCATTTTTTGACTCCTGCATCTAATACCTGCATGTCCAGTCTCAACTTGTTGATTATATGTTGACAATCATGTACACGTTGTCTTGCCACCTCTAGTTGATGCTCGAGAACATCAGCACATTCCAATTCCAATCCATAATCATTCGGTAACGGCCATGCCGCACTTCTCGCAGATCTTTGTGTTGATGTCACTTCATCCTGAAATGTTTCTGTAAGTACACATGACTAGGGCAAAAATATAGTTACAACAATGAAGTGAACAAGACACTATTTTGTACTACATGGCAAAACAGGACTAACAATAATGTTACACGTCACTTTCAAAAAAATGTTACACGTCATGAAGCATAAGCAGGTGATATTTTAAAATTTATAAAAGATAGTTTGTGCACCCTGCATAAAGAAATCCCTCTTTGCTCACCAGAGGAGCATGATGTTGGGCCCCAATCGAAAACACAGACAAGTTACAAATTTAGACAACACGTTACATAGAAGTAAGCAAGAAGTTGGCCATTCTGTGCCTCAATTAAAGTCTTAGGGAGCATAATGAACAGCAGAGGGTTTCATACAGACATACTACAACAGGCAAAACTATGCAATCATTAGCGTAGTATAAACTAGATTGTGAGCTTCATGCAATAATAGTTGGTTAATAGACTTCAAAGCTTCAGGCACACTTCGGCAGAGTAATTAAATGGTAAGGCCTGCTTTAATTATGTCAACTAATAGTGATACAAGTACCGAACATCAGGCATGATTATTTGGGCATCTCATTAACTGAGGACAAATAAATCAATTGAAAAGAGAAAATTAACTATGCCTGAAACAAACAAGGAATTGAACTCTTGAGTTGCATATAGTGACTTACCTTAGCAGGTTGAAGAGGCTCAGCGCAGCTCCTACTTCTCTTGCAAGGCTCCTTCCTAACATCTTGTACTTGGAAATCCTTAATCTTATATTCATTGCACCCCCTCTGCAAGGTGACACAAACTAGTTACCCATCTCCTTGGAAGATAAATATGCATACTTTCCAGTCTGTGAACACAAAAGGATGAGATTATAACAAAACAACACCACATAATGAAACATGCCGCATCTTTTGCACTTGCACACAATGAAATGAGCATTTACTATGTCTGCACTATGTAAAAACTAGGCATACCTTCGAACTGGATCTCCAGGTACTCTTGGAGATCCTACTGTAGTGTACAGCCAAACCTTTATGTCACCTATGAGTTAGACAAGGCCCCACTACAGCAGACCTTAGTGTTTAAATCGTTGACAAGCTCTATTAGAGTGTTAGGTCAAGAACAACAAGTAATCAAAGCAAATAGTCCTAGTATGGCTAGCTGATGCAAACAAGCATTTGAACAGATGTGTGAGCAAATCTTACATATCAAGAAAAGAAGCAAAGAAGGAGGCTTAAAGACCATCACTTGACTAACCAGATTTAAGGGGCATTTAAACATCATGTGCAACGTATGAACTAACATAAACATTGCATATTCCAGATTCTATAATGGAATGCACATGTATTAGGCTATGCCATGTATGATGATGCCTAAATGTACAGATAGCAGGTAGGAGTGATTTATCATTGCATGCACAATTGATTGCAGGTTAAGGGCCAGTTCGATTCCGCCTTTTCAGGGCACATTGTCAAAATAAGCCATAAAAGATGTAAAGAAGTCATTTTTGAGTTATGGGCTTGGGCTTAACTAATTTCGCTTTGGAGGGGGGTGTTTCGGGTAGAACCTCACTAAAAATTGAAGGGAAGGGGAATAGTGAAATGACTCTGTTGTCTGCCTATATTACACTCAAAATGCAACTGCTGACGCCCGTGTCACACCTGACCCTCAAGTAAAAACAAACACGCAAGCATTGATTGCCCTGCCCGCTTGCATCTCCTCTCCCCTTTCCCCCTACCTCGATCCCCTGCCCGCAACACTAGGGTTCCTCCAGCGAGCCGTCACCACTGGTCCCATCTGGCCTGGTCCTCGACAATGCTATGTCTAGCTAGGATACATGGCCGGCGGGTAGGGGAAAATCTCCCTGGCTTCTCCCTCTGGCGTCGCTCCTCATTCTCATGGTCTCCAGCAGATGCTCCACTGTGGTTCGTCCAACGCACTACTCCGGCGGGCGCTGCACAACTACGGCTGATGCCACAATGCGGCAGAAGGCACCTTATTTCCCCTCCCCTCCTCCCAGGCCATGGCCTTGAGGTGCTGTTGAAGGATGAGCTCATCCAGCAAGGTGAGGATCTCCTCTGTTTTTTGGCAAATTTTCATTCTGATCCACTATACGATGAATTGCTATGCGCTGCTTCTGCTACTGCTATATGATGCATTGCTATGAGTTGCTCCTGCTATTGCTATATGATGAATTGCTATGAGCTGCTGCTGCTGTATGATGAGTTGCTATGAGGTGCTGCTGCTGCTATATGATGAATTGCTATGAGGTGCTGCTGCTGCTATATGATGAGTTGCTACAAGCTGCTCCTGTTGCTGCTATATGATGAGTTGCTACAAGATGCTCATGCTGCTGCTATATGATGAATTGCTATGAGCTGCTCCTGCTGCTGCTATATGATGAATTGCTATGAGCTGCTCCTGCTGCTGCTATATGATGAATTGCTATGAGCTACTGCTGGTATATGATGAATTGCAGACTGCTGCTGCTGTATGATGAGTTGCTATGAGCTGCTGCTGCTTCTATATGATGCTTTCAGGTGGTGCTGCTATACGATAATAACCAGCCACTTGGACCATCGAATTTCAATAAATAATTGTTCTTCATTTAAATGTGGGTCATGCGTTGTACGTTCAAATTAAGCAATGGGATCTCTATGGAAAACATTGACCAAAGTAGATTGTGCCAAGTAGATGGTATCTTTGTATTTGCATTTTGAGCAAATAGTGATGGTCTGTTTTCCTATCATATTAATTACTGCACTGGGTTCAATTTGTGATGATTGCATGTCAAATTAATTTCCATATGGGCAGCAAAATGAAAAAAATATAATGCAATCTAGACTTTCCACTGATCATACAAAGATAAGCTGAAAACGCAATAAAAAGAACTGGTTGGCTTATTACATGGAGCTTATATTCACGGTGCTTATTTTCTTAGGATAACTTGTAATAACTGTCCCTAAGAAACTTGGCTAATAGAACTGGCATACAAATAACATGTCACGATGATTGCAATGGAGGAGTGACGTGCCATAGCACACTGTATAGGCTCACCGTTGCCTCTCCTTTTTTTGCGATGTTCCATGAAATTGCCACATACATCTTGTACTTTTACATTGTGTAACCCTATCTGCAAGTTGACACGGCTAATTTCAGACATCTCTACATGATACTACATTGCATATCCCTTGAGCATATTTAAACCACCAATTAATGATTGTGTGCGTACCATAAACTAGCCATGACTCTGTATGCTGGACTAGCTGGCACTCTAAGGGAGCCTAATGTAGTGCACTGGAATTCCTACATGCCACATACAGAGATTCTAGTATGGACCACATACAGATGTATATAGATGCATTTTCGAGTGTAGATTCACTCATTTTGCTCCGTATGTAGCCCATAGTGGAATCTCTAGAAAGACTTATATTTAGGAACGGAGGTACGAGGTAGTATCATGTATGACATCTACATATCTAATTTAGCAGCCAGTAGTAGAAATCATTGTCTGCACAAAGGGATTACTGGTCGAAAATCCTAGCAAAGCACGCTGGCAGGCATAGAACAATACAAGAGAGAGACGCGCTTGCAAGATCATAGCAATGCCCCAGTCCAGGATCTTGGTTGGCCAAGCTGTTAGATCCAGTAGAAACATCGTCCTTGTAGTCTTTGCGAGCTGCATAACAGGTAACATCGACCGGTTAGTATATTTGAAGTGCATCGGGCAGGTGATGCTGGACGGGTTTAAAGATGACAAGTACCTAGGCCATGGCAGGTGCTTGGCATCTCTCCAGACGGTGAGAATCAGGTTAGAAAAGTTGAGGGTGATGATGCTGTGCTGGCTGTCGGGGTTCGGTAAGGAGATCTAGAACCGCCGAGTAGGGTGTTTGTGGAGCGGCTCCGGTAGGGTGGACTACGGTGTGGGCGAAGCATATCTGTGGCCGTGAATGAGGGCGTAGGCGAAGCTGCTCCGGTGGTTGGGTTAAGGATGGTGTCGACGACGCGGATCTGCGGCCGTGGACGGGGCGTCAGAAGCTGCTCCGGATGTTGGGTTAAGGATGGTGTCGACGATGAGGATCTGCGGCCGTGGACGGGGCGTTAGGAGCTGCTCCGGCGGTTGGGTTAAGGGTGGTGTCGATGATGCCGATCTGCGGCCGTGGATGGGGCGTTAGAAGCTACTCCGGTAGGTTGGTTGAGGGTGCGAGGAAGCGGATCTGAGGACGTGGACTTGTGAGTTGGCAAGCGGCCCCGGTAGGGTTGAGAATAGTATAGGTGAAGATACTCCGGTAGGGTTGAGGAAGTTGTCGGCGAAGCGGCTCCGGTAGGGTTGAGGAAGGTGACGGTGAAGAGGATCAGAGGCCGTCGACGGGGGCGTCAGTGGGGCGGCTACGGGGGGTGTGGACGAAGCGTCTCCGGTGGGGAGTACGAATGAGCCGCTGCAGATGCGCGGCGGTTGACGAGAGTACCGGCGAAGCAGATCCGATGCCGTGGACAAGGCCAGCGCTGAATGGGCTATGGTACAGTGGTGGATGAGCAGTCTACTTGTTTCTAGGGGAGGTGGGAGGGGTAGATGCAGCCGCAGAAACAGATCCGGCGAGGTGGACGCCACTGGCAGTGAATGGGCTATGGTACACCGGTGGATGAGCAGTCTAGGGTTTCAAGAGGGGAGGGGAGAAAGGGTGATAAAGTACGGACAGCGTGATGTAAGATGCTCTGGTGCTCTGGAGTTAGTCGTTTTTGCGGGAGGGGGAGAGGAAAGGGGGTTGCCGTGTAGTGGGGGAACCGGAAGTTACCAAAGAAGCCCCGACCTATCATGTAGATGAGGGCGGTATTGTAATTGTTGGTCTCCGTGCACCAAAGACAAAAGGGGGATTTCGCATGCTAAAGACTAAGGTGGCGAAAATTTTAGAAGAAGGCGGGAGATTTTACCCCCCGCGGGATCGTTCATATCCAGTTTCAACTAATTTTGGACCGTGCTAGCGGGAAGGTCATGCTAGACTATGTACACGGGGCACGTGTTAGCAGTTAATAACTGGTGTGAAGTCCACCCCAGAAAAAAGACAATAACTCAGGATGATGCGCCGATAACTTGGACATTCACACGAGTGCGGCCAATCGTACGGGTGTAGTGGCGCATTCACAAAAAAAGGGATCAAACGCTCAGCCTATGTATTTCTCGTGTAAATAGATAATTTAGTGCCATTGGTAATTTACTTTAAACATAATGCATTGACGTGTTACTGTAGAGGCGCACAAAAAGAAATGGATATTGTAGTCAGCTACTTAAAAGTGTTACCTCATATGATACGTAGCCTCCATTTCAAAAATTGCGTACCCGTTGAATTCATATATGAATATTACATATATTACTTCAAAATAGAAACTAAAATCATCCAAGACTAATGAATTTGAATGCAAGAGTAACAATGGTGCATGTACATGATAGCTACATTGGTTGTTTGAAGAAACATCACAGTAACTTTGGCATGCACAACTGAAAAGGCTTATTTAAATAGAAAAATGTGATATGTGAGTGTCCAATCTTAATAGCGTTGAATCGATATTGTACCTTTGGCCACAATACGAAGTAGATATTGACTTATGTTCAAGCGATGCACGTTCACGATCGCTAGATAGTGATATGTGAATGAATTGTGCAATGTCTATCACACGCATACATATCTCATTTCCCTGTGGGCATCGGAATCACACACGCGCACTTCGTGTATTTCTCTCCCTCCGTCAGGGCTAAATTCGTCTTTCTACCCTGTCTTACAAGGCTCTCACACAGAAACACACACGCTCTCTATGTCTAACACGCCCACCCCTTTAATTCCGCCCACCCACAGCCACTAATGTCTCTCACACATATGCTATCTACCTATCCCTTAATATAGCTAGATATGTGTCACACAAACTCCTTCTCCCTACTAGCAAGATGCCCATGCATTGCATGGAACATCAAGATGCATTTTTATGAGAAGTTTATCTTGTGGGAGAAAATGATGAACTAGGGAATGCCTTATTTGCAAATGCGGAGAGGGGTGTGGGTATATTTTTGCAAAATTGCCATAGTTTCCTTCCTGTCTGTCGGAAATAAATCGGATGGCCTATATTGCAGGATGGCAGGAACATCATCATCACCAACTCTATTTTTATAAGAGTAGAGATATGTGAGTGTCACTGCCCCCCCCCCACACACACACACTTCCCAACACCGAAGGAGTAGGGTGACACCTCGATCTTGATACTAATCTATCGACTGGCTTCTCTCACAGACACACACACACACACACTACCCGGCACCGAAGGATTAGGGTGGCACATCGATCTTGATAATAATCTATCTACTCCTTGTCGGTGTCAAAACCGGCGGATCTCGGGTAGGGGGTCCCGAACTGGGCGTCTAGGCGGATGGTAATAGGAGACAAGGTACACGATGTTTTTACCCAGGTTCGGGCCCTCTCGATGGAGGTAAAACCCTACTCCTACTTGATTAATATTGATGATATGGGTAGTACAAGAGTAGATCTACCACGAGATCAGAGGCTAAACCCTAGAAGCTAGCCTATGGTATGATTGTTGTTCGTCCTACGGAGTAAAACCCTCCGGTTTATATAGACACTGGAGAGGGTTAGGGTTACACAGAGTCGGTTACAACGGAAGGAGATCTACATATCCGTATCGCCAAGCTTGCCTTCCACGCCAAGGAAAGTCCTATCCGGACACGGGACGAAGTCTTCAATCTTGTATCTTCATAGTCCAGGAGTCCGGCCAAAGGTCATAGTTCGGCTATCCGGACACCCCCTAATCCAGGACTCCCTCAGTAGCCCCTGAACTAGGCTTCAATGACGACGAGTCCGCGCGCAAATTGTCTTCGGCATTGCAAGGCGGGTTCCTCCTCCAAGTACTTCATAGAAGATTTTGAACATATGGATAGTGTACGACTCTGCAAAATAAGTTCCACGTACCACTGTAGAGAGAATAATAATATTTACACAAATCCAATCTGCTCCACCACTGTAGAGAGAATAATAATATTCCATAGCGTGTCATCACACCATGGCCAAGCCTTTATTCGAATCATTTTTACTGCTCCACCTCAGCGTGTTTCGCGAGGCGGTTTCCATGGCACATCTTGTCAAAGCAGAGATCGTGTCCCCTTATTCTGCGATTCTCATCAATACGGGCGTGGGTAACCCAACCGCGCCATTGATTACGGCGCTTGGGAGATAAGCGAGTTTTACCAGGCTGGTGGGGACGCATAGTCGCGTCCGCCCATATAGGGGGATAAGGATCCACCTTTTTCATCCACTCCTTCGTCCTCCTTTGCTAATCCATTCCGTGCACTCGAGCTCCAGCGCCCAAGTCCGCACTCCCCACCTCAACCTTCTCCAGCCATGTCTGGAGCGGGAGGCAAGTGGATGGTCTCCTCCGTCACGGAGGGACACATAAAAAAGCTGAGGAAGGCCGGATACTTGTCTAACGACATCGCGCACCGGCTTCCCGAAGAGGGGGAGCTCATCCCCACCCCTGGGCCCCATGAGAGGGTGGTGTTCCTCCCCCATTTCCTCCATGGTCTGGGCTTCCCTCTCCACCCATTTGTCCGGGGGCTCATGTTCTACTATGGCCTAGATTTCCACGATCTGGCCACGAACTTCGTCCGCAACATCTCAGCATTTATCGTCGTGTGCGAGGCTTTCCTCTGCATCCGCCCCCATTTCGGCCTATGGCTCAAGACTTTCAATGTCAATTCAAAGGTGGTTCGCGGCAACCAGGCGGAGTGCGGAGGCACCATGGTGGGCAAGATGCCCAACGTCCTATGGTTCGAGGGCTCCTTCGTGGAGACCCTGAAGGGGTGGCAATCGGGGTGGTTCTACATCACCGAGCCGCGTGACCTTGAATGGGTTGCAGCCCCCGAGTTCCGATCTGGAACCCCTACACGGCTCAACTCCTGGAAGGAGACGGGCCTGTCGTGGGATGAAAAAGGAGAGGTGACCGGACTGCAAACATGCATCCAAAACCTAGTGTGCTAGAAGCTCAAACTTGCCAATGTAGTCCAGGTCATGCTCGTCCGCCGGATCCTCCCATGCTAACAACGGGTCGTCATCTTGTGGGAGTTCGACCCGGCGCAGCACCGAACTCTAAGCAGGCTCTTCGACACGACGTACGAAGATGTCTGGAGGGTACTATTTAAGGGCGCCGAGGCTCCCGCATCCGCTACCGAGGATCGCGGATTCAGCGCGCAACGTCAAGCCGGCGCGGTAAGCTGTTTTGCCTTTTACAGGATATTTGTCTTTCATAATTTGACTCTATGCGGGATCTAAACTCCCGTGCCTTTGACAGGAATGGTTGACGAAGGCCGAACAGATTAACTGTCCGGCCCCTCTGCCCAAAGACCCAGCCGATGCTCGCTTGGCGAAGCTGCTGGTTCCGGCACCCTATGTGGTGCCGGAGAAGAAGGCCAAGAAGAAGGCCACGGAGACTCTAAAGAGTTCTCAGCGTTTGGTAGTGTCGGATTCATCGTCCGACGACTCCGAGACGCACTCCTCCCGTGAAGACGAGGAGGAAGAAGAAGAAGCCTCCCCCCCTCCAGCGGGGGGAGGAAAGAAAAGGAAGGCCGCCCCAACTGGGGAGGCCGAAGGGTCCAAGAAGGGGAAAACCCTTCTTCCCGACTACTCCACCAACGCCGACAACGGCGAAGAGGAGTGGCCGCACAGGGCCAAGCCCCTGGCGAAATCGTAAGTGTTCGGGTACAAGAATGATACAAGAATGACTCATGGTGTTCCTTTATTGCATAGCTTTTCCGAACGCCGAATATATTTATGCAGTCCGCCCAAAGACGGGCTCGACACGTCGTCGAGCGGTTCCCTGGATTTGGTGGATGTGAACAGTACTTCACTTCCGGCCGCTTCCTCCCCTCATCCTACGGATAACGCCGACGTGTTGCCCCAGGAGGCTCCAGGCCAAGAGGAGGTGGTCCTAGAGGCGCCGCAAGGCGACCTCCCGGACTCCAGGTGACCAGGAGACAAAACTCCCAAGGGCTCCGTGTCCGGCCCTAGGCCGGACACCGCTCCGGAACCTTCAAAGGTTCCGGAGTCTGGCAGGCGGCCCCCCTAAGAAGAGGGGCAAGCCTACAATGCCGGTGACCTTCGCCCAACCGGAGGCACCGGATAACTTGCTGGAGGTGCTTAACAACGCCTCCATCGACGAGGGGCACCACTATTATGAGTGCGTGATTCAGAAGGTTCAGTCCGCTAAGGGCGGGCTGACCGAAGCCTGTGCCCGCCTATTGACAGGCTTTGAGGTATGTAAGAAATATGTAAAAATATTACCGCATAGACAGTAGCCCTTGATGCTCTGTTTGGCATTCGGAAAGAAAACCCGAATAGAGGATCTAATAACATTCGTAGGAGTCTAACAAAAGTAAGTCAATATGCATATGCAGGCTTCACTGCTGGCGTCCACCGCACTGACTGCGGAGGTGGACACGCTGAAGCAGGACCTCGAGCGGTCCGAGCAAGAGCTCAGCCTTGCCAAGAGGCAGCTCGAGGATAAAGAAGGTAAGAGATACCTTTCTTAAATATATATATATAAGGTGCAATTGCAAGAAAATGACAGGATTAATGTGGCTATTGTAGGGGCCACAACTGAGGTGGCAACCCTTAAGCAGGCGCTATCCGAGGCCGAAAATAAGGCGGCCACGGAGCGCACCGAGCGGGAGAAGCATGAGGCGCAGGTTGGCGGGGTGCGGCCAGAGCTTCAGGCTCTCATGAAGAAACATGAGAGTTTGGAGCTTGACTGGAAGACGTGAGAGTCCGAGCTCGCGGCGGCCATTGAAAATGCCAAGTCTGCCAAGGCCGAAGCTCAGAAGGCCCTCCAGGAGGTGGAGGCGATGAAGAAGATAGCGGCGGGTAAGGCATTCTTTATGCAAAGCAAGCACGTTAAAGTGAGTTACTTGTTACTTACCCGAATCTGGAGCTCTCCAGGAGTGGTCGCAGATTTTCCCCGTAGCATGTCAGATGCCGCCGCCTTCTACCGAGCCGAGGAGGGAAGCTCGACGGAGAAGGTGTTCTGGTCTCAGTATGCTGAGGCCGGACACCCCGTGCCCTTGACCGACCAGCTGAAGCAACTGGTCGAGCTCCACAAGGTGGCCGAACAGGCCATGAAGGGCCTCATAGTTCGGTTGTGGCCTGGAGAGGCTCCGCCTGGGAGCTACTTCGGGCTGGTGAGGCGGCTGGTGGAGGCCTGCCCAAGGCTCGAAGTCATCAAGAGCTCCATCTGCATCGACGGTGCCGTAGGGCACTTGCCCGTGCTAAGGTGCACTAGGGCAAGCTGGATGTGGAGAAGCTTGTGAAGGACGGGCCGCCGCCGGGCAAGGACCATCGCCACCCCGAGATGTACTATGAGGGCGTCTTGAAGGGCGCCCGCCTTATGGCGGACGAATGTTCAAAAGATGTAATTTTTGAGTGAAACTTGCTCGTTTTGTCCTGTGCGCTAAAAACTTGTTCATATGCGCTATGCAATGCTTGTTTAATTTAAAATATTACCTTCTATGCGGCCGTTTATCAAATTTGAGAGATGGCGAGTCGTCGGCTTCTGCCCCCATCCACGAGTGCTGGGGTGTTCGGGATAAACCTGAGCACTCTTTTTCCCATTCTTGGGTCCTTCGAGGGAGGCGCTCAGCACAACGAACAAGGCAATCGGACTATAATGCGTTATCACTCTCACTTAGCCACATAATTCTATAATTTTAAATTTCGGCGAAGCCCCTAGTATTCGGAAGACCGAGTTCGGGGCGCGATACACGCCTAGGCCGGACAAAGTCGGCTCCTCGCTCTAAGCGGCATAAGTCTTTAAGGACTCGAAACCTTCCCGAACAGTGACCAGCTCTCGCCTTATCATGACAGTCAGTTTTAGCTTTCTCTACTGAGGTGCTTAGGCCCAGCTCAACTGGGGCACAATCGCACTAGTTCTCCCAGCGCTACCTTAGCCGATATAGCGGAACGTAAGGTACCAAAGCATGGGAGCCGGGCAAACCCAACTATTGACCAGAGACATGATTCGGAGCTGATGCATATAATGCTATAAGATCGGAGGGCCACACTTGTGAATGTGTTCGGACTTTTCACGCCGTGTTATGGGGTGCTTGATCCCCTGGCATATTGGCTGTACCAAAGTGTACGGGTGCTAAATGTCATAAATGAACATATATTCGTAAAAAAAGAGTAATGCAATAATAGATGGGAGCTATGCATTGTTTATTTAAAAAAGCTGCGATCAAAAGCAGAACGATACAAATAGTGCAATAAGCAAAAGATGGGACTATTTAACATGTCCTTTCCAAGGGCGAGCTGCGGAATGGTATGTAAGACAGGTATGTTGCTCGTTATAGAGACCACTTGAGAATTCGGTGTAGCTTTCTGCTTCCCTGGTTGTTGTATCGTTTGTGCGGCAATTGTACTACCGGGCATACCTTCCGAAGAATGGAGTCCTGAAAGTAAGAGAAAATGAAGAAGTTGGCAGCCCCTAGTGTGGTTTTAAGCCGTGTTTCGGGCGTGCCATGATGGTGCCCCTCACCCTTTGCCCATGCTATGTCCAGAGCGTAGTTATGTACGCGCAACACTGGTTTCACAAGTTCGCGAGGGCTGGGGTTGGGGCCGCATTGCTACGCTTGCTCGGAATGTGCCAGACGGTCTTGTTGTAGGTTACTCCGGGCGCGCTTGACGGTGTTCGGACGTTTAATGGCCGGACTGGAGAATTTCCTTGAGAGGCTGCTTTGTACTTCCGATGCGAGAGCCGCCGTATGCTCCTCCGTTCAGAGAGAGCGCTCGGTGTTTCCATTGACCGTAATGACTCCTCGAGGCCCTGGCATCTTGAGCTTGAGGTATGCGTAGTGCGGCACCGCATTGAATTTTGCAAATGCGGTTCGTCCGAGCAGTGCGTGATAGCCACTGCGGAACGTAACTATGTCGAAGATTAACTCCTCGCCTCGGAAATTATCCGGGGATCCGAAGACCACTTCGAGTGTAACTGAGCCAGTACAGTTGGCCTCTACACCTGGTATGACGCCTTTAAAGTTCGTTTTTGTGGGTTTAATCCTTGAGGGATATATGCCCATTTTCCGCACTGTATCCTGATAAAGCAGGTCCAGGCTACTGCCGCCGTCCATAAGGACTCTAGTGAGGTGAAATCCGTCAATGATTGGGTCAAGAACCAATGCGGCGAATCCGCCATGATGGATGCTAGTGGGGTGGTCCCTTCGATCAGAAGTGATTGGGCAGGAGGACCATGGGTTGAACTTTTGGGCGACTGGCTCTAACGCATATACGTCCCTGAGTGCACGCTTCCGCTCCTGCTTGGGAATGTGGGTTGCGTATATCATGTTCACCGTCCGCACTTGTGGGGGGAAACCCTTCTGTCCATTATTGTTCGGCGGCCGGGGCTCCTCCTCGTCATCGCTACGTAGCCCCTTGTCTCTGTTTTCGGCATGTAGCTTGCCTGCCTGCTTGAACAGCCAACAATCCAAGTTGGTGTGATTGGTTGGCCTTTCGAGGGTGCCATTTATCTGGCATGAGCGATCAAGTATTCGGTCCAAACTGGACGGGCCCGGAGTATTTCTTTTGAATGGCTTTTTCCGCTGACCGGGTTTAGAGCATTAACTGTCGTATCCTCAGCATTGTCGCCGTTAATGCGGCGCTTGTGCTTGTTGCGACGTGACCTGCCACTGTTGTCCTTGGTATCCGAATTACTAGGGCTCTTGGTCATGTTATTGCTATGAGCCAGCCAGCTGTCTTCTCCAGCACAGAAGCGGGTCATGAGAGTCGTGAGGGCTGCCATATATTTCAGCTTTTCCTTTCCAAGGTGCCGGGCAAGCCACTCGTCACAGATATTATGCTTGAAGGCCGCTAGGGCCTCTGCATCCAGACAGTCGACGATTTGATTTTTCTTGGTTTGGAACCGTGTCCAGAATTGCCTGGCCGATTCCTCTAGGTGCTGAATTATGTGGCTTAGGTCATCGGCATCTGGTGATCGCACATAGGTTCCATGGAAATTCTCAAGGAATGCGACTTCCAGGTCCTCCCAACAACCAATTGACTCTGCTGGCAAGCTGTTAAGCCAATGCCGAGCCGGTCCTTTAAGTTTGAGTGGGAGGTATTTGATTGCGTGTAGATCGTCGCCGCGGGCCATGTGGATATGAAGGAGATAATCCTCGATCCATACCGCAGGATCTGTTGTGCCATCGTATGACTCAATATTTACGGATTTGAAACCCTCGGGGATTTGATGATCCATTACTTCATCTGTGAAGCATAGTGGGTGTGCGGCGCCTCTGTACTGGGCTATATCACGACGTAGCTCAAACGAGCTTTGTCTACTGTGTTCGGCCCGGTCGGATTTACTGTATCCTGCGTGACGATTACCGTCTCGTGCCATGGGGCGCCCACGTGATCCGTAGATCGACCTTGTTTTCTTTGCCTTGTCCTCCAATATATCTCGCAGGTCCGGCGCATTTCCACGTGCATTTGTATTTTTAAAGCGGCGCTGGGGTGCGGCTTGAGTGGAGGGCCGAGAGGCCTCTCTATCGCGGCCACGAGGTGGCTGGTCGGCCGCATCATGCGTTGGTGATGTAGGTTTAGGTGCTTTGGGTAGCAACCTGCGCTTTGGGTAGCTCTTGGAGGGGCGTTCGAGTTCATACTCTTCGGCCGCAAGGATTTCTGTCCATCTGTCGGCTAGCAAATCTTGATCAGCTCTAATTGGGGTAGCAACCTGCGCTTTGGGTAGCTCTTGGAGGGGCGTTCGAGTTCATACTCTTCGGCCGCAAGGATTTCAGTCCATCTATCGGCTAGCAAATCTTGATCAGCTCTAAGCTGTTGCTATTTTTTCTTGAGGCTGCTCGTCGTGGCCATAAGCCTGTGTTTGAAGCGCTCTTGTTGGACGGGATCCTTAGGCATGACAAATTCGTCGTCATCGAGGCTTGCCTCTTCTTTGGAGGGAGGCATGTAATTATCGTCCTCGACCTCTTTGTCTGCTGCTCTCTCATGAGGGCTGGCTTCTCCATCCTCCTATGCTGAATCTTGATGGAGGGGGTTTTCTTCGGCACTGTCCGGAGTGTTATTATCTCCCGTTCCAGAATCACCGTTTTTGCTTTGGCGGGATTTAGAGCGGCGCCGCTGACGCCGGTGCTTAGGCTGCTTCTTGGAGGGGTCATCCTCCGCTGTTCCTTTGCCATTGCCTTCTTTTGGGGTGTCCATCATGTATATGTCATATGACGAGGTGGCTTTCCAGTGCCCTATAGGAGCTGGTTCCTGATCGTCTCCTCCATCGGCGTCCATACCGTCGATGTCTTCGGAGTCGAAGTCGAGCATGTCGGTTAAATCATCGACAGTGGCTACAAAGTGGGTGGTGGGTGGGCTTTGAATTTCTTCATCATCCGCATCCCAACCTTGCTGACCGTAGTCTGGCCAGGGCTCTCCTGATAAAGAGAGAGACTTTAGTGAATTCAGAATATCGCCGAAGGGCGAGTGCTGAAAGATGTCCGCGGCGGTGAACTCCATAATCGGCGCCCAATCGGATTCGATCAGCAGGGGCGCGGAGGGCTCGGAGTCCGGCACCTTGGAGCCACGGGCCTCGCAGAGAATAGGGATAGTGTTCGGCTCGACCGTCGTAGAGATTGCAGCCCCCGAGGCGGTGTCCAACCACCCGTCCTCGATTGGCGCAGTCGGCTCCGAGCTAAGGGTCGGAGCGGACATGGGTGCGGCCTCCAAGGCACTGTCCGGCAGCAGAGCTAGATCATGCCCCTCGCGACAGTGCGGCGCGCCCGGCTGTGGCTCAAATCCGTCGAAGATCAAGTCTCCGCGGATATCAGCCGTGTAGTTCAAGCTTCCAAATCTGACCTGATGGCCAGGGGCGTAGCTTTCGATCTGCTCCAGATGGCCAAGCGAATTGGCCCGCAGTGCAAAGCCGCCAAATATGAAGATCTGTCCAGGGAGAAAAGTCTCACCCTGGACCGCATCGCTATTGATGATCGGAGGATCCATCAGGCCTAAAAGTGACAACATAGAGGAACTCTGAATGAAAGCACCAATGTCGGTGTCAAAACCGGCGGATCTCGGGTAGGGGTCCCAAATTGTGCGTCTAGGCGGATGGTAACAGGAGACAAGGGACACGATGTTTTTACCCAGGTCAGAGAGGCTAAACCCTAGAAGCTAGCCTATGGTATGATTGTTGTTCGTCCTACGGACTAAAACCCTCCGGTTTATATAGACACCGGAGAGGGTTAAGGTTACAAAGAGTCGGTTACAACGGAAGGAGATCTACATCTCCGTATCGCCAAGCTTGCCTTCCATGCCAAGGAAAGTCCTATCCAGACACGGGACGAAGTCTTAAATCTTGTATCTTCATAGTCCAGGAGTCTGGCCAAAGGTCATAGTCCGGCTATCCGGACACCCCCTAATCCAGGACTCCCTCAGTAGCCCCTAAACCAGGCTTCAATGACGACGAGTCCGGCGCGCAAATTGTCTTCGGCATTGCAAGGTGGGTTCCTCCTCCAAGTACTTCATAGAAGATTTTGAACATATGGATAGTGTCCGGCTCTGCAAAATAAGTTCCACGTACCACTTTAGAGAGAATAATAATATTTACACATATCTAATCTGCTCCACCACTGTAGAGAGAATAATAATATTCCATAGCGTGTCATCACACCATGGCCAAGCCTTTATTCGAATCGTTTTTACTGCTCCACCTCAGCGTGTTTCGCGAGGCGGTTTCCTTGGCACGTCTTGTCAAAGCAGAGATCGTGTCCCCTTATTCTGGGATTCTCATCAATACGGGCATGGGTAACCCAACCGCGCCATTGATTACGGCGCTTGGGAGATAAGCGAGTTTTACCAGGCTAGTGGGGACGCATAGTCGCGTCCGCCCATATAGGGGGATAAGGATCCACCTTTTTCATCCACACCTTCGTCCTCCTTTGCTAATCCATTCCGTGCACTCGAGCTCCAGCGCCCAAGTCCGCACTCGACCTCCAGCTATCCGGACACCCCCTAATCCAGGACTCCCTCACTCCTCTTTCGAACACACACACACACTCGCTAGTTGTGCCTATGTGCCTACTGCGCACACTCTCAATACGTCTTTCTCTCCCTCCCCCCCAACAATGACAGCAGAAGGGTGACAACTCGATCTGATAATAATCTGTCAATTGGTTTCTCTCTCAGACATTGTGTCTCGGAGCCTCGCTCGGTAGCCCCCTCGATATGTAGACTTCTCTCGCGCGCACAACTGTAGTGACGATGACGCTGAACCCAGTGTGCCTTGTTTTTACCGGCCTCATGTGATAGTTTTCACCCTGTTTTCTGTTAATTAACAAGGAAACCTTTTCTTTGTTACTACTAGTGAATCTGAAATCATTCGGGGCAGACATAAAATATATCACTTCAACCCAATTATCGCAGCAACTATTTTAAAATAAATTAGCTAGATGCCCGTTCGTTGCACGGAACATCAAGATGCATTTGTATGAGTAGTTTATCTTGTGAGAGAAAAGGTTGAACGAGGGAAGGCCTTATTTGCGAATGTGGAGAGACGTGTGGGTATACTTTTGCAAAATTGCCATAGTTTATTTCCTATCCGTTAGATATAAATCCAACGGCCTATATTGCAGGACGGCACGCACACCATCATCACCAACTCTGTTTTCTACTCCCTCCGTCCTAAAATACCTGTCATCAAAATGGATAAAAAGATATGTATCTAAAACTAAAATACGTCTAGATACATTTCCTTTTATCCATTTTGATGACAAGTATTTCCGGACGGAGGGAGTATTTGTCTTTTTAGAGGTTTCAACAAGTGACTATGACCGGACCTTACCAACATACTCAAAAAAGTAGTCCATAATATTGATGTTACCCTCTTTTCTTGGCAGTGCAGTGCCATCTGGATACCTCATAAATAAATCAAGGACAAATCTGACCCCTTCCTGAAAATACATACGGAGCAAAATATGTCTACATACACATCCGTATGCGGTAGTCCATTTGAAATCTGAAAAAGACAAATATTTAGGAATGAATGGAGTATATAAGAGTAGACATGGAGATATATCTCCAGCATGGTCTACAACAAAAATGTGTTGGGCTGGTTAGCGCCGGATGCTCGCAACGCGATGACATGAGTTCGTATTCTTTCTTTTAACTTTATATTTTTATATTATATATTACTCTACTTATTTGATATATATTTCTTTCGCCACTGTACTGACAGTGGAACCCACAGAGTACTTAGAATACAAGATTAAGGATGGACTTGTTTCTTTTTAACTATTTGTACGAAGCTGTAGCCACCCTGCAAGTCATGTGTACACTGTGCATGCAATTAACTTTTTATAGAGGGACAATCATACAGGCAATTAACTCAAATGGATTGGATGTCACTCTATTATTTCCAGCATAAAGAGCATCTCCAACGGCAGCCCTTTTTATAGAAGGTAAGAGATACCTTTCTTAAATATATATATATAAGGTGCAATTGCAAGAAAATGACAGGATTAATGTGGCTATTGTAGGGGCCACAACTGAGGTGGCAACCCTTAAGCAGGCGCTATCCGAGGCCGAAAATAAGGCGGCCACGGAGCGCACCGAGCGGGAGAAGCATGAGGCGCAGGTTGGCGGGGTGCGGCCAGAGCTTCAGGCTCTCATGAAGAAACATGAGAGTTTGGAGCTTGACTGGAAGACGTGAGAGTCCGAGCTCGCGGCGGCCATTGAAAATGCCAAGTCTGCCAAGGCCGAAGCTCAGAAGGCCCTCCAGGAGGTGGAGGCGATGAAGAAGATAGCGGCGGGTAAGGCATTCTTTATGCAAAGCAAGCACGTTAAAGTGAGTTACTTGTTACTTACCCGAATCTGGAGCTCTCCAGGAGTGGTCGCAGATTTTCCCCGTAGCATGTCAGATGCCGCCGCCTTCTACCGAGCCGAGGAGGGAAGCTCGACGGAGAAGGTGTTCTGGTCTCAGTATGCTGAGGCCGGACACCCCGTGCCCTTGACCGACCAGCTGAAGCAACTGGTCGAGCTCCACAAGGTGGCCGAACAGGCCATGAAGGGCCTCATAGTTCGGTTGTGGCCTGGAGAGGCTCCGCCTGGGAGCTACTTCGGGCTGGTGAGGCGGCTGGTGGAGGCCTGCCCAAGGCTCGAAGTCATCAAGAGCTCCATCTGCATCGACGGTGCCGTAGGGCACTTGCCCGTGCTAAGGTGCACTAGGGCAAGCTGGATGTGGAGAAGCTTGTGAAGGACGGGCCGCCGCCGGGCAAGGACCATCGCCACCCCGAGATGTACTATGAGGGCGTCTTGAAGGGCGCCCGCCTTATGGCGGACGAATGTTCAAAAGATGTAATTTTTGAGTGAAACTTGCTCGTTTTGTCCTGTGCGCTAAAAACTTGTTCATATGCGCTATGCAATGCTTGTTTAATTTAAAATATTACCTTCTATGCGGCCGTTTATCAAATTTGAGAGATGGCGAGTCGTCGGCTTCTGCCCCCATCCACGAGTGCTGGGGTGTTCGGGATAAACCTGAGCACTCTTTTTCCCATTCTTGGGTCCTTCGAGGGAGGCGCTCAGCACAACGAACAAGGCAATCGGACTATAATGCGTTATCACTCTCACTTAGCCACATAATTCTATAATTTTAAATTTCGGCGAAGCCCCTAGTATTCGGAAGACCGAGTTCGGGGCGCGATACACGCCTAGGCCGGACAAAGTCGGCTCCTCGCTCTAAGCGGCATAAGTCTTTAAGGACTCGAAACCTTCCCGAACAGTGACCAGCTCTCGCCTTATCATGACAGTCAGTTTTAGCTTTCTCTACTGAGGTGCTTAGGCCCAGCTCAACTGGGGCACAATCGCACTAGTTCTCCCAGCGCTACCTTAGCCGATATAGCGGAACGTAAGGTACCAAAGCATGGGAGCCGGGCAAACCCAACTATTGACCAGAGACATGATTCGGAGCTGATGCATATAATGCTATAAGATCGGAGGGCCACACTTGTGAATGTGTTCGGACTTTTCACGCCGTGTTATGGGGTGCTTGATCCCCTGGCATATTGGCTGTACCAAAGTGTACGGGTGCTAAATGTCATAAATGAACATATATTCGTAAAAAAAGAGTAATGCAATAATAGATGGGAGCTATGCATTGTTTATTTAAAAAAGCTGCGATCAAAAGCAGAACGATACAAATAGTGCAATAAGCAAAAGATGGGACTATTTAACATGTCCTTTCCAAGGGCGAGCTGCGGAATGGTATGTAAGACAGGTATGTTGCTCGTTATAGAGACCACTTGAGAATTCGGTGTAGCTTTCTGCTTCCCTGGTTGTTGTATCGTTTGTGCGGCAATTGTACTACCGGGCATACCTTCCGAAGAATGGAGTCCTGAAAGTAAGAGAAAATGAAGAAGTTGGCAGCCCCTAGTGTGGTTTTAAGCCGTGTTTCGGGCGTGCCATGATGGTGCCCCTCACCCTTTGCCCATGCTATGTCCAGAGCGTAGTTATGTACGCGCAACACTGGTTTCACAAGTTCGCGAGGGCTGGGGTTGGGGCCGCATTGCTACGCTTGCTCGGAATGTGCCAGACGGTCTTGTTGTAGGTTACTCCGGGCGCGCTTGACGGTGTTCGGACGTTTAATGGCCGGACTGGAGAATTTCCTTGAGAGGCTGCTTTGTACTTCCGATGCGAGAGCCGCCGTATGCTCCTCCGTTCAGAGAGAGCGCTCGGTGTTTCCATTGACCGTAATGACTCCTCGAGGCCCTGGCATCTTGAGCTTGAGGTATGCGTAGTGCGGCACCGCATTGAATTTTGCAAATGCGGTTCGTCCGAGCAGTGCGTGATAGCCACTGCGGAACGTAACTATGTCGAAGATTAACTCCTCGCCTCGGAAATTATCCGGGGATCCGAAGACCACTTCGAGTGTAACTGAGCCAGTACAGTTGGCCTCTACACCTGGTATGACGCCTTTAAAGTTCGTTTTTGTGGGTTTAATCCTTGAGGGATATATGCCCATTTTCCGCACTGTATCCTGATAAAGCAGGTCCAGGCTACTGCCGCCGTCCATAAGGACTCTAGTGAGGTGAAATCCGTCAATGATTGGGTCAAGAACCAATGCGGCGAATCCGCCATGATGGATGCTAGTGGGGTGGTCCCTTCGATCAGAAGTGATTGGGCAGGAGGACCATGGGTTGAACTTTTGGGCGACTGGCTCTAACGCATATACGTCCCTGAGTGCACGCTTCCGCTCCTGCTTGGGAATGTGGGTTGCGTATATCATGTTCACCGTCCGCACTTGTGGGGGGAAACCCTTCTGTCCATTATTGTTCGGCGGCCGGGGCTCCTCCTCGTCATCGCTACGTAGCCCCTTGTCTCTGTTTTCGGCATGTAGCTTGCCTGCCTGCTTGAACAGCCAACAATCCAAGTTGGTGTGATTGGTTGGCCTTTCGAGGGTGCCATTTATCTGGCATGAGCGATCAAGTATTCGGTCCAAACTGGACGGGCCCGGAGTATTTCTTTTGAATGGCTTTTTCCGCTGACCGGGTTTAGAGCATTAACTGTCGTATCCTCAGCATTGTCGCCGTTAATGCGGCGCTTGTGCTTGTTGCGACGTGACCTGCCACTGTTGTCCTTGGTATCCGAATTACTAGGGCTCTTGGTCATGTTATTGCTATGAGCCAGCCAGCTGTCTTCTCCAGCACAGAAGCGGGTCATGAGAGTCGTGAGGGCTGCCATATATTTCAGCTTTTCCTTTCCAAGGTGCCGGGCAAGCCACTCGTCACAGATATTATGCTTGAAGGCCGCTAGGGCCTCTGCATCCAGACAGTCGACGATTTGATTTTTCTTGGTTTGGAACCGTGTCCAGAATTGCCTGGCCGATTCCTCTAGGTGCTGAATTATGTGGCTTAGGTCATCGGCATCTGGTGATCGCACATAGGTTCCATGGAAATTCTCAAGGAATGCGACTTCCAGGTCCTCCCAACAACCAATTGACTCTGCTGGCAAGCTGTTAAGCCAATGCCGAGCCGGTCCTTTAAGTTTGAGTGGGAGGTATTTGATTGCGTGTAGATCGTCGCCGCGGGCCATGTGGATATGAAGGAGATAATCCTCGATCCATACCGCAGGATCTGTTGTGCCATCGTATGACTCAATATTTACGGATTTGAAACCCTCGGGGATTTGATGATCCATTACTTCATCTGTGAAGCATAGTGGGTGTGCGGCGCCTCTGTACTGGGCTATATCACGACGTAGCTCAAACGAGCTTTGTCTACTGTGTTCGGCCCGGTCGGATTTACTGTATCCTGCGTGACGATTACCGTCTCGTGCCATGGGGCGCCCACGTGATCCGTAGATCGACCTTGTTTTCTTTGCCTTGTCCTCCAATATATCTCGCAGGTCCGGCGCATTTCCACGTGCATTTGTATTTTTAAAGCGGCGCTGGGGTGCGGCTTGAGTGGAGGGCCGAGAGGCCTCTCTATCGCGGCCACGAGGTGGCTGGTCGGCCGCATCATGCGTTGGTGATGTAGGTTTAGGTGCTTTGGGTAGCAACCTGCGCTTTGGGTAGCTCTTGGAGGGGCGTTCGAGTTCATACTCTTCGGCCGCAAGGATTTCTGTCCATCTGTCGGCTAGCAAATCTTGATCAGCTCTAATTGGGGTAGCAACCTGCGCTTTGGGTAGCTCTTGGAGGGGCGTTCGAGTTCATACTCTTCGGCCGCAAGGATTTCAGTCCATCTATCGGCTAGCAAATCTTGATCAGCTCTAAGCTGTTGCTATTTTTTCTTGAGGCTGCTCGTCGTGGCCATAAGCCTGTGTTTGAAGCGCTCTTGTTGGACGGGATCCTTAGGCATGACAAATTCGTCGTCATCGAGGCTTGCCTCTTCTTTGGAGGGAGGCATGTAATTATCGTCCTCGACCTCTTTGTCTGCTGCTCTCTCATGAGGGCTGGCTTCTCCATCCTCCTATGCTGAATCTTGATGGAGGGGGTTTTCTTCGGCACTGTCCGGAGTGTTATTATCTCCCGTTCCAGAATCACCGTTTTTGCTTTGGCGGGATTTAGAGCGGCGCCGCTGACGCCGGTGCTTAGGCTGCTTCTTGGAGGGGTCATCCTCCGCTGTTCCTTTGCCATTGCCTTCTTTTGGGGTGTCCATCATGTATATGTCATATGACGAGGTGGCTTTCCAGTGCCCTATAGGAGCTGGTTCCTGATCGTCTCCTCCATCGGCGTCCATACCGTCGATGTCTTCGGAGTCGAAGTCGAGCATGTCGGTTAAATCATCGACAGTGGCTACAAAGTGGGTGGTGGGTGGGCTTTGAATTTCTTCATCATCCGCATCCCAACCTTGCTGACCGTAGTCTGGCCAGGGCTCTCCTGATAAAGAGAGAGACTTTAGTGAATTCAGAATATCGCCGAAGGGCGAGTGCTGAAAGATGTCCGCGGCGGTGAACTCCATAATCGGCGCCCAATCGGATTCGATCAGCAGGGGCGCGGAGGGCTCGGAGTCCGGCACCTTGGAGCCACGGGCCTCGCAGAGAATAGGGATAGTGTTCGGCTCGACCGTCGTAGAGATTGCAGCCCCCGAGGCGGTGTCCAACCACCCGTCCTCGATTGGCGCAGTCGGCTCCGAGCTAAGGGTCGGAGCGGACATGGGTGCGGCCTCCAAGGCACTGTCCGGCAGCAGAGCTAGATCATGCCCCTCGCGACAGTGCGGCGCGCCCGGCTGTGGCTCAAATCCGTCGAAGATCAAGTCTCCGCGGATATCAGCCGTGTAGTTCAAGCTTCCAAATCTGACCTGATGGCCAGGGGCGTAGCTTTCGATCTGCTCCAGATGGCCAAGCGAATTGGCCCGCAGTGCAAAGCCGCCAAATATGAAGATCTGTCCAGGGAGAAAAGTCTCACCCTGGACCGCATCGCTATTGATGATCGGAGGATCCATCAGGCCTAAAAGTGACAACATAGAGGAACTCTGAATGAAAGCACCAATGTCGGTGTCAAAACCGGCGGATCTCGGGTAGGGGTCCCAAATTGTGCGTCTAGGCGGATGGTAACAGGAGACAAGGGACACGATGTTTTTACCCAGGTCAGAGAGGCTAAACCCTAGAAGCTAGCCTATGGTATGATTGTTGTTCGTCCTACGGACTAAAACCCTCCGGTTTATATAGACACCGGAGAGGGTTAAGGTTACAAAGAGTCGGTTACAACGGAAGGAGATCTACATCTCCGTATCGCCAAGCTTGCCTTCCATGCCAAGGAAAGTCCTATCCAGACACGGGACGAAGTCTTAAATCTTGTATCTTCATAGTCCAGGAGTCTGGCCAAAGGTCATAGTCCGGCTATCCGGACACCCCCTAATCCAGGACTCCCTCAGTAGCCCCTAAACCAGGCTTCAATGACGACGAGTCCGGCGCGCAAATTGTCTTCGGCATTGCAAGGTGGGTTCCTCCTCCAAGTACTTCATAGAAGATTTTGAACATATGGATAGTGTCCGGCTCTGCAAAATAAGTTCCACGTACCACTTTAGAGAGAATAATAATATTTACACATATCTAATCTGCTCCACCACTGTAGAGAGAATAATAATATTCCATAGCGTGTCATCACACCATGGCCAAGCCTTTATTCGAATCGTTTTTACTGCTCCACCTCAGCGTGTTTCGCGAGGCGGTTTCCTTGGCACGTCTTGTCAAAGCAGAGATCGTGTCCCCTTATTCTGGGATTCTCATCAATACGGGCATGGGTAACCCAACCGCGCCATTGATTACGGCGCTTGGGAGATAAGCGAGTTTTACCAGGCTAGTGGGGACGCATAGTCGCGTCCGCCCATATAGGGGGATAAGGATCCACCTTTTTCATCCACACCTTCGTCCTCCTTTGCTAATCCATTCCGTGCACTCGAGCTCCAGCGCCCAAGTCCGCACTCGACCTCCAGCTATCCGGACACCCCCTAATCCAGGACTCCCTCACTCCTCTTTCGAACACACACACACACTCGCTAGTTGTGCCTATGTGCCTACTGCGCACACTCTCAATACGTCTTTCTCTCCCTCCCCCCCAACAATGACAGCAGAAGGGTGACAACTCGATCTGATAATAATCTGTCAATTGGTTTCTCTCTCAGACATTGTGTCTCGGAGCCTCGCTCGGTAGCCCCCTCGATATGTAGACTTCTCTCGCGCGCACAACTGTAGTGACGATGACGCTGAACCCAGTGTGCCTTGTTTTTACCGGCCTCATGTGATAGTTTTCACCCTGTTTTCTGTTAATTAACAAGGAAACCTTTTCTTTGTTACTACTAGTGAATCTGAAATCATTCGGGGCAGACATAAAATATATCACTTCAACCCAATTATCGCAGCAACTATTTTAAAATAAATTAGCTAGATGCCCGTTCGTTGCACGGAACATCAAGATGCATTTGTATGAGTAGTTTATCTTGTGAGAGAAAAGGTTGAACGAGGGAAGGCCTTATTTGCGAATGTGGAGAGACGTGTGGGTATACTTTTGCAAAATTGCCATAGTTTATTTCCTATCCGTTAGATATAAATCCAACGGCCTATATTGCAGGACGGCACGCACACCATCATCACCAACTCTGTTTTCTACTCCCTCCGTCCTAAAATACCTGTCATCAAAATGGATAAAAAGATATGTATCTAAAACTAAAATACGTCTAGATACATTTCCTTTTATCCATTTTGATGACAAGTATTTCCGGACGGAGGGAGTATTTGTCTTTTTAGAGGTTTCAACAAGTGACTATGACCGGACCTTACCAACATACTCAAAAAAGTAGTCCATAATATTGATGTTACCCTCTTTTCTTGGCAGTGCAGTGCCATCTGGATACCTCATAAATAAATCAAGGACAAATCTGACCCCTTCCTGAAAATACATACGGAGCAAAATATGTCTACATACACATCCGTATGCGGTAGTCCATTTGAAATCTGAAAAAGACAAATATTTAGGAATGAATGGAGTATATAAGAGTAGACATGGAGATATATCTCCAGCATGGTCTACAACAAAAATGTGTTGGGCTGGTTAGCGCCGGATGCTCGCAACGCGATGACATGAGTTCGTATTCTTTCTTTTAACTTTATATTTTTATATTATATATTACTCTACTTATTTGATATATATTTCTTTCGCCACTGTACTGACAGTGGAACCCACAGAGTACTTAGAATACAAGATTAAGGATGGACTTGTTTCTTTTTAACTATTTGTACGAAGCTGTAGCCACCCTGCAAGTCATGTGTACACTGTGCATGCAATTAACTTTTTATAGAGGGACAATCATACAGGCAATTAACTCAAATGGATTGGATGTCACTCTATTATTTCCAGCATAAAGAGCATCTCCAACGGCAGCCGGCAAATTTCCTCCCGCTTCCTTAAGCGGAGACGACATCAAACGCCAGCGGCATACATTTTTACAACTCTAACCAACCATATGAAATTCGTGCAAACACGGACTGATTTCATATAAGCATGAAGGATTTCGTATAAAAAAGCCGGATCTTCATATAAACATCATGGATTTCATTACATTTACATGAACTAAGAGGTGCCAATCCGGCTCTCTTGTATAATTAGTACTCCCTTCGTCCGGAAATGGATGTATCTAGACTTATTTTAGTTCTAAATGGCCGCCCGCGGATCCCTTTGTCTTCCTCATGTCCGTCAGACACTTGCGGGGTCGATGAAGCTCCTCGGAAGAGACGAAGTAGCAAAGAAACCACCTGAATCCGCGGTCGTCGCCTCGGCGGTGGCCTTCATGGGTCCCAAGTGGCGGCGGCCTCCCGTATTCTACATCTCCTCGATGATGGCGACGAACACGGAGAAGCTGGCCACCGACTCGTCGCTCTCCATGCACCCGGCTTCTGTCTCTGCCTGCATGGCGCTGCCGCAGGCACGGGAGGCGCGCCCACAGACACGGGAGGCGTGGCCACCACAGACACTAGTGGCGTGGTACGACGCGGCAGCGACGGCGCCCGTACCAGCGTGCTTGCCGGCGTGCCAGCGTGGAGCAACTCGCCACTCCTCATCGAGCTGAACTGCAGCGGCGAGTTGCTGAACCACGCACCTGCTTGGGGCGGCAACTGGCTCTGTCGGGCCAAGCAAGGTTGCTGAAGCATCGAGCGGCCTCGCCCGTATCCGAAGGGCTCGGTGGGCCACCCGGCCGGGTAATATATGCCGGAGAACGGCTCATCGGAAGCCAAAATGGTGAAGGAGGAGATGGGGGAGCAGCGGAGGGGTGCGATTCTTGCCCGCTGTCTGTCTAGCCTCGTGTAAATAGAGGGCGGACGGTAGGAGCTTGGCCGGCGTCTGGCCTCGTTTAAACTGAGGGAGGACGGGAGGAGCTCGGCCGGTGTTGCATTTAATTCCGGCCCGCTCATGAACGGACGTGTGGCCGGAGTAGGATTCTCGGTTTGCATGTGGGTTTAATGGAGGGGTTTAATGGAGGCGCCGGGCGTGCAGCGGGCGGCGCAGTACTATTTGATTTGACAGCAGTAATGAGCCGTCAAATCACAAAGGCCCTTGCCTCTCATGAAACCGACCGAGCTAGACTGCCCCGCCCTCTAGCCTTTTAAAAAATGTATATACTCCACTTTTGTACAGTAGTAGTATCGATGGATCGCGCCATGGAGCAAAACTTGAAATTAAAAAAAAGTGGTACATATAGAGAGCGCTCGTCGCCAAATTATGCATATTGTACTATTAAAAAGGCTTGTCACAATAATGCTGTCTAGCACAAGTGCACAACCCACCCCTCAAATAAAACTAAGCACCCTGGAATTCTTTGACAAAACTAAGCACCCTGAAATTCTTTGACAACTAAACTGCTGGCTATATGATGTTGGCCATATATATTGTACGTATATAATGTGAAGAAACGAGTGGTAGTACTATACCAACTAAAAGATGAAATATAAGAAATACTAGTATGTACGCACTGAAGAGTTAAAGTAACAAGAAGAAACATAGCATAGTTCTGCTGGGGGCTCAGCACAACACACCCCTCAAATTAAATTAAGCACACCTGAAATTAGACTTTGCAACTATTCCAGTAGACACTGCATTAGAACCACCATGAGCAACGATACTACCACCTTACTCGTAGTCCTCGTCCACGTCCTCGACTTCGTCCTTTCCCTCTTCCTCTTGGCCGATACTTCTTTGCTTGAACCGCACACTTGGCTGTTGCTCTTCATCCAATCCTTGTAGATATTGAAGCAAAGGTAGCCATCCATTGCAGCATAGTGGATGTGGTCTATATCTAGTACATTCCGCTGCCATGCATGACGATGAAACGTGTATGGAGGTTTCTATAGTTTACCATACGAAGGATGAACCATGGCTCCTGCCAGGGTCAGCATTGAAGACTGAAGAGAGGACACCGGCCGATTCTTCTGGAGGTCGAAGGTGTTGCCTACAATGAGGCCTATCCGACGCATGACTTCTTTGTTGTTACCAAAGTCTACATTAACGAATTTGACTAGGTTTCTTCCGAGGAAGTCCTTAAAATCCTGACACTCAACATCGGCATGACATATGTGGTAGACCAAGCATAAGTCATGCACGCAAACCTGGATCACGGCGGGCTTCTTCCTCTCTTCGTCCTTTACATCCTTCTCTCATCCCAGGACTGTGGTGTACTCAACATCTAGCCAAGTGACCCACTCATCATCTGAGTTTTCGAACATGCGTCTGAAGCGAGAAAGGCATCCTTTCACCGTCGCGGAAGAACGGATGTAGATGACATCGAACTCATCGCCGGTGATGGTTCTAACCTTGTACTCACCGCCGATCGTGGAGATTTGGGACGCCATGGATTTGGGGGGGGGGTTAGGATTACTGAACTGTCGTAATGTGAATGGACGGGACGACTAGGAGCGAACTGCCATAGTATTGAAGGACGTGCGAGGACGAGTAGGAGTGAACTGCCAGCGTGCGAACAGCAGGGTAGTGGCTTTCCATTCTCCCATGGTACGGGCTTCCGAGAGCCCTTGGATCTGAGATCGAACGGTTGCATGGCGTGATTCTAGACCTATGGGTGAATATTCTATCCTGGAGGGTTATTCTGCAAATTTTCAGCAACTTAGCATGCGGCCGTTTGATCTCAGATCCAAGGGCTGCCAGCAGCCCGTATCGTGGTTGCGCCTACCACGACCGTCGCGTCGCTCGTGCGGTCGTGCCCTTGGAGATTTAACACGGTGCGTTAGGCTATCTGATGTTGGCATGTCATACATAGTCATCACTTAGTCACTCATACTACAACAAGGTTGGCTATAAGTGTATTTTTTTACTCCTCTCTATCTCTTTCTTCGTACTCCCTCCGTCCCATAATATAAGAACGTTTTTGACACTAGTGTAGTGCCACAAACGTTCTTATATTATGGGACACAGGGAGTACTAGTATTTATTGCATTTGCCAAGGAGTGACCTGTTCCAATGAAATGGTGTTGCTAAGTTTGCTTCATTTAATTAGCTATAGACTCAAAATTGTCTTTTCACCTAGGTACATGCGCTTAGGACCGTTTCTTCCTAGGGTCACCAAACTAGTCTCTCTCTTCTTGAATAACTTGCCACATCAGACTTTATGCCTATGTGGCAAGCTTAAGCACCTGTAGGAGCAAGTAAAAGTATGTACAATAGTGCGCTTTACATGGCATTTTTGCATATGTGGAGGAAAGAGAGGCAAGGAAAAAGTGGAGAAGTGGGCTCTCATGCAAGAGACAGTCTCTACTACATGGTGGAGCATTAGGAGAGGCACCTGTATGGAGGTGGTCAGGAATCGGGAGACTCACATCGGTCGTTTCGCCGCAGTTAAAATGATAATGGCAAGTCAAATCACGGGGCCCCACCTATCCAGCAGTAACTCGCTATCAAATCACACAGCCCTACGTTTGCAGTAGCCTACTCCCTCGTCTTCTCGCGTCTCTGTCGAAGCTACTAGGCGGAACTGCCCCTCCTACCGCGCAGGAAAAGCCCGCGCACTATACTCCCTCCGTCAAGGTGACCAAGGTGGAGAGGAAAACGAGAGAACTTAATGTTTAGTAGTATTTGCTAAGGCTGGTTGTAATGGTACTAGCCCTAGCAATTTTGATGAGGTGTCATAGAATTAAATGAAGAAAGAGAGAGAGTTGAGTACTACTATGTGTCATATATGTCAATAAAAAAAGTACTACATGATACTAATATATGATACATGGCGCAAGATCTAAGTATTATTAATACAGTTTTGCTAGAACTCATCTAGATGAGATATAATTTGGTCTCATTCATCTTTTATAGCTATTGGATGTCATGCTATATAAGATGCGTGTGTGCTGACATGGGTTGTATTTGTTCTTGTGCAATGAACTGACCAATGCATGTCATGTTTGATAGTCTCAAGTCATTAAAAGCATACAAGCCCCACATCTCTTCTTGGTTGATTCCTCTATTTATGTCAAAAAATAAGAAACAACATGAGAGTTAATGCACAACGCCTATGTGTTTACTATTTGGTTTTCGTAAGATGACTTAATACTCACCTAGACGAAGGGAGTATTCGATTTGACAGCGGGCGGCGCAGTTCCCGTTACGGCTTTAATGCAGACGAGGGAGGGAGTAGCAGTTCCCGATATGTTGAATGGCCAATGCATCCTCCTTCAATTAATGCATGAGGGAAGTAATTGGAGGAGGTCCGGGAAAAGAGGCTGCACGATGTGAATGCAACGCAGTTTGCCCTCATTGCCCTCATATAAAGGCGCCCCTCCATTCCAATGCATCTACCACATTATACGCACCAAAGCATTTGCCTAAGCACCTACACTAAGCGCAAAAGAGCTCACTCCAGACCCATGGCAGCGATGCGCGTGAGCGGCCAGCGGCTGCGCCAGATGGTCCACGACGCCGGCCTGCGGCATGGCGCCCAAGATTGTCTCCGGACGGTGTTGGAGACCGTCTGGTGGATGGCCACCGTCGACGCCAACTACGACTCTCAGTTGGACCAGATGATCGTTGACACCAGCAACAAGTTCACCGTCATCAAGAAGCTCGCGGACGACATTGCTGTACTCCTCTAGCCCGCGCGCCCGGGCTCCTCATTTCCTGCCACCCTAATCGGCCTCCATGGCCGGAACCTCTTTCAAGCACTGGTGGCCCTGCGACTGCCCACCGACGCCACGAAGAATGTCCACCTGGAGGTCGCGCTCGCCGCGAGGCGCCTCGCCTTGCAAGAATTCGTCGACCTACACATCTACGTGTACGAGCAAATCGTGTACATAGGTATCTACAATGCCAGTGAGGACGCTACGAGGTTGGCCTTCCTCAACCGGCTGGAAGCCTTGGATGGCTTTGCTGAGAAGCACCTCGACCTCGGCACAAAAGCCACCGCTCGTTAGCCGTCGGTCGGTGGCCCGGCGCACTAAGTTGAGGAGGAGGAGGTCGTGCGTTCGTGGATCAATCTTTCTTCTTGCCTTCTATAACCACCACTGTGATCGCATCATCGTGGCATTAATTCTTATTGTGCTGTTGCATTCTCGTTCCAATAAATACCAACATGTGCGATCCCTTTGCTTAATTATATGCATCACTGTAACTAGTACTCCATTCGTCAATTTATAAGTTGTGCTTACCTTTTCCATCAACTTCGTGCAACGCGCGGGCATCTTGCTAGAAACACTAGAATATGTCCATATAATCCGTATGTGATAGTCCATTTGAAATCTCAAAAAAGACAAATATTTAGGTACGGAGGGAATAATATATTAGGAGTAGATCAAAACAATAGTGATTTCTTTCAAGTTTGTGAACAAATACTACTATTCTACTACTTTGGATCCGCTGCAACGCACGGGCACATTGCTGGTAAAAGGAAAAGGCCTGCCGCGTTTGCGTCGCACCCCCACACGCCTAGGAATCGGGAGTACAACACGGCCCGTCCGGCACGACACATAGCTTAGGGAAGGCGTGTTGCCTAGCATTTTCACTTTCATGTGGGACCGCCGTTGAGCAAACCGATACCCCGCCCGCCGCCGGGATGGAAAACAGAAACGAGGGGAAGATCTAGCTGTAGCACGGAAGCCAAGAAATTTGGTGTCAGACGGGGCTCGTTGATAGAGTAGGAGCATTCCGTACTAGTACTACTCCTACTAGTACCAAGTTTGTACTCCTAATACTATGTTACTAGTACTACCACTATACAACTAGTAGGTACGTGCACAGCACAACATCGTTGGAACAAAAAACGAGAAGATCTTGTTTTGGGTGATATATATTTTTTCAATCAACGTAGTATGAATAATATGATGTGGGGGGCACCCATGAAGCTTATGTGGCTTGGTTGCATGGCTATGGAAGGTTAGAGAAAAATAAATAGATAATGTGTTTAGAGTGCACTCCACTAAATAGATACTAGTAAGGTACACGTGCATTGCACGCATGAGATTTGGCAACCAAATTATGAATAAACACAACATTATAATATGTAAGCTTTGAGTCATATATGCATGATGTAGATGTTCGTTTAATACTTATAGTTCATCTCATTCAAAATCATTTAGTTTTCATAAAAAAGCTAATCTATTTTAAGATTCATGGAATTGTGCGTTGTAAAGCATAAAGTAAAAACAACTAATGGCAATTCATATAGAAAACAATTTGTGCAATTATGATATGGAAGATTCTAGAACAAAGGAGAAGTGCTTGTGTTTTGAGGTTTGTGCATTATCCTTAAGTTCAACCATGGAGTCTTCTAGATTGTACATGTGGAAAAATCTGGTGGAATGTAGATGATATCCAACAGCCAGTAGTGCTCGGATTTGCCATCTCTGCACCGTCGGATTGGCTTCATCCAACGACCAACTTTCAAAGTTATTCGCACACTATATAGGGGTATAGATATACTTTGGGTCCATTACAACGGACCGGCACATCTATAACTATACCCCCTATATAGTATGTGAAAAACATTGAAAGTTGGTCGTTGGATGAAGCCAATCCGACGGTACAAAGATGGCAAATCCGAGCCCTACTGGCCGTTGGATATCATCCACCAGATTCTGCCACATGTATAATCTAGAAGACTCCATGGTTGAACTTAATTCATGACTAACTTTGCCACAACTAAGCTTAGGCAAAGTTATTAGTTCTTCAAAATGAGCCACAAGTTGGCAAGCCTAAGGGAATCTTGCCACATTTTTTGTGTGTATGTCATGTGGGGCCTTAGGGCCTGTTCTGTAACTCTCCAGCTCTCAACTTCACAAACTCCAGAGTCAAAAAGCTGCAGAACGGTTTAGCTCCTGGAAGCTAAATTCACGAAGCTGTTTCCGACCGCAGTGCATTTTTGAGAAGCAACGAGAACCCAGCTCCACGTTTTACAGAATCTGGAGTTCCCTCTATTTACAAGATGTTTGCCACCGCCAAAGAAAACGTTTCGCCTGAGCCCTTCGACGTACGCCCACGCTAGTGCATAGTACCGATTCCTCCCACTCGATCTAATCGTTTTCCCTCTCCTGGGCTGCCTCCAGCCAGCCCAAAGGGGCGCCCAATGGGCTTTTTACCTTCCAGCCGGGCTGCAGCGCTGAGAGAAGCTAGCTTCGCTCCCGAACGGTTTTCGATCGCTGGGAGAAGCGAGAAGCTCGCTCCAGAAGCTGAAGTCGCGGATTTGGTGGAGTTGGGAGCGTTTCAGAACAGGCCCTTAGTGTGGCTTACCTAAGGTGTGGCTTGAACCAAACACTCACCTAAGATAATCAAACTTGCCTAACCTTACATTCCACCAGATTTTGCCACATGTTAGAATCTAGAAAGATCCCCAGGTAGAAGCATAATGCACAAACCACCAGACTCTCATGCGTGCAATGCACATGTACCTTACTAGTACTAGTAGTTAGTAGTAGTGAGAAATAAAATTCTAGTTTTGGCACGAACTCGTACTGCGAGAGCACCACAAGGCCTGTCGCAGGAGTTACATTTCCCTCTCGGGGCCCACGGGACCGAACTTCAGTGGCTTAGTGCCCGGCCTATGAGTCAATGACATGCGGACCTTAAATGCGGCTGGCCCACATGTCATTCTCATGGTGGTGGCGTGGTTCATGACTCACTCGTTCGAGATGAACCAGCCGTTGGTGGCGTGGCCGTGGCGAGGGTGCCACAGCTGGGCGTCGGGGCGTTACGAGGCATAGATGGCCACACCGGCGGGTACAACATGTATTATGTAAGTACTCCAGCTGAGGATTGATGCCCGGGACGAAATGTGTCAGAGCTGCTGGATGAAAATTCGATGGTTCGGGAGTACGGATCGGAGCACAGCAGCGGACCAGGCAAACTGTGTCCAATCGGGTGTGTCTGTGGTAGAAAGTTGATGGTCGCCGCAGTTCAGCTGACCCACATGTCATGCACACAAAGGCAGAGGAGTGGTGGGTCCGAGAGGGATGAGGGGCACGTTGGGGGGATGAGGATCCCCTGACGTGAACAATCCTACCATTCTGTCACTAACATGTGGGACTCATAAGCGTGGGTCCCACCTGTTAGCGAAGGAAAGGCAGGGCAAGACAGTGATAGCCACATCAGAGAATCCATGTCCACGTCGGGGGACGTCGTGCCGTGGGTTGGAGCGGCGTCGTGGGAATCGCGTGTGGGTGTGGCAGTGGTAGAAACAAGAAATGTGATGGTCTCCATGGTCAACTTCCATGGACAAGTTGTCATGTCTGCTTACACATGTATATCAAAACTAGAGTGTTTATATTTCAAGCACATGAACAAGTATTATTCTACTACTTTGGATCCGTTACAACGCACGGGCCAGCATATTGGTAGTAGTAGTGTCCATCTCTATCTCTATAGGCCTTCCCTCGTTCATCCTTTTCTCTCACAAGATAAACTACTCATACAAATGCATCTTGATGTTCTGTGGAACGCACGAGGATGTTTCCTTGGGGGTCTCTCCAGCGCGGCGTGGTCGTAGTTGCAAGTTGACGCCCCTTGAGATGCCGACGTTGAGGGGCACTCGGATTTCCTCCGATGAGCAGGTAAGATGAGTTTGATCACTTAGTAAACTAGATAAATCCCCGCGCATTGCTGCGGGAATTTATAGCAATGTATTGATCAATTTACATGTAGTGAATAAGATTAGTTTGACTAACAATATGATAGGTAGCATCCTAGGTAACTAATGTGGTTTATTGAATAGTATGAATGTTTTCCGAATTAGGGTGCATTTTTAAATAGTATGAATGTTTTCCGAATTAGGGTGCATTTTTTTGGTGTCATGTTAGGTAGCATCCTAGGTAACTAATGTGGTTTATTGTTTAGGGTAGAAGCAATATGCAAAAAAAAGTGATGCGAACCACTTAAATAGAGATATTTTTTCCATCCATACCACCGGTACCAGCCATAGGTAGTGAATCGCAAAAATTTTCTTGGGAGGCAAAGCATATTCAATTTCAGATAATTGTGGTCACCATGGATTACTTGTGGTCACATATTCCTGTTTTTTACAGGTGACATATTACTATATTAGGCAGGCTAAAACTCAACCAAATAGCAATAGATAATAGCTAACTCATATAACATTCTAGGGAAGGGAGTAATATATAAATCTTACTACTTCCTAAGAAATTTCTTTGTCGAGGCATTCTGCTAGCATCTAATTAGCAGGCAATCTTGCTGGTTGAATAAAATAAAATTGTACAACAGAACACATCGGCTGCTAATTTTTCAAAACAAAACACCGGAGGTCAGTGTAATTAAGCACATGCACAACCTTGATGTAAAAAAAAGCACATGCACAACCTTTGTTTGATTTTTCTCCATTGACAGACCCACATGTAGCATGCATATGGATATAATGTTAAAAAAGAGGGAAAAAAGCATACGAAGGAGACATATGCGCTGCACATAGATGGGCATTGATGGAGAAGAAACATCTGCTGCCATGGTGGAGGGACGGAAAAAGGGCAATGTCGATGGGGTTTGGCCTACAGCATCATAGATGATCCATCATGATTGGGGGCATCGATTGCTCCTTCCAACGGAAACTATGAAATGGATCCGAGACGAATGCCAACACAGGGAGGATAGCAAGAGCTCTGGCCTGCCTACAATCATGAGGAGACAACAACAATGGAAGGAATGGAGGCAGTGATCAGATCTTGTGAGGGAGGAGGCATGGGAGGGACATGGAGAGAAAGTGAACATATGTACACATGGAAGGGAAGTGGGTCGAGAAGGAAGTGGAGAAGGCACCCTCAATCTATGGAGGAGGCCAACATGTTCGTCTGTCTTCTGAATTATTCAAGGCCTAATTAGTGCCCGGTTACTCACCCTTGATGTGTGAAATCAGTCAACTAACTCCCTTAATTATTCCTTAGCTTATTCACCTCCCCATGAAGCCAACGGGCTGAGAGGAATGGACTCTCCCTTGATGCGTGAAATCAGCCAACTAACTCCCATAATTATTGCCTCGTTTATTTACCTCCCCATGCAGCCTGGCTGGGAGGAATAGACTCTCCATATAATGCTTAAAATTAGCCAACTATTAACTCGCGTAAGTATTGCCCGTTTATTCACCTCCCATGCAGCCAACGGCCCGAGAGAATAGACTTCGTGGGATTATATGTACATGCATGGGCTTCTGATGTGGATAATGTGCATGTAAGAGAAATACTATAATGGGGATGACGTGGCACATCGCTGATGTGGACAGTGCGCATGATGAAAGAATAGGGAGTAGTGGGGAGCAACTTCTTAAGAGTGGTAGATGCATTCTAAAGACTACTTCCGTGTCCATTTCCTAATTCTCCCCTGCCCACTATTTCACAGGTTAGGCTCGGTGCGAGTGGAGATTGGCTTGCATATGTACGGGAGGGTACCAACATCAATTTTCACAACATTTAGAACGGTGACACCGTTCCCGTAGAACCTTTGTCCAACATTGGGATCAGCCATGCAACGGGCCACCGCATGAATTGGTATGATGGAACCACGGTGAGATTGAATAAGATAGCACGAACCTTGCACATGGCGGTTAAAGGCGGACCATGCTGTCTACGGCCGATTTGTTGTTGTGTGAGTAGGAAGACGTTGTGCTCCTTTCTAACCGCATCTTCGCCGTGACAAACCAGGGGACTTATTTTGTATGGGACACATCCTACGATATACTCCCTCTCCCCCGGTTTATTTGTTTTCAATCTTTTCATTTTATAAGTTTCAAATTCAAATTTAGAGCTCCCCATCACATGTTGAGATTACAATGTCCATTAAATCATTGCGTGCATGTATAGTAAAGGAACAAATCTCGAGTTTGGCACGAGTTCGTGCTGCGGGAGCACCACAAGCCATGGCACAGGAGTTACATTTCCCTCTCAGGGCCGTTAGGACTGAGCTTCAGCGCCTTACTACACCTACCTTTGAGTCAATAACATGTGGACCCGATAGGTGACTGGTCCACATGTAATGTTCCCGTAGGCAGAGGGGCAGTGGGGCCATGAGGAGTGAGCCGCAGGTCGGGGGACGTGTGGTTTCATGGGTTCGAGCGGCGTTGTGGGAATCGTGGGTGGCTGTGGTAGAAACTTGATGCTCGCCGCATTTTAGGTGGCCCACATGTCATGCACACAAAGGCAGAGGGGTTGTGCGGCCGAGAGGGCTGAGGCGCATGTCGGTGGCGTGGTGTCGTGGG